>CP053132.2:10017500-11447088 GCA_022674325.2 Grapholita molesta | reverse complement strand
AAACTACCTTCTGCTGCAGTATCCTGTGCGTAGAATTAATATAAAATTATCATGTGGTCAAATTAACCTACGAACTTAATATACCTAACTATGCATTTGCCTCTCTTATTTATACATACTGTAAATCAACTTATAATATTCTAAAATCCTCAAATTAACGTATGAACTTAATATATATACATACTTAACTATGCATGGCGTCTACATAACACCATTTCTATCGGCTTGCCTACCTACCTTAGTTAACCTTAGCTAGCCTACTTATAAATTAAACCGACCAAATGCTAGTAAGAACTTGAAAAGTTCGCAACATTATAGAGCCTAATATTTTACTCAGTATAAGTATTCGTTGACATAGAGGTCAGTACATTTTATGTAATACAGCCTGGTGACCTATACATAGACTAACGGACGGACTGACGGACAGACGGACAGACGGATGGATGGACAGACGGACAGATGAACAGACGGAGAGATAGACAGACGGACAGACGGACAGACGGACAGACGGACAGACTGATGGATGGACAGACGGACAGACGGACAGACGGAGAGATAGACAGACAGACAGACAGAGAGATAGACAGACAGACAGACAGACAGAGAGATAGACAGACGGACGGACGAACAGACGGAGAGATGGAGAGATAGACAGACGGACAAACGTACAGACAGGGGAGTCTTAGTAATAGTAATCGGGCCCGGAACCCTTTTAGGGTTGGAAAACCTCTGTTCTCTATGTTCTCATCTTGCTAACGGCGAGAACTTGCCCAGACTGACCTCGTAGCCAGGATTATACACCAACAGCTGCCGTACTACAAGTACGCGCGCACAACACACCGACGAATGAGGCTTGTGTTGTGGGTACTCAGAAGACTCAGAACACAAATAAATGACGTTACTAGGATTTGAACCCAGGACCATGGGCTTCATAAGCAGGATCACTATCCATTAGGCCAGACCTATCGTCAAATTCTCATTGTCCTGAATATATATGTTATAAACGAACGAAGTAATCAGCATGGATTTACAATTTAAGCAACCATTCATTAAATTAATTATACAACAATCTGCTTCTGTTTACAATAGAGTAAATAAAGTATTAAATATATATCATCTACAATACTATACATGTAAAACAATTACGATAGAGTGGCTAAAAACACTTGACTACGAAGAGACTGAGACTCTGATGTCTCAAGGATTAGCATAGAATAATTTTGTAAATATTGAAGTCTTTGGTATAAAGTTGATATTAAAGCTAATGAAATAATTCTACGTAAACTAGTTAAATGTATATCGGTTATTATAAGATAATAAACTATGTCATATATATTCACGCAAATTTGTAATTTATAAATTTGTAACTCACATGGTCATCATAAATAGTCACACAATTTCATACAATACATATTTATAGTTTCATACAATGTCACCTATACAAGCACGTACTTACACGCACGCATGCACTCACACACACACACACACACACACACACACACACACGCACGCGCGCGCGCACACACACACACACACACACACACACACACACACACACACACACACACACACACGCACACATAATTTTTATCCATGTAGATTAACTATGTTATAATTTATTTCATTAAAATATACAACTTGTCGCTATGGAGCAGCGGGGCTTGCATACTTAATAGGAAGTCCCAGCCTTTATCATTGTAACGTATTTGTCATTAGCGAAACAAATATTTTTTTTTTTATTTTTTTTTTTTTATACAACAACAACTTATAATGGTCCTGACCCTTTCTACTCTTTTTTCTTAGCCTAGTTTGTGTCCAGTGCTCCTCTTTAGTGCGTATTGCCATCAGTCGCTAAAAACATTTAGGTCGTCCCACCATTTCTTCTTTAGTCTGCCTGTACCTCGGCTAAATTGGGGGTACACTCTATTAAAAAATCCTCAACATAACCTACGTACTTAATGATTACTAGGTAAATTAAATAACTGTTAAAGGCATCTACAGATCCTACAAGCTTACTTATTATGTATCACTGATACTTTATGTAGATGTGCATGTAGTGTAGGGACGCCCGGCCGGACTCAGGCGGGCTGTCGATCGCTTGTTGCAGTCATTCAGCCCAGTTCCCTTGGCTGCTACATAATACACCTACAACATTAATAATATTATACAACAAATATTGCAAGTAATTTACAGTAAACCTTTATTAATATTACTAATGAGACATGGACCCGGGTATGTCCTTAAACTGCGTCGAAGCCCACCGGTATGAGCAGTAGCGACCCGCGTCTACAGTGTATTTTACTGCGATTCTTAACTTGCCTACCACACGTGGTCAATACGGCAACACCGAAGTTAAGGCCTTTGTCCAACAGTAGACGGCTCAAGGCTGATGATGATAACTGATGGAAGTCAATGTTTCTTACAAGAAAACACTAGTGGGATAAGAAGTACCAAACACTGCGGAGAACATCGTTAGTAAAATCTGATTTTATTCGCAACTAACCACCTTTGCTCGGGAAAGTATATAATATGTTGTAAATACATTACAAACGTACGCCCCAAATCGCTGTGTAAGTACCCATTATTTAGGCAACCACAAACCTTATGTAGTTAGTATTCACAGTAAGTACCTAGTACTGCGGAAAACGTCATTACACAAATAATAATTTATTGGTAGGTACTAGCAACCTCTCCTGTCTTCGCACGGGTAAGTGGTTATAGTACCAACCATATATCGGAAGGTGCGGCGTGGGCAGACCCCCACAAGGTGCACTGGCGACCTGGTAAAGACAGAATGAATCCACTGATGCGGGTGGCGGTTATTGTGAGTTGCTTTGGGAGAGGCCCATGTCCAGCAGTGGACGTCCTTCGGTACGGTTCGGTACTAGAATGATTGATAAGATGATGAATAGAGCTATCTCAGGACCATACATGGATGACAGTAAAAGTAGGTACCTACATAGTACATAGGTACATTCTAACTGCTAACAGGCAGAAAAAAAGACGGGCAGAAAGACGGACAGTAATAGGATCTTGTCAATGTCCTGATACTTACGGTCCCTAAATACGTACATTATATTACATTATTATAACAAACAGGACCTAAAATGAATAGTCTTATCACGGAGAGTTCGCTGTATTAGATGTCTTGTTTGCTTGTAAGAAATTATGTTTTGTATGTCACTATTCCAGTAAACTAGACTAACTTACTAAGTTCCTGTAAGGGACTTACTGCTTACCAATGATTATATAACTAGGACTAACAATTTTTATCCAAAGTCGCGTTCCTTAAAATTTTTGATGAAAACCTGTAAATGAGACGAAAATCAGTGAACATATTATTATGATTTAGCAAGACGTCGATACAATTTTGCAAAAGCATTATCGGTACAATTATGTTGATGGATATATACCGTCGGCCAGATCATTGTCAGACTACAGTTGCTTTAGGCAAGGCACATTACTATGGGAAGTTTAATTTTTGAAGCGGACACGCATGTTTTACAATTAGGTTTATAATCTTCTATACGTACAGTCGTATATAGTCCTATTTGTTTGGTTGTTATGAGACCACCTTGGCTGTTAGGTCGCACTGGAAATTATTACATTACGCTGGAAAAACATTACCCTTTTGACTTCTGTATCTACAGGCACAAACTGACCACTGTCACATCCATTACACTTATTTTATAGTTTTCTGGTGCTTGTATGTTTCAAATAGAAACGATTTACTTTAAAAACGACCTGCCCTTATTAAACATACAATTATTTAGGAACTAGACGGCTTGTCAATATTGACAGAAAGTTTTCGACTAGTAAGAAGGCGATATATATATACTGTTATGAAGGTACAGGCAAACTAGGGTTTTTGTAAATTCCTTCACGCCAAAGATACTCACTAGTCTCACGTTGTTTCTAATCGTGTGATGAACATTATGAATTCAGTATTTTATGCACTTTATTTTATCCAAGGAGAAAATATTAAAAAGATCTTTGTTATAACAGAAAGATCTACGTTTAATATTCTATCTACGAGTATGTGTGAACAAAATAATGCTCATTTTTTAATTCAATAGGTCAGAAACGTACATTATTCTTTGCGGTATTGTAATATGCTTATAATACAGCAACTAATAATGTAATTTTATGGTAGAATAAGTTTATGGTCCTTTGATATTGTATTTAAAGTTTCGTGAGTCACTGTATCATTTCACAGCCTCACACACGCGAACTGCTTTGGAGTACCTATCTTATATGTTGGTTTAAATTTTCCAACACTATTGTCAAACATTGTGTGTCGACACCCGTTTGCTTCAACGAATTGCTGCGCGCTGCGCTGCCTTTGCCGCTCTCGATGTTGTGGCCGGTTCACGGCAATCCTCAACCGGCGTCGTTAGTTTGCTCGGAACTATACTTTACTAAACTTCCACTTCTAAATTTGGCCATACATGCCAGGCTTCTATAGGCAGCCAGTCCAACTACCATTACGATTAAAATTAGAGCAACTATCTATATTAATCGCTTCGCGTATTTTGCGCGATACTTAACATTTTTCCCGAACCAGCATCCTTGCTTTGTTAGAAAAACGAAGGAAATGGCATGGGATGGGAATGGGATCTGCTTCGTAAGAGAGCTCTAATTTATCTCCGGAGTTGCTGTACCTACCTAAGTCATCTCGTTATATATCATTAGATACTTATTGACCAATAGAATAGCCTGTTTGGATATTATATTATATATATCTATACCGTAGCAATTTTAAGCAGGCGCGTCAGCACAGAATGTGTTTCGCACAAAGCAATCTTTGGATGAATGTCAGCTATTTTTTCAATGCATCCTCATCAAACTGCAGACTGTGTATCCTCTGTTCATATATTGTTCATTTGATGACACTGTAATCAATAAAAGTAATGCTCGTCCTAAAATTGTAAATAATAAAAAGGCTTACCAAAGACCAAGTTCTACTTCCTTTTTTAACTGAAAAATTATGAAATAACGATACGTGGCTACTATTAAACCTAATAGGCTTAAAGAGAAAAGATCACGATATTGTTTGCACTTATTATACCTATACATATATTTTATTATTTTATTATCGGTTTTACCTTAAGCAGGCTGCTAGACGATCTTTACAGGATATTGACTCTGGAGCTTTGTTTATTCATCAACCGGTGCTTAATTTCCTCGTGGTTTGGAAATTATACACAAATCGTCACGAATATAGTAACACATATTCTCTGTACTGCAAACGTGTGCACCAAAAGGGGTGTATGCCTCATTGTCTGCGTGATTTTTCTTG
Organism: Grapholita molesta; assembly: GCA_022674325.2. Classification (NCBI taxonomy): domain Eukaryota; kingdom Metazoa; phylum Arthropoda; class Insecta; order Lepidoptera; family Tortricidae; genus Grapholita; species Grapholita molesta. The sequence goes on along the minus strand of CP053132.2, from coordinate 11,441,789 downwards.
TTCTTCATTGGCTATTATAGCCGTGATGGCTAATATAATAACTAAATTTTTCTGTTTCTTATTTTCTATTAGTTCTGCTATTATTATTGACAAGGAATTTAATTGACATCAAGTGACAATGACTTAGACAGCTCGGCTGACGTTAGAGACGGGCGGCTCGGGTGGCTCGTGCTCGAGCCGGTGGGCCTCGTGAGCGGAGCGGCGACGCGACGCTCGTGTTAATGTTAATATTCGAGTTTCGGCCGCTCGGACTCGGACCGCCGAGGTAAGTGAAGCGATAGGTCGACGGTGGGCTCGTGCTCGTGAGGTCGACGTGTAGGAAGCGCGACGGTCTAACGTGAATCATCCTTTATGTCGATTGTTGTATTGGCACATGTGGTGTGTTGTGTGATCCATAGTATCGTCACAACTAGTGAGATGTTAGCGAATGAGGTGTTAACTGATTCGGTTATATGACGTGAGTATGGGTAACAATAATAGGTACTTATGATACAATTTTTTTTATGATATAGGAGGCAAACGGGCAGACGGATTGCCTGATGGTAAGCAACTACCGCCGCCCATGGACACTCGCAACACCAGAGGAGTCACAAGTGACAATGCCACAAGTATCTAGGTACTTACAATATTTTTAAATGCCTTTAAAACAAAAATAAACATTCTGCGTGTTTACAAATTTAAACGTGTCGATATTTCCACCTATCAACGCTTCGCCATCAAATATAACTCTTACAAAACCTTTCATACGGTTAGTCATTTATTGCAAATTTACAATTGCCTTCAGAGCGCCCACGTTTTCACATCACACCATATTTGGCCAGTATATACGTACCCATATGCCACAAACCGAGGTGATTCAAAACAAAGATACTATCGGAAGGGCGAATGAGTCAAGTAAACAATCATTTTCTGTCCACGTCATTTGTATTGTCATAGGCCAAGGCCACAATTTGTGGGTAGTTTTTTCAATTGCAATGTAGATACTGGTGCCACTATATTACAGATAACGTTTAGTTACCACCTGTAACAACAACTTAAGTTATTTCTCAAACATGCAATGAAATATTGTCTTTACATTCCTTATTACAGACTCGGAAGTAGGCTTATTTGGGCGCGGCAACTGAAAGGGACGGAAATGGAATTTCATATAGGCAAAGATGGCGGGTGTCATAGCAAACAGCTGATGTTAATTTTTAATACATTTCGATTTCATTGTTAGTTGTGTTTTTGCAAATTTCATTTTTTGAAGCATGTCTTTTATTTAATTTAATTGTATGTTTGAGAAAAGCACTATACATGCGTCGTCGTGAAAACGGATTCCCGGCCTCGTATCACTATGCGGCCCCTATATATACCCTCTTGGCCGGAAATCCTCATTTTCTCGGCCTCTGATGTAATGTACTATTCTGAGACATCGAATTTTAGTATCCGTTTAAATTAAACTCAAGTCTATTTTCAAGGCAACAGTACAAAAGCTATCAAACCTACAAGTTATTGTTCCCGCGCCCTAACTGCTCGCGTTTAGCCACAACTCATCGATTTACGACAGACAAGTCATGAAACTGTCCTCAATAGCCCAGCATAGTCCGACACTAACCCAAATTTCGTACTAAATGGTGTTAAACTAGTTCTCGAAGGAAATACGACGTCATAAACGCTTTGAACTGACACAACTTTGATCGTCTCGTCATTCCACCTATCCAACTATTAAATGTAATTGATTATTTATGAGCTTTATTGCAAAGAGATAAGGTATGTTATAGATCGTCAACAGTGTTGCTGTTAGTTTACTGGGAAAGATGTGCCCTTTGAAGAAGATTGGCTGTTAAATAGTTGCGGGATCGGTGTGGAAGCGATGAAATCTCAAGTATAAATCTTATTCAAAGCAGATTGTAGACGTGGATGCGAAGAGAAGAGACAACACTTATATTAGTCTATTACTCGTATGTGTATATATATCTTGATTGTAACGTACTTTAAGCGGCTTAACCTCTAGCCGCCCAGAAATCAAAATTTGCCAGGCCAAATGCAACTATGGTTTGTTATAACTATAATTCAAAATGGCATTCAATGGAAGGCCTTTTTATAGCTTTCCGGGCGGCCAGAGGTTAAACCGGATTATGGTTGTGCGATATTTGTTAAACTTGGTTAAGGGTAATTTCACACGAACCACAACCACGCGACAACCACAACCACGCGACAAGCGCGACCACGTGGTCAGGTGCAAATTTTGTATTAGAAATAAATAGTACAATTCACACGTACTACATTTTGCAGTCATTATCGACCACGTCTGTAGCAACGGCCAGCAACAACACAATTCACACGTAACCACTGCGTGACCACATTTTGACGCTGCGACGTGGTGTGGTTGTGGTCCGTGTGAAACAACCCTAAAAGTAACTACGACTAATCACAAGGCAAGCGATCTGTAATAAGAATCTCAAAGAAAATCACTAAATAAATTGCAATGGCAATCCAATGAAAAGGTTTAGACATTTGTATGTTGATATGTTTGTGTTGTGGTAGGTAGTAGTGTGGTAGGTATTTTTTTTTACAGGTGAGTACCTAAACCTAACTTCTTAGTGTGCTATGCATTTATGTCATACATTTAAAGTATTTGTGTAAAAAGAGACTATTCCTATATTCAATTAGAAGTTTAATAAAAGTAGCTATAGTGTGTTTCATCTGTACGATACATCGTTAATATTCATGCCATGTTCTAGGCAAATCCTTTAGCTATCGCTTCAATCCTACTTTATTTCCGTGGAAGGACTTGGCCCCGGTCCAGAACCCGAGACTTATTCGCTCGTATTTCACTCACAGCGAAATAGTTGAGGATATAAAGAGTACTATTAATGTTTGCTATAATTGGAGCGAGGCGTCCCGTAGTCTCATAGTGGAGCTATATTTATTCCCCTGTTAGAGTTCGAGGAAGGTACTCTTTAGGCATGATCCATGTCAAAGTTATGTAAACCGTTTTTTGCCTTATTACAAAGGCATAAAGCTCAAATATGTAAACATGTATTTGGCGTCGGGTAAACACGTATGATGTTAAGTGATATGCGAAAATATTACGTAGACTGGCTAATTAGAGACTTGTAGAGAGAAGTTTAAAGAGTAGAGAAGCTAGATGTTGAAAGTTTTAAACTGTCAGAGCATATAAGAATACAGAACAACCTAGGAAATGAACAACGTACATAGAAAAAGATGAGCTTTTCAACACTATGACAATGAAAATATCTGAGGTGCTACCGCGAAAAACGATATTCATTAATTTAGGACGATTGTCTCTGTCACTCTCATGACGCCTAATTGGACTTAAAGAGAAAGATGCCCGAAATATAGGAACTTCGATGTTCGCCGTACCGGGCCTGTCTAGTGTCTCAGAGGAGGGTTCCTTAGTTTTTATCCGTAACCCAAAAACTGGTTCAACTAATCAAGTTCAAAAAATTTTTTCTTAAAAGTCTTTATTAAGCTGTTCAGATTTTTTGGACTTGTGGTTAAAAAGTTAGATGGTAGGGACACATTTTTATTTAACTTCCAGAGCGATTATATCCAATATGCACATTACTTATATTAAAAAAGTTTAAATGAAACCTCTTTTTTTTTTCATATATCTATCTAACGACCACTTACTCTTTAGGGTTGGTCCAATTTAAAAAAGGGGAGATACCTTAAAAATATTATTTATTTTTTACTTTACAACTTTATCCGTGTGATTGATATCCATATTCCTACTAAATTACAACTCTTTACAACCCACGGCATAGCCGGGGACAGACAGACAGATATGGCGAAACTATAAGGGTTTTGAGTTGACTATGGAACCCTAAAAATGTCTTCACTGGGAGTCGCCAGTACTTAATATTGCATGTTTCTTTATTTTAACACGTTCCTCGTATTAATACAAGACGATCCGACAAAGTCACGTCCAACCGTGTACCTATATTAGTATGAAAAAAAGCTTTGTGTCCCCATTGGGGGCACTCGGCAGGGAACAAGTAATTACGCACGTGTAGACGATATTTTTGTAGTTACTATTTATTTACACATTGTCAGTTGACTTTATATTCTGCAACATTTTTGCTAATGGTATGAATTCCGAGGAGGAACTCTATCACTAACGTTATATGCGTGATTGTTTTTCCGTTTTGAAGAACGATACAATAATTCGCAACTTTTTTATAGATACTTATAAAACTAACTAACTGATAAAAGCCATGTGATTAAATTAGCAAAAACATGTAAATAAATCCGGGAAATCTTGGTAATGTTTTAAAACATTTTCGTGTGATTTTATTATTTTAATATCCGCAATAACTCACAATATTATGGGGATGTTAATATTAGAGTTAGTAATAAGCAATCACGAGATCTGTATACATATTGTATAACCAGAAATTAATATGATAAATCGTTTTGGCGATTAATAGAAAGTAGCTAATTTTGCTCATTAGGAAAGTAGCCAACTTTTGCTGAGAGCTGTAATTAACTAATTAGTATTTAAGTCGTACCCACGTACGCTAGTCACTAGCTAGCCTATTAAGAGAATGACAGTGTCAGTGCCAATTTGGTGGTAATTTCGCTAAAGCAATGTGACCTTCACAACGCTCAGGTGCAATTTAACTAACTATACCTATTTAGCAGTATCAACATGTCCAGTCACCTTTAGATATATCGGAGCTATGGAGGTGGTCAAAAATATCGGAACAACGCCTCTATTATCAAGGCGATAAGGTGCATGTTCAGATAATTGAGACCACCTCAACAGCTCCGATATATCTGATGGCGACTGTCCATGGAACTCGATTTACATCGGTTTTCCTAGTTTTCTCTACTTTAGCTCAGCAAGAAAAACTTTTTTTAGGTATATATGTTTGTCATACTACTGCGTCAATTCTAGTAAGCTATTTACAGAAAATGACGCAGCGGAATCTATATTTACAAGTTTTTATTTAACTTGCAATGTTTGTATTTATGTTCCGGTCAAATCTTCCAACTGAATATTAAAGCAATTATCCTCAACCGATTGAGATAAAAATTAACACACTTAAATATGTAAGTTCGGTGACAATGCAATATTATGGCACCACGAATCTGATCTCATGCTGGAAGCAGAGGCTCTGGTGTAAGTTTTTATCGTAACTTTACGTCACGAACGCGTTAGCGTTTCCCATATAAATAACATTATCACTTACGCGTTCGTAAACGTTTTTTTATGTCAAAAGAAACTTACACTAGAGCCTCTGACGGTATCGGTAAAGGATAGCAACACCCAAACTACACACGACAAACCCTACTTATTTAAGCTCGTTAGAATTCCATCGAAGATTATTATTCCTGGGTTTAGTTGCCAATCCGACCTCAGACATGAGCCGTGGCAAAATGCCGGGATAACGCCAGAAAGATGAAAATGAAGAATCCTATTGATGATGGTGCAAAACAGTACAGTCGGCAATAAAAGCGTGTACGATTATATTTGACCCTTTATATTTGATTGAAACCTATTTAGCACATACTGGACACTCGTTTTATCTTATGTATGAAATGACAATATGTCAAAACTACTAGCTACCTTTGAGGTATGCAGTGTTGTGTTCCTGATGGTGAGTAAGGTTCCCAGAGCTCCAACCCCCCTTAAAGGCCGGCAACGCGCTTGTGACTCCTTTGGTATTACGGGTGCCCATGGGCGACGGTAATTGCTTACCACCAGGCAATCCGTCTGCTCGTTTGCCGCCTAAGTCATAAAAAAAAATAGCTTGTGTTGGGCGCCTCCGCTCGTCCTTAGGAAATTATGAAAGGTTAATTATAGTTGTACAATTTAAATTTTCAACTTTCCAAGGTATAATTTGGATCAATACAAACTAAAAACTGCAAATGCAATAGTTTCCCTGTAAGATTGCTTAGGGCCGTTGAACCTAGTGGTATCGATTAGAGCGGCAGTTTTCTAGGGCACGCGGAAACGAATTGCGGCTGTTCTGCCCCATTCTAGGGCAAGCTGAGGCTGGACTCGATTCATTAGTAACTAGCTCGAGGTCAGAGTAAGTTTTCTTTGACGTAAAAAAACGTTAACGAACGCGATAAGTGATAATGTTACGTATATGGGAAACGCAAACGCGTTCGTGACTCAGCCTATCTTTAACTGGCTGGAGTGTTCTACCGATTTTTAAACTGGTAGTTATTTGAATAGGCTTTATGATTTTGAGCATCGAATTCGATTTGACTTATAGGACCTAGCTAAAGTCACTGAACAAACCGTAAATAGTATAGCATGTTTAAGGTCTTGTTGTTTACATTAATCAGTCCACAGATTAAGTTAGATTCAGCTAACTCCAGCTTGTATACAGGCAAGTTTTTGACGTAAAATTTACCTTTTCTCATTCATTTACCTCAAACATGCAATGACATATTGTCTTTACATTCCTTATAATAGACGTATGTTTTTTGGGCGCGCCAACTGAAAGGGACGGAAATGGAATTTCATAATCTTTGCAGGCAAAGTAGCTTTTTTTCGACGATTATCCATACAGAGGCAAAGATGGCGGGTGTCATAGCAAACAACTGATGTTACTTTTAAAACATTTCGATTTCATTGTTAGTTTTGATTTTGCAAATTTAATTTTTTTAGCTATTCTTTTATTTCACTGTATGTTTGAGAAAAGCTAGACATGCCTCGTCGTGAAAACGGATTCCAAGCCTCGTATCACACTTGGCCGGAAATCGTCATTTTCCCGGCCTCTGATGTAATGTACTATTATTAGTCTATTACTGCAAAGAACTATTAAGTGTAGTGAACGCTCTTTACTGAGAAGAACTATAAAGTGGTATGGATACCATAAGGTATGAAACAGTGAATAAATTCGACGATGTAAAAGGGATTCAAACATCGAACAAAGATCTTCGAATTAAAAATTCTGCCAAAACTCATATGGAATACCTTAAAGTAAAATTAACGTTCTGCAGAAAGTACAGTGAGGTCACCATATCGTTTTAGTCCATGAGAAAAGGTATCTTGCGTCATTTGGAATCAAGTTTCTAAAGTTCATCGGTTCCGATGCATACTTAGATGAGTCATTGGTTACTTTAAGTGCCTACTTGGTATGCGTCCCAATGTGAAAGGTGTGGTATATGTAGGTTGTTTAACTTAAAACTATTCCTGCAGTCATGGTGTCAGAAAAACTTTTAAATGATAAATAAAATGTATGGAGACACCGGAAAACACTTAGTTTGACTTTGATATTTAAATCGAAAGAAAAATAGAAAAAAATTACTCGAAGCGGGACTCGAACCCACAAGCACTGCGGCGCTACCGCGAAACACGATATTCGTAAATTTCGGACGATTGTCTCTGTCACTCTTATGATGCCTTAATTGGAGTAAAAGAGAAAGGTGCTCGAAATATACGAATTTCGGTGTTCGCGGTACCGGGCCTGGATCACTAGCAGACGTTGCTGCATAATTAAAAAAAAATGTTTGATTTAAGAAACTAAAACAAAAAAATATAAAACTCGTCATCTCTACACGTTAATGATCATAACCACTTCTTAAGGAAATACTAATAGAAACAAGCTGTCATGCACAGGCTACGTCATGGCACCGTCTTTTGTTTAGAATAAATAATAATAGAATGTTGTGCGTTTCGTTGCACGCAGATTTGGCACGTCCGTTCGAAACACGTCATTCTGACACGTCTTGAAGATCAAGGTTTCTATGATCGTTTGACGAAGACTAGGTATTTCAATAGGTACATATATTTACAGATATGTAATGAACTTCCGTATGGTACCGAAACGTCTCGGTCGATTTTAGAGATTAGTTTTTTTTTATATTATGCATGTTTCGTCATGTGCTTATTGCAAAGATTACGCCCTTCAGTGACTATTAAGACATGGTATTTATTTTTACGTCACACTGGGCGGTAAGAGAGATGTACCGCCCGAGGGCGCGACAGAAAACTTTACACCCAGATGAAGACGTAAAACTATGTACGCACCAGCCATTCTATGTTTTACCGCCCTGAGTACGTAATATACTATTTGTACACTTTTTTTTTATACAAAATATTCGAAAGTACTTTCTACCAGCTGTAGCGTAAAATATTTAATCAAGACTTGCATCAAACTACTTTCCAGATTAGAGGATATTCACTGTAATGTCATATTTATTAGTCTAGAACTGAGCTGCACTTAAGTGTCGTGTTTATAATTTAAGACTATTTTAACAGTTTCATACATTAAAGTCACAAGATTTCAATTTACGGCACGATAAGGAAAACAATATCTTTCCGCTTGCCGCAAACATTTTGCGTGCGACTAAAAAATAATTGTAGTAACTGTTGCACATTAGCATTGCAAAAGCAAACGTTTTAGCAGAGACGAAGGTCGTCGGATAAAGTGCAAATATCTGACGCATGTCATTATTTGCGTATAGCTCAGACAAGGTAAAAATATCGATACAGCCAAGTGGTCCAAATATGTATACATGTACGTTAAAATTGAGATAACAAGGTGCATGTATACATATTTTGGCGTTTTATCTGTATAAATATATTTGAATTTGACTATGCAAACAGAACAGCTAGGGAAGAACAAAGGAAGGTAGGTACAGACGGCAAAAATAGTGCGTACCTAAATAGTCGTAGTTTTAGAGCGCTGGCGCACTAGCGTTTCCATATAAAATTGCACGCTGGCGAGACTGAAATCGCCAGGAAAACGTCGCGTGGCTGCCGGGTATAACCGGACCATGTGGCATAACCGTAAATTTTTTAATACCACAAAATTAAAATCATTCTTGTCGATTTATTTTACCATCGAGACGACGGTCACACAAATAATATCTATACGAAATAGATATTACTTAAACACAAAACTATCGTGAGATTCAAACATTTTTGTATAGAATACTCACGTATTATAAGTCGAATATTGCTGGCATATTTCACCTCGTAACGAGGAGCATAATCATGAGCCGTTCACGTTGGCTAACCGACGCAGACTTATAAAACGTGAGCTACCCGCTTCTGGACAAATAGATAGGTATTTACTTAATTTGTGCGGCCGTCATTACAATAAAATATGTAACAGAAAATCGATTTTCGAACCTGACTGTATAAAAAGTATGATATGATATGTTTTCAGTCAGTTAGCGTGATGATGTTAAACCGGTTTATAAACAGTGGCAGCAAAACATTTGAAACGTAGTAACATAGTGTAAACAGACTGAGAAATGACTGCATAGTTTACACCTATTGTACAGCCATCAGCAAAAGTGGCTAAGCGTTTGAAGTGTTCAAAATGACCTACACGCACTCTTATTCTCTTCACAATAGAGATGTGTTGACCTCATTTTGAACACCTCAAACGCTTAGCCACTTTTGCTGCTGACTGTACACACACACAAGTCCAACTGTACGTTTATTACTGGGATGTAATATCATAATGAAAACATGGGCTCCAGATAAAAAAAAACTTCATGTCCCCACATTGGGGGCACGTGAACACGGAAGGTGTTACATTTAATATTTACATGTTTCGCGCAAACAATTCCTTGTAGCTTTCAACCACTAGGAATAAAATGATCTCAACTTTTGTTCCATATTGAATGCCTACATTAATTCTACTAGACTAGCTAGAATTTGTAAAAAAAATCTAAGGCTATGGTCTTCTTTAAACGCCATCAGCTGCGTACAGCGTTTGCGTCACAACGCTTGCTATTGAGATGTTGTGGTCTCTTTACACGTCGACGTTGGCGTCTTTTTTGTTCAGCAGGGCTAGTGTAAGTTTTTAACGTAACTTTACGTCACGGACGCGTTTGCGTTTCCCATATAAATAACATTATCACTTTCGCGTTCGTAAACGTTTTTTTACGTCAAAAGTAACTTACACTAGAGCCTCAGGAACGTTGACGTTTATGTCAAACGTGGTGTATAGCATAAAATAGGAGACCAAAGCCTAATAGTTTATATGTGAAGACAAGATTTGTAGCATTAGATAGAACTAAATGTAAAATTAAACCATCAGTGTGATATATTACACAATTCTACGGACACAGAAGACGAATAGGGGAGATAAATCACAGCATGTTTGGAATTCCACGCGTCATTCAGCGTTTTCGGCACCATTTACTTTGTATTTCATTTTGTTGCATTTTAGTCTAATGGTCTAGTTTAGTTCTTATTATTATGATGTTAAAGTACATTTTCGGTTATTGTTTATACGAAATGAAAGATCTGTAAGAAATTTATGTCTAGCTTAAGAATACAATTTCATATCTAGCTTGTTTATAAAGTATTTGGTCAAACTTTGATAAGACCATGCAGTTTTTCAAGAATCAGCATTATATATATTTTTTTATATCTTAAGGTCTACCAACAGTTATTACATCAAATACAATCATATGATCATCAGAAGTTAACATTTAGTGATGCATAACTAATTAAAGGTAAACACAGCATTAATAGTAAAATACAGTGCAAATTCAGTGTTAAATTACTAAATAATTAAACTAAGTTACTTAACTACTAAGTTACATGGATGGATATTTGATACAACTATGTATTATATAATAATGTTTATCGGAACCTGGGCAAGGAATCAAAGTGAATATCACAGCAGTCAAAGTGAGTATCACTAGTATTTCATTTATTTACATATTTATTTTTTATGAATTTTAGTCAACTATTGGGCTAAAACGAAAAACCAATTTCAAATATAAAAAACCGGCCAAGAGCGTGTCGGGCCACGCTCAGTGTAGGGTTCCGTAGTTTATCGTCCGCCACGGTAAGTGCTCCCACTTCAGAGTTAAAAATGGGCTATTTGATACATTGTTGTTGACATATTAATATGAAGTATATGCTCCGACCCCATTAAATCAGAAATAATCTTAAAACCGCCATGTAGGTGATGTAGGGTATGAGCGTTCCACCTACAGCGTTATCTATCGGCAAATTAAGTAAACTTTGCGCGTGAGCTTAAAGTACAGAGGCTCTAGTGTAAGTTTCTTTGACGTAAAAATGTCTCAAATGCGTAAGTGATACTGATATAATATGCGAGACGGTCGCATTGGGCGATGAATATTAGTGCAGATTCTTATTTACGATTAAAACTAAACGCGGAATTATACATAAAAGGCGGCGCTACCGCGAACAACGATATTCGTACATTTCAGACGATTGTCTCTGTCACTCTCTTAACGCCTTAATTCCAACTAAGTAAAAGAGAAATGCTCGACTTATACGAACTTCAATGTTCTTGGTACCGGGCTGGAAGTGATGAAGTGTGTCTTGTCATTCAATAGAGATTTTGACAGCCATATCTTAGGGAATAAGGGCTAATTTATTAACAATTTGTAAGAAACTATCGCCTTAAGGACTTTAGTGCTGGAATACTATAAAGTACCTATTTTGCTCGCAAAAAAGCCTAAGATATATACAATCCTGCGGCGCTTCCGTCCTTCTCGAGGAAAGCAGAGACCATTTTACCAAAAACGCGTAAGATGTATGAAATCCTGCGGCGCTTACAGTTTTTTCGAGTTGATAAAGTTTGTATGGGGAACAATATTTTATTTTTTTAGTATATTACTCGATTTATTTCATACTTTCTCACCGTTTAGACCTTCCCTGAGCTACTATAAATATTTCAAGACCAAAATTAGCGAAATCGGTAAAGCCGTTCTCAAGATATAGCGTGACCAAGAGAAATAGGGGTTCTTTTATAAATATTATTTTTTCAAAAACTATTGAACCTATCAAGTTCAAAAATAATTTTCCTAGAAAGTTTATGTAAAGTTCTACTTTTGAGATTGTTTTCATATTTTTGAAACTTGTGGTTCAAAAGTTAGAGGGGCGCACTTTTTTTACTTCTGGAGCGATTATTTCCAAAAATATTTACATGATCCAAGAATGATCTTAGTAAACCCCTATTCATTTTAAATACCTATCAAACAATATATCACACGTTAGGATTAGAACGAAGAAAAAATCACTCCCACTTTACATATAGGGGGTACCCTAATAAAACATTTTTTCCACTTTTTATTTTTGCACTTTGTCGGCGTGATTGATATACATATTACTACCAACTTTCAGCTCTCTAGGGCTAACGGTCACTGAGATTATCCGCGGACGGACGGACGGACGGACGGACCGACATGGCGAAACTATAAGGGTTCCTAGTTGACTACGGAACCCTAAAAATAACAATTTCAAATATTTCAATGGAATGGATTGGAACGGATGGAGGTGTACTACACTAAATACAAGAAAATACCACAAAAGAGTTCGAGCGAGATCTCCGTAAATTATTTGTTACTTTAGGTTGAACACGATTGCGTTTTTGCATATTAAGTATACATTACGACAGTAAAAACCAATACAGTCGGTTTATTGGCGCGTAAACTCGGTGCGTGAATCGATATTTAAATGTGATTTGCATCCGTTGCAATGGCTGCACACATTACTGATCTAGTTGCAGTCTAACACATATCATGTTTTTTTTAAGCTTTTACTTAACTCGCAACGATTGTAAATACATAACTTCATTTGTTCAATGTTTGTAATTTTATATGTATGTTCGGGACAAATAATGCAGCTTAGTTTTACACACAAAAATAAATATTATCTTTATTGATATTGCGCAAATTGTTAATCAACATCTTGTCATTCTCAAAGCATAGAGCTTATATTTAGAAAACTTGTGAACGTTTGTAGCGATTAGAATACATATCAATTGTATGTCGTGTATAATTATTATACATGGAATACATAATTATTAAGGATAGGCTTAGACAAAAATATTTCTCATGTCTACGCATTCTCGTTTGGTAAACTTGAGAGGTGATTTTCTGCGCGTGGGTAACATGCTTATAATGGAAGTATAATTTTAATACAACGTTGCGGTATCTGGAATTTTTCCATATATCAATTTTAATAAATAAATGTTATTTAAACTCATATCAATACGGCACCTGCAAGAACAATGCATACGGCATTGATACAGGTGCTTCACCGTCGTACAGCCAGAATCAATAGTAGCGCATGAAACATCGCACTAAAAGTATGTATCTTAGTGTAGGTATATAAATGATAAATATATTTATTTATGATATAGGAGGCAAACGAGCAGACGGATTGCCTGATGGTAAGTAACTACCGCCGCCCATGGACACTCGCAACACCAGAGGAGTCACAAGTACGTTGCCGGACTTTAAGATCCCTATATATGTATACATTTTTGGTGCTTGAGCCTTCAGAATTATTTTCACCGTTTAATTGATATTGATTTCGACTAGATCTCATCGTGCAAGTGAAAGAAAAAGTACACTTATTAAGAGGAATCTATATTTGTTAAGATCCATTACGCCTTGTTCACGGAATAAACGTTATACGCTCAGTCATGGCGCTCGACGTGTTAGATTACCATCATAAGGTACACGAGGAATGAGCGTAAATGTGGTGAACGCTCAGAGCGTCTTTGCTTGGCTTAAGTAGTTGAGTTGTGACCCCATAGCGGAAACTAAAAAACCTTTGTGTCCCCATATTTGGGGCACGCAGTCAGGAAATGTGTTATTATTTAACTATTAAAAAATCTTGCTAATTAATTTCCCAAGTTGCAAGTAAAAGCAGCAGGTATTAAGCAATAGGTATACCAACATTTTCTCAACAAGGTTGCGTAAGGTGAGCGGACGAGATCGTACAACCAGTAACATTTAATCGACCATTGGTGGACCTTATGATAATGGAATAAGAATGATAATGGGTCAGTAAACGGTGACTGTGATCATTACCGTAAACAGACCAGCACAAATACGCTGATCGGGCTTATAGATTTGACAGCGCGACAATGACTGCGTCTGTCTCTTTCAAACGCGTTGTGTTAAACGGTGATAGATGCAATGTTATGGTGATAACTCCGATGGTCTTACACCTGTACGTACATTACTACACGTTACACGTTGTGTCAAAAATATTTGGTGGCAGCCAGCGTTAATTTTGGCTATGCTTTTTGTCAATAGCAGGTCCAGTAGGTATACAAGTAAGGTTCCCAATCCGTCAAACTTCTTTTTAATACTTGAAATCGAAATGATAAAAGCGTTCACTGATATTACAAAAAAAATACTGACGACATAAAACGTACCGTAATCATTAACATAACTAAACGGTGTTTCTACGGTTTGCGGATGTGGCCAGTTAGAACGGCTCTGTGTTTGTTCATCCGAAAAACGCTCGTTGAAAATGGAGTTTTTAATACTTTTTGCGTTTAGTACCCTTACCATGAGTTGTGACATTGAGGTTTCCGATAACGAGTATCGAGTTTACTATCTGTGCATCTCGCCTGTACTATTTTCGTGCCAACGAGATGCCCGGTATGTCCTTAAACTACGTCCAACAATGAGAGGTAGGGCACAGCGATGACCATCACGCTTGAATCTGGGGAAGCCCAACTGGAGAAGTACCTCCTCCTTACAGAAGACCACAGCCATAATAGCACTGCTACCTTTCAGGTATGCAGTGTTGTGTTCCTGATGGTGAGTATGGTTCCCAGAGCTCCAACCCCCTTAAAGGCCAGCAACGCGCTTGTGACTCCTCTGGTGTTACGGGTGCCCATGGGCGAAGGTAATTGCTTACCATCAGGCAATGCGTCTGCTCGTTTGCCGCCTATGTCATAAAAAAAAAATGCACAGATAATAAATTCGATACTCGTTATCGAAAACCTCAGTCACAAATGGTAAGCGCTAAGCGTACTGTTGTTCGATGGAACTTACATCATGAGTTAGCGTGTTTTAAAGAGACGTGGTGCTGAATTTATACTTTTTGACCATTTGCAAACACAATCTTAGTTATTGAAAGTCCAAAAACTGACCTAGGTAATCTATACAGGGTGCATTTGAAGTTTTAAGCAACTGTCGGAGTATAGGTGACCCACTTAAAGGACCATGTCTATGTAGGTGTTTAGTCAGTTAATATATAACTTTGGGCAACATTAGAATATAGAATGCCAACACGCTTAATTATTTTTTATTATGCAGAAACGTCTGCTAGCGAAAATTAAGAAAGGGGTAGCACATTGTTATCGATGAATTCTCAATATGAATTGAGACTTCGATGCCGTTTAGTGTTCAATACGCTGGCGGTAGATGTGTTTACACGTCACCCATGATGACGTATACGACGAGGGTTAGATAGAAAAATTCGACAAGTCTCAGCGGTACTCGTATAGCACAATTGGAAGTGCACTGGGCTAGTGATCCAGTGGTTGTGGGTTCGAGTCCCGCTGCGAGTCAAAATTTTTCTATTTTTCTTTCGATTTAAATGCCAACACGCTTATACAGGCACGTTACTATTATTACCGTAACTCCCTATTTAATAAAAGGAATTGGATAAGGACTTATGGAGTAAGAAAGTTTCACCTTGTACATATGTATAGTCAAGCACAGGTGTACTCAATGCCGTAATTAGATTACTCATTGACAACTAATAATAATTAGATTACTCATCGAGTGATAATTATATTATTATTGAAATTTTATACAGATAAACAAACAGACACGATACGCCCCTTTTACGATCATATAACATAAAAGACATACATATACGAGTACGTATGAATAAACCACAGACTCTAATTGTATATTTCTTTAGAAAAACATTTTTAGGAGTCTATTTAATATCTTAAAATCAAATTACAAAAGAGATATAAATCGCAAAAACGAAAAAATAAGATAAAAATCCGATTTTAGTGACTCTAGGAGCATTGGATTAGAACATTATTTATTCACAGATTCACAAAAACATTATGTTTCACCAATAAAATTTCACCCAGTAGAAAACGCCAATCGAACGAATATACAGTAGGATATATATAGAACAAAAAATCAGGTGTGTTTTTGCATAAGTATTATTTTCGTTAGTCATTTTGTTTGATTGGATTACTGAAGCATTGTTTTTTTTTGGACAGATTATATGGCTTATACTAAATTTATTTAATTAGTCACATCCCGTCTCATTCGTGGTCAATGGGTCTCTTTTAAAACCAGTTTCATGGCATCTAAATACAAAAAACACGCATATTTGTAGTAACTATATATACTTCCAAATTTCCATAATGAGGCGCCTTCCAAGCATTTTATTAGAACGCGTTGCCACAGAATAAAAACCCAACACAGTGGAGTACTACTACAATTACTATAAATTATTAAGTTTATCTGTTCGCGGCGGCCGTATTACGTGCTAAATAGCTAACTAGTGTTAGGTACAAGGTGAACTATTCGGGTCAAGTTGAGTTGACTAGTTTCGTGTAGCTGAATAGACGTTCTCATGATTCAATGATTAATGCAGGCGCCCACGTGTTATTCTTTGTTTAGTATACGAGTATGCTTACGTATCTGTCAATCAATTTTACAAATCATTTTGCCATAGCACTACGTAATAAAGACTTTTCGCACATTCCTTTGGAGAGGCGCTCCTTTTCCTTTGGAAAAATATATCATCATTATCATTTCACATAAGTATGCCTCCTGAAATATGACTTGTCTCGGGAAGTTGAGATGATGACTCTATACATCTATGTAGTAGAGTCGCTATTAGATATTTCGGTGCTGTGGAGTTGATCATAAAATATCGGAACATGCACTTTACCGCCTTGACAATAGTGGCGTTGTTCCGATATTTGTGACCACCTCCACAGCTCCAATATATCTGATGGCGACTGTACCTAATACACATTATATTTTGAACCTTTCGCTAGCAATCATAGAATCCTTTCATCGTGTTGCAAAAGGTACCACTCTCCAATGTAAAATACAATTTTCCACCTTGTGTACCTCCTCCATATGTACTCGTATAACTAAATTGTATGCTTCAAAACACTAACTATAAACAGTCTCCCTTTAAATGTACATATTTACAATATTAAACGGAATTTAATAAAAACTCATCGGTAGACCTACATACATGCCGGACATTTCGTGCTAAAAGCATGGTGTTCACTCATTCATAAAAATACCACTTTATTGCCGTACTCGGAAATAAAATTAAGTCATAATTATTCGTACAACCGCCGTTCCCATTAACGGTAAGACAATAGGTGATATTTGATAAGATTCGTGAAAGCTGTCGCGTCATGCCTCATGCTTCGCCATTGGAACAATTCTTTTGTCGCACAAAGCACTATTGAAAAGGCTTACATCTATACAAATGTCACTTTAGTCTCAAGTTCAAGTATCAGACATAGAAAGCGTTCTTTCATATGTAGTGTCTCACATTCCGCTCGCACTAGTATCAACTTATGCGTGTTGCGATGAATCGTGTGAAGAGTTTTTGTAGTCGACTTCATTGAAGAGACAATCATGCGACGTGTAATTAAAAGGAGTTTAACTAGAGATCAGTGAACGATTATTAATTGGCAAAATGTGGTAATTTTTTAATAACGGTGACGAGATTGTGGATTTGTTAAATGCTCATTGCTCCTATTAGCCAAGTGATTTCACAATAACAACTTAATACAGGAGTTTATTTTGGTAATCTTCTTTAACAAATGAATAGTGTAACATTTTGTGTATTTTAATATCCTTTCGTTTCAGTGTTTTTCAGTGTCGTTTCTAACAACTTAAACGAAAGTGTGTCTAAGAACACTGCCTACAATATTTCCTGTTTTGCTCTAAGGTTAACTGGTGAATTCTATATGCCACTGAGTTCGCCTTTTGTCCAAAACATCAGTTTTACTTTGTGCAACAAAGATAAAATAAATAAATCGTTAATAGGTAACTATAGATTTGTACGTCGAAGACGAAAGACAGCATTGCTTTTGAGTACTTTTTTACTCTCAGACTATTAAATCAATTAGCATTGTGTCATCCAAATGCAACATACCTTAAAAATGTTAATGCCTTATAATTTATGCTTTGTATCTCATGGCTAGCTGTGCAGTGTCAGCATACTTAAATAAGAGAAAATACAAGTTAATTACCTTTGTTTTTAAAGTGCTTTCTCTCCTAACTGACCACTTCAATTTTACACTCCATATGTTAGTACCTCATAATGAAACACTTTATAATACTTGAGAAAGTAGGTACACTTTTGATGGTAGACCCTGACAGCATATATTGTCTAAGTAAACAAACAAAACTCGTTTCGTTATATTACATTATTATACATTGCGTAGTTACGTAATATATATCTCCTATCTCATCGTTGTTATGAGTGCTTTGTTGGGTTTATACATAACCATGTGAAATGTAACTTTCTTTCCCTTTACGTGCTTAGAAAATCTGATTGAAATAATAATGCAACCATAATATCAAGATATAACTCGGGCGCAATATAAAATAAATATATAAGAGAATAGAATGATATAATCAAATATTTATTTATTTAATCTTTATTGAACAATAGAACATGGTATAAATGGCGATATAAGCTAACTAGCTGGTATAGAATAAACACGAGATGACTTGAGAGCAGTGACAACGGGTTAGGATTATTCTTAGGCAAACCGTAGCCAATATGGCTTTCCTTTTCTGTATGAGCTAATGGTAAATTGCTCAGGTATATGAAAATTAGTCAAGCCGTCGGGAATCTATAGATGCGCCGCCACTGCTAGAGAGAGACAAAGAGCCCAAAGAGGAGCAATGACTGCAGTCACCTTTGAGCACTTTATGTGAGCGTGATTGATAGCATGAAGTTACACGTTAACACAAGCATTTGTACACAATTTAGAGAACAATATAGGTGATGCACGCAAAGGAACGATAATTCCATTAAATTAGCATTTCAATGATATTCGATTATAGAATGAACCCTCCACACGGTGAGCAGCGGCGCGCGACATCCTGTGTCAACGGCTAGGAAGGAGCTTCAGTTTTTCTGAGGCTTCCAGCTTTAGCGTGGGAACAGAAGAACAGCGTGGGTCTAGAGGTATTCCCGAGGGAAACTAATTAAATAAATTACCGTTTAAATTAGATACAGTTAATGTTGTACTTGTTCTTAATTCCGACTGTATTGAACCGCCTGATTATTAAGGTTTAGTGATTCATTAATTTTATTATAGAAAAGAAACAAGAAGCTCAAAAAGTCGGAATGAACTTTGCGATAGCGTCAATGTAATATAAGCGTTTTATTAAACACCACTTACTCAAGTTTATTTAGACACTCGTATGGCATGTTCCGCAGGGCCTAGGACTTCTTTTTGCGCCAATTCCCCTTTGGATGTCAAAATACTCAAGAAAGTTACAATGCAAGAGAAGGGTTAGAAATATTTTTTATCTACGTACACGTCATAAGTGCTCTAAAATGCGTCCAGAAACTGTAGGCAATGACCAGCATTACCAACCATCAGAAAGATTTCAGTAGGTAATGTTAACATTACCTACTGAAATCAGTAGGTTATGAATTTAAATTTGGAAAAGCTGTCAAATTCAAGTGGGGTGTCTAATCTAGTATCTATAGATATTAAAACAGCCATTGATACGAAACGCCAATTCGTTATGTTTTTTAATATTTTGGACCCGGGTATGTCCTTAAACTACGTCCAACAATGAGAGGTAGGGCACTGCGATGACCATCACGCTTGAATCTGGAGCAGCCCAACTGGGGAAGTACCTCCTTCTTACAGAAGACCACAGCCATAATAGCACTGTTACCATTCAGGTATGTAGTGTTGTGTTCCTTATGGTGAGTAAGGTTCCCAGAGCTCCAGCCCTCCTTAAAGGCTGGCAACGCGCTTGTGACTCCCCTGGTGTTGCGGGTGCCCATGGGCGACGGTAATTGCTTACCACCAGGCAATCCGTCTGCTCGTTTGCCGCCTATGTCATAAAAAAAATAAAATCGAACGACATTTGAACTCGAGTGACAGTAGAATAGGGAGTTCATTCGCTTGTCTATAGTTTAAAAAAAATTAACTGAGATACAAAATACGCAACGTCGCCGTTCCAAGCTATGATAGCTTGTTTTGTTCGTAGACTTTTTAATGTTTACAAGTAACCCTAGTAATAAGTCATTTCCCTACGGTTTCTGAACCCATCTTAAAACACTTAATGATATGTGTGTAGATAAAGTAGTGTATGTAGTTAACTATACATAATTAGGCATTACAACCATCGTGTGATATTATTATGAAACTCGAATTCGGCTCGTTTCATAAACCCACACTCTTGTTGTAATGCCCTTCATTATGCACAGATACATAAACTACTATTAACAACACCGCAAGTCACCTTTGTCACTAAATGCGATTTAGCGCACTGCTTTCAAGAAATATAAATATTTTTTAAAACGTCTCTATGTCGGGAAAAATGATACCTGGTGGCATGCTAGTGCTCGAAATCTTCATAAAGTGCAAATGCATAATTTCACAACTAGGTGACCGCTTCGCCACCGAGCAGACGTAGCACGTTTGTTGTGTAACATTCCAACATTATAAACATTTAATTCTACGATATGTATGTTGAAACGCGCGCTCATCTTTATTTTTATTAATAGCCCTAAACAAATTTTATTCGCTTGTATAAATAAATATTTACGATTCTTAATTCCGTTTACTGGTTCTCTGTTGTGTTTAGAAGAATACGTGGTAATAAAGTAGTTGGAATTAATCAGATCAACAATATTGTCTTGATATGTTTCTGTAGTCCAATTATTACATTCGTATACCGGGTGGGGCCTGTAATAGGAGCAATCAATTTACGGATCGCTTCTACATCACAAACGTAGCAAAATTTGTTCTACAACTAAAAATATAATAATTTATTACTTGCGATTTTTCGAACAAACTAAATTTATAGTATTTTCAATGAACAGCATCCAACAGTCCAGTTGACGTTTACTGTCAGCCTAAAAACTTCATAGTTTTCGCAATACATTGCTTGCTTGGAAAATCTTATTTTTATTAATATTTATTAAACTATTAGTTATTTTCAAAAGTCGTAGAACAAATATTGCTACCTTTGTGGTGTATAAATGATGCCTAAAGTTAATGCTCCTATTACAGGCCACACCCGGTATAGCGACGCAATAGTTTAGTTTCTTTGTTTTAATATTTGTGTAATTTTTAGTGATGTTGTTCTTATACAAAATATTTATTTATTAAGTATTAAAACATTTATTTCAAAATAGTAACATAAAAAATATAGAGAATAAAGAAAATTAGTCTAAATTAACTGTGCAGGGTAGAAGGAGGTGTTCTTTTACAAACTGTTTATGCTATAAATTGATTTAGGAATTCATCTAGTTTTAGTTATTCAAAGAAATAAATAAATATAATCTACATAACATCTAACTAGCGACCGTAGAGCTGACGGCTTCCTCGCACAACGTATCAGCTTTGCGATACAACGAGGAAATGCCGCTAGCATCCTTGGTACAACGCCTCAAGCGCCTTTTTAGATTTTATACTGTAACTAGTTAAGTAAGTACTTATAGTTATCATAATACGATTGTAATTTCTGTAAATAAATCTGTAGGTAAATCTACATGTTATTGCCAATATACTAGGTATCTTTTGACTTAAGGTCATTATCATTATTAATAATGACACCTTGCTTTCAAGCATTGCTTTTTCGAAATATTAGCTCCTTCATACGTAGGTATTAAAATAAACTACACTCTATTCATAGCCATAACAGGTTCATTAGTTTTTATTTACCAAAAAACCTTACGAGTATTTCGCGAGTCGAGGCCAACCACCTCCCACCAGGGTTACTGTTTGGTCACGGCGAACTTAACAACCTACATATTTATAGTCGTAAGGGCGATCTTACTATACTAGCCCTCAAACGAAGAGACGACTGAGGTCATAAAAGTCCGGGCGTGGGTCATAAACCTCGAGCATAAAGCATAAAGCACGGGTCGAGCAACACAATGGATAACTGATAACGCGAGCTCAAGGGTTTAATGGGCCCGGTCGTCACTGTGGTTTAGGGCTAGTATAGTAGTACTGACGCAATTTGCACTGGTTTCATATACTAGTCAACTACACATGCTCAGCGAAGAATATATTAAGCAAATTAGTCAATAACATTTATTGTTGACATTTTTAAGCCGATTAAAAATTATCAAAAACATATTTTAATGTATCTGCTCTTTATCTGCTTTTGGGGCAGAGACAAACAAATCAAAGATTCTAAAAATCTGTGTCGCCGATCATGGTATAAATGGTTGAACAATCCAGAACTTGATGTATGTATAGAGTTTACAAATATATCAATATTATTAAGCCTATATAAATCTAAGTTTTTAGTAAATTATTACAGTTAAAAAGAATATTTCTTTATGTCAGCAGGGGTTATAACTCTAAGTAAACCAAACAAAAACAAGCCCTAAAGATATACAGAAATAAACCGTTTTCATAAGAGACTACTCAGTTTATAAATAGTGCTTACTTACGGTAGGTGTCATGTAAAAACTAGGTAATCACCTAAACCCACGTGCAAACTGTTAACGGAGATCAAAAAGAATTCTCTTCGCTTATTGTCGCGTATTGTCTCGCATCCCGGATGCTTTGTTCTTGTACCCGATCGATTCACTCACATTGTCACATTGTATCGGCACCGGCCTCCGTTGGTTATGGGAAACACCGCAAGAACTAACCTTCCCATGTTAAAACGTGAGTAACTATTCTAAACTAACTGCAGTTCCAGAGTGAAAGAATGAAAGATGGTATTTTATGTAACGGATTATATAGGTAGAAACTAAGAACAAATCAAATTATTTTTTATGAAATATTTTTGATTTGCTTTGATTTTCTCCTCCTCGTCGTTTTTTCTTAAGTATATGTTATCTATTCCAACTTTTGGATATAGGTAGTTTAAGATACCTACTTGGGAATGAAGAATTGCTAAACCGGTATATAATATTACGACAATTTGAAATGCAATTTCTGATAGGATAAATAGGTCTTTTAGGATATCAGGACATAACGTAAGATTCTAAAGTGAAAGAAGCATCAATGGAATCATAACCAATAATGTTTGGAGCATATCAGCGTTGCAAACACGACATCTCAATTTAGAACGAAATCTGGAAAAGGAGTTGCATGAGAAATGGTTATAGAAGAAGTTGAAAATCAAGAAGAAAATAGTTGTAAGTTTATCTGTCCATTAACATTTAATCCGAAGACTTCAAAACATTATGCTCCTTGAAATAAACAAAGTAGAGAACAAAAATATACATGACATATTATGTAGCAAATAAGTACTCCCTTCTCGGCATGCAGCCTTGCTGATGCGAAATGAAAAACAGACAGCAGTATTTTTGGAGAATCAATAGGCATCAGCTGCGGGGCGTCCATACATGGCGATTCCCTTGTTTTCCTTGGGCTCGTGAAGAAAAGTCAAAGCGACATTGGCTTTGTCTTAGCCAATACAAAAAGTGGACCCGCCTCTGATAGGCAGTGCCTTAAAACTTGGAAGGGACGATGCGACGCTAAAGAAAGATAATAAATCAATGTGGTTTTCTGGGGCAACAAAATAACTTAATCTGACCCTGGCTCCGTAGGTGAATATTAAGTAAAAAACATTTCTAAGTAACCAAATAAGAAAAGCATTTTGATGATGTAAGTATTTTAGGCATGCCACGAAGAATAAGAAACCTTACAAACCTACAGTCCACTAAATTACTACGTAAACCACCCAAGTGGCACCGGCGGTCGGCCACGTGCCGAAATAGGATTATAGGATTAGGATTACTGTAGTATGATGTCTTCGTCTAACTCTTTAATGTTTTCTTTTAATTAAAAGCTTAAGTTGCTAAGCGGGTGAGCTTGATACGACTTTATTGTTTAGAGCATAAGATCTTTCTGAACACCTGGCCCCCGCGTAGCAACTTCTGGTGCTGACAGTAGTACAGGCAATGTAAAGGCCAGTATACACATACTGGGTGTTATAAAAAACGTGATACAAGATTATCAAACCGGAATCTGTTCATGATTTTGAACATCTTTTAAAATTAAATATAAATTGAGCTGTTCCATAGAGAAGGTCAAGACAACTGTAAGTGGACGAAAATATATGAGAGAGTTATTTTTTTTTTACAATTTACAAAGATGACCCCATAGTGGAAATTGTTCCAAATCAAGACCAGATGCCGGCTTGATAATCTTGTATCACGTTTTTATAACACCCGGTATAATGGATAAATAGTTTACTGGCAAAACATTAAACGTTAACCTTATATTTAGTAGTGTTGTGGTTTTGTCGTGTGGTTTTAAAATAATTACATTAATTAGCAACCAACACAGTGGTATATTTTATATCTGACGGACAAAAATTGGCAGTACCAAAAATGTTGTCAACAAATTCATGTACGGAAACCGATAGTCAGCTGTAAGTTAGGTTAAATATACATTATGATAATATACTTATGCATTTTTTTTAACACTGATTATTTGATTAAGCATGTTGTAAACAAAAATTTTTTTATATAATTATTTTATATTTGTTTGTCTCCTCTCTACCCTTAGCCCTATGCACCGGTGTTGCCCTTGAGCCATCTTTGATGTCGCTTTTTGTGGGGGCCCATCCCGCATAGGGCGAGTCACCGTCTGCCGGAAATAAAATTGAATACCATTTTATTAGGCAGACGTCCGGTTTTTTATCCAATAGCCCAGTAGTTAGTCCATCCTTTCCACCCAATAGCCTAGTACATTCTAGATTCCATTATAACTCAATAGTCCTTACACCATGGCGGGTGCTGTCTCTGTGCGCGTCCCATGATACGGACAGGGGCAACATCCGCTTAGTGTACCCCTTACATTTCATTAAATTGTCGAAAGGGCCTCTGCGCGTTGGCTCGATCTGGCTCCGCGTACGCCTCCCAAATGTCCGGAACACCATTGTTCCGTGTATTATATTTGTTTATTGTTATGTCAAAAATGTTTACTACGATAAGACGGGGCTGAAGGAATGTCTTTTGTTTGTCCTATTGTCTTGTAGTATTTTCACAAGGTATTTATTATTTATAGAGACGTGTCGAGCATTGTGGTGAGTAGAGTGCTGGAATCCGGAGTCAGGCTTTAAAAATATCGCTCTTAGCTTAGGTTAGACCACCCAACCCTCGACCCTAATTATTAGGGTCTTATAAAAAACGCACAGTGGTACATTTAGGTAACCGACAGATTTTTAAAAAATATATTTTTAAGTTTTAGTGTCCAATTTGTGATATGGTTTATGTCTGGTCATAGAGAGTTAGGATTGCATCTTCCCTGTAGACATTATGCAAATTTTGGATTTTCAGGCCTATATTTAGTTATAATAGCCTTGCCTATTGATACTGTTTATTTATTGTAAGCTTAGGTTTTAACTCTCATAGCCCGTACTAGATTTGTTGTAGAGGTTTCATAGCTGGTCAGTTATTACGATATGATGTTATTAATTTAATTAAAGCGATGTTTAATTCAATTAAAATGTCGTAAGTCATAGTTCACTAGACTGATAAAGAGACCATAAACTATTTACTTGGAATTTTATTTCATTTTCATTTGCGTTCGGCTTTCGTTTTCCTTATCACTATCGTAATCAACTTGTTCGCGGTATTCTGAAAACAAACTGCTTTGACCTAAAAAGTACAAGTACTGACAGACATTGTGGGAAACTAGAGCTCTATAGGTTTCCATCGTTATCGGTATTGGCACGCAATTTTTGTATATCCTAATAAATATTTATCGACAATTTATTAATATGTTTGTATTGTAATTTATTAATTGATCGTGTCATATATACTTATATTTTATTCCACGGTAACCTTTTGAGTTCCATAAAAATTGCCATGCACTGTCAATACCGTGCCTACCATGCCAACGACACCGCAAAGTAACATTCCTGGCCCAGTACCACGAACATCGATGATCTTATATCCTCGTAAGGCTCACGGGCCTTCCTGTAGTACTAATTACTATAAAGAAATTTGAATTTTATAAAATTGAAACAGATTTGAATTTCATTTGTTTTATTCGATTTAGACACAAAAGAAATTATACTTTATTTCCTACACTATATGTAAACAACGAATCCGAGAAGCATTTTACTTGAATGGTGGGCCTAGGAGGATATTTCAAGCATCTTTCTCTTTAACTCCAATTAAGACGAGAAAGTGAGAGACAATCGCCCGAAATCTACAAATGTCGTTTTGTCGACAGACAAGGTCGTTCGTTCTGCATTACGCCACATACCTATATTGACAAGAGAAAAAACGTTTTTCAAAGGTTAAGGAAGTGGTGACACCATAATACTAGCAAATTATTATGAATCTTGAGTTCAACAACTTAAACAACAACAATGCATTCAGGATGCTGATGGGGTTACCCCATTTCTGTAGTGCCTCGGGGATGTTTGCGGAGGACTGTTTATACCCCATGAGGAAACAGTACCTCCTTGGTGCGCAGAATCAGGGCTAGCCACAATCATGGAGGCATTGGCAGGCCTGAACTCAAATCTGATATCAAAATCCTAATGTTTATATAAAAAAAAAAAAAAAATTGTCATCTATGTTTAATTTAAATTTACTTGTAAGATAATATTTTATACGTTAAATGGGAAATGATCCACGCTGGTCAATAAACAAATTAATTTAATTTAAGGTAAGCACTCAGGATTCTCAGGAATGATTTATCTGGCATGTAATCTCAATCTTAATAATACTGCACTAAGATAATGATTAATAAATAAAATAATTATATTAAATAGAGCAAATATTTATATAAACATAACATAACGCAGAATTATTATATAAACATAATCTTATTATCTTACATCAAAAATAATTCTATTAATTACCAGTTCCATCCAATCCCAATAAACGCATCTTCAACAATAGCGGAATGAATGTTGAAAAACATGAGTCC
Organism: Grapholita molesta; assembly: GCA_022674325.2. Taxonomy (NCBI): domain Eukaryota; kingdom Metazoa; phylum Arthropoda; class Insecta; order Lepidoptera; family Tortricidae; genus Grapholita; species Grapholita molesta. The sequence continues at coordinate 11,414,958 of CP053132.2, read as the reverse complement.
ATCTCCGGCCTGAATAGCTCAATGTTTACTAACTTGGCGGGCAGTTTATAAAACTGAGAGCTATGGCCACTCGCTTGCACTTTCGTGCTAGATGAAAAATGATAAATTGGTACACATACAGATGTGAATAGAGATGTGCCATTCCCTGTAAATTCCCAATATAACTATTGAGAAATTTACCATTTGGGAAAATGCCTCATAGTAATATTGGAAATTTATCGGGAACGGCACATCTCTAGATGTGAAAGTTGCCGACTGTCTTCAATAATTCGAATATCCCTCAAAAAAATTAATTAAGGACTCTGTTTCAGAAAATACATGAAATATTTTTTTGTGGAAAGTTTCAATTTTCAATAGTACAATAATGTAAATTTTCCGAAACATTGGAACATTGGGAAGTTTCCGCAGGCACATAAGATTTGTTTCGAACATTTTAATTGCACCGTAATCATTTTTTACGAACGTCATCTTAATATCTTACTGCGTCTTACTTTGTATTAAATACCAGTTTTTACATTAATAATGTCCACATAAATGCTCTGTAATATGATATGACAGACGTCTACGACAAAAAACGCATTGCAATTTCTATTACAGATCTATTGTAACGCCATCTTATAGCATCTTCGTTTTTTACGTATTTTACAGAATAAAACGAGTTAACACAATTGTACGTGCGGTTTTTTATGGCAAAGAAATCGTCATTCTTTACGTAATGCCAATTGTTCTTTCAGCAACAAAAACAACATGACCGGCTTGTTACGGTTACGAAGGATCTTGTTCGTAAACCTGCAAATTGGAATTTAAAATCGTTTTAACTGGAAACTTTATATTATTATTTTTGTCCACTTTGATTCATAAATTTATTTAACAAAATAGCACACAAAAATAATATTATCTTAACTGGAAAATATCGTATTCAAATATTTAGGAATCAAGTTAATTCAAGTTCAAATTTAGCTTGTCTTCTGTCAACATTCTTTTGATAAGTAAATAATTATAATTTATAATAAATTTTATAAAAAAATGTAAAGTTTAGTGCAATTTTTTTTCTTTATAAAATAATATATATTTGTGAAAATTTAGTATTATACAATCAGGTTGTTTGTGGTTTGTTATTTTCTCTTAAGGTATAATGTATTATTATCTACACCTACAGAATCATGTATATCAATATGAATCTTACCATAGTAGCTTACTAAAATAAACTTCCAATTACATGAATAATTTGGCATAGAAGTAATTCGTTTATAACATTGTGTATCACGTCTAATAATACTACAGAAAATAATATGACCTTATTTAACAAAAATACGTTAATAACTTGGCAAAAAACTCACGAGTAAATTTTAAGTTAAATCGTGACGTGCATCATAATTTTTTCATCATGCCGCGCCAGGTGAGTCAGAGATCTGTTTGACAGCACAGTGGTTTTGTTAAATTTGTTATAGACATCGGAAACAGTCGGCCATTTGTTGCTGATGTCACGCTACAGCTAACTCACTATTTTTATTATGATGGTAATGTCGTACGTAATGCCATTATTTAAATAGAAGGCATGTTAAACTATAAAAGAAATATATATTTTAGAACAATCTTACATAAATCGACCTATGTAGTACAGTTCTACAGTAATCTTCATTCGTTCAAGAAGGTTCGTGTTGTAGGAGCCCGACAATATAATATAATTATGATGCATTAAAATAAAACATATACCAGGTTTCTAACCCAGGACTCTAAGAGTTTGTTAAATATAAATAAAATAGTCGTATTGAAGCCGAATGTAACTTATAACGATGACAAGCACGTAACATTTTCTAGTAAGAACTTGTAATGTGTATTTTATTATTCAAAAATAGTGTCGTCGCCTTTTTACAACTTGAAAGAATAAATACGTAAAATTAAATTATAAACATATACATACTTAAAGGTAAACTTATTATTTGTGTTCAAGTCTGGTTGTAACAGTCACAATAGCTCTTACAAAAGCAGTCACTGATTTCTTGGGTGGACATGCACTAATTGTCAGGGAACCAGACTTTCAAATTTTAATTAAAACGGATAATAAAATTAAATAACATAACCAGTATTTACATATGAGTACTCACATAACATAGTTTGTATATTAAAGAAAGCCAGTGAAAGGACAGTTATATCATATGCTACTTAAGATAAAAGAAACGTTTTAGAAAATCCGATATTGTGTAAGTTATTGTATTCTCTTTGACTTAAGCGTGCGACAAAGAAAATCATATAAGCTACTTATTTATAATGAAACCCGATTAATTAAAATCTGGCAGTAAACATTTTTTTAGTACTTATCAAAAATGAAAAGAACATAAACAAAATACCTGTGAATATAAAATAAGATTAAAAGCTCAGAATTTTATAGCTACCGGAATTTTCCTACTCGTACAATCAGACATATAATTAAGTAAATATTAACATAAGGTATAATAAACTACTAAAACCACTCATATCATTTTATCCATAGCAGGCGCAAGTATAGTGAAACAGGTAGAGTCAATATTTGCAGACATTAAAAAAGAAACTAACTCCAACTAAACGACGACTTCATATCAGATTTGTTCGAATGGTATTAAGATTAAATTTAGAATGCAACATTTGGGTACTTAATTCATTTTGAATGTAAAAGAACGATGCACCCTATTTAAGGTAGGTATAATCCTGTTGCACTTGACTACGTTCCCACAATTGACGCACCTGATGTTTTTTTTTTACATTTCACCCAAAATTGAATCTTATTTGATGGTTTAAAACGTATATATATTTCGATTGTTCAATACATTTTGTATAACCTTGTATTAAAATCGGTATTGGCTTTACAAATTAAAGATGTAAATATGATGTTACGCGAACAAATTGCCAAGCTATAATAAAAGCAGTCACGTAGTTGTTGTTCATCTACTAAGGAAAACAAGTGGTATTAACAATAACAATCAACAAAAAATATAAAAAAAAACCAAACGACATCTGTTTTAGTTGGTGAAGTTAAGGTAAATATCCGGTTAAAAGGACCATTATTAAGCTAAGCCTAATAATGGATAAAGAAAAGTTTGCATTAAATATTATTTTCATCAGGTAACCTAATGGCTCACAACAATAGAACTAACATAAAACCCATGACTTAATGGTTACTTTAAAGGCTTGGAAAAAAAGATTAAACGCATACCTTCGGCACTAATCGTTTCCAAAACGAAAAAGAAACGGAACCGTCGAAGCCTCCGACTCAAGGACCGTACACAACACACAAGAAAACTTGTTGTCACTGTTTCGAAGCACTTATAACACTAATAACAGACGCAGGACCCACTTTTACAAATCACAATTCTTCCTTGATGTTATCAAATAAGTTGTACTTAAACTTGTTAGTTTGAGTTTACATTCACGTGAATATTCAACATATCGCGGAGCGGTACACCTGTATATCGCTAGCGCTCCGCGGTGACTGACTGTTGTGGGACAGGGACAGCGCGATGATGCGAGACAGAGATACGCGGTGACGTGGGAGGGACGGATCAAGAGCGCCCGCTGGGCTGTTTTCATTAAAATACCTGAGAATTATTTACATTTATGAATCGCTTGCGATTGGCTATAACGCGAAATACGCAATGAGGTAATCGTTAAACAATTTATTACTTAATTAACGAATATTACGGATTATTCTAACATTGAATAATGTGTGCAATTAGCGCAAAATCATTTGTTAATGGTAAAACCCGAGAGTGATTTGTGATTTACTATGGTACTTAAAGCCAATTACCACAAAAAATTGGTAGTATAAAATATTGAAATGATTCTACTTTCATTGAAACGAACGAACGGACATACATTCTACGTAAAGTTCTTAAATTAAGTACTTTAAGACCTTCACGTCGTTAGTATTTGCTTCTTGGAGTATATTTATGTATTGGTTTTGTTTTTGGAGAAAACTAGGAAACAAATTTGCTACGTTAAAACACCATGTTAATAAGATAATTAAATGAAATCTCTTCAGACATTCTGGAACCTCTTAAATCTATCATTGAACTGGCCACTTGAAGTTGACAAACCAAATACAATAATGGCATTTAAGAAAAACTACTTTAGACGTGACATGCAGTGTTAAACATCTTGACAGGTAGGTACATAATAGGGGTGATTATATTAAAAATAATTATAATATATTTTTTTTTATAAAGCAAAAAAAATTAACACAAAACTTTCTGTAATTAAAGTTAAAAATTAATTATTTTGATGTAATGTATTATCTCTTAAAATATCCGTGACTAATTTGTTAGCACCTTATACAAACGTGTGTAGTTATTAAATTATTTATCATTATTAATAAAAATAAAAATAAATATTATTTTGTCCAGAAGTGTCATGGCGTCGGCACCACCGTGCGTCCGTACCTCCTGTTACCTGGCACCGGCACTCACGGCCCCGCGTCTCATTTTTACAACTTTACAGAATGCACAACTTATGAGAAACCCTATCTTATCTGTGCTGGACCGTTACGTAGGTATGTTCATTTTTTGTCTGTTAATTAGTATGCTTAAGTAGTTAGTGACATGTTAGCTTGCTTTTTGACAAATTTAAGATATGACGCACTTTCACACCTTTGTGCATCAACCTAAACTGAGTTCTAGGGGCTTATTATTTTTATTAGTCAGGAGGTATTGTATCGAAATTAGCAAAGCCGGCAAGAAACGGCTTTTATGAATGCGCTGCCACTGGTCTAAGTACCTATGTAAAAATGAAGAATATAATAAAAGGACTTATATACAACCTAAATTGGTAATGAAATAATAAAGGTAAATTCAAAATTAAAACAAAAACAAAAGATGTTTTTTTTTATTGAGTTTGTTTTAAACACCTAGTCTAAGTTGCATGCTAGATGCCAAAACTTAAAAAACCTAATTGTCAGGATATATATCGAAAGTATAAAAATAATAGTTTATGTTAGGTACCAATTAGATTTTCATTTAGAAAGTCGGTAGAGATCTCATATTAATGTCGTAAAGACAATGTACGAATTGGCTCAGAAATCAAATTTGTTGATTGTACGTATTATTAACTTAGGTCAGAATTACGAATAAGCATCAGCCGGCGTCGAGGGGCGTCGAACGATATTTGTTTAGGTCTTATTACGCGGACATAGAGTTGCGATAGTACCCTAACCATAAGTTGTGACTTTGAGGTTTTCGAAAACGAGTATCGAGTTTACTATCTGTGCATCTCGCTTATACTATTTTAGTGCGAACAAGATGCACAGATAGTAAACTCGATAGGTACTCGTTGTCGAAAACCTCAAAGTCACAACTCATGGTAGGTATTAGCGGCGCTACCGCGAAAAACAAGTTTCGGACCATTGTCTCTGTCAATCTCATGACGCCTTAATAGGAGCAAAAGAGAAAAATGCTCATAGTCATCATAATATACGAACTTTAGCAGAGTCAGCGTCGACTGTCTAGGAGACCCTTAGCGCAATTGAGCCAATCCTTCGATTAAAGCGGTTAAAGAAAAATTTAACGTTTATATCTCATTTTTACCTCCTAAAATTGAAAACCATTGCATACTAAAGTATTGATAAATTAAATTGATTTTATACTCATAACATCATAACGGAATGTCGTTTTGGTTTATTAATTATTTCTTAAGAATTAAACACGTGATGCCACACGTTACTCACCTCGTGACAGATTGGAAAATAATTACAGTACGGAGATTGATATTAAATAATTTTACTATAAATTAAAATAGTGTCCGAGTCCGAGGCAGTATTTGAACTTCAGTTGACCAACTATAGACCACACAGCTAATATAGGTACTTATATTCAAAATACGAAAGTAACTCTCTCAATGTCAGAGCCCTTAGTGTAAGTTTTTAACGTAATTTTACGTCACGAACGCGTTTGCGTTTCCCATATAAATAACATTATCACTTACGCGTTCGTAAACGTTTTTTTACGTCATAAGAAACTTACACTAGAGCCTCTGTTACCCCTTTACGCTTAAACCGTTTAACCAATTTATAATTTGTATATAAGTAATTCATTGTTATTATTACGCGCAGAGATTTTAATGAAATGTAAAGCGAAAGCCCTTTCGAGAATTTAATGAAATGTAAGGAGTACACTAAGCGGATGTTCTCCGTGTCATGGGACAAGCACAGAAAGAGCGTCCTCCATGATGTTAAGGACTATTGAGAAAATAATGGCAAATAGGTACTATTATAATAGTACATTTCGATACTAGTGAAAAAAAATTTTTTTGACGAGGGTGAACGTTGGAGCCCGAGTGAAACGAGGGTGACAATCACCCTACTCTTAAAGAAGTTTTTACACGAGTATCGAACCTAATTTTTCATAGCAAGTACCTTAAAGTGAAATTTCAGCACGCGAAGCGTGCGAAAAGTGCACTTTTACGCACTAGTTAGGAAAATAATGTTATTTGTTCCTAATATGTATATTTTTATTATTTATCAAAATGTGTTTTATTAAAAAAGTTGTTGTAAGGTAAATTAGAGTCGCGGGATACCACTCGATGTGGAAGGCGCAGGATCGGGCTTCGTGGGTCGTTCTGAGGAGGCCTATGACCAGCAGTGGACGTCTTTCGGCTGACATGATGAGGATGATGATGATGGTAAATGATTAGCATATGTGGAACGTGTTTTGAACAACAAGCTCCTTGCGTACCTTGAAGGTAACGATCTCCTCAGCGACCGGCAATACGGCTTCCGCCGAAATCGGTCTACTGGGGACCTACTTGTGTACGCTACCCACATTTGGAGCGAGGCCATCGAGAAGCGCGGCGAAGCCCTCGCTGTGTCTCTCGACATTTCCAAGGCCTTCGATAGGGTTTGGCATGACGGCCTCCTTGGCAAGCTCTCTGCGTACGGAATCTCCGCTGGTTTGTGCTCTTGGATTTCCGATTTCCTGAGGCAGCGATCTATTAGGGTCGTATTGGAGGGTTGCACATCAGATCGCTTGGCAATAAATGCCGGGGTGCTTCAGGGTTCGGTTCTTTCAGCCGCCCTCTTTTGCTGCATATTAACGATCTGCTTAAACCCGGTATCTTTGGGTATGCAGACGACAGTACGGTGACTGAGAGATATTTTTCTGAGGCCCAAACTACCGGTGGAGAGACTGAGTCCTTAAGGAAAGCTTTGGTTGAGCGAACGAACCAGACCTTGAAGGCCGTTGATGAGTGGGGCGAAGCTAACTTGGTTAGGTTTAACGCCTCCAAAACACAGGCGTGTTTATTCACCGCCAAAAGGAGCCTTTTAACTTGACTCCTGCTTTCCAGAATGTGTCCTTAACAATTACAGACCACCTCGAGCTGCTTGGGGTTAAATTTACCACTAAGCTGAACTTCGGCACCACTATTGAGGCCAAAGCGAAATCCGCTGCTAAAAACTAGGAGTCTTACATAGGGTGAAGCGGTACTTCATGCCGGAACAGCTCCTAACACTTTACCAAGCGCAGGTTCGGTCGTGTATGGAGTACTGTTGCCACCTTTGGGACGGGTCTGCCAAGTATCAGTTGGCCGCTTTGGATTCAATAGAACGCCGAGCTCGCAGACTCATTGGCGATCCTAAATTAGTGAGTGTAAGGTTGCAGAGCCTTGAGCATCGCCGCAAGGTTGCTAGTTTGTCTGTGTTTTACAGGATACATTTTGGAGAGTGTGCTCAGGAATTGCACGATTTAATTCCGCCATCTCCGTTCCATCACCGGACGTCCAGGCGAGGGGAGCAGTTTCATCCTTACGTTGTGAATATTCCATTCATTCGCACGAAGCGATTCGCTTCTACCTTCCTAATGCGGACTGCTAAGGAATGGAATTCGCTCCCTTCGTCTGTATTCCCGGCAAGATATAATTTGGGTCTCTTCAAGTCAAGAGTGAATAGGCTGTTACTGAACCAGCGTGCTACACCTTCGACCTCGTCGTCACTTACCATCAGGTGCGACTGAAGTCAAACGTTGGTCAGTCTTGCATAAAAAAAAAAAAATGTGGGTGCGTGTTTCAATAATATTACAGGAAAAGTTTCCGTCTGTTGTAGCTCGTTTTTTAGGGTTAAAAAAATCATGCAATTGTCGTAAATGCGATTTTTAGGTTTTTTGATTTTTAAAAGCTGACATATTTGCGTTTTAGTCACTATAACGTTAACAATGGATACACTAATAATTCATTTAACATGAAACGCTTCTCGATTTCTGCAAAAAGTTTGTGCGCGCTGGGACCCCATGGACCTAGCGTCTCTACGCCAAACGGTACAAAATGGTACTCTCTGCCCAGGCTCTTATATTTGTTACGTTTATAATTTTCGGAGTTGGATGGATTATTAAATCTTAGTTACGAGATTACTGAAATGACTGATTAAACTTAGTCATTTTTTGTAACTTCCGAGGCGATTATTTCCGAAAATTTTAATCATATCAAAAATGCTAAATATTTTTCATATACCTATCTAACGACACTTCACCCTTCAACGTCGAACTGCAAAAATACTTAATAGAAAAATTACTAATGAAAGGCAATATTTCTATTTATCGTAATACCGGTAACGATTTATAGTGTACAGTCAGCAGCAGAAGTGGCTAAGCGTTTCAGGTGTTCAAAATGAGGTCAACACATCTCTATTATCACGAGAATAAGAGCGCGTGTAGGTCATTTTGAACATTTCAAACGCTTAGCCACTTTGATGCTGACTGTATCTACACAACTTTTTTAGGAGTTTAAAACTCACATTCACATTACAGACTTTATACAAGAATTTTCGTAGAGATAGTCACGGCTGTTGAAATGAGGAATGCAGCGTGGCTATTGCATTAAAAATGCTCTTTATACTGATTTGAACTTACGTGAATGATTTGATTTTTTTTTAAACGAGCCGGTTTTCAATCATTTTTCTTACTGAAAAGGGGAACTAGATTCATTTCGGAAGAATCTACATTATAGAGCAAAATGAGTATCGAGCCGTTACTATTAAGTACTTACCCTTACCATGAGTTGTGACATTGACGTTTTCGATAACGAGTATTGAGTTTAGCATGCATCTCATTCGCACTAAAATAGTACAAGCGAGATGCACAGATAGTAAACTCGATACTCGTTATCGAAAACGTGAAATGAGCTTGACATGAGGACGGTCCGTGTGATGCCGGCTGATTAGAATAGCACCACCCCATCTCCTCCCGCGGGTGTCGTAAAAGGCGACAAAGGGAAAAATCTTACGGACGGGCAGCAGCGTCCGTCGAAACCCAATCTCCAGCTACTGTGATCGCCAACCGGCCTGCGTGTCGACTATGGCAACTTCCCCCAAGATGATACAAGTCATATTTGTGGGAGGCCTATGTCCAGCAGTGGACTGCATACGGCTGAAATGTATATGTAATATGGGTACGATTTAAGAAAATAAGAGCGTATCAAGTTCATTCTGAACACCTGACCTGCTTAGCAACTTATGCTGCTGATAGTACTAATATTCCTGATCCCTGATCAAACAAGGAATCTCTTTCGATTAGTTTGCGATGATGATTACCCTAGGAGAAACCATGGTTTACAAACGACATGGAGTTTTCAAACTGGGCCGAGAGTTCATTGAAACAACTGTCTACCAGTGACGGCGGGTTAGGATTATTCTTAGGCAAACCGTAGTCGTAAACCTATAGGTATGGCTTTCCTTTTCTGTAGGAGCTGATGGTAAATCTCTCAGGTATATGAAAATTAATCGGGCCGTCGGGAATCGGGTTCTATAGATGCGCCGCCACTGCTGTCTACAGCTCACACATGGCGGTCTTTTGGAAGCTCGCCTGAAGAAACACTTTTCTGAAAGATTTGGAGCACTACACAATTTTTTTTTAATGCAACGACGGTGGCAAACGAGCATACGGCCCGCCTGATGGTAAGCAGTTACCGTAGTCTATGGACGCCTGCAACTCCAGAGGATTCACATGCACGTTGTCTACCCTTTAAGAACTATACACTCCTTTTTGGAAGAATCTTCATACTGTAGTCTCTAGGGTAAACCTCGGCAGGGAGTTAATTCCATTTCAGTTTTATATAATATTGTATATGGTTATGGACTATGTTGCGAATTTGCAGGGTAAAACAGACGCTGAAATATTTTTATGATTTTTTCACAAGTAGAACTGCCCAACATTAATCACAATTTTCCATATACATCACTAGAAACGTAATATTTGAGTGGGTCAATACTACAGGTACTTTATCTATTATCTTATCAACACGCTTTCTTTACTTATAAATGGTTTCTATGCAGCATGCAATCTCTTTGCACAATCAACTCGTCATGCAAGCAGCAATGATAACGTATCATTTATTTATAGAAACGAACATGCAAAGCAGGAATAGAATACCGAAATGTTTCTAGTACCAGTATAAGGCTTGTTCACGAAAAAGAGCCACTGCCTTATAATTTCTTTTTTTCGTATGTAACCATCGTTTTTTTTTTAGGTTATCATAAAAATTAACTCATTTGGTTTCGTTTTAGGTAATGTTGTGGATATTTTTATCTGGGTGTTCTAAATCTATGGCCCATAAAAAATGCATTTTGCACTATGCTCTGTACTCAAACAAATTATCAATACTAGAATGTTCCGTGAACAATTTCTCTTAGATTTTACTATCGTAAACAAGCCAGATATATTTGTAACTTGACTCAGAGAATGACGTATTTTTGTAACGTTCATTTTTGTTTTAGCACTACTTGGCGTTATTAACATTTTGAGACGGTTGAGGTTAGATTTTTTCGAATCTGACATCCTAAACGTAAAATAGACAAGCAAATTAGTAATTCTATGACTGTTTCCACTACATGGACCCACCAGTTAACGGTGGAGACTCATACAACGGTGGCTACTTTTTTTCGTGAACATGCTTTATTTATGTATTGAAACAGGTCACTCACGAAGTCACCACCCAGATTCGCTTGAAATCACCTCAAGCAATCTCGCTAGAAGCGGAAACTCAATAGGAGTATTCCAGTGTAGTACAAATCAAGTCTGGTGCCCCAACAGTCTGCCAAACGGTTTATAGAGCGTAAGTGACTCGTCAACTTGATTGATTGATTAAGCTCGTCGAGAAAAATATTCGACTAAATAAACGTGAGTAACCCGTTTTTTAAGTCTCACGGTAGTTGTGTTTAAAATTACCATTAGGTATATATGTGTTATTATTGCAATAGTTTTTGTAAACTGTATTAATTATCGACTAAATATTTAAGAATATTAAAAACGAATCACAAATTACGAGCTAAATTTGATTTATAGAAGAATGTCAAAATTAGAGTCCGGCTAACCAACTATTACTCGATTGTTACTCTTAAAGTTGGTAACAAAAACTATACGCATCACTCTTTTGGGGTCGTAGTGCAAGCGAAAGAAAGAGACGGTATGATTCAATCGTCTATGCTTTAAGTGAGTAAACCAATTTTTTCACTGGCCAAACTCTAGCCATCGTTAAGCAAACTGATTTAATTAATGTAATTAGGTAAATGCAACTATTAATTAATCGGTACTACATCACGCTATTGTAGAATATTTATTGTTTGTAGTTGAGAGGTAACAAGTGCTAGGCTAAAGGTATTCCCCACACCGACAACGAAAAAAGGTTCAAACCCCGGTTCGTACCAATGAGTTTTTCGGAACTTACAAAACATCATTTGTAATTTACCCGTCGTTTTTCGGTGAACGAAAACATCGTAAGGAAACCGGATATTCCCAATAAGAACTAGTATACCCACTGGGTTAGAAGGCCAGAAGGCAGTCGCTTTCGTAAAACTAGTGCCTACGCCAATTGTTGGGATTAGTTGCCAAGCGAACCTCATGCTCCTATGAGCCGTGGTAAAATGCCGGGACAATGCGAGGAAGATGATGGAAAGATCATGCATTTCATTTGTAGCTCAACAATTCTCCTCCATGTTATTCTATCTAGCGTCATACCGGTATCTGTGAGGGTCCGCCTAGTTCCTAAACCTGATATTATTAAGGTCAATACGGGTAAGTGTAGTTACTGGACAAACCATACCGTAACGGACCATGGCCAAGACTACAATAGTTTATAGAATACGCTATCGAAACGAAAATAAATGTACGGAATGACAGATAGAACGAAAACTTACGTGATATTTTCCATAAGTACAGTCACCATCGTATGTACGTCCATCCGTCTCTCTGTCCGTCTGTTTGGCTGTTTCTCATGAACCATGATAGACAGTTGATAGTATTACAGATGATGCATTTTGTTGCCGCTATAACAAGAAATACTAAAATCATATTTAACTAAGGGGCATCAATACAAGAATCGTCATTTGTAACCGATTTTTTGCTCGATTTTAATAACGGTAACATCTAGACGCTGGAAATATTTACAGAATATTCGGTAGTATATTCACTTACAAATAAAATAATAATTAGATTAACACTTTAGAGGACAGTATGCCTAAAGGCGTCGCGTATATTTTTGTTTCCTATGGCTTATGACAAGTGACGTTATTCATCATCATTATCTCAGCCATAGGAAGTCCACTGCTGAACATAGGCCTCCCCCTTGGACCTCCACATGTACCGGTTGGAAGCGACCTGCATCCAGCGTCTTACAGCGACCTTAATTAGGTCGTCTGTCCATTTTGTGGGTGGTGGTCCTACGCTACGCTTGCTAGTCCGTGGTCTCCACTCGAGCACCTTTCGACCGCATCTTCTCTACGTGCAATGTGGCCTGCCCGTTGCCACTTCAGCTTGCTTAAGTGACGTCATTACGTCACCTAATTGTATGGGAGCCCCGTTATTTTATAATATTAACATGTTGGTAGACAGTATATTCAATGTCCACCCTAAACTGCCTAATTGTATAAGAGTACAACAGTTCATTTTTTACCTTTTCCCCTCTTGTAATGGTAATGGTACATGGCTGTTTTTTCAGTTTACATGATGCTGGGCGACCTTTTTAGTAAGCCAGTTTCTCACTCATGTTGACGTCCACGATATTCAGCCATCGCTTCTTGAGTCTACCGCTGGATCGAGGGCAGCTACAATAAATAATATAGAATTAAAAACTATTTTTATATTAAGCAGAAACGTCTGCTAGCATATCAAAGATATTTAAGTCGAAAGAAAAATAGAAAAATTTGACTCGCAGCGGGACTCGAACCCACAACCACTGGATCACTAGCCCAGTGCACTACCAGTTGTGCTATACGAGCGCCGCTTAGACGTGTCAAATTCTTCTATCTTATCCTTCTTGGTATATACGTCATTACGGGTGACGTGTAGCGACATCTACCGAAGAGTATTGACCCTTTTACGGCATCGATGTCTCAAATTTAGATTGAGAATACATCAATAACAATGTGCTACCCCTTTCTAAAATTATTTTTATATTAAGCAGAAACGTCTGCTAGCATATCAAAGATATTTAAGTCGAAAGAAAAATAGAAAAATTTTGACTAGCAGCGGGAAAGGGGTAGCACATTGTTATCGATGAATTCTCAATCTAAATTTGAGACATCGATGCCGTAAAAAGGGTCAATACTCTTCGGTAGATGTCGCTACACGTCACCCGTAATGACGTATATACCAAGAACGGTGACTGAATATATATAGACACAGCTCTCCATACAAAATGCCTTCCAAAATGACCCCAGGCGCGCTGACACTGACACTATCCCTCTTCATGAATATGTCAGAGCAGCTTGGAGTTTATCCAATAGACAATTTCGCGCTATTAAAAAGTTGTGATTGGTTAATAAAAGTTTTAAGCGTCAAACCTCATGCGCGGCGTTACAATATTATGGCGTTGTCAAACTTACAGGGATGATACTAACCGAGATGGAACCAATTTATATAAGTATTATTCTGACACGATTTTGCTATTAAGATAACGTTTGTCCATACTATTTAAGAAGGTATAGTAATGACGTATTGGAGAACACTCCCACAATTTTGCATAACGACATTGCCTCAGTCTTTCTCTAGTAGGTATAATATACGACGGAGTAATGTCGCTCTGGAATATCGGAGGGAATTTTCGTAAGTTTTGCGCCACTGAGTCCCGTTTATCGTTTTACTTTTAGTGCCGTTGTGCTGGAGCACTAACAATAAAAATAAGTAATGATTTAAGATGAATATTTATAATGAAATAATATTTACAATGATAATTACAAGTTTAGGATTTACAATTTTGTAGTTGTGATAGATTAGGAAAATTCAGTAGTGATTGACAGTGACGCGACGTCTCTAGGGATGTAGGCAGCTCGTAGTGTTGCGCCACATACTCAAAAGTTGAAACATAATAATAATGTGTAGTACATATGTATTTTGGAATAATCGTAATAATGTGAGTACAGGAAGTTTGATTTCTAACCTACCTAAGGTTCAATATCGTGTAGCAAACTGTCACCATGAGAATAAGTTGTTGTTGTTTTGTTTTGTTTACTAGGTAACAGATTAACAACATCGACGTGGAGTACTGAATTTTGGGACGTCAAGGTACTTTGCCAACAATGGACGACTACTGAGTCTACATTCATCTTTTTCGTTCTTGCAATATTTAATTGATAGTGACACTAATAACGAAATTTCGCTCATCGACTTTCGCAGTAGACAGAGTCGCAAAGAAGTCACTAAGAAGCTGACACGCTTTCAGAATTAGAAAAGAAAATGATAACTTTTACAAAGAGGACATCTGTAATATGGAATGACAATTCCGTGAAAAATATATTTTTTAATAAATAAAAAATTCTTTCCGCGGTCTCCGGGAAACTAGAATGATTAAGACGAAAAGTTTACCAGCAGCACATTTATAGCGTAGGTATTTGCTTTTTTAAATAAAAGCAAATAATAGGAATTGCTTGTTACTTGAAAATAAAATTAATAGTTTACTTACTAGTAGAAATGTTGCATAACATTATCCGCATTCTGTCATTCGGTATCATAAAGGCATAAGTCATTATAAAACTAGTATAGAGTTACGACATTTGGTTCAGCGTATTAGTCTATACATCAATATGTTACTTTAAATAATTGTTAATAATCTTCAGGATTAAACTTACACAATCCAATGGATCCCATCGATTTTCTTGTATTTTTGTGGAGTCGCTTAGGTACTACTTTACCGCAGAAGAAGGCATTTTATATGGTTTTTTAATTTAACAATTTTATATTAGCTGACATCTTATGTCATAGAAAGCTTCTGTACTACTAAAGCTGTCAAACTCCGCCGCGGCTCAGTCAATCGTTCGCGGCACACTAGCCGTGGGGTCATTTTTGAGCTCGAGTCAGGTTTCTATAGTATTACTAGTTCGTTGACCAAGAAGGATAAGATAGAAGAATTTGACACGTCTAAGCGGCGCTCGTATAGCACAACTGGTAGTGCACTGGGCTAGTGATCCAGTGGTTGTGGGTTCGAGTCCCGCTGCGAGTCAAATTTTTCTATTTTCTTTCGACTTAAATATCTTAGAATTAAAACGACTAGTGTGTGGAATAAAATAGTAGGGTTACTTAGGTTTCGATCCTTAACTTAAAACCGGTTCAACCTGTCAAGGAAGGTACCCGTCGCTGCCGCAAGTCGCTGGGCATAGCCAGCACAGACCTGACGAAACTATAAGGGTTCCTAGTTTACTACGGTGCCTTAAGTAACTACATACGATAGTCAACAGATGGCGTTTTGCAGTTAATACCAAAAATATATTATGTTCAGTCAGCAGTTCGGAGAAACGCGGTTTTTGTATAGAAATTATCAATAGCCTTATATAATTCTTGGTAAAAAGTAAATCATTCTAAAAATTGTGTCATACTGATGGTGCGAAATCGTTGTAATTGCCTCGATTGTTTTTTATTATATCTATTACTTTTACGTTAATATTTTTATGTCGACCCGGGTATGTCCTTAAACTACGTCCAACAATGAGAGGTAGGGTACAGCGAAGTACCATCACGCTTGAGTCTGGAGTAGCCAGACTGGGGAAGTACCTCCTCCTTACAGAAGACCACAGCCATAACAGTACTGCTACCTTTCAGGTATGTAGTGTTGTGTTCCTGGTGGTGAGTAAGGTTCCCAGAGCGCCAATCCCCCTTAAAGGCCGGCAACGCCCTTGTGACTCCCCTGATATTGCAGGTGCCCATGGGCGGCGGTAAATGCTTACCATCAGGCAATCCGCCTGCTCGTTTGCTACCTTAGTCGCTAGATTATTTTCCTCAATCTATTTACAAACAGATACCTACTTAATTACACATGTAACAGGAATAGTCAATCAGTCGGCCGACCTCAGAACAGCCACAATTTAAAACTAAAACAACCCATATAAAAATAGGTTACTCTAAATTACCTATTGTATTGAAGTCAATTGAATAAGTAGGAGTATCATACGGACAGTGCGCAATGACACCCTACACAACTAACATGTGTACACGGGACTAAATTCGTTGATAAAAACATAGGTTTTTTATTGATAAACTTGCCAATATTTTTACTGAAATCGGAAAGTGTATGTTTTTATCTGTCGCTCAAACAACGAAGTGTCCGACGAAAAGTCTAAAAGACACATGAATGTTATCGTGGCGTTTATAGCGATATCTTAGATAACGGATATCTCAAACACATAACATTTGTTGCTTGTTACTGGAGGCTGTATGACAAGTGTATTAGTTAAATACAATTATATTAGAAACATCGGGTTAGACCGGACTCGTGTTTTGTGTTGTGTATTCACGTGAGTATTATTTTTTAATTAAAATTGACTTTTCTATTCATGCTATAGGCACATACTAGTATATTAATAGCAGCCGTCAATGTTTCCAATTTGATCTCTAAATGTTTTATGTTTTGATTTCGAATGGGTACAACCACAGATAAAATAGTTCTCTGTGGGTACAACCTATGGAAAAAGTAATTTTTTTGTACCTTTGATTTCCCTTATTTTTTCAGTTTTGTTACCTAATGTACGGTTAATTGTTAAATTAACCGTACATCTGTGTAGTAACTTTCTAACGAAACAGATAAAAACCGAAATATTTTCTTAATTTTTTTATGCTCTTATAACGGAACTGGAAAAATGATGGAAAAAAATTAGGTACTATGACTTTTACTAACACAATCCTTGACTTGTCAAGGTCGAGAGAAAATTATTGGGTATTTGTATCTGTTATGTTATCTTGATGCTATATTGAAAAGTACTTATGCAATTTTTTTGTTTCTTTACTATTATATCATATCTACTCGTATCTAATAAAATAATTTCTAGTAGATATTGTAACGTTACTCACCTAGCACAGACCTACCTATATTAAATAAACCATATACCATAGGAAGGTGATTCAGAATAGCAAATGATATAAAAACCTAAATAGAAAAAATAAAACAATCCTATAACTCGTCCATTAATTTTCTTGTTAGATGCGTGTATTAATACAAAGTTAATTAATTATTCATCATAAGATATGTAATACGGAAGTTACTGAAGGTTGCGATAAACGTACCTATAACCTAACGTATAGGTACTACATCAAAATTACGTAGAAATGTCTCATTGCCGTATGCAGTCCACTGCTGGACATAGGCCTCCCACAAATATGACTTGTATCATCTTGGGGGGTAGTTGCGGTGACTGAATATATATAGACACAGCTCTCCATACAAAATGCCTTCCAAAATTGACCCCAGGCGCGCTGACACTGACAGCTATCCCTCTTCATAAATATGTCAGAGCAGCTTGGAGTTTATCAATAGACAATTTCGCGCTATTAAAAAAAGTTGTGATTGGTTAATAAAAGTTTTAAGCGTCAAACCTCATGCGCGGCGTTACAATATTATGGCGTTGTCAAACTTACAGGGATGATACTAACCGAGATGGAACCAACTTATATAAGTATTATTCTGACACGATTTTGCTATTAATATTAAGAAAGAAAGAAAATATATTTTATCGCCAAAACATTAAATAGATTACGTTTTCCATACTTTATAAGAATGTATAGTAATGACGTATTGGAGAACACTCCACGATTTTGCGTTACGGCATTGCCTCAGTCTTTCTCCAGTGGGTACCATGGTGGGGATAATGTCGCTCTGGAATATCGGGGTGAATTTCCGTAAGTTTTGCGCGACAAGTCCCGTTTATCGTTATACTCAAACGTTGAAACATAATATTAATGTGTAGTACCTACATATATAGGCAACAGATTAACAACATCGACGTGGAGTACTGAACTTTGGGATTTTTAAGGCACTTTTCCAACAATAGACGACTACCGAGTTTTTATTCATATTTTTGTTCTTGCAAAATTCAAATGATAGTGACTCAAATAACAAAATTTCGCTCATCGACATTCGCAGTAGACAGAGTCGTAAAGAACTCACGAAGAAGCTGACACGCTTTCAAAATTAGAAAACAAAATGATAACTTTTCACAAACAGGTTATCTGTTGGAATATGCACAGACAGATAATAAGTATTTTAATCCTATTACAGAAATACAATTTTCAACCTTAAGGCATCGCGAATGTGTAACGACATTTCAATGATTGGGCAGGAAATTAAAAGTGAAAAACATTATTTATAATACATAATAAATCCTTTCCGCGGCTAAAAAACCAGAAAGATTATGATGAACAGTTTACCAGCAGTTCCTACATTTATAGGCTGTTTACATATTAACATTACATTACATTACATTATTAACAGTTTACCTAGCTTAGGTATTTGCTTTTTAAATAAAAACAAATAATAGGACTTGCTTGTTACTTGGAAATAAAATTAATAGTTTACTTAATAGTAGAAATTTTGCATAATATTATCACCATTTTGTCACTCAGTATCCTAAAGGCGTAAGTCATTTTAAAACTAGTATAGAGTTACGACATTTGGTTCAGCGTATTAGTCTATACATCAATATGTTACTTTAAATAATTGTTTATCATCTTCAGGGTTAAACTTACACAATCCAATGGATCCCTCGACTTTTTGTATTTTGTGGAGTTGTTTAGGTACCATTTTACCGCATAAGAAGGCATTTTATAGGGTTTTTTAATTTAACAATTTTATATTAGCTGACATCTTATGTCATAGAAAGCTTCTGTACTACTAAAGCTGTCAAACTCCGCCGTGGCTCAGTCGATCGTTCGCGGCACACTAGCCGTGGGGTCATTTTGAGCTCGAGTCAGACTTCTATAGTATTACTAGTTCGTTGGATTGTTGCCATAGTCGCCACGCTTGGCAGGCGGGTTGGCTACCGCAGTAGCTGGAGATTGGGATTCGACTGACACTGCTGCCGGTCGGTAGGATTTTTCCCTTTGTCGCCTCTTACGACACCCGCGGGAGGAGATGGGGTGGTGCTATTCTAACAGCCGCATCACACGTCGCCTAAAAATTAGTAAAATATAGGAGTCAAGTTTTAAAGCCCTTTTCAGTTCCGGATCGAAAAAGATTCGAGCTTTTTACATTTTGATTTTTCCTTATGAATTAAAGTGTATTATTTTCTTTTTCTCATTAGACAGTAGATAATAAAAACTATAATTTTGAGCCCATAGTACAGTTTGCTGCAGAGAAAATGTACCACCCCGTCATACGAGTTTGTAAGGCAAGGTGGTACCTTTTCTCTGCAGCTGACCGTACCTACTTGTGTAATAATTAAATGGGATCCCTTTGATTCCCATAATTTTATTATTCCTATTTTAAAAAGTCAGAAATTGTTAACAATATTGTTTTAAGTCATAACTATCATTAGTCATTATAGTTACCTGACATACAACTAAATAAATATAATCATTAAATGCAATAATGTTACGCGTCATATAAGACAAAAGTCATAAAACTAATCAGGATAATATCAAAATTCATAATCCTACAGAAACGAACTGTTACCAGAAAGATGGGTTAGGTAAGGTTAGAACTGCGACCCCACAGAAAAGAACTGTTACCAGAAAAGTGGGTTAGGTTAGGTTAGAACTCCGACCCTTACAGATACAAACTGTTACCAGAAAAGTGGATAAAGTTAGAACTGCGACCCCCACAGACACGAACTGTTACCAGAGAAGTGGGTTAGGTTAGGTAAGAACTGCGACCCCGCAGAAACGAACTGTTACCAGAAAAGTGGGTTAGGGTTGAACTGCGACCCCTACAGATACAAACTGTTACCAGAAAAGTGGGTTAGGTTAGGTTAGAACTCCGACCCCACAGACACGAACTGTTACTAGAAAAGTGTCTTAGGTTAGGTTAGAACTGCGATCCCCACAGACACGAACTGTTACCAGAAAAGTGGGTTAGGTTAGGTTAGAACTGTGAACCCCACAGATCCAATCTATTACCAGAAAAATGGGTTAGGTTAGGTTAGAACTACGACCCCACAGACACGAACTGTTACCAAAAAGTGGGTTAGGTTAGGTTAGAACTCCGACCCTCACAGATCCAACTAGTATGCCTTTTGACTTTCTACCTTTCAATACAATTACTATGTTGATCGTTATGACAAATAACGGTATGAAATTCAATAGTTATGACTAATGATAACGGGTAAAAAAAATTCTGACTTTTGAAGTTATGACTAATGACAATATGGCTACCAACGAGTATGACAAACATCGGTATGGATAAAAAATCGAGAGTTTAATATTATGGGAGTCAATATAGACCCCAATTAAATAGATAACAATAACGAAGTCTCAGATACTAGGTACTACGTACGTACAGCAGAAGTTGCTAAGCGGGCGAAGTGCTCAAAATTATCTACACGAGTTTATAAGAGCAGTCATAGTGTCAAGATCATCCTGAATACCTAGCCCTATTTCTGCTGCTGACCGTACAGTTTAGTCTAGACCTAATAATTGAGATATATTTCTACTCTTTCCAAGTCGAATATATGATGTAGGTAGACATAAAATAACTTACCAAGTCGTCACCATACAAATATAATCTACGACGCTAATAACTGCGACTCCACTTAGAAAACAGTATATTCATTGTGTTTCCTAAGGCTATTTTATTAAGAGAGGAGGACGGTTGAACCTCAAAATGGCGAAGTCGTCTTGAAAATATATTTTTGTTTTTGTTCAAACGTAGTTTAGTGTGTAATATTGATAGCGTATTATGCAGTGATCTAACGAAAAATTGTGCAGCTAATGAAGAATTGATTTCAAAACGTGTTTCACCACTATTTTGGTCATCTCCCGGTAATCCCAGGGTCACGGCCGCCTCTTGCTTTCTGTAAAGTCAATCTACCACTTTACAAAACACAAGGCCTACTACCGAACAACGTCATGCTCTAAGGGCAAACTTATATGTTATTATACTGATGTGTTATTCTACTGGATACTGGCGAAATCATCGATTGATTTATTGATGGAAGCCATATTTTTTAAAAGAAGAAGAGATTAAGAGAGGAAGTACCTAGTCGTAGACATAATGAGTACCTATCATGAAAGCTATATCACTGGCACACATGAAATTTATATCACTGTCTTACATAAATTAAGCTATAAAGTAAAATAGATTGAATGAAACCACGTTGATGTTTAGTCCTTCTACAGTCATTTTAATGATTTGGTCAATAATATTATCTTTGTCCGTTTGAAATAATACTCGAAAATATTGTCATAGAAGTATCATGCGTATAGAAAGCATATATTATATAATATACATATATATATATATATATATATATTTTTTTTTAATGGCTTTGTATCATTAGCCAGCGTCACGTTGTAAGAAAAAAATTTTTGATTCCGAAATAATATAGTTGCTTTTTCCATTACAAAATGAATTACCTAATCTTACCTTATAAATTCAGCTTATATTAAAATTCCCTGACAGAAATTACATACAGTTAATGCAAACCTTTGTTGCCATAGAATATAAGTAAATAGTATAGTTATTATTGTTATTATATCAAGCAAGAAAGTTCATATATAAAACTAAATAAAACCTTCCTTAAAAGTTGTCAACTATGACAAGAGGTAAACAAGATGTCTCCTAAAATGTGATCCAAGACCAAGCATTAACTATAATTAATTAATTAATCATTCAGTTTGATTTGATGATCCTAGAAATATTTTGTAGAACACTGAAATAGTGACGTATGAGCGTATGATATTTCGTGTGCTATGCGGGGTCGGCTAGTCAGGGGCTATTATCTAAACGACGATAAACGGTGCGTTTCATATGCTTTATTTACTTTATATTTTGGTACTTGTAGGAAAAAATAGTGGTTAGTTTCAAATAACACCGAAAACTTATTAATACATACATTATGCACTACGTAAACTGGCCTGGAATTGAAGGGGCAAACAACTTATGAAGCTCGTAACTTTCTTAGTATTTACCTGAAATAAGTATTGTTAACTCAGAAGCTCTGAATTGTAACAACTGTTGTTGGAATCTATGGAATAATTACTTGCGAAAGATGTATAATTGATATGTAAATAGTTTTCTAGTTGTAATTTTGGTTCTTAAAAACAATTGCCAAATAAAAGTGATAAGATAAGATCGGAAAATCTAAAATATGAAGACCGATGCGGCCTGTTAGCCTCGTAGCCTCTCCATTAGTTGCCTCATAAAGGCAAGCAAGTGTTCGAATTTTGACAAGAGCAATAAACTTATTCGTAAGTTATCACGAAGATTTGCTCCTGGCTGTAATATATTGCTGTAATATTACACTCAGAAGCAGAAGTTACAAGCGAGGTGTTCAAAATGACTTTAACACGACTTTATGTTTAAGAAAATAAGAGCGCCTCAAGATCATTCTGAGGCTCTAGTCTAGTTTCTTTTGACGTAAAAAAAATGTCTCGAACGCGTAAGTGATGATATTATTTATAAACTAACTCTAACGCGATGGTGACGTTTTGTTACTTTAAAAACTTACACTCAGGGCTCCGAACTCCAGGGGGCCGATTTTTGAGCACCGAATCGTGACATTTTAAACTCTCAAACACGAAGAGTGGTATTTTAGAAGCATGATATAAATTAATAATCTTGGATATCGAAACTCTAAATTTAGTGTATAGTGTGTAATGTAAGAAACCTTTGTGTGTGATTGATTATTTTCATTCTCAAAGTTTTATGAATTCGAGTACACGGCTCAAAAATCGGACCCCTGGTCCGCTTAGCTTATGCTGTAGAGTGTACCTACAACACAAGCCTCTTTGAGTTGTAGGATTACGTCGTATTTATGTATATTGTATATGTTAGTTTATTTAAATGCCAGTGGAATGTTTCCAGGAAACCGGCAAGATGTCACGCGTGATAGGACTGGGCAAGACGGCACTGCGCAGATACCCGCTCCTCACAAACACGGCGGTGTACGCCACCTTCTACACCGCAGCTGAGCTGTCGCAACAGACCTTTAACAAATACAATTCGGTAATCCTAGCTTGATTCACACACAACGCGGGCGCGTGTCAACGCGGGCCCGCAGCGCGATTGTTCAGCTAGTTTTAAATGAACACCTTCACACAGCGGGCGGGCGCGGGCGTGCGTGGGTCCGCGCCACACGCACCTGCCCGCGCACGCCCGCGCCCGTCGTCGGCTCTGTGCCAACACGCGCTCGCGTTGTATGTGAATCAAGCTTTATTACTTAGGTATACAGTAAATCACAAATATCATATGAAGGGTTCACGGAAAGAACATGTCTAGTCACTTAGACAACATTTCGAGATATTGCGGTTTTTGAGTTTGGAATGATTCAATTAACCATACTATCTACGCAATTAGATGATTTTCAAGTGCAAAAAACTAGATTAATAATCATGTTTACAATTATATCAGACGGTGTAGATAATAGTTTGTAGATAGCTCTACATTTTGAGATTAAAATCTAATTTTTTGAAAAAAGTGACGACATGTTCTTTCCGTGGACCCTTCACATGAAAGAGTCACACAAACACTTAGGTACTTAATCCAATAAATCTTGAATTGCAGAAGAAGAATCCCTTATTTAGGTAAATACATCAGTTATCGGTCAAAAAAAGTGTTATTTTTATATGGTATTTTTTTTATTTACTAAATAAAGCTGCTTTAAACCTAGATTTAAAAATCAAAATATAAAAAAGAAAAGATCATGGCAGCGGTGGGATTCGAACCCACGCCTCCGAAGAGACTGGTGCCTTAAACCAGCGCCTTAGACCGCTCGGCCACGCTACCGATGGCGTGCCTGGCAAATGTTGACAAAACTAGTTGTCGCCTGTTACGTCATCAGCTTAGAGATATGCGTAAGGTGAGAGGGGAGTTAATTATAGCTAATTATCTGCGAACATGGCATTCGCATGTAATTTATTTCCATTTCTATAAATTTTGACAAAAAACACAAAACTACAAGAGGCGGACTTAATGCTACCTATATTACTTTTTTATAGTTTTCCTTGTATAGTGGCCTAAGGGAGGTTATTACCAGTTATTTTCTATTTATTTTCAGCCTGAAAAGCCAGACTTAGATTTTGCAGCGGCGGCGCGTATAGTGAGCGTGGGCAGCTGCGTCTACGCCCCCACCTTGTATTTTTGGCAAGTATTCACCCTTTGCCATACTCTAAGATGGCCGCGTTTTTATTCTCTGTCACTTTCTAACAAGTGTAGGTACTTATAAAAAAGTGATGCAAAACTCTATAGACGGTAATATGGTTACCAAGCTATCCATTCTGAACGATCTAAATTTAATCCGATTGTTTTGTTATTTATATTTAATCGATGTGTCTTTAGTCTCTCTTGTTTCAATCTTAATTTACTCCGATTGTTTTGTTATATATAATGTATATGTATATGTTCTCATCATAACATGACGGCATCAACGCAGTTGATAAAATGCGTACGTTAATCAATGTCTTTAGGCTCTCGTTTCAGACAAGGTAAATATTTTTTCCTTACCTAACAGCCTTATTATCTATATCGAAATTCTTGACAGGTATAAGTTCCTGGATGCCAAGTTTGTGGGTAAGGCTATGAAGACGGTAGCCACGAAGGTGGTGATCGACCAGTTTACCATGACCCCAGTCTTGCTAGCCAGCTTCTTTGTCAGTAAGTGTTAATGTCAAGTTGCTAGAGGTACTATAGGTGAAACACTTAACTGAACGACCATGTCAATGTAGTTGTGCAGATAATTAATATGGAACTTACGTTAAAATTTGAATATAGAACGCCGAGATGGGCGTACACACACGTTACTACTACATAGACCTGTAGGCCAAGTACAAGAGGGGCGCGACAATATCTGTCAGCGAGATGGACTATCCGTCCCTCTTTAAATAATATAGTTAGATAAGGACGGGTAGTCTATCTAGCGGCGTGATATTGTCGCGCCCCTGCCTCTAGGTGCTTTAACTAAGTTTTTCACCTATAAATATATAATATATAGTCATAGAGGAATTAACTATTTAAATAGCAGTGACGGCGGGACTTAGGGAAGGCGAAGCCAATATGGCTTTTCTTCATGAGCCACAGGTAAACGGTTGAAAAGTAAGGAAGTTTGTCAAGCTGGCGGGAATCAGCGGCGCTGCCGCGAATAACGATATTTGTAAATTTCAGACGATTGCATCTGTCACTCTCATGACATGTTAATTGGAGTAAAAGAGAAAGATGCCCGAAATTTACGAACTTCGATGTTTGCGGTACCGCTCCAGTCTGTTTGGACACGTCACCGCTGAGAAATAGTGATCGACTGATCGCTGTTGTAAGAGTTATATTCAGATTTCGACGAACATATTTGACTAAGATGCAGAGGGGACCAAAGTCCTTTAGTTTTCAAAATAGATTTGTAAGTGCAACACATGTAATTTCAAGAGCAACTAGGGGAAGATGTTGAGTTGAGAGGCTCTTGCTTTCTGGGGTCTTCTCAGCTAGACTAGAGACTGCCTAAAACAATCTGGCTGGAAGCGAGAAGAGGAAGTATTTCAGTATATTTATAGTGTAGTGCGGCAGAATCCTGGATTTTTCCCAG
Source organism: Grapholita molesta (assembly GCA_022674325.2). NCBI lineage: Eukaryota > Metazoa > Arthropoda > Insecta > Lepidoptera > Tortricidae > Grapholita > Grapholita molesta. Next base: position 11,389,019 of record CP053132.2, on the reverse strand, counting down.
GCTACTTTCTCTCCAAACAGCACACTCTAAATAAAACTCCACTAGGTAGTATATGAGAGCGATTCTTTACTGGAACGCTAATTACGGAAAGAAATTGACAATTGTGGTGTTTTTGACAAATGGAATGAAAAAAAAATTACGTTGGTATATCCATCCTTTTCTATTCCAGTATTGGGCTACTTAGAAGGCAGAGCAAACATCTTTGAAGAGCTTAAAGAGAAGTATTGGAAGACTTTCGTCGCCAACCAGTGCTTCTGGATCCCTGGACAGACCATCAACTTCTACTTCATGCCGCCACAGTTACGGATCGTCTTTATCTCTTCTGCTTCTTTTATTTGGATCAACGTGCTTTGTTTTATTAAGAGACAGAAGATGACCAGTGGCGACGAGAAAGACGATCTATGAAGAAGCAGTTAGATTATAATGTAGTTTTTAGTAATAGTATAAGACAGACAAAACAAAATGCGCCGAAATATAACGTAATAAGGTTTTCGTATGATCATTTAACTGCGTCGCCGATGGTTCTAACGTCCTCATGAGAGATGGCTAATACAATATGTACAAATACAAATTGATTTGTTAAATCTTCCAAGGTCCTACGCTTTAACTGTTTTGGTATCTAATTAGATACACAGGACCTTATTTTATCTTAAAAACTAACGTTTATCTTGTGCATTGAGGAGGAAAAATATAAACTTGAATGACTAGCGTTTATATTTTTGATAATACTATAAGTTATGTTTATATAGTATCATTTCGTTCCTAGTTGTAAAAGTATTGTACCTAAAATTGCATAGCAAAGTAATTAATAAATACTCGTTAAATAAACCACTTAGTATATTTAATTTATTTCTAATATTTAAATCGAAAGAAAAATAGAAAAATTTGACTCGGAGCGGGACTTGAACCCACAACCACTGGATCACTAGCCCAGTGCACTTCCAATTGTGCTATCCGAGTACCTTTTTTCTTTCGATTTAAATATCGAAGATATTCGCTAGCAGACGTTTCTGCATAATGAAAAATAATTATTTCTAATAGATTATATTGAACTACACAATATCGTGCTGTGTGTGCTGTACCTACTTAGGTACATTGTGAAACAGAATATTCCTAATTTATATCCTATAACGATTATACCTACCACACAGAAAATAAATTATTACCTATGTCTTATTGCATAATATTTATAACTTAAATATAATTCGCTTAATTAAATCAGCAGTGAGTGGCATTTCTTAAACGAATATGGCTTCCCATAGTTTACATGTTTGCGGATCGATTGTCTCCTTTCAGTTGACTGTGATGTCTCAAAGACTCGCAGTCTAAACCCACCTGTACATTTTATAAAGAATATGTTTAATATGGAGGAAATAAACTATTTGTTAAAGTGCTCAGTGAGTGAACAATCTACTATTAACTGGACACGGTCTTTAAATAATGTATCTTTAAGTATTACTACTGTCCCTGGTGTACCTTTAGAAGTAACCAAAACAGTTGGAATTGGTGCAATATTCGTGTTGCTGTTAGTTACAATAGCTAACGTAATATTTAATCAAAAGGTAATTGAATAATGATCATGATTATGTCACAATAGCTTCGGAGTCTGTTATTATACTGACAACACCATTATATATTTCAGTTTCGTGCATTTTTATCTGCTTCATCATGGAAGACTGACAGAAGTTTCGCAAACCTTAACGCAAAAACGCTACCTAGAACTGTAGCACTGATTGTCGTTGTCTTATTTTTGCCAGTAATAATAGTGATATTACTCTTGGCGTCAGTTTATAAACTCGCGTGTGCTATTATTATCAAAAATAAGGACAAATATTTTGTTGGTTTCCTTGACAGCTTCGATGTCTTCTGGAGCTTAGAAGCCGATAACACCAAGAGTGTAATAAGCGTTCTAGGAGTCATAGAATCTGATTCACCTACAGCTCTCGTTCTTAATATCAAACACAAGCTACTTAATATTTTCCCTAATAGTGCCACAGATAAATTATTCTTCAGGAGAAGTGAAGAATATGGATTCTACTATTGGAGACGTTATAGCAGCATAGACATAAATCAGTATGTTGAAATGGTTGATTTTCCAGTAAAATCCGAGACCCTAAAAACCGAAGATTTAGAAACCTTAATGACGGAAATATCCAAGCAATCGCTGCCATACAATGATGAGGCGTTATTTAAGATTTTAGTAACAAAGCAAAGAGTTAACGATTGTAACAAAGAAAGAGGTGAATATGGAATTGTTTTTAGAATCCACCATTCAGTGGGAGACGGTGTTGCTTTGATTGAGTTTCTATGTAAAGCTTTAGCTGATGATCGGAACGATTGCCAAATTAACATGTTTTCGAAGACTCAAAAATATAACACTAGAATCTCAGAATCACCAAAGAGTTTAATAGATATGATGGAGAAACTATGGGAAATGCCGATTTGCTTGGTAGATGGAATTATTCGAAAGCCAGACGATAACTCTCTGCATGGACCAATATTGCTTGGTACAAAAACATTTAAATGGACCGAGTGCGATGAAAATTTGTTGAAAATGGTGAAAGAAATTAAGGGCAATGTCGACAAATTCAAATTTACAGACGTTTTAGCATCAGCATTATCAAGTGGCTTACACAAATACTTTTCGAAGGTAAATTGTTCTCAAAGAGAATTTTAATTTATATTCTTATTTTTTTTATCGTGTTCTTAATTTTCTTTACACTTCCTGCAGACAATGTCCCCCATTCCAGAGGACGTAGCGGTTGTGTTACCAGTTAGATTTCCTTCACCACCTAACCCCACGATAGCTGAAAGCGGATTTAGTTTAGAAAATGACTTCAGTGTGACCATACTTGATTTACCGGTAAGACGGTGCAAAACGGAAGAAGTTCAAGAACGTTGCAGTGCGTTACGTAGAAGTGCTGATCCTTTGGTAAGTTTGTTAGGGGTTCATGGGATTGACAGTTTGTAGATACATACATAATAAGTGTCTATGTATTTCAAGAACTTAGTTAAAACACTACGTAAACATAGAACAGCACGATTATTCGCATATTCATTTTAGGGTGATTATTCGGGCGTTTGAACCGTTTTTATTACTCTGTCCAGATTTCTGTAGAAGTGCCTGCATTATATTAAGTAGGTTTTGGTTGTCCTTTAGCCAGTCCAGCTGTCTACCAGTAAACCAAAATTAACACCAAATTGTGTGATAATTTCTACAGAAATCAGAGTAATAAGAGCGGTTTAAACGCCCGAATAATCACCCTATACTTGTACCATTCTTACACTTTCACCAAAGAATATCATTGAATGTTACGAATTGATAAATCTGGAGAGTTTCGAAGTCATTGGTTAGTTTTTTTTCAGACCAACTACTACCTCTTAAAGATATTCAACAGCGTCCTACCCAAACATGTCCTGAACCCCATATTCAACAGCAGTCAAGCTACCATGGTGTTTAGCAACTTGCCCGGCCCGAAACGGCTTAATATCTGCGGTGGCAATACGCTCAAGGAACTGGTTTTCTTTGTGCCATTGAAAGGGAATACTGGTAAGCTTTCGACCATTGGACCATTCATACTATTATATACCAACACTTTTATTCAGATATCAAGGAACATTATGTAGTCTCGTCTCACGCAGTTTATCGTTAAAGATCCATAATACTGACTTCAAACAGCAATCCACAGCAAACATTTGATTACAAATAGAGTGATCCTTATGTACATCTGCAGCTCAACTGAATAGCTGTATCCCATCCGTCAGTTTTCCCTAAACCACGAAAAGTTAATATGATAGTACAAATAAAATAAGTTCAAAAGGGTGTTTCCAGTAAATTGTGTTCCCAATTAGCATGAATTGTTAAAAAGTAAGTCAAGGGTCAGCCGCGATAGCTGCAGATGCGGATTCAAATCCTGTCTCGGATGCCGGAGCACAGTGGGGCTGAATGTATGGGAGGCATGATATTAATTATTTTAGATCATTTTCTTTGTGAATATCCTAGATTAAGTGATATATCGTCGCCATAGAGCGAAAAGTCACCAAATCGTTAATTGGTCATTTTGAGTTATGAGGGTTCAAAGAAAAAATATTAATTAATTTTTACTGAAATTATCTTAAGTTGAAATCGAGGTTTTGTATGTATTTATTCATTGGAAACTGCTATTGTTTGGGCTAAAATGGATTTATATTATTCACACGAACGATTTAGGAGTTATAGGCGATAATTAATTTTTGCCCTTATATATTAAACCTTTATTATAACTTAGTGATTTTTTGAACGAAGTTAATGATTATTTGCCCAAATTCTAGTGCATCTAGGGTTAACTAAGTAAAGTTAGTTGCATTATGACTGCTACGATAAAGTGAAAATACGTGTTAGTTAAAAACTACTTACAATATATATTTTTTTGATTCTTCTTAATATTTAAGGATCAAAGTAAAACTTGTCATTTTAAATTCTGCGAACACTTTATTAAAATAAAACGAATAGCAAATCAAATTAAAATTGACTAAAAATAAAATACAGATGACCTACAAATCAAATTAAAAGGAACTTAAAAACAATAAAACATCAGATATTCAAAACATGATCTTAGTAAAATACAGCGTTCTTTACGCATCACAGTCGCTCTTCGGTCTCTTCGTTTGTTTCTGTGACATCAGGCTCACACAACCTGTCAATAACTGTCTTATTGGTCGGCAGACTTTGGTACCATGAATGAAGGTCTCCAGGAATAACAGCTTTAGTGCATAAATTTAAGAGATCTTTTTTTTCGTCTCAGATAATATACTCTCTCCACCCTCTCCACTGGTTTGTGCTCTTGGATTTCTGATTTCCTGAGGCAGCGAACTATTATGGTCCTAGTGGATGGTTGCACATCAGATCGCATGGCAATTAATGCCGGAGTGCCTCAGGGTTCAATTCTTTCTGCCACCCTCTTTTTGCTGCATATGAGTGGTTTGCTGTAGCCCGGTATTTTTGGGTATAAGACAGCACGGTGACTGAGAGATATGTTTCTGAGGCTCAAACTACCAGTAGAGAGACCGAATTCTTTAGGGAAGCTTTGGTTGAGCGAACGAACGTAACCTTGAAGGCCGTTGACGAGGGGGGCGAAGCAAAGTTGAAGAAGGGTTAGGTTTAACGCCTCCAAAACATTCTTCTCTTCCTTTTGCTCTCTTCTTGTTTATTCTCCGCTAAAAGGAGCCTTTTTAACTTTGCTCCTGCTTTCCGAAATGTTTCCTTAACGATTACGGACCACCTCGAGCTACTTGGGCTTAAATTAACCACTAAGCTGAATTTCGGTGCGACTATTGAGGCCAAAGCAAATCACAAGGTGAAGCAGTACTTTACGCCGGAATAGCTCCTAACACTTTATCAAGCGCAGGTTTGATCGTGTATAGAGTACTGTTGCCACCTTTGGGACGGGTCTGCCAAGTATCAGCTGGCCGCATTGGATTCGATAGAGCACCGAGCTCGCAGACTCATTGGCAATCCTGAATTAGTGAGTGTAAGGTTACAGAGCCTTGAGTTCTATCGGAAGGTTGCTTAGTTTGTCTGTGTTTTACAGGATACATTTCGGAGAGTGCACAGGAATTGCACGATTTGGTTTCACCATCTCCGTTCCACCACCGGACGTCCAGACGAGGGGAGCGGTTTCATCCTTACGTTGTGAATATGCCATTCATTGGCACAAAGCGATTCGCTTCTACCTTCCTAATGCGGACTGCTAAGAATTGGAATTCGCTTCCTTCGTTTCTATTCCCGGAAAGATATAATTTGGTTCTCTTCAAGGCAAGAGTGAATAGGCTGTTACTGAACCAGCGTGCTATACCCTCGACCTCGTCGCCACTTACCATCAGGTGCGACTGTGGACTACAAAAGATATAGGCAATGCCTGTGGATATGCCTTTAGAATAGGTTTTTATATTATTGATCTATAGTCCTAGGCGTCGTCATGGTTGTCTGGTCCATTAGGTACAAGCCTTGCGCCTCTTTTTGCGTCTCAGAGGTGTCGGCGGGCCACAGTAAATCTGTTGCACACTCAATTCAGAGTGGGCCCTCATTCAATGCCGCTTATGATAGATAGAGGGCTTTTGGAAAACTCGCGTGATTCAACATGAATTTCTTTCTCTTTATCCAATGATGAACCTTGTTCTATTTTCTCTTGTTCTAAATCTGGTTCTCTTAGCAAAGGAGCAGAATCTAATGGTTGGATAGGTTTTTATTTATCACGACTGAACACAGCAGATGCTGGAGCTGACTCTTACAAATATTTCTCCTGAAATAAATCCTCAATCTCCAATGTCTTTGTTGCTTCTTTGTCTTCCAGGGTATGGGTAGCTTAATAATTCTGAAATAGATGCAACTAATTAGTTACTAAGCCAGTTTGAGGTCAAGTTGGATTAGTAACGTTTAAGATCACGTTAGAACAAGGTCTTAATGAGTCCAGGCCGTTAGCAAGGCGAACTGATTATTATTTTTGAGTCAATAACTAAGCAAACATGTGTTAGTTATTGTAGTATGTAAAAAAAACATTTTGCTATCAGGCACACACACACCCACAAGCTTTAGTCATCACACCGATATAACAAAATTTTACTTGTATCGTTCTACATAATCCTGTTCCTTTTGGCTTGCCCCATATAAGTACTTCTAAACTGGAACCTATAAAATAGTATTTGATTTTATAAACAATTTTTGATTAAAAAAAGTTACAATTGAATAACAAGCTGATACCAAAAACACTTACCTCGTTATCCAAATCATCTTTCTCTTTTACCAAATCCAAAATTACCTTGGTGCGTTTCATACTTAATCTCGGTACACGCAATTATTATGTAGCAAATAGTAAATACACGTATGTATCACTGTCGGTTCATGCGCAACGACTGGCAGGTCAACGCGGCGGATGGAGTCGCAGCGGTCGGCATCGGCGCGGGGGCCCGTGGGCCGCGGACTTGGCCGAAAAGTCACTAACTTGCGAGCGAAATTCATTCAAATCACGTCGGCGTACAGTTCAGTCTTTATTGTAAAATTAATTAAATATGATTAGTTATTGTATTGTACATTTTTTATGTAGGGTAAAACTCATTAAATCTGTTTAATTAATTATCGCTTTGGTTAAATGATGTGCATTGCCTTACAACTATGAATAAAAAATAACTAAATAAAGTTAGTTAATTTTCGCTTTCACACTTTTAACATACCAGGTATTGAAAAAGTAACTAAGTAAACTAAGTGACTTTTTGAATGAGATACTTCGTGGTGAAACAGTTTAGTAACACTTAGGGAAAAAATAACTAAAATGACTTAGGTACGCTCATAAAAAAGTAACAAGTAGTTTAAAAATGTATAACGGAATTAGGTATTTTTTGACTAAAATATTAAATCCGAAGTGGGTTTTTAGTTAGTTCTTTAACTTTTTAAAATTGAAACTATGAACCCTATTGCTACGGCAATAAGACTGAAATTTGAAGAAAAAAAATGCGATTTTGATGACATATATAAGTCAATTTTGGCCATTTTGTGATTTGGTGACTTTTCGCTCTACGGCGACGATATGTCCTAATGACTAAATAGTTTTCTTTATAGAAACATATTTTTGGACTAAATAAAAAATATAATAATAATACAATAATATACAGAATATAGTACACATTTTTTTTTCTTAGGACTGCTGACTTCTTTCTTCTTCAAAACTCACATTTTTGAACATTTCTATTGCGTCCTTATGAAAATTAAATCGCTTTTTCAGGCTCGGCGATTGTAAACTCCTCAAAGAGGGTCAGAAGATACTAACATTCTGTTAAAAATGTCAGTAATTGTGTCTTTTCTCGACGTTTTCCTACTGAAATATTGCCTGCAGTCTTTAAAATCCTTGTTTCGTGCTTCTAATGCCTCTTCACTGAGTTGGCCTATTGGCAACAAACTCTTAGAGATAATGTCATGTCCATGAATGAGGATTTTGTGAACAGTTGTAGACATGTAGTACCACGGATATTTACTTATGAACAGCGTTGCAGTTTCCTGACAATATATTTTAAATTTGTCTGTATCCACAGGAAAGCCACTCGACATACACTGAAGTATTATATAGAATCGATGCAATATGTTTCGATCAATTGAAGAAAGATTGACTTCGTTCTATTACTTTGTCTCCATTTGGTTTTGAACTCAGATTTTAGTATTTTAACTATTTTCTTTATTTCGGAGTCATCGTTTACACGAGAACCTGTATTTTCTATTAAAAATAATTCCACTTCTTTTGATTTTTCGTCTAGATTACTCAATGTGCTCTCTAATATAATATTCACTAAAGTACGTCTAGTACAGACAAATTTCAATAGCTGGTTTTCTGAAAAAATATTATTATAATAAAAATAGTATTTTACAAACTATAGGGTTCAATTAAATAAAGATATGATGATACTATCACATAAAAAGAAATCAGACAATGTGAAGACATGTTTTCAAAAATCATAAAAAAATATATTAGGCAAAGGTCAAGCACTTTTAAATTCAGTTTTGTATCGTAAAAATGTTCTAGTAATTGTTTTTATTTACAATTTACTCCGACCTTTGCCTAAAGTTATTTAAGAAAATATGTAAGTAATAGAAAAAACATGGTGCTCTACTTTGAAACTCTTTATTATATACTAAATCGTCATAAAAAATATTTTAAAAATACATTCGAGTAGTCTTACCTTCAGTATTAAACTCCATATTAAAATATATATTGGTTTATTCAGCCGTCAATTATAAATTAATGTTTTAAAATCATGAACGGTTTACGCGAACATTGCACTAACGACAAAGATCGTAATTACGTCATCTTTGACATACAATAACAAGATAATGGCTGGACATAAATGACTCGTACAAAGAGTTTTTAATAGAATATACCCTTATTTATTCAATAAAAATATTATTTTACAACTTACCTTAATTTTAAACTTTTGAATTAATATCATGTCTCCCATACATTCGGCCCCACTGTGCGGAGGTCCTCGTCACTTTTTCTTGTCATCTATTCCAATTTGGAACACTCTGACCAAACTATAGACTCAACTTATTTTACAGGTCTAGGCGTAACCGCTCTCTGCTACGACGGTATCCTCCGTTTTGGTGCAGTGGCCGACAAGGCGTTAGTGTCCAGCTCTGACCAGCTGGCCATTATCCTGGACGGCATGGTTGAGGAGATACAGAGGATGCACCAGACGTTTGTACGATAAATGGAAGGTTTGCGGCTTTGCTGTGGCTTCTTAGTAAAAGGTATACGGTGTCTGGTTTGTTTGTAATCGGTAGGAATACGCACCTACTGGTATGGTATGGTATGCAGCACTGGTAGTCGGAAAACAGATTGTTACTAGCGTAACAAAATTGCACTTTAGTGTTTTTTTTCTTTAATGCTTGTCTTTTCGGCATCTTTCTTACTTGGAGCAGAAATACAAGAAATTATGTTTGCTGCCTTTTTTCACTATTGTCCCAAAAATGAGTTAGTTTTTCTTCTACAGGTACTGACAAATATGGCCAAACCATACCTAATTGAACCTAATTTACAAATTATACTATAAATATGACCTGTGGGTACAAATCTACCAAAGTTACAAATTGCATTGAACTACCCAAGTAGCAAAATTCTCCTATTAGAAAAAGTTATAAGACTAATACCTCTTATAGTAGTTTTATAAACGTTTTTGACACGACCTACCGGCTCGGAGCTCTCATAGAAGTCTTATAATAGTCACGTTTTTGACTAATAATCTTATAACAACATCATACAAGACGATTTGATCCTCAGACGAATTGATCCTATAATTTAGTCTTAAAAGCGTTTATAGGATAAATTTATTTGACCTTTACAAACACAAATTGTCTTATAAATACATTTTATATAGCTGTTATAAGTACGCATATTTTAATCCTATAAAAGCATTTATAAGAACCGCTACTCCTATTAAGGTTTTATATCTATCTGTAATGGGACAATTAATCCTATAAAGGCTATTGATTTTACTCGTTATAGGTCAAAAAAATTACATGACTGATCTGACTTGATGGTTACTTCTAATAGATCACTAGCATGAAACTAGCATTAAGTTTGATAATTATACGTAATTTTGGACTTCTAAGGGTTTTATGCTTGTCATTATAAGAGTGATTGAAACAAGTGGCCTAAAAAATAAAAATGGCAGGAATTTTTGTCTTATAACAGCACTGGCTTAGTATGAATGGTATTATTAACGTTCTGATACTAACTGTTAAAGGAGGCGATCTGAAAATCCACAATGGCAATGGCAAGTGTCAGCACTTTGTACTACTTAACCAGTAAATAATTAATAAGCAGATCTTTATTATGTATTTTTAAAAGGGGGCGTTAAAATATGTGTCTCTATGATTATTACTTTATCAATAAAATTTATTTTGCAAGTTATTTTTTCTAATTCACTTCTCAATCACTGTTAAAAAACAATTCCTTTTATATACTATAATTATGATACAATAAGCACATTTACCCTTTTCCAGTTTAGTTTTATTTTATTAGAGCACAAACACACGTTACACATCACCACGGGAGCCACTGGCCACTATAGGAATGATTACTCCAGGACCAGCATGCACCAGACCGTTATAAGACTAATTGTGCTTGTTAGTTGCGTTTACTAGACACTTATAGGAGCAACTTATCCTGCAAGAGCATTTAATATGACGATATTAAAACTGAATTGCACTTTATAAGACTGTAATAAAACGACTATAGGTTTATTTAATCCTATAAAAAGCGCCCAATTGTGGTTTTATAAACGTTTTTGGGAGTTCTATAGGACTGAAAATTTCATGGTCTTAGGTTATTTACAGGAGCAAATTTTGCTGCTTGGGTACAGTACTATCTAGCAATCAGAAACCATTAGCTTTTAACGCATTCACTGCCACCCTCTTTTCCTTGCCATTCACCAGGTGCCGCACTTTGCTGGGTGCCTCTAACGCATATGTGAGTTCAACGGATTATTACCCAGTGCCTCCGCCGCACATATGAGTTCATACTAATTTGACAGTGGTTTGTTCGCATTGGTACTAGATAATTATTTTAACTCTAGGAAACATTGTTTTGAATGAAACACGGTAATTAATATTTTATATTCTTTAATCACATTGAACCAATCGATTGTAATTGTGCTTCAAATATAACTAAAATTTAACTAAATCGAATACAACTGAATCCACTAACAGAACACTATAGAAATAAGTTCAAGTGCGTACCTATAGTCTTTTCATCAGCATTATATTTTACGTACTTATAATTTCTACTACCATTTATATCTGATCCAACAAGCAACATTATAGACGTAAGAGGAACATTTCAAAATTTACAACTCACATATGCGTCGAAGGCACTGGGTGAAAGTCACTTAATACTATGAACGCGTCTGTGCGTCGAAGGCACTGCTTGAAAGTCACGGTGACGCATATATGCGGCAGTGGCAGTGAATGCGTTAAGTCAGTGGGCCGTGCGTGTCGAATATAAACCTGCATTGCTGATACTGCACTTTGTTGCAGATATGGAGACAGTCAACAGTGGCCGTTGCTTCTACCTCGAAAATAGCGTAGCAAATAAATAAAATATTAAATAAAGAATTTAATGTTGATAGTACATTTCGATACTAGTGAAAAAAACAGAAGTTTTTACACGAGTATCGAACCTAATTTTTCATAGCAAAGTGCCGTAAAAAGTGAAATTTACGCACGCGAAGCGTGCGAAAAGTGCACTTTTTACGCACTAGTTAGGAAAAAACTATTTATAAATCGGTACCAGTATTGGTACTAGACACACAATATCTTGCACTAGTAATGTATAAAACGGATCTAGAGATCTTTATATACAATGATTGTTGTTGAATTCGAAATTATCAATTATCAACTTTTTTCATACATCTAATACTTCAGCCACGGACGTACACTGCTAAACTGGTTTAATACCATAGTCGCCACGCTTGGCAGGCGGGTTGGCGATCGTAGTATCTGATGGTGTCTGATCGCTGTTTAGGGACAATACCCGTATCTATAAATGAAGTATTATTAAAGTAATATATTTACTTTTATTATTTCATTATTCCAAAAAAGTTAATAAATACACTTTTTTTAATACTATTAACTACTATATTATTGAAACTAAGAACAAATCAAATTATTTTTTTATGAAATATTTTTTTGATTTGCTTTGATTTTTAAGTAGTAATACTACTATATAAATTAAAAGTTGAAATAGATAACACATACTTAAGAAAAAACGACGAGGACCTCCGGTGTTCGAGACGGGATCTCGAACACCGGAGGTCCTCGTCGTTTTTTCTTAAGTATGTGTTATCTATTTCAACTTTTACTATATTATTATTATTTTGTATAAGAAATAAAGGCAATCAGTAAAAACCGAGTTTAATTCTTAGAAATATTCGCATGTGTTATAATTTATAAATAAAATGTTTCCTTTCTTGGGATAAGTTCTTGGACTTGAGCCTTCAACCGAAGATTTTCCAAGCATAGATTGTTGCATTTTTGAATCTGAAGTAAATAATATATTTAACGTAAGTATTTGTGAGTTTATTTATCTACCCATATTGTCTATAGGGCGATAAGTTTATAAAATGTTGAAATTGTGTTTAAAAAGTTAAGTAGTAGTTGGACCCGGGTATGTCCTTAAACTACGTCCAACAATGAGAGGTAGGGCACAGCGTTGACCATCACGCTTGAATCTGGGGAAGCCCAACTGGGGAAGTACATCCTCCTTACAGAAGACCACAGCCATAATAGCACTGCCACCTTTCAGGTATGTAGTGTTGTGTTCCTGATGGTGAGTAAGGTTCCCAGAGCTCCAACCCCCCTTAAAGGCCGGCAACGCGCTTGTGACTCCCCTGGTGTTACGGGTGCCCATGGGCGACGGTAATTGCTTACCACCAGGCAATCCGTCTGCTCGTTTGCCGCCTATATCATAAAAAAAAAAAAAATGATTTGACATAATTCACATAATGTATACTTAGAAATGAAACCTACATGCGTTAGGCGATAGATGGTGCTATAGCCTTTGCCTGGAATACGTGAATGCGATTATGTACAGACATTGTCAGTTCAGTTAGGTATTCCTTGATCTAAAATAGGAAAAATATTGATTATTTAAAAGTTACCTCAACAAGCAGCATTGCAGCAGTTCCGTGGCGTTCAGTCGTCATAGCTTTCTTCAAACTCAAGTCAAGTTCGCGTCGCGCGATTTCAGCGGCAGCTATCAACTCCTTTACCGCTCTTTTCAGTCTGTGCACTTGCTTGGAGTACGCGTGTTTCTGATAAACAAAAACTCCAGTTTGAGTCAATGGTTAATTAACCTTTTGAACGCTTTTCGTCTCGAGTAAAAATATGACGTGTACGCCATGGTATGACTTGTGAAGAACAAATATAAACCTTATCTGTCAGCAGGGCTATTGCTTTGACAGCGTCCGCCGTAGCCACTTTAGTGGTCTGTGGCGTGGCAGGCACGACATCACGCGACCATTTTAGTGGTGCTTGGCGTTCAAAAGGTTAAAATGGTCCTAAGCGTATAGAGAGTGTACCTACGCATGTGGAGAACATTAATTTCTGGGTAATTTTCTTCTTACAGATAAGAGAAACAAATAGAGATTTATTGATAAACTGTGCCAATGATTTTCTTGTTCTTTATTTTCTTAAAAAGCCTTGGCATGTGGAGAACATTAATTTCTGGGTAATTTTCTTCTTACAGATAAGAGAAACAAATAGAGATTTATTGATAAACTGTGCCAATGATTTTCTTGTTCTTTATTTTCTTAAAAAGCCTTATTACATAGTAAAGGAAACCGAGCGTCCAGTAGATTTACATCCAACGTTATGGATTCAGAGAGTCTAATGCGCCCTTTGCATATTTCTAGTTGGTAGCATAGGTACAGTCGCCATCAGATATATCGGGGCTGTGGAAGTGGTCAAAAATATCTGAGCAACGCCTCCATTTTCACGGCGATAAAGTGCATGTTCAGATATTTGTGACCACCTCCACAGCTCAGATATATCTGATGGCGACTGTACTAATTTAACTGACATTTTGACTGTAATAAGGGCGAGTTGCACTAACTGACTGATTATCTTTAAATATGGCGGCGCAGCTGTCATCCAATATATAGGTAGGAACTTAATTGGTTAACTTTTTTCATACAAGGGAATTTCAACATATACAATTACACGTTACAACAGACCAGGGGTCCATTGCATAACAATTTACAAATAAAATATTATTACTCTCTTTCAAATATAAGGTAAGGTAAAGAGACTTCCACTAATATTACGAGTAGTTATGCAAAATGCCCCTGATGGTGCAACCAGACTAAACTTTATCGAACGTCACCATAGCTAGCTTTCTCTCTCTTAGCGCCATGTACTTCTCTCCCACGGCCAACAGCATCGTATGCGCATCCATCAGCTGCGCGTGAGTGTCTTTAGCGAGGGCCTGAAGCCGCGCTACCTTGGAGTCCTTCGCGTTGGCTTCGTCGCAACATGACGAGTACTGGCAGAGCAGAGATTTGTAGCGCTTTGACAATTCTTCGTATCTGGTTGGAGATTTATTATATTCTTATAGGGTGATGGCACCAATGTTGGACACTTTAAGCTGACAGGCACCAATGATGGACACTTAGTTCTTAATTAAAAAACCAGAGCGTTATAAATTGAATATGTAGCAACAAATGCACAACACTTGACTCTTTTGAAATAAGTACTTTATAATGTTCATGATTGGTTCCTTGTCCATTACTGACACTTAGAGATCGTGAAAAAGACAAGGGAATAATTCTTGTATAGAATAGGTATGCACAGGGGTATAGACTGTACAGTCAGTAAATGTATGACATACCAACGGACCAAGTCTAATTTAAATGATTATTGCCCCAAAGTACAGAGTATGTGTTTAAGAGGTTAAGTAAGGGAATGTCAGTAAATGGTTGACTCACTGGTATTGTAAACAGACAATGCTCATGGTGGACCATGATTCCAAGGAGGTTCCGTAGTCTTGCAATTCAGAGCCTTAAATATAATCAGATTTAAATGCAATGTTGTGTAGGTAGATACTAACTAGGCTATATACTAGCTAAATATACATAGCCTAAGGAAAACCTTTAGGTATAGCTTGTAATTTCGGGAACTGTCTCTGTTAAATTTTATGAAAATATTTGTTTTTATTGACTGAGAGATGGTCGCAGTATTGGATAATGAAGCAAAGAAATTCCACAAATTATTTGGCTGTAGATACTTTTTTTATTTCATTGATCCGGAAATCTATAACGTTAGCTTGGTCGGTGGGGACAGGCCAGCAAAATGCACGACAAAAAATTCTATAACGGAAAACAATTTTGTGTTTCCGGCTAACTGACGTGTAGCATATTATTGCAAAATAACGTTTCCAAAGGTTTTAATTAGGGCTTAGGGGTAATTCAATATTGTTTGCCGAATGCCTTCGTTTATTGCCGCGTCCAAATCTCTGTATATAGCAGTGGCGGCGGGTCCTTAGACCTCGATTCCTGCCGGCTTGACTAACTTTCAGATCAGTTTTCCATGAAGAAAAAGATTGTCATAAATGTCATAATAATTCCGGCTTACCGCCTTGTCTAGAATGTAAATTGACGTGCCGCTACTGGTATATAGATAGATTAGATAGCCACTTCATCACCTTATAATGAATAAATATAAGTACTGGAATAACCTCAATATCTAGACCCTAGGTACTATTCTTAGTTAACCCTTTAGTGCATACAATATCAAAAATGATACCGTTTATCAAAACTGAAGTGGCACAAGTGTATTCAAACGAATGTAAATTATAGAATGTGACATGTCTATACAGTATCAAATGCTACATGTATCTAATTGTACATAAGGCACTTTAGAAGCAAATTGATTGATACTTCATGCACCTAAGGGTTCAAGTGATCCAGTGACTTGCAAATAAATAACAATAAATTAACCTGATGATTGAATTATCTCGTCGTCGTGCCATTCGCCGACACTCCGGTCCTTGTGCACATGACTGTGGTTACGTCTGCAGCTCATCAGTTCGTTCTCACACTTTCTCGTTTCTTCCAGACTTTCTTGAAGGTCTTTTAACAGATTTCGAGCATTCTGAAGGCCATTCATGAAGTTCTTTTGACGGAAAACATCTTGCTGCAAATTATATTTATTGTAATTTTAAGGTTTTAGACAAAATAGTCATTGAAATTCTTTACTTACTGGATAGTTGTTCACGGTCATACTTTTAATACTATTTGGCGTAAGTAGATCGTTCTTTATTTGGTCCTGCATTATTATGTAGTATAGTTTAAATATTTTCTTTAACCAAGTATACTTTTTGTAGCAAATTCATATGAAGTTCTTTCAAAATATGACCAAATGACAGATAAATATATACGGCTGAGATAATGTTTAAGTTGCCAAAAACAGCCCTGAAAATCTGGCAAGAAGGTCATATAGGTTCTTGTTCTTATAAATTACGTGTTTTAGTATAAAAAAGATATAATAAATGTATTTTATTATTATTTAAAGTCACGCAACGTTAAAAAATGGATGCGCAGCAAATGAAATCTTTAAGAAAATGTTCCATGATGACATCTGATCACTGTAACTATAAGCATACGTCGGACTATAGGGGGCAGTTTGAGTGCAAAGTAAAGTTTACAAAAAAAAATCTTAACTTACGAGTATTAAAATGTACCTAGTATTTGTAACATAGTTAATTAAATTAGTTATCATTTATTCATCTTTAAGGTGTAAATACTCTTTGAAGTTGTGTTTTATTCCTTTCTCTCAGCTGGAATTGTCTGAGTGACGGATAAAGCCAAACGAACTTTTTCGCCATTTTGACTTGTGTAGTTTATAAATAACGTAGTTAGTTGCTCATATTTGGAATTTCACATTATAAATACTGGGTACCAAATACTCGAAAGTGAATTGATTGATTTGCGAACTTTACGTATAATTCTGACATGCCACGAAAATGCCCGCTGGAGTCCGACGTATGACTATAAGTAATGTATAAAAGTTCAGGGTTTAAATCATTATTTTTAGGGTAAAACACCCAATGATTGTCTTTGAGTTTGAACGTACAGAGACTTAAGAGTCATCACAGCCTCCTTCAATCATCAGTCAATTCAGATAAAAGCAAGGCCATTAGGTAAGTATTTAGTTTGGTAATATAATGAAAACGAAACACAAATTTAAACAATTTATTCAACTACAACAAAAAGCATAACTTTTTATAACTAAATCAGTCTAAAAATATTCTATCTCCAGCAACTACGGTTCAAAAATATCACGTAGAAACGAGAATTCAGCTACAACCTACAGTGTGTTACCTTTCGATAACGTATCATTGGCTCACGCAATCTTTGGACAGCAATTTATATACGAAACACAATATTACCGAACCGGTGTTAGGCCGACAACACTTGCAACTTGTATTATTAAAATAATCAAGTAACAATCAAACCATTCATTTTCAGGGAACGTTCTAATAATTTTGTCTGCTTTGTTTACCACTTCTTATGTATCAATGACATTATACTGACGTCGACTCTAGTAGTCGTACACTAATAGAGTTAAGGGAATTGGAACCTTCTATATTACCCACACTTGTTAGTTTTAGTTGCGTAAGTAAGGACCAAAGGATTAGAGATGAATCTTATTCTAGCAAGTAGCTTCGTCCCTACTCACGTAAATAACACTTAGTGTAATTCTGTCATTTTTGGGCGCAGCGGTCGCAGGCATCTGCTCCAAAGTACCTCTATATATTTAAATTACTTTCATCTAAACTCGAGCAAGAGGCGCGACTGCAGTCGAAAATGATTAAATTGATTGTAAATCGTCGGGTGTTTACTGACCGAATAGTTTGCATTAACTTTTAATTCCGTCCAACAGAGTTAACGAAACTGATGTCGCTTATTTGAATACTGTTGAACAATGGGATATTTACCCTAATCTTGCGTCTCAAACGCTTACATTTATGGAAGTAACCATACTTTCTGCTGACGCCAACGCAACGAGGGATTCTAAATGTTACGTTGTATACATAATATATTCTTAGGTAGATTCAACTTATTAGGTGACACTGTTCATTTTCTTGGGGTTTTACAATTTTTAGTAATTGTTCAAGGTACATTGGCTAATTTAGGGTACATATGGCACACTGTGTGGATAATTAACTGCGTGATTTATGTCTTTATTAAATGTTGTTAATACTTAACCTCCCAAAAACCTGCGTAAATTGTTTTTTAAGATTATAAATATCGAAACAACTGCTTGGGTGTCTTGATTCAACGACAATCGGGGTTGGTTATAATAGGTAGGTACTTATAATTACAATTCCATATTATATTGCTATAGGTATTCGTCAGTTGTAGTAGTTTATTTTCTAATACTTTTAATAGAAAGTAAGTTTTTTTTTTATCTTTCATTAATGGTTGAAATCTATGAAACGAATAATTTCATTCAATATAGAACATGATTGACAAGTAAATTGTATGTGATACATTTTTGTACAAATGAAGTATAAAACATGACTTGATCATTATTTACAAATGATGACGAATGCGCTAGCTTGCTAGCATTTAACAAGTGATCCTATACTCTCATACCCAATAGGATATTATGTAAATAATAAAATATAAATAGTGTTGCTAAATATTATAGATTCGGATAAAAACAAAAAATAGGTATTGTTTGTTCCACTTTGAGCAGAAACTATTTAAGTAAAAAGATTATGTAGAGAAAAATATAATATAGGTCCTCCTCCGTCATACAAGATATACCTACCTAGGTAAATATCTTGAGAAAACACCATGACATACCAGCGATCATATATGTATCTGTAGAGCGAATAAGGAATAAATAAAGTTGACTATGTCTAGACAAAACTGAGGTCCCCAAGATTTGTCTGTTTATTCAGATTTTAATAGACCATGGTCCCAGAACAAATAGATGTATTGCAGGCTTATTTCTCAAAAACTTATAACTTGTAATAAGAGCGAAAGTAAACTTTTGACACCTTTACACACAACACAAATTGACTTTACACACAACAAAAAATTTGACAATGTTAGCGGAACTCTCTTTCTAATAAAATAAATTGGAAAGGGACTTCCGCTAAAGTTACAAGTGTTTTGAAACTTACAAGCGTTCGAGAAATAATGCCCTGGTCATTTACTTTTATACACATTTCAACTTACGTTTCAACAAGAACAAACAAAACGATCTAATGACGAAAAATCTATCACGCTCCTAAAAAACTTTGTAATTGAGGAAAGCTATTACTTACAGTCCTCCAGACCTATTCGTTCATTATTATGTAAAGGATATTTATGTACATTTACCTACAGTTTAATCGGTAATCTTTTAAATACTTAAGTAGTTTTTGCTCTAAGTAAAGTATTCTGATGTCAAAATGCCTTCAGTATAAATTTAAATATTTAAATTCATAAAAATAACGACGTCAAAGAATTATAAACCTTATTACGGTGCAATAAAGTGCAACCTTTGACGTCGACAGAGAAAAGGATAACGATCAGATCACATATACAAAACATAATTTCCTGTTTGCATAATAAGATGCACAAATATGTATTAATAATAATAACGGAAGAGACATAATAATAACTCATGTGAGTTAGTACAAATGGATTGTATATGGTAAAATTTTAAGTCAAGACACCTACCTACATTTACAAGCTGCATCCAAATATTACCTACAATAAATGTAATAAAATAACATTTTTAAAACTTTTAAAATATGATAAAACATGTCAACCATTATAGTCTCCCTCAAAAAACTACCTTCATAATAGTATCTGGCATAACGAAACAATTCAAGTACCTCACATAGGTGGGAGTTTTAGAAAAAAAGTGCCCCTAATTATAATTATCGAAAAACGTTTAGCATGTAACCTGTATAAAAATATATTTTTTTTTGTTTTTTTTTTTTTTTCCCCATTGAATTATTGCTTAGTCTATGGAACAATATTACCAATACTAAGTAGTATTAGAAATTTAATGCTTAATAAGCGTCACAAAACTGACAGTTAACTTTCCTACAGTAACGCTAATTGGGGACAGTTTTTTTAACTCCCAGGGAACTTATTTAATAATTAGTTAGATAATTTTATGATCTTCGTTTTGCATGTTAATGAAGGCAAATGTGAAAAATGTCAAAACCAAGGATAGGACAAACGCCCGTCATTTTGAAAATATAACCCTGTTCCGTACAGAAGAGACTTCCTTATGTTAATAAAAAAAAATTATTTTATACATTTTATTAGACCATAATTTATATCCAGTGACAAATTAATTTATGATTGACATTCCGAAATTTACTGTCGCCAATAAAATAGAATGACCAAGATTTTTTCTAAATTTTCAGTTGTGAGTGTGTGAAATGTGAATTTATGACCCATTTATGCGTTGAAAAAGTCCGTTCACAGTCTACGGCGTCATAGGGGCATATGTAATCGTTGACATTGGTATACTGTTTTTCCAAAATATTTTAACATCATAAAATAAGGAAGTCTCTGCTGTACGGAACAGGGTTATATTTTCGAAATGACGGGCGTTTGTCCTATCCTTGGTCAAAACCTTGAAAGTAGTATTGCGGGCTGCACTTTAGTCATTGAGTCAATTCCTATTTATCATAAAGTTAAACTAAAACTATATTATAGGGAGTTTACGGCACATCACATATCAAACATTTTGGAAGACATTGTTACATCCACTATAATGAAAAAAAAAATGAATAAAATATATGTTGACCCGTTGCCATGGCTGATATTAACAACAGTACATATGAGTAAATAGTTAAAAAATATTAGTCTTACAACGTTTGCGTTGCTGCAGAGCAGAAAAAAAATTGAACTATGTTACGTTTTATGATTTTAAAAAGTAAAATGGCACTTAGAGAGAATCTTCTACACCTTACCTTGGATGTATGGAATAATACATATCGCGTCTCTGTGACAAGATTATGATTTATGATTAGCGTGTGTTGTAGAAAAGTTAAATTACTCATTTCGATACTATTGTAATGCGAAAAAAGGAAAATATTGAATTTAAATACAGGTTTCATGCATAATTATCGTTACAAAATTAATATTATTTTAATTTTCTACAAGTCTAATTGTTGTGAATGCGTGCACGCATAAACACGAGAAAGAATCGGCCTGTCTAGGTACCTATCAGTTTTGTCTTAGCGGCGCTGATTCCGTAATGTTATATACGTCCTTTCCAGTTATTTGCGGTGCTCGGACAAGTCATCGCAGAAACAGAGGTGCCAAGTGATTTAAAATTGTAAACAGAGGATATGGACCAAGACTCCATAGAGCCGTGACTTATTATTATTATATAACGCGGATACGTAATTTAACATTTGACCTGTTTAGTCGCATTGTTTTCATGGATTTGTCAGTGCCATATTTTAAACAGTTTTGTGGTGACAATTATCACAGTCATTTGCTTAATTAAGGTTATTTCTAAATATCTGAAATATGCTGCAATTAAATAGAATGCAATCATCAACATTAAAAAAATGTTAATGGAAATACCTTCACACACTTATGGTGAATTTTGGGTTGCAGTAATAAATGTCATTGTAAAATATAATTAAATAATTTAAAAATCAAAGTTCAATCAAAACATCGCTTCTGCAAGGTAAGGTGATTGTGCAACTGTCACATCACAACCAATTGTCATAAAATAATATTGTACATAATGCGATTCCATTAATCTTGTTCCATTGCCGTGTTGCGATTGTTTTGCGATGACTTGTCCGAGCACTGGTTATTTGTATAAATTATGTCACTCTATGATTTATCTAACATAACATTAAAATATCATAATTCATAAGGCCATATAAATTTTGTTCAACTATTCTGAAGAAACGCAAAATTTTATGAAGGCAAACAATTTTATTATTTACTCATATTTGACAACAGCAACAATCTTGATCTTTGGTGTATTGTATAAAAGCTAACATGATCATCATAACATGAATACTGACATATAACAATAGTAAATATTTGTAAATTAAAATTCATCTATAACTATTATCTATTATGAACAAAAATATTTTGAAGGATATAATGAAGATATCTATTAGGAGATAGAAAACACATAAATAAAAATATGCCTACACTCTAAGACAATATCTTAAAAAGAATGCTGAAGAGCAAAGAAATGTAGAATTGGATCAACTATTTTTTTGATGTCTTTCAGTAAAAAAAATATTGTAAGATGGTCTAGGAGTCCTAAGTAGCTGCCTAAATAACCATAAAGCTTTTTCTTTACAATTTAACTAAAGACCAGACATAGCAATGTGAAAAATAGTTGATCCATCTAGAATCCAGTTGAAAGACATCTATCAAGACTTCTAATCAACCTATTGCTGTGTGGAGGCACTTAATTTATCCTTAGTCAACATTATGTATGAAAATTTGTCTTTTTACAAGAATATCACTGATTAAATTAATGGGTAATATGTATGGCATGTTTAACTTGATTTCGTCAATCGACAAAAATATTTGGTAATTAAAGAAAGAAAAAAAATATGAAAGTTCGTATTTGAGATTATAGTATAGATTTATTAAAGTAATAGCGGAGTTCTTTGTCAACTAACGATTTTGAAATGATTTGTTAAAATATAATTTGTTTTATGTGTAATATTTAATTGGTTTAAGTGACCCAGTTACATATTTACTGTAATGTTTTTGTATTTAGATGGCTAAAATGAGAGACTAGAGGGTGAAATTGAGAATGTAACTATGGCGTTAATTCTTTTGCAACAATCTCATTTCTTAATAGGTTCATTAACTCTTTGTAAAACTTAAGCAAAAACAATATGCAGTAGCATAAACATATCCCGACCTCCTAGCATAACATGGTCGGGTTTTTATCACTTGTCTCAATATCTGTCACTCTCTGACAAGTGAGTGCGAATGACGGATAGCGCGATATACGATAAAATGTCAACCACGGCAAACGCTCTGGTGACCTAGTCAGAGGGGCGAGATATAAATGCCATATGATTTAAAATTGTAAAGTTATTTTTTGTTTTCTACTCAAAATCATGAACCTTTAGATACCTAATACAATAAAAAAATATCCAGATTTTCTTACCATTCACTGTTACCATTTTTCATAGACATCAAGGCGGTAATGAAATGGAAATAACTAAAAAGTATAACCATTTCGGACAAGATTTTTCTCCTATTAGCATCAATAGAGCTCCTGATTCTGATTAGTTCAAAATTAAAAACAAAAATACTTGTATAGAATTTTAAATAAAATGGCATACATTTTGCACATACAGTTCAAATATTTCATTTAATAAATTGAATTGTAATTGATTTAAAATAAATTGTTCTATTGCATATAATAATTAATAATATTATTAAACTTTTCCAGCAAGATATGAACATTAAACACAATACAACAATCTTACAAATATTGGTTCGTAAAAACAATGCTAGTCGCAAATGATTTGAGCTTTTGAATAATTTCCCTTAAATAATGAAATGAGATCCACAATCTAGTACAGGTTACTAAATTTTATAGAGATATTGCATATCCAGAATATTATCATAATAATATTGTTCATGGATTATTTCAATTTACAAAAGGAACTGGTTTCATTTCCACTTATTGGTGGCAGTATTTCATAAAAACCTGATTTACACCACTTTGCTTATTATCAAACAGTTGAGCATTTAATACTTTACTGCATATTAACAGTATGCCAGTTAATATTTTCATTTGCCACTTAAATATGGGAAAAATTTAATGACGATTTCGTTTCACTTATGAATAATTATAATTAATTACAAAAGTTTTGTGATGATATATTCAATGTCTGATTATTGAACGCAACCTTACTTTTTAAATTTTACGGTTGAATTTGATTTTTTTTTCTTGTCTGTCTTTAATGTATTTATGAAGCTTCCAGTTGCATCTTCAAGTCTCTAACATGAATAAGATAAACTCTTTTAAACATTTCTTGTGATACTAGCTCAAATTTGCGCAAATATAGACCAGCATTATTTACACACATGTAAAATATATAAAATAATCAAAGGTTTGTTTTGTCAAAGAAAACATAACCTCAAATCATGGTCTGAAAGTTCTATCAATGCAAACTACTCTTGCAATAATTCAGGCTGTTGATGCATACTGCTACTTAGGGCTATCCTCATAGCAGCCATTGCCCAGTAGCATTTGTTACTCTGTTGTAATAGAATTTCAACCATTTTCACAACCCATAAGGTATATTTTCCTTTTAATCTTCTTGGTTGCTTTGAATCTTCTTCTTTGGAGAGGCGAATGAATAGTGAGCGGTTTAAGGTGTAGAAAATTTAGTAATCTGTACAAGATTGTGACTTACGCTATACTAAGATGTTCCCAATTTGTTCTGCTACATGTGTAGGCTCAGATGGAGTTTGTGATGGTGTTGAACAGTCGCTTGCCCCACCAGGACTCCAGGTCGAAGGGCTTGAAGTCCTGCAGCACGGGGCTGGGGGTGCTATCCTGGTAGTACAAGCCGGAGGTGGGCAGGGGCGATGAGCTGCCAGATGCTGAAAGTTATAATATAGTCACAACTAGGCATATTATATAAAATGTAAATCAGTTATATCTATCATACAAAATATGAATAATTATTATCTGTGTATGTCATACACTAATAAAACCTGACCACAAACATATTGATTGTGCAATTTGATTGGAACTAATTTCTTACAATAGCAATAATTTAAATAAGTAATAGGATGTCAAATGATATAGACATGTGATGCCGGCTGACTATGCAGTGTGACCCCATCTCCTCCCGCTGGTGTCGTAAGAGGCGAGAAAGGCAAAAATCCTAGGGACGGGCAGTAGCGTCTATCGAAACCCAATCTACAACTAGTGAGGTCACCAACCCGCCTGCCAAGGGTGGCGAATATGGCAACTATATATGTCCAGCAGTGGACTGCATACAGCTGAAATGTATATATACCATAGAGAATAAATATGCTTATGACTATACAAAACAGTTGCCATATAAATAAGTATAATAGCACCCTCTTGACAATGATCATAGTATATTCTTGGTCAGGCTTTAAGATACATCTTGTATCTGCATATAAATTTACAGAGGATTGTGGTTGTACAGAATAGTGTATTGTTAGGTACTTATTACAAATATTTATACACAAATAAAATGTATTACCGATTGAGGCTGTAGGTGTTGATGGCTCACTATCTCCATATGTTGACTGTGTCCAAGCTGAAATCCATAAATACATGATTTAAAGAACAAAATTTTATTAAATGACAGCAAAATTACACATATTTTAAAATGGTTAGTTATAAAAAATGTTAACGGTTATTACATACAAGAATATTCATAGTTTAATGTAAAAACTATCAAGACAATGAAAAAAACTTGTGTACAGAAAATTTTCAAGGTGTCACAGAGAGCAAAAAAACTAGAAGACATTAAGAATTTACTTAATAGGATAAGAACAATTGGCATTATGCAAATGTTTCTTTTTATAATATAACTTTGACTAAACACATACTGTAAATCAATAGCAATTAAACTTACTTTCACTGATAAACTTGATGAGTTCTTCATGCTGAGGAGTTATTACGAGCTGTTCTATTCTTTGGTGAACTGTCTTTTTACCGTTGGAATGGAACACTGGTTTAGGCATACTGAAATCAATGCAAACAAATACTGTCAATTAAATACGTGACTGCTATGTCTTATTAAACTTTTATAAGAAACTTTTTACAAGTTTCAGTAACCATAATACTGGTTCCCTTACATAAACTACAATAAACACAACGGTTTCAATTAGGTTATGTAAAAACACTGATGAAACATTTGGCAACAAATACATTCACTGCAAGAAAACACTTTCACATACTTCACAATTTCTCCATTATCCGATTCTGAAGACTTTCTATTGCTGTCTTTGCGGCTATCTAGTCTTTCTAAGTTCTGTGAAAGACCTGCAAATAAAAATATTCAAAAAGATTTCATCGTATGTCATCAGAATACCGCAATGCCGCAAAGGGCATACATGAAAAATTAAAGGATAAATAATACCTCTTCTTGTTTTAGCTACAATTTTGCTAGGTCCTTTTGAAACAGTATACATTTTAAAATTTCACTTTAAGTTAAACAAAACAAAAAAAATTGCGATGGAAAGTCACGCACGAGTTATGAGACCCCTAAAACTCAATGTTACCACTTAACAAACAGTATAGCCACATAGTAGTAAATGTAGCAACAGTGACGCTTACGCGAAAATCGCTATTCGTAATTACGAATGTTTCTCACTGTTACTCTCATGACGCGTTAATTGAAGTAAAAGAAAAATATGCTCGAAATTTATGAACTTCGATGTTTGTTGTGTCAGGCCAGTAGCATGGAGGCAAATAGTTATTTTTTCGATGAATTGGACTGTGCAATAGTTTAAATACCAAATAAAAAAGAACGGGTCTTGAGCTAATTTAATTTTATTTAGGTACCTTTCGTTCTATTTTAGTCAATATGTGTAGAGCACTTGAAAATTTTAAGTTTTAAAATCTATTTGGATTTCTTATATATTATATAAAATAAAAACACGAAGGGAAAAATGCAAACCAGGTTGGAGGCTCACAACTTCCATTAAATTTAGAATTAAACCCATTATCTAAATTATCTGAACCTCCTAAGTCCCAAATAGCTTTAAAAAGGACAAAATGGCGTTCATGGTTGAGTCCTGAGTTTTGAAAAAAAAAAGATGTCACTATGACCGAAAGAACTTTTAAAAGGCCTAAAGCAATATAGTCATTGAGTCCTGAACTTTTAGCGGCAATTTAATCTAATTTATACGCAACTATACCATTTTACCTAAAACAAACATTATTCAGTAATAAAGAAAGTTTATTTTATACTAAGTCAGTTAATCCATAATTTTGTTCTTTTTAAAGGACTCTCGTTCTTAGTGTGTAGCAGTAAACATAATAATAGTAGGTAAATAAACAAGGACGTTGGTTACAACCTTTAGTTTTATTGAGTCTAATTACAACTAAAACAAGAAATCAAAAAGTAAAAGTTATCAAAAATCTTTACCATAATACAAACGTGTACTCGTAACAATGACACTCTTAATGATTTTTTAATTCTAACATTATGCAACCGCGTAAAGCCGGCTAACTAGAATAGCACCACCCCATCTCCTCCCTGGATGTCGTCAGAGGCAACAAAGAGAAAAATCCTACGGACGGGCAGCAGCGTCTGTCGATACCCACTCTACAGTTACTGCGGTCGCCAACCCGCCAACCCAATACAGCTACTGTCTGCCAGGCGTGGCGACTATGGCAACTATCCCCAATATGATACAAGTCATATTTGTGGGCCTATTGTCTATAGGCCTATGTCCAGCAGTGGACTGCATACGGCTGAAATGTATTATGCAACTTTGGTTGCAAATGAGCTCACATCCCGCCCGACGGTAAGTGGTAACTGTAGCCTATGGACGCCTGAAAAGCCAGTAATTGACACTTTTCACAATTGTCGCAGTGTCCACAACACGTGTCGTTACTTTATATTTAATTATTCTAACACAGTTGTAATATTTACAAATTAACTTAATAAGAATATTATTACATTCAAGCCAATAAGATAACTAATAACCAAACACTATACAACTTTACTTTAGGCACTAAGACCGAACACACTTTTAAAAGGACAAATTATTTTACCTTGAAAAATCACCGTTCACGCCGCATGATCATCAAAAATACCACAATGTAGGTATACTTTATGAATTTATAAGTGCAAACACAGTTTTGATGAAAGTAAATGTCAATATATGGCGAAAATATGAATGGATTTACTACCGTTGTTTCCGACCTGCTGCCATTATGACCTGTTGCTGGCTACTGCAAATAATTATGGCATCTTGCTATGGTTCCATTCTATGCGTGAGAAAGGGATGACCATATAAACCTTAAGATAGTGACTTTATGGTCTTAAATATCGCGGTAAATTTCGAAAAATGATTTTGTACCTTTGAAAGGCATCTCGTGCTTAATGACAACTCTTGCTTTCGAATAGTCAGGACTTAACAGTGGTTGACATTTTAGCCTTTTAAAAGCTATCTCGGTCTTTATAACAACTATGTTTTAAAAGGTCAGGTCTTAGGAGGTTATAGGTAGGTACAATGTACAATTATTACAGCATAATATGAAGTGCTATATTATATTATTTCTTCAGAAAAAGTATCTTAGTAGAATAAAATTTACTGAGCATGGCAACATTATTGTGCTGTCACCGCTGTCAGAACTCTGCATGGACCATAGACCTAGGAGGAATAATGACTGGAGAACGCATCCGCGAGCGCCAGTAAGAGACAAAGATATCTTGGCTTTTGTAGCCAAAATGTAACAATTCATTATAGTTTTGCTCTACAGGACATTCTTTATAACAAAAATATTAGCTTATTCTGTGTTAATTACCGCAACTTTGGTTGAAAACCCAAGAAAACACCAATCGTGTTTGTTTGTTCCCCTCCAACTTTGAAAGTTCTGAAGGGTCCGGTCTGAAGGGAATTTTTAAGTACATTTTTACTCTGTTTGTTCTCCTAATAAATAAAAATAAAAAAGTTAGGTGGAATCGCTAATGGGAGTTTTGTCGCTGGCTCGCTAACTCTAGTCTGAAGGCCTACCACGAAAATCTAAGTTTTAGGCATCTTTCTCTTTTTTTTATTGAGGCGTAATTAGTGACAGAATCAATCTTTCGAAATTTATGGTGTCGGTAGGGCCTCTGGTTGGGAAGCGTTTTAATTACATAAGGAAATAAAAGTGAAAATCAATTTCCAATTAGGAACAATCCGCTTGTCACGCGAAGCATACAAATCAGTCACATATCTTTATTTATAGCCTGTAGGAAGCTACTTATATTTGGTATGTTTCAAGGTTGCGTTTGCGTGTACAATAGTCATGGACCGAAATAATTAGGAATATTGTATGTTCCTAGGTATGCTATTTGGTTTTTACCTCTGTCATCTGTCATTCACAATTGTGAAATCATGCCAATGTCGCCAACCAGAACCACCGGGACTATGCTCGGTAGGGACACGTTAGGGAATTATACGTTTTATGTTATTTGTGCTTCTCCAATTCTTGAGAATTCCGAAGACCATAGAAAACCGAGATTAACAGTATCCAATATGTTTTAGCCTTTTCTTCCTGGGTCGAAGAATAGTTCAGGTTCATCGCTCCCTGAGGCACTCTATGGGGGCGGCCTATACCTTTCGATTAGTCCAATAGTAATAGTGAATAGATAGTTAGGTTGGTAAAGTATAGTTTAAAAGTATAATTTGCGCAAAGTATAATTTTTCGAGGTTTATACTTTTGTCTAGCAAAAACAAAAATGTTTCAACTCCTAATTTTAAAAAGTTTAACGGATCCGACATGGTCTCAGATAGGTACAATTTGACTTTCAAAAGAAATAAAATAGAAGTATCAAATGCGGAATCTAATGGAAATAAAAAATACGGTAAAATTCAACATCTTACACCTACACAAATAAACGTTTAAGGTCAATGTGGGTAAGACCGGCATACTATATTTTTAAGGGAAGTCCGTCAAATGACACTAATTACGTAATTACCTATGAGATAATGTAGGAAATTGGTTGGTAGACAGTCTTTCCAGGTAGACGGCCTTAACCACACTGACCTTATAAAGAATAAAAGGATGTCAGACTTTCGCAATCAGATTGTATTTTGAACAAGCTGCTACGTAGCCACTGAGCCAAGGTAGGTATCTCAACAATGGACAAAGTTAGACTTTCGCTATTGTTAGCGCTACTGCTAACTTTCACTCCTAGTGCGTCAGACTCGTTGTCCAAATAAGGAGTTTTATAAAGGTCGATTTTAAACCTAAGGGCATACTGCAAACATCGAAGTTAAAAATTTTCGTGCATCTTTCTGTTTTACTCTAATTATAAAAAAATTCTTTATTGCAACTTAAGGGCATTACATTTATCATTGGTACCTGGCTCTCAAACTAGGTTTCCTGTGTGTCAAGAGCCAGTTCCTTCCTTATTATAATTAGGCGTTACAGAAGTTAACAATGTTAGACTTTTATTTTTATACTTAATATTATTTTTTATATAAATCTAGAGTGTAGGTGTGCGCGCGTGAGTGTGTCTTGTGTGTGCCTGATTCTGTGCTGTGTGTAAATGTGTGTGAGTTTGCGCGCGTGTGAGTTCAATTGTAGGTAGTTTGCTTTAGGATATGACCCGCAAAAGCTCTTCTGTTTCGATATATATTAAGGAATTTAACCAGATTTTAAGTTTCTCTTTGAGTTGGAAATTACCTAATTTTGTTATATTTAGGGTTTTATATACTTTATTGTACAAAACTCTTAAGGCGTAATTAGTGATAGAGACAATCGTTCGAAAGCGAATGCCGATTTTTGCGGTAAGTACCTAACCTAACCTAGCTTATAATGTTACTGTATGAAAATAATATGCCGTGTGGTGCCGGCTGAGAACTCCACCACCCAATCTCCTCCCACGGGTGTCGTGAGTGGCATCAAAGGAAAAAAACCGGAGGATGGGCCGTTGAAACAAAATCAATAGCTACTACGGTCGCCAACCCGCCTGACAAGCGTGGCGACTATAGTAATCTATATTAATAAAAGAAAGTTGTGTTAGTTCTGGCTTCTATAACTCAAACAGCTGAACCGATTTGGCCGATTTTGGGTTCGTTGTGATCGTCTTGGCTAAAAATTTAATAGTATGCTTAAAGAAAGAAAAAAATCAATAAAAAAAAAATCTAATATAGACTTTCAGGCAGTACAAAGTTCGTCGCGACAGCTAGTAACTAGAATTTTATAAATTGGTTATGAGTTTTATAGTTAAAATGAGAGTATATAATTTTATCAAGTTGTTTTGTAATAGTTACAGTATCATAAATGATTATTACAGATTGTAACAACATAGAACAGTTTCACAAGCCCTACCACACACTTCCTAAAACTAACTTTCACACACGTTACGGTATTCATACCACATTTGTAGAATTAATTTCCAATATAACATGAAACATACATTGCTTACAACACTACACATCCCTAGCTCAAGCTTAAATTGGATTTTATGGTGTGTTTTTTTAATTGTTATTACAGTCGGTTGCCTAACAATTGTGTTACTATCAATTTAAATGCAAGCTTAGGTTACTCCTAGTTATAAAGGATCTCGGGACCCAGTTTCACTGGTTATTGGTAGCGACATCAACGGCATTTCTAATGTATCGACTAGGGTCGTTGACCTAGGCAGTTTGTTCTGGTAAAAGTTAGGTTCAGCGTGGTTCAGCTCAATTGCTCCTTACTGTCCCACAATTCAACCTAATAAAGCATGATGAATGAGTCCCTTTACGATAATCTTGTCTGAACTGAGTATGGAGTTAAGGCAGTCAGTTCAAGTAGGTACTTGATGGTATCGAGAAAATCTGCGGCGCTACCGCGAACAACGATATTCGTAAATTTCGGACGATTGTCTCTGTCACTCTCATGACACCCTTAATTGGAGTAAAGAGAAAGATGCCCGTAATTTACGAACTTCGACGTTCGCGGTACCGGGTCTGCTATCAGTTTATCTTGGTATCTCCGGACTTTCTTATCGATCTTGGTGCAACTGTTATAATATATTTAAAAGTCTACGAAACCGATTAGTCGATGACGGGCTTTGATTTTTGCAACATAACCAATTATGTTCTTGATACATCAATGACTTGACTGAAAAGTATTTACACAGGTACTTAGGAAATTTAACTCTTAAAAAACAAAGGATAGAACATTTTCAATGAGTTTTACGGAGACAAGAAGAATGGATAATCGATGATCATATTTAGGTATCTATATAAAAACAACATAAGTTAATTACCCAGTTTTTATAATAATAACATAGTTATAACTTTATTTTCAAATAATATACAAGATAATCTTATTATTACATAACTGTACAAATACTAAACTAGCTTAATCTAAAAAAGCCCTTGAGGCATTGTACCAAGGATGCTGGCAGCATTTCCTCGTTCTATCAAAATGTTGAATACCCAGTTTTTGATATTAAATGGTCTGCCATCTGGTCCTTTGAACGCCACGTCCAGTACGAATCCCTAGTCCCTGCGTAAGTATAATCATACATTTAATCCACTTTCCATACAATGGACATATTTGGATAATCGATATCTTCTAGGATATAATGTATTTGTATTTGACCTCATAAATATTCGCAGACATATGAATAGATGCAAAGAAGCATCTCATTAGATCCCTTAGTAACATAAATTGTATTCATTTATAATAATCAGTTTGCATCAGGTTTTCCAACTGCAGTTTTTATAACAGTGACCTATCTGTCCTTCCAGCAGAAAAAAAACATATGCATTAAAACAATAGATATTTTTCAACGTCGGCTGCTATAAAACTGTTAGCCGTTAATTATTCACACACCGTAGGTAAATAATAATGGCGGTGAGAACAATGCCAGTTGATTCGCCGTGTTTTGTTATCAATAAGAAAACTTCTACGCTAAAGAATTAATTGCTCTCACTTCAAACCACATACAGAGGCATACTGATAAAGTGAAATACTAAAACATTTTACAGCCTATTAGTAAGTAACCAACGTCAATAACACCTAAAAAAACGTAAACGTATGAATGAATAATGTTATTTTTGTTCGAAATATAATAACGTCTAATCTTATCCATATAATTATATATGCATTTAATTGGATTATCACTTGGCCAAATGGAATAATCTGCCGTATGGCTATCAAAATGGACGTAGCTTGCTCAAACTGAGCTGCGAGGAATCCTATCTCGGTTAATAAAAATAGAGGAATTTAAGTAACAATAATGTACCGAATGGCCTTAAATAGTACATTTCGATACTAGTGAAAAAAATTTTTTTCGACAAGGGTGAAAGTTGAACCTCGAGTGAAACGAGGGTGACAATCACCCGAGTCATAAAGAAGTTTTTACACGTGTATCGAACCCAATTTTTCATAACAAGTGCCTTAAAAATGATTTTTATTATTTTATTACACCACTTTTACGCACTAGTTAGGAAATAGTACATTTCGATACTAGTAAAAAAGTTTTACTAGTATCGAAATGTACTATTTCATATGTGACAATCACCCGAGTCTTAAAGAAGTTTTTACTCGAGTATCGAACCTAATTTTTCATAGCAAGTGCCTTAAAAAGGGAAATTTACGCACGCCAAGCGTGCGAAAAGTGCACTTTTTACGCACTAGTTAGGAAAAATATGTAACATATTAATGAACTATCTAGCGGTATACACTGCAGAAAGGGATACAAATATGTGACATCTGTGTTAGTGGAGGACAGAGAATGAAAACAATTCCAAAATTCCAAGATTTTGCCAAAAACCGTACCGTTCCGTTCTGTCTTCACAGGTGGGTATAATCTCTATTTCATCAAATTGCTTATCTCTATTTCATCATATCACTAAGTATATCTAAGACGAAGGAAGTGTACATTTTTGTTATAATGTTTTAACAGATAAAACAAAAATTGGTGACTGATAAGCATGGGATAAATCAGGGCATCTCTTAATGTGTGACCAAATATTTTATCGATAAAAATATATATCGATGTTAATGGCAACATCTAAAGTTTATAACAAATGTTATATAACTATTTTAATTTAAATATATCAGGCTTTATAACAGATATGATATTGAACCTCTTTACAGTAATCGATCCAATGAGCTTATGTATTAATTAAATTATATAGACATGTTTTTAATCTATATTTGATATAGATTAAAACTTACCCGATTTATGTCATGTATTTACTGATTTAAAACTCTAGTAATAGAAATGAGTGACGTATCGAGTAGTGATATATCGAGGGTTTCGCGGTGAAACCTGATAAATAGGGTAAATGGGATTTTGAATTTAGAACTATAAGTGAATTACGTTAGATTCGATTCGATCGATTTATCGGGTTTCGCCACTAAACCCTCGATATATCGTCATTTTTTTATCGATATCAAATCCCTATAACTTGCTCCGAGTTGTCCCAGGTCTGCTGATAAGTGTATATCAATTTCAAACCAATAGCCAAGATAAGATTACTGTTACTGCTTTGAGAGAAGAATGAAAAATGCATATGATTATACGGTTTGGTTAGGTTATTTCTCAATTAGAGCATACGCAGAGAGTATTTATCTCAAAAAAACAGATTATTACGGTATTTATACGGCACAATGAACACTATAGTTCATGTTAAAAAGTATTATTTCTCAGTTCTTCCCTAACATTTACTATAAATATAAAGAGAAGCGAGTGTAAGTGCTTAGTACGCTAATGCAATACATATACCTATCGCTTCTACGACACGTATTGTCTTTATCTAGATCAGAAAACTTCCCAAGTAATTCTTAAGCTCATGCAGTAAGCTTCAGAATCGCGTGGCAACACGGGAACCCATGGTGCGAACAGCATGGTCCCACGATGCAATAACGGGACGTGATAATGGGGTCAGATAAGGGCCGCAACGGGATCGGTTACTGCCTATTTGCTACATTTATACAGCTAAAAACAATAGACTTAACGATTTTTTTAAGTTATGTTATGGTATAAATCGATTCGTTTTGGTATGAGGATCAATGAAGGATTCCGCCATTTTCGCGTATATAGCAGCACCGTGGCGAGAGGTCTAGCTGTCAAAATCAGGTTCATTTTATTTTTAAAAACGTCGTTTTTCCGAGTTGAGTTCAAATTTGTTATAAAATGTACACATTTAGTTTTTCTTGTTATTAAAATCAATGTCGTGGTTCCTATAAAAACAACAGTTATATATAAGACTTCGTATATCTCATAGTTTCAGGTGGTTTCAGACTTTCCCATACTAACCGGTCTAAATAGGCGATCCTGTATAGGTACAATATTATAAATATAAATAAATATTTCGGGACAATCTTACCCAAATCGACCTAGTCCTACGGTAAGCTCAGTAAGGCTTGTGTTGTAGGAACTAGACGACGATATACATAGGTAATAGGTATTAGATACATATAAATACATACTTAATATACTATTACACAGAAAACACCCATGATTCAGGAACAAATATCTGTGCTCTTCACACAAATAAATGCCCTGACTGGGATTTGAGTCCAGGACTATCGGCTTCATGGGCAGGGTCACTACCCACTAGGCCAGACCGGTCGTCAAATTCATCATATTAGTTATATGTCCGACTTGCCCAATTGTATAACATCACACTGATCAGGATCACTAAGCCTGTAACGTGTAAGTGAGTCAAATTTTTCTATTTTTCTTTCGATTTAAATATCTCTACCCATTTCCCAGTCAATAACTAATTTTGTGAACTACCCACTTACAGTTATCTAACTAACCATAGAAAATGCAGACTAAGGGCAGTTATTTGAAATTGTTCCCATTGCGTACCTACCCACCCACACAAGTAAACATAAAGTGTCACATTACACTTACATGTAGGTAGATAGTAAGTAGTATAATAGTAGGGTTGTCTCTAAGAAGAACATTAATATAAATATATTTTTAATTGGTCGTAATAAAAATCTAAACATTACGGATCGACTCCTATTACTTAAATTAACCCCCTTTGCAAGAAGGATCGTCGTGGCTTTCCACCCTGTATAAAATACCTCTTACTTTGTGCTTTAGCGTTTTTCTGATGCTATGCTCTATATGCCTTATTGGGATTTGTCCTGTTTCCTTCACCGGAAAGTGACTAGTAAATATCAAATAATATTTCGTACAAAGTCATTGGTACGAATAGGGCTTTGAAACTGCGACTTCCGGATGGCAAGTCGCATGCTCTTACCGCTAGGCCACCAGCGCTGTTTGTGTGTGTTTTCTCATGAGTTATAAATACATGTCTAAGTCCGTCTTGTTTATACTTTAGTGAGCCCTCCGTCTTTATCTGAATC
Source organism: Grapholita molesta (assembly GCA_022674325.2). Lineage (NCBI taxonomy): Eukaryota > Metazoa > Arthropoda > Insecta > Lepidoptera > Tortricidae > Grapholita > Grapholita molesta. The sequence goes on along the minus strand of CP053132.2, from coordinate 11,352,943 downwards.
TATTTACGATTCTGTAAGGTATTTATGTAGGTACCGATATGTTTCAAGTAAGTATCTCCATTTGAAACTTATTAAGATTTATCTTAGGTTTAAGTTTGTTTTATGCATCGTTTTCTTTTAAGCACCTACCTAGTTCTGTGTGTAACATTGTGTTCGAAACAACTAAAACGGATAGGTATCAATTTATTTACAGTTTTTTATTTATCAACGAACAAATTAAAAACACAAGGAAACTTAAATAAAATAAAATACTAAAACTATAAATAACTAAAAACTAAACCTAAAATACCTATCTAAAATAAGAGATCCCCCCGTGGCATGGTGCCGTAAACGCTGGCAGCATTTCCTCGCTGTATCGCAATGCTTATGCGTTGAGCGAGGAAGCTGCCAGCTCTCCGGTCACCAGTAACGTCGATAAGACGTTTGGCCAAATCTTTGAAAAAGGCATGGGCACTTGGTCCCCACGGGCCAAGGGTCTCGACGCCAAAAGGTACAAAATTGTATTCGGCCCCGAGACCCTTATATTTTGCCTTTTTCAAAGATTCAGCCGTCTCTGCAGCTGCCCCGGGCTTAACTGCCGTGCCATGGAGATGGGAAGGGGCCAGCGTATCGACGCAGGTGGCGTCCCACACTAGCACCCTTCCCAACTTCCATAGGATCAGCGACATCCCGTCCGGTCTCTTGCCGTCGTCCCGGAGAACACCAGGTGGCTCGAGAAGAGCCGGTACGTTGACGCTGGCCAGAGACCGGCGGAGGATGTCGTTGATGGCAGCGTGTCGAGAGAAGCGGCCAGCGCTCCTCTGACACGACAGCCCGTGGTGACCCAGAGAGTCAACGTTGTTGCCGCAGGGGCATCTGTGTGGAGCGCACACGCGAATACCAAGCCGCAGGCAAGTTGCGACGCGTAAGGTGTGGGGTTCAAGGAAAGTACCGGTGGTTACAGATGGAAATGCCTGTAGCCAGGCACCTGCTTCCCTTGTCCCCACAGCCAGTAGTCTAGCGCGTACGGAGCCAGCGCTGCGGCTTAGTAGTGAGTCATATATCAATTTTGATTGCATGTCGTCCCAGGTCCTTTGGGATTCTAAGATTTCCGGAAAATCCTTGCCCGGGCAGGCAATGCACCAGGCATTTTTGGCTTCCGTTAAGCCAGCAATCTCATAGTTAGAAGGGCAAGCCCTTAGGATTTTACCTACGAGAATTGCTGAACTGTGAGCTGAAGACAAAAATGCCGGTGCAGACACACAAGAAATTTTGCGGACCCCTAACCCACCAAAGCGGATGGGCAGGGATGCTTGGGTCCAGGACTCTTCGCTTAGCTGTAAATTTAAAATAGATTCCAAATTGGTTTTGATAATGTCGTCTAATGGAGTTAATAAATCTTGAAATTTTGAAAAAGGACAGCAGCGAAGTACCTACATAGGTTAATTTTGGTACGAAAAGGCAAAATTTAATAATAGTCAAAGCAAAATGTGGACTGATTTCTAAAAGACGACTTTGGTAATTGACAAATTTAGACGTTGTATTCGAAAGAAAGTTAAAATAGGATTCTTCGAAGATGGGAGATCCTAGGAGGCAAAGAGATCTTTTGTCAACTATCTTTATATTTGGTGTGAGGAGATCAAATTTTTGTTTCACAAAAGCTCACATTTGCTATAGTTGAGTTCTAGACCTAATTAATGAAATTTCATTTTGATGGTAGAGAGATCTGATAATACGGATTCTATATTGCCTCCCAGGGTCCCAAACGGATTAAGTATATCGCGTATACTAATTTAAACTTCATCCCGACATTTTCGAACCCTTTAGCAGCGAGCTGCGTGACGTACGAATTTCATCAGTAATTCTTATTCTCATTAAATAATTATATCTTGTGTACCCATGAAAGCAATTAATGACTTACCCCTAAAAATTCTTTAATTTATATCAAATTCCTTTTCAACAAAGTCAAACTGTAGTATAGGTGCAAAACTTAGCTGAAGGACCTAATATGGTCTAAATATGTATCTACTAGTAACGTAACACACATGTTGTCGTTTTATGTTCAAATTTTAATAATACACAGCTATATAAGTATGGTCCTTAAGTTTTTTAACCTATACCTATATTTAAATAGGTTGACACAGTATTTTGTGTTAAAAGTAGAGTGTTCCATTTGTGTAATCTGAAGAGGCGATGTTGGCTTCTCCCGCCATTGACGTCATTTGCAGGGAAGGGCTATTCGTGTTCTTACCTATTAATAAAATCGAATTGATACGGGTTCGATGCACTCTTGGACACCATTCGCTATTAAGTTTTAATATCATAATTTAAGTAGGGCCCGGAATTTTGCGTGCGGTTTTGGAAAAGGCTAAGGGAGAGAACACTAACGTTAACGTAACGAACCTTGCATTATTGCAATCAAATACCTACTCGGGTTATCAATTTTTGAAGATAACATACCAGTCTAATATAAAATTTATATTATTTTATATTATCTACATACATTTAGTACATTTTTCATCACTAATCATTGAAAGAGCAAAATGTATCATCAGAAAGTTTGATTTTTTAAACGCTAATAAAACTAGGTTTATCGATACATCGATAAACGTTAGTGTTCTCTCTCTCAGACTTTTCCTAATTCGCACGCAAAATTCCGGGCTCTAATCATAAGTCATAACTATTAATGTCCAAGTTGCATAACATTTTCAAAAATGCGAAAAAAAATCGCGGAGGTTTCCGAGAAATTTCATGGGATTTCCATACGCAAAGTTAAGTTTGGTGCATGTTTAAGAAAACTCCGTGTGTTTTAAATAATTGTTAGATTATATTCTTAGAAGTTTCCGAGCAGAAAATTTTGCTAAATACTTTTGTAAACTCATCGGTGTATTAATTGCTAAACATAATAGTAATTTTGAATTCTGGACAATTTTCCTAGCAAGTAAGAACGTATGGCAGCCATGAAGGATTTCTATGGAGATTGTAAAAAATATTTTTTATTTTTTAGTCACGATTATTTATTTCTTTTATAGAACATTAATTTTTATTTTGAAAAACAGGATAACAAATGTGATAAAATTCTATCTAATTAACTAACAACAAAACTAAAATCTTATCACTAATAAACCTGTCCTAGGTCTCGATCACAGGGTAGCGTGCCCAGAAGGCTGGCCGCATTCCCGCGTCGGATCGCAATGCTGATCCTCTGTGCGAAATAGTGACCAGCCCTCTCGTCACCTTAAGCCTCAATAAGGCACGACCCAATCCCTTTGTAGAGCCGTCGCGCATTCGGGCCCCGTGGTAGGGTTTCAACCCCAAACGTCGCAAACATGAAGCTACTGCCAAGAGAGCAGCATATTTGCGACGCTTGAGGTTTTCGGCTGTAGATGCAGCCGCGCCAGCATCAGATTTGGTGGCAGGAATATGAGACGGCGCCAGGGTGTCTACACAAGTAGCATCCCAGACGAGTGCTCTCATCCCATACTCCAAGGCACCAACGTCATTCCGTCGGGCCTCTTGCCATCGTCCCTTGTCAGACCGTTGGGCTCGAGGACTGCCGGCACCTTGGCAGTGACGAGGGCCCGACGAAAAGAATTAAATACAAAGGGAATGAGAAATCAAATACGTACAGTCGGTTGACTGAATATTGGTTAATTTGATTTATAGGCCACTTTGTTCCTTGTCACGTTTGTATAAAATATATACAGGGTGGTCCAAACATTGACGTCAAAAAAATATTTTTTTATTCCTCTCGTCATGGGTTGTCAGAGTATATCAGCTGATTTCACTTTTTTTTCGAGTTATGAATTTATAAACTTTTCTTGACTAAAAAGTTCCGAGATTAAATAATTTACTTATTAATAAAAACTGTTGAACTAATTTGAATGTTTTGGTTTGTACTTAACACAATACTGGATGGAATCCAAATTAGTTATTCATAAAAAAATCCTGTTTTATTATTCATAACCCTCAACAAACACTAATAACCACAGAATTCAATGTTGTGACATGTGATTCCCGTCATTTTACCTGCTCCAGTTGACTCATCAGCAATGATAATTGTATGAAAGACGCAAAAGATCTCTTATTAACGTCACTGTGACAAGATTCGACGTGGACTAGAAATCAAATTGATTGACTACTATAATAAATATACTACGTGCAGCGTAATTTAGTTAGTGACCAAAAAATAACGATAGTATGGTCTGGTGGGTAGTGACCCTGCCTATGTAGACGTCGGTCCCGTATTCATATTTGTTCACGTGTGATTTCTATGTAATTATTTTACCTCAAAACGTAACAGACGAAACAAAATCGCACAATAAATCAGCAAATAAGAAGAGGTAACAGGCGGTCTTAACGCTAAAAAGAGATCTAGACAACCTTTAAGTAGCGAAAATTAGTAAAACTATCTATGCCAGTAGGTATCGTAAAGCAGTGAAGAAAAGGATCACGAAAAATATATATATATTTTTTAAATAGTAACTACTGAGGTTTAATAACGTTCATTGTTTTATTTAATACTTTTATAATTTTCGAAACTGACCTGCAAAAAAACAAACTACACACTGAAAGTAATCCGCTTTTTACTAACTTAGGTTAGAACCTACTCGTGTTGTTAAATGGGGTCAATTAGTTACGCCTTCCTTTGTCTCTTGACAATTATGTCGCTTGTGAAGTAAATTACATGTAGCTCTGCATTCTACCTATTCCCAATTTGTTGAGACCTGGATCTTTAAGGGTTTGATTTTAAAATAACAGAATCATATCATGAACCAGTAAGGTTTTGGCATATTTTCGAAGGTAAAGTACTAACTACATTGTAGACGCAGCGGCGACGCAGTCGGATAAGAAGCGGAACTCCCGCCAAAACGCTTTGTTAGGACGCTCGCAGTTCAGTCGGCCAATCAGAACGGACGGCGCTTAACGTTCGCGCGCGCGCCTTTATCAAAAAACCGATAATGCTTCCGAAGCAGAGTTCGCTAAACAATAATAAAATCACTTAAAACAAACCGTTTATCAAACACAAGCCACAACACTGGCGACCTCCGCGCCGCGAGCACATCTTTTGTGCACAGAAAAATAAAATTAAAAAATAAACGAACTCCGCGGTCCGGTTTCGTTCCCGCGCCGAATAGTCTTCGAGCGATGAAATAAGTTTGCTGGCGGGAACAATAAATACAATTAATCACTGTAAGTTTGTAAACAAGAGTTTTGTAACAATGTAATCAAACAAACATTGTAATAGGAGAATGTTTTTTAATGTGACAAGAAAATGTGTAAGTCAACTGAGTGTATTGAAAGTGACAGTGTGCGAGTTATCAATCACGTAAAGTTGACCACGATTTAAGTATTACCACTTTCATTCGTTCGTGTATCCGGTTCGTTAACTATTACCGTAAGTGGGTTTACGGTATTTATACCAATAATATTTGTATGAGATGGTTTAAAGTTACATCGTGCTTTCTTCTCGTAAATGGGATGTGATTCTTGCCATGAACAGGTTTGAGCCTTTTATTAAATGGAACAACTATATATGTTTTCCTATATTCACAATGTGCATTAGTTTTAAGCTCGAGAAAACAATATTTTAATATTATTATGTGCGACAACACGTAGGTATTTTAGTAAAATTTATTAGAAATAACAATATTGTTTAACTTCAATTTTATCATAACTACCTTCACTCTGTTCATAAATGGAACAGCTAAAAATCATTAGCTGTTCCATTTATAACGTTGTGAATTCACTCGAATATTCCGCTTTTATTCGACATATTAACCGAATTGACATAGATAGACCAACTAGGTAAAAAAATAAGCCCTTAAAAACTTAAAAATGTCATGTATAAGGTATATCAAATCGGGAGCCGTTTATTTGCCGAAGCTAATCTGAGCAATGCAACTAGTACATATGTAGTCATTATTCCGCTATCAGTATTGCGAAATAGGTCACTAATGTCACTATTCAGTTATAAGCCGAGGGCGGAATTTCTCGTGGCAATAATCAAACGTCAATAGAGTTGAAACGTTGTTTTTTTCTGACTTTTCCATCTATCGATGACTTCATATATTTGACTTTAACGTTGAGCTCTTTTATTAGCTAGTTGGCCTCTTTGATTAGATTAAAAGTAAATTGCATGGCAGTTAACTGTCATGTCTGCCACTAGTCTTTTTGCAATTAATTCACGTTTGTATAAAAAGTGTTTAATCCAAAGGGAAAAATCATCATCACCATCATCATCTCAGCCATAAGACGTCCACTGCTGAACATAGGCCTCCCCCTTGGATCTCCACACGTACCGGTTGGAAGCAACCTGCATCCAGCGTCTTCCGGCGACTTTAATGAGGTCGTCTGCCCATCTTGTGGGTGGACGTCCTACGCTGCGTTGCTATTCCGTGGTAAAAAAAAATTAATTCAAATTAATAAAAATAATTCAAAAATTATAAAGAAGTAATCTTTTCGTACTGACAACGAAAACATTCAACAAGAAATTTATTGAAGTGAACATTACATTTGAAGCGGTATGTTCAAATGTAATGTTTACTTCAAACATTAAAAATATATTGTTTGAAACTAACATTTTTTATGGATATAGAGGGATTTCGAGTAAATATAATTTTAGTTTAATTGATAGTCGATAAAATTTAACATTTCAACTCTTGGCATTGATTTTTGCCATGAGAAACTCCGCTCTCTGGTTATAAGCATATTCAATTTATATAGTCGCCATGTTTACGGCATTTGTGGCATTATCTATGAAAAGGGACCTTATTGTCGATGGCGCTTAAGTCTAACAGCGTTGCGTTTGTATTGCGGCATCTTGAACAACGGCGTAAGCGCCATCGACAATAAGGTCCCATTTCATTGATAATGTCACATTTAATAATGTGGAGTTACTGTAACGGCGGTTTAAATAAACCAATTCAAATTATACCTAAACTCAAAAACATTACCTAGCATTGCTGAAAATTAATATGTTTTGTGAACTTTATCCATTTTTAGTCTTAAAGTTAAACATTTCCAACTTAAAAGTAAAAGTATAAGAAGGTTAAAATGATATAAAAATGTCGTGGTATATTTAAAACAAAAACTTAAAAACTGAACTAGTCTAATTAGTGCCACAGCTGGGCAAATACCTGAGCTATTTGATTTGATGATGATTTCTGTTTTTTCACTTCGTTTACAAGGACTTGTTATTTAAGAATAGCGTCTATGTCATCCTATCATCCGAATGGGCTTAACCTTCTCTGCAAATTCTGACACATCGGCGCCTCAAGTCAAGCACCAGAGGCTGATATACATGTCACGGACCACAGAGCAAAATAGACGCGTATAGGTATATATGTAGGCAAGCATAAAGTTCGACTTCAGTTTTGACATTTCGGTGACGCTTTTGCGTTTGAATGGCGTTGAAAATGTTAAATCGCCCGCGCCACTCTTCTGCGAACCCATCTGTTGGATGCAATAATAATAAGTTTACTGGATTTAAACTATTGAGGTCTAGCTTGAAATCACTGCCTTTTAAGACTTTATATGAAAGAGATTGTAACTAAAGTGAAATTGATAAATAAATAGTTGGAAATCTACGCAGACTAACCAAGTGGTAAAGTAAGCAAAGCTCTCATAATAATATGCATACTAGGTGGAGAAGTACAATATTTATGCAAAGAAATACAGACGATCAATAGAACCCAGCGTCTGATTTTTGAAAGTCATGCACATGAATTCAAAAACTTTGATGACGAAAATAATCGCACTTAATTGTACAATACTACTATTTATGCAAGGAAATACAGGCGATTAACCTAAAGAATATATATTAGTTTATCTTGTTGTATATTTAATAAGTAGAAATATGTAACCATATTTCGATGTTCGCGGTACCGGGCTGGTAACCGTCGCCGTTGGATTACTATTTGTGAAATAATTGGACCCAGGGGTCCGATTTTTGAAAGTTGTGCACTCGACTTTAGACACTTTGATAACGAAAACCAGGCCTCCAATTAAAGAGTCGTAAACTCACTAACATAAGAATTAGTATTAACATTACCAACTTAGAACAAATCAAATTATATTCTTTATGAAATATTTATATACTTCATATATTTTTTTGTTGAATTTGAATTCCGTTTTAGTATTAAGTAAACAGAAACATAATTAAAATAGGAAATAATTAAAAAACAAAATGAACTTAAACTAAAACCTATTTAAATATTTTGATTTGCTTTGATTTTTAAGTAATACTACTATATTAATTAAAAATTGAAATAGATAACGAGGAAAATAGAGGAATCCAAAAAGCGACGAGGATCTTATCTCAATATCTATTTCAATTTTTAACCGACAAAAAAAACGGAGGAGGTCGACAGGTCAAGTCGACACGTACCTATATATATCATTTGTATGTATGATCACGAATAACTTTTTAATTATCATTACCACTAAAATACGGACAGTCAGAAACCAAAATAAATTCGGAACAGCAGTTTTCCATGTCCGTAATGTATCTATAGTCATGTCATGAATTACATAAACAGCTCCGTCCCATTTAAATACGCTTAAGTCCGTTTCCGCTTTGTTAAGTAGAAGATTAACTGTGCAAAGCCTTTTACATAACAATGTTTAGGTTTCCAAATTGGTATTTAGTCGACTGCGGTCCTTGAACCTGACCTTAGCATATGTAATACGGTCGGGTATTTATTATTTATTTATCTACTTCACCCGTCTTCCATGGTTATAGATATCCTCTAGCAGCCTAGAGATCAAAATTTGCTAGGCCAAATGTGACTATGTTTTGTCACAAGTAAAATTCAAAATGGCATTCAATGGGAGACCTTTTTATAGGCCTCCAGGCGGCTAGAGGATATTAAATTATTAATCAGTTAATTGATGTTTTGTCTGTTTCTAACGCACGCAACTGTCAAAGTGACAGTAGTATAAATGCTCGTTTCACGCACAGGCGGGCGCGGGTCGGGCGCGTGTCAACGCGGACCCGCGGCGGGCCGGCGGCGCGATTGTTCAGCTAGTTTTATGAACACCTTCACACAACCGGCGGGCGCAAGCGGGCGCGGGCGAGCGCGAGCGGGTGCGTGTGGCGCGGGCGCTGCACGCTGTGTGAAGGTGTTCATTTAAAACTACCTGGCTGAACAATCGCGCCGCGGGTCCGCCGCGCCGCGGGTCCGCGTTGACACGCGCCCGACCCGCACCCGCGCTGTGTGTGAATTGACCTCCAGGTAAAGAATATTAGTTAATTTTTTTATCATAGAAACGTTTATGAATAAGGAGGTATTACATCAAACACCGAAACGAGAATAATAGTTTAAAGCAATGTATTATTTATAATGTTTTATGACGTTTGAGCATTTAAGGTCAGTCAAGTGGCGGCGTGTTCGATTGCCGCCGGCTTGACCAATTTTTAGCAGATTTCCTTGGGCCCGAAGAAAAGAAAAACCTTATTGATTATCTTAGACAAAAACTGATCCACCATCGCTGCTTTTTATTACTATATAAATTAGCATCAAGATCGCAATTACGATTAATTATAGTTATTAATTTTAGATAGGTATATATCAATTTGATTATGAACAGAATTCATTCGTAACGTCAATAAATTAGTTAAAATTCATTAAAAGTTCATTGACCCGCGTTACTCATGCGATTGTATCTACTTTCTTAATGCCAAGTCGGGTGATCGCATTTAGAGGTGGTCTTGACCTGCGCGTGGGCAGGTACACTATCGTTCGAATATTTAAATATTTTCCGGTACAAACCAGCACTTTGGACCTGGGTATGTCCTTAAACTACGTCCAACAATGAGAGGTAGGGCACAGCGATGACCATCACGCTTGAATCTGGAGCAGCCCAACTGGGGAAGTACCCCTCCTTACAGAAGACCATAGCCTTAATAGCACTGCTACCTTTCAGGTATGTAGTGTTGTATTCCTGATGGTGAGTAAGGTTCCCAGAGCTCCAACCCCCCTTAAAGGCCGGCAACGCGCTTGTGACTCCTCTGGTAATTACTTACCACCAGGCAATCCGTCTGCTCGTTTGCCGCCTATGTCATCAAAAAAAACTTCATTATATAGTTGCACAATACTAACCACTGAAAACTCTGGTCTATACCGGAATTATGAAACTTTCTGGATTATTATGAAAAAATAAGTAAATCCGTTTAACCTTCCTCGCGTCGTTGTCCTGGCATTTGGCCACGGTTCATGGGTCCGCTTAGCAACTAATCCCAGCATTTGGCGTAGGCACTAGTTTTACAAAAACGACTGCGACCAATCCAGAGGGTAAACTAGACCTTATTGGGATTAGTCAGGTTTCCTCACATTGTTTTCCTTCACCGAAAAGCGACTGGTAAATATGAAATTTTATTTCGTACGTAAATTGGGAAAAAATCATTGGTACAAGCCGAGGTTTGAACCTGTGACCTTGCAAGTCGCACGCTCTTACCGCTAGGCTACCAGCGCTTTTTATCGGCATAAATAACCAAATAAATCAGTTTAACGGGAATTATTTGCGATATTGAAATCGAAAGAAAAATCTGACATGCGGCAGTTGCGGCGGGACTCGAACCCACAACCACTGGATCACTAGCCCAGTGCACTACCAATTGTGCTACACGAGCACCGCTTAGACTTGTAATTTTTTTCTATCTATCCCTCGTCGTATACGTCATCATGGGTAACGTGTAAACACATCTACCGCCAGCGTATTAAACACTTAACGGCATTGAAGTCTCAATTTTCATTATTTGGTTTTACAAAAATTTTGGTTAATTCATTCCTTAACATTAGAATATTACCTTAACCTTAGAATCTTAACATTCATCATAACGTTTATTATTTGTTTATTTATGTGATTTTTATAGGTTTGGCTATTGTATTTGTAAATAGGTAGGTATGCATAGAAGTTGATATAATATAACGTACCTATTTTCATATTGTTTAACTATATACATATGTTTGTAATACATGATGACGTGTAAAAGTGACCGTGAGGCGTATTTGTTTTGACATTTTCAGTAGAAATTTAATTTAGGTAGATTTTAATTGTAAAGAATTTACCTACTTACCTTAAATAAACGAAATCACTCAATTTTGGCTCTTTAATCAGTATGTATTCTAGTAATCACTCAACGAATTTAGACTATTAGAAATTAGGAAATAATAACAATACTATTACAATTTAGACTGTCCAAATAATTGAGGTAGGTACATAAGCTATTTATTAAGTGGGTACTAATGATTGATTGGTATAAAGTTATTGGTACTTTTCCCATCTAAGTGTCCCGTGTACTTTGCATAGGTATAGCATAATTATATGTACGGATTTATAGGAGTGTATAATAACTTAAAATTTCCATAATATGGCTAAACGTCTGGGTTCGTTTATTAAAAGCAAAGTCACTCAAATTGAAGCTATGGGTACCTATAGGTAGACCACGAGAGTTGAGGCGAATGGATTACGCACACAACTATATAAAGTACTGATTGCAGAAGAGTGAACGAATGGAATGAATGAGTAATCAATATCATTACATGAGATGTTGTCGTGTGAGTGACTTCAACTCTCGTGAAACTACCTATTATATGTAAATTTCTGTTATCTATTTCTTCGCCTTTGTTGTATGAATTATTAAAAAAAGGTGTGTCATATTTGTCATAGAGAAAGGACTTCCCTTTGCATAATTCATTGAACAGTCCCCAAACTGTCAGTCACACGGGATCGCGTGAGGGAAGCACGGAGTGTCCGTCTACACTCGCCCCGCTGTCACAATTGCGGTGTTCCGGACTTTAATTCCGAATGTAACTATAGCGACTATAAATAAACCAGTATTACTGTCACCAGCTACACAAAATATTTGACGTTTGAATTTAATTTGAAACCAATTGAATGTACAGTCACCGACTTTAATTGTTGAGCCAACTTTTGTTTAGCACTAAATACATGAAATGCCCAAAGTAAAGTGAACCCTAAATGGCTCAACAATTAAAGCCCCTGACCGTACAATACTCATCTTAATTTAACATTGTACAATAAAACGATTTTAAAATGAAATCGTATGAATAACAAGTCGTTTTTATAAATAATTACCAGACATCACATAGAACTAAAATTTTAATAATTACAAAAATGATCTCTGTCGCATGATGTACAGTCAGCATTACTTAGCAGCAGTTATGGTTGTCAAATATGTCGAAACACTCCCTTTGTGCTATACAAATTTGTGTACTGATATATTTGGCTACGTTGGTTGATACAAAAATTTTGAGGCTTACTGCAGCATTTTCTTGCCGAGTTGTTAGGCTATTTCGTTGAGCGCAGAAGCCGTCACACTTCTTCAGTCTCAGTGTAGAATGTCTAAGTTTTTTCGATAGGTCACCAGCCAGCGCCACGAGCCACGGATTAACAGTTTCGACCATAATTCTGAACATCCCTGTCGCAAATTTCTGCTGCTATGGTTGTAACCGGCACGCAGTCTCAATTATACTGGTTGACAGAACTCAAACGAATGTTCCTCGGAAGCGATTTCAATAATTCCGCTCGCGTTCTACACGCAATAAACAAACATGACACACGCATTACGTTCTCAATTACTGTATAATTGCCGTTCGCACGAGTATGTAAACATTGCGAGTTTACGAGTGTCAGGAAAGATCAACCCTTTCAATGGACATGACAGATATGTACGACAAGTATGATGAAGGCCTACCGCGAAAATCGATATTCGTAAATTTCAATCGATGTTCTCTGTATTGAAACATTTGTGAGTGATTGTTATATTTTAAAAATAATAATCACGACATGTTTCGGAGGATATAGGCCATCATTTCAAGCACTAAGAGTGCTGAGTGTCCGTTCGACTCGCCGCTCGCGTTGCCGGCCCGTCAAGTACTCGTGCCGGCGGCTCGAAAATGAAAAATGGAGGGCTGTGTTCTCCGAAACATGTCGCACGAGTGACTAAATGAACATGAGTAGAGCCGAGATTATTATTTATAGAATAGTCTGTCATTCTAATTACGCTTTAACTTACGGATGTTATTCTTCGCGGTGGGTCTCCAGTCTGCTGCTTACACTCATTTCAACTTCACTGTTATGGTGAATTTGCCTTTTAACTGGCAAAATATATTTCTGAGGGTTTTCATGCATTTTACGCTGTGAGTTGACTTCATGTACCTAATCATAGTGTGCGCAATTTGATTGATAGGGATACGACACGAATGACATTGCAATTGCAGTTAACCTACTTACGTCAATATTGGTATTGATGGTCCTAATCTCTCCTCAACCCGCCACGTGTCTAGTGCACTCCAAACGGCATGCGACGGCCATACAACATACGGATGTTGATGAAGCAAGATAAGGGCCTCTTTTACGTCAAGTGTAAAAGATTGTTCACTGCCAAAGTTTCAAAAATATGTACCGAGCAACTCTATTGTACAGTAAATAAGGTTGTAGGACGTATTTAAGAAAGGATTCTTTCGGTACGTATTTTTGCACTTGACTGTACCTCTCATCTTCGCAAAAGTATCGCTTCCTTTGCATGTATTAATTATGTATGTCATAACTTTACATTAATTCTATGAAATGACACCTCGTATAACACCAGGATTTAGGAGGGTTCTAGCACAGCTAATCGTGATGATGTGACGGTAGGTCTTTATCAGAGTAAATTTTATACCTATCATCATGTCATAGTGGCATTTCGTCACTACTTTGAAAAAATCTCGTTACCTATCTGACACAGATACTCTAAGTTGAAACGCAGTAACTCGGTACTCAACTCATACATAGTTACGTCATTTTTCTTTTGAATGCTAGAATGAGTTACGAGGTTTATTCAAAGTAGTGACAATTTATAAATGTCATATAGGTAGAGAGGTTAAAATTTCGATCCATACCTATTCCCAAATGTACCCTCATAGGAGTCGAATTACTAGAAATGCCTATTTGTTTCTTGTTTATTTTATACTAGCTTTTCTTCGCGACTTCCATGCCCAACTTTAAAGTAAGGTTGTAGGATAAAGAATATCTTATGTCGTTTCTCGTAGCTCAAACTCTCTCTATACCAAATTTCATCTTTATTGGTTCAGCGGTTTAAGCATGAAGAAGTAACAGACAGAGAGAGTTACTTTCGCATCTATAATATTAAGTAAGTATGGATTTAAATAGTCAATTGTAAAATATTTCATCTTTATATGTAGTAGTCAGTCAGTCAGAACTTTATGTTTTTATGTACCGTCATCAGCAGAAATTGCTAAGCGGGCGATGTGTTCAAAATGACATTAACACAACTTTATAGTTAAAAGCATAAGAGCGAATGTACCTCATTTTGAACACCAGGTTCGTGTAGTAACTTCTGCTGCTGATTGTACATATATAGATAAAACAAGAGATAAAACGAGCGAACGGAAATGTTATTTAGATATGAGTTTGCCAATTACCTTTAAAATGCAGTCGTTGGGCACAACAAAAGCAATGTATGTATAATTTAGATACGTCACGATCATTCTACATCAGCTACGGTCTGACACAATTGGTCATACGAGCAGTTACATACTTTATTAGGGTTTTACTATAAACACCCATGTTTGGGTAAATGAAAAAATCATGAATAAAGTCATCGCAGGCGCATAAGCACATCACATTTATCTTTTAACATATTTCTTAGTCTATATGTTTTTGTAACCACATTTCAAAAACAAATTTGATTAATGATTACAGAACATATTGAAAAATCAATAAATATTACACCAGGGGAAACTTCATCAGTCTTTATTTACTATACAATTGTAATAACATAATTATAAGCGGGTGCAGCGGCGGAAAGCGCCGAAATTTTTAACGTAACAAATATAAGAGCCTGGGCAGATAGTACCATTTTGTACCGCTTGGCGTAGACGCCAGGTCCATGGGGTCCCAGCGCGCACAAACTTTTGCAGAAATCGCGAAGAGTCTGGTTGATGTAACTGGTGACCGAAGAGCTGGTGGCTTCCTCGCACAACGTATCAGCATTGCGATACAACGATGAAATGCCGCCAGCATCCTTGGTACAATGCCTCAAGGGCCTTTTTTGATTTTAAACTGTAACTAGTTAAGTACTTGTAGTTATCATAATACGATTGTAATTTCTGTAAATAAATGTATTTAATTTTATATACAATAATTTTACCTACTCGTACTTAACTATTTGTTTATAAGTTTTATAACAGTGAGTACATTTTGTAATGCAAATGCAATTGCTTATTCTTATATGAAATTAGTCATGTTCGATGAACATAATAGGACGAAGAGTAATGCATGAAATGGGCGAATGAAAGCTAAATCGTTTAATTAGCTGAAACTTTATTGGTAATAACCTGTGTAAATACCAGTAATTTACAACTTCGTACGGTTTGTTTCGCCTACACTCGAGTTCACAAAGATGTATACATATCACCACCTTAATCCATTGAGATACGGTGTAAATTCGCGTACAAATTTATGAACTCGATTGTAGATGTCCTTCGCATAATGCAGATACACATTTGCTATTGACATAACAATACTAAGTTTAATTATGCCAGATAAAACCAGAAATTACTGTACTATTCCGACTTATAATCCGCCTTTAAATCGTTTTCGTGATGTGGTAGACCCACAATGCTAATCATCGTCCATGATAATGCGGTTGGGAACAGAACCTTAAGAACCTGTCCGTTTGTATATCTTATGTCCTTGCAATAAGGTTGAGATATCGCCAATTACTTGGGACAATGGTAGTAGGTAGGATATTCATTGTGTAAGATGAGATGCATTATTGTACATGCTTATTTCTTACATGTAACCAAATCGTTAGGTTTCCTAGTTGATGCGTTCTCTAACATTTTAGTACAAAGTATCTTCCTCTCATATTTTCCGCTTAAACTTATAGGTGTAGAGAGAGAGAGAGAGAGAGACCCTCGTTTCTTGAGGAACTAGCGCTTGGGTATCTTTGAAGATCTATCCAAAAGACTTAGATAATATTAACACGTTGGTGGACAGTAAATGTCGTCATCTGTCATAGGCCATAGGAAACAAAAACATACGCGACGCCTCTAGGCGTACTGTTCGCCAAAGTGTTAATGAGAGGTAGGGCACAGCGAAGTACCATCATGCTGGAGAAGTCCAACTGGGGAAGTACCTCCTCCTTACAGAAGACCAAAGCCATAATAGCACTGCTACCTTTCAGGTATGTAGTGTTGTGTTCCTGATGGTGAGTAAGGTTCCCAGAGCTCCAACCCCCCTTAAAGGTTGGCAACGCGCTTGTGACTCCCCTGGTGTTGCGGGTGCCCATGGGCGACGGTAATTGCTTACCATCAGGCAATCCGTCTGCTCGTTTGCCAAAAAAGAGATATCACAGGAGACCGGAGAGCTGGCAGCTTCTTCGTTTAACGACTGTCTTCGGCCATTTTTAAACTCTGTTTGACATTCGTCATAGTTAAAGTTAAGACTCAACTCTATGAATTTAGCACATAATGAGAATTTCTAAGGGTTAATTAAATTATTTTAACTTTAGTTTTATGTTACATTAACACGTTCAGCTCCGACGACATAACGTCTGTGATCTTATTAAACCTTCGCCAATTGTAGTGACACAACGCACGTGATCAAGAATTATTGAATTCCAATGCCAGTGACACGTATTTGTGTTTAAAAAGATATTTCTCGTGTGCTGGTAACACGTAAGTGTGTTCAGATAAATTAACTGTCCAATCCCGGCGACTCAACAGTTGCGTTAAAATCGTTCGTATTCCTATACCACTGGCAAATGAGTAAAAACTTGACTTATGCCAGCGGCATAGGAATAATAATTTCGTATAATGCCAGTGGCATCTTTGGAGTGATCGAGATTAATTTCTACCGACATATTGTAAGCGTTTAGTAAAAGGTGTTAAGTTTATTTTTATGTTTAGACCACTGAATGTTTTATTCACAGATGGTGCCAATTCACTGGGCATTGGTCGTGATGCTGGTACATCTAGTCAGATGCAGCGAAAACACCGTCAACCAAGGAGAACCTGAGTAAGTTATTATATTTTTCTTTCGACTTGCTAGATTCAAGTGGCAGTGGAAAGGGCACATTACCAGAAGAACGGATGATGGGGTCAAAAAATACTCGACTGGCGACAACGTAGACGCAGCGTGGGTAGACCGCCCACAAGGTAGTCCGACGACCTAGTCAAGGTGGTGGGAGCCCGTTGGACGTAAACAGCACAGGACCGGTTGTCTCGGCGATCCTTGGGGAAAGCCTATGTAAATAATGATGATGATGATTGTATTGTCGACAATATTAGTCATGCGATCTTTTCCATAAAGTATTTTTGTGTCAATTTCAAGGTTGTCATCTTGGCTACGGTTCCTGAAGGCATGCCGCGTAAAGCGATATTCGCAAATTGTTTATCGCCACAAGCGATAAACATCAGGCAAATAGGTCTTGTGTAGTTCTGCTAGCCTAATATCATCACGTTTTTATCATTTGTGACGACTGATATCAGTCACACTCCAGCGAGTATGTAGAGTAGTGCGAAAGTGTCGGATAGCGTGATAGGTGATAAAATGGCAACCATGCTATCCATTCTGTATCATTTAAGTTTTAAAACGTGACATCTAACCTATTACGACATATACCTAGTTCCTACATATTTAGTAAAAAATCATACTATATCTACTTTCATTGTTAAATGTCAATAAATCGAATAAGCATAAAAATGTTATTGTTTCAATTAAACCAAAAGCAATCAATGCTACTGCGATTTATGAGCCGTGACACATAAAAATTAAAAATAAAGTAACTGAGGGAAACGTGCTTATATTTTTTATGGCGCATGATTTAGTATTATTTAATAGAATTGAAAATGTCGTACTATAAAAAAAAACCACAAATACAACATCATCATCAGCATTTCAGCCGTAAGCTCACTCCTAGGCTCCGCCAAATAATTTGATTGATTTGTATCATTTTTTGTAGTTGCCATAGTCGTCGCGTTAGGCAGGCTGATTGGCGACCGCAGCTGTAGATTGGATTTCACCAGACGCTCCTGCCCATCCGATGGTTTTTTCCTTTTGTCGTCTCTTACGACACCCCGCGGGAGATGGGGTGGTGCTAATCTATTCTATGTCTACCGACTACATTAGGAAGTAAATATTCGGCATGTATGATTGAGGCGTTGTTTTAATTTACTAAAGATATACATTTTTGTTTACCTTCAAGATTATTTCTTGTAGGTACTATGTAACTCGTTACAGCAGAATTATGTTACCTATCGGCAATTGGTCACGTCCGAGTATGCTATAATTAGTGTTGTGCTAGCCCCATTTTTGCCTATATGTACCTACTCGTATATGGGACGAACAAAGGTAAAAGTAGGTTTTGAACCCGGGTATGTCCTTAAACTACGTCAAACGATGAGAGGTAGGGCACAGCGAAATACAATGACGCCTGAGTTTGGAGAACTCTAATTGGGGAAGTACCTCCTCCTTACAGAAGACCACAGCCATAATAGCACTGCTACCTGCTACCTTTATTCAATATGTTGCAAATAAAAGGGTCTCAGAGGGAAACTTCAAAAGCAGCCTATTTATAATGGGAAATTGTTTAAAAACCTTATTTTAATGTCATTTTTGATATTAATTTAGGAATAAAATTAGCTTAGTGAGTATAGTCAGTTATGTGCAATCTACAGTGTGGAAGTCTTATACGGGCGAATCTCTTAACGGAGGGTAGAATAGGACATAAGAAATATATTTAGATAACTTTTATTTAGAAGTGCAATATTTTTTTTTATCCATATAAAAAAAATCGTCCCGCAATGTAATGCAACACACTCGAGTTAAACACTCGTTGACAGTTAGTTTCAAAAGCTCATATCGCGTAATGTTCGCAGTACATTACTGCTCAGAAATTTTACAAAAATTAATTACATGTGTATAATAGGTATAATTAAAGAAAAACCTTTTGGTTAATGATTATACTGGTAAATCCTATGTCTGGTTTAATTCTTCGCCCGTATTAGACTTACACACAGTATATCTGCAATTAAATAATATATCGTCGACCCAGTACCCTTACCATGAAATAGAAATAGAAATAGAAATAGAATATATTTATTGATAAACTGTGTGTGTACATGTGTTGTGACATTGAGGTTTTTGATAACGAGTATCGAGTTTACTATCTGTGCATCTCGCTTGTACTATTTTAGTGCGAACGAGATGCACAGATAGAAACTTTATACTCGTTATCAAAAACCTCAAAGTCACAACTCATGGTAAGGTACATACGTATTTGGGCATACGAATCGATTTAAATTGTCTGTCCTTTTCTCGCGTCATCGTAATTTTGCAATATAAGTTTGATCATATAAATACACGGAACAGAGGCTCATTCTATTGTCAAGCATATGATTGTAAAGCAAATTATGTCGATGGAAATTTCTAAGTATCCATATTATAATTCTCCAGGCCTCCCAAATTACATTTACCCACCTCAATTAATGTTTAGATAAACAAAATAATATGCGTTGTTCGCAGACCAGCATGGGGTTACAAATGCGTCGTCGAAGAAGGCTGTCAACGGTCAGAGAAGCCCATCACAGCGTCGGAGACCACATTTTTCGAGAGTTTGGACTTGTGCCGCACCGTCTGCGGAAGGTTCGGTGGAATCTGGCCCAGGCCGGTAACAGCCGCTCTCAGCATGCAGACTGTGAAGATACACCCTAACTATTTGAGGTAAGAATGTAGCTGAACGCTGGCAAAGGTCAGACCAACCCGTCATAGTGTGAGAATACGCTACTTGGGAACTTGTGTCGTACGTCGTACCGACTGCGGCTACTTTGCTGGAATGTGGCTAACGCCGGTCAACGCCACGCTGAGCTGTGAAGATACACCCCATCTGTCTAATTGTGAATTTTTTTTTTTTTTTTTTTGGAACCTGACTTGGGCTTTATGCACACGTGTGGTGCGATAGAGCAGGCGGACTGTGTGGGGGGAAGGTAGCCTGGGGAAAATCCAGGACCCTTCCGCGCCAGACTTGACTTGTACTACTGGAATACTCCTACTGAGTTTTCGCTTCCAGTGAGATTGGTTGAGACGGTCTCAACCTGATCTGAGTGGTGTGTAATGGTATCGAGCTAATGGGAGTTTTATTGCTGGTTCGCTACTCCTAGCCTGCTGGTAAAGACTTCTAATTGTGAAGATACGAGCCAACTAATATAAGGTTATTACCTTATTACGCTATTGCAAACTGCCCAGTGGTCAGTTTGTTAATTTCAGTGGCACCTGGTATAGTAGGTGCAGACTGCGACAAGCGAATATCTCAGGTGGAATTCCAATTGCTGTATTGCCATCCGTGAGTCCGTGAACTTCTTATCAGGCGACAACTTGCACTTTTAGTCATTTTATTGAGAATAAAAAGGTCAAGATGATTAAGCGACATGTTAAATCATAACAAGGTTTAGGTAAGGAGAAAATATAAAGTTATATAGATTAGTTACTTTTTTCTTTAGGAATTAATATGGCATAATATTTTGTTCGCATAGTTTGTGACCATTTTAAAATAGCTTGACATAAATAGTAGTTATCGACGTTATCGTGTGGAATGCTCTATTTAGTACTAATATACTAAGCTGGTATGAAACGACGTCTTATGTTTTAATTTCAACCACTGTCAGCTTGTTCACGGCAAATAATCATTTGACTGTAATTAATCCATCATAAGCTTTTATTATCTGGAGAAAAAATGAAATTAATTGGGTACTTATTATATTAGGTCAATGTGGGTAAGACCGTCTATCAGGAAAGACGATCTATCAACCAATTTCCTACATTATCTCATTGGTATTTAGTGTCATATGACGGACTTCCCTTAAAAATATAGTACTATGCCGCATGACTCATCTAATGGTGCTATTGGTTGCTTGCTATATACTATTAGTCATCGAACTCATTGTGCCCGTTTTTATTATTTATCAAATCATAGGTATTTATCATAATCGACATGGTGCCATACCGTTTCGCTTCAACTCAAATTTATCGTGGTATGACGAGGGTCAATTAGTGTAACCTAAATGTATGTCTGACGCGAAGTATAATTTTGTGGCCCAAAGAACTGCAATAGTTTCATATAACTCGGGTTTAATATGTGTTGTTTTTCAATTAAGTCACCGAATGTACCTACATAATACTTCGGCGTAGGCGAGTCAGATATGCTATCAGACATCGTACATGTAGTTAGTTGTTTAATTAATAACTACAAACTAGAGATGTAAAGTTTATACGTATAGTTTAATGGATAAATATATACACATAGATCATGGAACAAAAATATACATACGCATGTTGTTTATAAAAACTGAAAAATTATAATCAGCTGAACTTAAATCAGGATAGGTATTCTGCGTGCTTTATATAGAAATGTTTAATAAGAAATGGAACTATAGGTCTAGATTAAGATTAGAAACTGTAACAATATTTTCTGTATGACCGTTTGTTTCATATTTATATTTAAAAAATAAAGTATATATATATATTATATGGGTGTATATATAGTTTTTGAGTCTGAAGTAAAAACATAATTAAAGAATGTGCATGGGAGGATCGACCGCCATCTACATTTTGCAGTCGAAATAATAACTCTCGTTTAAAACAACATTAATATAGGTATTATAATATTGTGATGTGGATTCGAGAGCTTTAGACAGCGTCGACTGTATCAACTTGAAGTTAGTATCAGTCGTTAAATTATAGGTAAGCATTATGCTTTGTTCGATTGAGTGATATTAGTCTTTCAGATTTCTCAGACATATTACAATTATTATTATCGATTAAACAATAATGCACTAGTTTTTTCAAAATCGGTATCCAAATATACAGATAAATAATTACAATGCTTCTAGTTGGGTGATTATGAAATGTGATACTAAAACTGCTTTAAAAAAACTGTTCATAATAATGCCTATTTTTAAAGTGTTTATGCGCGATACGAAATAAATAAATTGTAAAATCATGTAGGTATACATGATACAATTTATCTTGGAGATGAACCGGTGCCATTGGATAGATTTTTCAAATATTATCCACACGTACGGGTATTAGAATTCTGTGAAATATAAATAACTAACCCAAATAAATACTTCAAAAGCATTCATTAATATCAAATAAATTTCAGTATAACCGTGCGGACATCGTTCACGTTAATAAAAATAATCATAAAACCCGTAAACTTTAAGAGTTATGTGTTTGACACGAAATCGTAGATAAATATAATAGGGCAGGTGTCTCCTGCGCGTCTGAGTGGGCTATTCCGGGAGATATTATTTACAACACTTGTAAACTTATCGGTGCTCCGACCAGTTTAAATATAACCCGACAGCGCTATATTGTAACGGATATCTATGTCAAGTTATACTAGACGTAAGCATTCGTGGGGCAAAATGTTAAGTGAATTTAGTCTGGGGACCGTCGACCGACATGGCGCGTGCGCCGGTGACAAGTGATAGCTATTTCAGTTGGCGTAAAATGGACGGAGTTTTCACCGCGATATAGCATCTGTCATTGTAATACCGTGCGTTTTCAAGATACAGGGGGCCGATTTTTGAGAGTCGTGAACCCGGATTCAAAAAACTTAGAGGACGAAAATAGTCACTCACAAAAGTTTCCCACAGTTACTTTTTCGATACCGGAGATTATAAATTTATATTATTCATATTACTAAAATACCGTTTTCTCGTTTCGGACCCATTTAAAAATGTTACGATTCGAGTAAGTACTCGACGCCTAGACGCTCAAAATCGCCCCCCTGTTGCTGTACCCTTACCATGAGTTGTGACATTGACGTTTTCGATAACGAGTATCGAGTTTACTATCTGTGCATCTCGCTTGTACCTACTATTTTAGTGAGAACGAGTTGCACAGATAGTAAACTCGATACTCGTTATCGAAAACGTCAATGTCACAACTCATGGTAAGGGTACTGTTATTTTCATGCTGCCACGTGGATAAGTGCGGCCATGCTACCCGTGTTATTTTTAGATTTTTACTACTCACGTGAGTATTTAAAAAAAGGTTAGCTATAGTATTTTATTTTGTTGCAGTTTAAATACTATCCAAATATAATTATTAATGGACTGCTACTTAGTTACATGGCTCACAACAGTTTTGATTATATTATCAATGGACTGGATTAATCTTTATAAGTAGTAACCACCGGTAATCTTAATATAAAAAGAACCAAATTTCACATAAAGAGTGTCCATTTGAACACTGGATGGATTAATAGTGAATACTTCATAGGTGCACAATGTACATGCAGATCGTTAGCTAAGTTTGTGTACTGGTTTACTTGAAAATAGTGAAAAAAAACCTATTATAATTGGTTCTGGCGGCATTGGCCTGCTGTCAGTTTACTCCATTTAATTAAAAATTTGATTATATAGTTATTACTAAATATTTTTTATGCGATTGAAGTGCCATGTGCGCGTGTGTTTTTGCATAAATTTTATAATTGAAACATGTGCTGTATAGGTGAATAACATAACTGAAGGACCGTGTTTATGTTGTTCCTACGTGTTCTACAGAGAACGTTACTACTAGGTACAGTCAGCAGCAGAAGTGGTTAAGCGTTTGAGGTGTTCAAAATGAAGTCAACACATCTCTATTGTCAAGTGAATAAGAGCGCGTGTAGGTCATTTTGAACACTTCAAACGCTTAGCCACTTTGCTGCTGACTGTACATAGGCCTATTATTATAACTAATTTTGGACCAGGGTATGTCCTTAAACTACGTCCAACAATGAGAGGTAGGGCACAGCGAAGTACCATCACGCTTGAGTCCGGAGAAGCCCAACTGGGGAAGTACCTCCTCCTTACAGAAGACCACAGCCATAATAGCACTGCTACCTTTCAGGTATATAGTGTTGTGTTCCTGATGATGAGTAAGGTTACCAGAGCTCTAACTCTGGTGTTACGTGTGCCCATGGGCGACGGTAATTGCTTACCATCAGGCAATTCGTCTGCTCGTTTGCCACCTTTTGTCATAAAAAAAAAATCTGTAAAGTGTCTTCTTTGTAGTATAATCTAGGTTATGTTGAGACGTAAGCAAGTTAGATCGGATCATTTTAATTACAGCACGTACTTACAACAATCATGTTGACGATGATAGCTAGCGCAATTAAATAGATATTGATCGATATAATTGTAGTACAGAGAATTTCTAGTGATATGTACTAATTATGGTAGGTTGAATAGGTGCGTAGTAACAATGTTGCCAGATACCAAAGTTAAATAAAAATTACAGCCTACCTTCTGGGTACCTTACCTGTTGACAGCGATTTGGGCCAACTTTTCTGTCTCCAGTTCTATTTAAGTAGGTTAAGTGGTTAGGTTTTTTTGTTTAAGTATTATGTTTTATTGCTTATGTAAAAAATTGGAAATGCATTTTTTTAATAATATATTACTTAACATCGTATATGTATAAAATAACCATCTAAAAATATATTAAGTCATGATAATTTGACTTAAATTAAAAAGTAACACGGCTCTACTCACGTTTTCACTCGCGCGACATGTTTCGGAGAACATAGGCCTCCATTTTCAAGCACTTAAGAGTGCTGAGTGTCCGTTCGATTCGGCGATCGCGTCGCCAGTTAATTTTTTAATTTATTTAATATGTCTCACGAAAGTTTAAATACAAATAATTTGACTTGTCAATATTCTGCAATTTATTTCCATGTATAGTGTAAAACAATGCCGATTTTGACGTTTCCTAGAGTATCTTCTAGCTTAAAATGGTCCTATTTTTATCGTCTGGGTTACTAGTTGCCAATTCTAACAAGATTCTTGGTACGAAAATGGTGAGGCCCAACCTACCTGAAGACGGACAGTATCGTCCCTTTAGGGCCGTGGACCATACTTTCCAACCCACCTACTAAACGTTGCGATATGGCATTGAACCACCCATGCCTCAGATAATCTATGGGGCAACACAGTCCAGTCCAGCAGTGGACTGGACTTTAATCCTGTTAAATAAATGATGTAAGGCGATTAAAAATAAGACGAGGCAGTTTCATTGCACTTGAGTGTAAACATTTTATTGTATACACCATTTACAAATATGTGTAAAGAAATGTATTGTTTATAACCTGTATTTACATAAGACTCGGTGACACAACTTTTATTTAAACAAATACTTGTTTGATATGTTACGATTTAAATATTTTGTTTACAATGACTTCATACATAGCATACCTACTTTCAAAACATCTGTGTTACAAGTACCTATTGTAAATATTAAATATAAAGTGTAGAATTAATAATATTCATGATTCTAATGGACCTAAGATAATGTATATCAAACCCTGCTGAACTCCTGATCTGACCCACCTTTTAATAATTACCAATTAGTAGGTATAGTTAAATGTTTTGTTTAGTTCCATTTTGAAACGCTTACACTTTTGAAATAATATTCAATTGGCATTTTCCTTGTACAGTTGTCATCAGATATATCGTGGTGAAGTGGAGGTGGTCATAAATATTGGAACATACACTTTATCGCCTTGACAGTAGAGGCGTTGTTCCGATATTTGTGACCACGTTGGCCGCTTCGCCCTTGATGAATATTACTGATAGTGCCTCTGGAATCTGCATACGACGAAGTTATTAATAATATGTATACCTATGTAGTAACTTGTGCCGAACACATAAAGACCACGTGAATTGTTTGCAGTATCTACCTACATACAGGGGGCAACGAGAGGGCTTATCGTTCGTTCGTTAGTCTGTTTGCCTCTGTGTCGCTCGTATATGCAAAAGCCATAGAGATGGAAACAGATAATTTTTAAATTTAGATTTTCCCGGTGTCGGCTTCGTTTTTGGTAACATTAGTAGAGTCAAGGTAAAATATATCGAAATATGCATGTATACTTATATCGGCACTTTGGCCGTCTATATGTCTTTGACTTTAACTGTTCAAACTTTAAAATTTCCGTGTTAATACAATTAAAACTGTTGTGAGCCATGTTACTACTACTTAGTTACAAACGGATAAACTCACGTGTAATTATATCGCACTAGGCGACATGTTTCGGGTAAGCTCTGGTACCCATCTTCAAGCCGAGTCAGGACACACCGATCGCGTTGAGGGTGTAGGGGCCTAGTGCGATATAATTACACGTGAGTTTATCCGTTTGTAACTAAGTAGTAATTTCGGTGTTATTTGTACAAACACCAAGTGCCCCATTCAAAAGACACAAGGAAACAAGAGTATATGCAGACAGTCGATACGCAGATCGTCTTCTAGATAAAAGAAGGCCTTTGACATTTATTATCTTTCCGATAACAGCGTAACGTAAGCAAAGATTCCTGTACCGTTACCATGAGATGTGACTTTGACGTTTTCGATAAGGAGTATCGAGTTTACTATCTGTGCATCTCGTTCGCACTAAAATAGTATAAGCGAGATGCACAGAAAGTAAACTCGATACTCGTTATCGAAAACCTCAATGTCACAACTCATGGTAAGGGTACTGTGAAGTGATCGATACATTTGTGTGTAACAGATTTATTGTAAAGGGCGCGCGTTGGGCGCCATCCAACTAGATGTACTGTAGTAAATATAGATAAATAGTAAACAAAAACAACTACTAGTTTCATAAGGCTTGCCAAGCGATTACCGGCTTTAACACTGTGGGGTAAGAACTACAGCTTATAAATGTTAAACTATGCAGTCTTTCATGATACGGTCAGTAAAGAGTCGTGGCTACATATTTTTGTCATATGAATCGTATCGAAGACGTGACTTTAAAAAAAGTCCCAGCGACAATTTATATTGGTAGATATATTTATTTATATTGGTAGAAGACTCGAAAGTCATAAAACCGTAACCATTAATGGTATCGCTATAAAAATAGTAAACATCTCAATATTACTTATTGAGAAAGAAAAAAGAAATATTGATCTAGATCTAGATAGATTGATATTGACGACCGGTCTGGCCTAGTGGGGAGTGACCCTGCCTGGGGTCGATTCCCAGTCGGGGCATTTATTTGTGTGATCAACACCGATTCATGATCCCGAGTCATGGGTGTTTTCTATGTATTTAAGTATTTATATGTATCTATCTATTATATATATCGTCGTCTAGTACCTACAACACAAGCCTTACTGAGCTTACCGTAGGACTAGGTCAATTTGTGTGTAAGATTGCCCCAATATATTTATTATTTTATTTATTAGATATTGGTAACACATAATCGCAAATAGTTGCGATAATCATCATCATCATGATTATAGCCGTAAGACGTACACTGTTAGCCATAGGCCTCCCTCAAATACGATTTGTATCATCCTGGGGGCAGTTGCCGTAGACGACACGCTTGACAGGCGGGTTCGCGACGGCTGTCTGACCCGGTACCGCGAAAATCGAACTTCGTATATTTCGAGCATCTTTCTCTTTTACTCTAACTAAGGCATCATGATAGTGACAGAGAGAATCGTCCGAAATTTACGAACATCGTTTTTCGCTGTAGCGCCGCTGTGCAATCGGTTTCGATAGACGCTGCTGCATCCGTTTTTCTTTTCTCGTCTCTTATAACGCTAACGACATGGGGTGATGTTATTCTTAGCCGGCACCATGCGGCAGAGCCAATATGGCAGCCGATATTTAGTTGCGATATCTTTATCTTCTTCGTCTCTTTATTTATTTGCCATCGGTTACCCACTTGGCGTTGTCGAAATGTTCCGTCTCTTGAGTTTCTTCCTTCTTCCATAGTAAAGAAATACAACACAAACATTTAGACAAGTAGGCTAAATGTGTTGGCGCCTTCATAGTGGTCATATGATAAAGTCAAATATAATATCTTATCGTATCTATCCGCTCTATCGTATCTATATTACTGATACTTGCTTATCTGCAATTTTAGTATTGAAAAAAAATGTAATTGCATTATCACTAAATAGTATAAATCACTGATGCTTATACTGAAAGGTATTTATTATCTCTATAAAGTTATTAATGACTAATGACAACCAAACACCAACTTTTGAGGTCATTAACACTCCTTACACTATTGATATTAAGTCAATATTTGTTTAGCGAAACTTGCAAATAAATTTTAAGTTGAACGACCGATGATCGATGGGGTAACGGTATTACGACCCACGGTGTGTTTCGTCGTGTTTATATTAATAATATTCACAAACCATGGTATATAGCTACACTTAAATATGATATCAATGATATCATGCCTTTTTTCCCTGGCGAAATGTGTAGGTACCACTTGAATGTGATATCATGCATTTCCCTGGTAAAATGCGTTGCGCGTGCCCTCCGAATCGCGGAGATTCTGGAGGGTTCAGGTCCTGGCCCCAGGATCCACTAAAAACCCACACCCCGCTGACTAACTAACGACGGAGACGCGTTAACTCATCGGTCCGCGATCCCGGCAAAGGGCGGGCCACCTCTGAGGCGGCATGTAGGCCCTCGGTATGACTTGGCTCCAACTAGTTTCAAGTCGGGCTTTCATCATCTCTCACTATAAGTAGCTGTCCCGTTCGAACAAGCAGGTACTTGAGAAAATGATACAAGGCGATAAAATAACAATCATCCTTTCTATTTAGATAGGGGTAAGTGTCACCGTAAAATTGTAATGGCCGTTAAATTATACATATAATCTGACTCGCAAGTTAATAAACTATCGAAAAATCTTGAACCGTGACGTAATGATTATAATGTAACATATGTACATTGTTGCAACTTGAAGTAACCTGAAAGCCTACCGCGTAAACGGAAATTGACAAATTTCGATCGCTTGTCTCTGTCACTCTAATTACGCCTTAGTTTGATCTACAGCTACTGTGGTCGCCAAGCCGCCTGCCAAGCGTGGCGACTATGGCAACTACCCCCAAGATGATACAAGTCATATTTGTGGGAGACCTATGTCCAGCACTATGTCCAGTGTGCTATGGACTGCATACGGCTGAAATGTATGTATGTAGAGTGAAAGAGAAAGGTGCCTCGAAATTTTCGGACTTCGATTTTCGCATTTCAAGCCAGGAACTTAAATAAGGTACTCAAACCACTTGGAAATCATGGTTGGACTAAATAACTGATATTGTTGGACTAAAGCTGAATTTTGGCAATGTCTCCAAGTCGTGACGGTTGTGATGGACGTCAGAGCATGCCGGTCTACGCTTGGGCACTAGTCGCGTCATTATAAGATGACCGAATGGTATTTTAGAACTTATATTTAGAACAATAATACCATTGTGCGCTAGACTTCTTAGCAAGGTAGTAGTTCTGATCGGATAGCATGGTTGCCGTTTCCGTCTCTTCCGCACTCACATATTTGTTGGAGCGTGACAGATATTGTGACAAATCATAAAAACCCGACCAAGTACCCACCACGAATTTATACCAACACTTAAAACATCCAATCATCACTACTTTCAAAAAAACTCGTACCTTATTCTATTACTCAAAAGACAAATGTCGTAACTATGTATGGAACGCATACAGAGTTACTACGTTTCGACTTAGAGTAGGAGTGTGAGTGATTTTTAAAAGTAGTTACGCAATGTAACATGTGGAGCTACCGCAAAAAAACGATATTCGTAAATTTCGGACGATTGTCTCTGTCACTCTTATGACGCCTTAATTGGAGTAAAAGAGAAAGATGCTCGAAATATACGAACTTCGATGTTCACGGTACCGGCCCTGTACCATTGTACTAATAAAACGTTCAATTTCCGCGAAAGCCCAGTACCCTCACCATGAGTTGTGACATTGACGTTTTCGATAACGAGTATCGAGTTTACTATCTGTGCATCTCGTTCGCACTAAAATAGTACAAGCGAGATACACAGATAGTAAACTCGATACTCGTTATCGAAAACGTCAATGTCACAACTCATAGTGAAGGTACTGAGTGTAAGTTTTTAACGTAACTTTACGTCACGAACGCGTTTGCGTTTCCCATATAAATAACATTATCACTTACGCGTTCATAAACGTTTTTTACGTCAAAAGAAACTTACACTAGAGCGTCTTAAACGGTTACTTTTACGAATACAAATGAAAGAAAACATAACATTATGTGACGAAGAAGCCTTATTACAGTGTTCCATTAAAGAATATGAATGAATGAATAATTAATAATTTAAAAACATTATTATCGTAATTAAATGCATTTTATCAATTTATTTCCGGTCGCATTCCGTTCCTATATGTAAACGTATCAGTCATAATTTAGTTTGTATTGTTGACAGGTGTTTGTTTATCTATGTGTAGGATGTGATAGTAATATTATCATTGTCAACAAATAATTATTGTAAATAATTGTTGTAACTATATTCTCTAAATATGCATAATAACTATTATTGTAACATAGTACTGTCAGCATCATATAGATAGGTAGTTGCAGTCATTACCTATTGCCAAATATATTGATACACATTTACTACATTTACTTACTGGTAGGTATATAAATTAAGATCTTCCGCAATAAAAGGAATTGAGATATTTCAATCCATATTGATTTTGACGTAACTGTAAGGAAATATGTAGGCAAATAACTTCAATATTTTAGTAATCGCTTCTTCAAGAGATATTCGAGTTTGTAAAATAAATTTTGTTTTACATTCACACTTTAGGAACATAAATATGAAGATAGCATCTTTTAAATTTAGCCTTCTACGTAGTATTCGTAGCATGTGCTTTGGATATATTTGTTTTTAGGTAGACAATTATCTAGAAAGAAATCTCTCTATAAATGTAAGTCATGAGAGCTTGATTAAATCAAGGTCCAACCCAAAACTACTGTTGCCACGTAGAAGGCTAAAATTTCAATGTAGGCAACCAGGCAACCAGTCAGACTCCCGGAGTTCAATTCGATTTTAAATTTTAGTACGACTGTATGAAGTACGCTATAGCAAATCAAACAACAGTAAAACATTAAATTTTCGTTCACAGATTTGACCTCATCGATGTGCCAGCCGAGGCGCGCGCTATCCTCGTAAAAATGACCCACGTGGTCACCGAGAACCTGATGGCGGAATGTGGCGGCAACGTCACGGAGCTTGTGGACACCCCCGTGGTTGTCTACACGTCAGTGAAGTCCGCGGACACGAGTCTCACGTGGAACACGGACGAGCAGTATGCCTTGGACGTCCAGATCAAGGGTAAGTACTATTCGTTTTTTTTTTTATGACATAGGCGGCATACGAGCAGACGGATTGCCTGGTGTTAAGCAATTACCGTCGCCCATGGGCACCCGCAACACCAGGGGAGTCACAAGCGCGTTGCCGGCCTTTAAGGGGGGTTGGAGCTCTGGGAACCCTACTCACCATCAGGAACACAACACCACATACCCGAAAGGTGGCAGTGCTATTATGGTTGTGGTCTTCTGTAAGGAGGAGGTACTTCCCCAGTTGGGCTGCCCCAGATTCAAGCATGATGGTCAACGCTGTGCCTTACCTCTCATTGTTGGACGTAGTTTAAGGACATACCCGGGTCCAAGCAGTCAGCTTAAAGCGCCAAAGGATTTAGACGCGCATTGCCTACCCTTTAAAAATTTGAGCCCTCTAGCGATGTTAGTCACCGGAAGGAATACAACACAATAAGTAGGGTCTAGTACTATTAGGCTGGGTTTTCTGTAAAGGTGTTATCACAATGACATACGAGTATAACGACTTTATTTTGTAAGTAGGTACTTCGTATCTGTTATTTCATGTTCTTGGAGTACCTACTCGAAAGCCGCTGCTTGCTTTGGGAATGCAAACATGAGTGCAGTAGTTATAACTTATAAGTGTTTACTCTCATCACAAGTATAGGTGTACGAATATAAACGCGCGTTTTAAAAGCACGTATGCACTTAAAAGTTCAAGTGGAACAAACTTACCAATCATTTATTTATTTGGTGTGAAACTCTTGAACGGTTAGGAGGTTACTTAAAATAACCACAAGAAAATACATAAACATAAGAATTCTGCCTATTCTGGTAAGTATTCATTACCAGCTGTACCCTCGGTGTTACCCGCTGTTTATTAGGGTATATACATTTTGCAGGAAATAAAACGTAGCCGATGTTAATCCAGGGTGTCAGCTAACCCAATACCAAATTTCATTAAAATGGCTCCAGCCGTTTAGACGTGAAGAAGTAACAAACATACACACTCACCTTTATAATATTAGTGTAGATTTATATTGACATTACAGAAGGAACAGTCGCCGTTCACATATTCGCTGAAACCATCTACGGCGCTCGCCACGCTCTTGAAACCTTCACCCACCTGGTCGCGTCAGACCGGCCCGATTTCCCCGGACACACCGGCTGTGGGCTCCGGCTGGTCTCCGGGGCAAAGGTCCGGGACAGACCTGTGTATAAACACAGAGGACTGACCCTGGACACATCCAGAAACTTCATACCGCTAAAGGATATTAAGAGAACCCTGGATGGCATGGCAGCGACGAAGATGAATGTGTTTCATTGGCACGTGACGGATTCGCATAGTTTTCCGTTGGAGTCGACACGAGTACCGCAATTTACAAGGTTAGTTTGTATATAAAATTTGGACTTTTTTGACAATTTGAACTTTATCACCAAAGGAATACTGTTGTTATTCATATAACATCTTTTGTTGTTTATGGTATTTATTTCGTGTAGATAATTAGCGGTTGGATTTGCAAAGGATAACAATATCATTCATTGGTCAGATAAGCTTCAAGTGGATATCTTGATTTTATTAAGTTTTGACTATAATTGAGGCTCTAAAGCTAATGACTATCGCTCGTTTTATTTCATACCTGAATGTCTTTAGTGCCGAGTGTGATGCCATGGATATTATATTAAAAAAAATAGTGATGAAACATAGAGACCTTAGCGACCGAACTATTTACGCTTTATAGCTAGACCTAAGTATAGATAAATTAGCGAGAGCGTGGAATTGCATCTGCAGTGGCATTCTGTGTTTATTAGGCATTCTATATTTGAAATTTCCTTTTTCCCGTACAACCACTACTAATGCAATTCCACGGTATCGATAATTTATCTATATCTAGGTATGTACGCAGTATGCTTCTCTTATAGAAAAAGTTATGCGTGGTCACATAAAAAAAAAATACGCGTCGAATTGAGAACCTCCTCCGTTTTTTTCATCGGTTAAAAACTAGATTTTAAATGAGGAGATACCAAGGACTTCACACAGCATCATATACAGTGTGTAAGTCTAATACGGGCGAATCTCTTAACGGAGGGTAGAATAGGACATAAGAAATATATTTAGATAACTTTTGCTTAGATATGCAATAAATTTTTTATCCATATAAAAAAATTCGGCCCGCAATGTAATGCAACACACTCGAGTTAAACACTCGTTGACAGTTAGTTTCAAAAGCTTATATCGCGTAATGTTTGCAGTACATTACTGCTCAGAAATTTTACAAAAATTAATTACATGTGTATAATAGGTATAATTAAAGAAAAACCTTTTGGTTAATCATTATACTGGTAAATCCTATGTCTGGTTTAATTCTTCGCCTGTATTAGACTTACACACAGTATATTGGTACAAGGCAGACATTTTTCTATTCGACTTCATGCAACCGTCGACGTTAAAGAGTTCAAATTTATCTTTTCCCATGTTATTTTATAAAACTGATTTCCAGGTATGGTGCTTATTCAGATTCCGAAGTATACACAAGGGAAGAAGTAAAAGATCTAATAGAGTACGCTAGAGTGCGAGGCATTCGTGTCGTCATCGAAATCGACGCGCCCGCGCACGCTGGCAACGGCTGGCAGTGGGGCAAGGTAAATGCTACCTTATCGTAGACATAATAAGACTTAGAATTGGTTGTATATCACAGATTAATAAGAGATACTGTTAAGTTGCTCATTATATGAGTTACGTTTCATTGAAAGCGTTGATTACCGGTTAATAGTGAAAATATGGAACGTGTAGGAAACCATAACAAAGATTGCTAAGTTCAAAAGATTTCGCTTCCTGTTTATTTCAGGGCCGCATTAATGAATTAGTCAAGCCGTAGCCGTTTGTTTGGTTTCCGGTTTGAATTCAGAGAATTTGTATAAAAATAATACAAACTTATTTTTATCCAATAGCCCAGTAGCTAGTCCATCCTTTCCACCCAATAGCCTAGTACATTCTAGATTCCATTATAACTCAATAGTCCTTACACCATGGCGGGTGCTGTCTCTGTGCGCGTCCCATGATACGGACAGGGGCAACATCCGCTTAGTGTACCCCTTACATTTCATAAAATTGTCGAAAGGGCCTCTGCGCGTTGGCTCGATCTGGCTCCGCGTACGCCTCCCAAATGTCCGGAACACCATTGTTCCGTGTACGGAAGAGACATACAAACTTATAGATACGTTGTATATATTGAGCGAATTAATTCGGTTTTACAATATTTTATCCGATATTAGATGTCGGATAAGATATGAGAAGTACAATTTGAAGCTAGATATTGTTTTTGTTTATTAGGATTATTGTCAAATCTTGATTGATGAAAATATGCCGTTATAACAAAAATGCGGGCTTGGTGTCGTAAGGCACATTGTAGGTTTCCTTTTCTACCACCCGATAGATATTATATAAAATCGAATAATCTGAGAACGGCTATTAGTTTGTGACAATTGTGACCTAAGAGACCTGTGAGTAACACAGCTAACTAAGAAAGTAACATAGCTAACTAAGAGAGTCAAAAGTTTAAAATTCGTCCAACAAAATATTTATTGCACAATCATAATCTACACAGCTAAGAAGTGTGATTAATCTTCTCCACATATACTAAAATTAAGATGGACTTATTTTCGTTTTTAAAAACTGTGGGTGCTTACAATACGGGTTTATATGTATTAAAATATACATATAAGAATTATATATGAATTTAAGTTTGAAAATAGAATAGACTTGACTTGGACACTACTAGCAGCCAGCATTAAAAAAATGCAAAGTAAAGAATAAGTTGCAGGCATGCGTAGCCAATTAATAAAATAAAAATACTCAAAATTGTAACATGTGTTTCCAGCAAGCCGGCCACGGTGACTTAGCGGTCTGCGTGAACGAAAAGAACTGGCGCCAACTTTGCATCCAACCGCCATGTGGGCAGCTGAACCCAGCCAACCCGGCCATGTACCGAGTGCTCAAAGACCTGTACAGAGACATCGCTGAAGTGCTGCCCAGACCGGCTTTATTCCATATGGGAGGTGATGAGGTAGGTTTAAAAAGCTGTATTTATTTCAATGAGAGAAGAGTACGGCATGGATAGGTTAATACTTATTAGAAAGAGATAGGTGTGGTGACAGACGATGTAAAGCCGACTGATGGTAAAAGCTTGCTGTTGTATACTCATACAGCAGGATAGCAGCTTATAGGTATGGAATGACTAGTGGTGGAACTCGGCAGTAAAATTGACGAATTCTTAGAAATAAAGGAAAAATGGAAAAATCAACTGCCTCGGGTGAGACTCGAACCCATCGCTACCGATTGAGGCTACAGAGGCTTGCCCAAAGACTGCGAATTTCTCCACCATAATCCGAGTTGGCCGTTGATTTTTCCATTTTTCTTTTATTTCTAAGAATTATAGTTTCTTCAGCAGACGTTCTTTAAAAAAAAAATGGCCATTTTCGAGTCCCATGGCTCCGATCACCATGTGAAAAATTACGTTTCATAATAATTAGGGAATGCTTGCACTCTTCGCTGGACCAGACATCGGTTATCGGGTCGCTGTCTCGACGGCGTCAGGTATCTACAGTCAGCATCATATAGTTAGTAGCACCCCAAGTGTCTAAATATATCGTAAGACATAAGGATGTGTCCTTACTGCTAGACAAATAAACTTATGTAATTTGGTTGCTACTATTTGTCGCTGACTGTATGAACAGCATCTTTACCTAGCCCTCCATGATCCTTGCGCTCAAAGACTGCACATTCATCTTTAATTATGCTCAATTACAGGTATTCTTCAACTGCTGGAACTCCTCAGAGCAGATCGTTAGCTACATGAGGGACAAAGGCTTCGAGACCAACGGTGAAGGTTTCCTCCGCCTGTGGGCCGAGTTCCACGCTCGAGCCCTACAGATTTGGGACGAGCAACTTAAGGAAGCTACTGGCGAAGAAAATCAGCCTGTCATGCTGTGGTCTTCCGAACTCACTAACTCGCTGAGGATACAGAAGTATTTGGATAAAGAAAGGTAAGGTCCACCTGAACATATCCGTTTTTTTTATGACAAAGGTGGCAAATGGGCAGACGGATTTCATGATGGCAATGACCATGAAAGAATGAAGCAATTACCGTCGCCCATGGGTCCCTGCAACATCAGGGGAGTCACGAGCGCGTTGCCGGCCTTTAAAGGGGGTTGGAGCTCTGGGAACCTTACTCACCATCAGGAACACAACACTATATACCTGAAAGGTAGCAGTGCTATTATGGCTGTGGTGGAGGTATTTCCCCAGTTGGGCTTCTCCAGACTCAAGCGTGATGGTACTTCTTATTGTTGGCTTGGATTAAGTTTCAAAGATGGGACATTGCTGAATATAGATCTAAGTTAATAGTTATGCGGATTTGGCAAAAGCTGCCTAAAGAAGCTATTGGGGATAACGAGCTATCCGTCCGGTCTTCTGGATGCTGAAGATACATAGATAACTGGACAAATATTTAGCAACAGAGCCACGGTAATAACAGCCTAATCTTTAAAAGATTAACCTTAATTGATAGAACGAACTTTGACTGTAAAAATCCCGATTTTATTAAATTAGGTTTTATTTTTATCTTACCTGATGATACCATTACGTAATGTGATAAACCAAATCCAAAAAACAGGACATTATAAAATTATCAAAACCCGCGGCTGTATACTCGTTTGTAATAAGACTAATCTTTCGTAGTATTGTTTTTATCCATATGTATCGCATGACCCTGAAGTGTCGCTAATTTTAGACTCATTACTCGTTGAAACCGTTTCAACTCTTTGCCCTGTGAAGTAATTAACATGTTAAGCTGTCATAATTAGCGTTAATGGGCTTAAATGCGTTACACATTAAATGAACATCGCTCTGAATATTTGTGTTGTGTGTTACATTGAATATCGTTCGTGAGGTATCTAGGCCTAACCTAGTAATAACTACCTAACAATATGCACACATAAACGTATTAGTACGTTGACTCTATATTATTTGTTGTAACGTTTATCCATTGTTATCAGCTGATCATTGAAATGTCACCATAACTATCCCCACAAAGAGGTCCTCCTATCCATTGATCGCAAAGCAACACTGCATTCATGCATATGAGCAAAACAAATATCGGATCGCTAACACAAACGCCATGAT
Source organism: Grapholita molesta (assembly GCA_022674325.2). Classification (NCBI taxonomy): domain Eukaryota; kingdom Metazoa; phylum Arthropoda; class Insecta; order Lepidoptera; family Tortricidae; genus Grapholita; species Grapholita molesta. Next base: position 11,315,597 of record CP053132.2, on the reverse strand, counting down.
TCGCAATTTATATTTTGAAATGTGTTGTTGTACAATAATATACTAATGGCACTTTAGGACTTATCTATCTTTAGAACAATGCCATTGTACGCTTTGCTGATTTCGTACCGACATAGCAGTTAATAATGAATATAAGTATATACTTTAGTATAGTCATTCTTAAAGTTATCTTCCGACCTAAATTATAAGGTTGAAGTTGTAATACCTAATGAAAATACGCCGGCGTACAATGGAATTACAATTTGTCACAACGGCGTGGCTATCGAAAGAAATCTTTTAATATTTTAAAATATTTACAGATATGTCATCCAAGTATGGGAACCAGTGGAAAGTCCCCAGTTAATTCAGCTCATTCGTCGCGGTTACCGCGTGGTTTCCGTACCCAAGAACGTCTGGTACCTGGACCACGGGTTTTGGGGCTCGACCAAGTTCGCCAACTGGCGACGCATGTATGCCCACATGCTGCCGAGTAGCGAAACTGGAGTTCTTGGCGGAGAAGTCGCCATGTGGACGGAGTATGTGGACAGGCACGTTCTAGGTAAGCATGATTATCAGACCCCGTTATCAAGCGGGCAGTTTGGTGGCTAGTGATGTGCAATGTCAACAAAAAACTTATATAGCAAGTTTTTTTATAGGTATGTCCAAAGAAGCTGTTTTGGGTCTGCTCAGAGAGATTAGGTAATCGAATCAGTATGAGGAAAAGATGTAAGGAAGTGAATGAGCAATCAATAAGTTAGATGTGGATTCTCAAAACCTGCATAAACTGGTTTTAAAGAGTTTGTTTAGTCTTATTACAATAAGTGTCATCGAAGTGATTCTTTTTGTTTTTATACTTTAGTGACAATTGTAGCTCAAAATTTCCATTTAGACCACAAGACGGTATACCTATAATAGTAATAATTGTTCCCACATAATTTTATTATGCAGCTCGAAATAACAAGCTTATAAGGTGAAAAACATAGCTAAAGCATGTGGCCTATAGTAGTAATGGTATATTCAGATTTCGACGAAAGTTCTATGTTAATTCTCTGCACAACTACATAGACATTCCTTCAGTAAAGTTTATCACCTATAAATTATTGCCGCTTAGCATTTTGCCATGACGTTCGTCTAGGCGCTGGTTTTCACTTTCAGAGCAATAAATAGCGATATGCTACTCTGTTACTGTACCAAGCATCGTGTCGAATATATTAGTATAGAATACCATCGCCAATATTGTTAATTGACCGTCTGTAAATTGGATTGCCACGGTATGAGGTCTACTGATTGTTAGTTAAGGGTGTTGCTGTTTGCACTTTATCTAAAGGTGCTTTTAGTTTTTAGAGTCATATTTTTTTTGTGTTTTATTTTTTAGTCTGATTTGTTTCCCACTTCTGGGCAAAGGACTCCTCTCTTCTCCTCCATTTTGTCCTGTTTGTAATATTTTCCTGCCATTCTATAGAGATTGCGTCCAGGTCGTCCCGCCATCTTCTGGTCTGCCTTTTTTACCAGCTTTTTTTTTAACTTGATACATTGCAAGTTAAAAAAAGCTGGTAAAAAAAGGATGTTGGATAAAATCTTGCTACTAAATTTTAAAGCAGTTATCGTCAACCGATTGAGATGGAATTTAGCACACTTATGTGGCACACACACATCGGTGACAGTCCAATATTACGGAACCACTGACCTGATCTGATGCTTGAATCAGACGATAGCCATAGCAACTCCTAAAATATATAAGATAAACCCGTCGTGTTTAGGCTCTTTAGAATCCTCTCGATGAGTGGTTTATGATTGTATGGATTGTGCAAAAATTGTAAAGTCGCCATCAGATATATCGGAGTTGTGAAGGTGGTTACAAATGTCGGAACAACGTCTCTATTGTCAAGGCTGTAAAGTGCATGTACGATATTTATGACCACCTCCACAGCTCCGATATATCTGATGGTGACTTTATATACCCACTTCCCCGGAAATCCTCATTTTCCCGGCCTCTGATGTAATGTACTATTAATAAACAGATACCCGAATATGGCCGCGAGCGGCGGCGGTGGGCGAGCGCCTGTGGGCCGACCCGTCGGCGGGCGCCGGCGCAGCCGAGCCGCGCATGCAGCGTCTGCGCGCGCGCCTCGTGGCCCGCGGCCTGCGCCCCGACGCGCTGTCTCCCGCCTGGTGCACCCAGCACGACGGACGGTGCTTATAGTACGAGTACCCTATACCACTTCGCCACTTCGAATCTTGTCACAGTGTCGTTAATAAGAGATCTTTTGCGTCTTTCATATAGATTTTCACTGTGACAAGGGACGAAGTGGCTTATAAATCAAATTGGTTGACTGTACAGTGGGACCTTGATAACATGAAGTAATAGGTTCGTTAGCCCTAGCTACAGTTGTTAGCAGGCCCTTACCTATTAACTCTTTGTCTATTATTAATAAACGCACGTTCTAATTATTGCATAAAAAAGTTAGGTCACTTTAACCGGTGAGTGAATTACGACTCTCTGAAAGTAGCCATAAGATTCAAAATAAACTGATGGCCGATTCAGTACTCACTACAGAGCAGGTCGAACCTTTTTTATGCGGTAAGTAGCAAGTACGGCTTTGTCTATTGTAAGTTCACAATAGGCAAAGAGTTAGCCGTAAAGGCGAGATGGAAACTTTACAACTATGTAGTAGGTTTGACAAGCAAGCTTTTCAATCACTTGCGTCTTCTATGCCATCAGACGCAAGTGCTTGTGAAGCATAATTGATCGCTGTGCACCGCTTCATATAATATTGCGTCGAGGCTGACAAATAATGATCTGTTTCTAGCTCTCTTTCGTTCATCATTAGTTTATAAATAAAAAAGTTATTCAGTTGAACCCACCATTGGCTTGAAGTCAGGATATTTCGCGCCCCACACGCTACGACTTGATATTAAGTACAGGTCTTGGATCTACGTACTGAGCAGTAAGTTTTATTTTTGCTTACTTGCAAAAACCTTAGGCGTGTGACACAAGTGATTTTTTGACGTGGGGCGAAAATGTTAATAGTTATTGATGTAGAGGTATAATGTGAATGATTCATGCGATGCTACCTATATACATTTTTAGATAGACAAGTTCAAGAAGTTTTATATACTGAATAACGATTTATTTACAATAGTTCGATGAACAATTACAGTTTGTGCTGTACGCGGACTTAAGGATGGATGTAAGAATTAACCTTGTCCACGCCAAATGCTTGTGTCATCGACCACAGAGCAAATTAGACCTACGTACACACGCATAAAGTTCAACTTCAGTTTTGACATTTCGATGACATGGCGTATGTGACGTGGTATGGCGTTTTGCGTTTGACATAGCGCGGAAAAGGTTAAGTCAGTGTATATTTTAGGATTATAACAACTTTCTGGCGTAGAAAGCTTACGAGTAGCAAGTCAATATTTTTTATATCCATATAAAGGTATGAATTATAAATATTTGACTATTGCTCATAGATAATGGTCTTGTTTATATTTTACCGTGCACGTGGACGGTATGAGAATGTCTGCAGTTGTTTTAAGATTACCGTTATCAGTTGTATAGAAGCGGGTAACTCACGATAGCAATATTCGACATATTTCTCTCCGTAACGACGAATATTCGACTTACAAAATGTTTTACTTACCTGTTTTAATACAATTCATATCTGAACTCTTAATATCAATTGAAATAGATGACATATACTTAAGGATAAGCGACCGGATCCTCCGGCTTTCGCCATTAGATTAGACCACCCATTAGATCCTAATATCAATTTATATGGCACTGGTTATGTTGATACAGATCTGATGTGTCACTAAAACGTGAAGCGATCGTCATCTGTTAAGACCATTGTGTAATGTAATACGAATGTTCTTACAATTCCACAAATGTGTGAAAATATTGACTAAGTTTTTCATCTTGTACATTGATTGCTAAGACGATCATGATAAAATATCGGGTGTTTCCTGTAATAAAAGTATTAACTTTAGGCATCGTTTCTATACTACAAACGTAGCAACATTTCTACGACTTTTGGAAATAACTTATAGTTTACTAAATACGAATAAAGAAAGATTTTCCAAGCAAGCAATGTATTGTGAAAACTATAAAGATTGAGATTGTAGCCCGACAGTAAAAGTTACCTAAACTATTGGATGGTGTTCCTTGGAAATACTTTTTACTTTGAAATCACAAGTAATAAATTACACATTTTTTTAAGTTGTACAGTCAACAACACTCTTAGCTATACATTGGTAGACCTTATTATATAAGGCATAAAGTCCACCGATGTTAAGTGTTGCTGTGTGTACAACAAATGTTGCTACGTTCGTGGTGTAGAAACGATCCATTAAGTTATTGATCTTATTACAGGAGACACCTGTATAATTAATTAATAAAAAAATATCAATCGTTGGTGCTTAATATTTTAGTTACGGCATAATAAATATATAATGTATATTACTTAGTTTAAGTAGTACTGTTTTCATTATAATATTTTATAAGAGACGTCGATATCAGACTGATTATATTTTATAAGACTAGTGATTTTATAAGCAAATGTCTAAACAAAACGTATACCTACTAATTGTGATATAATGTTTATATTGCCGAAAAATGTGTAATAAAGTATTTCGTATTTTTTTATTGTTTTATTGTATTTATTTAAAACCCCAATAGTAAAATTCTCTAGTAATTGAAAGCAACACTGAAATTATACTTAATTCTGCAACGAAGAAAATTGTTATAGTTACCAATGAACAGCTTAAACCTGTGAAGGTATAATCCTGCAATTTGGATACTATATTTCCCTCGAATTAAGACACAATAAAGGTTTCATAAAGTGGGACCAAACGGGATGGAGAGTTTTAACAACAGGGAAGCAGTCAAGGTTCTAGGAATGATAAGTATAAAAGAAAAACATTTACATCTTGGTGGTACATTTAAATTAACTATTCCATTTCATGGTATCATTTCAAAATGGTAATTATATTTGCTACACTTTGCTATTACTGATAATTTTCTACATAACTTACGAGTACTTTATAAGATACGCTTCATAAATTATTTACTAGATCCACGGGTTTGTTACAGAGTACATTACATTAAATCTTTGGCAGTTCTACTTTGCAGTTTTACTAAATGCAACATTTAGGCTATCGGTAATATTTACAGTATTTTTAAACATAAATTTATCTGACTTATTGCAATCTCCAGAAGTGTTAGATGAATCTTCTAGCAGAACAAGAACACCTTTTCTGAAGCAACGATAATATCATGTTTCTTATTTACGCCTACTTACCTATTTGACATGGATTACAATTTTGAAGTAAAATAAATTCTTAATTTACAAATTACTTCTACCAATACTCCTATCATTATTGTTGTTTTTAATGCCGAGACTAAGATCATTTGGGACCAGGTCTTGCAAGACCGTGTCACTTCTGAAAATACTCGTAGCTATTCTATTAGCAAGTCGCTCGGATTCCCGGAGATCGTCATCTTTAGAAGAATGTGATGTGAGATCAATTTCTGTGTCACTGTCACTTTCGCTCTCTTTAGCTTCGTTTCTCTGTCTGTATGCTAGGTTCTGTGGTTCATCCATGTCTTGAACTGTGGCGCAAGGGCAATTCTTTGACATTCTCAGATCTGTGGGTACGTTTTGGTTTTCTAATTGTGGTGGCTGCTGCATTAGAAGAGGAGGGAATGGGAACGTTGGTTGTTGGTGCATCCGCTCGTCATTCGCATACGGCATTGGGGGTGGTATATCGTGGATTTGGGGTGGCATGGGTTCTGTCATATTTGCATTATGATGGTATGATTCTGGGCGTGGCGATTTCATTTCAGGATTGTCCATTGACATCGGAGGTTCCGGCGAGTCTTTGCCGGATGGAGAGTCAGGCCCTTCTGGCGATGAGTCTGGCGGTTTAGTGTGACCTGGAAATGAGTTTATTATTATAATTTTAACAAAATTAGGATTAGAGGATGAGATGATTACAACAAGCTAGTTAGTTAATACTTAAACGATTGATAGATAGAAAAATAAAAAATTGCAAGCATTAATCAAGTTATAGAAGAATGTACCAAAAGTATCAAAAAGAGGTTAAAGCGAAGTTCGGCAAAAAATATCCCGGAGAGTCCAATACAATCCTTCTCCATTCCCCTAGTTCTGAGCCTTGCTTAGGAGGTTATGAAAATGTACTGAATCATGTAATAGGTATAATAGCAAGCCTCAAACGGTCTCTGTCGATCAGCATAGTGCTTAGTGCAGGGTCAGTCAGAGCAGAGGCATAAGAAGGTCAGTGCAAATCCCGGTAGTGACATATTTATTTGAATTATTATCAGGAATGTTTGTAGTCCAGTTACGAATGTTTTTAAGTTAGTATTTTGTCGCCATGCACCGAAACAAAAATTTATCTAGGTTCGTGGTTAAATTGGTATGTGTAAGAATGTCCCCAAATTCTTATTATTACTATTTAGGATTTACTTGCTTAAGGATGGGGAGAACCAACATGTAAGGATTCTTTGGAAAAAAATCTTATATAGATTTTGTACACCAGCAAGAGCACATTCATGAGTATATCAACTACTATGATATCAACCCATGAACCGGTCCCAGCGGGCCTCAACTGATTTTAAATATTGTAAGCAACATTTAAAAGATTATAAGGCTTACAGTATTGAAGTTGAGTAGTGTATTTGTTTCATTATACATTTAAAGCCACAAGACTGAGCCTGGGACGGCGGCAGACCGAATAAAAGGTGTACACACAGACAATAACTTGGCTCCTTTTTTGCTGACTGGAGGGAAACCGCTCAAGACTGAGATACGCGGAATTCCGTATTAAGACGAACTTCTTTGCTCAGCAGTGGCTCTTGGCAATCGGAGTACGTGTTGCGTACGAATGGGATTTTTTTGCCAAACTGTAGGCAGAATTCGAACCGGGCATAAGCTGAGTACCCAGTCCGAGGCAGCGCATGCGCCAGGCGTCCTGCAGCAGCTGCAATCGCGCCTGCTTGCGCCACTTCGCACGGCGGTTCTGGAACCACACCTGCCAAACAAATTTTTTAAGCTTTTAAACTCCGGCCTTTATTTTAAGTTGTTTGGGTTATGCAATAAAGAGTATTGTTATGTTATGTTGTTATGTTAAAACATCTTCTCTGTTCCTAATATATAGTTGAGAATTTTTTGAAAAAATGTTCCCAATTGGCGTGACTTGTAGAAAAAATAACTATGCCAGTTTTGTTACGATAATTAAGTATTAAACTGTAAAAACTTATATTTGGGACTCGTTTCATAACTTTAAACAGTAACAAAATGCAAGAGATTAATTGCCATACAGAATTCATGCTTAATTATCGTCACAAAACTGACATAATTTAACGTTTTTTACGTCACGTTAATTGGGGCACTTTTTCCTGAAAGTTTCCCAATTAGCTACGTCAGAGTTTTCAATCGATAACTTGGTACTTGGTTTTATATTGTCGGTATTTGAATCTGGCCAGTACACGGGTCACCTAATGAACACCAAAAACAAATCATGTCGGAAAACTGTTTCCCAAACTCCCCGGCGTATACCGCTTGACTCTGGTATACTTATAAGAGATGTCATGTTTCGAAACCAGTTTTCCATAACCAACTTTGAGTAGTAAATGGGCTTAACGGGGATAACACTTTAAGAATGTTTTTATTACAATTTATTATTAAAATAAATCGCCGTCGAAGTAGAACGAAGTAAATACTACGTGTTCCTATTAATACTTATTTAGTACCTACTGTTCATGTACCTACGGATGTATTTCTGTACATAATCAAATTATATAACACCTTTGCCTTAATATAAACGCACTCAGCGATATCGATTAGGTTATACCTATAAATATATGGTGGGCCCAAGCAGTGAAGCAATGCCGCTCAAAGAGTTTTTCCGAGCCTAAAGGTAAAGTAGTATCCATACAAAACAGTAGCATATTAGTGTAAGTGTTCATCGTTATAGTAGAATTTCTATTGTAAATGTTAACAGCTAAGACGCCATATTTGAGGGAAATCATTATGTTGTCTGCGCGTAGTGCAACCCAGGGTGGGTTCAAAATGAAACTTAATTTCATTGATTGGTTTTTGATGATGATTGATGAAGAAGACACAAAACACATTGTTCTCAATCTAAATACTATTATAAAACTACTATAACAGTATGGAAATGATATGAAGGAAATATGTATCTAGGTACAGTTTTAAATATACATATGACTAATCTGAAGTTACCAAACAGTACTCATGTTATCATCAAAATAAGTTACATTAAATCCCATAAGCATGATCAAATGGTTTGTATTGGGTTACCTACTGACCAAACTCAAGACTCAAACCACTTTTATTCTTTATCCGTTTTTGTTAACTACGGGACTTGAGGACACAGATAGGAAATCAAATACACAAAAGGGGGATACTTTAAAGATGTACGAAGAGAGTACTGGCGGCGGCGCTTCCATAAAAGCCTAATGAAAAGCTAACTATTCCACAGTTCAATATTTTGTCCTTGATCTAATGAAGAAAAACAGCTATATTAGCTCCATCCTGCCTAATTTACCCGCCGCCAATGATAGCTCACCATCATCATCATTATCAGCCTGTCTGCGTCCATTGCACGCCATCGCACACGATTCTTCCCGCGGATGTCGTCGCTCACCTAGCACTGATAGATCAATTCAAAATTTGTCAAGTGACTCTAATTCACGACAAACTTTGGCCTACTCTAATATCGCTTTGGGAAAGTGATGGTCATCCAATTAGAAACTTCGCAAGAAGTTTGTGTCTCGTGTAAAAAAAACTACAGCTTTCGGCTAGAAACAGGTAAATTATTGACGAATTACCTATTTTTTATTGCAGAAGCAAAATTATAGTTTGGTACGGGCGCAGTGAAGGTGGAAAACATAATTTTGTAAGTGCCAGATGTTGTTGCCAGACTAAATCTACTTTATTATTAATTTATTTTGAATATATATATTTTGATTTCAGTGTATACTAAACTAACTGCCTCTAAAATATAAGTGACTTACTTCAGATTTAAGATATTTGAGAAAATTGTTAGCCGACGGCAGGGCGTATTCGACCGTAGTTTATTAATTATTCTCGTTTCCCGAAATTATGATGCAGAAGCCACAATACTTATACATTATGCCAATTAAGTTAGATCAGAAATTTAACTATGTATTAACTACCTCCGATAGCGTTTAGTGACGAAAACTGACGAATTCTACTCTATGCTCAATGTTGGGATTTAAAAGCAGTTACATAATAGAACAAATTGATAATTTACTATTACTCAAGAACAATACAATTACGATATTAACCCTTTCTGGCGAGCAACGTACAGACGTCGTCTTATACTTCTTAACTAATCTACGTATAACTTAAATGTACCTCACCGCTCACCGGGATGTGTTAAATATAAAAGTAAACCTTAATGGAAATTTATGGGAATTATTTTTGTTTTTACGAAGGTTAAGAAGAAAAGTCCGTAATGTTTCGCTATGCCGAAAGTTATTTTATCGTATTATTTCTAGAGAGTCATTCAAGCTTGCCTACTTTACCTTATCTCTTATAAAAATCAGATTCTGATTTCACGCATGCAGGCCATTACGGCGCCTAATTTCCGTATCCTACCGACTGCGCCAAGAAATAATAAAATTGGATTTTCAAACGGCATTTTTTCTTAGTGTTGTCGAAGACATGATATTCTCATTTTAAATTATATAAACTGCATACAAGTGAAGGATACACTAAATATTATTCTTAAAAATGCACTTAAACCGAATTAAGCACAGTTTAATAAAGTGTTCAATCGCTTAAAGTAATCTTATAAGATTATAAACTAAACCCAAATTACTAGATATGTTAATCTAAGCACCATGTGTACTGAACGTTTTAATTATATTATTTGTTTGATTGCTGATTAATTCTTACTAATGGGTATATATCAGTATGAACACGAAGAACTTGTGGTGTACCTATTTTTTGTGTTAAATAAAGCATTTATTAACCGACCGTTAGTCGACCGGTCTAGCCTAGTGGTCAATGATCCTGACTCATGGGTGTTTCCTATGTATTTTAGTATTTATATGTATCTATCTATTATATATATCGTCGTCTAGTACCTAAAACACAAGCCTTACTGAGCTTACCGTAGGAACAGGTCGTTTTGTGTCAGATTTTCTCGGAACATTTATTAATTATTTTATTTTTATTTTTTTATTAACTTATAAAGATAGTGTCTAAATTGAACGCATTGAAAATATGAAGCTAGTTACAAATGAATGTACAGCTGTTTAATAGTGAATGTTTAGTCATAAACTCATCAGATGTAAAACGACGCGGAGACTCGAAGGGTCCAAAGGGTTCTTTTGATCTTTTTGCTGTCCGACCCTCCGGCCCTGACTTAAACACGGCTCGATTTGTATATTGGGCAAGATAACCCACAACTGCTTTTAACGTAAACAATTTGTCTAATTCATTTTCTTAAAAGAGTACAGTCTTCAAAAATAGATTATTAAAGATCATTTAATTACTTAAAACATTGTTTGTCTCTCGTGTGGTCAATAGTTATGCATATAAGCTATATTTTTGTCACCTATGAAGGTATATACCAGTGTCAATGCGAATTAGAATCCATAACAAAAATTGAGATGGAATTAGTTTGGTTACGAAAAATTTCTTTTTTTTTCGAAATTGTGAATACACTAATTACTATAAATCATTCACACGTAGATATGTATATAGATATTATAAATAGGTGTGTGTCCAACCACGCTTCATTAACGGTACAATATGAATAAATTCAGAAAAACCATGTAGTGTAACAAGCAAAAGGGAATATCGCCTTTGCACTTACGTCCTTACGTAAACAAAGCGTTTTGCAAGAACTCAGAATCTGCTGGTAATGTAGAAAACGTTTTTCTTAAATGTGTAGTCTTTACTTATATAAGGAATTCCTGGAAATTATTACTTAATATAATTATTACTTATTCGTATGTCCAGTAGTGGACGTCCTTCGACTGATATGATGATGATAATATGATTACTTAATTGAAAAGCAATGTTAGATAATTACGTCCGTTTTAATAATTTAAAACTACAAAACGTCAATTAAAACATACGTACGTACACCCACGTACAGGTAAAGGTTAATTTAAAATTTTTGATACTGTAAAAATGGTTGTTATGCTATGAATTAATAGATATCGTACGTACTGCTGATGATATTATCAGCATTGTGATACAACGAGGAAATGCCGTCAGCATCTGTGGTACAATGCCTCAAAGTCCTCTTATTAGATTTAATGTACTTAGTAGTGAAGTACTCGCAGTTATTATAATATTGTAAATAACATTTTAATAGAAAATAAGAAAAAAATGGTGTTCAAATAAAGACCGGAACATTGAAGACAGTAGAAAAATTGTTATTTAAATGTCGTCCAGTAAATAACGATTTTTTCTAATTTAACCGTAAATAAATCAGTAAGGATACAAGCTTTTTATTACTGACTGAACTGACTGGACTTTTTTGCACAATTTTTATTACTGACTGTACTTTTTTTCCACAATCGTCATCTACTCATCAATGCCATGGGTTTGTCTCGTGTATTTTACGAGTCGCTTTTGCTACCTTTGGCTTCTCATTGTCACCGAACTTCACATAAATTTACTAAATTTTAGCTCACTCGGCTAGATGTCTTCAAAATTGAGTTGCAAGATTCCACCCGGATAAACATACATATATTGCAAGTTAAATATTTTTTTTGTAAAATGGAGTATATAAGAACTAACAAGTCCATGGATGTCGGATTCCTACGTGCCACGTACCCAATTTAAAAGATAATAATGAGGTAAAGACCTACCTGCACCCTAGCCTCGGATAGGCTGATCCTCAGCGCCACCTCTTCTCTAAGGAACACGTCAGGGTAATGGGTCTTCTGGAACAAAGATTCCAACTCGCTCAGCTGCTGCGGAGTAAACGTAGTTCTGTTGCGGCGTTGCCGACGCCGCCCGAACATATACTCCGTCAACAGATCTCCTGGCAACGGAGACAAGTACGGACCCGCCATTTTTAAAAAGAACTATTCTACCGTTACTTTCAAAAACCAAAAATTCCACGCATCGTGTGATGGCTGTTTAAAAACTTAGTAAACTTTCGCGTCTCGAAACTTCCTTCGTAACTCTTGCGTATTTCTACAACTGCTCTTTCGCTCATAAACTCCTCTCGACTGTGCGAATTCGTAAAAATCTCCTCGTGAAAACCCCCATAGCTCCACCCCTTAGTACTAAAATGCGGTGTTCTGATTGGCGGAGCGCTGCAAGGGTTGGGTGGGTGAGCCAATAGGAGCGTCGTATCGCGGGGGTAGTATTTGATAGGTGTAGATTAAGTTATGGAGTCTGTAAATACATTTTATATAAATGCGGTTAATTTTGTGCTGAGCGTTAATGAGATATTGAAAGCTGGCGGAGGCTTCATTACGACTCTTGGCTATTAATTTTCTAGTTTAGTAATTTAAATGTGCATTACTTTATACATTTTATAACAATAATAATGGAATATCATCACTTCATTCCAATTTAAAAACCGCTTTGCTATAGTATATTATTATTAAAATTATCTTGACAGCTCTTGTTATCTTAACAAATCGTGTCAAGCTCATTTTGGATACCTAGACCGCTTAGCTATTTCTGTTGACTGTACGTCGATGCCCATACGTTTTTTTTTATCATATTTATTGTAAAAAAAAATAGTTATATCATATGCGAAAAATCTTGAAAAAAGGTAATAAAAATCATGTTAAAATTACACTTATTAAGAAAAAGTGTGATGATATTTTCAAACAAATTCAATTGATTTACCTCGTTTGATTTGTAATTTTAAAATAAACAAGTTTTTCACCTACGACCAGTTTTACATCCAAGCAAGATACTCTCTTGACTCTAGTTAAGAAATAAGTACGTACTACATACTTAGATATATAAATATACATTGTATACCTGTTATTTTACCTTACCTTACCTGGACCCGGGTATGTCCTTAAACTACGTCCAACAATGAGAGGTAGGGCACAGCGATGACCATCACGCTTGAATCTGGGGCAGCCCAACTGGGGAAGTACCTCCTCCTTACAGAAGACCACAGCTATAATAGCACTGCTACCTTTCAGGTATGTAGTGCTGTGTTCCTGATGGTGAGTAAGGTTCCCAGAGCTCCAACCCCCCTTAAAGGCCGGCAACGCGCTTGTGACTCATCTGGTGTTGCGGGTGCCCATGGGCGACGGTAATTGCTTACCACCAGGCAATCCGTCTGCTCGTTTGCCGCCTATGTCATAAAAAAAACCTCATACAATGATGTAGTATAATATATAGTACACGGATGTCGCTTCTATATTCAAATGTTGACGTAAAAGTTCCATATTAATTATCTACACAACTGCATAGTCATCATACATGGTCCTACAGTCAAATTTTTGACCTATAGGTACTTGGTTATATGTATATAAATATACCCAAATAAAAATATATTTCAAAATACGTGATCACCGTACTCAATCAACCGAGTTTTCCATTGTCTCCGTTTAACCAAGTTCTAACATTTTAATAAATACGATGCAGCATGTAGGGTGACCACACTTTGCTCTTGTATAAGTATATATTTATAAATTGGTTACAGAAGTACCCATTATGGCGGTGGATAATTTTTTTTCTTGCACAGCACAGCGCGTTGCTTTGATTTTCATAATTTCATTATGTGTAAGTAAAAGTATGAACAGTCAACCAATCTGATTTATGGGCCACTTCGTTCCGTGTAACAGTGAAAATCTATATGAAAGACACAAAAGATCTCTTATTAACGTCACTGACAAGGTTCGAAGTGGACTAGAAATCAAATTAGTTGACATATAAAGTGGTTGCAATAGTCAATCAACAAAATATTCTATTATCTGCATTTTTTATACTACGACGGTGTCAAACAAGTATAAAGCCCGTCTTATGGTAAGCGTCACCGTAGCCTATGGACGCCTGTCACTCCAGATAATTCACACCCGCCTTGCTTACCTTTTAAGAACCTATCCACTCTTTTTTTGAAGAACTTAGACTAGCCAGTATCTCCTCGTAGGAGCGTGTAATTACACATTGTCTCATATATAAACATGTACACTTACTTATAGCATGGTCACTTATCGATGCAACGTCTAGGGTATCCACGCTTTGCTTGTCTATAAGTATACGCTTATAACGTGGGCACAGTACTCAATCAACCGAGTTTTTCCATTGTCCGCGCTTAACCAAGTTCCGCTAACATTTTAATGAATACATTCTCCCTGCAGTATGTAGGGTGTCCATACGTTGGCCATTTACGTATACAAGATAGGGATACCACGAGTTTTATAAAATGAAAGATGAACTAGGATGCCTATTGTATATGTTTTCGGATTCAACAATTTTACGAGTTTTATGATTATCATTTGAAGCAAAAATATCGAGATATAGGTATGATCTAAAATTTTAGGACATGGTGTGAACTAATACAGAACCAATTTTGATGACGGTCCTTCTACATTGTAATAAAATGTCAAATCTACACTTTGTTTCAATATCGGATGCAATTAAGTAACTAAAATTATACTGGACCACGCCGATATTTTATATCTAAAAGTTGTCTCCACTCTTTCGTCAATATATCCAATGTGATAAATTCTACATATCCATAAGCATCGCGCTACAATGCTAAAATAAGAAATATTTTATTATTCTTCTCGCTAAAATTCTGAGTAATAAAATTGTAATATTAACAGTTATATTTTTAATTATTAATAATCAGCGTAGACGCCCCAAGAGTCCCGTTGTCCGCAGCTAAACGAGTTCCGCAAACATTTTAATAAACATCCCCCACCACCCTGTAGGGTAACCAAACTTCACTTTTTTTCCAATCCTTGACATTTCATTATTAATAATGGTATAGAAAAAATATCAGAATATGGACTAGTGGGAGTTTGTTTATTAATGTAGTATTCGTGTGCAATAACGTTTTGTTGCATTGTTATGAAGTAAAAATAAACCAATTGTGACGGACACCCTTAAAAATATAGTATGTCGGTCTTACCCACATTGACGTATCTGCAAGATGAATTATATATCTAAACTTAGCTAAAGCATCTGGCCCTGTAGTAGTGGTGTGTTAAGTCTAGCACGGTTTTCTCCAAGTCTACAAAGCTATTAAGATGCTAAAGGTAATATTTTTGTATACATTCACATTGTATGCACCCATATTTCTTACCGACTTCAAAAAGGAGCCTCCTGCTTCTTCTCAATTCGTCTGACTCTATTTCATATTTGTTCTCTCAGAACTGCGTCATTTATAAACCGATTTGAAATATTATTTTATACTCTTCACATACTTACTTGACATTTATTTAGTTCCCTGCATATTGACCACGTCTGTTTACGTTGTCACCGGCGGGTTACACAATAAATAAATGTTTCGGGACAATCTTACACAAATCAACCTAGTCATACGGTAAGCTCAATAAGGCTTGTGTTGTAGGTACTACACGACGATATACATAATAGATGGTTACATATAAATACTTAAATACATAGAAAACACACAGGAACAAATATCCGTGCTCATTACACAAATAAATGCCCTGTCTGGCATTCGAACCCAGGACCATCGGCTTCATAGGCAACCCACTAGGCCAGACCGGTCGTCAATGTTTTTTAATATTAAAAGTCTTCGTAAAAGACACAGTATGGCCACCCGACTCCGCCGCCGCGCTACGCTAATTAGGCTCCAGTCATATTGTTTTAGTTGCCACAGCCAGATAGTTGCACTATGTTATTTATTATGTCTACTTGTATTCTTGTACATTATGTATTTGCTTCCTCGTTGCTATTCACGTATCTTCTTTTTAAATGTGTGGAATTTGCGTACCAGAGGATTATAATTCAGCTGGATTTATATCGGGATGTTTATCTAACTCCATTTATAAACTATTAATCGAATGACCCATATTCACTTAAATCAAATTGAAATTAATTTTCCCAAATATTATGATTTGCTTTGATTTGTAAGTCGTAACATTACTTTCAGGATTTGAACCGACACCTCAAGCTGTCTCAGCTGACGCCCTCAGCCAAAGCTAAGTATGTTATCTATATCAATTTATACAGTAAAAGTACTCATTCGAAAATTTCTTTATAGAAACTTACTTTAAATTCCCGTGAAAGTATTCGGAAAGTTCAGAATTTACTCGCATTTTTCAGATTCTTCTATAACTTGTACATTGCTATAACTAATTGGAACAAAACAGCTACAATGCCAGCTACAATGCTGAGTTGTGACCCTTTTGTGGCAAAAATGTTTGTTATTCTATTTCATGTTTATGGTCTTTTTGTATTTTTTTGTTTTGTCATAAATAAATGTTTTTTCTTTCTTTCAAAAAAGGGTGACATATCGCATAAAGTTTCATTTTGTAATATTATTGAGTGCGCGTTTTCAAAAGGCATTCAAATTGTATAAATATTAATAAGTATAAATATTAATATATTGAAACCATTTCTAGTTACCGTTACCATTTATTGGAAAATTAACTTCATAATTAATATTGTTCGATTTCAGCGGTAATCATTAAAACGGACGAACGGAAGCGGAAACTAAAGCGGATTGCGAGTTTTAAACACAAAGCTATCACTCGATTCAACCATATCTATTGTATGTAAATGGGTAACATGTTTCGCTCTATAACGTGGAGCATATTCATGAGCCGTTTGCGTTGGCAGACGAGTCTTCGTTAACTCGTCGAACGGCTCACGATTATGCTCTTCAGCAGTAGGGAAACTAACCGGTATAATCCGGTGTTACAAAAATAGTCGGAATCCGTTTAGGGCATCATGGTATCGTATTCCGATTAGTAAATGGCGAAAGAACAAATTTTTTGACGCGAAATTTGGTCTTTGTAGAGTTTTGGCTGACTTGGATTACCGGCCCGAATGAAAAAAAATTTATATTTCTTTAAAAAAATTAAAACCACAAAATGTTTTTCAAAACCGAACCCTACGTTATTCTTTTTTTAAAGTACCCCCAACTCAACCAACTGGATCTCTCCGGAGTACGTGAAAGCTCAATTAGTTAATTAATCTTTTTTCCGCGTTAAAATAGCATTTATGCGCGAAGCAAACCGGTGGAAAATGCTTCCCCTGTTTTCCTACCTACTATGTAGGGTTGGCGATTTTTTTGGGCGATTACATTTGTTTTTGCTTATTTAATCATGATTTGATTTGGTCCGTCGTTTTGTCGTGCTTGGGGGTAATTGGCATAAGCTCGTTATTTCGTTCGAATTTGTCAAGATAAAGAGTTTGAGCCGTATTTAATCAACCATTGTATTGTTTTTAGTTTTATTTATTTAGTATAGATATTTTTTGTACAGATCTATGTACCTGATATTTGTGTTTGAGGTAGAAACACATGATATACATGTATATGCACTTCTACTAAGAAACAGCGGCCTACTGGGGCAGCGGGTGGGTGGTAAGTGCCCTTTTGTGTATTTATCTAGCATGTAGCACTTTATTACGTATTGCAAAATAACTATGGCTCTTTACAACAAATAAAATAATGAATAAAAATATACTTACGTCACAAAGTGTAGGAAGAAAAATGCATCGAATTAGTATTTAGTTAAGCTATGTCAAATAGCTAATGCAAATGCTAGAATAATGAGTTACAGTGACAAAGTGAATGGCAACCCTAGCTAACCGTGTTTGCTTATTGCCGGCGACACAATACGCCGGACTAATGCGCTTCAAACTACGCTGCGCGCTGATCAACTGCTAATTAGCTGATGGCGACAACCCTGTGGTTAACAACGTTTGCCTAGGGTTGCGCATGACGGGAAATTGTTACGATTTTCATAATACTACTTAGATACAAACGGATTAACTCACGTGTAATTATATCGCACTGGGCGACATGTTTCGGGTAAGCTCTGGTACCCATTTTGTCGCCTAGTGCGATAATTACACGTGAGTTTATCCAAACGGATAAACTACTTAGTTATAAACATAACTCAGTAATAGTAACATGGCTCACAACAGTTTTAATTATATGATTTTCATAATGTTTACTATAATAGTTTCATTATTCATTGCAGCCGTAAGTTATCCTTTGCTGGACATAGGCCTCCCTTAATTATGATGTGCCATCTTATTCATAGATGCCATAGTCGCCACGACTGGCAGGCGGTTGGCGACCGCAGTAGTTGTAGTAGTGTAGTGTAGTGTATGTACTCTTTTAGGTATGCCTCTGTCCCTGTTCTGTCCACTCAAGTAAAATTTAAAAATCTTCATATCATCTATTATATGGTAAATAAATAAATATTTCGGGACAATCTTACAAAAATCGACCTTGTCATATGGGAAGCTCGGTAAGGCTTGTATTGTAGGTAGGTACTAGACGATATATATAATAGATAATAGAAATTCATATAAATACTTATATACATAGAAAACACCCATGACTCAGGAACATATATCTGTGCTCATCACACAAATAAATGCCCTGACTGGGATTTGAACCCAGGACCATCGGCTTCATAGGCAGGGTCACCAACCACTAGGCTAAACCGGTCGTATGGTGCATAACTGAGTCCGTAGTAGCATCTTAGTAGAATGTATTTATAGTAAAGTTGACGTCGATTAAATGCATGCAAATCCGAACAAAAAATATACTCGGCATTGAATTTTTTGTAGTTTGTAGACTTGTAGAGTTGAAAAACAGAAAAATAGAACAGTATTGATTTTTATATATTTTAATATTCCTTTGTTACAACAAAAAAATACATTATGATACTATGTTACTGAATTCCCTACAAGGTAACTACATACACCTCGGCAGTACAGTCGGCTCCAAAAATATGTTAAGAATTTCGATCCTTATGCGTCAGATATACGTTCTTAAATGTATACATATTATTATACGTGATTGTATTAGTACTTATTTACAACTACCGGTCTAACCTACCGGTCACCTATTGTCTCAATACTACGATACATATGTGCATATTACTTATTATATACATACATATATATCCGGCGTACTGCCTATTATTGCATTAATAATAACAATTGTGTTCACTCCTAACTATAATTTTATTTTCTTATTAATTATAGGTTTTGTAACCAAGAACTAGTTTATTACATCAAAATAAATATTTAATGAGAACAACTTATAAGTTTTGATTGAAGAAATACATTTTCAATAGATTAATAAAATACATAACAACTATAACAAGACTTTCATCTTGAATTTTGTGAGCTAAAAAACCTTGATGTGAGAGTGTAAAGTAGTTTCACGAGAGTTAAAAGTCACTTACAAAACAACATCTCATATAATGATAGAGAAATTTAGAAATATGAAATTACAGTTATTTTTTCATACCGACCAGCGTTTTGAGTGAATACAGACCAAAAATGTTTTTTTTTTTTTTAAACCTTTTCAAACATGATTGAAGTAACTGACACTGGTTACATTTTAAGTGTTTCTATTTACATTCACTCATTCATTCACTCTTTTTGCAATCAATACTTCATACAATGTGTAAATCTTACACGGGCGAATCTCTTAACGAAGGGTATAATAGGACATAAGAAGTATATTTAGATAACTTTTGTTTAGAAGTACTATTAAAATTTTATCCATACAAAAAAATTCGACCCGCAATGTAATGCAACACACTCGACTTAAACACTCGTTGACACTGACAGTTAGTTTCAAAAGCTCACATCGCGTAATGTTCGCAGTACATTACTGCTCAGAAATTTCACAAAAATTAATTACATATGTATAATAGGAAAAAATAAAGAAAAACCTATTTAATTCTTCGCCCGTATTAGACTTACACACAGAATATTGTGTTGCGCAGGCACC
Source organism: Grapholita molesta (assembly GCA_022674325.2). Taxonomy (NCBI): domain Eukaryota; kingdom Metazoa; phylum Arthropoda; class Insecta; order Lepidoptera; family Tortricidae; genus Grapholita; species Grapholita molesta. Next base: position 11,295,650 of record CP053132.2, on the reverse strand, counting down.
GAACGCCTTAAACAACAATTAGACATCATTTGCAAAGTAAAACAATAGCTCGCGCAGACATACATTAATGAAACATGTTTAGGCGTCCTAGCTTTGTGAAAGGCCCGAGTCCTAGCGCGCTTCCTTCCTTTGTCCGAGCTCATTCGTTTTGTTTTAACACCCCTTTAAACTTCCTCGTATGCTAGAGCTGCATACACATCGTCTGGGCTATTGAGAATACGTTATTAATTCCTTGGGGCAAATTAAAAGCTTTGTGATCTTAATGGTTTTTTTTTTTAATTTGTTATGAAGCAATGGGCTTGTAAATAAGTACCTAATAAGAATGTGCATTATCTGCACTAATATTATAAAGGTGAAAGTTTGTGAGTGTGTATGTATATTTGTTACTTCTTCACGTCTAAACGCCTGGAGCGATTTTAATATTTGGTGTTGAGTTAGCTGACACCCTGGATATCTAGGCTACGTTTTTTCCCTAATAAACCGCGGGTAACACCGCGGGGCACAGCTAGTTAAAATATATAAATGGAAAGTCTATATATTAGGTACAGTCAGAAGCAGAAGTTGCTAAGCGGGCCAAGTGTTCAGAATCATCTTGACACGCACTTGTTCTCTTAACAATATAGTCGCATCCAGCTAATTTTGAACACTCTTCCGCTTACGTTTGACACATGACAGCACCCATAATATAACTCAAAACATGCACAATTCATTGAAACTGTTTTCATATCTTTATAACTTTGATAAGTAATCTTATTTTATTTTATATTATTAAGCTTATGTTTTCTTTTGTCTTATCTTTCTTTAAGAGTATTTTACTGACGCCGACGTCCAGTACCCAATAGACCTAACCGTTCTCGAATCACTTATTTGGATCACACAAACCTCAGACCATAGTTGCACATAATAATGAATCCACACTTAGTTCAGAAGTACAACCGACTTAAGACAAAATACCCATTGTTTCAACTGAGTCTAACGAAAGTAACAACAAATAAAATTATTTTTATGAAATATTTTGATTTTGCTTTGATTTTTTAAGTAGTAATACTACTATATAAATTAAAAGTTGAAATAGATGACATATACTTAAGAAAAAGCGACGAGGACCTCCTGCGTTCGAGACGGGATCCCGGCTATATACTATTTCAACTTTTGAGTCTAACGAATTAAATCGTTGACTTAAGTAGTTAGTTCGACACCATTTTGTACCATACCATACCATGGGCCTAGGCCATGTTAGTAAATACTCCGTGTACACGTGCCTTACCCGTCTCTGCTTGATATATTTATGATTAAAGCGCCTCCTTTGGCGACATTGTCTTTGCCGGGGCTCTGTGGCGCCCCATCCGTCTTGCTTTCGTTTTACGCCACTTCTCCCCTTTCTTTGCAGGCACGAGATTTTTTTAATTATGACGTTGGACCTTTTTGTCTTCACTACAGCGGGGCGGTGGGTTGGTTGGTGCCAGCCCTGGAAATATGATGTTCGATTCTAGTAGAAATACAATGTTGTTGACAGAACTCTGCTGTGTTTAAATGAAATAAAACACTTACACGGAAAAAAGAAAATCACGTAATTTCGTCGTAACATTAGGCGTTTTGCAGAAAAGCTGTCATATGTACTTAATTATAAGTGGCTGAGCTATACCTCAAACATAATTATGGTGTTTTATACACCCTTATTGTAATATAATATGAATATTTACACATTAAATGTGGGTTTTTTAAATAATTGGAGTGTGAGTGAGTGGCTTTATAATAATAAATAGTAGTAAGTAGAAAACAGTCATCTGGAATTAAAACTTAACGTTATATAAATTTAGATTTACTTGATACTACTATTAACTACTGACCTACTTGTATCTCGTACTATATGAATACGTACCATATGCCAAAATAAATGCAACCAAAATATTTTACACATTTGTAAAATTTAGGAAAATCAATACATTAATCTTCTCTCAAATGGCGGCAATGTTCGTATTATTCATGCCCCACATTTTAGACAAACATTCAAGCAACATGTCTACCAACAAATTAAATAAGCAAACCAAACTTCAGCCGTCGAAAATCCCGAAGTGAAGCTACGAGACGCGCACGGAAGTTCTGATTATGTAGAGGAATTAATTTTCTGGCGCGACGAAACTACAGCTGGGGGGGAGGGAGGCGCACCTGCACAGAGCGTAAACCATTTTGATTCTGCTTTTAGTACCAAGTTTACTCTTTTGGGAAGATTGAGCTTGGTTTGTTTTTGTTTTAATAGAGGACGCGTGAATCCGGATTACAAATGGGAAATTGTATGGCGTTTATTATTAGGATTTTCCGACGCGAGCTTTTTTTTCGCTACTGGTTTGTTGTTGTTGGTTTGATTTTTGTACCGGAAACGATAAGGTACGGTAGCAATTAGTTACTAGTTATTGACATTGTGTATTGTAACAATGATAAATATCTATATGTACATAATATTGTCTTCGGTTGCCGTGATCATTATTCATGAAATAAAACAACTGAAACGGATTATAGCATGTACACTAAATACTTCATCCCGACGTTTGAATGAATGAATGAAATTATATTAGAAAAAGTTAGGTAGTATACGATAACCCTCGATTTGTTTTTATATAGTTACGAGCCGGGATATTTTACTAAATATATCTATTTTATATTAATACTGAATATGAATATCCAATAAAATAATAAAAACAACGAGTTATTGAAATATGTCTAGGGTACGCTAATTTTACTGGTCTATTAGTAGTAGTATGAAGATTAGTTTACGCGATATAATCCGTTTCAATTGTTCTATTTCATATATTTATACATTTAATGTATTCAAAATTAATCCAAGACAGTAAATGCATTTATATAACATTCATTTAAATCTAGATAGAATAAAGCCGTTATGTCTTAAAATTATTTATGTTTACATGTCATTTTGTCGTTAAACCTATTAATAGATATTGTAGTCCAGCTATCACTTTACAAAACGCAAAGCTTACTACCGAACAACATCATGCTCTAAGGGCAAACTTGTATTTTATTTTACTTATTTGTTATCTTCTTGACACTTGCGAAATCATCGATTGCTTTATTGATGGAAGCGGCTTGAAGCCATATTTTTTTATAAGAAGAAGAAGAAGAAGAATAGATATTATAAATATGACTTAAGTTAGACAAGTGAGTACCTAATCATTATTTTTGTGTCGTTAAATGAGCTACTTATTTTTTATAATAATCATTTAAATAATTAAAGCTTCTAGCCAAAAACTGACTAATTAAAACATTTTTAATCAATTTTCTCAGCAGAAAAATAGCGAAAATAGTAGAGATATAATGTCAGCAATGACTTGCCTGATTAAATGGCTGTGAGGCGAGGGTGCGTAGTTGTGTTCTTGCCTTTGTCGACATGCTATTAATATGAAAACAATTCGTCCCTCGCTGATTCTGTGTGTACACTGCGGGACAATTTATTGGTTGCACCTTGCACGTACAGTCATTTGTAAGTTCAATGTGGGTAAGACCGTCTATCTGGAAATACCGCCGACCAACCAATTTCCTACATTATTTCATAGGTATTTAGTGTCATATGACGGACTTCCCTTAAAAATATAGAATGCCGATCTTACCCACATTGACCTTACGCAAAAAATGGGAACATTTTGCGCTGATTTCCTTAGTCTGTCATATTATCTGTGCCGTTCCTTGTAGATATTTTTTGAGATCGATGTGTTGGAAAATATTTTAGAACAAACTTACACAAATCGGCCCAGTACTAATTTATAGTCGTAATTATATAGTTCGTTCTAGTTCTAGCAATTAAAGGCTACCACCATTGTTGTGTTTAATTACAAGAAATATAGTTCCTACGTTTATTTTGTGATTGATTTAACATTTTGATTTTTTATCTTTATAAAATAATAATAGAAACGATGCATGCGAGTAATGCGAGTATGTGTACCAAAAAAAAACTAATAACGACATACGCTAACTAATTACTTTAGCAATAACTATAATAAAATTGTTCTTAAATCGTACTATGGTCTTTTTTAACGAAAAGCACTTAATAGCTCTATTTAACCAAAAAAAAACTACTTAAAGTTTACGAAAAAAAAACATTGTGTAAATCGGTACCAACGCCGCTGGTATCCAAATGTAAATTTTATATTTATTTTGCACTGGCTTACCCTTCCATTGTCCCCCAGTGTCGGCTAAATGATCCCCAAAGACTATGCATATGCGCTGCAATCACGATCGGCCCGTTGTGGCGCAGATTAAAATTTTAGGGTTCACTCGCTAATGGGATTGCACTCTTACGGAACCGTGGCCTTTATTCCCGAATCGGTATAAATACGTCAATATTATATTGAAAATGTGTTGGTGGCGCTCCTGCTATCGATGTTAAGAGATTGAAATCTCATTGTAAAGCTTTGATATTTATGTCAGTGGTTCTGTGTAGGACTCAAGGAAAGACTTCGGAAACTCTAAAAACAGCAGCTAAATTAGTGTAAATTAATAGAAAACGGCCAAAAGGTTATTTTTATAACACTCTAAGGACCGATTTTTCAATCGTCAGATAAGCCTTATTCGGCTAATAACTTTATGGGTATCTGTCAGATATTTAATGGTTTATCTGACAATTGAAAAATCGGCCCTAGATATAATCTATTTCTGAAATATTATTTCTCTCAGAGTACATTTGCATTTCAGCCTATGCCATTTAAATAAAGTGAAAAAGTGTACATATTTTCTACATACTTGCACTATGTTAAAATCATAGTGCAAGTATTTATTTTCGTGAGATATAGTACAATAATTAACAATAACACGGTTCTACTCATGTATATTTAGTCACTATGGATTAGTATTAAATTTGTATTTAAATTTGGCTTCCGAATAGACCCCGTGATGTGATTACACACCATTATACGGGCGGTGTGTTAGTTTTAATCACGAATTTGATTTACCAGCTCTCAATAGGCTCGGGGGTAATTTGGATGTCAGTGGAGCTATTGGAATCGTGGCTGTGAATGATTTTATGATTTATTAGGGGGCGATGAATGACAATTAGAAAATATGTCGCGGAATATTAGGAAAGACTTTATTAAAAAGTAGTTTCGGAAATTCTTAGACAAATTGTAAATTTCAAATAAAATATAATATAGAGCGACACAATAAACAACAACAGACATAAGTAAACTTAGATAAATAAATTTGAGTACGTAACATTTAAAATTGTAGGTATAATTCATTATTTAATTAAACTATTGTTACTTTGATTGGTATCATAGGCAGCGATATGTTTTATATTAAACTCAAGTTTTTTTGTTACGTTAGTGTATTGTTATATTGGTTATTTAATAATATATTGTATTTTGATATATTTAAGTATAATGTTCAAAGTATATGCTCCGCTATCAGCACAGATAAGATATTTAATTTAATTACTTGATTAAGGTATACATTCCACATTACAAAACCATTTAGCATTTGAGTAAACCACTGTTTGATAGAAAACAATTTGTTCTGAAAAACCTCATTTTATGTAGGTAATTTAGGGCGCCTATGATATCATCGAAGTGCATCATAAATCCAAAATCATGCTCTATGACGTATCCATCGAAACATCAAAAGATAAGATTATCAGATGGCCGGCTGAGAGCCAATCGCAAGTATTGATTGGGTATGATTGAATACGCAAATTGATTGACTGCAAGTTGATTAAAACGATCGGTCGCTGCACAATCATATTGCATCACTGCGTTTTAATACGTCAGGCATTCTGTTTCTTTCAAATGTGGGGTTGTCTAGTTTCTCTATTCACTATAAATATTTAAGAGCATTTTGCAGTCGTAGGAATAATCCTCACTCTAATTTCCTGCCTGTCACTCTTTTGTTTGTTTTTTTAAAATTATCTATCTCGTAAGCAGTCTCAATTAATTTGTATTTAAACTTTCGTGAGACATAATAATTAACGAATTAACACGGTTGTATTCACGTTTAAATGGAGGCACATGACGCCTTAATTGGAGTAAATGAGAAAAATGCTTGAAATATACGAACTTCGACGTTCGCGGTACTAGGCCTGATCCACTGCAGGGCGAGAAAAGAGCCAGATACGGTCGCAGGAGAACCGGATTAACATATAACTTAACTTATAGAAGAGTATGAGTTTAACACCCTTCGCTGCGGCAATTATTTAACATCGCAATAAACGCATAGTTGTACGAGGTCGAATCAACCCCGTACTGCAGGGGACATGGTAATATGGGTTTTGGATCTAGACTATTTTTATAAATTATTTACTGTTCGGTAAAATAGGTTAAATAGACCAGTTACATTTTAGCACTGTGAAAATGGCAATTTACCTAAGACTACAACTTAGTAACCGTGCACCATATCTATCCTAAATGAATTAAACATCTTTAGAAAATAAAATACGAGATATTAAACATAAGCAATGCGAATATTTCATTTTGAACAAATCTCCAGAGTATTTGAAATCGCCCGGCTCGCGTTTAGAGTACTCATCCAATATTCCGTAAATCTATTGAATATTTGAATATAAACGTATTGAATATTCAATATTAACGTATTCGGCGGCGCCGGGCCGCAATTTTCATTTTGTAATTTTTACCGAGTGCGCATTCGGACGGCAGCGGTTGTCAACATTTGGCTTCGGCTGGACAAACATTTCGAAGCTGAGGGCATGCATGGCTAATTTGTAACAAATTAAGATTAGGTTTATTTGTTATCTATGTCCATTATTATCATGTTATGTCTAAATTATTTTTTATTATGCAGAAACGACTGCTAGCGAATATCTTCGATATTTAAATCGAAAGAAAAATAGAAAAAATTGACTCGCAGCGGGACTCGAACCCACAACCACTGGATCACTAGCCCAGTGCACTACAATTGTGCTATACGAGTACCCTGTACGATTATGTGCGATGTCCGATGAATACGATGTTATGTCTATCTATTAAAATGGATTTTAAAGTGCGTCTGTGCACTTTACCGTATTATGGAAATAAAATAAATATTGCAATTTTTTTTCTTAGTTAAGTACTTAGTGACAGGGAACTACATTATTTATCTGAAAAAACATTTGTTTACGGTATCGCTTAAGGTAAAATCGTGAATGCGTCGTGATATCTTTCAGCTATTTATACTTATATAGGTATCTATCATAATTCAAGAATTAAATCATGATTTTACAAACAATACACTTACTGGGATTCCCTGGATTACCAACTTCGTAGGTCTAACACCGTTTGGAAGTTTTACTAACAAAAAATACAACAAAAATAACATCATCAATAATTTCATGTCACATTAAAATACTACAGTTACAGTTGTCTAAATAGGGATATTAAAAGAACTAATGGCAACACCGCCAGCCTTCTGGGCACCCTTCTGTCAGGCTCCGACCTAGAGCCAGTTTTTTTATTTGTAAATATTTAATAATATTTAATTTTTTAAGTTAGATTTAGTTCTGAATTGAATTGTATATGTTTATCTTTATGTGTGTATAATAAAATTTTCATAATATGTTTGCTGCATGATATATTGTTGGTGTCATGTGAGTTATGTGGATTTTACGGGGAGTAGGTAGATGTCATGTTATATCTTTACATTGCCATCTATCACTGACAAAGCTTCGTTATTTACTTTACTTTTCGTATACTAAAAAGGCGAAAAACTTTGAGAACTGTGGGCAGAACGTGGATTGTTCCATATAATTTTATAGGGGGTGGAGGGAGGAGCAAATGAAAAGTCCGGTACCGGCGGAACAGTTAAATATACTCTCAAACGGCACAAAAGAAACACATTTACGTAATATATTTCATTCTTTCATCGACATTTATTCGCTTTTGGTGGGTTCGTCGGGAAAAGGTCTCAACTTTGAAATGAAAAGTTACTCTACTTACACAAGGTTTATAATATTTCAATAATTATTTACATACAGATTGTGTGATAAAATAAGTGTGTGACTACTAATATAAACTATGTTTTTGCCTTTCCCTGACAATGCGGGATTTTATGTTTTTAATTTAGTTCGCATACCAAACTACAACATAATAGTATAATGTATATACCTAGATATTTTTCTAGCAGGAACGACATTTGCTTTGTGCTTGCCACAATCAAAATATCGACAATCCTGTTATCGATAAGTAAGTACATAGTAATTCAACAACAATACGTACACACATTCTGCATACCTAGACGCCGCGTGACATCGATCTTGAACAAATTGAACGTAATCCGTACACTTGATCCAACTTATTTTTTTATTTGCAATTAATAGTTCAAAATTGTTTTCTGAAGTATGTAAAATATAAATAAATAGATAGTTTTGTTATTTTTATTTACTTTTAACCCTATTACCTAATATTAGTCTTGTTGACCTGTATGACGTTGAAGTGGTACTTATCGATAACAGGACTGTCGATGTTTTTATTTTGTCAATCACTTACAAGAAACCGTTCGTGCTAGAAAATATCTAGGTATAATAATGTATCTATATTGAAAGCATTACTTGATTTGTCACAAGGGACCTGAATAATTAAATAAGTTAATGTTATAAGACATGCTGAAGCTTATTAAAAAAACGGAACTTTTTAAAGTGAAGTTCAAATATAGATATTCAGATAATAATTATTGAAATAACAGGATCAAAATAATAATTAGTGTTTTAATTGGGTAATAAGTATTCGAACGCCATAGACATTTATTTAAATTATAAAGTAAAACACCACGTGATATGTATTCAATCGTTTTTATAGAGACACATAACAGCAACCACAATAATAAGTCTTAGAAATAAGTACTACGTAAGTGTAGTTATATTTTTCACTATATTGACAATATCGTCACGTACCTATAAAAAAATGTATATTCCACCCAGCGAGGGTGTTTATCACTACCTTCTCTAATTACACAAAGAACAGCTTTCTCATTACACCTCGTCTAAATGGTAGCAATCTTTTATAGAAATTACCACACGTGACAATGGAGGCATTGTACCTGAGCAGCTCATTAGTGACGTCATCAACTAATGCACTACAAGGTGAGAACGTCACGCGCTGGTGATGTTTGCTTGTAAGGATTATGCTGGAAGTGCCAAAAACCCTCCATGAGGTTTTTACTGGGGGCACAGAGCGCACAATTGACATCAAACCATGATATCTCTTTGAGGTCAAAGAGATATCATGGTTTGGCATGATAATTCCGACACATGGGAGGTATACGCGAAGCCCAAGTTACCGCACAGAGGCCCTTTCAACAATTTATTGAAATGCATGAGGTAGTCTGTTCTCAAGTTATAGGAAGCTCATAGAGACAGCACCAACTATGTCCACGACATTCAAAGATAATGGGATCCATCTATCTGGCAGCCACAGAAGTGTAATGCAACAACAACAGGGATATTTAGTGTACAGCAGTAACCGACTTCTAGACTGTATGAGATCATCCATCCATATCGTAGAAGTTTTTTGGCTATGATCGAATTCAACATGGTAGTTTTATTAAAATTCAAAGCATTCAATATGATAAAACGCGTGTTCCTGCTAGCCTAATATGGTTTTTATCATTTATCACAATTTCTATCACGCTTCAGCAAGTATCGGTAGTTCCACGAAAGTAGAGGCGAATGGATTACGCACACAACTACTACTACTGATTGCAAAAAGAGTAAATGAGTGAATGTAAGTATAACACTTAAAATGTAACCAGTGTCATTTACTTCAGTCATGTTTGAAAAGGTTTAATAATAGTACATTTCGATACTAGTGAAAAAAAAAATTTTTCGACGAGTCTTAAAGAAGTTTTTCCACGTGTATCGAACCCAATTTTTCATAACAAGTGCCTTAAAAAGTGAAATTTACGCACGCGAAGCGTGCGGAAACTACACTTTTTACGCACTAGTTAGGAAAAACACTTTTCGGTCTGTATTCACTCAAAACGCTGTTTAACTTGCTATATCGGTATGAAAAACGAAGTGCAATTTCTTATTTCAAAATCTTCCTATCATTATATAATGATCATCTCATATGAGATGTTGTTATATGAGTGACTTCAACTCTCATGAAATATGTAAGTACGAGAGTGACGATTAGCTCGATAGACGGTAAAGTGGCAACAATGATATCCGTTCAGTGGCGCTACCGCGAAAAACGATATTCGTGAATTTCAGACGATTGTCTCAGTTACTCTCATGGCGCCTTAATTGGAGTACAAGAGAAGTATTTCCGAAATTTACGAATATCGTTTTTCGCGGCAGTGGCGCTGGAAACGGGCACTTCCGCGTACTATAAATCAGTGCTGACAAGGTGCAAGACTGATTACTTGCGGAGCGGCACGCACCTCCTCCGATAAACAGTGTCACCAGTAATCATCGTGTAATACTCTGCGAAACTACGCTGCCAGGATAGGGCTTTGGAAGATCCTTGTCGTTATAGGGTAGGTATTGATGAAAGGTATACCTTGGAAGGAAATTACCTTCGCTTGTGACTTCGTCCAGGTAAAAATTGTTTAAATAATCAACTCATTGTCGGGTGACAAGACCAAACATTCAAAGTGCAAGTGGGTACTTATGAGTTGAATTTCCAAAAAATCTTATTTATATCATTCATCAGACATAAATAGAACCTTATTCCATGTCTATAGGTAAGCAACGTGACAGTTTCTTAACATATTTACTGCGATATTGTGCAGTTCATAGAATTATCATTTGACAGAGACAATGCAAGAGGCGATGCAACTTCAGACAAAGTGTGGCACTGCAATGACTGACGGATTAAAAGGGTAGATTTATGCTTGTTCTCTGAGGCTCTAGTGTAAGTTTCTTTTGACGTAAAAAAAAACGTTTACGAACGCGTAAGTGATAATGTTATTAATATGGGAAACGTAAACGGTGTTCGTGACGTAAAGTTACGTTAAAAACTTACACTCAGGGCTCTGACCATACAAACAAATGACAATTGAGATTTGAGAATAATGTTAGCAAGCAGTATAATTTATTCTGTCTCAAATATTCACCTAATATTATTTTTATTAAAGTAAAAAGCAAGTTGACAAAACATTTCGCAATACGCTCAGAGAAAAGATAAATTATAATGAGTAAAACGAATGAATGTGCAGCCTATTGTTGGGCCAACAAAATATCCCAATTACGTTGCGGCGGGAGGAATATAATCAAAAGTGATCTTACTCCTGGCCGCCTACTCCGTACCGTAACATTCTTATTCCAGAGTCTACCCCGGACCTCAATTTCTTCGACATATCCCATTTTTGACAGCTTTCCTACCATAATAAAATTAATCACTGATCTGATATCCAGACTAATATTATAAATGTGAAAGTATGTCTGTTTGTTTGTCCGTCTTTCACGGCAAAACGGAGCGAGGAATTGACGTGATTTTTTAAGTGGAGGCAGTTGAAGGGATGAAGATTGGAGAGACATGGTTACTTTTTCCAGCGGGAAAAATCTCATTCCCACGGGAAGACTCAACATGTTACATTTTCCTGTAACCATGCAGGCGGAGCCGCGGGAATCATCTAGTATTTAATGATTGTATAAAACGTGAGCTACCTAGCTCACGTTTTATAAGTCGAATATTGTACGACATGTTTTTATTTATTTGTTTATTTTCTAAAAGCATGCATACAACTAGTTGTTATCGGCTAACTGTTACCAGTCTTTTGGAATCATGTTTCGCTTCGTAACGAGGAGCATATAATCATGAACCTTTCGAGCAACATTCAACTTATAAAACGTTAGTTACCCGTTTCTATACAATAAATATCCTACCATAATGCCTACTAGTTTGATACATTTGATGTTATATTAAACAGACTGATTATATTATTTGACAGACTTGATGCTTTTGAAATCTTCCCCTTCATACAAAGAAATATTCATAGACATGAAAAATTTTGTCGTGTTCGTGTGAATCGACTTTCGATGTGACATCGAATCGGCGCGCTAAGGACAGGACAGGGGGGCGGAATGAAAAATTTTAATTTCGAATGCAGTTTGTTAAAGAGCGCACAATAATAGGTACGCCGGGATATTGTGGAAGCAGATAACGCACAAAAGGGTTTTCATTTTTTTGTTCATACCGATATTACCTACCTTCGCGACTGCAGATGACAATTTGTTAGGTAACATCGGTAAATTAGCAGGTAAAAGTGACATCCGTCGCTTCAGCAGAGTCGGTCGAAACCGAATCGACAGCTAATGCATTGTTACTAATCCGCCTGCCAGGAGTGGAAACTGTGCCAATGGCTTAATCTCATAATGGCCACGACAGAAAGGTTGGCGATTGCAATTTGTTCCAGCGTTCTAAAAGGATGCTGTTGCCTATAATATTTCGGTGCGTATTAGTTGCAGTTTTTTTTTTTTTATGCCATAGGCGGCAAACGAGCAGATGGATTGCCTGGTGTTAAGCAATTACCGTCGCCCATGGGCACTCGCAACACCAGGGGAGTCACAAGCGCGTTGCCGGCCTTTAAGGGGGGTTGGAGCTCTGGGAACCTTACTCACCATCAGGAACACAACACTACATACCTGAAAGGTGGCAGTGCTATTAGGGCTGTGGCTCTTCTGTAAGGAGGAGGTACTTCCCCAGTTGGGCTGCCCCAGATTCAAGCGTGATGGTCAACGCTGTGCCCTACCTCTCATTGTTGGACGTAGTTTAAGGACATACCCGGGTCCAAAAGTTTAAGGAGAATACCCCCGATTGTTTTATAAGGGTTCACTAGATGGCACAGCCGTAGCGAGAGGTCAAATTTCAAAATCTACCAATACAAAATATTATGTTATAATTAAACGTGATTGCTCAATTATGGTTATCACAGCTAGACCTGTCGCCATCTAGTGACAATGGCGATCGCCTAAACCCTCATTAAATTGATTTAGGAATCAGCTCTACTTCTTTAAGTATACATAAGCATAATGATAATTAATGGGTAAAGTATATATAAATGATTGTTTACCCTTTTGAACAACTATGGGGAGCAGGATATACTTAGTGTGTAAATAAAATCTAAATGTGGATAAATAAATTCTCGTAAAAATGTTCCACTGGAAGCAAAACGTGAAAAAGCCGGTTGGCGGACACCTTCCGTTTGATCCAACTAATTTGATACGAGCACGCGCAACACGAACATTCAGAACTGATGTCGTAAAAATGATATATGTAAAACTATAATATGTTTTTCACTTCTCATGCTCTAAAAGTGTGTCATATTATGCTTGCCAAGGCGGACTAAAGTAGTACATTTAGCCTCTTGGGAAAATATGTATACATATTTATGATATACAAAACGTTTTAAATTAACCAACCAGAACGCTTCACCTTATTAAATCCACCAATCACGACACATATCGAAGTTAATTGCAACTCTAGATTCTTTTTTGGTGTGAATACTGTTTAAAAATGTGAAATCATTAAACAAAACTTTGTATAAAGTATCAAACAATCAGATATACCGCAATATTAAAATCGACCAATGAGGAAACGCAATCAAATTCTCAAAGCATTAGGTGCTTTTAGTTCCTACTTCACAAGCATTAAAAAGTTAAAATCCTTGGCAAACTCTTTGAAGCCCAAATTATACATTGTCTATGGCATTTATTCACGGCGTAGATATATCTAAGATAGGATATATCCTATCTGTATCAAAATAATGAAAAAATATATAGATTGCCAAATTAAACATTTTTGACTCAGAATTCATTGCGGGCGATAAAATTGTATTTGTTTATTGTTAAAAAGTTACTTTATTTTATTTTCTCGCAATCGAAGTGAAAACTAGTATGCATAACTCGGGTCTAAACGCCATATTACCCTCGAACAATTTTCCCTCACTTCGTTCGGGAAAATAACCATCTCGTGATACTATGGCCTACTTTAGCCCCTTGTCAAACAATCTACTATATTATCTGATGACTGCTAATGATAAATAAATATTACAGGTGATCCTTACACAGATTGACTTGAGCCCCACGTAAGATCATAATTATTATAACACGTTTCTACATTAATTTAGCGATTAAAAGTAGCTATTTATTAAATATCTGAATAGTGACAATTAACATTCTAGTTACTAATAATTTCTAATTATTCAATAAGTTAATTCGAAGTCTACTAAAAAAACTTCCTTTAAATTTAATGGGAACCAATAAAAACGGCGTGTGTATTTTAAGAATCCGATTAATTTAAGTATATGTATTTAGTACAAATATTTGTATTTCGGATCATTACTGACTCTGGCCGTAGGTAGGTTTTAAGATTGGATTGTAGCACTCAAGCAGCGTACTCAAGAAAATCGGGCAAACCTCTAAAACCCGCGGTATAAAGACAGAGGATGACGGCGTCTACAGCGTCATCGTAACAGTGTTTTAATAGTAAATATTATTAATACTTATATTAGCTTTTAAAGTTAATCACAAAATAAAACTTCTCATCTTTCTTTATTACAGAATTACGCTGCACAGCGTAATTACTGTGGAGTTAGCCTATATACTTCTTTAGTTTTTAATTTAATTTAATTTTTTATTTTATTCGGGGCATCAACAGCAATACAATTAATATTACAGAGCACATATACAGAACATAAAAATGTTTATACCAGATAAACGATTCCTCTCTACCTTTTCTGTTAACTAAGATCGGAACAAAAAATATTATCCAATAACATGAGCTTTTTAGGTTGACAATATAAAACGGATTTTGAATCACAGATAAAATAAAATTGAACACGAAATCCTAATATGAAGACCTTAAAGGTTGGCATCCAATATCGTGATTCTAGCCACTGTCCTAATATTTCTTATCTTAAAGTACTCATTACCAAAACAGTTGACACCGGGGTATCAATTATTGAGCATATCGACCACTACTTTTACCATCTTTACTTTATAGGGAAATGTTTGGTATTTCGGATCGTTCCTGACTCTACGCGTACACAAATTCACTACCGGAGATAGCCGTAGTGCGGCGCGGAAAAACGGGCAATCCTCTAATTAAACCAGCGGTCGCAAAGACAGCGGGTGACTGCGTCGAGGGCCTGAACGGGACAGAAGTCTACTATTTTATTTTTAAAGTGTATAAAAATTACTTGACTCTTTCTAATTCTCTAAATATGCCATGGTTCGTGAAGATAGCAGGAATCTGGACACTCAAACTGGAAAACTATTTTTCACCTCAGCAGCTCGAACATGACTAGGTACTTTCCTCACTCCAGGGAGTGAGGAAGTGCGACTTTCCTCACTTTTAAAGGATTGAGGAAAGTTGCTACTTCCTCACTCCCGGGAGTGAGACGAAGTAACTTTTTAATTGACGACCGGTCTGGTCTAGTGGGTAGAGACCTTGCGTATGAAGCCGATGGTTCTGGGTTCCAATCCCAGTCAGGCCATTTATTTGTGTGATCAGCACAGATATTTGTTCCTGAATCATGGGTGTTTTCTATGTATTTAAGTATTTATAAGTATATATCTATTATAAATATCGTCGTCTAGTACCTACTTACTGAGCTTACCGTAGGACTAGGTCGATTTGTGTAAGATTGTCCCGAAATATTGATTTATTTATTGATTTAATTTAGTGAAGGCCATAAACTGCCACTTAATTTTTCGGGGTATATTACAAATTCGAAATACATTATTTGAACTTAATAGGCTATCTCTTTCTATTCTTTAAGAAAACAGAAAGTGATAGGAATAGGTCGATTTATAGTTCGACATTCAAATTTCATTTTCGCACAAGGCACAAATTGATCAAATATTATAATTTTCAAATGTACATATTTATAAAATGAAAAATATTTAAACAAAATATTTAGTATTTAACCAAGTGCAGTTGCAGATAAAGCACGTAAATGAATGTGGTTAACTTTATTTGATGTTAATTTTTTTACAAGATTTTATTTAACTTGATGTATATATTTAACCGGGTGGAATCTAGCAACTCAATTTTGACCTTTTGATCTTTAACCGATTGAGCATACTTATTGTATTGTACATGTACACTGATCTGATCTGATGCTAGAGCCAGAGGGTAGCAAAAGCAACTCCTAAAATACACAAGATTAGAATCCTTTCGATGAGTTGATGACGATTGTGCAAAAAAGTACAGTCGGCAATAAAAACTTGCACCAAAAGTGACATTTATGGCAGAAACTTATTAAACCTTTAATATGTTCTCACTACTGAGGTGAAAAGTTGTATGTGTCACACGAGAGTAAAGTTATTTTACATCTCGTGTTTTTGTTTTCTCGCTACGCTCAAGATTCTAACTTAGAATCACTCGCTACGCTCGTGATAATCAATTATATAATCTTTCGCTTACTCGGGACTCAAAATAAACACTCGCAAGAAAAAACAACTTTCCTCTCTTGTTGCACAAATAACTATTGCGTTAAAACTATCAATAATCAAAGCATCTATGCTGCAAGTACAAGTCAGTCTGTCGTAGAGGCATAATTAAATGAAACAATATGAAATAATTATATCACAAAATGTAATATAAATATCACAAAGCTAACAGTGTTGACAGCTCAGTCCAGAAAGAATGAACCAGACCAACTGTAAGCGTCAAGGACCTCAAAACGCTAATCGGACCATAGCATCAGTTTACTTTATTCACATATGACAAACATATGAAACTTCAGTAAACAGTTTCTTTTTACGCACTTGATTATGTACATATATTATCGTCGCCGTAGAGCGAAAAGTCACCAAATCGTTAATTGGTCATTTTGCGTTATGAGGGTTCAAAGAAAAAAAATAATAATTAATTTTTACTGAAATTATCTTAAGATGAAATTGTAGTTTTATAATTTAAAGATTTAAAGACTTTTATTGAGACAAGAAACATAATACAATAAGAGTAATATATCGTAAGCAGCTGCAGTAGTATAGAACTGTGTCGCAGCTATTTACGCCCTCCTCGGGACATAGAGTTATTTACTTATGTCTACGTTAATCAGAATATGTATATAGGTACATTTCATATTTGTAACTTAGTGCTATTTTAGTACAGATAAGTTAGTCTAACAATGCATGTATAGTATTAAGTTAAATGTGAGTCTAATATTTCTTTACAATACAATCACAGAGTAAAGTGATACAGTACAGTTTATACGGTACAGTTAAGTAACTATTATATAACTAGGAAAAGTTGGTAGTGTTTTAATTAATTTGAATTTTGAATATTTCAATTACTTAATTTATATTTAAGTACTTAACTAATCTATCCATTAATTAATTAATTCGTAATATATTGGTTTACATCCTTATCAACATTTAACAAGTGTTTCAGTCTCGTCGTAGGTAAGATTTTGCAGAAACTCGGTTAATTTATGTTTGCATTCCCAATATGACAATTCATTAATATAAACTAATTTATTTACTTTGTTATACATTTTAGCAGAGAGATATTCGTAATGATGTCTAACAAGAGCAATACGGGTAGATATAATTTTACAAATGCGACCAGCCGGCCGTTTTGAGTTATTTCTAAGGTGAGGTAAATTAAAGTTAAGGTGTTTGCATAGCAGGACCTTACGAACATACAATTGGCGAACTGTTAGCACTTTAGCCATTGAATATAATTTGAGAGTAGGAAATCGAATTGGTTTAGAAAACATTATCTTGAGTACCGCCCTTTGCGCTCTTTGTAGCCGAATAAATCTAGGTTTTGCTGTCCCACCCCACGCTGTGAGACAATAAGTAAGGATAGACTCCGCCAGTGAATAATAAACAATTTTTAGAGTTTGATGGTCAACAACAGCTCTAAGGGTCTTAAAGATATAGATTAACTTCCTAATTCGACCAACAGCGGCCCCTACTTGGTCATTCCAGGTCATCAGGGAGTCAATATGTACGCCTAAATATTTAACAGTGTGAGATTGCATAAGTTTAGAGCAACAGTTAACATCGTTAGTATTACAATTACCGATATGAGCATGGACAGACAGTGGAGTGAGTGGTAAAGAAGACGCCCTGGGGGCAAAAGTGACAAAAGTTGTTTTAGCGACATTTAGAGTCAATAAGTTCCTTGCCAACCATTGCATCACTATCTTTAGTGTAACATTAGCTAGGATCTGAGCTTCCTCCCACGATGTTGCTTGTATTAGAATTGCCGTGTCATCAGCGTATGCAAAGATCTCCACATTTTTGAGCGCTAATTTACACAAGTCATTTACATACACTAAGAACAAGGTTGGTCCGAGGACGCTACCTTGAGGGACGCCAAAGGAAAGTGCCGCATCATTACTGGTATACTCGCCTATGCGTACCCTTTGCGTACGAAAACTGAGGTAGCTTTTAAAGATATTATGTGACAGTCCTCTGACACCGATGCATTCCAATTTATCAAGGAGAATGGGGACAGAGACAGTGTCAAAAGCCTTAGATAAATCCAAGAATATACCAATAGTCTTAAGTTTACAATTAAAATTTCTTATAATTGAGTTAGTAAGTGCCAGTACAGCATCCTCCGTGGATTTCCCACTTCGAAAACCAAATTGTTTAGGAGATAATATAGACTGAGTTTCAAGATATTGTTTCAAACGAGAGTTTAGAATTTTCTCAAGGATTTTAGAAAGCGTAGTTAATACTGATATAGGCCTATAATTACTGACACTGTCTCTGCCACCGCCCTTATGTATAGGATGTACCAGTGCAATTTTAAAAACATGCGGAAAGGTTCCTGTCACTAAGCAAAGCTTATTTATTTATTCATTGGAAACTGCTATTGTTTGAGCTAAAAATGGATTTATATTATTCACACTAACGATTTAGGAGCTATAGGCGATAATTAATTTTGCCCTTAAATATTAAACCTTAATTATTACTTAGTGATTTTTGAACGAAGTTAATGATTATTTGCCCACATTCTAGTGCATCTAGGGTTAACTAAGTAAAGTTAGTTGCATTATGACTGCTACGATAAAGTGAAAATACGTGTTAGTTAAAAACTACTTACTATATATATTTTTTGGATTCTTCTTAATATTTAAGGATCAAAGTAAAACTTGTCATTTAAAATTCTGCGAACACTTTATTAAAATAAAATGAATAGCAAATCAAATTAAAATTGACTAAAATCAAATAAAGATGACCTACAAATCAAATTAAAAGGAACTTAAAAACAAAAAAACATCAGATATTCAAAACATGATCTTAGTAAAATACAGCGTTCTTTAGGCATCACAGTCGCTCTTCGATCTCTTCGTCTGTTTTTGTGACATCAGGCTCACACAACTTGTCAATAACTGTCTTATTGGTCGGCAGACTTTGGTACCATGAATGAAGGTCTCGAGGAATAACAGCTTTAGTGCATAAATTTAAGAGATCTTTTCTTTCGTCTCAGATAATATACTCTCTCCACTCTCTCCACTGGTTTGTGCTCTTGGATTTCTGATTTCCTGAGGCAGCGAACTATTATGATCGTAGTGGATGGTTGCACATCAGATCGCATAGCAATTAATACCAGGGTGCCTCAGGGTTCAATTCTTTCTGCCACCCTCTTTTTGCTGCATATAAGTGATTTGCTGAAGCCCGGTATTTGTGGGTATGCAGACGACAGCACGGTGACTGAGAGATATGTTTCTGAGGCCCAAACGACCAGTGGAGAGAACGAACCTAACCTTGAAGGCCGTTGACGAGGGGGGCGCAGCCAACTTGGTTAGGTTTAAAGCCTCCAAAACATAGGCGTGTTTATTCTCCGCTAAAAGGAGCCTTTTTAACATTGCTCCTGCTTTCCGAAATGTTTCCTTAACGATTACGGACCACCTCGAGCTACTTGGGCTTAAATTAACCACTAAGCTGAATTTCGGTGCGACTAATGAGGCCAAAGCAAAATCCGCTGCAAAAAAATTTGGAGTCTTACACAAGGTGAAGCAGTACTTCACGCCGGAATAGCTCCTAACACTTTATCAAGCGCAGGTTTGATCTGTTGCCACCTTTGGGACGGGTCTGCCAAGTATCAGCCAGCCGCTTTGAATTCGATAGAGCACCGAGCTCGCAGACTCATTGGAAATCCTGAATTAGTGAGTGTAAGGTTACAGAGCCTTGAATACTATCGCAAGGTTGCTTAGTTTGTCTGTGTTTTACAGGATACGTTTTGGAGAGTGCACAGGAATTGCACGATTTGGCTCCACTATCTCCGTTCCACCACCAGACGTCCAGACGAGGGGAGCGGTTTCATCCTTACGTTGTGAATATGGCATTCATTGGCACAAAGCGATTCGCTTCTACCTTCCTAACACGGACTGCTAAGGATTGGAATTCGCTTCCTTCGTTTCTATTCCCGGAAAGATATAATTTGGTTCTCTTCAAGGCAAGAGTGAATAGGCTGTTACTGAACCAGCGTGCTACCCCTCGACCTCGTCGTCACTTCCCATCAGTTGCAACTACACAAAAATATAGGCAATGCCAGTGGATATGCCTTTAAAATAGGTTTTTATATTATTGATCTATAGTCCTCGGCGTCGTCATGGTTATCTGGTCCATTAGGTACAAGCCCCTTGCGCCTCTTTCTGGGTCTTAGAGGCGTTGGCGGGCCACACAAAATCTGTTGCACACTCAATTCAGAGTAGGGCCCTCATTCAATGCCGCTTATGATATATATACGAGTAGAGGACTTTTGGAAAACTCGCGTGATTCAACATGAATTTCTTTCTCTTTATCCAATGATGAACCTTGTTCTATTTTCTCTTGTTCTAAATCTGGTTCTCTTAGCAAAGGAGCAGAATCTAATGGTTGGATAGGAAGTTTTATTTATCACGACTGAACACAGCAGATGCTGGAGCTGACTCTTACAAATATTTCTCCTGAAATAAATCCTCAATCTACAATGTCTTTGTTGATTCTTTGCCTTCCAGGGTATGGGTACCTAAATAATTCTGAAATAGATGCAACTAATTAGTTACTAAGCCAGTTTGAGGTCAAGTTGGATTAGTAACGTTTAAGGGATGATCACGTCACGCAGCGGTCGGCATCGGCGCGGAGGCCCGTGGCCTTGGGCGAAAAGTCGCTAACTTGCGAGCGAAAATCATTCAAATCACGCCGGCGAACAGTACAGTCTTTATTGTAGAATTAATTAAATATGATTAGTTATTGTATTGTACATCTTTTATGTAGGGTAAAACTCATTAAATCTGTTTAATTAATTATCGCTTTGGTTAAATGATGTGCATTGCCTTACAATTATGAATAAAAAATAACTAAATAAAGTTAGTTAATTTTCGCTTTCACACTTTTGACATACCAGGTATTGAAAAAGTAACTAAGTAAACTAAGTGACTTTTTGAATGAGATACTTCGTGGTTAAACAGTTTAGTAACACTTAGGGAAAAAATAACTAAAATGACTTAGGTACGCTCATTAAAAAGTAACAAGAAGTTTAAAAATGTATAACGGAATTAGGTATTTTTTGACTAAAATATTAAATCCGAAGTGGGTTTTTAGTTAGTTCTTTAACTTTTTAAAATTGAAACTATGAACCCTATTGCTAAGTCAATAAAACTGAAATTTTAAGAAAAAAATGCGATTTTGATGACATATATAAGTCAATTTTGGCCATTTAGTGATTTGGTGACTTTTCGCTCTACGGCGACGATATTTAGTATTTATTAACATAAAACTTAAAAGTTGAAATAGATGACGCTGGAGGTCCTCGGCGCTTTCTTATATATGTCATCCATTTAAACTTTTAATTTATATAGTAGTATTACTACTTAAAAATCAAAGCAAATCAAAAATATAGGTATTTCATAAAAAATAATTTGATTTGTTCTTAGTTTCAACATAAAACTTCTAAAAATGGATCACGTACTCGTATATACTAATTTCATTTCGACGTATAGGCAATTTCGTATTTGAATAGTTTCTCAAAATAATGCAACATGGAGTCCCTAACTTAACTACTTTACGCCGGCCGGCTCATCCGGAGTAATTACTTGTACCTCACTTTTCCTAATCCGAGCGTTTTAGTCTCAGCTCAAAGCTATCGGCGTCCGCCTCATTTATCTTAATTAATTCCAATTTATATTTCAAAAGGGCATAATTCACAGATCATTTGACTAAAAGGTAAGTTTAAAATAAAATTTGTTGGAGTTATAAAACAGTAGCTAAAAATCAGATCATTTGACTAGGTTTATGTAAATTAAGAGATGGATAGACGAGACTTTACAAAGGTCGCCGAAAGACAGATGTGTCTAGGCCCGGTACCGCGAACATCGAAGTTCGTATGTTTCGAGCGTCTATCTCTTTTACTCCAATTAAGGCGTCATGACAGTGACAGAAACAATCGTATTTACGAATATCGTTTTTCACGGTAGCGCCGCGGACCGAATCCAACAGATAAAAATAATAAGAAAACACTAAATTTACAGCGAAAATCAAAACTGCGAACCTAACAAACAACAACTTTGAAGCACTAACAAAACTAAAATAATTGCTGCCAACATAAGGAAAACACAAGTAAGTAAATGACAGTTAAAAAATTATATAATATATTACCGTGTCTATGATTACGTTCTGTCGGCTGTCATTTGTCACTATCCAACTTCCCGCTCTTTTTTATGCTGTATTGCTGTATTTGGTTAGCATTCTTGGAAGGGTTATATATTGCGATTTATTTAATCCCTAGTCGTAGAAAAAGTACTGTATGCAACGTTGTATAAAGAGGTCAAAAAAGCTCATGGCGTCTAAATTAACAATTTTTGGCTTCGCCTCAAATTGTTACACACGCCACTCACCTTTTTTGAACCCTCTTATACAACTATTGCATAAATAACGATTAAATTACTAAGAAGCAATAAAGATCTTAAGAAGCCAGTAACTAAGTATATACGTTTTGGAGACGATCAGAGATCTTCATATATATTTCTAGTTTTGTTAGCCTGTATGTCCCAATACAGGGCAAAGGCCTCTACAGTATTCTAGACCTCTACCTCCACAAATCTTGGTTGCTGCTTCCGACCCAGTGCTGAGGAAAACGTCTAAATCAGCAGTTTCTAGTTTACGAAATCAAGTTTTGTCTTGACGTTCTTGAACTAGTCTTTTTTTTTTTTATGACACAGGCGGCAAACGAGCAGACGGATTGCCTGGTGGTAAGCAATTACCGTCGTCCATGGGCACCCGTAACACCAAGGGAGTCACAAGCGCGTTGCCGGCCTTTAAGGGGGGATGGAGCTCTGGGAACCTTACTCACCATCAGGAACACAACACTGCATACCTGAAAGGTAGCAGTGCTATTATGGCTGTGGTCTTCTGTAAGGAGGAGGTACTTCCCCAGTTGGGCTGCCCCAGATTCAAGCGTGATGGTCATCGCTGTGCCCTACCTCTCATAAAGAATAGTCCTATGAATATTGTAAATATGTGAGAAAGTTTTACCATGTTTTAACCAAATTTTGGAAGCAAATTTTCATCAGACCATCACGTTACCTTCACGCAAAGGCATTACCGAAGCTACATCACCTGTTGGGTTTTAATCAGAGCCACTAATGAATTGGGCCTGCAAATCTGCCTTGTACGGCCACAATTACCTCAACACTTCTCAACCTTATTGCGAAGGTATTAAGGTCGACCAGGAGTCAGTTCTGTGTGTTCCTGATACAAAGTTCACTCAGGTAATGACCGCCCAAAGACTTTATTACAACGACATAACGATTAAATGAAGTCGATTAAATGTTGATAGTCAGGATGGAAGTGGTTTGCGGTCAGTGTAGGTTTTATTGGATTTAATTTGTTTAAAAGGGTTTCATGGCTGAAAGATGTCGATTTTCGGCCAGTTGGGTTTGAGAGGATTATTCGAGTGGCTTTAAATGAGGTGATTTTATTATTTAACTCAACTCAGACCCCAAACTACCTACGGTTTACGTTAATGAACTCTCACCGCAATGTTTATATTAAATATAGCGATATCATAAGATTGCTTTGGTTCTATGTGATCACTGTAACCTTTCAAAAGAAAAAAATCAGGTAAAGCAACTAAGAACAAATCAAATTATTATTTATTAATATTCTGATTTGCTTTAATTTTTAAGTAGGTAGTAACAATGCTGTTACAAAAAATAATAATTGAAATAGATGACAATACTCAAGAAAAAGCGACGAGGACCCCCGGATAGGATTTGGACCCGCATCTCCAGATATCGCGGCTGACGCCTTAACCAGCAGGTAAAGATGAAAGAAATTATTGGCAAGATACTTATATAATACATTGTACTTTTAAATAATATAAATATAAATTATGGACAATATACATACATAATGCATAATACTTATGTACAGTATAAATACGCAAATATTTAACAAACTTCAACAAAAATTGACTAATTTTTAATAATACTTTTTTTAATTATGGTCAATTGTATTGCTTGAGAATACAATATAATAATGTCCTTACTCTAGTTAGTACCCACAATTTGTCAGTATCTGTAGAAAAAAGTAAAGCTAGGGTAGTATACGTGAAAAACTTAACTGAAGGAGCTATATGTAGTATGTATATGTAGTTTTTCAGATAATTAATGTGGGATTTACGTTAAAATTTGAATATATAACGCCGACGTGCAAGTACAGACGTTGCTATATACTACATAGGCCAGGTGTTTTAGCTAAGTTTTTCACCTATATAAACTAAATCGATTTTTTGGGGTGATAATGTTATCCCTCTATCTATATAAAAGGTAAAAAATATTTATTTTTCAATTTAGGCACATTACATGCCCTTATGAACGTCAAAGAAATCTACCACCGGTTCCAACCCTACACCCTGAGTCGAGAAGATACCGGCAAGAAACTACGGCAGGGGGACTTATTTTTTCAACAGTGATACATCAAATCTTAAAGTACATAATTATGAGTAGTCCCAAACGAAAACATATCAAATAGTTTATTACAAGAGAAACTAAAAATATAAAATGATTATTTTTCATCATGTATAAACTGACATCACACAATAGATATACTTTGATATGCTTTCTTACCTGAATTGTGTCATTTAATTAATTTGGCAGTAGATACAATTGATTAATTAAATACTATGCGATTTCTGGTGTGGGCTATGTATGTTTGTCTGTCAAATAATCATCTACTCTGTAATAGCCCTTGGACATTAAATACTTTTTAAGTAATTGTTAAGTACTGGGAAGGGTAATTTTAAGGCATAACTAAGGTAAAAATTTTAAGGCTATATTATATAGTAACTACTAAGTGAATACATTGCCCAAAAACTATTAGGTATATTTGTCCGTGCTCGAAATGAAATAACTACTCCGACCAAACTATATCTTCTTATGTTAAATGGTTATTAATAAACAATTCGGCCATCTATTCACAAAACTTTTGTCTCATTCATATTTAACTAAACAGTACAAAAGGCAATATTAATTTAATCCGACTACCTGAAAGGGGGCGGCGCCGGGCGAGCAATTATTGAGCAAATGTAATAGCGGCATTGTGATAGAGGGCTCTGCAGACGTACCGCGTTGATTAGTGCACTGCAGTGCCGTGGAGACGACTTTGTTCGTAAAAAAACATGCATAACATAGTCATTTTAGGTTTTTTTATTTATATATTTCTCCCTTGGAACAACATGTACCGGTTGGATGCGACCTGCACCCAGCGTCTTCCGGCGATCTTTATGAGGTCGTCTCTCCGTCTTGTGGGTGGACGTCCTACGCTGCGTTTTCTAGTCCGTGGTCTCCACTCGATACATGATATATAGAAAATCAATTTCGCCAAACTGTTGAACGTGTAGTTGTGGAGAAGTTTTAGGTTGAAATGTAACAATTTTATACCCCTCAATTAAATCGTTTTTAGTGGCATTGTGATACAAAAATCGTTAGACGTATAGTGTATATTCACTAGAGTGCTGAGGCGGCGACGCTGTAAAATTGTTACATTAAATATATTATTACATTAACCAATTTCGTTGTATGGTATCGCCCGTGATACACATATATATTTTATTAGTTTTACTGGTTTTTAATGTCTACTCTGTACATAAAACAGAATAATTGGTCCTGGGTATGTCCTTAAACTACGTCCAACAATGAGAGGTAGGGCACAGCGATGACCATCACGCTTGAATCTGGGGCAGCCCAACTGGGGAAGTACCTCCTCCTTACAGAAGACCACAGCCATAATAGCACTGCTAGCTTTCAGGTATGTAGTGTTGTGTTCCTGATGGTGAGTAAGGTTTCCAGAGCTCCAACCCCCCTTAAAGGCCGGCAACGCGCTTGTGACTCCTCCGGTGTTGCGGGTGCCCATGGGCGACGGTAATTGCTTACCATCAGGCAATTCGTCTGCTCGTTTGCCGCCTATGACATAAAAAAAAATAATAAAAATAAAAAATGTATTTTTGATCTTGGCAAGATTTGGGTTATGATTATGACTGAAACAATAAGGTAATAGGTCAAGTAGATCATGCGTTGCGTCTGCAACAATGACTAGTAAAAATACTGAAGTAATTAGTTCTAAAGTTTTAGGTTAAATTATGAAAGTTTCTAATATTCATATAGTAAACAATAGCGTCATTGCGATAGAGGGCTATGCACACGTGCCGAGTTGCACTTAACGCGATTATTATTTTTAATCTCCCCATCACCCACAAACATCCACTGCAGAATATAGAACGCCACAGGTAGCGCCAACTCTGAGCACCACCAAACGCCACGCGCCACGCGTAAGTGATTGCAGTATGTTCCATTCCGCCACTACTGCCCATCCTCATTTGGTTTCTGGACCCAGTTTAAGCACTACCCGGGTCCCCAAATTAGTGTAAAAATGGCAAATTACATATTTACTTATACGCGGTGAATCATTTAATATTATTATGGCGAACATGAGTTGTTTTATGTTTTTCTGACTCCATAAATCAGTAGCAATTGCATGCCTTGGCTCTCTCTCAAGATTTTTCATTGTTTTTGTTAAGCACCTAGTTAAATACTTGTTCGAGCGATTTCAGTTCTACCCTATATCCCACGCTCAAAAGTTTAACATATGTTGTAACAGTACCTAGGTACCAATGTAATAAACTCGCACAATGAACACATTTAGTGTACTAACGATGTTTTTGTGCATAGGTACACTCGCCATCAGATATATCGGAGCTGTGGTGCTGGTCACAAATATCTGAACACGATAATTCCAAGAAAATGCAGCTTATCGCCTTGACAATAGAGGCGTTGTCCAAATATTTGAGACTACCTTCACAGCTCCGCTATATATGGTTGGAGAGAATACATCTAAGAAGTAAATGTATGCTTCACTTTAAAAAAATAAAATAAATTATGTATATCTCAACTCTACGCCCTTCTCTATTCTTGATTATATTTGCGACGAGCCACGACCACGCCCCATTCCATCCCCTATTATATCCCTTATTAACACCAGAATGTCATAACTGTTTTACCATCTCACTTAAATTTCAACCTTGACGTCTATGCTTTATGCTACAAAATTATGTAGCTTACTCTTGTTATATAACAATTTAATTTTACAATGTTTCGATTTGTCTATAAAATAATACACTTTGAGCTTTGTTTGCACAGCATTGAATGGAAAGTGATGTTTTAGCATTCAATGAATTTAATTAATTAAAATCTCTGATTAAATGATTGTTGATTGTTTTCTATACTAATTTATATTAAGTAAAACCTTTAGAAATATTTGGTAACTTTAGAAATAATGGTTTGGTAAAAATAATTTAGAAATATTTGGTAACTTTAGAAATAATGGTTTGGTAAATAGTTTTTTGGTAGTATGCGTACTAAATATTTTTGTCAGTTCGTTTTCAGACAACTTTTCAAATGAAAACACTGCATCTTTAATTTTACTAAGTAAATTGCTTTAAGGATTACTAGTTTTTCAGATAACAAAACTACCCAAAAGTTGTATGAAACTTTGTAGACACATCATATTCTTGTATTAGAATGAAAATAGTTAGTAATTTATAAATATGATTATACAGAAAATAAACTAATCCAAAATACTCAAGTATTGTCATCATTTGACACAAATGTGTCCAAGTAGGCAATTTTAAAAGAACATAATTATTTCTTATTCATCCCTAATTATTTAACAACATATTTACAGTAAATACATGAAAATTAGTACCTAGTATAATACTTCCATACCTACATGACACGGACAATACTAAAGGATTTTCTTTCAAGCCCGCATCTCCATTACCTCCTCTGAAAAGCTAACTTATTTCAGCATTTAAAAACAAGGTGTGCCTATTCTCTTCCAAAACTTTCCATTGTTCCGCCGCCGGGCAAGTCCATTGTCTTTAAAAAGTATCTCTTGTATAATTTATCGTCTGAGCCAGGAGTGGACGTGTAGCTAAGAGGTTCTATTGTTTAATGCCACAATTGGTGAATCTGCGGATGGAAGAAACTGACCAAGTCCGATGACAATGTGGAGTGTGGATCACTCGTTTTGATACTTGTTTAATGGCTAACGAAACAGGTACAAATCTTTCCGCCGCCGGTCACTCACGGTCACGGACAGTAGACCGCAGTATGGACTACCAAGATCTATCGGATTCACCAGTGTCACATGGATTGGCTTCTAGCTATTTGCATATCTTAAAAATCTCCTGTGTGTCTCTGTGTTTGTATAGGTATT
The DNA here is from genome assembly GCA_022674325.2 of Grapholita molesta. Taxonomy (NCBI): domain Eukaryota; kingdom Metazoa; phylum Arthropoda; class Insecta; order Lepidoptera; family Tortricidae; genus Grapholita; species Grapholita molesta. The sequence continues at coordinate 11,266,996 of CP053132.2, read as the reverse complement.
TCATAAAGCCATGTCGGCTTATACGAGCCTTGAAATCGTTTAGTCAACAAAATGCAAAATAAAATTCTCACACAATTCAGGTGTTTGGCAAAAACTCGTGTTTTCTATGCATAATACGTCACACACATACTTTGAATTCTATTTAAACTTTATTTTCTACTAGCTGTGCCTCGCGATTTCATCGGCCTGCCATGCCCGTCTTTAAAGGATTGTTGTGGGATAAAAAATATCCTATGTCCTTTCTCGTAACTCAAACTCTCTTGACAATGACAACGACATTGACTTTGTGGCATAACGTTTATATTGATAAACAAGACCACACAGCAGTTTTTATTATCTCTAAAATCGATCACATGGTTTAAGAACGAATCTTTGTATGTCGTATAGTTCCAGATTTTCCCATACTGACAGATCTGAATGACACCCTGTAATATGTGGAAAATTTTTATTCGTCTTTTTTATGACATTAACCAGAATGGATTGACAGGTTTAGCTTGAGCTATTTTTTTAGTATTTGATAATGTTCGTCTCAGCTTAAGCAAATATTAATAAGACACTAAACCTAACAATTTTAAGAATACTTTGGATCTCACAAAAAGTGTTCAACTATTTTAAAGTATCTCGTAGTTGCGAGTACGGTATGGGATATTTTGGTGGGTGCATTCTGCATAATTCCATGTACACACTGAACACTACCACGAACTATTTAAATATCATTCCCCCGAGATAAAGATTTGATAAAAGTCCAACGTCAACTGTTTCACTCAGTTTTACTGTTGGCAGGTCAATTAGTATGCTACTGTTTTTGAACAAAGTTCCTTTCGTAAAATTTCTTTTAACACTGTTATCACCTGCCGAACAATCCTTTACCACATCTAGAGGCATCTGTGATGTCTCTTATAAATTACTTACACAAGTATAAATACCAAACACGAAAGCCTAAGGTTTAAAAAGTCTATCTATACAGTCAAAACTGGGGTTTTGAAAAGGAAAATCAAACTAGGTGCGTGTGATCAAACTAGTACATCGTTACGAAATTGAAACAATCACGTCTCGTATTATTTAGCATTGTCGTCTAACTACTCATTTAACCAAAACATGATAAACTTCCTTAGTCAAATATATATTTTTGCCTTATTTTTTCATCAATGTTCTCTTAAAACAAATATACTAAACCAAAGTAACATATAATGCAGCAGAGACGACCAAGGTGAGAAAATACAGTGGTCTCATACAGTGATCTGTCAGAAATCGCAGATTTTTCCCATTCGGCATCGAGACCCTCAGTCCGTGGGGCCCTGGCTCTCTGAGCTATAGGAGATCGAAGAGCTGGCACCTACCTCGCTAAGCGTATCAGCGAGGAAATATTGCCAGCGTTTACGGTACAATGCCGCCTTTGTTAGATTTATGTTAATTTTAGTTGAATTTTGTTGTTAGTTTTAATTTATAATTGTTTTTCTAGTTATTTACCTGTTTTTGAATAAAGTTGCAAATTTTGCTAATAATAAGCGAGACTAAGTATGAATTTTCATTACCTAAGTCTCTATCAAGTACTGTCACACTGGCCAGAAATACATCATGTAGTATAAACCACATTTTTCGCGACAATGAAAAAACTGTACTCATTGTTTTGAGATTGTAGAATTAGCTTAAGAAAAATACAGTATGCGTGTCTTTGTTTGTACCCTACGTAAGAAAATTCTTCGCTAAACTATATCTTAGTTCAAATAAGAATATTCTCCGCCCATGTGCACATCGCCTATTCCCAAACCGGCTATTCCACGTTTAGGCGCACCATTGTCCAGTTATGCCAAAAAGTTGCGCATTGTACCCCATTGTTTTATGCAATACGGCAACGCTGCAAATTGGTGAAGAGTTTCGTTTGTACAATATACGTTCTCGTTAGATGAATGTGGATTGTTTATTGCTCCATTTTTCGTTATGGCTTTATTGTTTTGCGGATACGTGATTTCTGAAATGGTGTGTTTTCCAATGTAGTAAAGTATCCGGAGTTAGTGGGAATATTTAGGTCAAATCAATTTGTTCTTTCACCTTGAACTTTTCGAGGCCTATTGATTTGTGACGGAAATTCTGAAGGGATGTATCATTTATTTTAGTATAGGTACCAAAGGTACCTATATAGATATTATTATGATTACGCTGTAAAAATAAATACAGTAACGAGCCATTGTGACACTCGACTCGCGCATAGAGGGTTCAGTTTATTCAATTTAAAAATATAAATTAAAAAAGTATCCGAGGCGCCATTTATACTTAATTGGTAACCAATTTGACAAACTTTGAAGGCATGTAGATTTCTCAGGAATATTGTTTTTCATTATTATACAGATTGAAAACTTTATTTTAGTATAATTGAATACAATTTAGAATTATGAAAATGATGAAAATTGATCAAACCGGCGACGGCGGGAAGTTTACGCTGGCGCTTGGCAAGGAAGTGAAGTCACTAGCAGCTAAAAACAAAAAATGTATCTATGGTTTCCAGCTTTTTAACATAAACAAAGCAATATTTCCGCGCGCCCGAGAAAATACTGTTCGGTTACTTACAAAATGCCACCTCAACATTTAGGTACTCTTCCCAGCATTGTAATAAGACCCGCGAAGTGATCAAGGCGTGACGTCATCAACTAATGCACTACCTCATCACAGGTGCAGCAGCAAATAATTACTGCCCTCATGTTCATGTTGCTTGCCGAGGCTCAATAATACAACTTGAAACTGGCCCGGTACCGCGAATCATCTTTCTCTTCTTCATAGAGACAATCGTCCGAAATTTACGAATATCGTCTTTCGCGGTAGCGCCTCTTCTAATCTAGATTGCAGAAAAAACGAAAAAAGCGTTGACTTGAGAACCTCCATCGTTGTTTTTGTCAGTTAAAAATAAGTCCATACGGCAATTGCAATCGTCTGTCAAATGTCAATTGTAATGTGCGTTATAAACTAACCTGTATGACTGCCGAAGAGTGAATAAAAATGTTAAGGCAAACGTTAAAAATTGTACTCGTAGCCTTATGTAGCAACTGAAGTTCAGTCTAGAAACGACTTTTCTTCTAAAAATTATTCCTGATCCTGTACATACGTCTAATTATGTCGGTATTTTTTAATAATCACTAAACAGGAAACAATAAAACAGCGTTTTCCCACTTAACCCTTGATTTCGCAGTGTACAGTCGGCACACATTATTCGACCATCTTGTATTTTTTTTTTTTTATGATTAGAATTTTTAGGACTATTCAGATGCAACGCGACTACGCTACCTGGTGTGTAAAGTGTCCATGGGCGGCAGCAGTTCTTTATCATCACTAGGTAATCCGACTGCTCGTTTACCCCCTATATCATAATCGACATTAACAATAAACGAAAAATTTTAAGTGTCATACAATACCGAGTCTTACGTCCTAAGCTGTCTGTAGGATATGCCTAAAGTATGTCAAATCTATCAAGATTTGGACACAATTGAACACAGGTGTGCTCGGGTTCTTATCCCGGTTCAAATCTGAGCTCCTGACAGCTCGAGTGTGCGTGGCAATTGCAATATCACTCCTGACTGGAAAAGGTGAGATGTCATATGCCTCCCTTTACTTAATGTACCAACACCAACTTATCATGCCTAGTGGCAAAATATGGAACTATCATTTAGCCGTACTTTTTTCCTTTTTTTCATACACACTAGCGCCATCGTTAAAGTTTGTTGCAAGTTTGTGATAGTATAAGATGTGTGGTTTGACACGATGCTTTGTTTCGCTTCTATTGTTTTTCGGTTGACGATTTTTTAATGAAGAGGGTAGTTGTAGGTAACTATGATGGCGTATAGGTGGCACTGTTGGGCCGCTAAGAAATTGAACGTAATCATTACTTTTAGCGTATACGTAGATTACTGATAACGACTACCTAATTAGATTAATAACAATGTACGGAACGGAAATGAAGAAACTTTATCGATGTTCAATAAAAAATATTTAAATCGAAAGAAACCACTGGATCACTAGCCTCGTGCACTACCAATTGTGCTATAATCACTACTAGCTAGCACAATTGGTAGTGCACTGGGCTAGTGATCCAGTGGTTGTGGGTTCGAGTCCCGTTTCGAGTCATTTCTTTCTATTTTTCTTTCGATTTAAATATCGAAGATATTCGCTAGCAGACGTTTCTGCATGATAAAAATAATTTAGAAAATTACATGTTATAATTCGTTTAACACGACGCGGCTGCCGCGTGTTTTAATCACTCGCGCGACAGAAAGTTTTGTACATTCTTTTGGTGCTTGAAAATGCAAACCTATGAGCAGGTAATCACTAGCCTTATATGGTCCCGCCACATTTTGACTCTGCCTCCATACCTGTACTGTTTGACTCTGATATGTTTAATTATGATACAATTGTATTCCTCTAACAGGTAACTAGGAAAATTTACATCTTACTGTTTATTACTTCTAATCTCAGCTATATGCTTATTAAAATTTAATAGCTGTGCTTAATAATAGGTGATTTAAGGGGGCTTTTTTATTAAATAACGCAAAAATGAAGGTCATCTAAATGTAGCTGCGATACACTTTTTATATAATAAAATCATAATATAGCTCATCGTCTAAAAATAGATTATTTTTGTTTGCTTACCTTCTCACTAAGAAAAAAAATGCTTTTTTATTTTATATACTTGAAATAGAACACCTATTTAATTCAAGAAAAACTTATTACACATACCTAGATCCAAACTACAGCGAACGAAAATAATTTTAAAAACTATAATATAATACTAAAAACTATAAAATAAAATGCACATACTAATGGATTCTATGACTGCCCAGGTGCCTAGCGCTAAGCCAGCGAGATAGTTACGCGATATTTGAAACGTCACTACCATAGGTCACTACACGATGGTGACATTCACTTGTGATAATCGTTTTGGCCCGCTCCCTTTGATATTGTAGGAAATTATACACTGATATACCTATTAATAAATATATTGGTAAAATAAGAAATCGAAGGAAACAATATTTATAAAGACTGAGGAAGACTAAGAGTAACAATAAAATGACACATCGCATAAAGACGGTTGCTAAAACCTGCCAACTAGGGATTACGAACATGGAGTATGTTTATACTCTTTCAACAGAATAAGTAGATCGGCAGAAAAACCAACCCGAGCCATCCGACACAACTACCGTCTCTACACGCTGGTACATCAAGTAGACGACCCATGAAGTAACAAATCAGTGGTAGGTAGATACGATCAAGACACGCCCTAAAATATCTGGCCAAATGTCATCGGTCCTCTTAAGTACAATATGCACAGCTTATCGAAAATAATTGCTGAAATATCAATTATTTCAAAAAGAAGCGTCTTAATGTTTAAGGAGTGAGAAAATGGAAACATTACTTATATTACTTTTATGTAAGTATTCATAACAAATGCTAATTTAATATGTTATTTGGCGTACTTGTCGTGTCCAAATAGTGCCATTAGATATTTTAGTATAAAGAGTGTGCCTGTTCTGGTTAAGTTTTTAAGTACATTATAATCACTAGATTAAGTGAAAAAAATCCAGTCTTGAGGGCAATTGTACCTACTCAGCTACTTAGAACTTTGAGATAGAAACTGAACGTTTTCCCACACTTCCATCAGAATGTACCTATACCTATTTGATGCCTATTAAAGTAAAACATACGGCTCGGTAGATGTTGAGTAGTTAAATGGTATCATTCGCACCTATATATTCTATATAGATTGGTGAGGCTGCAAATAATATAGAAAATTTAACTATCTTCACTGACTCCCACTTGAAGACCCTTTGAATACTTAACTGGCATCATCATCATTTTACCCGTAAGACGTCTACTTTTGAACAGAGGCTTCCCCCAAAGATTACTTGTATCGTCTTAGGAGGGAATCACCATAGTTGCCATGCATAGCAGGCGGTCATTACTTTATATTATTATAATTGTACCTATAGATACATCTAATTATTAACCCACTGTTCTAGAAGCTAAAGATAACTTAAAGCAATATCGTTTTATACCAGGTGCAATATGTCTTCCAATATACCAGAGCAACAGTCTCAATCTAATTGAAGTACCAAGAGAATATATCAGGAAAATAGACATCAGGTCCCAACTCTACGGAAGATATAAGATCAAACCTTTCAGACCCCTGAGGTCCATGGAACAGATCAGAGCAAGGAGAATGGGGGTGGATCTGAGCGGCATAAATAAGGTGAAAGATAATACGTTAAAGGAAAAAATAGGATTTCTCATAGACCAGACCATAAACGATGCGCGGAAGGACGTCGCCAGTATTGAAGAACATAAAGCCAACTATAACCAAACAGCGGGATACAGAATCGGTAATTAAATTAATCACTAAATCAGATGTGCAAGTTGTGGAAAGGTCTTAATAATTATGAAAAATTCGAAAGTACGAGCCCCAATGCAAAATAGCTCGTCTAGTCGCAATTCTGCATGCGTATTTTTTCAAAACTAGTATTTCTACCCGAATCGACTTTGATGATTAATGGAATACACTAGACGCAATATCACTAAAGCTAGCTTAGTTTTGAGTTGTACAAAGTGTACATCTCGTTATTTATTTTAAAATAATTTAATCATAAATATTACATCTCACACGCAAATAATTACGTCTGCTTCATATTTAAGGCAAAATAGGTCGTCTATTTAAAATAAAACCTGTTTACCAGGGTTCGTAATATAAAATATTATTTTCAAATTGAATACGGAATATTCTCTGTCATGTAAAATGACAAACCACTATATAAAAGGGCAAATTCAGCCTAATTTTTATTACTCCAAATCGTTTTTCTATCGAGATGGCACGAGGTAAGCCAGTGACTGAAGAAGTGCGGAAAATTATAATCTCCAGTAACAATAAAGGCCCCTACGTACCAAATTGCCAAGGACCTTTCTATGCCAAGGTCTACAATCCAAACTATTATCGAGCATCATCGAAAACACGACAAAATTTCTTGTTTAAAGAAATCCGGCCGCCCACGAATTACTACTAAAACAGAAAACAGGATTCTGAGGAAGATCATCAAGAAAAATCGTCGTGCAAGAGCTGGAGAACTTACGGTACTATGGCGTGACGCAATTAAAAACATTTCAGTGGATACTTGCAAGAGAGTGATGAAGAGGATGGGCTACGGTTTTTACACTGCTAAAGAGAAACCGTTACTTACACAACGGCAGAAAACTAACAGGTTGAAATTCGCCAAAAAGTACAGAAATTGGACCGTCGATCAGTGGCGTAAAATTATATGGAGTGACGAATCTAAATTTGAAGTCACAGTAGGCGATGAACGAAGTAAAGTCATTCGCGAAAAGGAGAGGCATTTCAAAATGATTGTCTTAAGCGTAAGGTAAAGTTTCCAGCTTCCTTAATGATTTGGGGCTGCATGTCGGCACAGGGTGTCGGCTGTCTGCAATTTATAGATGGAACCGTCAATGCCGAAAAATACAAAAGCATCTTACAAGAGAGTTTGCTGCCGTCTATACGTAAGTTAAAGTATAAAATGCGTATACTTTTCAACAAGATGGTGCCTCATGCCATACCGCTAAAGCAACGATGGCGTGGCTGAAAAGAAAAAATACCTGCCATGTCGTGGCCATCCAGCAGCCCGGACTTGTCTCCCATAGAAACGTTGTGGTGGAAAATGAAGAAGAAGTTGCGAAAGGACCCGTCCAGATCAAAAGCTGATCTTAAAGAGAAACTTACCTGTGTTTGGAATGAAACAACCCCGGAAGAGTGTCGACAGCTAGTGGAGACAATGCCGCTGGGAATTAAAGCCGTTTTAGATGCAAAAGGAGACGCCACCAAGTGGTAGACGTTCTAATCTGCGTCGGTAACACTAAAGACGAACTTTTTGCATTTTAGTACAATCGGTGAAACAATGTTTTTTTATTACCAAGGAAAGTTCGTTTTTTCATTGAATAAATAAAATACGATTTATAACTTATACTGTTTTTATATTGCTAATTCTTCCAAACACCTTCGTCCCCAGAATTTTTAGGTTAACGTTAGTTTAGTACATTTTTCCTACCAGATGTACTCATTTGCATCGGGGCTCGTATTAACTCACATAAAAATTTAAGAAATTTAAGAATTTTCCCAAGGTTAAATTACCGAAACATTTCGCATGTTTGGATAGGACACAGTGGCCTATCCCACAAAACTTACAATTACAATTCTACAATTGTCACGTTACTAATTTGTCATAACACAAGTGAGCATACCACAAAATATACAATTTACATATTTCGTATCGGTGCAAAGGTTGTCCGTCGCTATTCAGCGTGGTAACGCGGCTAGTGTAATGGGTACCTTTGCACCAGGGACGACTCGAGAGGGACTATTTGACTAGGCTTAAGTTAGTCTTAAGTTAGCCGGTAAAATGTATTTTTGACATTTAAAATGTATATATTTTTAAATATATTTTTATTTACATATTTGTACTGGAAAATTTCTACAAATATGTAAACTGTATCAAAAACCTACAATTTGTTGTATCACAAAACTTTACATATCGCAAACACATTTTCCGGAAAACTTACAAATTTGTAGCTGACAATTGTATCATGCTACAATAAATTGTTGAAATAAACATACATATTTGTAGAATTGTAGCTACAAGTTGACTATTCACCAAAAAGTGTGTCATTACCCTATTACTGCTCGCTCGTAATTGCATTGGGTTATTGTTGTATTGTAATGATATGGATCCTGGTTATCTGACAATAAATGCATATTTAATTTAAATTTAATTTTATTAATACACCTATAGGAAAAATGCATATCTATACTAACATCGACAATTCGATTAAAGAAAAAACTTAGGTACTATTGTGCGTCTCCTCCCACATGTCTGCCACATAGTGTCCCTTAAGTATTTCCAGTCCTTATCCATGATAGCCATATCGTTCAACATTCTTATAATATTCCTCCATTTATTTATTTTGTCATTATGGGTCAATTTATCGCTAAATTTACCTAAAAGAATATGTTTGTTTTCACTTATGGCGTTTAAAATGAGTAGTTTATTTTGCATGTCCATTTTAATTAGATATTTAGGTACTAGTGCAACAGATATCACTATAGACAATAAGCGTAATTCCTTCTTAAACAGAGTGAAACTACCTTCAAATTCATAGAAGCAAAATAAATATTATTATATTATTAACATGTATATAATTGTAACTGTACATTTTTTTATTTGTATATTTACAAATCTACAATTCTACAATTTTGTAGCTGTCATGACACACCTTAATTTTTTGTGATACGCTTCCACAAAAGTGAATTATTTGTATACTACAAACTTGTAACGAATACTTATTTGTAATGGTTGTGTTACATATGTTTGTTTACAATTTAACAAATTTGTAGAATTGTGTACGTGTAAAGTTTTATGGGATGGGCCACGTAATCAGTAACATAATATCCGACATTTTTCCGAATTTTTGGTCGATAGATGCAAACGTTAGAGGGGGATTTTTACAATATTTTATTACAGATCCTACAATGTAGCGGTAAATCTAATACAGAGAGTGAGTGTGTAATGAGTATTTTTTAAATATACTTTTCTTTATTAAAGGTTTCCTGATGTACATGGTAAAGCGCTCCAGAGATGTGATGAACGAACTGTTTACCGTCGCCGTGAACCACAAGTCAGACTGGAAGGCCCTGGACCAGCTGAAGATCTTCGAGCTGATCGTCCACACCAACGTGGACACCAGCAATCTGCTTCGCCAGCTTTTAGAGATAGCTACTAAGGAGCAACAAAATAGACCGAAGGAGGAAGGGCTGGAGGGACAAGAGGGGCTTAGAAGATTGAAAGTCGTGTTATTATAATAGATAAAAGATAAAATACATTTATTCATGATAATGACGCACACATACAATAAACAGAATACAAGATGAAGAATAAGTAAGACATCACGAAACCAACAACACAATGGACCCAGCTCAGCGTAATGCTGCCTTGAGAAGTCAGCGCTGATCTTCTGTTGAGCCCATTTGGTGATGTTACGCAAAATAATACAAAACAAAAAGGAAACAATAAAAGATTAAAGATAGAAAAAAATAGGTACAAGGCAGAAACAGACTAAAACAAACCAAGAAGTGAAACAGGCATGCAGACATATTTTATTATAATATGCAATAAACTAAATGTATTTACTAATATTTGTATGTCTTTTCCGTACACGGAACAATGGTGTTCCGGACATTTGGGAGGCGTACGCGGAGGCGGATCGAGCCAATGCGCAGAGGCCCTTTCGACAGTTAAATGAAATGTAAGGGGTACACTAAGCGGATGTTGCCCCTGACTGTATCATACGCCGTATACGTTCGTAAACCGGACGCCTGCCTAATGAAATGATATACTATTTATTATTATACGTGTCTCTGAATATATGTAACTAAATATTTTTAAATGACCACATTCTGAATAAAATATGAAATAAAATATTTTCCTTATAGAGACACCTATTTATGAAGCGTTGACTAAGAACCTAAGAACACGGAGGCACGTGTCTACGTACGCATTTTATTTGTGTAAAATGCCACTTCTATATTTCATAGTATAATAAGCACACCATAATTAGCTTTAACGTACGAATAGGCGTAATTAGCTTCAATTTTATACGAGTGATATGAACAGTTGCGCTCCCCCACTAAATTAGTAAATATGGGTACAATGCCTCCTTCCATGTATCCACATATGCTTCCACTTTGGACTTATCAACGTAAACTACCTAAAGTCATGATGTGGGTGACCCCAAAAAAAAAGTAGCCGGACAGGGCCGGTGTTAATAATACACGTCTTATTAATGAACTAAGCTCCTTGCAGAATCAGTATGGACTCTCTGTGCCGACTACGTAATACGTGCGATGGGATCATCGGTTGAAACGCTTAGTTAACACAAGAACAAGTCACTATAGACAATGTTTTATTTCGGGAAGAGAATAATGTACTGGGCTTTACTATACCTGTTGTAAGATCGCTACAGAAACCATTTTTTATAAACATATTCTTAATACATATGAAATCTTAATAGAAGCACATACGTCACAATACTAATAGAGACAAATTGTAGCACTGACAATGTAAAACTCATATTTCTATTCAATTCTAATTGTTGGACCCGGGTATGTCCTTAAACTACGTCCAACAATGAGAGGTAGGGCACAGCGATGACCATCACGCTTGAATCTGGGGCAGCCCAACTGGGGAAGTACCTCCTCCTTACAGAAGACCACAGCCATAATAGCACTGCTACCTTTCAGGTATGTAGTGTTGTCTTCCTGATGGTGAGTAAGGTTCCCAGAGCTCCAACCCCCCTTAAAGGTCGGCAACGCGCTTGAGACTCCCCTGGTGTATCCCATCAGGCAATCCGTCTGCTCGTTTGCCACCTTTGTCATAAAAAAAGATAACAATTAAAACGAATTGAAAAAGACTATTGTTAATAAAAATGCAAATCAAAATATTTAATAAAACATAATTTGATTTGTTCTTAGTTGTATTGAAAATATCGTTGAATTAGCTTGAAGTAGGTAGCTAATTAATCCCTAAAAGAGAATCCCTTAATAAAGAGATACCTACACGCTCAGTCTGATCTCGTTATGGGTTCAATAACTTCAATAAGAGACTCAACGGCCGCCTCTTAAGCTTTCTGTAAAGACCAGCTACCGCTTACAAAACGCAAGGCCTACTACCGAACAACGTCATGCTCTAAGGGCAATATGTTATTTTACTTGACATTGGCGAAATCATCGATTGATTTATTGATGGAAGCCATATTTTTTTAAAAAGAAGAAGAAGAAGACTCGTTTAGTTGTTGTACATGCAATCTCCATAGAACTTTGACTTAAACCTTGATTGAGCTTGTCTAAGTCCGTCTATCATACTGACACTGACAACCCGACATCAACATTCTTAAAATCGACGTAAATTATCTTCAAAACAACCCACTACCAAATTACTGTAATCTAAACACCGAATGTCTACACAGAAGCTGACGAAATGGATACCTTCGGCCTTAAAAAAGTTTAGGACGAACAGACAACCAATAGAGGTCAAAGGTTACAATGTACTTGGTATTGAAGACCTAATACAACGGGAAAAGGTAGGGAAAAGATTTAGTTTTGTTAAATAAGCATACGAGTATCGCAACACATCAATACAGGTACGCCATGGCGTAGAAGTTACATTACATGGTAGAAAAAAAATCGAGAGGCTACACAGTACACGTACCTACAGATTCCGTTTAGCCCGTTGGCAGACTGCTAGAAAATGCCTTATAGCATTATGTCCGCTATTTATATATATAAACAGAGACCCCGACTTTTTGATTATATCTACTTGTCATCCATCCATACTTACTAATATTGTAAATGCGAAATTAACTCTCTGTCTGTCTGTCTGTTACCTCTTCACACTTAAACCGCTGAACCAAATGAGATGAAATTTGGTATGGACAGAGTTTGAGCTACGAAAAAGGACATAGGATAATTTTTATCCTACAACCATATTTTAAAGACGGGCATGGTTGGCCGACGAAGTCGCGAGGAAAAGCTAGTAGTTTTAATGAATTGTAGCTAATACATTTAATACGGCCAATAAAACCGATAGTCCTGGATTCAAATACCAGTAAGGGCATTTACTTGTGTGATGAGATGAGCACAGATATTTGTTCCTAAATCATGTGTGTCATATGTATTTAAGTACCTATTTGTATATTATATATAGATTCGGCTGAGTACCTACAACACAAGCCTTGAGCTTACCGTGGGGCTCAGTCAACTTGTATAAGAATGTCCTGTAAAATTTATTTAATGTCTTTCAGCCGAACGAATTTCTAATAGAGCCAATATCATTTGTGCACCATGAGCAGGCGATACAGATGCTTAAAGAGCACTATCTAAGTGAGCACGTGCTTGTAAGGGCACGGAACATAGACGTGAATCACGACAACGCTCTCGATGACTACCTCCACAGTCTACTTAAGCAGGGTGAGATGTATTTTAAGACACTTGCCTATTCGGAAGTAACCGCCTCGTTCATAAAAGCCTATTCCCGCCGGCTTACATTTTTCTATAGATATCTTTGAGCTCACGAAGAAAAAACCATAGTGTTTGCAACTTGCTTAAAGACAAACATTGACTGGTTGGTAGTGATCCTCACAGTGCTTCGTACTATGTATAGGGTTCTAATCCTGAGAAGGGAATTTATTTTTGTGTTTGTCACGATTTTTTGGGTTGTGGATGTGATCTATGTAATAAATTGATTTTCGTATTAAGCTGGAACGTTTGCTAAAGAAATTATATTTCTTAGGAATAAAGGGAAAATGGAAGAAACAACTGCCTCAGGCAAGACTCGAACTCACAACTTATATACAAACAACTGACCTATGCATACACACACCCGATAGCGGCTAATTTCTCCGTCATTTTCTATTTCAGCAGCAGATTTTTTCTTCAATTCTAAGAATTATTATAAACATATGTATTTATTTTATGCATTGTCGTGTAATACCTACAACACAAGCCTTATTGAGCTTACTACTCGTATAACACTAGTACTAGGTCGATTTGTATAAATATGATTGTTCAAAGCCGTGTGATGCCGGCTGACTAGAATAGCATCACCTCATCTCCTCCCGCGGGTGTCGTAAGAGGCGACAAAGGGAAAAAACCGACGGATGGGCGTCCGTCGCTACCCATTATACGGCTACTTCGGTCGCCAACCCGCTTGCCAAGCGTGGCGACTTTGGCAACTACCCACCCCCCAAGATGATACAAGTCATATTTGGGGGAGGCCTATGTCCAGCAGTGAACGATTTACGGCTGAAGTGTAGTGTGTAATACCTACAACACAAGCCTTATTGAGCTTACTACTCGTATAACACTAGTACTAGTACTAGATCGACTATATATGATTGTCCAAAAAAAATGTATGTATTTTTGAACAGGAAACACAATGTGTGCGAAAACCACAGATGGGACCCCGGTGGGGATATGTGTGAACACCGCGAGCAGTCCCACGGACCCTAAGGTTCTAAAAGACTATGCATATTACAGACAGGTTCGTATTTAATCAGGGTTATTTTCAAATAGTATACCTACAGTCAGCAGCAGAAGTAGCTAAGCATTTGAGGTCTTCAAAATGAGGTCAACACACGTCTCTATTGTCAAGAGAATAAGAGCGCGTGTAGGTCATTTTGAACACTTCAAACGCTTAGCAACTTTTGCTGCTGACTGTACAATAATTTAAAATAAAACTATAAATAACTAAAAACTAAACTTAAAATACACGCGGCATAGTGCCGTAAAGAATTTCCTCGCTGTATCGCAATGCTTATGCGTTAAGCCAGGAAGCCAGCTCTCCGGTCACCAGTAACGTCGATAAGACGTTTGGCCAAATCTTTGAAAAAGGCATGGGCACTTGGACCCCACGGGCCGAGGGTCTCGACGCCAAAGGGTACAAAATTGTATTCGGGACCCCCGTATTTTGCCCTTTTCAAAAATTCTGGCTTCTCTGCAGCTGCCCCGGGATTAACTGCTTAACTAATCGGGATTATTATATTGAGTATTTCTAAGTATAATTGTTTGCACGCATCCCGTAGATTCCCACGATCTTTACCATGTGGTCGGTCCACACGTCATCAGTCGCATTATCTAATAACTTAATTTTTTTTCAGGATCCCAATATAAAAGAATTCTTAAACTTCATTGCTAGATTACAGGAGACTCCTAATCTCTGGCAGGTGTTCGAAGTACCCAAAATATTTGAGGTGGGTAACCTAACTACTTCTAAATGTAATAAACTGTAACTAGTTAAGTAAATAGTAAATACTTACGATTGTAATTTCTGTAAATAAATATATTCTTACTTACATCCCTGATTTCGGTTTGGTTAGGTAAGTAAGGTAAGGTAATTCAGGAAATATTATCATTTCGAAAATAACTTTTGAACAAGACAAAAGACTGTTTTAATTTTACTAAACTTACTAGTCGCTGTGGACGGCACCCTGTTTAGGTTTTTTTATTGTAAGATATTTTTTATTATACGTTTTATTACGATAATATTGTAAAAATTCGGCGACACGATTTAATAAAAATGTATAGCTTCTTTTCAAACTTTTTGATCATAATTTCATATAAGGTCCGAAGCAGTATCTTCTGAAGAAAAATATTTGTATGTAAAACCCGTAAACGTACTAATTGACTAACTAATATAAAACCTCTAAATTGAATTCGTACTTGTACAAATACAGCAAAGAGTTTAAATATATTCCAGATAAAAATGCTAGCAGTCATCCCAGAATATCGAAGGCTCGGTTTGGCAACATTGTTAGCGGAAAGTTCAAACGAGCTGGCCGAGTCGCAGGGGTTCGACGTCGTGCGCATGGACTGCATTAACCCTCCTGAGTAAGTTATCGCTTAATAGCAGTCATCTGCCAGTTCCCTAGAACACGGTTGACGTGGTTCAGTTACATTGTTTGGAAATTCAAAGGAGCTAGCAGCAAGCGATCCACGCACGGATTACATCAACCTTTACGACTAACTGTTTGATAGCAGTCAGATAAGAGTTCCCTAAAATATCGTAGTCACTGTTTAGCTATGATTTAAGCGGATAGCTTAAACGAGCTGTCCCAATCGCAAGGATTCAACGCCATACGCATGAACTGCATCAACCCTCATCTGTAAGTTACTGTCCCAGTCAAAGTTCCCTTAGAGTCTCAAAACACAATCGTCCAAAACTTATATTTTATTATATAAGATTTTAATGCTAGGCCACTGTTTGCAATATAGTTGAGTAAGACATTTTAAGCAACTTGATATTGTAACTCTTAATTTTTTTTATTAAAAATGCAAAAACAGGTATCAATGACTAAGATCATACTACTCCAGGGTTAAAGGCCACGTACTAGGAGACAATCGAGAATGTTTGTATTGAAAATTGAGCATTCCAGCTTCCTCTTAAAATAACACTGTATTCAAACTTCCAGTTACAAGATAGCGGAGCGCCTCCTCTTCCACTGCATGGCGAAGTTCCCGTTGAAGGCGTTGCGCGCGCGCACCTGCGGCGGCTACGTGCGTGTGTACGTCAGACTGCGCAGCCGCGATCATCCCGACAAGGAACTCAGACGGAAACGCAGAGAGCTTGAGAACCTCATAGAATAATGCCGTTTGAACAAAATATGGATCGACGGAAAGTGCGGTTATACTGCTACTGACTGTTTTCCGACTGCTGGTCGGTTAAAGGGTAGAATTATGCTTTATGTTTGCTATTTGAACTTAATAATTTTCAAATGATTGAAATCTTGCTAATGCAATTGTGCTGTTAGCTGTTAAATTTAAAATCTGTTCTAAATATGTAACTATTTATTTTTTATAATATAGACAATCTAAACATCTGTTAAAACGTGTATTGCTCAGAACCTCCCTTCGAATTCGCTCCCTTCGTATGCAAGAGTGAATAGGCTGTTACTGAACCAGCATGCTACACCCTCGACCTCGTCGTCACTTTCCATCAGGTGCGACTGAGGTCAAACGCTGGTCAGTCTTGTATAAAAAAAAACTAATAACCATATATAGAGCGGATAGGCAACATAAAGAAAAGTTTGTTCTTAGCTTTCCATACTAAAAGTCTATACTTTTATCTATCTTATATAAGTTGACTGTGCCCCACGGTAAGCTCAAGGCTTGTGTTGTGGGTAGTCAGCCGAAGTTATATACTTATAATATACAAATAGTTAAAAATATATATGAAACATCCATGATTCAGGAACAAATATCTGTGCTCTTTCACACAAGTTAATGCCGTTACTGGGATTTAAATCTAGGACCATCGGTTTCATAGGCCGTATTATATGTATTAGCTACAATAATTAATTATAAAACTACTAGCTTTTCCTCCTGACTTCGTCGGCCAGCCATGTCCGTCTTTACAGTTTGGTTGCGGGATAAAAGATAGATAAAAGTATAGACAAAAGTATAGACGCAGTTGTACTTATCTTCCATAGATGCACACGCGCTATTAGGAACTTTCAATTAAAAAAAAACTTCAATGTTTCAATAAATAATTATTTTACTCCAATACAGATCAAGATATAAGTTATTTTGAAAGTTGCTTATACAACACATGGGAATAAGGTTAATTTTAACTTGGGTATGAATACATTGTTTGTATTCGCCCTGCTTTCAACTAAAAGCCTAATTTAACACGTTCCCTGCCCCCGCACTCCAAGTGGGCACATTATGATTTTTCCGGAATCCATGCTTCCACTATGTGGTCAAATCTCCGTTCTAAATGCACAGTTGAGGCTTGTAACTACGCGAGATCGTTTTGTATGGGAACAAGGAACGTTTTAATTACCAAGCCTGATTAGTGATTACTAAACAAGATGACATATCTTATCAGATCTAGGATTACTAATCAATGTGGATTAACTAAGAGCTAATTTGAAAAGTTGATTGATAGTGCCGCAGCCTGATTGTTTTTGTGCTGGTAACCAGTTAAATATTTTATGATATGTTCATGTAACCACGATGTTTCTAGTTGAAGATGGTCGGCTTTCTGAGTTAGGAATACCAGTTTCCCGGCGCGATCCATTTCTTTTAATCCCAGGCGATCCTAGAATGACAAATGACATCTTAAGCAGGTGCGGATCCAGCAGTCCTCAGAAAAGGCCGTGGTCACTAAGCTACAATAGGAGCACTAGACTTGGTAGATAGGTGTCTTGACATTGTCTCAGTAATTTAAGTTTAGTAAGTAAGTGTGGATCCACCCTTGATATTATTCTGAGTAATAGTTATTTGTTATACAAGGGTGCAAAATTGTATTTTAACTGCGAGTGTGGGATTGAAACTCGAGCAAGCGAATGGATTCTATAGTTTAACCACGAGCAAAGCGAGTGGTTTTAAATAGAATCCTGAGCTTAGCGAGTGTATCAATACACGAGAAGTAAATTACAATTGCACCCGTGTGTAACACAAAACTTTTCCTCACTACAGCGAGGAAAGTGAAACATGCAAAAACGTTTTGAAATCGCATTGACTTTTCTTTGCGTTTAGATACATTCAACATTTTACAAAAGGTGCCTTTAGCTTGGTTAGCTTCTGGTGGCCAGTACGATTTTCGAATGTTCTAATTCGATTTTCAACTCGGTGCGTTAGCGAGGCTCGCCCACGCCCGCAGCACCCATCTTATGCAGCAATACCTCGTACACGAACAGTCTAAACTTAATTCACAAGTGCGTTTTTCATTTCTATTTTGTACTAGCTTTTCCACGCGACTTCGTCGGCCAGCCATGCCCGTCTTTAAAGTATGGTTGCGGGGTCAAATTATCCTATGTCCTTTCTCTTAGCTCAAACCCTCTCCATACGTGTCATATAGCTTTAAGTACTTTTGAGCTATTAGTACATTCAGCAGCAGAAGTGGCTAACGGTTGAGGTGTTAAAATGACGTCAACACATCTCTATTGTCAAGAGAATAAGAGCGCGTGTAGGTCATTTTGAACACTTCACCCGCTCAGCCACTTTTGCTGCTGACTTTAAACTTGTCCAAACAAATATACGAAAGCAAAAACTGTTCTCTGACATCCATCATTGATCTACACAATTGCATGAGGCTGGGCAGAACCTATGATTACAAATGTACGAAATAATGAATGAATAAGTGTTTTTCTAGCAAAATCAGAGATTATCTCGTAGTCGAATAAATCAAGTATTTCAATGGATACCTCTAAATAAATCCCTGACTGCTGTAGAGTTTCCAGTTCGTTCCATTTACCCGGTGCATAGAAGCCGAACCACGCTGACTCTGGGGGTAGTACCACAGAGTCGTACTCAAACTTCACCATCACGAAATGCTCCAGTGTTTTGAGGTTATATCTGTGCAGGTTAAGAAAATAAAATGATATCTGGCTGTATCCCACCTTGATGACGTTTTCTAGAGTGACTCCCGTCCCCACCCTAGCCTGAATGTAACTGGCCAGTGACATTGCGCATGATGCGACATATGTCACCATCATTGTTCCTGGCGTAACAGGCGTCCACGGGCTACGCAGACCGCTTTCCATTATGCGGGCTGTATGCTTGTTTGCCACCAATGCGATGTTTAAAAAACCTCATATACTATCCACAAGAACGACTACTTTATGAAAAGCTTTTGACAATTTTCACGAGTAATACGACAATTGTCGCAAATTTCCGGAAGGGGACAAATCACATGTCGGGAAATAACGGAAATTCTCGTGAGGTTCGTGATGATTGTCAAGAGCTCTTCTCCAAACGATTACGTATTTATTGATGATATATTATAAATATCGATATTTTTATAAAAGTAACGTGTTAGTGGCAAACAAGCTCACATTCGACACGACGGTAAACGGTCAATGTAACCAATGGATACCTGCAACGTCAGAAATTTATATACGTCGCGAATCGAGACAATTGTCGCTTTGGTGAAATAGGGGCCAGGAGCCTACCTACTAAAATAGGGATGAGTTAATAATACTTATTCATTTTGGTTTCCCCTCCAATATACTAATACGACGCTGTCTTACTATTTTTGAACCAGCCTTCCACCCGCCCTGGAAACGGACGTAACGGCGATTCATAAAAAGAATACAACTTTACTATACCTGTACAGCTTATTGATGGTGACTTCGTTGTTAATATCAACGAGGAATATGCTTTTGTTTTTATATTCATTTTCATGGAGGGGGTCGTGCCAGTATGTCGCTGGAACTACGGCAAGTTGGGTTGCGCTAAAAAAGGGAATAATAACAAATATATATTACTTTTTTTGTGTCAGTAACTCTTTTATAACCCAACGGAATACTATGATCCAGAACTCTGACACTTTAACATTTCGTATGTATGTATAGTCAACCAATTTGATTTTTAGGCCACTTCGAACCTTGTCACAGTGAAGTTAATAAGATATCTTTTGCGTCTTTCATATAGATTTTCACTGTGTTAATAAGAGATCTTTTGCGTCTTTCATATATGTAGATTTTCACTGTGACAAGGAACGAAGTGGGCCATAAGTCAAATTGGTCGACTGTATGTATGTCGAGCTGATAAGCCGAGTTTCGCACATAAAATAGTATATATTACGTACCCAGGGCGGTAAAACAAAGAATGGCTCAGATCGCGGGTATTTGTGCCCCGACCCGGGGGTGAGCATAAACAAGCGATCCGAGGCCTTCTTTATTACCGCCCGTGTACATAGTTTTATGTCTTCATCTTTTCTTCTTCTGGGTGTAAAGTGAGATTTTCCGTCGCGCCCTAGGGCGGTAAATATTTCTGACCGTCCAGTGTGACGTAAAGGTAATATAAAGCTTCAGGACACTTACCTGTGATATGCCGCAAACTGAAGCAGCTCTTTAATGGAGCTACAAGTCTCATGGGACACCGATATGCAGCGAGTGAGGCTGTTCACTCCCTGGTGTGGACTGCCAAGAGTTATTAAGTTTCTGACGGGAGGCAACGTGTGTCCGCACCGCTGGATAACCGCTCGACTAAAGTTATATAAAAACCTGTCACATTCTAACGAGTATGTAACTGCGAAAGAAATGGCTATATCCTTTCGGGTTTACGTTATAAATGTTATACAGGATGTCCCATTGAGACTGGTCAGTAGGGGCAAGTCTGTAACTATAAGACATACAAATATCTGTTCTTAGGAACCATGACTTCGATTTTAGGGAAAATAAAAACTTTATACATAAATTTAACACAAGGAAATGTACCCAATTGTTTTGATAAATAATTTTTTTAATTGTTTTTATTTGGATATCGCTTTTGTGGGTTATGAACAGTAAATATTACTATGAAACATGATATTTCGAATACTTATAAATAAAATGCATTGCATTGTATATCCAGTAAATGGTTTTATTTTCAAAACGACTGACGTTTCTCGAACTCAGTACAAGTTTTTTAATCCACATAATTACTTATGCAATTTTCCTTGTCCCAATCGATGGTTCCTAATGATGATGGTACATCATGGTTCCTAAGAACAGATCTTTGTATGTCTTACCTATAGTCGGTCAGTATGGGCAAGTCTTATAGACTTCAATATAAATAGGCCACCCTGTATACATAACGTTCATAACCGAGGAAGACATATTTGTAATAAACACTACAATAAATACCCATGCCAGGTTTGGAACCCAAGAACTCCTGCAGACGACAGGTAGAGTCAGGAGCCCATTAAAGAAATCTACACTAATATTATAAAGGCGAAAGTTTGCAAATGTGTGAGTGTGTAATGTTTGTAATTTTTTCACGCCTAACGGCTGGATTGATTATAATAAAATTTGGTAGGGAGTTAGCTGACACCCTGGATTAACACATAGGCTAAGTTTTTTCCCTAACAAACCGCGGGTAACACCGCAGGTCCCACTAGTATATTTATATATGTATTAACTTACAGGAACAACCCGCCTTGCCCAAGCCCGATCGCATTAAAACCATTTTTCAAAAACTTATCATCTTTCAGTGCCCAGCACGCGTAATCCACTTGTCGGTTAGGGTTCAATACGAAACTGTTTTCTAGGTCTTGTCGACTATCGGCACCAAACTTTAGCGACCTTATGTAGACGTCAGGTATGTTATTGTATAGAAATATCCTCAAGAGACCCGTGCTTATTGGTAGGCAACATGTATCCCCTGTTAGAAAATAATAATTAGTATATTACTGATACCAATTTGTTACTACTGGTTATATGTGGTCAAAGCCGGCCGCGAACAAGCTCCTGCCAGAATCCATAACTGACGGCAAAGCTACGCCATCTCACATTTTTTGTATGGGATATTGTAATATTTATGCAATTTAAAAAAAAAAAGTTGGTTAACATCTCTCTTATGTATTGTGTCGGCACGTATCAGAGCAGGAACGCTATTGCGAAAATCGATATTCGTAAATTTCGAAGGATTGTCCCTGTCTTTCAAGCGTGGCGACTATGGCAACTACCCCCAAGATGATAAGTACAACTCATATTTGTGGGAGGCCTATGTCCAGCAGTGGACTGCTTACGGCTGAAATGTATAGGTACCCAGCAGTGAACGTCCTTAAGCTGATATAATGATGATGATGACAATTTTTCTGTGGAATTATTTTGTTTCAGAAGTTATACGAAAACAATACTTACCAATTCCATGCCATAACACAATGGGCAACGCTGTTTGATTTTTTACAGCAACTGACACTCGAATTATAAATGAGAAAATAATTACAAGTTTCATTCTGTTCACCGAGATTTGTAAGGTAACTATAGAAACTAATATTGGCAATGCGAAAACCCAGTTTAAGATTTAAAAAAAAATGCGTTACAGTGAAGTGCCACCTTCGACTGCTTGCTCTAGAATAAATGTTGCGTTGAATTGCAAGCGCATTTTATTCTCACAGGGTGCGTTCCAAAACAGATCACTTTTATCGGTCATGTCTTACGTAGTATCTTCTAAGTAGTCTGTGGTCATGTCCTATACAAAATGATCTGACATGTCTTCAAGTCCAACTGTGTCTAGGAGGAATAATGACTGGAGAACGCATCCGCGTGCGCCAGTAAGGGACAAAGATATTCTGGCTTTTGTAGCCCAAAAGGTAACAATTCATTTTAGTTTTGCTTTACAGGACATCCTTTATAACAAAAATATTAGCTTATTCTGTATTCATTACCGCAACTTTGGTTAAAAACCCAAGAAAACTCCAATTGTATTTGTTTGTTCCTCTCCAACTGACAGTTCTGAAGGGTCCAGTTTGGAGGGGAACAAAAATGTGTGAAACTATGACAAGAACGGACGAAAATAGTGCCGTCTCTGCCATACCTATGGAAAGTTACATACGACCATCCCTTTTGATCGTGGTATTATTATTAGCACGCTCCGTCTAGTTAAATGGTATGTCTATAATCTGTGTGCATTTAGCATTGGGATGTAATATAGTGGAATTATAGACTCCTGGCAATAACTTGAGTGACCCGCCGTTGGGGACACGAAACGTATTAAATGTTAATATTGTCCGGTAGGTAATATTGCTTTTTTTCAAGTTTTACGAACAAACATTTTTAACAGGCAAGATTAGGAACAGTCGACGTCAAACATATGTATACACTTTTGCACCGTATTACGAAGGCGTAAGGTGCAAAACTGTATACATATTTTTGATATCGGTGGAACAGTAGAGAAATCGACAGAGATGACAAGATGCACGTTACTTGGGCGTAAGAGAGGAGGATACTGATCTGGTATATCTACGTGTAAGTAACTGACGGTTTGCAGTTATACATGTTTTTGGCAGTTATACATGGTAGGTACTGAAGGTTTGATTTTACTCCCCAAACAATGCGCATTTTGTTATGCATTTTTCTAAAACACGTTTTTATTAAACAATGTAATATTCAATGTACACGGTCCAACACGAAATTGACTTCGATTCGGTACTCGTATAGCACAATTGGTAGTGGACTGGGCTAGTGATCCAGTGGTTGTGGGTTCGAGTCCCGCTGCGAGTAAATTTTTTATATTTTTCTTTTTCTTTCGATTTTAATATCTGTAGTATTGAGCCTTAAATTTAAAGCTCCATACTCAAGCAAGCTGCACAACTTGCCAATGTACGAGAAGCAATTTTCAGGTTTTTTTTTTGGCATTACGTAATCTATTTTGGTAGGTGCGTGATGAAGAATTAAGGAAAAAATCTTATGCAAAGTAATATGTAATTAAATTACTGTCTTAATTACATGGTAGTTCTCTTATCACAACTTTTACATGTTTTACTTAAGAAATGAATTAATTAAGTTAGGCATAAGAAATGGATACTTGAATACTTTAGTGTGGAAGTCGACAATGTCGTTACGAAATGATATCTTATGCGGTCGCCATATCCAAAGGGCCCTTAACCCTTTCATCGCCAAGAACACTTAGTTTACACTAAGTCATGTTTCTTATCAATTATTGTATTTAAACATAATACATATAATCAATAATCATTCAATTGGAAAATATATACAGTGTGTAAATCTTATACGGGCGAATCTCTTAATGGAGGGTAGAATAGGACATAAGAAACATATTTAGATAACTTTTGCTTAGAAGTACAATTAAAATTTTATCCAGAAAAAAACCGGGCTCCAAAGTAATGCAACACACTCGGTTAAACACTCGTTGACAGTCAGTTTCAAAAGCTCATATCGGGTAATATTCGCAGTACATTACTGCTCAGAAATTTTACAAAAAATAATTATATGTGTATAATAGGTATAATTAAAGAAAAACCTTTTGGTTCATGATTATACTGGTAAATCCTATATCTGGTTTACTTCTTCGCCCGTATTAGACTTACACACAGTAGAAGTACCTACTTCAAGATTATCACTTTAAACTTTTAAAGTAAGAGGGAACCTCGACCATTTTTATTGGGCATCTCCACATTTAACTTACTACTAACGCTTTAAGCTATACATTTCTTTAATAGAATATTATACCGTTCTAGATTTCCTAAAATTAGAAGATTCTTTGATTCAGTCTCTAATTTTAATTATCGACGTTATTACATCCTCTTAATTATCAATTAATAATTTCACATAATATTCACCGCCCTAGGGCGCGACGGAAAATCTCTCTTTTCACCCAGATGAAGACGTAAAACTATGTACGCACCAAGGGCGGTAATAAAGAAGGCCTCAGATCATTTTTTATTTCACCGCCCTGGGTATGTAATATTCTATTGTATGTTGCTCAGAATATTTTTCTTAGTGAACCGATTTTGATAATTATTTTATTGTTCGCACGAGAATAATATTTAAACGATCAATATAATCAGTAGTTTGTGATTTATTTAATGAATAACTATAAAGTTGGTTATTTTTTATTAAAAGTTATTTAATATTCGAGTTTATAAGTATAAGAACTGGTTTTGCTATTAATCTGATTAACCTCTTAACTAATGCCTAAGGCAGTACATTTAGTAAAACGTCTAAAAAATGGATACAATGAATGTGACAAAAACACTTTCTTCTTCCTCGTGTTGTCCCGGCATTTTGCCACGGCTCATGACAGCCCGGGGTCTACTTGGCGACGAATTCTATGAATTGGCGTGGCGTGGCACTAGTTTTACTAAAGCGACTACCAACTGACCATCCAAGCCAGAGGGTACACCAGGCCTTATAGGGTACGGTTTCCTGAACTGCGACTGGTAAATATCAAATGATATTTCGTACGTAAGTTACGATTCGAGTTTCGATCCGGAGG
This sequence comes from Grapholita molesta, assembly GCA_022674325.2. Lineage (NCBI taxonomy): Eukaryota > Metazoa > Arthropoda > Insecta > Lepidoptera > Tortricidae > Grapholita > Grapholita molesta. The sequence goes on along the minus strand of CP053132.2, from coordinate 11,241,696 downwards.
GATTGCAAATCGCACGCCCTTACCGCTAGGCCACCAGAGTTTCCTAGACTTTACGTCATGGTAAAAGAGCCGTAGCTATATATTTTTCCCACATTAGGTAAATGTATCCACATTCTCAGTTGTGTTTGGGCCGATTTCATCTATGGAATTTGGTTTTGGTTGAAACATTTTTCGTTCTACTTCGAAACAACAGAAATTACACTTTATTTCCTACACTATTGAGTGCAAATTCACCTGGCGTTGTTTTTGCTCATGTTATACAAGGTATTTGTTGATGATGGTATCAATGAACCAGGTCTCGTCGAACCGCAGATGGTCGCCAGGCTGGGATAGGAACACCAGCTTGCCAGCATTGTCCATCTCTTTCAGTCCAAGCCGGTCCTGAAATTTAACGACGATATGTTAATACATACATAATTAGAGTCATCATTCCAGTACCTCCTAATAGTCAATGTGGGTAAGACCAGCTAAGAAAGGGAAGTCCGTCATATGACACTACTTTACCTATGAGATAATGTAGGAAAATGGTTCGGAGACGGTCTTTCCAAGTAGACGGTCTTCACCACATTGACCTAAATTAGGACTTGTATTTGAGCATCAAAGACTTCGCTGTCCAAAACGCAATTCCATAATATGTTGGTTTTGTGGATTCTTTAATAAGTCAATGCCTTGTCTGTTAGTTCTTAGCTGTGTTTGGTGACATTATAAGCAGTCAGCAAGTTGAAGGGGCATTCCACCATAATCTCTATTTTGTCAGCCACGGTTCAACTATGAGAGTTAACTTGCAAATATATATTTTTTTTATTCAAATAAATTCATATTACATGACGTCTTTACACAAATTGACAGTAAGCTCAAGAAGGCTTATGTTGTGGCTACTCAGTCAACGCTATGCATAATATACAAATACCTAAATACATAGAAAACATCCATGACTCAGGAACAAATATATGTGCTCATAACACAAATAAATGACCTTACTGGGATTTGAAGCCCAGCAGGGTCGCTACCTACTATGCCACACCTGTCATCTTGTTTAAACGTCTTGTAATATTTTATAAATGATAATAACGACTCTACTCTCGTTTATTTAGCCAATAGTTCAATATTCATGATCATGAATTATGGCCTCACAAACGTAGCAATGTGCTTCCCCTCTTTAAGATTCACATTAACTAAGCGCCTGTGTACAGTCGCCATCAGATATATCGGAGCTGTGAAGGTGGTCACAAATATGTGAACAACGCCTCTATTATAAAGGCAATAAAGTGCATAAATCGACACAAATCTTACACAAATCGACCTAGTCCTACGGTAAGCTCAGTAAGGCTTGTGTTGTAAGTACTAGACGACGATATATATAATAGATAGATACATAGAAAACACCCATGACTAGGAACAAATATCTGTGCTCATCACACAAATAAATCCTGACTCGGATTTTAACTCAGGGTCATAGGCTTCATAGGCAGGGTCACTACCCACTGTGCCACACCTGTCAATACGGTGCATGTTCATACATTTGTGACTAGCTCCACAGCTCCTATATATCTGATAGCTGTACGTATAAAGCAATTTCACGAAAAAAAGTAGCCACCGTTGTATGAGTCTCCACCGTTAACTGGTGGGTCCATATAGTGGAAACAGTCATAGAATTACGCTTGTCTATTTTACGTTTAGGATGTCAGAATAAAAAAATCTAGTCTCAACCGTCTAAAAATGTTAATAACACCAAGTAGTGCTAAAACAAAAATGAATGTTACAAAAATACGTCATTTTCTGAGTCAAATTACAAATATATCTGGCTTGTTTACGATAGTAAAATCTAAAAGAGATTATTTACGGGACATTCTAGTGTTGATAATTTCTTTGAGTACAGACCATAATGCAAGCTCAATTTTTTTAATGGGCCACAGATTTCGAACACCTGATAAAAATATCCACAACATTACCTAAAACGAAAGAAAATGGAGTTGGTTTTTATGATAACTTAAAAAATTACGATGATTAAATTGTTAAAATCCTACGGACGGGCAGCAGCGCCCGTCGGATTTAACCCAATCTACAGCTACTGCGGTCGCCAACCCACCTGCTGGCGACTACCCCCAAGATGATACAGGTCATATTTGTGGGAGGCCTATGTCCAGCAGTGGACTGCATACGGCTGAAATGTAAAGAAATTATAAGGCAGTGGCAGTGGCTGCCTTTTTTCGTGAACAGCCTGAGCCTTAGTTTCCTACCTCTGTGTAGATCCTGGACTGTTGCAACGTCTGCAGCTCAGCGCCTTGCCCCGGGGCGTAGAACCCGAACCACTCCGACTCGCGGGGCTGCACCATACTGTCGCTCTCAAACTTCACCATCACGAAGTGCTCCAGCTTTTTCAAGTTCGATCTGGAAAAAACAACCTTTTGACAGCCCTGTTAATATGGCCGAGTTTTGATAATCTGTGAATATAGCTGTAACGTTCTACCGCGTAGCGCGTATGTTAGTGCGAAAGTGATGGAAAACATGGTTGACAAGCATTCTATCAGTTCTGCTCGTTGTTGGAATTGTATCCCAGGTGCCATGTGTTACCTGTGTTTTTTTAAGAACTATTATAGTTATACAAATATATTCGATATTTAAATCGAAAGAAAAATAGAAAAATATATTAAAAGATATTCGCTAGCAGACGTTTCTGCATAATAAATATATATATAAATATACAAACATAATTAAGTAAAAACATAACGTAACCATATGGTTATGTTATGTTTTTACTTGTTTTTACTTTTTCTAAGCCAAGCATATGCTTGGCTTAGAAAAAGGTTATCTCCCCTACTACTACTTAGGCTATTAATTTAATGGTATTATTGTATTTTTATCATTACTTGTACAAAAGCGTAAACAGTTTTTCACATGCAGTGTTAACTTTTTTATCGCACTACACGTGCACACAGTAATTAATACTTATCATGCTGCAATATACTTAAAAAGTCGTAAAATATAAAAATTTACTACTTAAATATTCACAAAAAAGCGATTTCAAATATTTTCTTCAATACCTACCCAATCAAAGCGACGAACGAATTATCTCAAGAATGTAAATCAATCGTAACATTTGTAACGTCGAATCGATTTTTAAACTTTCTATGGATTTTACGTAATAGTACATTTCGATACTAGTAAAAAAAAATCGATGAGGTTTAAAGTTGGAGCCTGAGTGAAACGAGGGTGACAATCACCCGAGTTTTAAATAAGTTTTTACAAGTGTATCGAACCCAATTTTTCATAACATATGTGCCTTAAATAGTGAAATTTGCGCACGCTTCGCAGTGCACTTTTTACGCACTAGTTAGGAAAAGTTATTTACGGGTTTGGACAAGTTTAGTAAGGATGAATAAACTTTAATGGGCCATTATACAGGGCGCCCAATCCAAATGGGTCGGTATAAAAAAGTCAGACACCTGTAAGAGACTCCTATTCTTAGGAATGGTGTCAATTTTAAATTAAAAAAAAATACATACCTATATGTTTCGTTAATCGCCAATTCGTTGTTAATATCAGCGATGTAAATGCTCTTTCTCTTGTATTCATCCTCGTTGAGGGGGTCGTGCCAGTAGGTTGCCTGCACCAAAGATGTCTGCAGCCAGCTGAAAATAAATTATGAAATTCTGAGATAGAATTTTAGAGAATAAGTACGCTGTACAATCCATTTGACATAAATATGAGATCTGTAGTGATTACATAATGGCCCAGAAATAGAATTGTTTGAGCGTACTGGAGCGTAGGTACTTTCGAGAATGAAGTAATGACTTAATGAGGTGTCACTGAATTACATTTTTCATTAATATAATTTTCTTACAAATCAATATTATCCCGTATCGAACGCCGGAGATCCTCGTTGCTTTTTCATGTTATCTATTTCAATTTTTATTTTATACAAAAGTGTTACTACTTAAAAATCAGGAATATCAAAATATTTCTTAAAATAGTTAAGTTTGTTTTTAGTTGCGTAGATGACAGCACCATTTCTCTAGCTATATCAGAACCCTAATTAACACGTATTGTTTCAACTTAGAGTTGGTAAATCGGTATCAAAAAACCGTTAAAAATAAAACGAGATTACATATTCGTGAAAAAATTATCAAGTTCAACGAACCCGCTGAAATCAATATTATTTAATTATATTTGATTCAAGTATACCGTCTCAGGTATATTTAGGTGATCCATTCTCGGTGAACCGATTGAGACTATTCTTTTCGTATTTGAAAATTGGTGACTTTAAGTGTGATCCCATATTTGCGTAACACGTTCGACCCCGGTACTGTTTTACTAAACGCTTACAATATGCCGGTAGAAATTATCCCGATCACTCAGAGCATGCCACTGGGTTTATAACGCTGTCATAAGTCAAGTTCTTACTCCTATGCCAGTGGTATAGGAATACGAACGTTTTAGCACAACTGTTGTGTCGCCGGCATTGGCGCTAAATTTATTTGAACACACTTACGTGACACCAGCATAGGAGAACGATCTTTTTAGACACAAATACGTGTCACTGGCATAGGAGTTCGATAATTTGTGATCACAGACGTTGTGTCACTGGCATTGGAGAAGATTGGATAAGATCACAGACGTTGTGTCGTCGGGGCTGAAAGTGTTAAAAGTGGTCAGTAGTTTTTGACTTTATCTTTAATGTATTACATTCACCTAAAGTAAGTTATTTATTTGTAATGTTATTAAAGTGAACTTATCAGTTTTCAACCTTTATAATTAGGTATCTTAGTAATAAAAAGGTCAATCGGTTGTTTTCCTCGCGTTATCTTTTCGTAATCGCGTTAACGATATTCATACATACGGCACGTCTGAAAATATAGATATATTTTATGTAATAACACATGTATCCAAAACTTTAGTCGCCATCAAATATATCGGAGCAGCCAAGGTAATCAAAAATATCGGAACATGCACTTTATTGCTTTGATATTAGAGGCGTTGTTCCGATATTTGTGACCAAATCCACAGCTCCGATATATCTGATGGCGTCAGTACAGTCTCGGATCACCCTTTTTTGGTCACTTTATGGCTATTGAGCGACTTGTGGTCCAGGAAAAAGTTGGGGGTACCGGACTGCGAGGAAGATCCCCTATGAGGTGGACTGACCAGAGGTGGACTGCTCATTATCACGTTAGCCGGACAAGGTCTGTGTGTCGATCGTGACCTCGTGTGCAAATCACAAGCAAATAATACTGGCGACTAAAGTAAACATTACCAAGATGTAACTAGCGCCTAACTACACGAATGTAAATCAAAAATTCGAGACGTACGACACTGCTAGTTAAGCTATTTAACACGTTCGCCTCGCTACTGTTTTACAAAATGCTCAGGTATAATATGCCGATAGGAATTATCTAGATCACTCATTACCAAGATGTAACTAGCGCCTAACTACACAAATGTAAATCAAAAATTCGAGACGTACGACACTGCTAGTTAAGCTATTTAACACGTTCGCCTCGCTACTGTTTTACAAAATGCTCAGGTATAATATGCCGATAGGAATTATCTAGATCACTCATCACTGGCATTATACGAAACGCTTAGGCCCAGCACACATGGTGAAACGCAACTGCAACGAAACTGCAACTACTAGTTACTTTTGAGTTTCATTTGAGTTTATGCCATAGGTACCTTTGAGAGACAACACATAACGCAACTAGTTTGAAACCGGTTTGAAACGCGTTGCAGATCAGTTGCTTTGAAACCAGCGTGCAGGAAACTCGTGACGGATTTGGCGTCTTTTCTGTTCGACAAAATGGCTGACGACGAAAATAAAAACATTAAATTCGTATTGGAAGTTGAGAAGCATCCTTACTTGTACAATAAAACACTTTCAAGCTACTTTCGCAAGAATGAGACTGATAAAGCATGGGCTCAATGTAGGGATGTAACCACATACTTCTTCTTTTACGCCACCTTCTTTGTCGAAGATACAAATACAGAACCAAAACTTCTTCGTCACTTGAACTAGACATTTTGGAGACGTCTGTCTGGTCTCAAAATCGGAATGATTGTGACTAATTTCATCATATTTAGGTTGCGGCGTGTGTGGAAAACGTTTGAAACTGGTTTCAAACCTTAAATTTCAAAAGGGTTTCGTTGCAGTTGCGTTTCACCATGTGTGCTGGGCCTTATTCCTATGCCGCTTTCATAAGTCAAGTTCTCTGCCGTGGTATTCCTATGCCAGTGTTAGGAGTTCGATAATTTTTGACCACAGACGTTGTCTCATATGAATTGGAGAAGGATTAAAGATCACAAAGATTGTGTCATCTGGGTTGAACGTGTAATCTATTGAAATACTCGTACTGTAGATGTTACAGGCAGAATTGTAGTAGACCAAACTCTACTCCTTTAGTTTTAGGCGACATCGTTCGGTACAGTGAGCAATAAGCATAGTATATTTAGTAGCAGTCAGTGTGTGTATATATCTTAACACATCCTTAATACTATTCACATAAAGGTCTGTATTTGCAGTTTTCGAGAAAGTCAGCTAGCGTACTCGTGTCGCAAAAGTTTGCAAGTACATATTTCCAACTCTAGATAGTGAATTTGCATTGAACTCTATAAAGTATTCATTACCGAGGCATATTTTACCTTGCTCTGAAGTATTAATCACTTCTACTCGATAGCAGCGGTCTAACCGTAACGTTACAGTAGGTACAGCAGTGAATAATGGAGTATGGCTTACCAAGGTCACCCAAGGTCATTCGACGTAGTAAACACTAAGGAATCAATAGCAATTCCATAAGTAGAGATACCGACTCCATATCGGTATAGAGTACCTACCTATTACGTGCTAGGAATAAATAATTAAATGGTGATATACCTAGGTGATAATGATAAACAAAATCATCATAAAATCACAAAACCTATAGTGCTTAGATACCAAACTAGCCTAATATTCGGGTATTTTTTTTTTTATGATTTAGGCGGCAAACGAGCAGACGGATTGCCTGCTGTTAAACAATTACCGTCGCCCATGGGCACTCGCAACACCAGGGGAGTCACAAGCGCGTTGCCGGCCTTTAAGGGGGGTTGGAGCTCTGGGAACCTTACTCACCATCAGGAACACAACACTACATACCTGAAAGGTGGCAGTGCTATTATGGCTGTGGTCTTCTCTAAGGAGGAGGTACTTCCCCAGTTGGGCTGCCCCAGATTCAAGCGTGATGGTCAACGCTGTGCCCTACCTCTCATTGTTGGACGTAGTTTAAGGACATACCCGGGTCCGGGTCCGGGTCCGGGTCTTTTAGTACGATCGGCTCCAAAAATATGTGTACGCCTTCCTTATGCTTCAGACATACGTTCTCAAGCTGCGTTTTCACTTAGTGTTGTGAGGGAACATTTTGCATACAAATTGTGTAGTTGTATGCAAAATTTTCGTTCAGGACACTAAGTGAAAACGCAGTATGTACACATATTATTATACGTGACTGGCATTGGCATTAACATGTCAATGTTATTCTAAACTAAACTATACTTAACTCTAAAATAAAACAGAAAGAGACAAAAAATACGACCGTCTCACCTTTGATACGCCGCATAGTTGAGCAGCTCCCGTATGTAGTCACAGGTCTTGTGGGACACCGCCATGCAGTGGGGGAGGCCGTACACCCCCTGATGCTGGCCACCCAAGGAGATGAAGTTTTTAATCGGCGGCAACTTGTGACCACAGCGCTGGATTACGCCTCGTCTAAATAATAAAATAAATATTACAGGACATAATTACACAAATTGATTGAGCCGCAAGGTAAGCTCAAGAATAGAAGGCTTGTGTTGTGGGTAATCAGCAAACTATATATATAATATACAAATCATCATCATCATGTCAGCCGAAAGACATCCACTGCTGGACATAGGCCTCTCCCAAAACGACCCAAAATACCGATCCTGCGCCATCCACAGCGGCATCCTACGACCTTCACCAGGTCCTCGGTCCACCTTGTGGGGGGCCTACCTACGCTGCGTCTTCCAGTTCGCGGTCGCCACTCCAGAACCTTTCCGCCCCATCGGCCATCGTAATATACAAATACTTAAATACAAATAAAATATCCAGGACTCCAGCACAAATATCTGTGCTCAATCCCACAAAGAAATGCTGAAGACACGGGTTCCAATTCTGCCTCGGACCCCGGTGGACTTGGTTACTCTTGTATTCTATTTAAATTCATATTACGTAAAATTATCATATTATTTTTACCCATACAGGTGACCAGTGGAGACCCTGGAGTTGTATACAACGAATCGTAATTTTTGACATAAAATAATATGCATCTATAAGTTTTCGCGTGCTTCATATTCCACGGTCCGCAATTTCCAAACGAAGACAACCAAGTGGTTAAACCAGGACTTATACTGGAATTACCGCCCGGGCCAGGTACACTTGAACAAATCCACTTTTTCTAGCTGGGAAGCCTAAACGCAGTAGAAGTAAAGTTTATCGCGTAGTTACTTATTCGTTCGTAAGCTCTCAATTATGTCCTAAGAAATCATGAATAATGATTATGTAGCTAACAAAGCCACTATCTGCTCAAGTAATGTTGTCTAAAATAACAGGTTTCCCAGGCTCTATAAAACCCTTTGTTGAATCTAATACTGGCCATTTATTTTCTCCTTTATTTCCGCAACACACTAGTATTTTCCCATACAGTTATGACCACGTAACTTTCCATAGTGTATTGGGGCTAAGTGTGTTGACAGCATGGTTGGTACTATTGACATTCTGGTTACATTACTTACTTAACCTTTTCAACGTCAGTGACGAAATTGAGACCACTGACTCCATTATGGCATACGCCGCTTTACAGTATGCAAGTTTCCATTGATGGACGCAGTGGTTGAGGGGTTAATGTATAAATATCATATCATAAGGGTCAAAGAGCAGACGTACAGAGCAGATAGTTGAAAGAGAAACAGGCTAACTCTGAATAAGATTTCAATAATTAAAACAAAAATGTATGTAAAATTCTGTCTCTGTATCTGCTGTAGCAGTTAATTAGACATACTTGTTGGTAGGTTTATCGACCCCCTACTACAGCAAATATATAAAAAAAGAAAGTTAAATGCTTTTAATTTTAGATTGCGATGATACAGATAAGGAATAACATTATTGTTAGAACAAACGGAATAAAGATCTAGATAAAGAACAACAATGACTGAAGTGAATCTGATAAATTTCTGTATTAGTGCAAGGCTTTCTTTTAAAATTGTAAAGACCGCCTTAAACAGATGAGGGAGTTTTAAGACAAAAAAACTCCCTCAATTAATGTGCCTTATAGATAAAAGTTATGTCTGTTTTGTGGCGATAATAAAGTATTTATGTAAATGTTTTATTTTGCCATATTTGTTTTGTAAGATTGCTTACAGTTTATGAAATAAGTAACAAATCTAAGTATTTATAGACATTTAATACTTAACTATTGTCACAAAAGTGATATAATTTAACTCCCATACATATTCCTTTTGGCTATATAATATTTTTGTTTAAGAAAATGTTTAAAAGGTATATGGGTATCAGAGCATGGATAGATACCATACAGTATATTATGATCCTCATTTTAATCCTCAAAGTCAGAAACTTGAATATGGAGTATAATAATTTTTTTTATATGAAGTAGGTTAAAATTAGAGTCACAACTTTGAACAAGGTTGTTTGAGGAAGGTGCAGGTAGAGATATTAAAATAAAAAATATTCTTACAGAAACTGGCAGCCTTGTGAGAAGCCAATCACATTGAAACCTTTTTGTAAATTAGGATCGGCAGCGAGTACTTTGCATGCATAGTCCACTTGATCGTTTGGGTTCATGAAGAAACCATTCTCACGGTCTTCAATAGTGCTGTTCCCGATCCGCAGAGATGTGACATACACATTTGGTATTTGTTTTTCTAGAAAGATTTTGAATCCACCCAGACTATAGAATGCACAACAGGTGTCTCCTGGAAGTACAAGGAAATAGAGGAGGAATTAATAAAATATTATTAAAACAATTAATAATATTTTATACACAAATAGGTAAGCTTTTTTGACACAATTTCAGTTTTGAGACAATTTCTTATTACTGATTGCATTTTACGGCCAAAAGTCCATACTCGTTATTTAATTTTTTTTATTGTAGGTACTAACACGTTTTTGCCAAAAAAATATCAGAAAAATAGTGTTCATACCCATTCCATGCCATAATACAATAGGTGTTGGTGTTTGGGCAGCCACGGCGATTATAGCATGTATTAAACTAATTAACGACGCTACAAGTTTCATTGTTAAATATAGAGAAACCAAAATAATATATAATAAGTTTGTAAGTAGATTTTATATTTAAGATATGCACTTAAACTAATGACTGGGTTCAGCGTATATTTAAACTCTGTATGTTCTCTACATTAAAAGTTTCCTATTAAATTCCTAAAGTCACACAAATAAGACCGAGCACTGCAAATCTAATAATGAAATGAATTGAATAATAATACTAAACATAAACTGTCTAAACTAGTTCAATTCAAAGACAATAACAAAGAACTGTCAGATGGTTATATGTCATTAATTAAAAAATGCGCCAATACGCATGCCATATTCTGAAGTATCATTCCAAAACGAGTAGTTGTTAGATTAAAATTTACTGCTCTATTTATTGTAGTCTGGCAAATCTAAATTTGAGACAGTAGAAAAAAGTGGTGACCATAAAAACGCAACGCCACAATGCTCGACCTCGTAATGTACATCCTATCAATTGGCGACCACGATGTACTCTTGTCGCTGGGTCGTTATTCTTGGGCTGCGCGTTCACGGTCCGAAGTCCGTATAAACGTGTTACGTAGCAGCAATCCTAAGCCACGTTTTTTACACAGCAACAATGCTCGACCTATCGATATGGGTTCATAAAATCGGACTGACCGTGAGCGCGCTTAAAACGCGAATTGGACCACAATATATATCCGTCTTTGGAGATGCTTTGGAGAGACACTAATAAGGTTTTTTTTTTATTTATGACTATTTCTGTCCATGATCTATGTGAGTAACAATATGTACAGTCGACTACAAAGATATGTTTACATTTTTTCACATTAATCCTTTGTAGTAAGGTGCTAAAGTGTATACCCTCCTAAGACCTGACCCTTTTAAAAAATAGTTGTTATAAAGACCGAGATAGCTTTTAAAAGGCTAAAATGGCAACCACTGTTAAGACCTGACGATTCGTAAGCAAGAGTTGGCATTAAGCACGAGATGCCTTTCAAAGGTACAATATCATTTTTCGAAATTTACCGCGATATTTAAGACCATAAAGTCATTATCTTAAGGTTTGTATGGTCATCCCTTTCGAACGCATAGAATGGAACCATAGCAAGATGCCATATTTATTTGCAGTAGCCAGCAACAGGTCATAATGGCAGCAGGTCGGAAACAACGTAAGTAAATCCATTCATATTTTAGCCAAATATTGACATTTACTTTAATCAAAACTGTGTTTGCATTTATAAATTCATAAATTATACCTACATGGTGGTATTTTTGATAATCATGCGGCGTGAACGGTGATTTTTCAAGGTAAAATAATTTGTCCTTTTAAAAGTGTGTTCGGTCTTAGTGCCTAAAGTAAAGTTGTATAGTGTTTTGTTATTAGTTATCTTTTTGGCTTGAATTTAATAATATTCTTATTAAGTTAATTTGTAAATATTACGACTGTGTTAGAATAATTAAATATATGGTAACGACACGTTTTGCGGATACTGCGACAATTGTGAAAAGGGTCCATTACTGGCTTTTCAGGCGTCCATAGGCTACAGTTACCACTTACCGTCGGGCGGGATGTGAGCTCATTTGCAACTAAAGTTGCATAATACATTTCAGCTGTATGCAGTCCACTGCTGGACATAGGCCTCCCACAAATATGACTTGTATCATATTGGGGGTAGTTGCCATAGTCGCCACGCTTGGCAGGTAGTAGCTGTATTGGGTTGGCGGGTTGGCGACCGCAGTAGCTGAAGAGTGGGTTTCGACAGACGCTGCTGCCCGTCCGTAGGATTTTTCCCTTTGTTGCCTCTTACGACACCCGGGGGAGGAGATGGGGTGGTGCTATTCTAGTCAGCCGGCATCACACGGTTGCATAATGTTAGAATTAAAAAATACTTAAGATTGTTATTGGTACGAGTACACGTATCTATTCTGGTAAATATTTTTGATAACTTACATTACAACTAAAACAAGAAATCAAAAAGTGATTTCTTGTTTTAGTTGTAATTAGACTGAATAAAACTAAAGGTTGTAACCAACGTCCTTGTTTATTTACCTACTATCATTATGTTTCCTGCTACACACTAAGAACGAGAGTTCTTTAAAAAGAACAAAAGTATGGATTAACTGACTTAGTACAAAATAAAGTTTCTTTATTACTGAAAAATGTTTGTTCTAGGTAAAATGGTAAAGTTGCGTATAAAGTAGATTAAATTGCCACTAAAAGTTCAGGACTCAATGACTATATTTTTTTTGCCTTTTAAAAGTTCTTTCGGTCATAGTGACATCTTTTTTTTTCAAAACTCAGGACTCAACCATGAACGCCATTTTGTCCTTTTTAAAGCTATTTGGGACTTAGGAGGATATATATCTTTGTAGTCGACAGTCAGTGTGTACAGTCGGTACAGTTGCAGTTGCTGCAAAGTTACTTAGCCACTTTTAGTTAATGATACTTTGGATTAAAATATTATCTTAAAGCAAATTCTAGGGTTACTTTTTTGGTATATTCGTGGTATACTTATTCTTTGAAAAGTAGAAGCAGGACAACGTAAATAAATGACAACTTAAACAATCTGGATATTTGTGTGAAGTAGCTTTATGTTGAGTAATTTATTGGCTTTATTGCCATCTAGAGAATGGTACAGAGAATATAATACTCACTAGAGAGGGATGATAATTCAAATTAAACCTCATGACTGCGATTTCTCTTGTCGAACGGTTTACTCATTTATTTGTATTGGAACGATACGCTACGTAATGTCAAAATTATTTAAGCCATTGGCGGGATGTTTTAAATAAAAAAATAATATCGTTGTGTTGTGAATCGTGGTATTGTTAAGCGGATATTGTTTTTGTAACTTTGATATAATTTTTAAGATCAACTTTTTATAAGAAGTTTTATTAGAGGCGTTAAAATGGTATGTTTATTCATCGCATATGTTGCAAGCGGAGCTATTTTAATAATTATATTTCCTTCAAGGGTTATTGACATATTAGCAAACGCATTAAAAATTAAACGTAGACTTAAGCTCCTCTTAACTTACCTTGTAATACTAATGTAGTAATAATATAGAATCGGTTATGTCGAGTCCCTCAAAAGCGAGAGTAGCATTTACTTATTTTTATCCTTTTAATATCCTAGTGACGGTACATACATTAAAACTTGGAAGAGACTTTTGAACTGTTACATGTAAATCCCCGGTTTAATCTCGGATCCGATCGGCAACGTCTCCATACAGATACATACATACATTTCAGCCGTATGCGGTCCACTGCTGGACATAGGCCTCCCACAAATATGACTTGTAGCATCTTGGGAGTAGTTGCCATAGTCGCCACGCTTGGCAGGCTAGTTGGCGACCGTAGTAGCTGTAGATTGGGTTTCGACGGACGCTGCTGCCCGTCCGTAGGATTTTTCCCTTTGTCGCCTCTTAAGACACCCACGGGAGGAGATGGGGTGGCGCTATTGTAGTCAGCCGGCATCACACGGCAAATTCAGATAGGTACGGATAATAGACTGAATTCAGTATGGGCTATGAAGATCGCCTGTTGTCTGTCTCTTTTTTTATTTTTCTCCCCTACATTATTATTATTGTTGAGGTGTGGAATAAAGGATACTTGTATTGTATTATACTTATTGTATCCGTCGGATGCGCCCGCCGAATTTATCTCGGACACATCCGACCACATCCCCAGCCATCTCTAGATGATGTTGTCCATCGTTTGTTTGTTATTTTTACATATATAGCTAGCTATTTGCCAGGCCCATACAGCCGATGTTAGCATATGTAGTCAGCCTATGGTTTCGTTCCATTTTCTTCCTTTAGCTCTATTGGCTGGAACCCTATTTGTTAACACTAAGAGAGCCTGCGACCTCCACTTAGGCAGTGCAGGCCTGGTCATAACGAGGCTCGTATTTACGATACACTCTATCCTCCTAAGGCCCTTTTAGATGGCGTACGGTCCTACCTGTAGTTTTGACTATTACCAAACTACTTCATTGGATTATGAAACGTTTGCAGTTGGTACTGAGTTGCATTCCTTTTCTTCGTTCGATTTTAAAACAAAACTAAATCTAATTTCTTACACTATTGAAAAGGAAAACATTGGAGGTTGGTTGACCAAGCAACACATCTTAAGTTTTTTTATTTTCCCCCAGAGTGTTTGAGGGACAAAAGATATAGCGGCTATCAGGACTTACATTTCCGATGCCAGACAGAGTTCAGAAGCCCAGGGTTTAATACCTACGTAGGGAACTGCAGGAAATAATTAACAAACTAACATATCATTTTATCAATTTAATTGTTTAAAAAACAAATTAAAATTTCAACTGTACCTACGTCCATTCAGGTCATAATGTTTCATTGATAATATAATTAAACATCTTTTTAGATGAAACTTGTAAGAGACAAGTAGTGTCTATTTCCTAGTCTCTGGTACTTATTTATACATAATATCTATGAGGCCCGACATTAAGATCTTTCCGTACACATCATTAGATATCTAAGTACATACAGTAAAATAGGTAGATAGAGTAGGTACATATTTAATTTTACAGATAAAGTAAAACTTTTGAATTAGGTGGATTTTATTATATAATAGGGATGATGACTAGAAAGGAAAAAATCTATATGGTCCGTTAGTTAAATTATCAAAAAATAATCTGTAATGAGTCCGTGACGCGATGTCACATTCCAACTCAAGATATCTCCTTAATATTTTTGGTTGCCGTAAAAAAAACCTATTATAATTGGTCACCATTCCTATTATTATAAACACCTAATTAGAGATCTTAGTAAATAAAACTATTTTATTATTTTCGTCGTTTTCATGAACTAACGAAAACCAGATTTGTTAACCCTAATTATGGCTTATGTAGGCATCTCAACTTTAAGAAAATCTATAGCAAGTCAGTTGCAAAATAAATCCGCAATTGTTGCGTTTCAATACACTTAAACAATATTTTGCAACCGACTGTACGCATTTAATACCATATTTTTGGCATGTATATCGTTAAGGCAGCATTAAAAACAAAATATATCTAAGTAAGACAGGATATACTTAAATAAACAGCGCATTTGCAGGAGAACTAGATGTTATCAGTATTTTTTTGGAATTTTTTTAAAAGACATGGCACAGAAAGTTAAAGCTTCATTCAAACTTTTTATAGAAGATTACAAAAAATAAATTGTAAAATAAAAACTTTAGAATCTGATCGTTTGCATGCGATAAAGTATGGAAGAACCAGAATACACATACAAGCGAATACCTGACCGTTTGTGAGTGAGACCACACTTTATGGCTGTCGGCGGAGAATCGGTCAAATCATAGAAAGATAAATTAGAAAGATTTCATTATTTGGAGTAAATTTACACATTTTATCTTTTTGGTCCTGTTTGATACAACTTCAATCATCTTGTAAATAGCATCCTTAAAAAAATATCAACATTAAAAAAATGGTATCACTATCGTACTCCCTAAATCACATTCTGTTGGTATTCTATTAGAATACTTATCCTTACTGACTTAACTTAAAATTATCTTATTCTACCTCATCACAGTCTCATAAAGGAATCACAAAAGTCTATTCCACAGAATCACGCCGGTCTTCCTTCGTGGTGTATGCAGCAAAAGTAGTCGCTCTGACTCAGACTCACTCAGACACTCTCGAGACCAGGGGGTAGTCAGTAATCATTTCAGGAACATCGACTCGATATCTGCCTCTCTATTACCGATTTTCGATGGCAGTTGTCCTTATATTGAATTGGTCAGATTTTACATCAGTCGTCCGCCCTGCTCTTTGTAGTAAATATTATGCTACTTTTAGTTCCCATAGAACTCATATTCTTAATCTACGCAGGTCCTCGCGTATTTTGTAAATGTGCAGCACACTAACATTCCGGTCCTAAAGAACACTCAATCCCGACATGATCCCGATCTAGCTTAACTAGACGGTACAGCCTCAATTTAAAATGAATCAAATCCTATAGGATTCTCATCGAATCTGTGTGCTTAAGTATGTTGTGTTCTATACTTCGGAGCTTCCTCTGTTCCACGTAGTCGCTGGAATCTGAGGACTCTTGCTGCTTGTGGAGGTTGTAGGACCGGATCCGTCTCGCTCTCGTGTCGGAGTCGTACATGAGCGTGTGCGTGCTGCCCTGTCTTGATCTGAAGGCTAGTTTGTAAGGCGTACTGCTCTGGACATCCGACATTGATCTGATGTGGCGTCTGAATTTTGACTCCTTTGTAAGGGGTGCGACTGTGAATATTGTTTCTTTCTTTGCTTCTTCTACAGACCTAGAAAAAAAGAAAAACGATGGTTATAAAAATGTCAAGTAGTCACAAAACAGTAATTGCTATAGGTTCCATATTCTAATAAGACTAATCCAAGTTTTATATAACAAAGTGTGTACAGCTATGCTTGCTGCAAAAATCGATTACTTTTCCGAGAACTGTAGGTTTCTGACAAAGTAGGTGCAAATTATCAGGTACATTTATGTGACTTCACAAAGGACAACTTAATCTAGCTTGACGAGAAAAATACCTAAATCACAAGTACCTACTTATAATTCTGGTTTAAACAAACACCATGGAGCATTAAGAATTATGTCATCATTTGCCAAGCCAAGCCCATGATTACTAGTGGAGAAATTCGTTCCAGATGTGATTTATTTGTTACATCCAAAGTGACAGGAGTAACTTTCTAAGATAATTCATGCATATGTATTATGGTAAATCACATTTGTCACACAATCGAATGGCATTAGCCCAGGCTTTTCTACTCTTCCCACATAGGCAATGTCGCCAATACAATAAACAATTACTTGATTAACGTGCAGTTGATTTATTCATCAGGCATTGTTGGTATAAGTGATTACAAACTTCCTGAATCATCCGAAGCATATGCAAACATACCTGAATTACATAAATAACTTCAGTTTAAAATAAAACTTGGGGCTTAAAATAAACATCGATTATTTGAAAGCGGCGATATAATCTTTGCACCCGAAATAACTCTTAACGTTTCATTGATTCCGTCAAAGGTATTTTTAAACTTGGTTCTTGAATACATCACATTAAAGTAAAAAATGCATACACGTTTTGTGTGTTGTGTTAAGCCATTATTTGTTTGTCCTTTGATAACATCGATGTCGTTCCCGGCTACAACGACAAAGAACTACGGTTCAAGGATATACCTTGAAATCAACAGATAATTGTACTTCAATTATAATTACTTGTAGTTAATGACAATTGTTTTGATACCCAACAACGGCTGCAATCAAGTTGTCAATAAAATAACCATTAAATATGCGCTGGTCACCGTGTTGCATTTCTGCCAATCAATTAACAAGCCTGACAAAGCAATGTTTTTTATGTTCTATATTTAAATTTTATTGTCTTTATTTAAGTTAGTTACCTACATACATACACACATACATTCATTATTTGTCTCCTGCAGTGCAAAAATAAGTGTACCTACTTGCACAAGAAAGGCAGCAATAATTTGTAACGCACTTACAAATAATCGCGTTTCGGTACCGTAAACTGTTTCTGTAGGAATTAGATGTGCATGGTAATCTTAAATTATGCATTTTTTTTGGATGTACGTACATCTACACAACCGTTTCGACAAATAATCTATAAATAACTATAAAATAGCTTGCATTTTTCATGCACACGAAGGCGACAGGTAGGGGAATATATAAGTAGGAATCGACAACCAAGGGGGTCGGCTGTATCTACCTTTTAATACAGAATTTTTTATTTGTATCTTTTTTTTTTAATTATATCTACGTATACACCCACCATCATACTTGCCCCTGCTTAACGAAGAGACGTAATACTAAATATATTTAATAAGTAAGTAGATCATACAGTTAAAACTTTGGCAAATAATTTATTTGAACTTGAATTTGCAAAGACATGAAACATTAAACTTGTTTATACTGGGATGTTTGTGATGGTTGATGACAGAACTAGATGACGTTGCCCGTCTTATTTCAGTTCCATTATTTATAAATAGATCATGCTATATTTGTTATCATTCGGTAAATAATTGCATAAGAATAAATTATCTATGTCGTTACTTATAGAAATTTTCCTTTACGTAGACCAACGACCTAACATGTTCAAATATTGCGACAGACTTCATGTTTGTTCAATGGTTAATTGCTAAGTAATGATTGCATTGCTATAAGATTTTTATACCAATGTCTGTGCTATATGGTTTACCGTTCGTTCCCAATTCGGCGGAATAATTTTTATTTAGTTTTGTTCCCCAATTACTTAAAGACGTCTGAGAATTATAATTATTTTTCGTTAAAAAGATATACTAGTTAGCAGCAAATTAGAGAAGAAGAAGGAGTAAATACCGCGAAAAAATTTCGGACCATTGTCTATGTCACTCTCACGATGCCTTTATTGAAGTAAAAGAAAAAGATGCTCGAAATTTACGAATATCGCTTTTCGCGGTAGCGCCGCCGAACAGGCTTATTCTCTAATTAGGTATACAGGGACATATCGACAGTGGAAATTTCAAATGTCGTAAGTCGCATATAAAAGTATGTCCCTTACGACATTTGAAATTTCCACCGTCGATATAGTCTGTTTTATGAATCTATAGTGTTAACTATTTTTAACTCATATTTTATCATTAAATGAAATGTATTTTGCCTATATCGTTGACGTCCACGGTAAGATATTAAAGCAAACAAGCGAAAAAGATCGAGGTATGTATGTACAACAAGAAGGTAGGTACTAACTTTAGAGAAGGCACACAGTCTTGCCTTTACGCCATTCATGGCCTTATTTACGCAGACTGTTAGATGCAGCTGTAGTTGTACTCAAAAGTTTAACTATAAACAAAATAAATAGAACACGTCGCGATTCTAAACACTAGTCTCAATCTTATATCTGTACTGTTGATAAAACCTGAACACTCTTTCAACGTGTTGAGCTATAAAATACCAACGATTACGGATGTAAGGAAATATATAAACAAACTTGGGCAATATGTTTCCTATCGCGCTGAAGAATTTCAACTAGCTACTCATATCTGCCAGGCTCACATTCCGGACAGAGCGGAAACGATGCTAAGATCTGCCATCGAGTGCTTAATAATCCATTAAAAATAGGTGCGTCCATTAATAATAGCATCCACTCAAGATGCCAGTGGGTGTATAGAGCTGGAATCCAGTTTTACAATACAACTTCATCGTTCGCGCGACATCGGGACATGTTAGAGCCTGGGTCTCCATTTTCAAACCCAGTTCGCGTCGACGGCGTGTCATTACTGTGGATTACCGCGATTTTTACCATGTCGTCGGTCCACCTTGTGGGAGTCCGGCAGGCTCGATGCCTCCCAATTCATACGGTTTTAATATTAATACCAAACCAAGGCTATCAAAGAACTATATTTCTATCAAAAACAAATCATGGTCTAAATCTAATGAAATGATGATGTGATTAAAAATTGTTTTTAAGGCCAAATTTGATTACCTTATTAGATAATCTTAACAAATTGACCTTCTGTATCACAATCTTAACCTGAATGGATTAAAAGATAACATTTTTCCTTTTAATATACAATGTGTAAATCTAATAAAGTAACATAGGATTTACCAGTAGATATAGTCATTAACCAAAAGGTAGTGACCGACCGAAACAAGTTTTTTTGCCGAAACCGAAACCGAAACCGAAGGTTCGGTTTGATTTTAGTTTCGGCCGAAACCGAAACCGAAACCGAACCTTTTATAAATCTGGTAAAAATGTTATAATAAAATGCTCGTTGGCCCGTATTTTCCTATTTATTTGTGTGACGAGCACAGATATTTGTTCCTGAGTCATGGGTGTTTTCTATGTATTTAAGTACTTATATGTATCTATCTTTATCGTCATTTAGTACCTACAACATATACCATACTTAAAGTGTACCTATGGCTCTGTGTCAAATACATCTTATTTACTGCTTTTTTTGACGACCGGTCTATCCTATGAAGCCGATGGTCCTGGGTTTAAATCCCAGTCAGGGCATTTATTTGTGTGATGACCACAGATATTTGTATTTCAGTATTTATATGTATTTATCTATTATATCGTCGTCTAGTAACTTCAACACAAGCCTTACTGAGCTTACCGTAGGACTAAGTCGATTTGTGTAAGATTGTCCCGAAATATTTATTTATTTAATCTAATCACCTTTGGCAATCATTTTAGGAAACATTTTTTAAATTATGTGCCTTCATAGGTGACATAACAAATCAACAATCAGTAACATACCTATGTTTATACTTTCTAAAAACAGTATTCTTGAAACACTTACTGAGATGAGCGTTTTCCTTTTTTAGGATTTACTACTTAAATACTGTATCGTTTATTATAAGCCATATTTTATTGTATTATCTAAAAATTACAATTGTGTTCAATTAGTGCTATAATAAGATACAATTTCCATCCTCGGATCTTGACGTAAAGCATGAAGTTTTGACAAAATTGACCAAGTCCTCCAGAGTAACAATAACGTTTTCGGACAAATACCACAAGAAAATTTACAGTTTCCGAACAAGACATCGTACTACGACTACTACGAAAAAAAGCGTACTACGCCACCCACAATCACACACGATTCGTTGTTTTTCAGGCTTTAGTTTCTAGCCGTTTCTTTTAGCTATCTCCTTCATTTCGCTTGCATCGCTTTTAAAGAGGCCAAAAAGTTGTGTGAAAAATATTTTTTTAAGTAAAAATAAATATTCACGACTTTTATTCCCCAGAACATTAATTGGTCAATTATGATTGGAGACTTAGACACCTTGTTTTGGCAGCATATTTTCTACTTTTTTTATAAAATCTAAGTAAGTCTCTAATTAAGCTGAATATAAGTTTGTTCGAAATATATTTTCTAGACGATATTAAAAACATCATATAGTCCGTAAAATGGTAAAAGTAAACCTTTCTTACATTAGGTATGGCTTGAAAATAATCATGCTATTCATAGTATTCACTCATGCAAAATCAGGCTATACCCTAAGAATACGTAAGTGAACAGTTAGACCAAGTTTTATTTTTAGTTATAATAAATGATACAGTCTTTAAACATAGATTTAAGTTTCGTCACGTACCTATGTCTACCACTGTACCAAACTACTTTTTTAATAACTTATTACACGTAAAACGAGCAACGAGCACTGATTCAGTAACCGGCGGTTGGCAGAGGAGTTAGGCGAGCGCGCCATTTATTGTCAGCCATGCCTAGCGCGCCCGACCTTAGCCCAACGCGATCCGAAAGTACGATGTTAAAAGTTTCGGCTCGGCCGAAAGGTTCGGCCGTTTTTGGCCGAAACCGAAACTCGGGCCGAAACTTGATTTTTTGGCCGAAACTGGCCGAAACCGAAACCGAAACCGAAACTTCGGTCGGACACTACCAAAAGGTTTTTCTTTACTTATACCTATTATACATATTTTTTGTAATATTTCTGAACAGTAATGTACTGCGAACATTACGCCATATGAGCTTTTGAAACTGACTGTCACCGAGTATTTAACTCGAGTGTGTTGCATTACATTGCGGCTGAATTTTTTTATATGAATAACATTTTAATTGTATTTCTAAGCAATGGTTATATAAATATATTTCGTAGGTCCTATTCTACCTTCCGTTAAGAGATTCGCCCTTATATGATTTACACACTGTATACCTTACTAATTTACTTATATCATTTCCTTCTATCATCCACAGACGTCCATTGTTGGACATAGGCCTCCCCATATACAGCTACAGGGACCGGTCTTTAATATAAGGAATGCCGTCATCCGCCCTGATAGTGCTTCTTCTGGTCCTCAGGTGGTTTTCTAGACGCTGTTTAGGGACTACACCCTTTTTTTTTGTCGGAGTGGGGAATGCCTTTACGCATCGTCTCCCCTGACCGCACTACATCTACACCCAGGCCCTAGCAATTGAGCATAGATCTAGAATTCTAGACCTATGCTCAATTGTTCAGCAGTGGAGCTCTGTGACTGACATGACTAAGGTATATACAAAATAGAAATACGGAAATTGTAATATGAAAACAAATTCATATTTGTGCAACACTGCAGCTAAACAATTATAGGTATTGAATGTAACTTTGTTATTTTCCTACTCGAACATTTGATGACGTGAGAGCTATTTCAAGATGTACTAACTACCATTCTGTACTTGGTGTGGGCGTAAATAAGTGTAATAAACGCTCTTATAACCAAGATATAACGCGTAATTACGTACCAAGTGGAACGCTGACAATTTAATTCAATATAGGTCTGTTCTGTTTATAAAATCGTATATTAATAAACTACGTCGTGTGGTGCGGGCTGAATATTACCACCCCATCTCCTCCCGCAGGTGTTGTAAGAGGCCACAAAGAGAAAAACTCGATGGATGGGCAGCAGCGTCCGACGAAACCGAATCAACAGCTATTAGGATCGCCAACCCTGCCAAACGTGGTGACTATGGCAATAGCCCCTCAAATCATATTTAGGAGGCCTATGCCCAGCAGTGGACGTCGTAAGGCTGAAATGATGACCCTAAACTGCGACCCGAAACCGCCGGGACCGGGAGAGTCCCTTAAGAGAGGTGGAATATACTGCGTCTCCAATGAGGTCTCTGACGGAGGCATATGCAGAGGACAGCAATGGCGAAAGTAGTCGGAGGAGTATGTCTACTACCTATGGCTTAGAAGTGTTAAGAAATGTTAAGATTATATAAATGACGCAATCCTATTTATCAAATTAAATAATTTCGTAGAGCCTTTAATTAACACTAACCTGATTTTATACTGTTAATAAAATGTATATACATATCTTAAATCTTAATATTGTGAATGAAATATGTTCACGTATGACTTACTTAATGAGATATGTTATAGTTGGTTCCATAAAATGAAATGGGAATTATCCACATGTAAGTAGGTATATTGAATTATTAATTTTATAAATGTGTAGTCTCGAAGTTATCAAAAATTCGCGGTAAGATTAGGATAACGATAGGCAATCTTGTAACATTTATCAGTTTTATATAATATGAATAACATTAAATATTATCTGCAGGAATTTATCATTGTGACTAATGAGTAATGATGTCAAAGTTATTAGTCGCGACACATAATATGACGGAGCCTAGGTACGTTGGTAACATATGTAGTTGTGTAGAGTAAAGATTTTGTATCTCTTAATATCCAAATATCTTATATAGGTAGTGACAGAGAAGACCAGTAAGGCGCTTAGCCATAGGACAAACCTAAAATCCCACGTTTGGTTACTTTTCAGCATGCTATAGCCCGAAACATGTCGCCTACTCCGATGTAAGCACATGTGAGTACATCCGTTGTAACTGCGTAAAGCTATAGTGTTAATATTTTTAGCTAGAACAAAAGATAGAACATTATGAAATATAAATATGAAACTGTGACAGTGACATCATGATCACACCCCTCGATTTCCCTTACGAAATGTAAATATGTAGTTGAATACACGTTCTCATAATAACGACTGCTATCTGACAGCATAATAACTGCACGTGTCTAGACAAAGGCTATTAACTGAGAATATTCTATAATTTCTCAGATGGCACTAAGTTATCGCCCGGTGTCGCGATCCGAGGAAACAGGGTTACCAATGCCGTAACTATCTCTATCTTTGCCGTTCTTACATATGCGTGCGATAAAGAGGCAAACAGACGAACGAAGTGTTTGGTAGGCCATCTGAAGTCGGAACAAAATCCATGGGCATAATGTGAATCATACACGATATGAAGAAGGAAAATGGACAGTTCATTTTACGTCATGAAGAGATACTTTTTGCTTTTTGAGCATCATGTTGTAACATGTAGTTTATATTGTAAATGAAAAGTCGGTTTATAGAACAACTCGTATATTAACCTTATCTAATTTTGAGTTAAATTTTCAAAACGTCAAGTAGGTCCCTAATACCTATTCGGGTCATAAATTATATAAACATGACAGTGACATAAACTAACAAATGATTAAGAAGTACCTAAATAATTTCGCGTACCTATACATGTTTGTTTAGCTTCTGCACGTGCCTTTGTCTGCGTAGAATATTTACGAAAATATTTGTTCTAAGTAGGTTTAGGGACTAATAAAACATACATAAAACTCCAATACCCAACATAGTCGTATACCGGGTGCGGCCTGTAATAGGAGCAAAAATTTTAGGGATCGCTTCTACACCACGAACGAAACAACATTTGTTCTACAACTTTAAATAATGGGGTAATTTATTACTTGTGATTTATTCGAACAAAGTAAATAGTATTTTCAATGAACAGCATCCAATAGTCTAGTTGACGTTTACTGTCAGCTTACAAACTTCATAGTTTTTGCAATACATTGCTTGCTTGGAAAATATTTTTTTATTAATATTTATTAAACTATAAGTTATTTTCAAAAGTCGTAGAACAAATGTTGCTACGTTTTTGGTGTAGAAACGACGCCTAAAGTTAAAGCTCCTATTACAGGCCACACCCGGTATACAATCATAAAAAACAAGCTTTGCTTAATAAATATCTCTCTTTTATAGATAATTCGACCTCCTTTCACTCAAGATTATCCTATGTCCTTCCTAGGGCCCTAAACCTCTATACTAGATTTCATCATATTCAGCGGTTTAAACGTGAAGAATTAACAGACAGACACAGTGTCTTTATCTTATTAGTATGTATTCTCACCATTTCAAAATATTGGAAATCCGGATAGCAGATAAATCTCAGATTATAAAGTAAATTACACGACGACCTTCGGGGAAAATTGTTGACGTCATAAGGAAAAAATTGCCAAGTTTAATAAGTAACTGATAACCCTATCTGCTCCGAGATCTTCGCTCGACTTACCCTGACTGTTATTTATATCTTTATCACGCTACAGAAATAACTTTATTCTGCTAGTCAGCAGTAAATTACATCAAAGATATCTTATGCCTTATGCCAACTGTTTTTGAAAAAATATATACCCCTTTAATGTATTAATTTATCAGATATATTTATTGGTACATGTGTTTGTGCCTCCTCAATTGCAGTGTTGTCCCTGTCGAATTATTGGGAATATAAAGTATATAGAAATACGATAATTTACAACTTAATGCACGCAATCTGCTAAAGATATCATACAATTATTACCATACCAAGAAAACTAAGAGAACGCTGCCAAAAAAAGCATTTAGATACAGGATGAAACCCTAGGTTTAAGGTGATTTATCGAATAACCTTTTCATAGCCGTATTTTGTTCCATATCAAGATCAACACCACAAAGCCCATTACACTCAATCAGATGTAAATTGCACCCAATCCCATGTCACAACACGTGCCTTTAAAAAAAACAGCGAGACAACCATACAGTATTTTTAAATTCGACCACGATGTGTTTACGTGCAACGCTTTTTATTCTGTTGTTTTATGTCGATAAAAGATCTTTATCAATGGTTCCTATTTGACGCCGTCACGGAATGCGACTCGATTCAATTTAGGAATACTAACCAACGATACATTCAGAACGTTACTACTAAAGAAAGAGCAAAATTCATATTAAATATATTAATAGTTTATGTTAAGTTGCTACATAATGTAAGGCATAAAAATACAATTTTAAACACAAAACTTTCGTGAGATTCAAAAATATTATATTAATTAACTACTCACTCTATAAGTAAGTCAAATATTGCTCTACATGATTCTCACCGACTTATAAAACGTGAGTACCTATCCCGATTCTATACATAAAAAATATAAAAATACTAGTTTGGTAATATTAAACGAAGCGAAACTGAGTATCATAATAACATCAAACGAGTATTTTTATGCCTAATTATGTACAGTTACATACACTACTTTCTACACTCAGTATAAGCTGTTAATAAAAAAAGTCAAAAGAACATTTGTAACGGCGGTGAATGAAATGCAAACGTAGCTTTTTTTTTGCTTCAGAGACAATCTAGAGTCAATACAGTTTAATATTAAAAATGCGAATGTTTATATAAATAGTTTGGCAATGTTTGTTTCTCTTTCACACGAACTACTGAAAGGTTTTTAATGAAACTTTAACTTCATATGAATCGTCAAATTATAAAGTTATTGTGTATATCGACCACATAAAAATAGATTAGATACTCGAAGTACCTAATCATGCGCAGATGAAGTCTCGGGCAGAAGTTAATGAAATATATTACATTTATACATAAATTCTTAGTCCAGCTTAGACATACACTGCGCTACAACGCGTAAGTCATAATCATAACAGCCATTGTAAAACGCATTCAATTCTGTACCCTACTACCCTGCAATTAATGGCATATTCAAATAAATTGTATAATGTTTACACAGCTTCTATGGCGGGAATAGTACACGCGACATTCACATAATTATCTCATTTATAGACTAACATAAGTACATCATAATATTCATAATAGTAAGTGTTATGATAGCAAGCACTTTACATATTCCCATGTTAATACAGTAGGTGCCTACTACTAGATACGGTGGCAGATACTGTCAATATAAGTATATAGGTATGTAAGTTTAATTTCAATACGATTTTGTATCAACTATCTGTTAAAAAAACATAAGTAAGTATCTGTTAAAAAAACATAAGTGATTTATTTAGTTCACCATTTAAATTTTGTTCCTCCTTGTGGACATAGTCATTGTATTTAATGGACCCTAATTCGCATAGACCATTTCCAGATAATCTTAATAAGTATAACAAAAATAACATATATGCAATTTGCCATTAACTATCGCCACAGGAGATACAAAAAATAAAGGAAAAAAATGTTATGACCCAAATAAAATTAGAAGGCGTTCAGGAAAAAATCCAACACACAAAAAATTTGCAACCAAATTCAACGTTACACATCTAGTATTTTACTTTATTACAAGTACTTCTTTCTTGTTTATTTCATTCATAAACAAAATTCATAATACATACTATGTATACCTACATAGTATGTATTATGAAGGTAGGTACGGTAGGTACGCTAAACTATCTTCGATGTATAAATTTTTAGTTTCTAAGTAAACAATTTATATACGGTAATAACAGCTAATCACATATTTATTACGTATTTAGCAGACACAGAACAAAACTGAATCATCTTTACAATATGCGATCATGCGGTTTTAGTCATTGTTGATGTTAGTCAGATATATTTGCTCCTTCAATTAAATTAGTCAATACCGGTGTGTTTTACCCCCGCACCAGATGAAAAATATAAATGCAAATGGTATACCTACCTATGCCTATATTTAGGAGATATGTAAAACGTAAATACTGGCAATAAAGTCGTGTTTTTCTGTTATTTCATTTTTATAGGGGGCATCACCATACAAAGCTAGGTGTCCTACCGCGAAAATTGCGAACGATTGTCCCTGTTACTATAATTGCGCTTTAATTGGGGTAAAAGATACAGATGCCGAAATTTTCGAACTTTAATATTCGCTGTACAAAATTTCACGATGTCGCAAAAATGATTGTTTCTTGTCCCGAATTTCGCTAAAAAATTTAAGTTACCAACTAGGCAAATTCTAATACAGCTACAATAAATAAATAAATAAAATATAATTAAGATGAATAAAATAACTGAAACGGATTAAATCGCGTATCGTAGGGGATAGTGCAATACCGCGCCGCGTTACCAACAAATGCAATATTTAAGATACAGACAGAGTTCTGGTACATTTCTTTATTTTCAAATTTTAGTTACGCGGTATTGTCCCCGACGGTATACTATTTTAAACTTGATCCCCGCGTTTCGAACTCTTAAGCGGATCGTTAACGCTTCAGTTGTTTCATTTCGTAAGTAATTATTGCGGCCGAAGACAATAGATACTATATAATTAAGGTGCTAAACGAGAATTCAAAGTACCTACAATGTATTAGTGTTAAATTTCACTAGACTTTGAAAAACGACAGAAACTACCTATGTTTATTATTTACAAGTCCCTGGCTATAGTGTAAAGTCCATTAAGCCACCCGCGTCACAGTAATGCTTAATTAACAATATGTAATATATTATCCAAGAATATCGAGTACTAATGTGCATCATTGCATAACCTTATGTAAACAAACTCAAATTGTACTTTGTACCGATTGAAATATGTTCTGCACTAGATTCCTTCTATGCAATGCAATTTCAATCTAATACCGGTATGGTTAAGCATAAGGCAGCTTAGAAAATTGAGGGTATGTTGAGAAATTTAAGTATTTTGGCTTATACAAGGTGTAATAAAAATAGAGAGATGGGATTTAAAAAAAAAATTGACGCTAAAATAGATTGTTTTTCTATGGGGCAGATCATGCAAGTCAGTCAGCCATTTTTCGCGTCAGAAAAAAATCATTCACTCTTTCCTAATCAAAACACGATCCTGAATATGGTCTTAAACGGATACCAACTATTTTTGTTACATCCTGTAGAAAAATGATAAAGTATCAGCTGTGTTATCTCTAAGTTTCTTGACCACACAGAGAAACTATAACTTTGTATTAAAATTATTATTAATTTAACAAAAAACATGTTTGATACCATTATGTCCAGTCAGCAGCTGAAGCTACTAAGCGGGTGTTCAGAACGAGCTAGCCGCCCTTATTCTCTTAACAATGAAATCGTACCAAGCTTATTTTGTTGTTGAATGTACGTACTTGTGATTAAGGCTTGGTCACATAGGGCGCGTTTTGTGGCGGGGCGCGACGCTGCCGTCCGAATGTGTGCCTTATTTCGTTGCATTAGCCACACCGCTGTCACGCCCCGCTGCGCCACGCTCTTAAAACGCGCCTATCTGTCCAAGCCTTTAGGGATTCAAAAGTTTATTACGTTAAGCTATCATTGATATAGGAATTGGTTAAGAGTTTGTCCTGGCATTTTACACTACTCTCTAGGGTCCACTTCCTATCCTAATCCCAAGATTAGGCATACACAACATATTACGACGAACACGACTACCATTTGACTTTTCAACCCAGAGGAAAAATTAAGCCTTGTTAGGATTAGGTCGTTCCTCATCACAATTTCTTTTACAAAAAAGCGACTGGTAATTATCAAATAATTTTTCGCATATATTATAAACTTTTAAGAAAACTCCGGTGCGAGACGGGGATCAAACTCGGGACCTTCCTATTACAAGTAGCATATCTTCCACCAACGCTTTTATACGAATTGGTAAACAACGCAAAAGCAACTAATGCGGAACTTCATTCATTTGAAAAGTTCAACTGGTATCGGCGGTGAACCGGTCCAATCAAGAAAACCCACATTAAAAAAATGGATGGATTAACAACAACACTCTTACACCGGTACATTTATGGACCTTATTATATAATGCATAAGGTCCACCGATGTACAGCTAAAAGTGTTGCTGTGTGTACGTTCGGATGCTAATCGACCTTATATAATAATATCAGAATAGAACTGCAGTGTTCTATAATGAGAATCGAACGAATACGTAAGTTATGTTTGTTGATAAGTATTTCATCGTTACACGATTACTTTGGACGATGGATGTGTCATATCATATTGCATTACTTTGCCTACTAATGTTTAGCATATACTTGCCAGAAGTAGTAAATTGATAATATATCTGATGCACCCATCAAAGTACCTATACAGATATAGTGAGAAACTATTTTCCTTCGGGAAAACTCGGATCTTTATCGTAATACGATGACACCCGAAGAGTCAATACATGATCGTATTAAATTAATGACATTTTCAAGTCCATTCATATGAAACTTTAATAATTAGTGATAAACATCTAACTGAAAAATGAAATTTGACATTAAACAATAAAGTTCCATATTAATGGATATGAAAATTTCACACATCTAATACAATAATTAATTGACAGTTCGGGTGCCGTCGGTTTTCGATCGATATACGAGTTTTCTCGAAGGAATATAGGTTTGCACTACATCTGTACTAATTGTTATACACCGTGTTTTATTTATTACCATTAACTTGAAGGGAAGATACTTAAGGTAAACTAGAATTGATTTCTCTAAAGGCTTGGTCACATAGGGCGCGTTTTGTGGCGTGGCGCAGCGGGGCGCGACGCTGCCGTCCGAATGTGTGCCTTATTTCGTTACATTAGCCACACCGCTGTCACGCTGCACTACCGCCACGCTCACAAAACGCGCCTATGTGCCCAAGCCTTTAAACCAATATAAGAGCGTCCCAATGAATGCCACTTTCAACGTTAAGTCATTGCTAATAGAGGTGACAGAAGAGTGTGATCCATTGGCCATTCACGTGTCGAGCACAGGTACGTTTACCTTACTTTTAATATATTCAATAAATAAACCTAAACGTCATTGTGGATTATCCACGGTAGTTAAAAATTCTGGTTTAAAATAAACAAAAGAGCAAAGTACTTGTGTAGCATTGATTCGGATCGTCTGCCAACTATTCAGACAAGAGATTATGATCCATCTGAATTTAAGAATTAGGTTCAATTTCACTTGCTATTATTTTGGTAGTGATACAAAGGTCAGTACGAGGTAGCTGCGTGCACGCACGTATTATTAAGACACGGCTAAGGTCCATCAGTATCGTACTTGCATAATAGATTATCAAATGAAGCAATCACTCATAAAGCGCGCTATTCAATGACAGCTGCATAAGGAACGTTATTATAAGGTACTAAAGTAGGAAGTAATCTCGACACGGAAGAAACAGAAATAGCAGAATCGCAAACATCGCGTCTCGGCGTGGTAGTCTTAACGTTTCTCTTTTTAATTTGCAACGCTAATGCGCTAACGTTTCAAGACCTTGATGTAAAATGTTTTATAAGTATAACCAATAACGAAAATACATGTTATTCAAATATTTAGTGGAACGGCGACTCGAACAAGGCATTTAAAATGTTTTTGGTAAATACGATATTAAAGCAACATGTACCTACTTAATGTTTATAGCTTGTAAATGGCAAATTTAGACACAAAGGGCAATTGGTACACAAATGTTGTTTTATATTATAGTTACCGTTTATTTCTCTCTTTTGTTATGTGTTTACTCGTAATAATACGAGTAGGTATTTTGTTAAACGTATCTAAACGTACTAAAGCCCCATTTATACCAGACAAGAACTTGTATATGATTTTCATTACATTGCGGGCTATCGGCGTACGCCGAATTCGGTCACTTTATATAATCCCGCAATGTAATAAAAATCATATACAAGTTCTTGCATGGTCTAAATGGGGCTTAAGAGTGCTCGTCAATTTTTTTCTGGCTAACCAATGTCATTTGTCCTTCATAAACTGTCGGAAAATCATGTATATATCTGAATAGGTAAATCGCAAATCAAACAGTTAAAAGTAGTGCACTCTAAGCGATTCGCTACTTTGTAGATAAATTGGTAATTTAAAAATATCCTCCTCAATCCGCTCCTAATTCTTTTAAATCAGGAATCCTTACCGGTATATTTAAAAAACCCACTTTTTCATTTGGTATTCCAACCTAAATGGCATTTAGTTAATTGCAAAGCAAGGCATCGATAAAGCAATCTATTAGATACATATGGATTAAATAAATGTAAAACTACAGATGTTCATTAAAATTTTATAGAATGTATCTAAATCTATTAGTTTTGGATACCGGTATTTGATTCCTGTTTTAAATAGGTATGGAACGTGTGCAAAAAAAATCGAAAGATGTATAGGAATTTAATTGCCTATGTGGGATGAAAGTATAATCGAGCTTTACACATACTCGTGTATATTTTTAAAATAGCACCTATCGCAAAAAAAAATACCAGACGAGCGGAATCCCACATTCGTTAAAGTTGTTTAATGTCAAATATTTTCACTTTGACGTTTGACAAACAATAAAGTTCCATATTATGAAAATGTTAGTGACATTTAATACTCATGACATTTAATTTAATCATCGACTGACACTTCGGGTGCCGTGGTATTTTGATCGAAATCAAAGTTAACTTATTTTGCTTTACTAATAACTAGTTACATAAGTATTCGTAGTTTAATTGTTTTAATGAATGTAATTATTGTAAATAAAGATTTATAATTTCCTTCATGTTACCAAAACATGCAAACATGTAAGTTAATAATAATTTTCATCTTATCAGCCGCATAATAATGTATTCAAAAAATTCTGCATTTTATCGCGAGTACGACGTCGAGTACGACGAGAAATTGTTTATTTATCTTATCTTGACGATTAGCCGTATTTACTAATGACCAGCTGTATGGCATGACGAAGTTTTATTGTCTTGGCTAGGCTTGTAAACGATCATTTTCTATTGTTTAAGACAAATTTGTTGTTCGGCATTGTATCGTAACAATAGAACAAGTGAATCAAACGATAGGTATGTAGAATTGTAGACTTTATCTTCTATTGATCGATTGTTTAGATACGTTGGTAAGGGAATTTTAATTTTTGCAAATTGGAAGTCTTAAGTTCTTAAATGGCTACCTTATATTATTTTTCCCGCTTTAAACAAAAGTGGACATGCGACAGCAACAGCTGTAAACAATTTTCGAAGGGACCTAATCGTCCATTTTCAGTATATCAAACTCTTTTTGCCGTATGTATAAGTATTCCCACGTCCTACATTAGATCGATTTTCGCGTCAAAAAACACCACTACCACTCCCTATTAGTTCAGCAAAACATAACCTTATGTTGTCATTGTTAACCCACTGTCTATAAAAGTCATATAACATTTAAGAACCAGTTTAATGTTGAATTTCTCGCGTTGGAATACGGTAAACAATTGAATGAATTATCAGCGGCTGTTAGGACTTTTTTGCGTGGTGGGCCAGTGTGGAAGCAGACTGTTCCAGTCTATTTTCAAGTCTAGCAACAGACAAGAATGCTTGTCATCCCATTAAATATGAAATGGAGTAATAATTTAGCCTCTAATTTTACTGATTTCGATTGATTACTTACGCATAAACCATTATATTAAGTTTATTATTGAACACGGGTAATGTAATTAAAAATATATCATTGTGATATCTGATTTGTTTAGACTAGGGCTCGTAGATAACAATAGCTGACAACTTCTCAGAATTGATGGATCGGTAACTATTTTTAGTTTGTTGCTTTTATACTGCAATGGAATAAGTTTTTGGAGGCTACAAAACGCGACGCAATGGTTAAAAAACGCTCTAAGGTTAACTGTATCTACTTATACCTATTCTATGTATAGTAGTAAAACTATAACCTGTTTTGACGAAGCATAGAAGATAGATAACTTCAAGTAAGTAGAGATCAGAAATTGGAGTCGGATTAAACATTACCTAATGGTTCTGCATATACCTACAAACTACCTTCACATTTAACCAAAAGTTAATAGGATCAGGATCGCACGCTTATATATTTTATATAAATTCAGACAAAGTATTTGTATAAAAATTCACACTTTGATAATTAGATTGTATTAATGTAATGTATTTATAGAAATAACAATCATTATTCCCACGGTATAGCCTAGACTAGGTCGAAGTTGTAGCTAAATTCTACTTATAGAGGCAGGTGAGACTTAAGGAACAAGTTTATTATTGGAACGAATACCTACTTTCGCCCACGTAACAGTAATAAAAGGTCTGGTTTTTCTTGTTAGATTAGTTAGATCGCGGTAGATACCTAATATAGCTAATATATATAACAAATATATAAGGTTTATTCCCGTAATTTCGAATGTAACTGTTGTATGTCACTTATGTATTCCTTTATGATAAGAGTCCATTTTAAAAATTCGGAGTTGGGTACCGAGGACTTAGAACCCGAAGTCACAATATTATTTAGATAATTAAACTGTTCGTTATCCTCTTATCCTTCATTAAGGAATACTTCTAGATAAGTAATTATATTATTAAATTCAGTTGATAAGGAACAACGACAAATACTACAGAAAAATGTGTGAAATGACTTACTTTTCTTTGAAATAGTCCGATATTTGGCTCATCTTCCAGAAGATCTGGATCAGCAGCATCAGCAGCGTGTGGTTGATCCAAGTATACAGCTTGTAGCAGCTCTCCATTGCGCCTTCCTCGCGCTCCCAGAGCTTAGACAACGAAAACTCACTCATCCGTCACTATTTAAAAGTATAATTCGAAAAAAATACCCGCAGTATTCAAGTATGCCGCACAAATTCGAAATTCAAATCGGTAAATGTAGTCCGGGTGAAAAACTCGCAGTCGCGAGCGCGTCGAGAGAAATTAAAATGCCGAATGAATACTGGCTTATCAGTTGCGTTCGTGTGAGCGCCGAGTAGCGATAGGTTTGACCGCGCTCGGTCGTCGGTGCACGCGAACTGGGATCGAACCGGCGGCCATGAGAGTACTACCGCGGTGACGACAGATGACTCAGTGGTATTGGTGTTTGTTTCATATGCTCTCAGCCGAGGAATGCGAGCCGCTAGCGCGAGCCCTCCTCGATGTTTTTTTGTTTAGTGGTTGACAAAACGATGCGTTGGTCCCGAACGGATGCAGTTGACTGTTTACTTTAGTTGGCTGACCTTGATTGAAAGCAATGGAGCAATGATTAAACAATATTCTTTATTGATTAGGGTATTAGTCGGTATCAATGCCTGCCCTAGGAATGTAAAACACCCTAATTGTAGGTAGGTATGTACATAGTAATTCATATTAAAACAAACTTGTACCTCAGTTAGACAAAATAGGTTGATATATTAAAAGTAGGTAGTAAACCTACATTTTTATGCCACGCCACGCCACTAACCTACCTAATTTAAAGTCTGTGTTTGAATTGTTTACGTCACGACTATCTACTACTACTACTTGTAGTTAATTATTAATTAGTAAAGTACCTAGTTACTTATATCGGGTATGGCCTGAAAAAGAGCAATAACTTTAGGCATCGTTTCTACATCACAAACGTAGCAACATTTTGTTCTACGACTTTTGAAAAAACTTATAGTTTACAAAATATTATAAAAAAAAAAAACCAAGCCAACAATATTTTGAGAAAACTATGCAGTTTGTAGGCAGGCTGTAGGCTATGCAGGTTGTTGCCCATAAAAATATTAGTTTGTTCGAAAAAATCCCAAGTAATAATGTCCACATTTTTTTAAGTTGTACTTATAACTAATGATACTACGTTTATGATGTAGAAGCGATCCATAAAGTTATTCCTTCTATTACGGGCCACATCCGGTATAAATGTTATTAATAATTGAAGCCTAAATGTACACATTTAATTACTTAATTAATTTAGGTACTCACTTATAAGTTATAAAGTTACCCAAGAGAGTTCTGCTAATAAATAGTATATTCTTACTTTTAAAACCCGTTATACAACGTATACCTCACAGTACAAAGATTGTATGTAAGTATTTAAGAAAGTTAGTATTATTTATTACAACATTAAGCAAAATAAGCAGTTGCATATATAATACCTACGTATAAGGAGTCTTGTATGTACACATAATTCCGCCTGAAAACTCGAGAAGCTAATTTGAGGACACGAATGAGGCTTTTAAACATTAATTTATTATTTATCAATATCTACGAAATCCACGTCATTATAATTATATAACAATCAAAATGATATAGGTACCCCTCAATAATGTATCCAAGTATTATAATATTTCCTCTGCATATCACATGTTATCTCGAAATTACTATTCGCTTATCTGCTTCAGTCGTCAAACCTACCTACCAAATACATTAAAACAACTCATTCCATATTTGGAGACTTGAAGTGACTCATTTCGTTTAAAGTAGGTACATATGTTGTTTTGATACACTAAAATTGGAGTTCTGCCTACTTAGTGAATATAAAAGAATACAATAAAGACATTGTTTAGACATTTACCATTGACACCATTATTATTTGTTTACATAGTTGTGACATTATACATAATTCATCAATATAGTCGTATAATAGTCAATGAAAAGTATAACCATTCACTAATTTAAGCTTACGTAAACTCATTAGATCACTGTTAACTAACTTAATTATACTTAACTGGTTATTGGCAAATTCCATGTAACGTTTGTATGAATTATTTTTGCCAATCGTAGAATCGTATATTGTTATTGCTTGATTTTATCATCTTCTTCGCGTCGTCCAGGCATTTTGTCACGGCTCATAACTAGGAGCTTGGGGTCCGCTTACCATCAAATCCTAAAAATTGGTGTGGGTTTTACGAAAGTGAATGCCAAATGTGTGTGCGATATGTAAAGGTTTGTGATACAACAAATTGTAGGTTTTTGATACAATTTACATATTTGTAGAAATTTTCCAGAGTACAAATATGTAAATTGTATATTTTGTGGTATGCTCACTTGTGTTATGACAAATTAGTAACGTGACAATTGTAGAATTGTAAGTTTTGTGGGATAGGCCACTGACCTATTCGTCCCAGTAGAGCGATCGGACTGTGTGGGGAGAAGGTAGCCTGGTGAAAATGCACCAGACTTGGATCTGTACTACTTTATCTGTGGTACTACTGGAATACTCCTATTAAGTTTATGCTTCCATGCCAGTGAGATTGGTCGAGATGGTCCCAACCGAATCTGAGTGGGCCGTGGGCACCGAGCTAATCAGTAATGACACTAATGACCACGAAGCTTGAAGTCCTGAGTTCAAATCCTGGTATGGGTATTTATATATGTATTTATATTTATATTACCTACCTTTAAGTATCCACCAGTCCCTCTCTAAAGAGCATAACGAACATAATAAAATAAGTGTGAATTCACATATGACTAAATAAATCACAAGCTGCGACATAAAATTATTTAACAACCGTCAATTTCGTAATGAACGATAGCTCTAAGTAATTATTATATAATTATGTTTTCGTGTCAACCTGTTTTTGAGTCGAAGGTGGGTGTAATTAAAGATCTTGGATGAAAGAACTAATGCAATCATGGGCGATTCAATGATATAGGCTACATTCCGATAAAAAAAAAATCTGTGAAGTACTAATTTGTTACTCTAAGTGAAATAAAGTTAGGCAATATCTTGAGTATTTGTGTAGTTTGGCTTCTTTCGTAGATGATGGAAAGTTCAGTTAAGTACCTATTTACTCTTATATTACAATAAGATAATATTACGAGTAGTCTCTGTTATTCTCACTCACGCTACCATGTTGGTTAAATACTCAACAATAACAATTTTAATTTTTTTAATGCCACTTTAAGCTAGAGCTCCGCTTAGAAAACCGGTTCATTTACTTAGAATATTTTCATTCATGAAACATTAGAGCTGCATGCACATTAGAAAAACTGTTTAAGTTTGGAATGACTTGCTTACACCCTGGTGCAGCGTCACTAAAAGTATATTCTGGCTTTTACCACGATTGCTCGCGACCGATCCCGGTCCTGTGACGTTTCCCGCTTACACCAGGCTGGTATCCGTCCATCAGGGCCCTGAGTGTAAGTTTTTAACGTAACAAAATGTCTGTTGTTTAACGAGTTTCCCATATCAATAACATTATCAACGCTAACGCGTTCGAGACGTTTTTTACGTCAAAAGAAACTTACACTAGAGCCTCTCTCTGTACCCACATCGCCCGATCGGAAAACGTCTGCCGATTTTCCCTCATAAGCCCCTTTTACTATTAGAAATGCGTTAATTTCCTTATATTTTATAGTGTTTTTGTATAACATCCTATTTCTGATTCTGTATCCCATTCGCTCCAGGTGGCCGAGTTTGCCACCATTACGCCAATATTACAAGAAATTATTGAATGCTTTTTTTTCAATTATTATACCGGTTCTTAATTATGAGTGACGTATGTACATATTAGAGCTGCCCCTAAAGGCCAACTAGTAGTTAACAGTCCATGAACTTCACGGTCTTGTCTAAAAACCAATTTGTCTATAAATGAAGACTTAGTAGACCATATTCAATGAACTGAAAATAATAAATAAAGGTTAATCGTTAAATATTTAGAGGCGTGTGCCAGCGTTCTGTTTTGGGGACACGAGGCCGTACGTATTGTGTTCTTAGCTTCAATTCTATTATCGAGGTATCATTTATAAATGAAACCCGGTTTCCAACAGCTTTCATTAGTAAACCTTATTATTTATAAGTCTCCGAAACGGCTAGCAGGTGCGCTTATAAAATGTGTACGAATTTTCAACAACAGAATCATTGAATTTTTGAAGTTGTCTTGGTAAAAAATAAAGGCCGACATTAAGGAGATTATTATGATATCTTATTCAAACAACAAAAATTCGTTCTTTTTATGATAATACTTTCGTGACCCAGAACCAGTTTTTCTAATTCAGTACATGGTCAATATTATTTTGTGGTAGTACTTCATCAAAACAACGTTAATTATCTATTCTTATTGTCTCAATTAAAATGTGGCATTATCTATTTAAAAGGGAGCTTATACTCGACGGCTCTTACGCCAAAACCGATCTGGATTTAGAAAATTACACGAAAAATCTTACTAAGCACATCATGCTTCCTATGCCTTTTGACATACGCAGTATGGGAAGCGACAAGATGTCATATTGAGTAGAATCACAAACTTTTAATTTTCTCTTTCTACTTTTACCATCTGAAAAATAATTATATTTTGGTGGTATAAAATTAATATTTAACATTCGCTTCACCTATAAATTCTAAGTCATGCCTTGTTTACTTGCTCCACTACCCCGAAATTTATTATAAAATGGAATCAGCGTTGCTTGAAGGTACAGTCTGAGAAGATAATCCAGTACTCTCGTTATAGAGGACAATATTTTTAAATAAACCAGAGGGTTTCAACAAAGATGACTCTTCTTCATCGGATTCAGGGCTGGCTTCCATGGGTGAACCATTCCCGTCATCCAATATTGAGTTCTGGCTGCTAATGTCGGTGTGTTCCGAGGTCACCACCATAACGTTGGGCACCATTTTATTTCTGACCTTATTGCCATCCTCCAGTTTGCGTTTTGGTTAAATTAAAAATGTATTAATTTTATAAGTATCAAACTTCACTATTGATAAAGTATTAATATTTATTAAAAACAAGTTTACTAAAATTACACGAATTATTCAAGAAAATTAAATTAAAAATTATAAATTATAAAATCTAAATCAATAAAATTTGTTGAACATATAAGACTTCAAAAGTTTTATTGGCAAAGAATTTAATATAATAATATTTAAGCGAGTCGTCCCTTAAAATATCAGTGCCCATGCATTTTAAAACCTTTCTAAGTATATTTGTCCATTAAGGCCCGCCGGTGGGTGTGTCACTCCATAGCCATAAAAGCGGAGCAGGTCAAAAGGCAATAGATGCCTTTGAGTAATTAAAGTCTTACATTACGAAATTACCTAGTCTTGATAGAAAATTAGGCCATAGACAAGATGATATTGACAATTTGACATTATAGAAAACGCATTCGAAATCGGATCGAAAATAATTTTTACATATCATAAGTGCTCTAAAATGCGTCCAGAAACCGTAGACAATGACCAGCATTACCAACCATCAGAAATAAATGGAGATGTAATGTTAACATTACCTACTGAAATCAGTAGGTTATGAGTTTAAATTTGGAATAGCTGTCAAATTCAAGTGGGGTGCCTATTTTAGTATCTATAGATATTAAAACAGTAATTCATACGAAACGCCAATTCGTTATCTTTTTAAATATAAATCGAACGACATTTGAACTCGAGTGACAATAGAATTGGGAGTTCATTCCCATATCTATGGTTTGAAAAAATATTTGGCTAAGATACGAAATACGCAACGCCGCCATTCCAAGCTGTCATTTGTTTTGTTCGTTGACTTTTTAATGTTTACAAGTAACACTCGTAATAATGCCATTTCCCTACGGTTCCTGAACCCATCTTAAAACAGTTATGATATGTTTGTAGATAAATTAGTAGTGTATGCAACTATACATAATTAGGCATTACAACAATCGTGTGACATTATTATGAAACGAGCCGAAGGCGAACCCACACTCTTGTCGTAATGCCCTTCATTATGCACAGATACATAAACTACTATATGAAAAAGTTCACTCGACTTTTCGGTCGATCTGTCATTC
Source organism: Grapholita molesta (assembly GCA_022674325.2). Taxonomy (NCBI): domain Eukaryota; kingdom Metazoa; phylum Arthropoda; class Insecta; order Lepidoptera; family Tortricidae; genus Grapholita; species Grapholita molesta. The sequence goes on along the minus strand of CP053132.2, from coordinate 11,201,400 downwards.
AATTAAATTTATTTTCACTTCTATAAAGTTAAAGACGATCAGTCCGGCCTAGTGGGTAATAATGTCCCTGCCTATGAAGCCGATGGTCCTGGGTTCGAATCCCATTTGTTTGTTCCTGAGTCATATATGTTTTCTATGTATTTATTTCTATATATGTATAATTATATCATCGTCTAGTACCTACAACACAAGCCTTACTGAGCTTACCGTAGGACTAGGTCGATTAGTGTAAAATTGTCTCGAAGTATTTATTTATTATTTATTTCTTAACAAATTGTCATCTGGACTGACTCTCGGTTGATTGAAACGTTTTATGTTTACATTAATTATTCATATAAATAACATTTGTATAGTTTGCGTTATAATATTTGAATGACATTGACTATTTATTTTAATTTATTCAGACATAGACAAATAGCAAGACGCTTTCGCCATTTTTTTTTCTATCTTAGACGCGTCATAGATGTTATATCTTTTCTTTTACCACCAACATTTTCAATATTTATTTTTATAATTCGCTAATAATATCCAAAAGCCAAATGATCATGTCATAAAGTATTGTCATTAGCTGTCAGCGAACGATGTCAAAATGAAAGGTGTGGTGTCACGGAAGCGTGTGTGACCACTGCGTGACAGCTTCGATTACGTTGATAGCATTATTAATATTCATATATCATATAATGTATTGTTTTCAAAACATTTCACCAACCAGACAGGGGTGAAGGTGTAAGGTTAACGTTTTCATTTGGCCATGGGTTAAACAGCTGAAAGAACAGTCCTTTATGTTATTTAGATACCTGGGCGCGTTTATACATTGACTTGGAGATTGGTGGTATCGTCACGATATTGCTGGGGAGCTAAATGTATGAGATCTCATGCAACTGATCGTTTAATAATTTTCATTTTCACTATATTCGTCGATGATAAACTGGCGTTTGAATTTTTTTATGTTAGTTCCTCATTATCGTCACGACAAATCGTGATGATCCCGTCGATGTATACGGTAACGTGTAAAGGCGATCGTGAAAGAAACTATTTGTACTTTACTAGACTTTATACCTACTTATAATTTATCCCGCGCTAATCGCGACACATTGTCGTTATGAGTCTGCCCATAAATTTCCCACATGGTACCGCTAACGTTCTAGCTATACAACGTAAGGACGAAGGGCGGCGTAGGTAATAGTGAGTAAGATGAAATAAATACAAGTACCTATTTGAAGAATTCAATTTGATGTTTGAAGCGTCGAATAGAATGATCAATTATCAAATTAATATCAAACATCTTAATATCAAAATAAGATTAATGCCCATAACCCATAACATACGTATGTCCCATATTCCGTTTCGATCACGTTATTTGTCAGAGATACAATTTGATAAGTAACAAAAAAAGATCATATTCAAAACAAGTTTTCATGGCTCAAATTTAATAGCAAAAAAAGACAGCAAAATTGCAAACAGCACTGCGCACCTCAAACCGTAATAAATGATCGCCAAAAAAGCAACAAAATCTAAGTCACCCACAATAACAAAATCGCAAATTTTAATTTGAGCGCTCGACACGTTCAATCAGTTTATTAGTCCCAAAAGTAATAAAATCTTTTCCTACGCAATTGAATTAATCGATGATCTCACTCATCTTAGTCTTTGTCAAGGTTTGCAATGCATTTTATGTTCGCCCACACCGCGTCGTATTTACGCGAAGTCTAAAAGCGCTGGGGCGCCAATTGCTTCTATGTCTGGCGGAACACACTAAATCGTCAAATCTAGGTCTGCATGCTTCGAGCACATTTAACATTTATTTACATATTCCATCCAGCCACTACCCTTGACATCGTCTGCGTAGTTATTAAAACCTATGAATATCCCAAAAAATATTTCCAAGTGAGATTATTTTGAATTTTTTTTTTTTAATATTTCGGGACAATCTTACACAAATCGACCTAGTCCTACGGTAAGCTAAATATGTTACTAAACTCAAAGGTTATCATGCGTTTAGGCTGTGTGTGGTATTTTAGAAGCTTTCAATATCAGTAAAAACGAATTTTTTGGATAATTTTTAGATTTTTTATATTATTTATTTTATTTTTTATCTTGAATAAAACAGGAGACAATAAATATTTACAAAAAGAAGACAAAACACAGAACAGCCCCGGTACCGCGAAAATCGAAGTTCGTATAATTTGAGCATCTGTCTCTTTTACTCTAAACCAAGGCATCATAAGGGTGACAGCTACAATCGTCCGAAATTTATGAATATCGTGTTTCGCGGTAGCGCCGCAGGCTAAGCACATGAAGTCAATAGTATAGTTAGAAAAAGATACGCACATAAAAATACACAGACTAGTATTCTAAAGATACTATATCTTTTTCCTTATTTTTAGGGGCTGCCCACAGACACTTCCTTAGGAACTGATGACGTGTATAAATTGTCTAATCTAGTGAACAATGAGATATTTCATAATTTCATTGTTGGCTCTATTTATCCGAACATCACATACATATTAATTATAGTACATTTAAAAGTTGATCGCAGAATGTAGGCCCGCCCCGCCCGGTACTGCCACCATATATTTCGAGCATCTTTCCCTTGTATTCTAATTAAGGCGTCATGTGAGTGACAGAGACAATCGTCCGAAATTTTCGAATATCGCTTTTCGCGGTAGTGCTGTGCGGCCCCTCAACATCTTGCAAACATTATTGCCGCGTAGGAATTTTTATGAAGCGCTAAAAAATTTACGTGTTTTGATGGTGAACAAACGGTAAGCACCAATATAAATTATGTTTGAAGGTCAAATCTTTGTGTAATATTTTTAAACTTTCCTTAACTGTTGACATAACAGCTGAAGGACGTCTACTGCTGGACATAGCTCTCCCCATAAAAAGGGCCATGGCTTTCTTTATCCTTGCCACTCCAGGGAATCTGTTGCCCATTCCCTGGTGGTCTTGGTCGTAGTTTTAGGACACACCCGGTTCATATAGGGCGCAGTATGTTTACGCAGTTAACAACCTATCTTCTTCCTTATGCCTTATAAGGCTGTCCGCACTTGTAGGAATATTTGATATTATTTCAATATCCGCGCATTGCATAGTTACTCGTAGTGTACCTTATCATCTCATCAGGTTTTCGATTTTAAATATGATCCTCAAACCCAAACTCAAACGTTTATTCAGTAAGTAGGCCACAAAGGCACTTTTACATGCATCCATTATGTTTTTTAGATGTTTTTTTTATTTCTGGTCGATTTAATCCTTGTTAAATTCTTTACATTATTAGGTCCTTATTTTTTTGTCGTGTGTCGGCTGACTAGAATAGCACCACCCCATCTCCTCCCGCGGGTGTCGTAAGAGGCGACAAAGGGAAAATTTCTACGGACGGGCAGCAGCGTCCGTCGAAACCCAATCAACAGCTACTGCGGCCGCCAACCCGCCTGCCAAGCGTGGCGATTATGGCGACTACCCCCAAGATGATACAAGTCATATTTGTGGGAGGCCTATGTCCAGCAGTGGACTGCATACGGCTGAAATGTATGTATGTATTTTTTTGTTGATTTCTGTATTTATAAATCTCAATGCATTTTTAATTTGAATTAACGACAACTAACCTTTAAAAAACCGTCCAAGAGCATGTCGGACCATGCTCAGCGTAGGGTTTCGGATACGTAATTCAAAAACGGTTTAATCAATCACGTTCAAAATATCGCAAATGAACATGGCGAAACTATACGGTTTCCTAGTTGACTGCGGGATCCTTAAAATTGAAATATATTTTTGCAATGACGTCAAGGTAGTCCGCATTCAGAAGCGAGAATAATATTTCGCATTTGTGATGTCTCGTTGAAATGTCAGAACTTTCACAAACAAAACTAAAATCTAATCATCCACTAGAAGTGAACGCAAGTAATACATTTCTGTATAATCGTGATTGCTTCGGCTCGCCGGTAGAGACTCGAAACCGATTGACTAGTCTCAATGTAATTTTCTATTAGATTGCAAAAGTTATAATTATGACTTTACACTCTCTTTAGCACTGAAGCATAGCCAAATAAATTATCTATGCGACACAGTACCTATGAAGAAAACAAAGAAAAAAAAAGAGATTTATTGCAAAATCGCCATTATACCGAGTGTTTATTTTATTATTCTCTTCCGTACACGGAACAATGGTATTCCGGACATTTGGGAGGCGTACGCGGAGCCAGATCGAGCCAACGCGCAGAGGCCCTTTCGACAATTTAATGAAATGTAAGGGGTACACTAAGCGGATGTTGCCCCTGTCCGTATCATGGGACGCGCACAGAGACAGCACCCGCCATGGTGTAAGGACTATTGAGTTATAATGGAATCTAGAATGTACTAGGCTATTGGGTGGAAAGGATGGACTAACTACTGGGCTATTGGATAAAAAACCGGACGTCTGCCTAATAAAATGGTATTCAATTTTATTTCCGGCAGACGGTGACTCGCCCCCTATGCGGATGGGCCCCACAAAAAGCGACATCAAAGATGGCTCAAGGGCAACACCGGTGCATAGGGCTAAGGGTAGAGAGGTGTCACTGGACTTTAAACATTATTATTATTATTATGAAGACCAGTATTCTTGGATAATCATTACATTTTTAATTAGAAACTATGTATTTTCGTCAGTGAATGTCTCCAGCCAAACGAGGAAGCAGTTGACTCCTTTTGACCCAACGATTGGCGTGATTCAACATAACTCTCAATACCAAATTAGTGTTTATAAAAGGATGTATGTAACTACTAAACCGATAACACTATAACTGTTCTTATAACACAGCCGTGTGGCGTAGAGGCGGGGCCCATGTGATGGATATAAATAGTTTTTGCCGCTAGATAAAGCGCGCAGCGTCGCTTTCTATAGAAATGTCGCTATATTCCTGTACTATGCCATGCCATACACCGTGTATAGCGTCAAACGTAATGCACGGTTATAGGATTTTCCCCTTTCCCATGTGTTACACAAGCGGAACTACATTAAGATATGATCATTAATTGTTTTTCTATTAAAAACCCTTTTAAAATAAAAATATTAACTATACTGTTCAATCATTCCTCGACTATTATACATTAAATTGACAACATTTCATATTTTTAACTCCTAATTTTAATGAGTTTATTGGAAAGAAGATGAAATTTTAATGTACCCGTATTTTTATTTTTTTCTGAAAAAGTGATTTTATAATGCAAAAAATCCATTTGAAAAACAGTTCATTCTAAAAGAGCGTATGTCACAAGGTTGGGAAAGTGACGTCACCAAGATTCCAGGGCAACTGAAAAAAAAGTTCGCAGACTTGACTTGACACTGACGGCCTGACAGTCATACGGTCAATCAAATTTTCTTAATTCAGTTACCTTGCCAAATTGTATTAATTGAATGTATATTATGCTCCAATAAGTCATGTAACAAGGCAAAAACTACAAGCAATATGCGTATGCATTTAGTAAATATTGTTTTATTGCCGAATGCAAAAATACTTTCCTTTTACAACAGGGATCCATAGCTCATTAGAAATACAACGTAGTCATAAAGTGAAATGTAAATAATAAAGATATTATGAAAAAAAAGCTTTATTTAAATTAAAATTGCTCATATTTCCTACATAGATAGAAGTTGTCGAAGGCTCCTCTGTCTTTTTTACTAGCCACATCAAAAATCATAATTGGTGTTTGCAACCCCCTTCAGAAGCCTTGCAGTCATGACAGGAAACATCCAGACAGTCTCACTGGTTTCACCTATCTATGCAGTCACTTTGTTTAGCTTCGAGCGGATCTTCTGCTCTGGACTGGCATTGCACTATACATTTTCCTGAATCTCTTTTCACTTCGACATAAACGACAACGTCCGACGAAGACATGTCCTCTAGCCCCTCTTATCTGTGCTAAGTTATCCATATCACTTGCCGCTGTGTCCTCTGTAGAGCTTTATTTTATTGTTTCAAAGGTAGATAGGTATATTGGTGTTCGGTTAAAGAATGCCAAGTCTGTAATTTTTATAGAGGTATCTAAGTCCAGTGAGTGAATGCCAAGTAGTTTGTGATTTATTATCTCAAACAACGTATGAATGTATGTATTTAATTTATGAGGCAAGTGAGCTTGAACAAGAAATAGTTATGGCTATGACAGTTGTTGACAAACAAATTATCAAACGTCAACCGTAAGAAAATGAGTACTGGTACAGATAACTTATTTTGGTAAAGTGACGTCATACTTCCGGTTTACACAAAATTACAATTTTTTCCAAAAGTTCAAGCGAATAAAATCCAAAAAAATTTTTTTTTGTATAGTTAACACATGTTTAATAAAACACAATTAGAATTGAGACTTATTGAAAATATGAAATGTTGTCAATTAAGGGTCTGAATAAATTTATGGTTTTTATTCACACACACATTCATATTTACAAACAATTAAAATAAATAAACGATTTTATGACACAGCCGATATTATATTTTCTAGAAGTGGGCCTAGAATTATATATTATAAGCTAATTATTTAAGTTCAATTTGCCATCTAATACATTTTAAAAGAAACACAAAAAATAAAAAATATCCCCCAAATCGCTGCATTGCCTCGTTAGATGGCAATGCTTATTCATTGAGCAAAATATAGGCCAGCCTTCTGCTCACCTGTAGTTTCAGTCAACAGGGACGCCAAATTCAAACATATACAAACAAATATTTATTTAATGTAAAGAAACGTGAAAATAATAAACTCTTTTACATCATGTACGTAAGATTCGTGTGACATTTGTATAGTTGCTTGTTTATAACATAAGGTCACTACCTTATGTCATTGTTTATATAAGTGTTAAGATTAGACTAGAATACACTTAAAAATGTAATATTGTGTGACCTTACAGGGTGTCATGAACTGTTTCTAATTACAACACCTCTTTATGTACATGACAATGCAATATGAATAAATGACTAAATGTGTTGTACAGTCAGTAGCAGAAGTTGCTAAACGGGCCAGGTATTCAGAATCAGCTTGACACGCTCTTATTATTTTAAAAATAAAGTGGTGTTCAGGTCATTTTGATCTCGCGTGCTTAGTAACTTCTGAGGCTCTAGTGTAAGTTTCTTTCGACGTAAAAAAAACGTTTACGAACGCGTAAGTGATAATGTTATTTAATATAGGAAACGTAAACGCGTTCGTGACGTAAAGTTACGTTAAAAACTTACACTCAGTACCCTTAGTTGTGACATTGAGGTTTTCGATTACGAGTATCTAGTTTACTATCTATGCATCTCGCTTGTACTATTTTAGTGCGAACGAGATACACAGATAGTAAACTCAATACTCACAATTCATAGTAAAGGTACAGGGCTCTCTGATGCTGAGTGTAACGACACATCGACGTCAAAAATGTAACTTATGTCAACTGTCATGGTAGAGGTACTGATCAAATGATCATAATAAGTTTATGTAATTTGTAAAGTCAATAAAAGATCAAACTCATTCATGATAAGAGCATACATTTTTGTTACAAGTTAACACTTTCAACGCCAAGAACGCCTAAAGTCGTGCTGGTGCTATCAAATAAATTTTCTTGCTGACAAATAAGATTTATATTCGTTCTTCCCTCGTGACCTTGGCGTCACTGTCTCATGAAAAGAAGGATAAACAAGATATCTCCAAACACAACACACAGTGATGTGTGTGTGTTTATTCTATTCTTCAGACTCCTGTCTGGCTATTATATTTTCATTGTGTGGCATGTTACTGCCACCGCGATGATCGTAAACAAACAGCTATTTCAGACTCACTAATTTAGGTACACGCGGTATAGGCAAGTAGCTTTATTTGAATAATGTATCTTCAACTATGTTGTCGAAACAAGTACCTAATTGTGTCAAATTCTATATCGACTTATAAAGCGACAGATTTGAATAAATAAATACGAGAACATTCTTACACTAATTTAATTGACTGAGCCCCACGGTAAGCTCAAGCAGGCTTGTGTTGTGGGTACTCGGCCAACGATATGTTTAAATACATATATAAAACACCCATGACTCTGGAACAAATATCTGCGCTCCTCACACAAATAAATGCCCTTACTAGTATTTCAACCCAAGACAATCGACTTCAAAGGCAGGGTCACTACCCACTAAGCCAAACCTGTCGAATAACTCCTGAGTGTAGGTGGGTAGTTTAAATAAAAAATAAAGTTTCTTTGTGCCGACAGTATACTTACGCCTGGTAAACATGTTTCTCTTCCCGCGGCTACTTGTACGGGTTGTTTCCCTAGTATAGGTTTGCAAGACCTAGTAACTTATAAAGTGGTATTATAAATAATACTAGTGACGGCTTTCAAATACAATTTAGGTACCAGCTTGCCTAAATTTCAGATAATGAAACACTTTTTCTACAGCTCATTAAGAAGAGTCCTTCCAGTGGTTGTGGGTTCGAGTCCCTCTGCAAGTTATATTTTTCTATTTTTCTTTCGATTTAAATATCCTTCGATATTCGCTAGCAGATGTTTCTGCATAATAAAAAATAAATTATAGAAGAGTATTTTTTTGAGGCGCTGCCGCCACTACACCGTGTATTAGAATATATTATTTATACCTACTACAAGTACTACATATTTATATATCACTATTTGTATATACCCATGCCTGCAATAATAGTAAGATATACATATAGCTGTTCTAAAACAGGCGATTATATATACGTAATTCAACAAAAAAGCGTTATAAATAGTAAACTTTTAATAAAGGACATATATTATTACATATATACAATTTTAAAACTAAGCCTCCTAGGGGTTAAAACAGCGTTGAAAATTTTGCCAACTTCCACGCGAACAGTAGGAATATGTAGAGGGTGATTATTCGAGCGTTTGAACCGTTCTTATTACTCTGTCCAGATTTCTGTAGAAGTGCCTGTATTATATTAAGTAGGTTTTGGTTGTCCTTTTGCCAGCCCAGCTGTCTACCAGTAAACCAAAAATAACACCAAACTGTGTGATCATTTCTTCAGAAATCTGGACAGAGCAATAGAGCGGTTCAAACGCCCGAATCACCCTAGAACAAAATTTTTAACACACTGACATTCAATATTATCTCATTAATGACACATAACAGCTCTAGAATATACGAATCAATGATTCGTTCAATATTATTCACGAAACAATAAATTAATTACTCATTTATACCTAATTGGTACCCGATATTGTCGATAGCGTGTTTACACAACATTTTACTGTTTACTGCAAAAGGAAATTCCATCTAGGTAAGTGACAATACCTTGATTGAATTTCACCACCTGCAAACACCGATAACAACGTGCTAGAACATTTTATGAGTATAAAGTTTCCGGAAAATTCCTCGTAACTTCTATATTTATTACAAACGCTACTGTATGCAATGGCACTACTCTACTTAATGCATTAATGAATTGTACTATCAATAAATGGCGTGAAACATACTCAAAAATATATCTTCTACAAATACCTACGTTATTTTTCCGTAGATAGCTTTACCTCTTGTACCCTCGTAAGACCCACGGGCCTACCCATAGTATGAAATTTGAATTTTATTCAATTGAAACAGAGTTTAATTTCATTTGTTTACTTCGATTTTGACATAATAGCGATTCTACTTTATTTCCTACATTATGAAAAACAAATTCGGGTAGGATAGTATTTGTATGGTGGGCCTTAGGAGGATATATAACTTCTATAACATCGACAGTAATACAACTAAGCCCTAATGACGTCACTAAGTCACAGAAACTCATTTCTTACCTTATGAAGTCACGGAACGAGGCTGGACACCGGTGCAACCGGTGCGCGCGTACTTACCAAGCGAAGAAAAATTTAAGATAAGCTAACCGGTTTACCATGACCTAGTGATTCGAAAGAACTGCGTTTTGATTTCTATAAACTAAATGGCCTATATGCTTGCTTCACGGTGGAGTAGAAAATCCTTGAAGTTTCCGTGATAGCATTTGGTGTAAAAGTAATGGTAAACGAGTAAAACATTTTGATACCGGTTTAGTTAATTGATCTAAACTAGCTTGCATTTGGAATGTGATAGAACACACCTTTATTCATAACTTAACAAGATCACCTTATTCATCTCTAGGTACGGTCAGGGAATTTAATTGTTGAGCCATTTAAGGTTCACTTTACATTGGGCATTACATAGAGTAAGTATTAAACAAAAGAAAGTAGCATGAACCATAACTGGCTACGATTAAAGTCGGTGACTGTACAACTGAAAAAGTAACCACTAAACCTTTAACAGTTTGAGAGGTCATATAACGAGGCAATATACCCAGTAAGCGATGAGGATAACAGAACTAAATCAACTAAATGATTCATGATCGTATGAGGCCAGCCCACAAACCTGTCCAATCAAATAGACGTATGAAGCATAGAACTTAGTCGTATATAAGGTGTTCTACGAGGGACAAACATTCTATGCTTCGGGCTACTGTAATCGACTTGGGCAATTTGAGCATCGATCTTTTGATTGGTCACGGTCGATTTAAAAATACGTATAACAATGCAATCATCATCATACTGTGCTGCCAATACACTCGAAAAGACGCTTTTTATGTTTGCATTTAAACTCTTATTCTTATACTGTCGAAGCTGTATCGCATATTATCCATGACTCGCAAAAATCGCATAAAAAATATGCACCAATGATTTGTAGGATGTTATTAACAATTTTGACCCATACTATGTGAGATGAAAAATTTTGTGTTTGACTCGGGAGCAAAGTTTGTTCCCCTCTCGTGTCTAGAAAACCCTCTCAATGCTCAAGATTCCACTCGCTATGCTCGCTTAAATTTTGGAATCTTTTGCAAGCTATCCTTTTAGATCCGACTAAATACTAACTTCGCTCCCTTATATAACAAATAACTATTGTTCAGAACTTTTAGTTGCACACATTATGAGTATGTCAAAGTCATACGGGAATCTACCGCAGTGTCTGACAAAGGTAGTCTCGTAAACTATAGTTTTATACCGTACTTCCCATTAAATCTACAAACTGACTCATGTTGACTGCGTACCTTTTGATTCATCCATTCTTTAAGCGTGTAATCATTCCACTTATTCGTATCTGGAAGCATAGTTTATTTAACTTTATATGGATAAAGTAGGATCAGCTGTAAGTACACTCACCAGTCACGGAATAAGTTAAACATATTAAAATTCCTCGAGGCTGGAAAGCATTGGCTAGGACCAATCCATTGTTTGACGGCAGTATGACAGTGGGAAATTACGAAATCACGCTGTACATTAATTGTTCCCATAATATTATCTAGTGAAGAAGAAAAACATTTATTCGCGTCATATACATTTCAGCCTTATACTGCTGGACATAGGCCTCCCACAAATATGACTGGTATCAACTTGGGGGTAGTTGCCATAGTCGCGACGTTTGGCAGGCGGGTTGGCCGCGGTTGCTGTAGATTGGGTTTTGACAGACGCTACTGCCCGTCCGTAGCATTTTTCCCTTTGTCGCCCCGTACGACACCCGCGGGAAGAGATGGAGTGGTGCTATTCTAGTCAGCCGGCATCACACGACGCGAGTCGAGTCATATACAACATAATAATATGAAATATTTAGAACAGAGGATTTAAACATGGCGGCTAAGATCTGGTCCCGACTCAGCATGGTAACTTACTAACCTTGGAGCCAGGAGCCACATGTGAGTAGTTATGATATTTTGAATGTAATTTTCGAAGAATCCTTACATAAAATGAAATTTGAGAAATTGCCATAAGTCATCGTCAAATGCAATAAGTAGGTAGGTCTACTTTTTTTGTTCTTTAGATTGTAAAATAGTTAAATTTTTACAAGCTAATAAATTATTATTATGATTATGATTTGTGTAGTCTGCATGATACAGCTACTAAAATGTACATGTTTTAGTGACGAATTTTTGAAGTATTTAATGAAATCTTTTAGGTTTTATAAGTTTTTATGCGACGTATATACTATACTATATAGGTGTAAAACTTAGCTAAAGCACCTATGTAGTAGTAACGTGTGTGTACACGCATGTCGACGTTCTATATTCAAATTTTGACGTAAGTGCCATATTCATTGTCTTCACAACTACATAGACATAGTCCTTCAGTTACCTACAACCTACTTCTCCGATACGGATGAATCCCGGCCACTTAGAAGTAAATTTTCATAAAGATTAACCCAAATTGGTGTCAATTTCAAGTAGTTTATTACACGCGTTTCTGTAAGTTTAAAATTGTACATTTCGATACTAGTGAAAAAAAATTTTCGACGAGGGTGAACGTTGAAGCCCGAGTGAAACGAGGGTGACAATCACTGAGTCTTAAAGAAGTTTTTACACGAGACTTAAAAGGTGAAATTTACGCACTAGTTAGGAAAAAATAGTTACAGACAGACAAGCTTGCTTTTTTTTAAGTTGCTCTACTTAGATATACGCCTCTTTTAATTTATACCTGCTCTTTGTTAGTCCTATACGCGAAGCTGCTAAGAGGTTACTCCACATAAACAAGTTTAGCACTTATTATCAACTCATGTTTGCTAAATGAAAACAGCCTTATGTCTAGTTTAACTCTTGTACTTTTATGTCGTTTTATTTTTATACGTAACTGGGCAGGTGTCTTACCTCGCATCAGGATCACAACAAGTGATGTAATAGCGAAATCGTGCCGAATCGTAATAACAGCTGGCTACTTGTAAAGGTAATTTTATTATTTTAATTTTAATGTATTTTTATTACTTTCTGTTAATATGGTGTGTGTGAACCTGGCATATCAAAAGTTAGCAAACCAAAATATGACGAGAGTTCTTTTAGCATACCGAATAGTTCTAGAGTTCTAATTCGAATTTTTTAATAGTTCTGCTCAATTACGCGAAACAAAATATTTTTTTTAAATGAGACTCTCGTCAAATTTTGGTTTCCTAACTTTTGATATGCCAGATTTACACACACGTTAATATGCACGTTGGTATCTACAGGCAGACTGCTATCTAGACTAACAGGAATTAAGTATATAACCAATTAAGTGACGATATAAAAGATTGTATCGATATCACAACCTGTATAATAAAATTAAATAAACCTAATACATTAAATATTACAAAAATACATATATAGTAGAAAAGGAATAGAAATCTAAAGATTCAGTACTTTTACCACGAGTTGTGAGTTTGAGGTTTTCGATAACGAGTATCGAGTTTACTATCTGTGCATCTCGCTTGTATTATTTTAGTGCGAATGAGATGCACAGATAGTAAACTCGATACTCGTTATCGAAAACCTCAAAGTCACAACTCATGGTAAGGGTACAGGGAGGGTATTCCGCTGCCATTTTCGCATTCGAGTGGTTCTATTCTCCTTCTCGTACCTCTAATTCTAAAAGAGACTGCTTTGATTACTGACATTTGTACCGATATAGGCACATTTGACAGAAAATTAAAGCAATATTTCTTAAGTAAACATCAATGAATATTTTGCAATTAGATGTTTAACACATTAGTTAGATGTTCATTTTTTGTTAAATGTTCTCTAAACCTAGTTTCTCATGGTGAGAATGTACTACAAAAACATAAGTATAATATATGCACAAATCACTTATTTCACTTATGTTTCTAGAAATATTACATTGATCAACCTATAAATATACCTACAAATTAAGACCGAAATTAATGCCAATTTTCGATGCAATGGGCAGGCAGTTTAAGCTTTCAATAAACACATTAGCCATTTCCCCTTGTTACAATAAAACAATCAGCAACTGGCTACAATTATTACGTACTAAACATGAAATATTAATAGCAGTTGAGCAATAACATTTGTTCAATGACTAATGCGAATTCAAACACGTTTATTTTGATGTACATACAGACATACAGGAAATACTATAACACAATATTCTTGTAGCGTACCACAATTTTCCAATAGCTCTACATATATATTTTACATCAGTTAATAATACTTATTAAACAACGCAGGGCAGCTTGTGGCGAGCTGTTGGAGAGTAGCGACTCCACGTACCTGAGTGCCCCTGGGGTGCCCTGTCGGACAGGTGGGACAGGTCCCCTGCCTCTGGCTTGCCTTCACCGGCCGTCCAGAGTGGGGTCGCGAGAGCTGCGTTCTCGAGGGTAGATGTGGAAACCTAAGTGGCGAGTTGGCTATATGTTTAAAGTCCAGTGACACCTCTCTACCCTTAGCCCTATGTACCGGTGTTGCCCTTGAGCCATCTTTGATGTCGCTTTTTGTGGGGGCCCATCTTGCATAGGGCGAGTCACCGTCTGCCGGAAATAAAATTTAATACCATTTTATTAGGCAGACGTCCGGTTTTTTATCCAATAGCCCAGTAGCTAGTCCATCCTTTCCACCAAATAGCCTAGTACATTCTAGATTCCATTATAACTCAATAGTCCTTACACCATGGCGGGTGCTGTCTCTGTGCGCGTCCCATGATACGGACAGGGGCAACATCCGCTTAGTGTACCCCTTACATTTCATTAAATTGTCGAAAGGGCCTCTGCGCGTTGGCTCGATCTGGCTCCGCGTACGCCTCCCAAATGTCCGGAACACCATTGTTCCGTGTACGGAAGAGACATTAAAATAATATATTAAACAAATTGTAAAGAATTTGGATCTACATCGAATGAATTGATAATATGTCATCAGAGAATATGTAAATACTATGGTACAGTCAGCAGCAGAAGTAGCTAAGCATTTGAGGTGTTCAAAATGAGGTCAACACGTCTCTATTGTCAAGAGAATAAGAGGTCATTTTGAACACTTCAAACGCTTAGCAACTTTTGCTGCTGACTGTACTTGATTTATTAAGAAAACATGAAAATAACAATGAAAGATATCATAATTCTTAATTCCTCAGTCATGGGTGTTTTTTATACTTAAGTATTTGTATATTTATATATCTTTGGCTGCGTACCCACAACTTGTAGGTACAGTCGAGTGCAAAAATATGTACCGAAAGAATCCTTTATAAATACGTCCTACAACCTTATTTACTGTACAATAGAGTTGCTCGGTACATATTTTTGAGACTTTGGCAGTGAACGAATTTTTACACTTGACTGTAGGCTTTCAGTTTAAGTACAAGTTTAAAACGAAAGGCTCATTTCATACGTGTACGGAAGGCATCTTTATTTTAAGGGTTCCGTAGTCAACTGTGAGTCTGGGCTTCCCCGGCTATGCTTACTGATCGCTACTTCTAGAGAGCTGTAATTTGGTATGAAAATATAAATCAATCACGCGGGCCAAGTGGTCAAATAAAAAAGAAAAGACAGTTAAACAGTGAGAATTTTGTAACATTTTTTTTTGTTATTAATATTATTTTACATAATATAATTATATGTTATTTATTTTATTAGTTTTATGTTATATATCATTTATTCAATTATAATCTAATTTTACAGATAACATAATATTATATTGAAATATAAATTAAAATCTAACTTAAAACTAACACAAAAAGTCCCCCAAATCCGTTCCCTGCGGAAGTGTACCCATAATGCTGGCCGTATTCCCCCGCTGAATGGCAATGCCGATCCTTTGGCCAAGGAATGAGCCAGCTCTAGGATCCCTAGTGGTGTCGAGGAGCTTCTTCTTTAGATCTTTAACCAGGCCGTGAGCATCCTGACACCAGGGTCCCAAAGTCTCGACTGCAAACGCCGCAAACACGTAACTACTAGAAAGACCAGAATATTTGCGGCGCTTTAGAGTTTCGGCTGATGTCGCTGCCCTGCCAGGCCTCAAAGAAAAATTATATGTTAGAGATACTTTATTAAGTAATAATTATAATATTATAATAACTAGAGTACTTAACATATACTACATTAAATCTCAAAAAGGCCCTTGAGGCATTGTACCAAGGATGCTGGCGACATTTCCTCGTTGTGTCGCAATGCAAAACCGCCAGCTCTTCGATCACCAGCTACGTCAACCAGACGCTTCGATTTCTGCAAAACTGAATATTTTGAAACAGAAAAATCATATTGAAACAGACTATTCGTCGTACCTAATTTCAAAATAGTTGTAAGTGAGTAACAGTTATTGTGAAGCGGACTGACCAAATGTAAAAAGCCGATAGGGCATCGACCTACTCATATGCTAATTGATTGTGATCAAGGCTGTTACCTACTTGAAAATATCACATATAACTATTATTATTCTTCGTTTAAGCTAATATTTATGTTATTCATGCTTATAAAAGCAGAGTATTAGGATACGATAATAAAACCTAAGAACCACCGATAGCTACTTTATTATTATTAGATAATTAATTAACAGATGTGAGCAGAGGCCAAATGACAGCAAAAGAGGCCGTTACTACTCGTATAGCAACGGATATAAACATTATAAAGTGGTCGGTGCGTTGCCTATCATTTGGATTTTAGCAACGAAAGACTGTCGCTGTCGCAAAAAAAAAATATTGAACTTTGGACTGCGCTCGTCAGACATTATACTTAAGTAGAAAGTTGGACAATAAATTTTATGACTAATTTTACCATGTAAGACGCAATACGGCGCACCGACATTTATCGGGGTAGATCGTACAAATGTACTTTGCGTGCCAATTTTCTCTATGCTTCACTGAATGTGATGACTGATGAGTGATCTAATAAAATCCTAGTCTAATCGTTATAGGGACTGTATCTCCAGAGTCTCAAGGGCATTTATATGTGTTTATCACAAATACTTGTTCCTGTCCTACTGGTGTTATTCATGTATTTAGGTATTACCATCGCTAACTTCACTACAAACCTAATGTATTAAGTAGTACGAGTTTAATATTCAATAATGTTGTAGGTAAAGGGGGAATTTTTTGAGCGTGGAGCACTCGACTTGTGACATTTTACACCCTAGGTACACCACCAGCGTGCTACAACGTCCCTCGACCTCGTTGACTGTGACACTTACCTTCAGGTGTGACTGTTGTCAAACGCTGATGGTCAGTCTTTTATATAAAAAAAACAGAAACGAAATAAATGTATTTTAGAAACATAAGACAAATTATAATCGTGGGTATAGAGTTTGTAAGAAACTGTTGTGTACGACTATTTCCGTACTCGATGCTTTTTTGAATTTGAGTGCACTTTATCGGCCCCCAGATCGATTTGGTGGCGCGAAAATGGTCACTGTGGGTCGTTTTGGGGGAGGCCTATATCCATCAGTGGACGTCCTGATATGATGAAGTCGATTTGTATAAGATTGTCGCAAGATTTTTATTTATTCAATAAACATACTCTGAAAGGAAAGGTTATGGAGTGGCGACTACGAACTGGAAGATGCAGCGTAGGTAGGCCTCCCACAAGGTGGACCGACGTCCTAGTTAGAGTCGCGTGATACCGCTGGATGTGGAAGGCGCAGGATCGGTCTTCTTGGGTCGTTTTGGGGGAGGCCTATGTCCATCAGTGGACGTGTTTCGGCTGACATGATGACGATGATGAATAAACATATTTTTTCCAGTCGAGTGTTTGGTTATAACTTCATAGATAATATCCTTTTTACGCGTTGACGTTCTTCTAGCCATAAGTAGTAGGGTATCTATTCAGTTAATTTTGACGTAAAAAAGTGGCGGTTAACTCCGATCAATCATTATTACAATTAAACAAATCATTAATCACTAGTGTTCCATATAGTACGAGTCCTCTGTCAGAATGTGTGCGTGTCGTAATAATATGTATAATATATGTCTGTTGGACACACAATGCTTATAAGGACCTCTAGCAGAACAAGTGTTTGTTGTAGAGGTCGGCCATTACACATCTTGTTATGCCATTATGGGTCTCTTCCGCTCCGGTGCAGGCTTGGTGCTCGCGTACTGACTGTACTGAGGTATAGGTGAAAAACCTAACTAAACAACCAGTATCCTTACCATGAGTTGTGACATTGAGGTTTTCGATAACGAGTATCGAGTTTACTATCTGTGGATCTCGCTTGTACTATATTAGTGCGAACGATTTGTGTAAAAAAACTTCAAAGTCACAACTCATGTAAGGGTACTGGTCTATGTAGTAGTAACGTGTGTGTACACGCATATTGACGTTGTGTATTCAAATTTTGACGTAAGTTCCATATTCTCTGCGCAACTACACAGACATGGTGATTTAATTAAGTTTTTCACTTATAGTTATAGCACATACAAAACTGCGTGTGTAGCACAATTTTTCTTTTTGTATGTTCTATGCCGCTGTATTGGTTAAAATTCTGGCAAGAACACGTCGGGCTTGTTTCATTGTAGGCTTAGTTGTTCGTTCTTAATTTTTAGGTCTTACTTGCATTATATTTTTCATATTTTTACATTTGGACGCAGAACCGGCGGCAGTTGGGGCGTAAAGGTTCTTAAAAGACGACCTTACATACCAGAAGCGCGGCTTGGGCATGAAAGGACTTTAAAACTGTAAAAGCTACGCTACGCTATTGTAGGTACAGTCAGCAGCAAAAGTGGCTGAGCGGACGAATTGTTCAAAATGACCTACACGCGCTCTTATTCTCTTGACACTAGAGATGTGTTTTGAACACCTCAACCGCTTAGCCACTTCTGCTGCTGATTGTACTAACATGGATATATAAGGAAAGCAAACGGTACTAACAATCTTTTATGAAAATTTTGGTTCCGAAATTAAGGATTTTTATTATTAAATACATTACATACATATATTTCAGCCGTATACAGTCCACTGCTAGACATAGGCCTCGCACAAATATGACTTATATCATCTTAGGAGTAGTTGCCAGTCGCCACGCTTGGCAGGTGGGTTGGCGACCGCAGTAGCTGTAGATTGGGTTTCGACGGACGCTGCTGCCCGTCCGTAGGATGTTTCCCTTTGTTGCCTCTTACAACCGCGGGAGGAGTTGGGGTGGTGCTATTCTAGTCAGCCGACATCACACGGCAAATTACTAAATGAAATAGGTAAATAAAATAGCAATCCTGACTCTGTTCTGTATAATAAGCCAGATTTAACTTGTTAAGCTCATTGCTATCTTCCGGTACCCAGCGGGTGCGCGTGCACCGGGCACGGTTCCTCCACGTAACATAATAACCGTATGTGCCACTAAACATTTACTCAATTGTAAACCTTATCCCAATGCAATAAAGTATATGTTCGAACTAGTTTATTTAAGGATTTACGACATTATTGATAAGCGCATCATTAATCAGATGATACGCTTCAAGTGGACAATCGACTGATAAAATGCTTTTGGTTGTTTCTCTAATTTGTCCATATTTACGATGAATGTTTGATAAGGGCATGTATACTCGTACGTAGGTACTTATAAATGGTATGACTAAGATAATTTATATTATAATAATTTTATTTCAAGTATTAGTTACAGTCATACCATGATTAGTAAAAACTTATTTCTAAAGATAATAAGTAAAAATATGGACTAATAATATTTTTACTTAGTATGTACAGTCAGCGTCATATAGTTGGTAGCATTTAAAGTAGTCAAATAGATCGGTACACCATACAAATTCTATGGTGTACAGTCGCCATCAGATATATCGGAGCTGTGGAGGTGGTCACAAATATCTGAACAACGCCTCTATTGTCAAGGCGGTAAAGTGCGTGTTCAGATATTTATGACCACCTCCACAGCTCCGACATATCTGATGGCGACTGTACCTACCGAACTTTTTGAGTACTTTAGATGCTACCAACTATATGACGCTGACTGTAGTAGGTACCATATGGTAGAATTATTACTATTAAGCCTCTCAGCATCTGAAATTGAATTCTACATAATAAACATTTTTTTACGGTTTCCAAAAAAAATATTTTTTTCGGGCTGTCATAATTTCAAAAGTAGTTAGTTATCTACCGTTTCTTAATTGCTTCACAAAGAGAGAGATCTTTGCGTGTTTATCAATTGAAATGCGATAGAAACTTTAAAACGCAAACTGTAGAAAATATAACAAAACAATACTCTTTACTGCATAACCCAACAAAACATAAATTAGAACAGGTCACAAACTAATGTATAGGGTGGTCTTATCGCTAAAGAGGGATCTTCCGGACAACCTACAAATATCTGATAAGTAATGACACAATTTTTACAAATTATACACATGATGGCAGATAATTTTGGTGCGTTGTTCCATAGTATGGAACAACGCACCAAAATTAGGATGTATGGAATCCATACGTTGCTAATGATGCTGACTGTACCTACCTAATCGATATCAATGGGATCTTAGTCATGACAAAATATTGACTTTTACTAAGTATTTGTTGCCACGGTAATTATTTGTTGTGGCTCGTATGTACAAATGGTTAACGTGTTCAGATACAATCAACATAATTAACTGTGACGACTTCATACAAAATGTATGATAATTGTTTTGTTGCTAAGGTCTATGTCAAATCGATATGGCTACTAATTATGAGACATGATACGAAGTTTTCCAATTAAGGTAGTCTTAATTGCCTATGACTATGACCTTCCTGTCGACATTACTTAAAAAGTTTTTTAATAAAATCTACTTACAGGTGAAAAAGGTAACTAAAGCACCTGACCTATGTAGTAACGTGATTGTACACGCATGTCGGCGTATATTCAAATTTCAACGTAAGTTCCATATTTATTATATGTTATTTAGTATATGTTTTTCACATATAGGTACAGGGTATAATTATATTTTTACATGTTACAAATTATTTTTAGTAACTCCATAAACAACTTTTTGTATCACGTAAAAAGTTACACCCAGTATACTAAGTTTGATGAAGCAAGAAAAGACATGATAACTATTGATGATAATATTGAATATTGATTATCATTATACTTCATAGCCATGATTTAGGTACACGATTAGTAGTCGCCTAATTTATTTTATTAGTTATATTAGTACTGAAACAGTTTTTACGTCACACTGGGTGAGGTAAGAGAGAATTACCGCCCGAGGGAGCGACGGAAAATCTCACTTTACACCCAGATGAAGACGTAAAACTATGTACACACCACGGGCGGTAATAAAGAAGACCGCAGATCGCTTGTTTACAAATACCCGCGATCTAAGCCATTCTTTGTTTTACCGCCCTGTGTACTTACGTAATATACTATTTACTTAACAATAAATGCATAGTATAATATAATGTTACCGCTCTTCGACCCGTGTTTCTTTTACGTCCGTTAACAGGTAAAGAGACTATTGAGGGAGAGAATATCGATTTTTGCGGTAGCCCTCCTTCTACCGCAAAAATCGGTATTCGTGAATTTCGAATCTTAATCACTCTAATGACACTTTAATTGGAGTAAAAAATGCTCGAAATTTAACTTTTTAATTTAAAATTAAGGATTGTAAACTTTAGTTCCGGTAATGGATTTATCAGGCTTTCAGAATATACTTTTATGTAGGTACGAGAAAAAACATGACAAAGAAAACAAAAAAAAACATGAATATTGGTTCTCCCTCTCCACGGAAGCTCCGATAATCACACATTAAAAATAGAAAAAGTCGAGAATATTAAATAAGGCCATCTAGATTAGGCGTCTAGTATGACGTCAAAGCGGTCAGGTACAGTCGCCATCAGATATATCGGAGCTGTGGAGGTTATCACAAATATCGGAGCAAAGCCTCTATTAGGCGATAAAGAGTATGTTCACATATTTGTGACGTGCAACCTTAATATTGATTATGCTTCGTCAAATAGTCAAGGGTTAGTGATTGTTTGGAATTGGATTGTTTACATCCGACGGATGGACATAACATTCAAAACAATGCTTATAAAATCAGCAGTCAGCCTGCCATATTTCTTTACCTTATTTTATTTTTCTATTGTACCAGAATATATATAGGGACACCGTCGCGCATTCGTGCGTTTACCTTATCTATTCGAGTATAATACCTACATAACAGAACTTTAATTATGAGCTTTGTTAGCTAATTTCTTTATTTTTTTGTAAATTATCATCATCATCATCATCTCAGCCATAAGACGTCCACTGCTGAACGTAGGCCTCCCCCTTGGATCTCCACATGTACCGGTTGGAAGCAACCTGCATCCAGTGTCTTCCGGCGACCTTAATAAAGGTCGTCTGTCCATCTTGTGGGTGGACGTCCTACGCTGCGCTTGGTAGTCCGTGGTCTCCACTCGAGCACTTTTCGACCCCATCTGCCATCTTCTCTGCGTGCAATGTGGCCTGCCCATTGCCACTTCAGCTTGCTAACCCGGTGGGCTATGTTGGTGACTTTAGTTCGCCTACGGATCGATCTCGTAGCGAAACTCCGAGCATAGCTCTCTCCATAGCTCGTTGAGCGACTTTGAGTTTTGAGATGAGGCCGATAGTAAATTATAAATTATAGCATAGATATAATTATAGCAATATTTGTAAATTATAGCATAGTATAAAATTTATGATAGAGGTTCTTAAAACTAAGCAGGTAGTGCGACTAAGAACAACAAAAACTATTCAAACTAAATAGTTAATTTATACTGTTTCAAAAAATACTTGTTGTTATTATACTGCGGAACCTACGATTTAGAATAAAATTACGATCACAATAACAAATTATTTTTTTATTATGCAGAAACGTCTGCTAGCGAATATCGTCGATATTTAAATCGAAAAAAAAAATAGATTTTTTTTTTTGACTCGAAGCGGGACTCGAACTCGCAGTGGTTGTGGGTTCGAGTCCCGCTTAGAGTATTTTTTTTCTATTTTTCTTTCGATTTAAATATCGAAGATCACAATAACATACCACAAAATTAACAGACCTGTAATGCAAACAATCCTATCTATCCTATTTCAAACATTCCTATGTTAATAAATCGACGAGCATGTAAACAAATACTATTTAACAACGCAATAAACCACGGAACACAACACACAATACCATATTCTTCTTTTGCGCTGGCGCAGATCGGGATGCGAGTGCCATGCTAATCGGTTGACTAAGACGCAGAAACAAAATGATGTTAGACTACTTAAGGATATGGAATAATACTGAACTGGTTTTTGTGCTGGTCGGTTGCTCGTGTACAGTCAGCGTCAGAGATATGTGACCCCCCCTGCATACAACCAATCTATGTAGGGGGGGTCACATATCTCTGACGCTGACTGTACATATTGCGTTAATTATGATCGGACCAAAAACATTTTTTTTGTAATCACGGATCTATATTAAGGCTTGGGCACAAAGGCGCGTTTTGTAAGCGTGGCGCAGCGGGGTGCGACGCTGCCGTCTGAATGTGTGCCTTATTTGGTTACATTAGCCACGCCGAAGTCACGCTGCGCTACCGCCACGCTCACAAAACGCGCCTATGTGCCCAAGCATTTAGAATTACGTCCAGATATAATTGTAAATAGCAATGTAAGGGTTTGTACCAAACATGTACAATTATAAAGAAATTAAAGTTGAGAACTGAGAATAGCATAATACCTGCATTTCTCCCCGCGGGTTTCGTAAGTGGCGACCAAGGAAAGAAATTGACGGATGGGCTTCGTCGACACAGAATCTCATTCAGCAGCTGTGGGTTTATACCATTAAATATCTATTCATTAAAATAAAGATACCTTCACACACACACACACAACCGGACCCGGGTATGTCCTTAAACTACGTCCAACAATGAGAGGTAGGGCACAGCGATAACCATCACGCTTGAATCTGGGGCAGCCCAACTGGGGAAGTACCTCCTCCTTACAGAAGACCACAGCCATAATAGCACTGCTAGCTTTCAGGTATGTAGTGTTGTGTTCCTGATGGTGAGTAAGGTTTCCAGAGCTCCAACCCCCCTTAAAGGCCGGCAACGCGCTTGTGACTCCCCCGGTGTTGCGGGTGCCCATGGGCGACGGTAATTGCTTACCATCAGGCAATTCGTCTGCTCGTTTGCCGCCTATGACATAAAAAAAAAAAAAAAAAAAACTACCTGTTTGAAATGTAATTAGGTATCATTTCATTATTAAACTACAAGAATAAATAAAAAGATTTTTTTTGGTTTGGTGTTGCATATTGAACTTATCCTACTAGGTTAAGTATTGGGTCGCCGGCATACTATTCGCGTCCTTTGTCTGATCGAACTCTGATTTCGCAACTGAGATCGACCCGGCAAAGTTTCAAGTGAAATCACGTTTATAAATAAACACTTCGAATAATATAAGTATCCAACATGTATATGTGCTATAATTATTCAGGGCCAACTATTTTTTTCTTGTCGCGTCTTAATGATCGTAGCGATGCTAAAACTAATTTAAAGAAACATATTTTTTGCCCATTCATTAATTACAATAACTCATATTAGTAGATGCGAGTTTTAACGTTCGCTATACTTTTAGGCCTGCAGTGCCCCAAGCGGTCAGAGCTCTATCCATTTTGTGACTTAAATGGCATGCCCATAAAATAATTATATCAAATACATAAGGGAGAACAAAACTGTAGGTACTAACCAAATTAGTAGAGCCATTTCTGGGAGTTTTCAAAATAGTGCACCCAATTAGTGAAAGTTGTTAAGAAAAGTTAAATCACTGTCAGTTTCGTGACGACAATTTCGAGCGTCCTATTCTGCTAATTATAAAATAATTTAGCACTCGTCGCCCGCTGGCTCGGCGTTGCCTAAAGCCCCATTTAGACCAAGCAAGAACTTGTATACGATTTTCATTACATTGCGTGGTTATATAAAGCAGCCGAATTAGCCGTACGCCGATAGCCCGCAATGTAATGAATCGTATACAAGTTCTTGCCTGGTCTAAATTGGGCTTAATAGTAAACACGCAGTTTTAAACTAAAACTCCCCCATATGTGCCAATCGGAAAGAATTGTTAATGCTTTACTCGTACCTACAAGTATACCATAGCTTAGGAGATCGATTTGATTAGTTTTTGTTATTAACACCTGCGCTTGAGTCGCAAAAATGTTTCGTCAATAAAAAATGTGTCTGTGTGTGTCTTTCATAACGACATTGGTTATAAGTAACGATAGTTTATTGTGCTGTTTTTCAAAAGAATATAACGATTACCTTTTATAATTAAGAGTAATTAATTAAATAAAAATATCGAGCAGTAATGTAATGCAAACATTTGAAATCACATGTCAATTGTTAAGATTAATTTATTTAATTATTACTGATACATTGCGTGCCCAATTAATTTATATGTTTTTTTTTATTTATAACTATATATGCTAATTTTAGGTCATTAGGACTTATACTTTCAGCCCTTAAAATTTAGTGTCGTTATGAAAGACACACAAAAAATACATGTAAATAGCTGACCCTATAGATAATTCTTCATAGGTATGTTACCAAAAAACGTTTATATTTTATGTTAATTTACTCCAGTTTAGGAGTGACATGCCTTTAAGGAAGACAACAATTTCAGAAACCTGACCAAACTTAAAAGGTAAACGTTCTTTACGAAATAATAATTTGTTATTGACGCAAGACACAAAACAATTGAAGTAGCTGACCATATTATTATGACTTGAGCAATAAGCTTTGTCTGGCAAATTGTTACCGCCATTTCTCGTTATCATTACTTATGCCAGTTATGCTGTTTAATTTAACTAATGACCGCATAATTTACAATGATAATATACTTATTTGCATTTCTCAATCGCACCAATTAGGTTTTAACGACCGGAAAACCCGGTGGGATAATAATATTTACCTACGCACGATAAACTTAGTTGGAAGTAGGATCAGAGGAAAAAAAGTATTTATTCTAATTAATTAAATTCAAACATACATATGTTTATCTCGCAGGCGTCCAAGATACAGGCTCAGCCTAGTTTGGAGTCTGATGGATATTGTTAATATGTAAAAACCTGTTTTGTCTAATAAAATAATTTAAATTTGAATTAATAAAACACCTATAAGTCGACTATTTTGTTTTTTATAAACATATTATTTAAAAAAACTTACATAAACTAATTCTACAGTTAACTATATAAGACAAAAATTTTTTACTGCAATAATTTATCTTGATAGTAAAAATAAAACAAACTTGGCTTCAATTCTACATTCCCTAAAAACAAAATTTATAATTGTTTAAAATTTATAATAACCAAGAGGTTCCTGCACAGTTTATTTATTACCTACATGTCTTAATACTTATGTATTTCATCAGTATGAAGACATTTTTTTCTTAAAATTATAGGTATTAAGATACAGAAAAATGAATAAATCTCAGGTTGGGAACTGAAACAAAACTATGGTGAGAGTGAACTATATTTATTGTATAAAAGCGGGGTAACTCACGTTTAAACGCGTTTTATAAGTCGAATATTGCTCGAGATGTTTCAGTCCTTAACGAGGAGCATAATCATGAGCCGTTCCCGTTGTCCGCCCGACTACGACACCACACACATACGAACATGTCAAGCAATATTAGATTTTTAAAATGTAAGTTACCCCGCTTGTATAAAATTAATACACTATTATTATCTCTTTATTCATTTTAAATCTTAGGTTAGGTTTTATAACATTTTTATAAAAGTAAAATATAAAAATACATCTAAAACGTATCAAAACAATAAAAACATTATAAAAAACCTAACCTAGAGTGCCGCCGGCAACGGGGCAGGGCCCAGGCTGCCGGTGGTTAGGGCTGCAGAGAGAGGAACCGTCGGACTATGCGCGCCGTGTCCAGGATTACCGCCTTCTGAATCTGACCCTTGATCCAACCACAACCACGTAGCGAGAGTCTCTCAAGATGTTGGTCGAGACTCTTCGCTATGAGACCGTTCGCGGAAACAACTATCGGTACAATGATCGCCGAATCAACTTCCCACATGGCGGTTACCTCGTGAGCCAAGTCTAAGTACTTGCTGGACTTGTCCTTCTCGGCCTTCACGAGGTTCTCGTCACATGGGACGGTGATATCGATGAGCATTGCCCGGCGCTGTGATCGATCTATCACCACGATATCAGGCTTATTGGCTACAATAGTCCTGTCCGTGATAACAGATCGATCCCAATAGAGCGTGGCACGACCATTTTCGAGAACTGGCGCAGGTGTGTACTTGTAGTACGGCACTTCGCGGTCCGCAAGTCCATACATAAGAGCAAGCTGCTGGTGTATAATCCTGGCTACAAGGTTATGTCTGTGCAAGTACTCGCCGTTAGCAAGATGAGAACAACCGGAAATTATATGCCTGAGTGACTCTCCGGGACGGCGGCATGCCCGACAAATGTCGACCGTACCGTCTTTCAGGATATACTTCCGGTAGTTATTCGTCATGATAACTTCGTCCGCAATTGCACAGGCAAAACCCTCGGTTTCTCCGAAGAGGTCCCCGAATCGTAGCCAGTTCACCGACGCGGGCAGGTCTACGTCTGGTCCCGTTAGGGCCCTGTAGAACCGCCCGTGTAGCTCCTTACTCTTCCATACGGCCTTGCGGTCCACTATTATTATTATTATTATTATTGTGAGCCTATTGTGTCCCACTGCTGGGCAAAGGCCTCCCCCCTCTTCCTCCAATCGTCCCGGTTTTGAGCTACATCTGGCCAGTCTCTCAAAAAGGAGTCCAAGTTATCCCGCCATCGCCGACGGGGTCTGCCGGATCCTCGGTTTGACTCGTGGGGCACCCACTCCGTGGTTAACTTGGCCCACAAGTCATTCGGCATGCGGCAGACATGACCAGCCCAGTCCCACTTTAACTTGGCCGCTTTTCGAGCTACATCCTCTATTTGAGTTTTTGAGCGCAGCGTGGTGTTCCGGATGCGATCCCTGAGTTTCACACCTAATATGCTGCGCTCCATAGCTCTCTGGCAAACCCCGAGTTTAGACTTCTGAGCTTCCGTCAAAGACCAAGTCTGGGCACCATAGGTGAGGACTGGAAGTATGCACATGTCCATGAGCCTACGTTTGAGTGACAGAGGTAGGTCGCCTTTCATTAGGTGTTTCATGGCCCAATAGCTCTTCCAGGCGTTCTCTGTCCGTCTGATGACCTCTTTTTCTTGTCGCGCCTGGAAAGAGGCTATTTGGCCCAAATAAAGATATTCTTGGACATATGCAATGTGCTCTCCGTTTACCTCAATCCTACGTTTTGTGCCGTTAGTCATGACTTTGGTCTTCGACATATTCATCTGAAGTCCAACCTCGAGACTTGCGTTGCTAAGGTCTTCTAGCATATGATGTAGCTCGGATGCCGTTGAGGAAAAAAGGACAATCCACTCCATACATTATTTAATCCTGAACTGTAGATAATTCCGACGTCACAATGTAGATAATTCTGAGCCCCTTATATGTAAGTCCCTTATCTTGGCTGCGTTAATCCATCAAATATGGCCGTGTCTAACACACTTGTAAAATATTTACAAGGCAGATTTTGATTAAGCGCAATTCTTCTTTTTTTTCTTCTATTCTTTACCCAAATTGCAGTCATTTGGGCCAAATGACTGCAACGTTTTTTTTGTATATTTAAAAGCGGGAAATGAACTAATTATCATTACTATGCATATTTGTGTTTGTGATTCTATCAGGACAGTTGCTTGTGCCATCCTCACGGATAAACTGAATAGAGGATATTAAATACCTGAAGAGGAGAGGCATAAAGCTCCGTAGCTCCCATAGGCCAGACATACTTTCAGTAGTAACGCCAATGTCTGGTTGGTGGATAGTTCACAAATCTGTTAGCGTAAATCTTTCTTCTTCTTGGTCGCATCCATCATGACTAATGAACGTGGGTGGGTTTTGTTCGAGCACACTCGTCATTGATTCCGGTTCATCGGTTTTCTCACCACATTGTGGAATTTCTGGGATCCTTCCTCACCTTTCAGTTGGTCAGTCCATCGGGCTGGTGAACGGCCCCGTGACTTATTGCCATCAGTATTGCCAACATGGTCTTTATTTGATACTAGCTGTGGTATGTAGATAATTAGATACGTGTGATACGTAGTTAGGTTATTAGGGAAGAAACATAGCCTATGTGTTAATCCAGGGTGTCAGCTAACTCTATGTATACCAAATTTTATTAAAATCTCTCCAGCCGTTTAGACGTGAAGAAGTAACAAACATAACACACACAAACTTTTCGCCGTTATAATATTAGTGTAGTTTTGTTATAATTATAATATTGGCCACTTTGACGGCTAGTTAAATAATCGTATATGATAGTGGCTGTGTTAGAGATCGTTTCATGTGGCGGAGGCCTTTGTCCATCAGTTGACATAGGCCAGATAGACCAGGAAAATTAGCTTACCCTGGACATAATTCAATAACTCGTTGTTTTTGTTATATTATTGGATATTCATATTCAGTATTCAATATAAATTAGATATATTCAGTAAAATATCCCCGGTCGTAACTATATAAAAAAAAATCGAGGGTTATCGTATACTACCTAACTTTTTTCTAAAAGCAAAAAAGATAACCAAATACCTTGTTAGTATAATTTTGAAAAGCCTTTAAATGCTATCACATAATAGCAAAATTAAACTGAAACCAATTTTGCATGTATGTTTTTTTGTAGTTTGTATCTGATCTCAATATCTAGATAAGTAAAAATGTTAACTATGATATTTATATCTTTTTAATCTTTATAACGTATTTTTAGACAATTAAGACAAAAATTAAACGTTTGTGTTTAACGTTTCAATAATAATGCATTTCTCGATAGTTAAAAATCATAACTGAGAAATTTTTGTTTAATAAAAGCTTATTGTGTACTATGATCACGTTTTCGTCAAAATTAAACATATTTATTACACAGATAAGAAATTATAAATCTAATTGAATAGATAATATTATACACACGGCCCTGTCGAGGAGGGGGATGCTCGCGGGGAGTGCGAGACGTAGGGGGAGCGGACGCCGGCGGCGAGCCGGCTAACGTGCGCCGCCGGACCAGTTGTAACCAGTTTATTTCAAAAATGCACTTGTTTTATGGCAGTGACGTCTACGAGGGCGGTTTGATAACTCGGTGACTTTAAGTAAAACAAAAATCATTTTAACATATAAACTTTTTAATTACGATTCTGAACTCCTTGGTAGCTGGCAGTTTTTTTTTTTAAAGGTGGGAAAATAAAAAAGTTATTGAGGCATATGTCAAATACGGTCGGAAAATTGTTGGAAAATGGAGAAAAGCGAATTTCGTGTGTTAATTAAACATTACTTTTTACGTGGAAAAACTATTAAAGAGACTGAAAACTGTTTAAAAAAATATTATGGGGAATTCGCTCCTTCTCATGGAATGGTACATAAGTGGTTTATAGAATTTCGTTCTGGGCGTACCACTACCAATGACGCAGTATGGTAGGCCAATTGAAGTCACCACTGATGATGTCGTGAATAAAGTTCACGATATTGTTTTGGATGACCGTCGAGTTAAGATTCGTGAGATAGCTGAGACTGTACACATTTCATCTGAACGAGTTTTTCATATCTTGCATAATATTTTGAATATGAAAAAGCTTTCCGCAAGATGGGTGCCGCGTTTGCTGACAGCCGATCAAAAACGACTTCGTGAAACAACTTCCGAGCAATGCTTAGCCAAATTCAAGCGTAATCCCAATGAATTTTTACGTCGTTTTGTGACGGTAGATGAAACGTGGATCCACCATTATACGCCAGAGACGAAAAATCTGTCAAAACAGTGGACTTCTGCTAACGAACGGGCCCCAAAGAAAGCGAAAACCGTTAATTCGGCAGGAAAGGTAATGGCCACTGTTTTTTGGGACAGCCAAGGCGTTATTTATATAGATTATTTGGAGAAAGGTAAAACAATAAATGGCCCTTATGCTTATGAAAAAACGGCCACATCTGGCAAAGAAGAAAATCCTTTTTCACCACGACAATGCCCCTGCACACTCGTCGGCAGTCGCAACAGCCAAATTAGTAGAATTGCGTTATGAAATACTGCCCCACCCACCTCCATCAAATTCTCCAAATTTGGCCCCATGTGATTTTTTTTTATTCCCAAACATGAAGAAATGGCTCGGTGGGAGAAGATTTTCATCAAATGAGGAAGTCATAGCTGAAACTGAAGCATATTTTTTAGGGTTTGATCAAAACAAAATTTTTGGAGGGGTTGAAAAAGCTAGAACATCTTTGGATGAAGTGTATGGAGTTGAAAGGAGATTACGTAGAGAAATAAAATTATAAAAGGTAAAAAAGATTTTTTTTTCTGCAAAAAGTCACTGACTTATCAAACCACCCTCGTATCTTATCTTGTACAAATCACCTTGATTTTTATAACTAAAGAGGCTACATATATAATTATTTATCTTCATACAGAGCGTCCCAAACTTATGGGACATGAAGAGGAAGTACCTTAAATATCGTAAATACGAGTAGTGTATTTTGCTGAAAGAAGACATTATGTTATTATTAAAAGTTCTTAATTCTGCATTCATAGATTTTCTAAAAATAACTTGCTTCGTCTGGAAATCGAAGCGACTTAAGTGTCAAAAAAAAATCATCCTACTTTTATGATGCCAATCGAAGGAATAGCTAAAAATTAATAACTCTGCTTAAGTAACATTGTATTTTAAAAGAAAGGATCAAAGTAAAATTAATCATTTTAATCAAATGAAAAACATCATGAAAAAATTGCCGTAGTCAATTAAGTGGGTATTTTTTTTGTAAATTAGTTTATTCTTGAAATTTGATTCAATCATTCTCGATAGTAATCTGTCGAGAAAAACACCGTCCGGGTTCATTTTAAACCAACTTCAACCCCTGAAATCCGGTCACAAAACTTAACAGTTACCGGCACAGACCAAATTCCACGCCACACGCGGGCGCAACCGCGGTCACAGCTAGTATAATATCTACTTGTTGTGAATCGCCCATCATATTTTGATTAAGGTTAATGTGGGTAAGACCGTCTGCCAACCAATTTCTTACATTATCTCATCGGTATTTAGTGTCATATGACGGACTTCCCTTCAAAATAAAGTATCCGGTCTTACCCACATTGACATAAATGATTCTGTAGAGAAATGAAAGCTTACAAATCGGTTTTACAAGTTAACAATTTCTTGAAAATCAAAGGTGTAGCATACACCGTGTTTTTGATAACTTTAAAGGAGGTCAATTAAAGTTATTTTTTTAAAGTAACTAGTGTTACTTTAAACTTAATTTTATCGCTGCATCAGTGTAAAATTATTCTTTAAATTAAAATTTCTTCAGTAGTTTTCGTTTCATAGCATAGGTTATTCGGTTCGGTTCATATTGCGGAGATTATTAAGATGAGTTTGTTTGACGTTATTTAATGTGTCTATTACTATGTGTCATTAAAACGACCATAACTTAATTGTCATAAAAGTCCTAATATAAAATTAGACATCAGAAATTATTTATTTGCATAGACACAGTACAGGGATGTTACAATGGTAATTATGTAACATTATGATTCATGTATCTAGCTTGCATGCAATCGTGCAAATATTATAAGCGTTTGACGGCTCGTCTCCACTCTTCCCTGACGGCTGCTAGTTTAGCGCATTTGTGCAAGGGCGGTCCTTGGCTGCCTTTATTTGGTCCGTCTCTCTCATGGGCATCCTTCCTCGCGCTTGGGCACCCTCTACTCTTCCCTGCACCACTAGTCGCTCTATGGTTACCAGTAACGGCGGCCATTTATTTTTTCTTAGGCAAGAGGAGCTGACATGGCTTCACCTTCTCTTTATGTGTCCAATGAAAATTGTTTAACTGTGGGAAAGTTAGTTAAGCTTGTATGGATGCACCGCCGCTGATGGATACATTTTCACGCCGAGAAACGTGTCTAAAAAGGCGAGGATGCGAGCTTGAACGGTGGAGGATAGACGAGAGGCTGCTTGATGCCAAGCTCTTGGAGTATGGAGACGTTGGTTCGATTTTTGGTCCACGATACCAAAAGCATTATTCGCCAGCACCACATTTCCAGCGCATCCACCGTCTTTTACTCTCTGTTCCGCAGGGTCTACGTCTCAGTGGCGTAGACAAATATGGCCAATACAAGCGCTTTAAGGAGCCTGATTTTTGTAATTTTGTGGTGTTACGAATCCGCCATATTTTTCGTCACCTGTCCATAGCGCTTCTAGTGATTGCCACAATTCGGTTGATCTCATCTACACATCCTCTGTTGATAGAAATTAGAGCTCCAAGATAAATATACAATTTAACGACACCACAATTCGCTATTTGTGTGACTTCGGGTGTTGTTGTTGACAAGATCGACAATAATTGGTCTTACTGAGGTTGATCTTAATACCAACTTCCAGGCTAATCCTCTCCATCCTGCGCAGCAGATCCTCCATATTACAATCACTAGTAGCAAATAAGGTGGTATCATCCGCGTAAGAGAGGTTTGAGATCTTTAGTCCTCCGATTGCAACTCCGTCGGAATACTAAGTATTAAGTATAATATGAAGTAGTCGGATGGAATTTCAATATAAATAAAGCCAAGCAAAATGCATTGCCGTTTCCTCTGACTCTTGGCAGAACCTGCACGTGGCGTTCTTACCCATCTGAAACATTTGTTTGTTCAACTTGCAGTGGCCTGTCAAGATTCGAGTCACTGCGCAAGTTTTGAGCTCTTAGTAGCTCTTTAGCAATATTGGTGTTGAATCCTTTTATTAGGGCTTTTGAGTGTTCAAGAGCTCTCTCTAGTCAGCTTCCACCCAGTAATTGCTCTCGATTTTTCTAGGTTATTGAGCAGAGAGTATACTTCCCATTTTGTAATACCACAAAACGGTTCCGGGCCGGCCAGGGGAGTGTCCGCGCCCTTCCTAGCCAGTTCGACTGCTTTCTCATTTCCGTCAATGTCGGAGTGTCCTGGTACCCATCTAAGTATGACTTTGTTGGAGTTAGCCAGTGCGTTTAGGTTTGTTTTACATATCTGAACTAGTTTTTAGTTTGTTTCCAAAGAGTCTAGTGCCAGCAGAGCAGCTTGGCTGTCCGAGTTAATGTAGATGTGTTGGTTTCTTAGGTTTCTATCCAGGTTAATTTCCTCACATTTGTTAATGGCGAAGATTTCGGCCTGGAATATTGAGGCACTCGTCACCATGCTGACGTTAGCTCTGAATCTAGGTCTCCCCCATAAACCTTTTTGGATCCATCTGTGTGCCATAGGTGGCTTCCCTCTTCTACGTACATTTGGTCTTCAATCCATTTGTCTCTTGGAGGTATTTCAACTGTGTAGAGTTTAGAGAATTGACATTTGCTGTGCATATCGTCTATTGGCATGCTAAAAGCCCAGGCGTTCAGTTTGGTTAGGGCTTCACAGCGCCATTTAGGCCGATTTAGCGTGCATATTCTGTAGACGCACTGCTTGGCCTCCCTTTTGCACCTGCATAGGGAGTGTCGTCTAAGGCCGCCCACGG
This sequence comes from Grapholita molesta, assembly GCA_022674325.2. Lineage (NCBI taxonomy): Eukaryota > Metazoa > Arthropoda > Insecta > Lepidoptera > Tortricidae > Grapholita > Grapholita molesta. Next base: position 11,167,135 of record CP053132.2, on the reverse strand, counting down.
TGTCGAGGTAAAGGCCCCTGTTGCTGTTATACAGGCCATGCTTTGCAGGCTATTTAACATTGTTGACTGCTGTCTTTTGGTTGGTCTTGTTATACCAGACCGCGGAGCCATAAGTAATTATGGGCCTTACTACCGCTGTAAAAACCCACAGAGCAATTTTGGGTCTTATCCCCCATCTTGCTCCTGCCATTCGACAGCACGTCCACAAGGCCATTTTTGCCTTTTTTTAAATGTTTTTCAGGTGAGGGTTCCAAGTTAGTTTTTGGTCGAAAGTGATTCCTAGGTTCTTAACCTCATCTGAGACCGGTATGTCCTGTCCATTCAGCTGTATTTTTGTAAGCTTATCATTTATCAAGTTTCATCTTATGCCGGTCGTACTCACATTGATTAGAGTTATATTGACTAATACTTTACTTTTAAGGGACGTCCATCATATAACTCTACACCGCGTAAAATGAGGAAACCGAATAAATTTGCCAGAGGTTACCCTGACCATATTTCGAGACTAAAATATCCAATAAACCTTTTAGAAATTAACCTCGTTTTGGAGTTATAACCCATTACAAAAAAAAAAATGATTATAACTAGACCCCACTATCGGAGGTGCAAAATGGTAGCTGTCAAGTTCTTAGGGATGGGTAATCAACTAATCATATTTGTGATGTCGATATCGATACTCAATTTTTCAATACATTTTTTGTTTTAACAGTACCATTTATTTGTATACAATTTAACTTTTTTTGGGATCTATGATAATCATTGACATTAAAAATATAAATCGTTATTAGTACAACAAAAAATCTATGGTTGCTATTACTTTTCTTATGTTTCTTTTCCTAAAAATTATTATAAATTGTATACAAATAAATGGTACTAATATTACTGGTTTGTAATACTTAGATACATAACCCGCCTTCTACCCCAATGTCCTTCTACCTCCTTATCGATCCCGTTATTATCTCAGTCATATCTAGAAATTTCTTAAACGTTTTTCTATATTCTTATCAAATATATAATATTCTAAAATTCTAGATTAATCTGAAAAAAAAATAATAATGAATAAATGGTACTTGTACATAAAAAAAATATATTGAAAAATCGAGTATCGGTATCGACATCACAAATATGATTAGTTGATTAACCATCCATAAGAACTTGACAGCTACCATTTTGCACCTCTGATAGCGGGGTCTAATTATAACTCAGCACCGTTCGCTTTCTTAAAGGTTATTTTACCACTTTTGTACTCATTGTTTGTTTTCAGGCATAGTTTTCTCAATAAAATGTATTTTTTATATCAACAAATATGAAAAACGAAACAATTTTTTCGATCAAAAGTTACATGATATTTTTTACTTCTTTTGGCCTCAGGAATACGCTGTCAAAATTATTCGGTTTCCTCATATTACACAGTGTATATACCTATCAGAGAATGTAGGAAATTGTTTGGCAAACGGACTTTCCTGATAGACGGTCTTGTCCACATTGACTCTCATCCTGAACAATTTAGTTGTTACCGACCCAATAAACACACTATTTCAAAAAATCTCTCTTCTAGCCGAACCGTGGTAATGTAGGTATATGTACCCCACGTGTTTATTAAATTTAATAATCATTGACTTAGCCTATGTATCTATGAGACGATTTCTTCTACGCGAGAATTGCTCGCGGCTCGCGGGAGTCAGGCACGAAAATAACAACCTTACGGTGCAAGAAATAACGTTCATATTAATACGAAAGTAAGAAAAAATGAGAAATAATAAATAACCGTGGATATATTCTGTTTAATTTGTATTTTATTATAATAATAATATGCTGACGACATGAATTAAATACTTTTGAAGAAGTTATGTATTTTGGTTTTGCAGAAACTACCCATATTTGTGTTATTAGAGATCTGCAAAGAGAAACTGTTTAATTTTCAACAATTTATCATCAAACATTATATACTATTCAGTATAAATTGTTCAATTACAGTTATCAATATTTTCCGGGATGATAAGCCAGGAAACGTGTAATTTACGGAATCTTTTTTTTTAATGATAGTCCCGGTCGGTTAATTTGTTTAATTTTGATTATTTATACCGAAATACAAGCATCATATCATAATAGAGGCACTTTTACGAAGTTACTTATTATGCTGCACTTATGAAATTAAAAAGTGTCCTAAATTTAGTTTTTAGGGATTTTCATATTGACGCGGAACCCTAATTTGTTTAATTTTTTATATTTTAACAAGAACTAACATTACTTTACTTCATAGAAAAATAAAATTACAGTTATCGAATTATGTCCAGGTTTCGGTAATTTTACTGGTCTAAGGAGTAGGTAGCTTATAGAAAGGTTTATCGAGTTACGTTTATAAAAGTACTTAAATTATACTTATTGTAATAGCAAATTAAAATCAGAAATAAAACAAACAACTGGGAAAATATAATTATTTTATGAATACACTATAATATATTTATGAGATTGACACATAATTATAATCTTCATACCTAAAGTAAACTAAGACGAAACAATACTGGGAACTTTGTCAAACGCAAAATTTAAAATACGCAAAACGAGGAAAGTTACCTCAATAAAAAAACAAAATGCATAGGTAGTACCTATACCTATAGTAAAAAAATCAAATGTTGCTTTACACTGCTTACGAAATATTTCAATGCCCGCGATGTTGATATTCAAATATCAGCTAAAATAATTGACAGGCTGACGCCTGGTAACCCATAATTCTCCGTAGAGCGACGGCCGAGTAGAAGTTGAAGCGAGAGTTGAACTCGCGACTCCGGGGAGTCTCGAGTTCAACTCTCGCCCGAGACAGTTGATTTTTCCATTTTTCTTTTACTTCTAAGAATCAGGCGTCAGTATGCTTTTACAATATTAAATTATCAAATGCAACGTACATTCTGCGTCATATAGTTAGTAGCAACCAAGATAACTAAATGGCGATACAGTAGGCCTTTCTAACTAAGTAATGAGGGACTAGACTACCCATCTATGTCGGCTCGATATACTGTAATGATCTTTGTTTGTAGGTATAGCAGTAAGAATGTGTTACGATATATTTGACCACTTTAATTGCTACCAAACATATGATGCTAACTGTATCTATAAGCAAAAAAAAACTTAGTAGAACATTTTTTCACATATTCAAGATTACGATTGTATTGCATTATTTGTCTAAACAACAAAACATAAATTAATATACATAAAATAATTACTCTCCAATGTATATTGCAATATTTTACTTAATAACGTAGGTATTGAATTTTGTTCTAAATCATCTTTTGCTTTTTTACAAGTTTTGAATGAAGTTTAATTTATTTTGCCTAGGAAATGTTATAACTATAAAAAAAATACACATTCAAACTAAAGTATGATCACGTCTGAAAATCTTAATATATTTAACGTGACAAATATGTGTATGCCAAGACTTTACGCTATGTTAAAATAGTCGTGGAAACATATTTTTGTGACCACTTGACAAAGTTGTTTTTCTACGACAAAAATGCTTGAATAATTCTCACGTGTGATAAATTAATCTCACAGGAAGAAAAACGCTAATTAATGATGTAAAATCCAGACATGATAACTTTTACAAGTAAATATTATACAGAACATATACAGACAGAATCAAGTAACAACCAAAATATCTGTGAAAAAATATCGATGTGTTACGTTATACAGTCAGCAGCAAAATTTACTAAGCGCACAAGGTGTTCAAAGTTTGCTTGACACTTTATTGTTAAGAAATAAGAGCATGTCAAGATCATTCTGAATACCTCGCGCGTTTAGCAGCTTCTGCTGCTTGTACTTTGTAACTTACTGCTACTAATTATATGACAAATGCGAGCGAGAAGCCTAAAACAGTGTAATAAGGACAACTACAGCTTTGACGACAAATCCCGCGTAAAAAACCCATAACCGGTAAAGAAATGTAAAACTTAACTGAATGACTATGTCTATGTAGCATTCCCCACTCCGACAACAAAAAAAAGGACTATGTCTATGTAGTAGTGCATCTGTCTGTCATCTGTCATCATTAATATTGAACTTACGTCAAAATTTGAATTTAGAACGCTGACATGCGTGTTCGGACACGTTACTACTACATAGACCAGTTGCTTTGTTTTTCACCTGTATTTTGTTAACATTGTCTCGCTTTCTGTTTGAGGTATGTATTTAGAGTGAGCCATTTTAAGCAATGTTTAACGTTTATAAAAAACTATCAATTAAGCGAGACAAGGCAACACAGATACAGATAATATCAATTTGTATTGAATAAATCACTGCTCTAGGGTGGAAAACCATGGAGGAAACGGCCGAGAGCGTTTATATGAACAAATTACCACTCCACAGTCTCTCTCAACTTTTTCGCCTCCACGTGAACGAATGAATCGATATGAAGTCATGGCGTGTGGGACACGAAATATACTGACTTTATATCAAGTCAATGGCGGCGAAAAGGTTAACTGACCAGTAGAGCTTCTACTGTCGCAATAGATAGTCTAATTAACAGTCTGGGCGATGGTATGGAAAGTAATAGTATCTCACGCTAGCAAGCCAGTCCACCTCCCTCATTGCGCTCAATCTCAGTCCTAACATACTCTGCTTGTTTCTCGTTAAGCCCTAGCTGGGATACTTCGGCGTCAAACTGGGCCTTGCCGCCGACTCCCACGAGGTAACCGTTGAGACGTGCGGCGAGGTGGGAGCTCTGGAGCTTGGCGCTATCCAGCCCGAGGCTTCGGCAGAGGTCCTTGTGGCCCTGGAGACGGTATTTTTGGTGGTAACTGGAAAAGATCGAGGAACATTTTATAAGATAAATTTGGCCCAAAGCAGTCACTGGATATAGGTACAGTCAAACAATTTGACTTATGGGCCACTTCGTTCCTTGTCACAATGAAAATCTATATGAAAGACGCAAAAGATCTGTTATTAACATCACTGTGACAAGGTTCCAAGTGGCCTAGAAATCAAATTCGTTGTCTATACCTAAGACTTATGAAATCAAGTTTATTATTGTATGCAATTGGCGAAGAATAAATGTATACAACTCCTTACACATACATACACATTAATTGTCACGTTTATTAACGACATTTCTCGTAATGCCGCTTTCATTTTTTATGGGCGCAAAAAGTAGATGTTACGTGCGGCATTTTTATAAAATTTACAATCCTAATTTTGTAAAATAAATGTAAAACGAATTTACATTGAATAATAGTACATTACTGCAGAGGCCGTGAAGTAAGGGATTTAAGGACGAGATTGCGGTAGACGACCGAATCGGAGCCTGTATAGTGATTTTCTCAAACATTTCAAGAAAATAATAAAATTAAAATAACAACAAAGCAATCAATAATTTTTTTTTTTGAATTGCCGCGTTTTTTATTTTTTATACAAAAAAAAAAAAACAAATTCGGCAAAGCTATTCGTACACCTTTTTTAACTGCTTATAAAAATATAACTATCTCCTATAAATATAATAACTCCATACATTTATTCACGGCCTAGTCCATAAATGTGCAACTTCTTGGCATCGTTTCGTGCCATTAACGCATACATTTCGTAGTATGTTTCTCGTCCTTAAATCCCTTACTTCACGGCCTCTGTAGTAATGTACTATTTTGTACCTAATAATAAACTAAGTTGTAATATAGATAATTATAGATAGCCATTTGCGAGCGACATCTCTGCGTAGAATTATTTCCTGATGATTACCAAGATAAAAACTGTACGATCCAGTCATGGTCTTCCCCGGGACTCACAGAATCTCTATAAAAATTCAAATTTAATCGGTCCTGCGAAGCGAGAAGAAGTACAAACACATACTTACGCATTTATAAATATTAGTAATTATATAACCGTTTAGGAGGACAAATTGTCTACAGACTATCAATATATCGATGTTCAATTGGTATCGATACTATATCGATGTAGAGGTCAAATATCCTTTATAGAGAGGTACCGAGACCCTGACATAATTGAAATCCACATTATGTATTCGGTTGCCATGTCGACAGAGCGTGCTCATATCACGAGGACATTGAGACTTCAATTACCTACTTACTAACTAGTTTGTTTATTTATTATAGGACCTGTATTCTGTATATACTCGTATAGTTGTACAGTTTGATAGTTCACTTAGAAACTTTTACGAGTAAGTCCATAACTGCGAATAATTTTCTAAGATAAGAAAAACAATACGATTACTGCTGTTTGCGATTCGTCCTCAAGCGGATGATATTTCCGGATAGACAGAAAAAAATATTCTTTAAATATAAATAAAAGGTTAACTGTGTCACGACAATTTTATAATTTTTAAATACAAAAATCGTAAGCTCTGACACACTTGTATTTGTGTTTTACAAATTTTACAGATAATTTTACGACACTTTTTCAATAGTGTGCGTAAGTGCCTAGCTAATGCTGCTTGAATGTCCTGGAGTTGAGGGGTATTGTTTTGGCTGGCGGTATCTTACTATTAGCTGGATGGCCTTTTTTTTGCCGCTGGGAAAATGCGTTTACGCTTCAATAAAATCGACCAATCCCCCCCTCGACTAGCTGGATGGCCTGCGCTATCAATTATTTGTTCCTGCAAAGAACAGCAGCGCACTGCAGCTTCCTAGCTGCAGCCGCATAAATTGAAGTCAGTATTCTGGTCTGGAAGTATTTTACAAAGTAAAATCTCATTCCGTAGCTGGCCGACACGCATGGTAATTTCTTTATAGTATGCCTTAACCACGGATAGCGGAACTGCCGGGGACAACAGAATGGTCTGGATTGTTTTCACGGTCATCGCTGTTAGAATTGCTCGAGTTGTGGCAGTGGTTGGAAGTGGCAGTGATCGGGGCATATTGCCAGAAGAACGGTGGGCCGATGAGGCTAAAAACTCGATTGCCAACCACGTACCGGAAGACGCGGCCTTCTATGTAGTTCGACAACCTAATCAAGGTCGCTATAAAGAGGCCTATGGCCATAAAAAAAAAAGTCACGAACGGTACTGATATAAGAAGTATTCACAAATCAGCTGGATATAAGCTGGATAGACGCAGCTATCTCGGTGCGTAGCTAGTCAACCCGCGCCCCCATTTCTTTGTAGGGTAGGATACCTTAGCGACCTCAGTCTTCTGGGCTTAGCTCGTACCACAGTCACGAACGGTATTCATACGAGAGAGTCAAGAGGTATACGAGTAAATCAACTATTTGTTGTTGTTATTCAGTCCCATAAGCCAGGGAACAACTGAAGCACAGTTTGTTACAATATATGTGGCTCTGGACTTATAGCTTCTACAAATATCTATGTTTTGTGTATTTAGATGCAATTAAACTGTGGTTTGAAGAGTGACCCAGGGGAAAGTAACTATGGCAACGAGTGACAAGATTGAGCCATACTCACTCTTCGGCTGGATAGAACGTGGAGGCGGGGGCTATCTCGGTGCGTAGCTGTCCGACCCGTGCCGTCATTTCTTTGTAGGACGCCTCGGCCGCTTCACGCTGCTCTTCATCATGGTATAGGATCATGGATTGGTACTGAAATTGAAAAATACTCACGTCAGTTTTGAGATATCAAAAGCGAAGTGTTTCTCGACTGGTGTCGACATTCGACTTTTTGTTTGTTATAGGCACCTAAGCATTGTCATTTCTTTTGACCTTTGTGGTAATCACAAAATAGTCTCAGAATAAAGACACTCCTGGTTCTTTGGATGTATAACTGTTAATTAATTTGTGATATAAAGATAATACCTAGATATAATCTTAAAAAACTACTTAAAATATAAGAATACTGTATTCGCTTTAGAAATATTTATATTCTACATAGGTAGGTACAATTTATATATGTCAACAAGTAAAAAGTACGGTATTTTTGGTGGTGTTTGGGAAAACCTGGGTTTTTATATTTTTTGCTGTCTGATGAGTGACTAAACTGTTTCTTAAATAGGTAAGTATCTAAACTAAAATAAACAAGAGAAAATCACAAGGTAAAGTGAACATAAATATATGCCAGTGTAAAATATTTCTAGCGAAACTATGAATAGGAAACAGGTGATTATTTTTAAAATGGCTGTTTATACGGGGAGATACAGCAAGAGTGTAGGACTGACGTTTTCCCAGCTTGTCCGAGCAATGTCAATGTCACCTGGGTAGAATCGAGTTGTAGCATAACACCTAATATAAACAAGGCATCATTCATAACTCAAGTATCATACTGAAAGGAAAACGGCACTAATTTGAAGAAATCTCGAATCTCGCAGTACAATTAACTTGAAAGTTAAAAGTAAATCTTCATATGCGGGTAGTGTCAGCATTGGTTGCGTAAATAATAAATATTACAGGACATTCTTACACAAACTCCCTGACGGCTATAAGGCTTGTTGTCTACAACAATCCAACAATATAAATATAATGTACAAATACTTGAATATACATAGGCAGATAATAACGATGATTCAGGAACCTATGCTCGTCAGTATCACACAAATGTCTTTACTGGGATTGGGACTCATGACCGTTGACTTCATAGGGTCACTACCCCAGACCTGTAGCCGTACGCCGATAGCCCGCAATGTAATGAAAATCGTATACAAGTTCTTGCCTGGTCTAAATGGAGCTTTAGGTGATGTAATAAATATGATATATTGACGGATCTTAATTATCCACCTCAAACGCAATAACCCAATTTTCACACCTGGTTTAACAATCTACTATTTTTCAAACTGCAGTGCTGGACTGGAGTGTAGACTTGACATGTGGTTACCTGTCTCTTTAGCTTGGTGGTCAGTCCGTACTCGTGGTTGGCCCAGAATTTATCTAGAAGGTCTTCGAAGGTGACGGTTTTTGGGTCGTAGTCCAGCTCGATCACCTCCGTGTGGTCACCGCTGTAATACACAACATTTGTATGTAGATTTTTTAAAATGCCTTTAAAGGCTATATCTGTGTTGCTTGGCAAAGGACTTTTATTATGCCATATTTTGATGTCTTTCTTGAACAGACAAGTTGAATTCTTTTTATTATCTTAATGTAATATTTGTTGCCACATAATAGGTACCTAGGTATATTTAGGTATTTCAAAAATTATAAGATATATTATATGTAAGTACATAGGTAATTATAGTCTATTTAAGAACCTTTCAAGGAGACTCAAAGATCTCACAGAAGACCGAAGAGCTGGCAGCTAATTCGCTCAGCGTATCAACGTCACGATTCAGCGAGGCAATGATGCCAGCGGTTTTCGCAGAGGTATTTTTGAAATGAATGTTAGTTTTAGTTGAATTTTGTTGTTAGTTATAATTATTAATTGTTTTTATGGGTATTTAGTTGTTATTAAATAGAAGTCTAGTGTATGTGCATTTTGTATACTCGTATATCTGATATCTTTGGGTTGTTTCTTTCTAGGTTTTATGGTTGGCTATTAAAAGATAAATAAACACGGTTAGAAGAACTGGAAGACATTTTTATTATGGTCGTGGCTATAAATATCTATGTTGTGGTGATAAAGAGAGAAAACATTTATCTTCACATATGTAGCAGTTATTCGTTCACAACATAATTAAATAGAAGAGACAGTGTCAGCCAGTACACTAAGATCGTAAATGTGTAACTATGATCACGACAGAAATATAAAAAAATGCAATCTAAAACATAGCTGAGCTGGAAACTCTACGATAGAAGGAAACATAGTTACACAGCGAATTTTGATTTACGGGTGATTCAACTATTATCCGTTGTTCTTCTGTCCCATCAGCTAGGAAAAAACAGTGGCATAGTTTGTTAGGAGAAATGTGACACCGCGTTCTAAACACGTTAATCCATTATGGAATGGACATACACCATAAAATGTATGTTTATTGCATTAGTTTAGTATTAAGTAGTAGTATTTAGGTGCATCGAATCTGTATTTAGATGCATTTAAACCAAGGGACCGTAACTATGGCAACGAATGAAATAAAATAGTTGATAGAGCCTTATATTTATCTTATAGACTATACAGATATAATCTATAAATATAACCACACAAATGTCCAGAGGTTAAATTGAGTCCCTGTGAAAACATTACCACATAAGCGTGAGTATCTCAAGTCGGATGTGTACACTTACCATGAGTTGTGACATTGACGTTTTCGATAACGAGTATCGAGTTTACTATCTTGTGAATCTCGCTTGTACTATTTTAGTGCGGACGAGATACACAGATAGTAAACTCGATACTCGTTATCGAAAACGTCAGTGTCACAACTCCTGGTAAGGGTAGTGTAGACGCAACATTCACTGTTATTTACAATGCTTACCATGTGAAATTAGTATATTGTGTCAAGCCGTCGTCGATTAGGTACATACACAGTGTAATCATTGTTTATGTCAAAATACTTTAATTTTCTTAAAGTATTTTGACATAAACAATAATAACAAAATGTTTATGATTTATGTTTTGTTATTTTTTTTCCAGAGCTGACAATAGTCATATGATATTTTTTACTTATTTTAGCCTCAGGATTACGCTGTTAAAATTATTCGGTTTCCTCATGTTACGCACGCACTGTATATCCATTAGAGTCTTTAAGACACCATATATATGTGGCGCGTACGCAGATACAAACTAAATTGTGCATTGGCTTCCCGGCGACTTGACCTTGCGAGTCAACCTTCGAGAACGAACGCCGAATTATAATCACTTCCAAACCCGTTTATCTTCAACCTAACTTAGAGAGATATAAGAATGACCGGCAAAATATAACATAACACGTGCAATGCGTGTTTTTGCACGTGATACCTATCTATGATCAATGATCATTAGTCATTGTATACTATGTGTTTAAAAATATCGCACCAAGACATGATAGTGTACATTGTTGTTGTTATAGAAATTGGGCCTTGAAGAGTGGTCTAAAACTTCTTAGTACGGTCAGGGACTTTAATTGTTGAGCCATTTAGGTTTCACCTTACAGTGGGCATTACATAGAGTAAGTATTAAATAAAAGAAACAGCTTGAACCGTAAGCGGCTCAACAATTAAAGTCGGGACTGTACGTATTGTGAAGTGTAAAACTTTGTGTGTATAGAGCATACGAAAATAAGTCATGAAGGACTTTGATTCGTGGGGTAACACTGATCACCTATTTTTTACTATAAATGGTTGGTTTATTAAATGCGAGCTTAAGAGTCTAATAAAATAAGTTTTATGCTTAACATAAATAAAATATAATCACTGTTAAAAGCACATTCTTTATAGTTCAAAAGTTAATGACCAATGTTATCCCGTTAATCAAAGTAAACCCAGTTTACGATACCGCAAAAACGAAATTTGCAAATTTCGAGCGATTGCCTCTGTCACTATAATTATGCCTTAATTGGAGTAAGTAATAAGAGAAAGCTGTTTACGAACTTCGATGTTCGCGGTGCTAAAAAGCTTACCGCGAAAATCACAATTCGCAAATTTCGATCGTTTTTCTCTGTCACTCTATTTAGGTACATTTTAATTGGAGTAAAAGGCGAAGATGCCCGAAGTTTTCGAACTTCGATATTCGCAGTATAGGCTTTCTGTTCCTATCTGATTAAATTGATACTATTTTTTGCACTCGACTTTAACTACATATTGTAACATCGTAATAATTAGAAAATATATTCTACGATAAGAAAAACAAGATAGTTTATATCATACACCTAACAATGAATGACCACACATGCATAACGATACTATTAAAACATCGTTTTGATGACTAAGTTGTGTCCATTCATATCTGTCTGCCTACGTCTACGTAAATATACGCTCTGGCGTAATCTTTGTGCAATTATTTCAGGTCTACTTTGACGGGGTATAAAGTATATACTAAGTAATACCTACAGCATTTCGTAAATTTCATTTCTAAAAACAATTCAAATTAAGATTTAACATTTTCACTGAGCATAGTCTAAGCAAAATACTGTTTATTATTTATTACCTAAGTAGCCTTTCCATTAAGTTTTCAAAGCCGGTTTTCTGCCAACCTGGTACCTATAAAACTTTGGTAATCTACATTTCTCATAGAAATCGATATCCTTAAGACTTGACCTGAGTAATTGAAGTACTAATATGAATGCTTGAAAGGTAAGCTGTGTTGTTATGTTTTTATCACGGAGAAATTAAAATGACATAAAAACTTTATTTATTAAATAAATTTAGGCACTATACAATGCACTGTTTACCTAACATAACCTAAACAAAGGAATCTTACTAATAAAAACTGCAATTTCTACTCAGTTTGTACATGTACAAGTATATATACCAACCTGTTAAAGTACGAGTACATTTTTGGATATTGGTTACTTTCATATTGCTTGGTAATCGTGAGTGCCTTAAAACACCCAAACAGGTAAATATTTCATTTTAATCTTTTGATAACGGGAAATACCCTGCCAGACTTTAAAGGTCTGCTCATGATTATTTTATTTAACTTGATAGGATCGTTGTCTGAATAGGTAGATATAATAAGATTTTTTTTTGGAACCGTGTCAGGTCAAGGAAAAAACATCTTATTTGTTGCTATCTACTTAAAACAAAACTAATTGGTCGATTACCACGAACGCTGCAAAAGGGTACAAAACTTCGGAATAATAAATACTCCATATTTAGAACAGTATAAACGTTTTAGAAAAATATTCAATCGGTTGGACTAATTGAAAACAAAAGTCTACCGCGAAAATCGAAGTTGGAAAATTTCGGCCATCTCTCCCTTTTAGTCCAAGTAAGGCGTAACTAGAGTGACGGAGTGAAGTGTTCGAAATTTGCGAACTTCGATTTTCGCGACCGGCCCTCAGTACTTACCTAACTAATAGTATACTTATGATTATAATCATCTTCAACCCATGAAAAATACTACTAGGTACTTTATCAATTATCATTTATAAAATAATGATTAAATTATTAACGTGGTTAACTACTCATAATATATTTATTCGTTTTCCAAAGGCAAGTTCTCAAAACACTTTCTACGCCGCAGTACCTAGTTGTATCGATCTCGTTTCTCAGGAAACCTTGACCTCCCTTGTTCTGGCTTTAAACCTAGATTCTAAGTAGTATGTATGTTCTACGTCGCTCGCTTGTTATCGTTAGAATACTCTGAATTATACTTCAGCCACGGACGTCCACTTCCCGCATTGACTGCTTTGCAGCCTCCATTCTGCTAATCGCAGTCTATGAGAGTTTAACTATAATCGCCACGTTTGGCAGGCGGGTTGGCGATCGCAGTATGTACCAACGTTTTAAGGGACGCTGCAGCCCATCCTCCGGTGGTACCTGATCGCTCGGGTATACAATACCCCTGAATTAGCTTAAGATTTTAAGTTAATCGGACGAGACAGAAACTCAACTCAAACAAACTCAACCTAATTGACAAAACTTCAAATTACAATGAACGAATTGTTAGTACGGGCTAAAGGACAGTGTGGGCCTTAGGCACTGGTCCCACCGCAATCTAGTAAGCTATGAGCTATCAGCTATTTCAAAGGACAAAAGATAATCGCTCCCGTGTAAATAAAAGAGATAGATATATATATTTATCGCCAGGCGATGAACTACGATCGCCCGGCTATGACATATATGTCTCTTTTATTTACACGGAATCGATTATCTTTTGTCCATTGTATCTTTTGTTACCAAATAGCTGATAGCTCATAGCTTACTAGCTCGCGGTGGGACCAGTGCCTCAGGATGGCAAGTAACTCTATCAGTGACATAGATTAAGTAAGTACGTACTTTACCGGCGTAAAAGTACATACCAAGGCAATAATAATAAGCGTAGGCTTTTTATTGTCTCGGAATTACAATTGTCCACGAATATAGTTAGATTAAGGTAAGATTATGATCCTTTGTGCATTTAATGGCATTATAAAATTACATATATTACTCCTTATCATAATCCTCAGGATTACAATGGCTCTTGAATGACATTTATAGGAAATGCAATGTCATTGTCATTGTGATTACTTTCTTAGTTTATTGTTTTACAATGTCAAGTCCAAGCACACAAACAGTTAATAAGTATGCTAGCTTTATAAAATAGGTACTCGTATGTAGTGAATTATACAAATATAGATTGAGCGGTAGTACGAAAGAAAATGTAAGAAAGAGGTACATGTTAATAATTTCACATGCAGTGCCCGCTACCTGTACCTATATATGTACAGTCAGCAGCAGAAGTAGCTAAGCATTTGAGGTGTTCAAAATGAGGTCAACACGTCTCTATTGTCAAGAGAATAAGAGCGCGTGTAGGTCATTTGGAACACTTCAAACGCTTAGCAACTTTTGCTGCTGAAGTGATGTTCTAAAACCAAGAAAAAAAAAGATTGGCTACAAAAATAAATACAAGTACCACCTTGGATTGCCATTTATGACTAGGTAAATTAACGATTTATTTGACCTGGCTTTGGAGAACGTATCGAACGTTGCGGACGAGTGCAAACACGAACCCTATATTTTTTAAACACACGTAGGTATTTAAATTAAAACATTATACTACGTTAAAACGGACATACGAGTAAATTTAACATATATTCGGGTAAGCTGTAGTATCCAACCATTCTGAAGTCTAGTATACCCTCCCAAAGCCCACCATACAAGTAAAATGCTACTCGAATTAGCTCTTTATAGTGTAGGAAATAAAGTATAATTTCTTTTGTGTCAAAATCGAAAGAAACAAATGAAATGAATGATTCAACCCTGTTCCAATATCATTTTTTTTTTAAGTAATTAGTACTACAGGAAGGCTCTTGGGCCTTACGAGGATATACGTGCGTTTAGGCCTTATCTATAACGAAATAACACTAATAACACACACTGTGTACTTACAGACTTCTGTAGTTGGGGTTCTTGGTAGTGCCGCCAGAGTAGCCAACCCTGGTCCGGATGACACCTGGGGTCACGCCGAACAGTGAGTCGTTGGACCAGAAGCACCCCATGCCGAAAGTGGCTTTCTTCGTCGGAATGTCGACATCGTGGAGGAGGGCAGCCTATGGACAATGACGTATAATTAGTTTAAAGACAGTTTACTGCTACATTTAAAGCACCCTTTGTAAAGTTGCTCTGTGGGTCATGAAAGTCATGACACTCATGACTCATGATCCCTAAGCGTTATTACAAAACATATTTAAGTAGGTCGTCAGAACTGTTTCCTTTTTTTATGTCATGAGACGTTTTAATTGTGACATTATCTAGCAAAAGGAGCGCTACCGAGAAAAATTATATTCGTAAATTAACGAACGATTGTTTCTGTCACTCTCATGACACCATAATTGGAGTTAACACGAAAGATGCCCGAAATATCGATATTCGCGGCAGGCCTAAAAGTACTTATAATTATAAGTGACATTATCTCTGATAAGGGACCTTATTGTCGATGGCGCTTACGTCGAACCGCGTTGCGTTTGTATTGCGGCGTCTTGAACAACAGCGTAAGCGCCATCGATAATAAGGTCCCTTATCAGAGATAATGTCACTTATAATTATAAGTACTTTTAGGCCTGCCGCGAATATCGATTTTTCGAGCACCTTTCGTTTTTACTACAATTATGGTGTCATGATAGTGACAGAGACAATCGTTCGAAATTTACGAATATAATTTTTCTCGGTAGCGCTCCTGATTTTGACTCTGATATTTTAAAGTCAAAACATGAGCGGTAGAAATTAATAATCTTCAATACCAAAACTATATTTTATTTCAAAAATAATGATAAAAACTTTTCTGTGCGATTGTTTTCCTCCTCAATCTTTTTTGAATTCAACGCTCGTAAAGACACTTACAATAAAAACTGGCAACAATAAAACGAATTGCAAAACGACAACTCACAATTTTTTGCGAACGAAACGGAAAATGAAAATTAAACATATTTTAAGTATCGAGGCTCTAGTGTAAGTTACTTTTGAAGTAAGAAAACGTTTACGAATGCGTAAGTGATAATGTTATTTATATGGGAAACACAAACGCGTTTGTGAAGTAAAGTTACATTAAAAACTTACACACTGGGCTCAGGTACCTAAACGAGCAAATGATGTAAAAGAGTTGACATGGCAGATTCAATTTGTTGCTTGGTTGGTTCCTGGTTTAGAAACGCGAATTCGAGCAGACAATTGGACAGAGCTACGGCCCGGGCCTATGGCGAAATTCGAAGATCGAAAATTTCGAGCGTCTTTGCCTTTACTCCAATTAAGGCGGAATTAGTATTTCAATCCTACCGCGAAAATTAAAACAAACTGAAGTTTGCTTTGTCAGCGATTTGTATATTTTTAATTTTCTAGTTTTACTTAATAGTATTTTATTTTATAATGCTAGTTTTATATTTCACCTCGGCCTGTACATGAGATTTCGGTTCAATAACAGACCGTTACATTCTTAAGTATTTTTTTTTTATACATGTCGTAAGATTTTTTTAGATAAAATATTATTCGAAGAACCACAAAAGTTTAAGCCTATTATTTTATTGTTTTAATAAGCTCTGTGAACTCACTATAGTGTAAAAAATCTGCCTAAATACTAAAATAACTTACATAATACAGCAGCGCAGTATCTATGGATGCATCCATTAGAGGCATCCGTTATCACCCGAGTCAAGAGGCCATTACGAAATAAGATGATCCTTTAAAAGCTCGCCTCAGATCATGGCCTGGTTATCTTATCAGCCCCCTCGTTAAGCTATTTAATTCTATTCTAGTGCCATTGTCCGTTATTCTTGCGCAGTTTTGTCTGACACGTGGCCCACTCGCGCCCGATAACTGATAAGGGGAGAGCATTGTCACTATTATTTATCTACGTTCTTTCTATCGTCTTGCGATTATTTTCGTTTCCGTGTATAGTCTCTGTATAAGTAGAAAAACTCGTTACTATCTAATCTAATACGAACCCACTCAAGGTTCGCTGTCTAAAAAAGTTGCTGCAAATATAAAACTTATACTTAGCAGCTTACTGATAAATAATATCATGAAACACATTGCGAGACAATTGAGATTTCTAACATTTGCGTCTTTTAATAGATTGATTGTCTTTTCTATTTCAGTCTCATAAAAGCCACAACTGTCTTGAGAAATCAATTTGAACTAATAATGCAAACACGTGTCTCTAGAATAGAATCAATTGACCGGCTGAAATCAATTGGCCATCGGCGGCAATGAAGAACATCAAAGTGCATCTTATTAGGAACATGGCATTGAACCCTTTGCAAGAACGATGTGGACGTAATTACGGGAAAAAGGTCTATTCCACGAAATTCTGTCAAAAAAACTTAAACTGTTTGTTAGAGCCTCAAGTCATTTATTACAATGAAATATTTTTTGGTTAAGTAAATAGCTTCGCCTATACTAATTCACTTTCTAACTATTGATATGGGATTTGGCTAAAGGTTATTGCACCTTTTGTCTTAAAACAAAATGATGCGACCGCACTATTCAGTAAAAAGTTGTATTTAGAATTTTTTATAATCGGATCATTAACTAAAGTAAAATTGTCAATGTTTATGTAATATTAAATATTATTTTCAAACACCCGTAACCTTTAAAAGACCTACCCAAATGATATAAAAAGAATAAAAATCGTCCTTACAAAATTAAAAGGACACATAAATGAGCAATTAAAAATAAACGACATCGATTCTAATTTCACCCTTTACGACATTGTATAGGGAAAATTGATACAAAATAATATTGAGGAAAATCATGATTGTTTATTTTAACGTAGACAGAAAAAGATTACGTAGACACCTTAGCACAGGACCTGTTTTGTACTTATTTTTAGTCTTGATTTTGATCTAAGGTAGGCTAATTATTCAAAACCATTTCTACAAAACATTTTGTATTAATAAGTTCTTACGAAATTAAAAGGACACATAAATGAACAATGAAAAATAAACGACATCAATTCTAATGTCACCCTTTACGACATTGAATAGGGAAAATTTATACAAAATAATATTGAGGAAAATCATGATTGGATTTTTTTACGTAGTCATAAAAAAAATTAAACAAGTAGACACAGGACTTGTTTGTACTTATTTTTAGTTTTGATTTTTAACTAAGGTAAATTATTCAAAACCATTTCAACAAAACATTTTGCATTTATTAAAACTAAATTCCTTGAAATATTATATTAAGCTTTTTCGAATGAGTGATATTTTGTTTAGTAAGCTCAATACCTAACATACTCAAACTAGTACGTTTAATTGGTAAAGTGTACAAAATAGAGGCGCTATTTTATTTTTCTTGTATCTACACAACTCAAAGTGTACGACCGTAGTCAAGAGTTCATTCCCGGACAAAAAATAAGCTCAGAGTAGGTACACCATATTACGCCTTGGTACCGTTTGAATAAACGATCGTTAATTATACCTACGCATCGTGTAATGTTACATTACTAATGTAGCATTGACCTAACTATATTTACTTTCTCTTAAACAGCTAACTTTTTTTATAAATAATGTTTAAACTCTTGAACTCACTTTGGTATTGGACACGTCAACTGCAGTTAATTTTTATTGCGTGTATTAATAAGCAGTTAGCTTAATTGTTTATATTGCTAGTAAATGCCTAACATAAAGATAATTAATTTAATGACCTAATTTAATAATTTTAAGATACTTAGTTAGTATAAATACAATCCGGGCTATTAAATATCGAAATATATAGTTGGTAGATTAAGTAGAGTATTAGTATTTCGATAAAGTAGAATATATAGGTACCCACTAGTCTTTAAGACTTCAAACATTAAATGTTCTCGGTCTAGATATTTATCCAAATCACGAAAATTTTTTTTATGTATGAATTGGAAAAAGTCAACCCCTATACAAAATATGAATAATTGCTAAAATTTGTGGAATGATTCGTATTGAATAAGTAAAATTATATCGCAACAATTATTCTGAAAGTAGGCCTCGAGGGCGCTTTTACATGTCAATAAAAGATATTTATACAGACATAATGCAAAAATATGAAGATACGTTGCATTACAACTTGTTTACATAGGAAAGGACAGTATTGAGTAGTCCGAGGTACGCTTTGGCAACTAATATAAAATATAATGCGTATCAGTTCTAGTAAGTACCTACTTTAGGATTTGATGTATCACTGTATTGAAAAAATAAGTCCCGCCGTAGTTTCTTGCCGGTATCTTCACGGGTCAGAGGTGTAGGGTTTGAACCGGTGTAGTTTTTTAGATTTTTTTTTTGACGTTTATAAGTGCATGTAATGTGCCTAAATTGAAAAATAAAGATCTTTTATCTTTTTAAAACTCATACTTAACTCATCGTCTCTCTTTTGTATCATGTTTTCTTTTTGTTTTGTTAATTTGTTCCTTTGTTTTGGTCCGGTAGGTAAACTATATAATTTTTATAATAAAAACACCTATTAAGCTTTATTTCATTTTCTCACTTTAATTACTCAAATTACCCACATAAACGTATGGTCAATTAAGTAGGTATCATTAAATACCTTAGTTTACCTCAGACTTGAAAATTTATCAATATGAAAAACGGTACGGTAACCGCTTCTACTCGTATATGGATGTAGAGCGCTTACTATTGGGAGTAAGTATTATTTTTGCTATTAATTAGTTCTAAAAATGTACTACAAATTAACAGGACTTAACCGCGTATATTAACTTTAAAAAAATATATCTGAGAGTATGAGAACAACGTTCTCGAAACTTAACAATTTTTTTAAGTAGGTTAAATTTGTAATAATGTGTAAAACTCGTGAAAGTTTAAATCATATATGACCGGAGCAATGCGTCATACGTAAAATGCAGCCAGTTCGACAAAATGCAGCCAACGTGCATCTTTCTGATGTAATATCATCACAGTTTAATTCTCTTGCAACTGCAAGATTGTACTGTCTAGTACGCTTAAAATGCAAAAAAATAGTTTCTAGAACTTATGGTATTTACTTTTTTAAACTTTCACGGTTTTACACATTATTCAATTAAACGAGACTTAACCGCGTATATTAACTTCATCTGAGACGTCGAAATCAAAACATCAGAGGTAATATTTAAACTTAATATGTACATATTCCTACGCTATTAAGTCCCGTTTATGTGTAATAATTTTATGATATTTATGTAGTGTGCCATAGTAGGTAAATCCGTTTTTTTATAAAAACCGTTACTTAAAATACTTGCTCCGTATGAGCATGTAAGTATTGTTTGTATATACGAGAACAATTTGTTCTTTTACTTTTAATGAAAAAGTTTTTTAAATTTACTTTCTATGAAATAAAAATCAACTCACGTTCACTGGCGGTTTCATACTGCAGAAGTTCCTTATAATTCTCAACATGCACCAAAATTTCTCTCAATTCTTCTAAAGGCGGTTGCGTGTTTGTTGACGAGTGGTCGCGTGACGGAGGTCTCGGGGCGTAGAGTGGCCGGCGTCCGACTCAGGAGGCGACTCGGCTAGCACTGACAGCCAGTCTTGTGTCGAGTCTACACGAAACACAACCACGATTTCCTATTACAGACACAACTGTAGCGTGTCACACGGTGTCTGATCCGACCGAGCATTGCTTCATCTCGCCAAAGTTTATATCTAAAACAATTTATGCTTATTGAAAATCATTTCTCGGACAAGTGTAGAGTCAATTTGTGCTATATTTTATAGAAAAATTCAAGGACATTTGAAGTAAATTAATGACTTGTAAATTCTTCTTATTCTTGGAGTCATAAGAACGTGTCACATATTATTGCGACCTCCGTTGTCAAAGATATCACAAAAAATATATTATCCTTAGTTGATAGACCTAGCTACAAAAAATACCTATTCCTACTACTGGACACCGCGATATTTAATATAAAATGACAAAAAAGCTTCCCGATTTCCGATAACACGTGTCGTAGTAGGAAAACGTCCAATGCACGCCCGACGCAGTATAGTGTGCGTGACACGATTCGGTGCGCCTCGCGTGACGTAACCTTGCCCCCTGTGACGGCCGCGGGCCGTCTGCCGTCCCGCAGTCGGTGTGACGTCGCAGCGTATAAAATAATTGCCAATGTACACCCAAATTATACCCTTTCTGATGATCGGAATTGAATAAAAATAGTATATTCGGATTCTATGGAATTTTTCAGTGCGTAGGCTCGGAGATTACGTTCAATTATTAGGGGATTAAATTTAAGGCATAGTAAAAAATCATATCGATATTATTTGTATTTTCTTTGTTATGCAAGTTAAACTAACACTGTTACGGTCACGTCCAAAAATATGAATACATAGATACAAAAATATGTATAGGTATGATACTTTTACCATGGCGTAATTTATATCTTTAGGTTATTGTCACATTAAAATTAACCAACGTTTTCAAATGTGACTGTATTTTATCGGTTACTTTGTTCGAAATTCTGTCCTAAGTCATGACGCTGTCATGTCTCATTTTATAGCTTATCAGGTTATCAATTTATTAGCTGCGATAAATTGATAACTGAAGATTTCCCATAGTACAGTTGACGCATGTTAGGTTAGGTTAGGTAAACAAAAAAAGTTCGTATTTAAATAGGTATCCGAAGTCAGTTGGCTGATCGTTTTTCTATTTAGCATGTGATATATTGCTGCTTAAGTGCCTAAAGCCCCATTTAGACCAGGCAAGAACTTGTATACGATTTTAATTACATTGCGGGGTTATATAAAGCGACCCAATTCGCCGTACGCCGATACACAGTAGATCGAAATGAATAAAAAATGGACATTCACATTTTTTTCCAAAAATCCTATTTAAAAAAATGTTTTTCGGTTGGAAATGATGTAAGGAATAAAAAATATTATATAATTTTTTTCAAAATAAGGCTTATTTTAAGCACAAAAAAATTAAATGTGTTTTTTTTATATGAAACTGTAAAATAGATATCTTATTGTAAGAAAACCAAAACCGATCCAGCTTTCAAACCTTTAGGATATCATTGTCCTACTTTAGGTCAGTGGAAAATAGTAAACAGCTTATCTCAGTAGGTGCCCGTTTTTTTTATAGTCCAGTCGAAAGTCAGTAAATATAACATTTTTCTTAGTTTTTTATTTTTTTATTTTTACTAAAAAAACGGTATATTCATGACAATTTAGTATAAAAACAACATAAGTTTGACATTTTGATAAAGATAAAAACACTATTTACAAGGAAATAGTTAAAAAAGTGTAAAAGAAGGTGGTGAATGAAATAATTTTTTACAAAGCATTTTTTTCATTAACTTACATTGTTATTGTTGATTTCAAGTATATTTTAACTTTTTGTTACTATTATAGTTACTAAAACATCGCAATAAATGTTTCAATTTCAATGCTATTTTTAACTATTTCCTTGTAAAAAAATTTTTTTACCTTTATCAAAATGTCAAACTTATGTGGTTTTTATACTAAATTGTCATGAATATACCGTTTTTTTAGTGAAAATAAAAAAATAAAGAACTAAGAAAAATAAAAATATTTACTGACTTTCGACTGGACTATAAAAAAAACGGGCACCTACTGAGATAAGCTGTTTACTATTTTCCACTGTCCTAAACTAGGACAATGATACTGTAAAGGTTTGAAAGCTGGATCGGTTTTGGTTTTCTTACAATAAGATATCTATTTTACAGTTTCATATAAAAAAAACACATTTAATTTTTTTGTGCTTAAAATAAGCCTTATTTTGAAAAAAATTATATAACATTTTTTATTCCTTACATCATTTCCAACCGAAAAACATTTTTTTAAATAGGATTTTTGGAAAAAAATGCGAATGTCCTTTTTTTATTCATTTCGATCCACTGTGCGATAGCCCGCAATGTAATGAAAATCGTATACAAGTTCCTGCCTGGTCTAAATGGGGCTTAAGGCAGAGGCACCAATGATGGCCGGTTTAAGTTGACAGGTACCAGTGATGGACACTTCATTAAGTCAAAGACCGCATGGTTGACAGTTGGCTGACGTAACGTTTATGTATGGACCTTATTTCTTTATAATAAGAGTGAACGTCCATAATGGGTCCTTGTCCATTATAAGTGCCGTTATCTTACACGATGATTCTGCGTTATTTAACCCATGCTTTAGAAATGAGTAATGAGCATACACTTTATATGTAATGTTTAGTAAAGTCACCATCAGATATATCGGAGCTTTGAGGGTGATCACAAATGTCTAAACATGCACTTTATTGCCTTGAGAATAGAGGCGTTGTTTAGATATTTGTAACCACCTCCACGGCTCCGATATATCTGTTGGCGACAGTACCTACATTAAATTAACGGCATTAGGAGGCTAGGTAATAATAAACACGTTAGGTTTAAACAATTGGTTTATTTTTACATTATAACAAAAAAAAAGTATTTATTCATAACCCCTATGTTTAAATATTATCAGTTTTCATTAAAGTAAGTATAACATACCCACACTACATATAATTTTGGTTATCACGTACATATTTTCCGTTATTCATAAACTGTAGGCAGGTAAGTTATATTTTTGTACCAAATTTAACTTTTAGCTATTTAAACATAAGTTACATAATATTTAATGTAATAATAATAGATTAAATCGTATCAGCTGCACTTTAAACACCCCACTTTAAATGGATGTATGCACCATAAAATAATCATCAAATTTTCATATTTATTAACATCATGACACCTAAAAAATACTTAAATACTCGACTGTTCCCACAAAAAGGACATTGTCTAAGGAAGTCAGGAGGCCGATTCTAAATTCGAAATTTAAACCGCTTTTGTTATCGGTATAATATGAGCTTCACGTGATCTTAAAAATGAGCAAGATGAGAAATGATACGACATGCAAGACGCCTCGCACGCACTAATAAGCGATAACAAAACAAGTGTTTATATTTGACAACCGTATTAGATACCGATATATACTTTTTTTAAATAAGAAACTTTGTATATAATAATTAATAATTTTCACAACATCCAATCTATTAATAATAATTAGATAATCAATATATTTTATAAAACTATTTTAATCTTCTGATGGAAGTTTTCATTTCAGTGTTATGACTACAAAGCTCATAATCAGTGCCGGTAAGTCATAATATTTCTACTAATGTGAACTTAAGTGAATGGATAGTTGCAAGTTCGCTACACTAGTTTTATTATACGTAGCATGTGGTTTGACCTGGGCAAGACTCCAGAGGGCAAGATGTGATAGGAATCACCGAACAACACCGAGACACTACACGTTTCTATCGATATGTAAGGATATAAATAGTAGGAATTTAGCATAAATTGTATAAATGAGCAATAGAAAACTTTAAGGTCAAAAAACTACTAGAAATGTGACTATTTTCACAATTACCTTATTTAAAAGAACACTCAATTTGACACAAAAGTGAACTCCCCGATAAAGTATAGCATTATAATAAATACATCTATAAATACAATGTTCTGGAATTTAGAAGACATAATTAGGATATTATTTGATAATTAAGTACGCATCTAATAGTATACAAAGGTTTGCAGACATTATAACCGTCTGGCTAAGGCAAGACCCGTAGGAGGCACCGGTATCAACGTCTCATTATCATAAATTATTAATATATTGAGTAATAACACATATTTAGACCTTATCAGTAGGACTGTTTATATTACAGTGATATAACAAATAAATTCACCTTGATCTCAACACTACATTTACAAACAAATATTCAGTTATAATTAAGGCCGAATTTAAACTTGATACGTTGTACTTACGGGTTGAAAAGTACAGCTTTGCACCAAGAAGTAAATATCACTATCTCTTTCTGACCAATAATTGCAATTTTTTGTTTTTATACAAGTCTAAAGTCGGCCTTACTCCTCGGTCAACGGTTCCAAGCTAATACGCTCCATAACTGCCTGACGCTACTATAACGCTTATAATACAAACTTATGGAGAGCGAATCTCCAAAATGGCGGAATTTTTCACGTAAAAAACTTCTTATATTTTTGTATGGAGATGGAAACTTATTTACTTCGTATAAAAGTTTCAGTGAATTTCCGTAAACTTTTTAAACTTGTTGGAAAATTTCCGCTATTGCACATCAGTAAGTGTATTGCAGATGACACTCGTTTATGGAAAACGTCAATCGAAATATAACACGACACGGAATTACAATTTAACGAAAAGTCACATGAATTTTACATTTAAACTTCGATCGAGTTTATTATAAAAGATTCTCATCTTCAATACGGTCCCTGTAAGCGTATCTTGGGTCGTAACAGTCGAAGCTCGCGTAGCCGAGGCTTGATAAAATGAATTTTGTTGTAAATGAGAGTAAAAAGTTCTTCATTCAATCAGATTATTTTATTAAACAAGAGTGTCGTAACCTTCACAACCAGCTCTTCAAAATTTCTTTTGTATCATCGCATTTGTAAATATTATAAATTACAATTCAAGGTACTCAGAAATTGTTCATCTTATTTTATACAAATTGTCTGGTATAAATATATTTATAAAATACAATAGCAATATCACAAAAACGTAATGTGTGAAGGTAAATATGTAAAATGCATTTATAAAATAATACTGTTATGAAAATAAAACAACCGAAATGTATATTGTGCTTATATATCTCTCTATAAGGCCATTGGGTATTGCTTAGATATTTCTGAATCTATTAAATATTTTAAGCAACAGTATTTTAGAAACTATTACTATGAAATAGATTTAAGACTTTTATATATTGATAATATCCTGCTCAAGATTTTTCTTATATTTCTTAAAAATGCTTTTATGCGTAAATTATTAATCTAAGTTAACACGTTTCGAAATAGTATTAAAAACAATAATCACCTAAGTACTTTTTAAGTACTAAAGACAAAATCTTCTACTATACACTTTAACACTAATGACTAAGATATGGACGAATGAATTACTACTGGATGGGACCTAATGAAACCCACGTGACATCTACATTACTGAAAAAACATCATATTAGCTCATTTTACTTACATAATACTCACTGTAGTTGCGATAAGTTTGGATCACTCAGGACCGTTTCATAATGCCAAGTGCTTTCATAAACGCACATATTATGAGTAATGCTTCAACCGCGCTTATATTTAAAATACAAAGCTTAGTCAACTAACATTTTTTTCTTACGCGCAATTTAACATTACAACCTAACAAGAATACCACAGACGCTGAACACTGGATTCTGACGGGCGACAAAGATTGTAAAATATATAAACTACAATATTTTTATAATTAATAATAGAAGTTTTCATAGAAAAGGTTTAAAATGCAAATGATTTGTTTAAGTTTTGATCGCGAACGAAAATATTGGCACACGTAGAGTATTTAGGTAAGTTAATAATGAACAAGAAAAAGGCACTCACTTACTATCCAAAAGTTACGCACAACGTTGTCTTATTTGAATTATAAATAACTTTTATATAAATACTTAAAGCCGCTTAAGTCTTTAGGCTTTGATTTCCCATTGACCATGAAATGCAAATATAAAATGATATAGGGCTGCAGCAATTCCAGAGAACATCAATGGGAGAACAAAGTCTTACAACCGGGGTTTTTGTTCTACAAGTTCTATTGGGGTTGTGCTCAGACGTTGTCGTAACGTGTGGATGTTAAACTAAACCCACTGTGGCCCCCTCTCTCAGTCAACAGTCAGCTGTTTATAATCTCAGCGGATGGGCAACTAAAGTTACACTAAGGTTACCTTACGAAGTAGAGATATATGATCGAGCTATTCGGCTTGAAACAGTTAATGTCCAATTCGGTTATAAGTAACTCGTTATCTAATGAGTGCGAAAGAGGTGTAAGGTTCACGTTGACAGCCCTTGCAAGTCGAATTAGAAATGTGCTATGAGAGACACCATGATTTGGTCAGCTTTCAAAGTTTTATTAGGCTGTGTAGTGAATGTTCTATACAATACTGTTTGTGATTTTTGCTTTAGCTCTAATGTATACACTCGTCGATTATATCTCTACTTGAGCATTATTTTGGCATTACACTTTCATCATAATGTAAACATGTAAAAAAAATCTTAGCAAGTAATTAACCAAAAGGTATAAGTTATAAACCCTTACTGATGAACATTGAGGTCAAACTCAATAAATGTTAATTGTTAACATAGTTGCTCATACGCCCAAATATTAAGTAATCGCAATACCTACATAACAACAGTCTTAACTAGAAACTTAATGGTATACGAAACTCAAATGGAATGTTTTTAGATTGCTGCATTAAATTCCGTTTTACCAGTTTCGTGATGATTGCAGTGTTGTAATAAATAATGATGTAGGGATATGATGATTTTACTAATAGTTATATATTGTTTAGTTTGCAATTTGTTATTCAATTTGCGTTTGAATTAGATATTGCCTTGTTCCAACTCGATACTTTATTTTGTCTATTAAACATTTATGTACCATCATCATACCATTATAAATACAAGTCATATATGTATAGATCTATTGCCAAAACTGGTCCACGTAATAAATTATAATTTTGTACAAGTGATCTTGAATCTCAGGAACAAAACGACGAAATGTGGCCTTAATTTAAATGCATATTCACAGAATCATTATGTTCGAACATGGACTCAGAAACATTGATAGTATTAATAAATTACTTACATACAAATACAAAGCTACATAAATATAAAATTCTTACATAATTAAAAAAATATTTATTTAATTTAGTATGTCAAGTTATATCCTTTGCTCAATTCAAATACTTTTGGTACAAACTGATCTGGGAGGCACTTTATATATTGCAATTGGGTTCTACATGGACAACGTAGTGTAATAAAATACTGAATGATACTTTTGTTAACTGATGACATATTGTACAAAATAATCTTAAAAATATATAATACAATATTTAAGTACTCAATTTCGAATCACAATACTTTTCGTCTACTCATATAATGATTTCAAATATTAATAAGTTAATTAAATAAAAAGGAATGTTACTAGGAAAATGGTAAGGCGAAGATGACGTTAAAATACGTTCATCGGGTCTACAATATAAATCTTACGTATAGGAATTTGTTGCAACTAATTTCAGTTTCTATATCCTAGATGTTAAAATGACAACATCACAATATGGCCAGCTTTTTTGAAGTAAGTACGATATATCAGTCTAGAAGCAAGCAATAACATTTAGGTCACTAAAGACGTATTAAGAGACATTTAATTTGATGTATAAGATAACTTATAATATAAACTTTCTTGAAATAAAATTATATGAATGCGTGCTTAAAATCGAGACATTAAAACGTGTGTTTAAGGTTTCGATTTTATGCCACGTTGTTACAATTCTAATAAGAGCCCGCTTGCATTTTCTACCTGTGATAACCATTAAATGTTGAAGTTGGTAGCTTATCCATACAATGTCTCGACGTGTAAAAGTGCCCTTGTTGCCTACTTACTGAATAAACGTTTGAGTTTGAGTATGCCTATGGAACAAAACCGTTTCTCTAAACTGGCTACACAAGAAATGACAATTTAGCACCAAGGATATAGAAAGGTTCACTAAAATAGCAGCCATCTTACCTCTAGGTACAATAACTGTTGAGCTCGTGCAACTATCACAATGATCTTAGCACATTGGCAAGCCGTAGCTGGGAGCTGGAATGGCAATCCACCGGCACACGCCTGATCTCACGAGGGAATGTTGGGACCGAGGACTGTGCGAAGTACTATCTCTTACGTCATTCATATATCGACGGTGGAAATTTCAAATGTCGTAAGGGACATACTTTTATATGCGACTTACGACATTTGAAATTTCCACTGTCGTATACAACCCTTATGTTACCGGGCGTTTTAACGAGAAGTCTCCTTTTAAATGGGCCACCTTACTTTATTAAAAATGATTTTAGTAGATTAAAAATTAAAATTTTGTTGCTACACATAACAATGATAACTAAATATTTGGTCAACCCATACACAATTTGGATTAAGTAAAAGCGTGACATCTCGTAAAAATCCTGTCAACACCTCAGTAAGGATAGTATCTCAATCAGTCGTTTCATCGACGGTAAAACACAATTTCGCACTCGTCGATTTTCCCAAATATTTTTTGGAATGATAAATCAGACTTTAAACACTCACATAAGGTCTACATTATAATACAGCACCTGCGCGAACGAGTGTCTCCCACAACGTCGCTGGTGTGTCCGGAGAAGCGAGGCACCGTGCCCGCACTGGGCGAGAGAGTCAGCGGGTTCAGTTGGACAGGCATCTCCTGGCCTACGCCCTCTGGTAACGAGGTTATGCTATGGTTGTTCGTAGACGCCAGGCTGTTCTCCACCGGGCTACCGTTTGTTCTTATCTGTGACCGCTGCTTCTTCAAATCGGCGAGAGTGCCTGGAATTATGAAACGTTGGTTAGAGATTTGCATAATATAATTTTTAGGTTTGCTAAGCTTGTTAAAGAGCAGGTTTGGTAATTACGTAAATCTCATTTATATGTTGTTAGTATTTATGAATATCGTGCAAGCGATACTGTGTTTAATGCCTATGACTTGCATTTAATTTATAAAAACCAAGTATAACTAAATGCATTACATTAACATTCTTATAAAAAAAATCTGACATATGCTTACATTAAATTGAGAGATGGGTGTGCAATGATTATGTTACAAAAAAATACACAGATACATATAACAGAATGGCATGCATAGTACAAAGTACAGGAAAAACTACAAAACAACTTAACTATAAGAGAACTAGTGTCACGAGATAAAATATTTTGCGAGTTAAGGCTCGGTCGAGTCTCAAAGTCTTCAATTCTTTAAATTTCCTTAGCCTTGATGGCTTGAGTTAATCTGATTGGGTTGATCGAAGAGAAGTATTGAAATCTAGTTGTTATAACATTATAGTTCGCTCGATCAGTAGTGTTAAAAGACAAATAAATCTAAATTTACATTCATTAAAAAACATCACTTAATCGTGCGAACAATCGAACATCTCTTTCGGATACAATCTAAAAATGGCCGGTTCGATAAACTTGACTATCACTTAACTCGCAATGTTAAGGAGCTTCTAAACTTACTACAAATTGACTGCAATATTGTTTTCAGTCAATTGTCTGCTAGACTAAATATGTAGGCCGTTTAGTAGCCCCTTTAGAGATATAGATTAGAACGAACACGGCATGCAAGTCATGCAACTACAAAGAGACGCTTGCCTCAGATATGCATCCTCGAGAGCGACTCGGCCCGGGGACCGCAGACCCCTTCCAATACATTTATAAACCATCACTGTGCAAAAACTGTTAGATAAACTTTGGTATATAATGGTTAAAAACCGGTGCTATATATAAATATAGTGTTCGTTACGAGTATCGTAAGGATGCATATAATTACCTGCGTTAATCATGACGGTGACATGAACATTGATTTTACCATTATTGTCTGTGGTGTAGGTGGCAGCGCCCTCTGTGAGGGCGATTTGGTTCGGGCTCACTACTAGGTCTTTCCTACCGTCAATGGCGTCCTCGTTATTGAGGGCATCGTTGTCTTGGCCTTCGGGGGCTTTCCTGACGCCGTTGGGTAGAGGTCTTTCGTAGTGCTTGGGGTCTTCCTCTAGGACTGGTTGTGGGGCGTAGTGCGAGGCGGCGTTCACGCCGAACAGGGGGTTGGTGATCTTGGGCTGTGTGAAGGTTTTGTCGTTGATCTCGCTGTCCCTGTGTTGCAGGTACTGGTGTTTGGACGCGTAGTCGACGTTGCCCGAGTCCGCGCTTAGGTTGGACGTGTTTGAGCCGGTGGAGAGACGCTTGTGGGTGAGGTCACCCGGGGGTATGTTAGCAGTGTTCTGATCGTTTTCCACTCCGTTCGATAAGCCCTGTAAAGAACAAATGATTGCTATGATATAATATGCAAGCGCGTTTCAATTCCTACCATTAAAATGACAAGGTACTTATTGTTAGGGCATACACAAACACTTTCTAAACGTAAATTAAAGCTGCAAAGATTATTAGACATATTACTGGAATATGTGATGCTCCCCGTAGGCTATTTAGCTCGAATACCCCTAGGCCTTTGAGCCCAAGAGTTGATTATGAGGCGGTCGGTGCAGTCTTCTCAAATACACGATGGACCGCACCCATACATAAAAACTACACAGAGGTAAACTCCGTAGTCATTTATAGTTGGAGTTTAATAAATATTTGCAATTTATGCATCCCTTCACAAATTGATGCGGAGTGTTTTCAATATGCGTAATAATAATAACGTTCATCTAACTTTATACATTTGTGAAATCATATCGCATTTATGATTCGGGTAAGCTCACGTACCCATCCGTTTCATTCATCCATTATCCGTTTGTAACTAAGTAGTAGTAACATAGCTCACAACAGTTTTAATTATATTTATATAATTTATACATTTGTATTTTACGGTTAATAGCACCTATTAGATGTAATGAGCGTTCAAAAAACGAAAATCCGCGTCTTCCTTTTATAAAAATGTATATTACCTCCTATAGAATAGCCGACTTCCTGAGACAATTATCATTTGTTACTTTCCTATTTATTTACAATATACATGTAAGTTGGTCTGTCCATCCATTCCATCACACTTATACTTATCAAATATCAATCTATATACGTATGTATATCATGTTGAGTTATGGGAACGTTACAGAAACACAACATGGCGTACCAAAAAAATAGTAACAGTGTTATTATGGCTGTGGTTTTCTGTATGGAGGAGGTATACATCAGTCGGGCTACTCCAGATTCAAGCGTAGTAATAATTCGCTGTGCCCATCTTTCATTGTTGGACGTAGTTTAAGGACATACCCGGGTTCAAAGTCGCGGAGCTAATGTGAAATTTGAAAAATCAGACGAACCGTACATAAACCTACAAAAAGATTATTTTTTCTAATAATAACTTAATCTCGAAATTGCAAAGGGTACATTGATGGGACTTTGATCGCGGGATCTTGTCGCTTGGAAAATTTGGCGCTAGTAATCCGAAAATTACTATGTCACTATCGTTTTCGTTTATTCGAGGCAAAAATTTAAAATCAAAAAGCCTGAGGACTTTAGGAACTTGGGAGTAACCGGAAGGTTAATTTCACTACTTCTACACTACTCGCTAAATGTAGGTAAATATGATATTTATCGTACAATTTTACGAATTCCCAAGATACTACATACACGATATAGTTATCATTATCACAATCGTCCATGCAGAAATGATTTCAAATAGTGAGCATTTAGTCAGCCAATAGTACAATTAAACTCATCCGTGCGTTAAGTTGCTCAAATAATTCCATTCATCTTAATTATAGTAAGTGTAAGTATAACTTAATTTCGTGAATTGATTCATTGGTGACCAATTGTTAAAACTTAGAATTGTAATTGATAAATCTTAACCAATCTGATGAAGAGTTAAGCCAAATGTAAACCTACTAATTGTAAACATGCCAAAGTTTACAATAGGTAGTAATTACTACAATAAGTAGTAGTTTATGCATCTGTGCATAATGAAGGGCATTACAACAAGAGTGTGTGTTTAACATCACGATCCTCAGAATAAATTTCGGTATTTTTCGACATGTGATTAGTCCTCTGTCGGAATTTCGCGACAATTGTCGTATTTCTCAACAATGAACTTGACAATTGTCAAGAGCCTTTCATCTAACTAATACCTTTTTATTGATGATATAATAAAAAATAACGGAATTTTATTGAAATTAACGTGTTGGTGGCAAACAAGCACACGTCCCACCCGATGGTAAGCAGTCAATGCAACCAATGGATACCTGCAACGTCAGAAATTTACATATGTATGTCGGGAATCGTGGCAATTGTCGCTGTGGTGAAATAGGGGCCAGACCGGTCGTCAAATCAGAAATATTTTTTTATTTAGATAAAAATCCCATTGAGCCAACATACCGTGCAACCCATACTTAGTTTATATAATTTGTATTAGCGAAATATGTTTATTACAAGTAGGTTGTATTAAACTTATTTAGTCAAATGAATTATTTATACATACCTAATATACGTAATCAACTAGGTACTGATTTTTCATAAGATTAAGATTACCACGGGGATTTGTACAAGCAGTTGCTATTTAAGTTACATGCATAAGAGTGTGTTGGTGTATGGTGTAAATAAATGAGTACACTCACTCACTGTCACTCACAAATTGTAGGTACTTAACAACTAGGTAGAATATTTTTGCAATTCACTCTATTAACGAAAATACTGCGACCTCTAATAAACCGAATCCTTTATCTGTACATCTATATTTATTATACATTGGGCCATGAAAAAGTAATTATATTGTTATTTGTTAAAAAAAGTGAGTGAAGAAAAATGAAAATATACGGTTTCGTTTTCTACTTTTAATCAATTATTTCCCTCATTTTGTCCTTTATGCCATAGCCTCCTCCCAGTACTGGCAAAAACATAATCATTTTTTTTTTTTAAGAATAAAGAGGTTAAAGTTGTGTTCCACGCCTTTTTTTCCCGATGAAAGTCAGCTCAAACTGCTAAATTTAAGACATATGGCTTCTTCATACATTTGCCATATTTCTAAATAAGGTGTATTCGGTCTGGCTTAGTGGGTCGTCGGTGGGTTGTCGCTAAATGTATACTTACGAATTATGATATAAAAATGTTAAAAATAATAATATTTTACAACATAAGGAAGTCCCCGTTAAACGGATCAGGGTTATGTTTTCAAAATGACGGGCGTCTGTCCAAATAAATGGCGGCTAATTCCGAAAATGGATTCTGTTCACGAAAGATCCGCCTTTAAAAATTCAGTAGGTATTACCCGATTACACTTTACTAATCAAAGTATGACGAACCACTTACTTTTAAGGATTTTATACATAGGCACCAAACCACCAACGTACCTATTGCCTGCCTAATGGTAGAGATCTGAAATGACAGCCCATGCCGAATGGATAAACTATAAATGGATACTAGCAATACCAGGGGTATTGCACTAATTGCCGGTAACATAGTACTTAGAAGTAGTAAATAAACAAATAAACTACAATGACAAAAAAGGCAACATTATAATTGTATTTTTATATTAAGCAGAAACGTCTGCTAGCATATCAAAGATATTTAAGTCGAAAGAAAAATAGAAAAATTTGACTCGCAGCGGGACTCGTCCCATAGGCCCAGTGCACTACCAGTTGTGCTATACGAGCGCTCGTATAGCACAACTGGTAGTGCACTGGGCTAGTGATCCAGTGGTTGTGGGTACGAGTCCCGCTGCGAGTCAAATTTTTCTATTTTTCTTTCGACTTAAATATCTATTATAATTGTAATTAGAGAACATAAATTGTAACCCCCCATTATGAATATAAAATGCTGTTTACAGTACTTACCTTTACTTTGTAGAATATTTAGGTATCTAGTTATAAGAGAGCCTAGCTCACTGAAAGACAAAAAAAGGTTGATTTTATGTGTCAGTGACAGATTAGTTGAGTTGACATAATGTTATAATGATGCTGAAAATGAGCAACATGAAAAATTTTTGTTTTTAAAGAAAATTTGTCGACTCGACACAACTCAAGGGTACAATACAATTAAAATCAGTTAAGACTTCGGCCAACCTCGGTAATTGTCGTGAATCCCTCGTCTATCACATAGAGTTATCAATTTACAGATTTGACCTTTAATTATATATGTTACTCGTTGTCTTATTGAATACAGTAGGTACAAGAACGATATGAGCAACGAAACCTCCTTTGTAGCTCAAAACTAACACAACCTTTATATTGAAATAAGAAAGATGCTAGCAAGTACTAGATAGTTTGACAGTCTGCCTTCTTAGTGTCACATAAAAGATACAGTCGTTAATGGTGCAAATTTTAGACTTTTCAACACTCGCAAAATCTACGGGGTACTTCCCGTGAATTCAGAAACTTGAAATTTGGCACGAAGCACCCAGATCAAGGAAAAATTACAAAAAGCAGACATTTCAAACAAAAAATATTTTTTTTTAATTTTGAGCTTAGCTTTATTGTTTTACTATATGAAAATGAAATATTGCCAAAATCGGCCAAGCCGTTTACGAAATATGAATAAAAAACGGTTGAAGCCGGTTTTCTTTTAATTTTAATTTTATGATTATTTTATTATCAATGATTAATGCGACATAATATCGTACCTACTTACACCAAACAGTAAAATATTGACTCATGTATGTATTCAGCTTCATTAAATAATGAATGTTCAAACTAATGTCGCTTCTGCATAACAAATTTCTTAGGTCTACCGGTTAATAATGTCATCTTGGCAGGTGCTTAACATTGCGTTTATGATACTTCAAATTAAATGCTACCTAAAAGTAATCGCGGCAATGTATATCGTGTCATTTCCGACTCCGGAATTAAACGATGATACCCGAGAAAACCGAAGTCTTAACTGATTTTAATTGTACTGTAGGTGCTTTATTAAATCTACAATTTTGTATAAATGGGGTTAAACCAAATGCATTTTCCTTTAATGCGGTCCGGTCGACTCAGTGACCACTAACACTGCAAAGGGTTCGAAACATCGGATTGTTTTAAATTCAGTTTACCCGATATAATCCGTTTGTAGTGATTTCTTTTTTCACAATTATACATGAAAGCGAAATATTACCCGGCACAAAATAATTAAAAATATACATACTCGATACCGGAGACCGAGAACTTGCGGCTCCTTGCGCACTCGCCGCAAATTGTCGTTTGTCAAAAACATAATATCCAGTGACATGCTGAAGCCGAACACTATAAAACACCCGCGAAAAAAAAAATCCTTTGCGAAAACAAATCGCTAACACTTTATGTGGCCATAAAGTAAGAGTTGAAGTGCGAAGAACTTTTGTAGTATATCGAAATGCATCATCGAGAGGAGGTATGCGTGTGTATGCGCGCGCGGCGCGGACTGAGCGGCCGGCCCGGCGCCGGCGGGGAAATCGCAGGAAAACTTGCGTTGGTGCCGTGGTGTAGTCAATCAAATCAGCAGCGGAACGGGATGCCACTCACTGCTTTTGTAAATTTAACAGAGTAAACAAACAGCTCGCTTAGTTGCATGTGTAGTTGTAGCTATACTAATTAAAATGTTGTGTTTTTAAATTAGAAACGACACTCTCAGTATTAAAGTTATGAAAGAATAGGCGCTACGACTATTTTTTGTTTATGATATGAATAGATTTGTTGTGGGAATCAAATATCGCTATGGGATCAATTGCGTAAAAGGTAAACAAGAGTTAAGTTTGAATCTCGCACTGTCCGCTCAAAACGCTCCTAACAAAATGATGCTTAACTATGACGTCACGCCTAGGTCGTCGCCTATAATGCAATTTTTATTTTTATTGTAAAATAAAGTGTTTATGTATATTGTTACCGTACAGTTTATTTTACAGAAAAATGTAAAGAGCCGACTGAAAATCATTATTTTTCTTAACTGATACGTTGCGTCTTCCATTTTAATTTATTTTGTCTGTGGCGGCGAATAACTATTTCATGACGCGGCAGGCGTGCCATACGCCATAGAATGTGATGACACTCCTCTCGTGTCATACGCCACACGTTAAAAACATTGATGACTCGCCTGTCGTGCCATCCGCACTGAATCGGTTAATTTCTTTTTTTAGACCTTAAAGTTTATCATTTTAGGGTCAATTATCTTTGAAGCATTCCAGTATTTTTATTCAATATCGTAGTTATTAAGATAAATTGCTCGTAAAATATCAATTTAACTTCATTTTATTAGAATTTGTAACATGTGTAGTCATGCCTATTGAGGGTATTGCTTATTTTACTCAAAAGTGAAAAAGACACTGATATTCAGTATTCTAATACCTATATTAAGTATATTAGCTTAGGAATTATTTAACGATAATATTTGGGATTAAAGCTATATCCTTATCTGGTACTTAACCATTTTAATTTTAATCGCGTCAACGGTTCAAGAGTGAAGGGTGTCCTTATTGAATAAGAAAAACGACACCAAACCCACCCAACCAGACAAATAAACCACCAAATACCAAACGAACCAACCAAACTAAATTCATGTAAACTGCATACAATTACGGACTTGTAGGTACGGATTTTCATACAGCCCAAGATTTGCAAGTGAATAAGTTGCGACGAACACTCGAACGATTAATTTCGGTAAAAACTAATGTAGATTGTGGTCTGCGATGCCATACACATTAAGTTACTATGAGTACCGTCACAACTGGAAGTTGGAAGCAATATCATCTTTTTCTTGGCACTAGTTTTACGAAAGCGACTGCTATCTGACCTTCCAACCCAGAGAGTAAACTAGGCCTTATTGGGATTAGTTCGGTTTCCCCCCGATTTTTTCCTGCACCGAAAAGCGAATGGTAAATATCAAATGATATTTCGTAGTACATAGTTTTAAAAAACTCATAGATATACCAGGGTTTGAACCTGTGGATTGCAAGTCGTACGCTCTTACCGCTGTGCCACCAGCGCTCCCTAAAAATAAGCAATATAATTAATGAAAAAAAAAAAAAAAACAAATTCCATGAGGACCATTACATTTGGACCACAAACTAGAAGTTTACATACACACGATGCAAGACCTTGCAACGTTACATCTAACAGGTGTTAATGCAGGGTTTGACCTAAATTGGTAACCAAAGAAGGTATTGTTACAATATTTCTACAAGCGTAACGATTGCTGCATCGCAATTAAGAAGAAAACGCAAATGAGATTCAGTTTTACACCTTATTATAACGGGTTAAGGTTAAAAGATGCTTATGGCCTTGGCTGTATATTAAAGGAACCCAAAGTTAATGATAAACGAACATAACGTTTGCGGTAATACTACTAGCAGTACGCGAACTGTTTGAAACTTAGATAATTTAAACAACAAGTTCATCATCTCGTTGCAGTCCACTGCTGGACATAGGCCTCTCCCAAGGTACGCCACAGAGCCCGGTCTGCTGATTTATGCATCCAGTCGCTGTCAGCCCTCTTATGCAAGTCGTCCCGCCATCGGGCCTGAGGGCTTCCCACGCTACGTTTGTCCACACGCGGTCTCCACTCCAGAACACGGTTATCGGTTCTACGACATATGTGGCCAGCCCATTGCCTCTTCAATCTGCTAACTTTCAGAGCTATGTCGGTCACCTTGGTTCTCTGACGGATTACTTCGTTTCGAATTTTGTCCTTCAGAGAGACACCTAACATAGTTACTTCCATAGCACGTTAAGTGACTATAAGCGAATTACGTTCATATAATTTGTGTTTTAAGTAGCAAAGAGAGATAAATGTTCGCACTGGGTGAGCATTGTCCCTAAACTGCGATCAAGAACCATCGGACGGGCCGTAACGTCCCGAACGGTTGATCATACTGCAATACCAACCAACTACCGCCGCCCATGGACACCTGAAACAACAGAGGTGTCACAGGCGCCTTGCCGGTCGGGTTTTATAGTACCTAGTGAAACGACAAAAACTATAAAAAAAATCCCTAGTGTATTTAGATGTTGATCTAAAAATTAAAATCTAACTTTTATACTATAAAATTGACCTTTACGTACTGGGCTTTACCTAGCTATTGATAAGGGGCATTCATATTATGTATACGTCAGTTAGCTGTGATAAATCTTTATTTAAATGTATTTACTTTAACATTATTTATAAATGGCTCATTGTATGTCACAACGCTGACTGTAAGCGGAATGAAAATCAGTCACATCGTACTTATACATACATTTTTTGCTTTTAACGTTACATCCGTATAAAAAATACTTTAAACATAACGTAGGCTAGCATTACAACAGCCATTTTTTTATTGCTACGACAAGTTTCTGTCTGTATAAAATTAGAAACGTATAATTTTTTATACATTAACGTCAATAATGTTTCGTCAATTCATTTACCTTCGTCTTCTGAACCTTTCTTAGAATACTTGTGTGTACACAAATTGTGGGAAACACAATTAAGCCTACAAACACTATTCCCTTACCTACTGAAACTCACTTTGCTCAACTTAGAAATCTACGTGTTCTGAGGTGCCTCATTTTGTAGGCGTCAGTCGCTATCGCGACTATAAATAATATATTATGTAAAACGCGCACATATTCTTATGAAATAAAAGAAGTGAATTAAGCATACGTTGTTTTTGTATAAAACAGACAAAAAGAACTCCAAACCGGTAAACGACTTCGCCGCACTATAAATGTTCGAATAAGTGATACAATATTAAAACAGCAAGTAAGCAACATAGTTTGGATGTCATGTCTTTATTTGGTTCGAAATTTGAGTGGAAAACAGAGAAAGTATAAAGAACAAGCATAGCATGAGCATTCCTTTAAAATGTCGAGCATTCCCCGCACGAATTAACCTACCGCAATGTAAACGTAATAGTCTCCATATTATACAGTTAGCACGCAAATAATATTCGTATTTATAATATGAGATTGACAGAGGCAATCGTCCGAGGTTTACGAATATCGTGTTACGCGGTAGCGCCCCTGTGCTTTTGTTGTTTTATTCTATTTATTTGTAAGTTTTGTAACTGTTATCGTATTGTTTTATATTAGTTGTTAGTCTGTTCGCTTCGTGACTTCACTCGTTAATGGCCCCGACGGACGACCAGCGCTGGCTACCCGAGCTAGCATCATGCTGAGTCGGGACCATTTCGAGGCAGTTTTGTCAAATATTTTTTAGTTTTTAGTTTCTTTTGAAAATTGCCTTGAATAAATGTTTTCTATTTCTATTTCTATAATATCTCATCCGAATGGGAAATATATATTACGGTAGGTACTTACATTTTAATTGCTATATAGACAACCGGCTATTGTTTCAAATTAAGTTAGCATTGGTAACAAGCAGATACGTAATGATACTAATGATTGCAGTTTACATGCCGTAATTAACCTCGTTAAGGTTATAAATATTACATTTTACTGCACATTAACAGCGGAACACTTTTACTTTCGACCCTTTGTCGAATAGGAAGTTGCATTCGAACTTGTCTAAAGGAAATGCAGTGTTATTTTGAAACGGATTTATTTAGCTTGATCGTTTATTTGGGAATAAATTAATATTTTTTTTTTTTTGTTTACTAGAAGGACTTGAAAAGTACGTCCAAATACAATCTTATTATTATTCCTACTTACTAAAAACAGTGTTTACAGATAAAATACAAATATAGGTACCAGATAATTGAATAGGTATACATAACTAAATAAATAAAAAGAAGAGCCGGAAATGTAAACTAAGTATATCTGTGAATTTTATTGGATTAAAATCTGCGAACCACTTTCGATGTATCACCTAACATGTGCGCGCTACTAGACTGGATATGGCGTTTTAAAGATAAATGGAAAAAATGTTTTATGCACAAACAAACAAATACTAATTACCCTAAATGCATATTATACGGTCTCCGTTCCCTTGAGTGCAAGCCCGCAAATCGGGTCGTGAAAGACTAGCACGTTTCGTACACTATCTGAACAACACCTCTATTGTCAAGGCGATAAAATGCATGTTTAGATATTTGTGACCACCTCCATAGCTCCGATATATCTGATGGCGACTGTACAAATGTAATCCATTTCACTGTTATTAAATACTGAAGATTCGTTTAACAAACAAAGACATTGTTAAACTGGTATTTCACAATAGTGAATCTCTTAAATTCATACAAACAAATAAGTTGCCGTTTCGTGGTTGTTTACGGCGGCCAAATTATGCCGGTGGATACAATCACAAATGTTGTCGTAATACTTCATGTATTCAATCTAAAGTCGAAGTAGTACACTCCCGGCTATGAAATGAACTCCCTGCCGAGGTTTTCCCTAGGGACTACAGTATGAGGTTCTTCAAAAAAGGAGTGTACAGGTTCTTAAAGGATAGGCAACGCGCATGTGAATCCTCTGGAGTTGCAGGCGTCCTTAGGCTACGGTAACTGCTTACCATCACGGCCGTATGCTTGTTTGCCACCTTCGTTGTATATTTTAAAAAAAAAGTACAAATCCGGTATCGAGTAGTAAGTAGAATAAGTATCGAGGTACTTATTTATAATAACTATTGCTTGATGCTTGGAGAGATTTTACATTACGGATGGGTCCCTTCGTGGTCCCTGGCTTCCTCGGGGTACAGGGAAGTCGGTGCGGGAAGACACGCTGGTAAGCTACAGCGTGCCTTAGTGCGGCGAGGGTGCGCAATAGGGCGCTGGTGCCGGTGGTGTCGCGGTTAAATGCTCTGCGGCCCCGTGGCACCACCATTCAGGCATGGTGACGGCAGGTTCCCAGTGTTTTAGTGGATAGGCCGGTGCGGTTCACCGGAGACCAGATACAACCTGGCTCCAGCGCTGGGGCCTCTAGTTACGTATTATTATGCGTAACGCATTTCGTAGGTTGATAAAAAAGGCGGGTGATACAAGCTATGTTTGGGGGAGGCTTATGTCCAGCAGTGGACGTCTTACGGCTGAAATGATGATTGATGAATGTTTACATAGGTTTAGGCGGTTCTAGGTTTAGGTGTTTGTTTATGTCTTTATAAATTAATATTGTCTTCGGTTGCCGCGATAATTACTCATGAAATAAAACAACTAAAACGGATTAAACACCCGATGACCACGAACGCTGCTAAAGGATTCGAAACGTCGGGATGAAGTTTAAATTAGTATACGCGATTTAATCCGTTTTAGTTGTTTTATTTCTTTGTAATATTGGCAATAACCACATGTTCTCCGGAGAGAGATAATGTGTAAGTATGCGTACTTATTTTAATTTCTTTGCTTGTTGAAGTTACTATAGTCTATACTTTTAGGTAGTTAAAAAAAGGTTAAAGAAAGGAAGATTGTTTACAATCTTAACATGTCTTTTTTTAAATATTTTTTCAAAAATAAATCATGACAAGTATGGAACAATTATGAATCAGATTATTGCTTTCGTAAGTAAATAATCACTGATTTTTCAAAAGCGTTATTCAATAAAAAGACATATCTAAATTGTTTACCTTTTTTTAACTACCCTAAAAGTATAAGTATAAACTATAATTTTGGCTAAAACCCACGGCATTAAATAAAACGTAATGCAGATTGTATAAATTAAAAACTTTAAGTTAATTAAGCTATGCTACGGACGGATCTGATTACGCCTCGTAACTAGTACGAGTAATTGCAATTTTAAGCATGACACACAAAAAGCCTTTCATCCAAGTAATAATTGTGGCAATTAACAGTAGCATGCACCATTTAATGTATGATTGTGATGTTTGCCCCGATCTCGCGCGGTCGATGGAGCGAGAAACGATAGCTGATAAGACATGGAAATATGTTAATCATGTTGGAACTTTATTTGAAGCTAATTGCCGGTAAAAACGTTTTATTGCCAACTAAAATTAAGTATAGATAACTATTAAATACAAACAATATAGATTTTCAATTCTAGATATATTATAACAACGCTCGATCAAGCCACCTATTTTTTTTACATATTTTCAGCAGTTTAAACAAATTAAAACTAGTAAAACAGGAGTAGACATTATGATTTGGCACTCTGCAGAAAATAAGCTATCTTCTCTACATTTTCTACCGATTGTTATCAATAGGTAAGATCATGTAGTTAAATAATATTTTCTCAAAATCAATTCTGTATAATTGTTACCGAATTTCAGCACATTCCCAGTTAACAATATAACTTATTTGTAGACCTATAAATGAAACAGCTCATTTGCAAGAAGTCAACTTTTTTTAATATTTGGGACGGTTTAAGTGCTTCCTTCCTACTACGAATCCCAACTCTATTTCTCTTTTGTTTGAAAAAAAGTGTCTAAAGATACGAGTAGGAGTATTCATACATGTTTCGTCATAAAGTCTTCAACATCAATTTTCCATTCCCACCGTTATAAAGTGTATGAAAATGGTAACGGAAGGGAAGAATATAATTTAGAAAACATATTTCTCGTATCAGTCAAAATAGCTCATGATTCTAAATAGAAAGAACATAAAAAGCAACAAAAAAAGTTAGTATACAACTTTAAATCAAATACTTAGCAGTAGCCATTTGGCTTTAGGTGTTCGCACGCAACAGTGAACGCAACTGAATCGGTGCCAATTTCTGCATTTCGACAGGCACAAGCTAATCGCCTATAATAAACCTAGGCTATGCAACGCCTAAGCTTAATAAAACGTTTGGTACGTTGCACCATTGTCTAAGTTTCCGTTGCATACTTTGTCACGAACACTAAAAAGGAATTGCTATCGGCTAGCCTAGTATAGTCGGGTTTTTATCATTTGTCACCATATCTGTCACGCTCCAATAAGAATGTGAGTGAAAGTGACCGATAGCGGGATACGATAAACTGGCAAACATGCTATCCGTTCTGGGGTAACTGATATGCCGAGAACTGTCAAGGAAAAATATCAGCCGGTTCTTGAATCCGAGGAAATAAGGTTGAAAGGAGACACAAGACTAATATACCGGACTGCCTTTTCGAAATCGAAGTCACATCATAATTATCCCAACTTCTAGTAACGTGTCAATTTTAGTACTAGTCTATATTTTACCAAAATATTATGACAGCAGACTTGACGCTTTGTACAAAAACTTAGATGTTCCAAAACATGTGTCAGCGTTTTATAAAGTTTTAACATCAAAAGTAGCAAAATATATCGAAACAGGTCTTTATTTGTATGGCAGTAAGGATGTGTTATATTAGGCCACTTTTCTACTAACTTGCTGACATTCGGACCTGTAAGTTTCAGTGTAACCTGGCCCGGTACCGCGAACATTGAAGTTCGTATATTTCGAGCATCTTTCTCCTTTACTCCAATTAAGGCACCATAAGACTGACAGAAACAATCGTCCGAAATTTACGAATATCTTGTTTCGCGGTAGTCCTTTGTTTATTATATTTGCGAACCTATTAAAAATACAAT
This sequence comes from Grapholita molesta, assembly GCA_022674325.2. Taxonomy (NCBI): domain Eukaryota; kingdom Metazoa; phylum Arthropoda; class Insecta; order Lepidoptera; family Tortricidae; genus Grapholita; species Grapholita molesta. Next base: position 11,123,302 of record CP053132.2, on the reverse strand, counting down.
TTAGGTGTATTTAAAACGGACGTTATTGCATTATTGTAAAACTACAATGGTGTAAATCCGTCTGATATCAAATGCATCAACAAGCCCGTGCCAATTAGTGGTCACGCACAGATAACCAAAGAATTTGAACACCGTAGTACAATCGAGTACGCAGACTATAGCGTGTTATGTTCTAATTTCATTTCATGGTTGTTCTTTATATCCGCATGCGTCGTATTTTACGATAAACTATTTAGGTTAAGAATGTAATTATGATAGCGTTAAATATAATTACTACCAATGTATTGCGATTCCGGCGCACCAGTGTTACTGTGGTCTTAAATCAGTGATAACTAAGCGTAATGGAAGAACGTACTTATAATGGTTTTGTCAGTATTCTACTCTCTTGCGCTGATTAAGCGAATGAAATAAATAGCACCTGTTGTTAATAAAAAAAAAAATCTACTAGGCGAGAATTGTTTCGCACTCTGTTATAATTAGTTGAACAACTTAATAACTGAAGATATTTTCAATGTTAGTATGTCTTTTCAATGTTGTTGTACGACTAATAACTCTACAAAACATTAACTAAATGTCAGTTATAGACAATTTAGTACGAGTTAATCTGTGAAATTTTCAATATATTATTATATAAATTGTGAAAAGAACTGTAAATTTTTGGCACTAATTGTAACTGAAATGTTACTTTATAAACTACCTTTGTATTAATTACTAATTACAGTTTCGATTACAACCTTCACAGTCGCTCATCCACGATGCGGATTTGCTCAATATACAGATTAATAATGAAGATAACCGCATATTTCATCCGGGCATATTGTTAAAATACTCGTACGTACTGCAACAATCATGCCTGACCACTGGTAGTGCTTATGCCGTTGAAATAAGTGCTATAATTAGTCAGTGAACAGTTTCGACGATAGTACAATGGAATTAATTAACAAGTCAAAGCCTTATATTTAAGCAATTAACGTAAAAAACAGAGTATTTACATATTTTTAACAATCGCATTTAATGAACGTAAATGGATTTCATTTTTATCGTACAGTGCCCAACGATTAAGTAAATCTGATTCTACGTACGATTCATAGCTCGTAATATCAATAAACAATAAAAACGTCGTTTTGTACAAATTAGTTAAAAAATAAAACTAGCGCAGTTATTCCAATAACCTCTTTAGAGGTTTCCTCGACCTACAGTAAGGATTGCATTTCAGTAAGAGGTTATATTGTCACCGACGAGAAATCTAAACGCCAGTAATAGAACCAATCGCAAACATTCGTCATTGAAACAAAAATACGAACGGAACACGGTTATACGATAGGCGGTAATATAAATATATGGGATAGTGTTACTTTAGATAGAAAATGTAAAGAGAGCGAAATAGAATGAGACATATACGAGCGAGGGCTCGATATATTTCGAATTTCAAAGTTCTCGGCAGCCGTATAGACGCCATAGCTCATAAATAATGACGTAGCGTGCGGTAGTGAGTTTTCCCTTTCACGTTTTTCACAGGGGCGGCCAACAGTTTTTCCGCGCGAAAGTCGAAAGCGGAATAATTTCCTAGTGACGTATCCAGACTGTGGGCCGCACGAGATGAATGTCAATTATGATAATTCTAATTACGTGTGCTCGATGTTGCGTGGTGTGTTTACCTCTGATTGCTTGGCGATGTGGGTAACGCGAGTTTGGTTCGCAAAGCATATCATTGATGAATGGTAAATTGTATAAATTGAACTCCGTGATAATACTGATAATAGGTACCTACTGTAAAAAAGTTTTATTCATAGTTTATATGTAAATAAATTATCTTGACTCCCATAGCTTTAAAATCTTTGAAACTAAAAAAATGCTTTAATAGGAGCTTTTTCCGCATCATTTTTTTTTTTCACCAGATGATGGCATTGTGACGTCTTTTGACAGCAGGTGTCAAAATCCATCAATAAAATTGATGGATTTTGCTTGGTTAACTAAAACCATGGTGTACGACTATGATGGCAGTTAAACCTCTCGTCTCAAGGCTGCCCTTTGGTTTTATAAATATTTTTAAACACTCATTATATATAGCTTATATAATATCAGACGAAAATTTATATCAGGTATTTACATGTGATTTTCATTTTTATTAATTTTAATTATAATAGGAATCCATGAACCACTTACTTATATGATACATATCTGAAACTACTCGATACAATTTAAAGCTAATAGAACAAATCGGATTTGATTCATAGCTCAACTTAAACTGGTGCAACGAAAGGAACAAGCTGAATGTGTGTGATAATCTTCCGTGATACGGGTAATATAGGACGCGCTTTACTAGAGCAGACCTAATGTTCCGTTGCCACCATAAGTACTAACTATTTACTAATAGTTAGTGCGAGGTACGCACGGCATTCGTTGTCTACGAACAAGTGTCACGAACTGCAGCTGAGGCAGATGGAGCAAAGCAAAAACCGAATTAGAAGTCAATGGGTCTCGGACATCGGACAACAAAAACTGTTAATGAGTCAAACAATACAAATAATACCACTATTTTAATGCTCTACTATATTAGACCATATTTTGTATAGATACTTATTTTATGAGAAAGGTGGCAAACGAGCATACGGATAGTCTGATGGTAAGCAATTACTGTCGCCCATGGGCACCCGCAACACCAGGGGAGTCACAAGCGCGTTGCCGGCCTAGAAGTGGGATTGGAGCTCTGGGAACCTCACTCACTACCAGGAATACAACACTACAAACCTGAAAGGTAGCAGTGCTGTTATGCATGTGGTCTTCTGTAAGGAGGATAATATAAACAGGTCACAAAAAATACGGTGCACCTTGTATGGAAGTCCATGGCCAATGAGTGGTTTAAACATCAATTTCAAATCATCAATCATTTGCACTAAGTTATTAGTATAAAACTCTAATCTATCTAAATAGATAACACGGGAGTGAAACTTAAATGATCAATAAATCGAATTACTTTTGCAGTGTCCTGGTTAACTGCTGTGAACAGTAGCCATATTATAAGAAATATAGGACGAGCGTTAGTAAATAGACTAAACCTAATGTTCCGTTGCTACCATTTCTTAAACGTGATAGAGTTAGCTCGCAGAATTGCTCCGTTGAAAGGCAATGAACAGTCCACATAGTCCACATAGCCCGGTGAATCGATCGAAAAAGTCTACTTCAAGTTGAAATACCTTTAATGACCTGCGATTAGTGCTAATTCGTTATACTTACGTGTATCTGCATACATATGTCATAGCCCCGCCTCAATAATAAATATTTAATAACAAACCACTGTTTCTCTCGTTTGTGTATGGAATACTGTTGCCACGTTTGGAACGGGCCTGCCAAAACCCACTTCAAAACGCAAAACTATTTGAAAACAAATTAAAATGCACTAAAAACTAAAAAATAATTGCGTATTCTTCTACGACTTTATAATGAACTTACTTTTTTCAACTAAACAATATGTGTGTACGACCTGTGTTTGCCGCGCTAGAAGGTAGGTACTACCTACTTCATATTTAGCTGAGCACATACCAATGAATAACAAACAATGATCAAAGAATTGAGAACCTCCTCTTTTTTTTGAAGTCGGTTAAAAAAAACTCGACATGCGTTTCGCCTCTACGATGCATCCTCACAAGATGCAGCAGATGTTGCCGGTCTGACGTCCGGCATCTAATTTTGTAATATGTATCTCTATTCAGCATGTGTGAACTGTCAATTTTCCTATTGCAAGGATTGCGTACCTGCATATCGTCGTCGGCCACGGAATCGAAGGTCTCTCGTAAGCGCGCTTCGCCCCGCGCGTCTGCTTTGGCGGCCATTTGCTTTTCACGGAGCGACGTGCGTCGAACGGACCGGACACTGCAAGGGAATGGAGGGTTAATCAAACTATAGACTTATTACTAGCTGTATTCAAAATATTAGCTTATTATGTATTAATTACCGCAACTTTGGTAGAAAACCCAAGAAAACTCCAATTGTATTTGTTTCCAACTTTGACATTTCTGAAGGGTCCAGTTTGGAGGGAAACAAAAATATGTAAGACTATGACAAGGATGGACGAAAATAGCGCCGCCTCTGCCATACCTATGGAAAGTTTTAAAAGAACATCCCTTTCAACCATGGTATTATTATTAGCACGCTCCGTCTAGTTAAATGGTATGTCTATGGTGAGAGTAGAGCCACGTACCGGGAGCTGCTGGCGGTGGAGGAGGAGCGGCGCGCGCCGGCGCGGCGCTCGGGCGCGTGCGCGCGGCGGCGGTGCTCCTCCTGCTCGGCCGCCAGCCGCAGGATGCGCGCGCGCATCTCGCCCTCCTCGCAGATGTCTGCCACAAACAATTGGCTTTTCTCAAACATGCAATGAAATATTGTCCTTGGGTGTGTCATACGCGGCCGGGAAGTTATTTGTGCAACAAGAGAGGAAAGTTGTTTTTTCTTGCGAGTGTTTATTTTGAGTCCCGAGTAAGCGAAAGATTCTAGTCTTAGAATCTTGAGAGTAGCGAGGCACTCAAAAACACGAGATGTAAAATAACTTTAATCTCGTATGACACATACAACTTTTCACCTCAGTAGTGAGAACATATATTAAAGGTTAAATAAGTTGCCAATAATGTTATTTTTAGTACAAGCTTTTATTGCCGACTGACTGTACTCTTTTTCACAATCGTCATCTACTCTTCGAAAGGATTCTAATGAGCCTAAAACACCACGGGTTTATCTTGTGTCTTTTAGGAGTTGCTTTTGCTACCTTCTGGCTCCAGCATCAGATCAGATCAGTGGTACCATAATATTGCATTGTAACCGAACTTACATAAGTGTGCTAAATTTCAGCTCAATCTGTTAAAGATGTCTGCTTCAAAATTGAGTTGCAAGATTCCATCCGGATAGATATACAAATACATACATCAAGGTAAATAAAATCTTGTAAAAAAATTAACATCAAGTTAACCAAATTCATTCAAGTGTTTTATCTGCAACTGCACTGGCTTCATTACTTAATATTTTGTTTAAATATTTTTCATTTTAAAATATTTACATTACAAAATTATAATATTTGATTCATTTGTGAGGGTCCGAACGTGTTAGTGGTGTTTAGGGAGTCCATTATGTCCTGTTATAATAGATCGATACATATAAATACTTAAATACATAGAAAACACCCATGACTTAGGAACAAATATCTGTGCTCATCACACAAATAAATGGCCTGACTGGGATTCGAACCCAAGACCACCGGCTTCATGGGCAGGGTCATTACCTACTAGGCCAGACCGGTCGTCAATTAAAAAGCTACTTTGTCTCACTCCCTGGAGTGACGAAAGTAACAACTTTCCTCATTTCCTGAAAGTGAGGAAAGTCGCACTTTCCTCATTCCCTGGAGTGAGGAAAGTAAACATGTTCGAGCTGCTGAGGTGAAAATATGTATTTCAGGCCGGGATTATTTCTTTTTTATTTGATTATAAACATTAAACATGGTGTCTGTGTTCATAATTAGGTTAAGCAACTGTTTTTTTTAATAGGTTCGAACTTTATCGAACCAAAAATATTCGCGTTGATGCCTATTAATTTCAACCCATGTAAACCTACAAATGGAGTGAAAATGTAGTTAAGCATGCCTACAATTGCCAGTATGTTTACGGCGGCAAATTTGAAAATACATGACTTGGCAGCACCGTGTTTAAATTATACCGTATTAAACATTTATTATTTGAATGGTGTATTTATTTATTTAATTGCATTAGTTTGAGCACTGTACACGCCAAGGCCATAAGGTTTTATCAGATTTTTTTGCGGCCTTGACATCGTAAGATATTATTGCCGGTGACTGTACTAGTGCCATCTAGTGTCTCATCGCAATAGATCTCAAGTTGCATAGAATTTTTGCAAACGCCCGCATGATACTTACTCGACAGATGGCATGCGGATTTGTATAGGCATTGTTTATCCACTATTATTGAATTATTTAAAAAAAGATAAAGATAAAAGATCTTTATTTTTCAATTTAGGCACATTACATGCACTTATGAACGTCAAAAAAAAATCTACACCGGTTCAAACTTAGTACGTACGTACGTACGTAGTTTATGACTACATATATGTACAGAATTAAAAGAAAACTAATTTAAGATTTTATTCATATTGCCAACTAGAAATATATATATGTAATAATTGTTCTACAATATATCACAAAGGAAGTTACCTGCAGGAGTCTCGTCGTGTTTATTTCTGACATTCAAGTCAGCACCATATTGCACTAAAATTTCCAGCACCTCCAACTGTAACAAATAAATTATATATAACAGTTTTTCTCCTCGCACGATCCACCATAATTATAGTACATTACATCAGAGGCCGGGAAAATGGGGATTACCGGCCAAGTGTGTATATATAGTGAAATTCATACAATGAAATAAAAAAAATGCTTCAAAAAATTAAATTTGCAAAATCACAACTAACAATGAAATCGAAATGTATTCAAAGTTAACATCAGCTGTTTGCTATGACACCCGCCATCTTTGCCTCTGTATGGGCAATCGTCGAAAAAAAGTTACTTTGCAGGCCTTAGGCTTACATGAAATTCCATTTCCGTCCCCTTCAGTTGCCGCGCCCAAAATAGTTCCGAGTCTATTATAAGGAATGTAAAGACAATATTTCATTGCGTGTTTGAGGAAACGATTGTATAGTTCAAATCCAATACAGTATACGGTTTAATATTGGTCGCATGGAAAACGTTGTTAAGTATGATCGTCTTTATCACTTTTTGACATTTTGGATGATGACCCAGATTTCACCCAGTATATAATAAATAAATATTTCGGGATAATCTTACACAAATCGACCTAGTCCTACGGTAAGCTTAGTAAGGCTTGTGTTGTAGGTACTAGGCTACGATATATATAATAGATGGATACATATAAATACTTAAATACATAGAATGACCCAGGAACAAGTATCTGTGCTCATCACACAAATAAATGCCCTGACTGGGAATCGAACCCAGGACCATCGGCTTCATAGGCAGGGGTCACTACCGACTAGGCCAGACCAGTCGTCAAAAGTATACCTGGTGGAAAGATCAAATGCCACATGGGTGGCAACTGTCTTAAATTTTGTAAATAGCACATTCTGTGTAAAAAAGACTTTCCTTTACATTAAACTGTTGTGAGCCATGTTACTACTACTTAGTTACAAACGTGATATAATTACACGTGAGTTTATCCGTTTGTAACTAAGTAAGACTTTCCTGTTTTTAAAAACGATAAGTTCTGCATTTATGGAATTATGAAGTTGATATTTATTACTTAGAGAAAAATGACATTATCAGTAACCCTTCAATCTGCATCATAAGATACGGCACGTTATTTTTTGTCACATTTAACCACATCGAGTACCGACTGAGGCAATCGATTTTTTATAAATCCACAAATGCAGATTTTATTTGTTTTTAAAAACAAAAGAAAGTTTATTACACAGAATGTGCTATATTTACAATATTTAAGGCAGTTGCCATACATATGGCATTCGATCTTTCCACCCTATATATAGTTATAAAAAGGTCCAGGGTACGCACGTGTCCCCAGCAGGCGGCGGCGTGCACGGGGCGCCACGTGTCGTGGTCCACCACGTCCGTGGCGGCGCGGTGCTCCAGTAGGAACTCGACCACCTTCAGGTACCCGTTCGCTGATGCGATGTGGAGCTGCGGACACAAAACTATTATGTAGTCTTTCTTTTTTTTATACGACGGTGGCAAACCAGCATACGGCCCGCCTGGTGGTAGTTAGCGTAGTCTTTGGACGCATGCAACTCCAGAGGATTCATATGCGTGCTTTAAGAACCTATACACTCCTTTTTTGAAGAACCTCATAGTGTAGTCCTCATAGTTAAATTTAAGTTGTTAACCGACGTTTCAAATTCAAACCTAGGATTTAAGGCCGTATAAATATGAGAATAGCACCGACCCATTTCCCCCGCGGGTGTCGTAAGAGGCGACGTCAACGGTTACTGCGGTTGCCAACCCTCCTGCCAAGCGTGGCGACTATGGCAACACCCCTCCAATGTTATACCAGTCATATTTCGGGAAGGCCTATGTACAATATATTAAGTAAAAATGACTGTGTAACCCTGAGGTAAAGGGTGATAGAGGTCTTCTTTAATGGTTTTGGAAAACAGATGAAAATACTATTGAAGGATACGGATAGGAAGGTTTAATAGTTATTTGTTATACAAGCGAGCAAAGTTAGTGTTTACCTTTTCGTGTTAATATTGAGACCCGAGCTAGCAAAAGATTCCAAAATTGAACCACGAGCTCAAGATGCCACTCAAAGATTGGGAGGGTTTCAAAGCACGAAAAGGGAACACTTTGCTACCGAGTGAAACACACAATTTTTCACCTCACTACCGCAAGGAAGCTTTTATTAGATTACCGCGATTAGTAATAAACAATTTATATGAAATTACTTTGCACTCTTATGAATAAAATGCTACTTTGCTATCTGTTTAAAAGAATAAAACATATCTTTCCGTGCTAGTCAGATGAAAATTAATTTATTCAATCTTACGGAAGTTTTATACTACGGAAGCAAACTTTATAGCTAATGCTTTTAAATGGAACCAAACATTACAATCTGTCATAAAAACTAAATTGCGTTTTAATCAAGACTGACCTCTCAAGAACCTTGTAAACATTTAACGGTAAAAGGCCCGTGTGAAATAATAAGAGTAATGGCACTAATGACTCACAAACTAGTGATTCATCACTGCAGTTTCTGGTTTCGAATGTACGTATTTTATTATGCGTTTTCCTGTTTAATAATATAAAACGCAAGTTTATTCAAAAACCCATTTAAACTTTCATAGTTAAAAAATAAAAACATTACATTGCTATTTCAATCGGTACGATTGTTTTAAGATCACGTCCATATGGACTCCTGTCAATAGTAAATGCATGTATCAAGAAATACCAAGTTCAACATGCCGATATAGTTAGTCTGTTGACCGCGTCATATCCTTAAAGTTCAATTAGATAAGCAATATAAAATTTGGGTAGTTCAAAAATGTAAAATGGAGAGAGATTTGAAAACAAGGAGCGTGACTAAATTAAGGTACTTGCCTTAAGGCCCGGCCACGAGAATGCGCGACTTGCGGCGCGGGAAGCGTTTTATCTGTACGTCGCGTGGTCAAATAAAACGCTTGCCGCGCCGCAATTCGCGCAAAGTCGTGGCCAGGCCGTTACTCAGAATAAGACTTTATGTAGCCACTTAGCGCTGTCCTCGACATTGATGTTAGTGCTCTTGTCGAGGTTCACTTTTTGACATAAGGTGGCAAACGAGCAGACGGATTGCCTGATGGAAAGCAATTACCGTCGCCCATGGGCACCCGCAACACCAGGGGAGTCACAAGCGCGTTGCCGACTTTTAAGGGGGGTTGGAGCTCTGGGAACCTTACTCACCATCAGGAACACAACACTACATACCTGAAAGGTAGCAGTGCTATTATGGCTGTGGTTTTCTGTAAGGACGAGGTACTTCCCCAGTTTGGCTTCTCCAGACTCGAGCGTGATGGTACTTCGCTGTGCCCTACCTTTCATTGGTGGACGTAGTTTAAGGACATACCCGGGTCTCAATCGGTATCAAAATAACAGAAACAAGTACTCACAAGCGTAGCTCCCTGGTTGTCCCTCGGCTCATCCAGATCCACTCCCTCCTTGGCAAGCTCCGCGACATCCATCAACATTTTCATTTCAGTCGCCGCTCGCGTTTCGTCTATCAACCTCTGCGTGACCCCTCGCTCCGCCATCGCGCTCTCTATAGCATCTAGCGTTCTCTCTTCCTCGCATATATCATAAGGCATGTTACCGTCTCCGTTGACGGCTAGTAAATTCGCTCCCCGTTGTATTAGGATTCTGACTAAGTTGAGGTTTCCGCAAGTGGCAGCCGCGTGTAGAGGTGTCCACTTCTCGCTGTCCTCGGCGTTGACATTGGCACCGTTGTCGAGGAGGAGTCGCATCATGGCCTCGTTGTTGTCGATGCAGCATTGGTGGAGGGCCGTGAGCCCGTCCTCGTTGGTCGCGTCTGGTGTTACCCCGCGGGAGAGTAGGCGGCGAACTGGAAGTGAAAAATCGAAAATGGAACGCAATCTCTTTATCAAATGTAACGCTAAGATAATTGAGTCTTATAGTAAGAAGAATAAAATGCTTCCATACATAGCCAGTTACAGTCGCAATCAGATATATTGGAGTTGTGAAGGTCTGAACCATACCTCTATTGTCAAGTGCGTGTTCAGATATGTGTGACCACCTCCACAGCTCCGATATATCAGATGGCGACTGTACCACTATTGGGGTAAAAAACCCTAAGCTGTTCACGGAACCCTACCAAACAAGCCAGCCTTAATAGCTCTTACAAAACTATACTGTATCTAGTTTTTCAAATCATTTAATAGTTTATACACAATTTTTATTAATCACACCAACAAAAAACAAATCTTATACCTATTTAACTGTTAAGCATTTCAAAATATTTTCCGTCGATAAGATTGTGCCTTAAGTCTCAATATCGCACACGGGTCAATGTCAATGAAATAATGTTTCAATCGCATGAGCGACAGGTGTTCTAAATAACATACGTTGACGTGTCCAATGTCCATTTGCCACCTCATAAACCTATTTATACCCTACTAGCCACACACCCGACTTTACATAAAATATTATAGGACATCTTTACACAGATTGACTGAGTCCTACGGTAAGCTCAAGGTGGCTCGTGTTATGGGTACTCAGCGCACGATATATACATATACTATACACATACTTAAAATGCATGGGTGATATGTATATAAACGTAAAACTCCTGACTGACTAAATTAAATCAGCGCCCAGCCCAAGTCAAAAAAGCTTTGAAATCTGGGCCATTTTATTTACTATTTTCATTTGTTCATACATTTCATATGGCGGTAACGGAACGGAAGTAATAAAAAATGTATGAAAAGCATGGGACACATTTTTTCTCCTATCAGGCTCGAAAGAGCTCATTATTCTGAGTAGAAACCACTCGAAAAATTCCAAATAAAAAAAATAAGTTGACTATACAACTTTAAAATAAAATGGCCCATCTACAATCAATGCTGGCTGTTTATTTATTTTACTTAACCTTTATGGCACAACAGAAAATATTTATTTATTTAACCTTTAGGTATGGCACAAAAGTAAATATTTGAATATAAGGCGGACTCATCGAATGCTATAAAGCATTTTTCTACCAGTCAACCTCTATTATATTAAGTAGGCAAGCACTAAAGCATTTTAAAAATTTGGAGATGAAATTTAGTATGGCGTCAATCGCGTACTAGACCTACTGGAACTTATAGTTACTACTGGAATATGTAGTATAAATGACAGGCTACTGATCACTACTTCTATTTGCTATTATCAGTATTATCTATAGCTTCTGCCAGTTAGATATGAAATGTAACGTCTGTACATAGAAGGTTCAAATTCCTTTAAATAGATAAGGGCGCCTCGATTTTGGCCGATCGATTATCTCTTCGTTAAAATAACTATTATGTGTAACACATACTAATGGGATTTGCTATAATCATTAATCACACAGACGATAACACATCCTGTCGTATAAATGACATGCATATCGTATTAAATTAACAAATGCATATTATATTCGTAATTTTTATCATTAATGAAAAGTGACTACACTTAAATATAATCTGCTTATCGATACGTACTCGTACAGTTTGGTGACTAGTCAATATGTCAATCGTATAAGAGCATACATGAACTAAAGTAAAAAAATATATAAATTATGGTAGGTAGTTTGGTAAGAGATTTACTAAAGGCAATCATGCTGTCTTTCTTATACTAGCGCAAGAACTCGCAAGAAAAGGGAAGTAAATAAAAGTAATATTTTGAAACCATGGCTTTATTAATCCTTAGTTATTATTCCAACATACCCTAGCATAACATCCCCCCTAACAATATAACCTAGGATATAAATGCTACCTTCACGCTAAATTTGTGTCTAAGTGTACGTAAGTGATAATCATAAGCCATAAATCAATAAAAGAATAAAAATACTACTTAGCAATTATCACTGCTATTAGGAAAACGGCGAACAGCTATTGGCAGTAGTAAAACAAGATTGTTTGTTTTGTAAAAATTAACATAATGTTACAACAAAATCTTGGTTGATAATAGGTCTTCGTCATAAAGACACCGCCAAAAACCAGTAGTAAATAATACGTCGACGTCATAAATACAGTGTACAATTTTGCACTTTACTCCTTTATAATAAGGTGCAAGAGTGTAAACGTCTTTCATGTCGAATGTACAGTCAAGATTTGTATTATCATATTATAATACAGTAGGTACAAGTTAATGAGAGCTACTGTCACGTATTTTAATGACTACACTCATTCTTATCGTTCCGGAGCGTTATCGCGCGAATTTTTCACGAGTTTCACTTGTCGTAACTAGAAAACAATTGTTGTACAAAAATCGTTTATTTTAGTAGAGAAAGTTTTGCGCTAGAATACGACCCGATTTTGTTCGATATGTTATAAAAGAAACAGTAATATATGTTCAATGTCATATAGATTATAGTATCAATGTCATTCATTTAGCAATTTTGATAGTCAAAGTCTAAGAAGCTGGTTTACTTTTAAATACTAGTTAGGCGTCACGGTATCAGATGTGATATAAAATATTACATTTGTTTGATGCTTTTTGTTCAGAAATCATTGCTCTATTGCTAAGGGTACGAGCGGCTCGAGCGTAGCGGGCAGCGCGTAGATGCGAGCGGCGTACATGTAAACGTGTCTTACTATTAATTAATTAATTATTAATCCAATAATTAAGTAATGATTACTTACTAAGTAATTTATTGTGGACTAATTCGGACTAAATAGGCTAGTCAGTGGAAAAAAGCACTCGCCTTGCTTTGGCGCTTATGATCGTACCGTACGGAGCTCATATGCAGGGCCGCAGGTTCCTAGAACTTTCAGGTGGTCCGACCTCCCCTTGAATCCAGGTTACCTCTCAGCTCAGTCACATTTAAGCGTCTTTACTACACGAAGTAGAAAATGTTTCTCACTCACCGTGATTAGCTGCTGAGTGTTCGGTTGTAGAGGTTGGCGCCTACACCCAGAACTCCCGATCGTCCGAACTCACCAGTCGTTTATAACCGGCCTGACTTCACGCTCAATGTTCAGTTTGACGCTGCCCGCCTCATCAAACGCTCGCTACTCGGGCCCTACAGTACACTTACCATGAGTTGTCACAACTCAAAGTCACAACTCATGGTAAGGGTACAGTCTTACGGACGTACCTTCGTCGATGTCATTTCTAGCAGCGGCCTCTAGAAGCATGACGCTGTCGCTGAAGTAGATGTTCCGTTTGGTGCTCTTCTCTCGTTTCGCCCGCGAACGCGCCCATTCCTTCTCTCTTTGCTGCCATAGTTTTAGCTGCTGCATGCGACGCCTGAAAAATATTGTTACAAGTGAATCAATTACATATTATTATCATTCAATAAAAAAGTAGAGAACGATGGTTTAATTAACATATTTAAATGCTACAAAATTGGCAGGAATGCTACTTATGTATATACAAATGATTCAACACCAAATCATCCGGAAGAATTATAGCCGCCCAGAGAACAATAATTGCCAGGCCAAATGCAACTATGGTTTATCATGATTAAAATCCAAAATGGCATTAAATGGGAGCCCTTTTTATAGATCTCCGGGTGGCTAGAGGATATAGACACAGTATAGTTCCTTTGAGTGCCACTGGTTAAATGCATTTGGGCTTTTGACCCTAAATTGGTAACAGGTCCTCAGAAAATATCTGATCGGTTGACAGCAAGTCATAATGCTAAATCATGATAAAATATACTAAGTCATAATGTAATGACAGTATTCAACAGTATAAAACAACACAGACACCCGTGCTCATAATTTAGTTATAGAAAGAAGGTATAAAAAAGTCAATGACCAATTAGTTTTTGTAATGGAACTAACGTAACTTCAGCTCGTAATCCAATTAACTATAACGTGTTCAAAACAAAAGTGAATTTAACGATTTCAGCTATAAAATTAATCATGTGTGTTTATTATTATTAGCACACTGTACACGAGATAGAAAATATTGAAAAATTTATATTTTGATCTCGTAATACTTTGTGGAGCTTAAATGTAGGTGTGTTTAAATTTAATTATCTACGCTTGAAAATAAAATCTATAAATATTCAGTCAATATTTGACGAACTTATTTGGGTCAAAAACATCGTACTCCTTTGTTTTGGTTTATCCTGTGGCAAATAGTTATTTAATAACTCGTGCCCGCATGTATTACGTTAATGTTACCCAAGAAACTGTTAAAATAGAACAGGTAATGGTGTCTACGCCGCCGAATGGAATCTATTTAAAAAAAAATAGGAATTAAATATATCCCTTAACTTTGATCATGTTCTCAGGAAAGACGCGTTTTTTTTAAACACTTATATAAGATAACTGATCAGGTAGCCTAAGATAGGGTCTTTATTATCAGTTATCACGTTCTAACAAGTTAGTAAGTTCGAAGGACGCATGACGCGATAAGCGACGAAATAGAGCCAATGGATGGGCTCAGGAAGCCGTCCAGGAATTTAAAAAAATACTGATATGTTAATAATATCCTTCTTGTTTAATTATGTCATGCAAATGCCAATTCTTTTTACGTAATACATCCGGTTCGCAACGTAAGCTGCGCTTTAAATACTTGTGTGACCGTTTGCAGATGATGTGAATATTCAAATGTAATCACCTACGTAGACAACTCGATTTGGGTGTGATTCATTCATAGTACCTAGGTTATAACCTGCCTATGAAACTTGTCGCACTGGGTATGATGCAGGCATATCAATGGTAGTTTACAGTATAGTTATTATTGATAATAAACCCAACGACCGGTCTGGCCTAGTGGGTGGTGACCCTGCCTATGAAGCCGAAGGTCCTGGGTTCGATTCCTAGTCAGGGCATTTATTTGTGTGACCAGCACAGACATTTGTTCCTGAGTCATGGGTGTTTTCTATGTATTTAAGTATTTATATGTATCTATTTATTATATATATCGTCGTCTAGTACCTGCAACACAAGCCTTATTGAGCTTACCGTGGGACTAGGTCGATTTGAGTAAGAAAATGTCCGAAATATTTATTTTATTATTATTTATTAAATACCTTTTGGAAGCTTAACGATAGCCACTACTGTAAACAATATTCTGATGACATAAAAATCTAGTTGTAACTTGTTTAAGGTAACGAAATGGAAAGAGGTTATGTTTTTACAGTTTACAAATCTTATTTAAACCCTTTAACGATTCCTCATACTTATATATATATTTCCTCATATATTGGAGACAGGGTTAATTTTTAAATAGGTCATTTAAATATACATATTAATACTTTAACCTCTAGCCGCCCGGAGACCTATAAAAAGGTCTCCCATTGCATGCCATTTTGAGTTTTAATTATGACAAAACAAAGTTGCATTTGGCCTGGCAAGTTTTGATCTCTGGGCGGCTAGAGGATAAATTAATATTAAATGCCTAAGTCATAACATAATCATAACCTCACGTTTATACAGTACTTATACGCGTGGTAAAAATGTCTCTGACATATAGTATATTCAAAGGGCACATACGTTACTGCAGGGAGAATTTTTAAATGGATTAGTAAAGAATTTCTAAAGGGTCATATGACCAAACCGTTATCGCAGTATTAGTATTAATAAGTCATATTTGCGCCACACATTGAACGCATCATTTAGCAAGTTCCGTGTCAATTGATTGTCAATTGTGCCAATCACGACATCGCTGATACGTAAGCATGGCAGATTTATTATACTAAAGGTCACATGGCAATTCTTTAGTTATAAAAAGAGAGTGTATTTGAGTGTAAGAAACTATGATTTTTGCTCTATACTTTCGTTTTCGCCACATATACATATAACAAAAAAATATATTACTTAGGTAACGATCTATTGTTGAACAATTTAAGCGCGTTATGAGCTAGTATCTACTGAAAATAGTAAAGTTTCACAGTAACCATGATTCGCTGCGCTAATAGCACATCAAGAGCTGTTTTCTTTTAAATTAGTTTTAGGAATTTTATCTTTGTTTTTCTCTATAGAAAACGTTTTTATGGATAAAATCTTAATGATTATACAGTGAATTTGGGTGGGAACTTTTCTTTAGATCGGAAAATATTTAAAACAAAAGAAATCGTACTTTATTTCTGTTTATAACATATTTAAATTTCATTCAAAGGGAGTGTACATTGTATTGCACACTGAGTCTTACGAGGCTAAACATCCATAACTAGGTCGGAGTGACGAGAATGGGTCCCATATACTCTAGCCGCCCAGAGATCAAAACTGGCCAGGCTAAATGCAAGTATGGTTTGTCATAAATAAAATTTAAATGGCATTCAATGGGAGACCTTTTTATAGGTCTCCAGACGGCTAGAGGATATGGGTCTCTGGCTGCCTCAGGGAGGCCGGTGCGGGAGGGCAAGCTGGTTATGCGACAGCGTGCTTTATTGCGGTAAATGTGCGCTGGTGCCAGTGTTGTCGCGGTAAAATGCTGTGCGACCCCTTGGCACAACCAAGGCACGGCAGCATTCCAGTGTCTTAGTGGGTACGCCTCTGCTATTCACCGGAGAGTCCTACAGAACTAATGAGTAATAACTGGCTTCACCCCGGCGGCCTCTTGTAACGGATTGGTATGCGTAAGGCATTTCACTGGGACAAAAAAATCTATTGAAGTTTGCCTGGATCAAAAGATAAGGCTGTTGGAAAAAAGTCCAGCCTGTGATAACAATGTTTACACATTATTATTGACTGACCCAATGAAAGGTTCGGATTAAGCATTATGAGTATGACATCAATATTTTTTTTTTACGCGGCTATGACGTTATATAACGCTCGTATGAAAAGGCATTGAACATGATATAATTCGCGCGTCGCGCATGTGATTACAACTACACACGTAATTAAAAGTAAGTGGCTATATCGATTGTCCTGATTGCGGCGAAGCCCTTGACTTTGTTGCACGGAAAGTGGACCGTAACGTGATATACAATACAAATAATATTCGTAAAGGCTTCCTCTTAGGCGTGAGGAGTGTGTACTAACTATAACGGATTGGAGCACAGGCACTATTAACATACAACGGACTATTTACATGCACTCCAATTACCTGATTGGAGTGAAAAAGATGTCCGAAATTTTTGAACTTCGATTTCTACGGTTCATAAAAAGGAGCAGGGACACTATTTGGCTACATTTTCCCAATAAGAGGTTTACTTACACGAAATTGAGATCCTTTAACCTGCCAAGTCTGCAGAAAAATAGGCCTTATTGAGACCATTTCCTGACTTGCTCACGATGGTTCCTTCATCAAAACGCTACTGCGAAAAACTATTTTGTGTTACGCCGTTACTTTAGAGTAGGTACCTATACAAAGTTTAAAGTTACATGTAAGAAAAGTTGTAGATACGTTTCGCTTAGTCATTGTTAATAGTGGTTATTAGGATTATAAATTGAAATATAGATGATATATTTATCTAAGGTTCACCATACAAGTAAAATGCTGCTCGAATTCGTTCTTTATATTGTAGGAAGTAAAGTATAATTTCTTTTGTGTCAAAATCGAAAGAAGCAAATGAAAATGAACTGTGTTTCAATTTCATAAAATTCAAATTTCTTTAAAGTAATTAGTAGGTACTACGTAAATATAAAATATGTATACGTAAGAAAAAGTAACCAGGTCCTTCGGCGTTTTGGTTTAGGTGTTTATAAGCAAATGAGCATATAAGATCAATCTACATGATTTATTACTTATTACTTACTCATTCAATGATTTCACTTATTTAGATATTAACATCACATTACTGGATGGATTCTGGAGTTTATAAGAAAAAAAGTTGTGTCTTTGAAATTTTAAAAAGCACAACTCAATCTAGAGCAATTTGTATTTAATTTCGCTAACAGCACTCCGTGTAACGCTTAATCCCTCATGGGTTGTTAACGGTCGACCGTCATGCAATCGGCAAAAGAGAAAACATGATTTCACTTTATTTGGGTCTGACGCAGATTCCTTCATCAATTAAAATTTATGATTCTTGTCAAATAATTTTCTTTATTTTTCCAAAGACTAGCTAAACTTTTCTTCTAACAGTTGTCTATTTATCGAAACTGTTCTAACACACGTTAACTTAACCCTTCTTTCATCGCTTGGTTCGCCCGGATTTCATCATCACTCAAATCGTTAGTACTGGCCGCAGTCGCTACCGCGAACAACGATATTCGTAAATTTCGGACGATTGTCCCTGTCACTCTCATGACACCTTAATTGGAGTAAAAGGGAAAGATGCCCGAAATATACGAACTTCGACGTTCGCGGCACGTATGTATAAACTATATTTCAGGTAAATCGGACATGCACCGACCGATTCAAAGTCCAAAATCCTAACGTAAGTTATAAATAAAAAAAGTTCACTACACTTTTTTTATCTCCGACTGCACGCACATCTCAATCTTAATTTGCAAGTAAAACAAAAGCTTGTACAGTCGCCATCAGATATATCGGAGCTGTGAAGGTGGTCTTAAATATCGGAACATGCACTTTACCGCCTTGAATATAGAGGCGTTGTTCCGATATTTGTGACCACCTTCACAGCTCCGATATATCTGATGGCGACTGTACAACCTCAGATTGCATGAGTCAAGTTGACTACCGATTCTAACAAAACTTTTTCAACTAACTGGATGATGGAATCCGGGGATCCAAGCGATGAAACAAAAGAACATCGTTAAGTTATGATAGAAATTATGTAAGATTTGTATTCATATTATTTATCAGATTAGGAACGATTGAGCCAGCTTGAATCGATTAGTCAGAGCTGCCAAATGTCATATAAACAAAATACGTAGTGTGATTTGCTAATTACCTGCACTAAACCGGCAATTACTGTTTAGGCGTGTAAAACATTACTTTATGTGTTTTTTTTTACATAGATTGGGAGGCTATTTCTTAATTTATTGCGTTTATTATTGCGGTGTGCCGACAACGAAGGTTTTTGGCCATTGCTCTAAAACATCTTTCGTCTTGCTATTAATGAAGTGGTTTTTTAAAACCGAGTTAAAGCTCGGAAGCGATCCTGGTTCAGAAGACCTTTAATATAAGTATATCTAAAGTATATCATATACAGGGCCGTAAGGTAATCCTAATTAACCTGTACATTTTATAATTTTTCATCACACTTGCTCGTCAATGGCGTTGTTACTTGCGAGAGTACAGAGCAGTTAGAGCCGATTTAGCTCACACGGGCTGTTAAGTTTAGTTTTAAAAATATACAGAACCTATACTTCACTTGGACTGAGGATGTTTCTAAACAGCCAAGGTGTATTTCATATCTTCAAAAGTTTGCTACAACCAACTTTAAATATGTATAAAACAAATCTTTATATTAAATTTGACTGCAATTTAATGTTTAGTATTTATTAAAAATAGTTGTTTTCTATTTGATTTTGATAATTGATACTATTTGGCAGGATGATCTATCAACTTCGAAAACAAAACGCAGTTGTTAACATTATCTGTGGAAGACATTGAAAAAAGTTGACATTGTTGACAATCTTTTATAGTGGATGCGGTCTGATAGGTAAAACTACACTACTACACTATACTAGTAACTAATATTTTACTAACGAATTTATTTTATTTCCTCGCAAATGTGATGAAAAACATTGTATGTACCACCGGTGGTAAGTGTATAACAAACTTGAGTCATTAAAAGCCTTCTAATAGACTCGCGTTTACTATACCTTACTTACCATCCTCGTTGCACAATGTACTATTGAACTACTCTGCATTTAAAAGGTTCTAGGTTATCAGTTGATAAGAACCTAATACCTACTGCAGTTGCAAGATTCTAATTTCAATAAAGAATTTAAAAGGATAATAAATATATGGATGTATAAAACGTATACCTTCACAATTTATTATCATACATAAATGTATAACAAAAAAGTCAGTTAATTAAGACATTTGAGAACCTTCCAACATAATTTGTTATAAGAAATTATTTGAAACGTCCACCTGCCGGCGAACTATCGGGGACGTGACGATTGACCTGGAAAAGTAGATACCCGCGGCTAACGATAATCAATTAAGAGGATAATCTCGTTTACTCGACGAATGACGGTGAAAAGGAAAATACTCGATAGTCGAAAGCATTTTAGACCACCGTATACCATGAGCACGACCTGGGCGTCTACCACATGTTACACATGCGCATTTCTAACCAAAACTTAAATAAGTTCCAACATCAAAGTGGTGTCTGCTATATACGTCAACTTATCCTTGGCAATAGATATCGAAATAAATCGTAATCATGTGCTAATCTGAGCTAAGCGTTATTTAAATTGAAGATCCAGTATAACATTGTACTCACGATGTAGTGCACATAAAAATATACATCCTATTGCATTGTGATAAGGCGAAATATGTATACATGTGAGTGACCTCGAGTGGCTTGTTGACATTACGCACCGACTAGCCATATGCTAAGAACTGTGTATACCAGTTCAGGAATATAAATAGAAACCAATACTTGGTAGTAACGCCGCTGCAATTATCATTGCTCGCGGCATCGCTTTCGGCAAAGTAAGTTCGCGCGACGCACTATTAGGGAGGTAAAATTAACTGTCATCATCTTTCTCGCTTTGTCTCGGCATTTGCCACCATTTGGTCCGCTTGGCAACTAATCCCAGGACTTGGCGTTGGCACTAGTTGGCGTAAGCACTAGACTGGTAAATATCAAATGATACACAAGCCAATGTACATAAGCCGGGGTTTGAAACTGCGACCTCCGGATTGCAAGTCGCACGTTCTTACCGCTAGAATACCAGCGCAGCGATCTCGGAGGCAAAATGAACTGTATTCAGAGCATATTACTCCTAATTATATACATGTAGCTGATTAAGATACTATTCACAATTCCTGGTGCACCGGGTGCGGGCCAGCCCCAACCGTATCAAGCGTTCGATAACGGACAGTCTTGGCGTTTCTGCTACTGCTATGAAATGCCTGTTTGTTGTTCATGTTTTATAGTTAGGAAGGATAATCTATGTAGTAAAGACCAGTCGGATCGGCGCGGCACAAGCGATTTAATCAAAAAGTATATACCTCTATGAACCTGTTTTGGAAGACAAGAGACACCCGTCGTGCCTTTAGTGAGGATGTTAGCGAGCTTCGATTCTGCAGCCTAACCGATGTAATGAAGTTACTGCCCTTAGTAAACGCAAAAAATGGACCTGCTACCGTGGAATACATAAAATTTATATGAAGATCCACACTATACTGGCTACTTCAACGCTATATCAGTAAACAATGATTAACATCCCTACTTATTTGTCTTTGCTTTCCACCGCACGCGTCTACTTCAGCTCGATAGGTATGCTAAAGTGAGTGCACACAAAATATAAAGAGTCGTGTAAAATGTTGCCGGTGCGTTAAGGTTTGGGCAGATAGGCGCGTTTTGAGAGCGTGGCGCAGCGGGGCGTGACAGCGGTGTGGCTAATGTAACGAAATAAGGCACACATTCGGTCGGCAGCGCCGCGCCCCGCTGCGCCACGCCACAAAACGCGCCCTATGTGACCAAGCCTTAAAAGAACAAAAAAACACTGTTTACGCATTCTAAGATCGGTAAAAGAGTTTAGTACCAGTACCAGTTCAATGAGATTAACTTTATTGCTGGCTTACAAAAAAACTTGAGTACAGCCGTGTTTATCATTTACAAAATATTACTAGGCTTAGGACTTTTCATAGCATACCGTGGTTCTAAAATCCTTGGAGCCGCCATATGAGAAATTTTCGAAGTCAAAGTGAATAAGTATTGTGTCATATTAAATATAATGATTTACACATACAGTTACTTCGTCACTGAGTTCATTTTAATCGAACGTAAATATATTTTATCGTAAACAAATATAATTCTACCAATTACTGGTCACATATCATGCTACAATATTAATTATCTAGTTATGCATCCTCTTTAATGTCCGTGTTCAGTGAGTAAGTAGTACCAATTAATTCGCAATTTAAAATTAATAAATATTGACATAATTGGTTGACACTTTGTATTAGACTTCATGAAATTGGTTTTTGATTTTATTTAACATGAGTGATATTACAATTCCCGAGGTTAAATACCGAAAATTTCTCATATGGCTGCTCCAAGGATTTTAGAACCACGGTATGCTATGAAATGTCCTAAGCCTAAATATTACAATGTCTCACGAAAGTTTAATAACATTACAAAAATACGTTTATTTTTCTACTTGTAATTTTTATTTAGGAATAACAGCCAATATGACTTTGCATTTTCATGCACTTGCATCAAAATAGTACATTCTGGTGATATATGGATATTTTATTTTACAAAATATGTTTTTAATTGTCCAATTTATAATTTTGATGTGTTCAAGTATTTACATTTTCTAAAGTGTAACATGATTGGCCTAATTTATCACAAAACAATACGAGAAAATAATCTAATATTTACTTATGGAAATTTATCAACGGGTTTTGGAAGCGCAGTCTGTATCAACAGCCTAAAATTAAACTTATCTACAGTAGAATTACCAAAGATACAAAGTGGCAGTAAAAGAGATTTGCAACCGCCTGCATACTCGTATCACCTGATAAGACGTGTACTTTAGTACTTGTTTGTAGTGAAACTAGCTGTTCTCAGCCACACGGTGGACAAACCTGTTAACTAAGAAACCATTTCCAATATAACTTGGACATGGGGTAACTACTGGATATACTCGACCGTAGATCAAACCTAATTTGGATATTGTTGAAGGCATAGTGAATATACAGTAATACCTAAGTCGGACAGTGGGTAATTAAGTAGCAGGCTTTACGGAGTAAAGTGGACATTGTCTAAGCGTTTTAAGGACATAGATCTATTGCCTATTGGAGCCTACGTCCATAGATTGAGACATCTATACGAGTATGAGCAGTACCTATATTTATTAGGCGAATTACTTATTGTCCCCCAAAGTACCTATTGAAAGTGACTAAACGCTGAGATGATACCATTTCGTGGCACTTTCTACCTTGTATGTTTTATGTTATTTGTATTTCTGTCACCTTTGTATTGTGTGTCTACGAATAAACAAATTTTCATTCATTCATTATTCATTCATTAAACCTTCTAAATTCTAATGAATTTATTCGAGAAAAATGATAGTAATTACGAGTATGTGTTTTGTTTTGTGTAACAGCTCAAACTCATATGTCCTAAAAGACACACTACTAAATTGTTCCATCATACTAACCCTGCACATTCATGCCACTGGCGCTTCTTTTTACTACAAGAATACTGGCAGCTCCTTAACCTCGTAAGGCCCACGGGCCTACCTGTAGTACTAATTATAGTAATTGAATTTTATACAATTGGAACAGAGTTGAATTTCATTTGATTCCTTCGATTTTGTGGGAAACGAGATTCTACTTTTTTTCCTACACTATAAAAAAAATCGAGTAGGATATTATTTGTATGGTGGGCCTAAGGAGGTTAAGCAACAATTATACTATATCTTGATGTGGTAATCTAATTATCCTGAGCCCGTTAAAACTATTCCGCTTCACATTTGAAGTAATAAACTACCTACCTCTACAATACCTCGTAAATATATACCTCGTAAATTACGTTAAATAGATACCTCGTAAATTACGTTACATTTAACATAATTTACGAGGTATCAGTTTATCACTGAACGGACTACAGTCGCAGGCGCCAGAAAATATTCGACCAACGGATATGACAAGAAATCGTACTCAGTTTGGCGATATCTCTGACAATATAATCTACAAACGATTCGTAGGGACGTAGCTATCAGTAACTACTTCAATACATCACGCTTATCATTCGCGTTCTTTTATTCGTTGATAAATAACGCTGGCTATTAGGAAAGCACACAACATACAATTGATACTTGAGTAGTAGATGAGATAATTGTATATCAATTCGTTTATATTATAGGCAATTATCGAGGTCTCACTCCAGGCTACTAAATTCTAATGAGCAAATGCCAACGTAGGCTCGTGCGACTCCTCAGAATTAAGTGAGAAGGTATTGGCAGCCATGATACTCAAGCATGATATCTAGAACAATGATGGAAAACAAAACTATGTAATGTTGACTTCTAGTCATTCATTTTCTCTTTTCTAATAAAAGCGTTTAGGAAGAACGGCATCCAATTGAAAAATAATGTGCTATTGTTTTGCATAGATTAAACCCATTTTCAAGGTTTACACTTGTGCTGAAGTTGTTTCAGCCGTGTAGTGTTACGTCGCTAAGCAGCCATTCGTCTCGTATACCTATATTTTAGTAACGGTAAATGAGTAACATTTTTTGACACAACTTCTTTGTGGATCTTTAAAATGTCAGTAGACATTAAAATGGTTTTTACCGCCTCTAATACTGCGACCAATACTAATATTGTACCGAGACACAAGCGATGTGTTTTTGAAGTTTTCGATACAATGAAGGTATAAGAAACTACTTTACCTTTTTTTATAAACAGATTATAGATTCTATTAATCTTCATATATTTCAATACACCACCAAACAAATCACCTACAGTAAAGTCTATAAAGGTTGTTTAGGTAATTGACGATATAGAAGATAGTTTTAGATACGTATGCACACTTAACGTCCATAACCCAAAAACAAACATTCCTGACAAACACACTTAAAAGTAGACAAAACGACAGGATTTGGAGTGTAGCTTCATTCAATACAATTCAATTTCATTAAGAGAGGATCAGGGAACAAGAACATATTGATTTATTTCATTACAAATTTTCGTTATTAGTTTAGCCTGATGGTAGGTAGGTATCTGTACAATAAATTTTCAGAAGTTATGTGGTTTCAGGCTAGCAAGCCTAAAACACTTGAGATATCGCGACTTTCATTTTCTACTTTAAAAAAGGGCCATAAAAAGTCTTACTAAAATATTACAGGACATAGTTACACAAATTGACTGAGCCCCACGGTAAGCTCAAGAAGGCTGTTGTAGGTAGTCACCCAATAATATTGTGATTAAACAAATACTTAAATGCATACATAACAAATATCCGAGCTCATCATACAAATTAATTTCCAAACTGGGATTTGAACCCAGGAACGTCGGCTTCATAGGCAGAGTCATTAACCAATAAAAAGAAAATTAATCATTATTGTAATAGGGATTCGCAAACTCCGTTTACATCAAACCATAATAAACCTTCGCAAATTATTTACGGAAAGAGTTAATGACTTAGAAACACATAAAACGGAAAGAAAAACACTATTTTGTTTATAAACATTACAATGTTGTACTTTGAAGTTGGGTAATTATGGCATAATTACAACATTTACAGCTGTGTAATAATGTCCAGGTCCCACGGTAATTTTGGCAACAAACATACGATTTAGTGAAAGTTAATGGGAGTAGTTTATCTCAACATACATTCGTAGGTACCTTTTATGTCTGTAAGCAATTAAACCTTAGGCTTTATCTTATGACTTAAGCCCCATTTATACGACATTGCGGGGTTATATAAAGCGTCTCAATTCGCCGTACGCCGATAGCCCGCAATGTAATGAAAATCGTATACAAGTTCTTGTCTGGTCTAAATGGGGCTTTATGATAGTTATGAATTATGATGAACTGAAGATAATACAAGGAAATTAATGAAGTCGGTTGTTTCGTAGTATTTGTAAGTTTCTTTTGTTTCTCTCCTACCGTCTCTCCCTCCTATCAAATCATCTTTTACATCCTATCTTTTCATAATACCTGGCTGAGAGGCAGGTATTATGAAACTTCGTGATATGTTGATCTTTCTCTTGGATTCCTCCACTTACCTAAATACCTCCATTTATTCTTACTACTCAGATTTATTACTTCCTAGTATTAGAAGGTACCTACTTCTACTAATCCCACTGATTTCGACGAAGGTTTGTCTGTGACCATTAGACTAACTAACGTACAACGAATGTGAACTAAGAGGAAATACCTAAGAGAAGACTTTGGGACCGAGCTAGAAAATTGCAAATAAAGGGTAGGTAATTCACATTTGAAAAAAATTGACGACCGGTCTGGCCTAGTGGGTAGTGGGCCTATGAAGCCGATGGTCCTGGGTTCGATTCCCAGTCAGAGCATATTTATTTGTGTGATGAGCACAGATATTTTTTCCTGAGTCATGGGTGTTGTATTTAAGTACTTATATGTATCTATTTATTATATATATCGTCGTCTAGTACCTACAACACAAGCCTTATTGAGGTTACTAGGTCGACTTGTGTCAAATTGTCCCGAAATATTTATTTATTTATTTATTGCAAAATGCTGAAATATAAGATCTTCTGAGTTGTAGGTGAAAGGTAAAACCAACAATGTAGGGGGAGAATAAAAAACTGGTGTTTTCTAAGAACTCCTCGCTTAAGGCCTCCATCACCCTTAATAACACGGCTTCTATTTAACATAGGGATGTATCATGTTAATGGTAATTAAGTTCAAGAAAATAGTGTCCTCCTATGGTTCCCAAACAACCCCTAGTGTCACCGTGTTGGCCGCATGGGGCCTGTGTTTATTTCTTAACTTAACCAAAGACAACACGCGTGTAATGAGTAACTCGGCTGTTACAAGTACCTACAGGTTACGGTGGCTGCAAAATACATATAATTTAACTAAAGACTACCTATTTCGATAACGAGTATCAAGTTTACTATCTGTGCACCTCGCTTGTACTATTTTAGTGCAAACGAGATGCACAGATAGTAAACTCGATACTCGTTATCGAAAACGTCAGTCACAACTCATGGTAAGGGTACTTATATTTATAGCGATTAATAACGACCTTCGTAGCGTCTAGCATGTACTAACGCAGTGGTTGCAGGCGTCTAGTTTGCATAGAGAAATAAAAATTCCCGATAATATATTGTTGTTCCCCGATAAATTTGAAAACATTTTAATGAAGACCAAAACATTCGCATTCAGATCTAGTTTAGGAACCAAAAAAATGATCTTTATTTGATGACATAACCCAATTAATAAAACTAAAAATTAGATGCAAATATTACAAAAGAAAATTTGATTGTTGTAAACAAATTGATTATGTCTTATGTATTATTGTTATACTACATGAAACATGACGCCACAATAATGGTCTTGCGTGGTTGTTATTGTTTTTAGGATCGGCAATATTATTTACTATGTACGCTATGATCCATCAATGTCACGTGACTGTATGTGTTAACATTACATTATAGCATAATATTATCGGCAATTTGTAAACATTAGCATAATAATGACAAAATACGTAACATATGTGTAATATAATAGTAGGTACGTAAAATTTGAGTCGTTTACAAAAAGGACAAGAGAAAAAGTATTAGTAAAGTACAGTTAGCAGCAGAAGTTTAGAAGGCCAGGTGTTCAAAATTATCTTAAAACACTCTTATTCTCTTAACTATAAAGTCGTGTTAAGCTAATTTTGAACATCTCGCTCGCATAACTTCTTCTGCAGACTGTACCTACACCTACCTACTCTGCATAAATTTGACAGAAAGAAAGTATGGCTCTACCAGCATATATACTATTAACACTAGCAATGTCCTTGCCGAGTCAGGATAGTAGGACATTAAAAACGTTAATGCATAAGTCTTAAAGGCGGAGAACCGCGCAGAGTGGAGAGCCTTGGTGCATAAAGCAACAACCTCATGTGGTCGCGACCCTCAGTCATGAGGTAAGGAGGAAGAAGAGATAAAAACTCCATATCTAATATACCAATTCTCTGAGACAACTGTGATTTACACTACTAGGACTTGCTGATAAAAACATATGTCGCTCCTGGAGCAAATACTTTTTTATTTATATTTCTTCTATAAATTTGCTTGTTAGGCTTTCTTCTATAAACAAAGACCAATTAAGAAGAAGATTTAGAAAAGCGCTTACTTGTTTTTCTATATAATTTGGGAAGTTGTTATTTGGTGCTAAATTGCTACATTGCTGACATATTGCTAAATTGAACATATCCACTATACAATATTAAGACAAATGATGAAAGATAAAATTAATTGACTGCTTGAGGTTCTGTGAGATAATGGATGCACAACCTTCTTCTGTTAAATGTTAAATGGTAATTTTCTTTTTGTTATGTTTATTGTGTATATTGTGTATATAAAAAAGAAAGTGGGGTTTGTTCAAACGCTTATAACTCGAGAACGGCAGAACCGATACAAATGATTTTGGATTAGTTAGAATCGTCACAGCCCTTATTGAGGCATTAAGTATTAAAAAGTCACAAAAATCCCGTGATTTCGAAAAATAAGTATGACCTCAATTGTATATCATAAGGTCCTTCAATAAAATTAGTAATTTTAGAACTGTTTGTGTATTAATTAATTACCTTAATTAAAATCATATATGTTTTAGCTAATTAATAGCTATCACTACTTTTGTCGTTTTTTAGGCGGTAGGACGTTCGCCGGGTCAGCTAGTTGTGAATACAAAATTCTATTCTTAACTTCACAGTGCTTTGGTTTATACTGTTGTAATTTATTGAACAGAAAATAAAAATAAATAAATAAAATTAACTTACCTCCGTGCTAGGTGAAGCCTCTCCTGTGTAGTCAGGTGCTCCACCTGAGCCATCTCAGACACCAGGTCCGAGTGCTCCATTTTGAAGGCCCTGCAAACAAGCAATCCGATAAACAAATAATCATTCACTTACTCATATTCATTTCTGGTTCATTTACAGTGATCGGCACTATGGGTGCAAAACTTTAACAAAACTCATTAACCGGACATAAAAGAGTGTATAGAGCCATAAAAACAATTATATTCTTCCACTTAAATATTGGCGGATCGGGATTCCGATATACAATTAAATTGGACACTAATTTGTCAAAGTTCTTCGTATTTTTCTTGATGGTAAGTATACTATACCTCAGTTTAACAAGTTTTGTTAAAGTTTTGCACCGTTAGTGCTGATCACTGATCATTTGTCACCTTGTCCTAGTAACAAGAGTATGACATTTTCCAGGCTTTCATAAGGATTGTCACTGTGACAAGGTACTAACTTACCTGAGATCTGTTGACAGTACAACAGGTACCATATTTTACTTAACAATTAGCGATGCAAAGAATTAGCCTTAATCAATATCTTAATTGGTCATTGATATGTTTCAACCTCATGCCACCCAGATTAAAGGCTTGATTTCCTTTCGATTTTGAATTATGACAGCATAACCAAATTCAACCAGGTTTAATTTAGTATTAGCTACAATCCTCAGGCAGTCTAAACTATACAGTGTTAATGTTGAGATTTGATTCAAAATAACAACAAACTCAATTTTAGTTACTATAATTTTGATTTTGAATTCCCTACAACCTGACAAAAATTAAATTTTAGATCATCATTCTCTTGCCCTTGTCCCCTTTACTTAGGGTCGTTGCAGCATGTTTTCTCCTTCCATACTTCTCTATTGGTTGTCATCTCATCATTCAAATTAAATATTCAATGAAAATCTTTATTTTTAATAATAACACTATTATGAGTATTTGACTATTTTCTACATTAAATGTAAAAAAGCCCTTTTAGGGATTGTACTAAGGATGCTGGCAGCATTTTCTTGTTGGAGAGCAATGCTGATATGTAGTACAAGGAAGCCTCACAATGTATTAGATGTAGTACTATATTAATCAATGGAACTATTAGTCAACAAATAAAGGCTATTTTCTATTTAATTTTTGTGATAAAAATATGATAATAAAAACTTTTAAGTAACACCTGACTTTATTGTCACAATCAGTGATCCTGACAACAAGTTATTATCAGTAGTTTTATAAGACTTGGATAAACTAATTATTATATAAGTCTACTGGAGTGAAACGTAGAGTCCGGTTGTTATTTTATAGTATTATTAAAATATAATACTAAAACATCTTTTTAGGTGTTTGCTTCTATCATTGTCCATAAAGTGTCAGGTCAAATAGTTTGCCAATAATTTTTATCTATTAAATATTTAAAACATTAAAATAGCCAAATAATAGAAATAAATTAAATCGAAACTGAATCATTATGGTCTCGAATCAAATTTGGCAGCACTTAGATTTAATAGCATTATTGCCATAACAAATGTGGTATAGTTTACATACACATATATACTTAATCTATCACATAGAATTTAGAAAAAAAGTATGTATTGACTAATAAAATAAATACTAGCACCTCAAAACAGAAGCAATATTAAATTCACCTGCCACAGAAAACTAAAAAAATATAAAAATGATAAACAAACACTTAAGAGAATAGGCAACATATAATGAGAGAAAATGTGATATAGCGTCCCTTTGATAACTGGACAGATAAGATATATGTTAGCCATGATAGTTCAATACCTAAAGCTAATCTTGTTAGAATCTTTTTAGACAAGCTATTAGCGCACTTCAAGACAAGTCGAAAAAGAAATTAAAAACTAACATTTAGAAAGGCACCTACATTAGAACTTCTTGACTGAAACAACTTTCAGACGGCAAACTAGATATAAATAAAGTATAAGTTAGCAAATATACATTTGAGGGTTTGTTTCATAATGATTATAATACTTCTTACCGCTATTTATCCGTATTACGAAGCAAAAGTATGTTTCTTTCTAATCTTGACACATTCGACACACATGATAAACAGCTTTGCAAGGATAACAGCGCAAAAGGTCACGATCAAATAAATTACGTACTAATAATTACTTATGGCCTAACATAGAACTTTACAGTTATGTTTCATTTTCCGTTATTTTCGTGAAAATTATAAACAAGAAGAAAAATCACAAGACAATGCGAGCGGCACGAAACATCATTTATCTAATGTTACCATATTAAAATTGTTGACATAAATTGAATGAATGAGTGAATGATATGCTAAAGTTGCCACCTCGAAATACACAGATCCATTATATTATTATGTATTGCAGATTAGACATACTTCAAATCACCTTCAAATGCAAATAGTACTAGCCGGCGCTGAGCGCCATCTATTGCAAGTGCTCGAACCTGTAGGTAGGGCACGAGACATAACGCGATATGACTTCAACGACATCTGGCGTGTAATTTTTAAACTCCTTTCTTTCCTCAGGTACATACTACTGTCATGGGTCGATTTTACTACGTGTACACATTTCATTTTATAGTTTATCGCTTTAAACTAAAATAAAAATAATATTAAACAGGTGGAGAATAAAAACCAAAAATTCAAAAACAGATAGGTAATAAAAGTAGCTATCTTAAACATTTAAGAAAAAAATTATGCTCCCTATAAGATCGTCTACGCTACTCAATACGTAATACCTAGCAGCCAGTTTCTTGGTTATTATTTTCACATGTATACTTTCTTTGTATTTAAACTTTCGTGAGTCATTATAATATTTTATATATTCCTGCAGAGACGCCACCGCCAAAAACAATATACGTAAATTTTGGACGATTGTCTCTGTCACTCTCATGAGTCTCATGATGTCTTAATGGGGGTACTTAAAAGAGAAGTATGCCCGAAATTTACGAATATCGTTTTTGGTGGTAGCGCTTATCTAAAAGTTATTTGTAGCACCAAAGAAAACAAACATTTCCAGTCATAATCTTTATTTTTTACATGATCCACTATTTTTTAACAATTTAAACAATGAGCGGTGTAGATTTAAGCCTAGGCACTATTATGTTTTCAATTGACACACCACATTTCATAGACCATGTAAAACTTTACTAAGGAGAGTTTAGGTAAATGTTTTCATAGGTAGACCAGGTACATCACGGGATGTTATTTTCGAGTTTTTAGTTTGTTAGTAGTTAGTATTTTACTAGTTATATTTTTTTTTCTAGTTGTATTGTATAAGGCTTGCAATCGAAAATAACAACTACTTCTATATAATTTTAGGTTTTAGCAATTACCAAAACTCACCTTAGTGCATAAAAAATGCTCTTTACTCAATACACGTCGATTTTCTGAAACATGAAAATGTTGTTTATTAATTTCAAATAGATTTACAGTCGCAGTAATTTAGTAATATTAAAACACAATTAAATTTGTTACTATTATTCGCTAACTACTAAACATTTAAGTACAGGTTCACATTTAAACAACTCAATCAGTCGTAAAATGAATACACTACGCTATTGTCGATGATATCTACATTGTTACAATTATCACTTATTATTAATTTACTGGTGAATTCTGACTAATGCCTTTTTTACTATAGTTTAATATTTTAAAACGGGCTGAATAAAATTACATCTCGAAATAAAAGGACTTCCGTGCTTGTACGGTTGCTTAAAACGATTTAGAATATAATTTATGATGTAAGTATAATTTACAGTGTAAAGACACCAAACCAAAGAGGGCATACCAGTAGCTGTGCACATTTTGCTGCTGTATGAATTCCATGCCAAATTTTATTAATGAAGCTTAAATATAACGATAATGAATATAGCGTTCACAAAATCAGTCATACTTTTTAGGATTATTTACAACACCCAAATAAACACACCATAAAACAGTGGTTGTAAAATATCTCCTAGCATTGCGACAAAGGATGCAAAACGCTAAAATAAATAGGATACAATAAATATATATATTATATCAGTACATTAAATATTAATTTTTAGTAACACGACCGGTGGGTCGTGTACTACGTATATGTAGGTATTCGTTTTGTATACTTACGTGTTTGGTTGTAAATTAAATTATAAATTTATATTTTGCATACAAGCGAATCTATATCGGCTTTACCGAGTTCCGTTTTCGGTAGTCTTTGGTATTGTGTCGCTGAAGTGCAGATAAGAAATGATAAAATCAATTAGTATCTACTTCTAGATCTAATAGTCAAGGTCCAAATTAGCATCATTCTTATTTTATAAAGGTTATTAATTTCTTTACTATTTAACCACTATTATTGTACTAATTTACTTAAGTAAGAACTACGTACACTTTACAAAATGCAGTTTTTGTGGATTTTAGTAGT
This sequence comes from Grapholita molesta, assembly GCA_022674325.2. Classification (NCBI taxonomy): domain Eukaryota; kingdom Metazoa; phylum Arthropoda; class Insecta; order Lepidoptera; family Tortricidae; genus Grapholita; species Grapholita molesta. The sequence goes on along the minus strand of CP053132.2, from coordinate 11,090,171 downwards.
CACGTCAATGCATTATCTTTATGTAATAGGCCAAAGTTAAGATTTTAGTACTTACAATTCTTTTGACTTAGTGTGACCTAATGAAAATTCAATTAATGCTACAAAAGTTAATGCATTAACTGGGTTTTGTGTATTCTACATTATATTTACATACAGTAAATTTTATATTAAATAATTAAGCATCTAAATAACAGTTTTCAACATCATGAATTAACTATATAATTACATTGGATTATATAGTTATCTATACAGTATTTAATTTTTATTTTTAATTAATACTGACCAAGTTCTTGAAGGGAGGGATGACTAAATTAAGTAATTTAGTACTACGTAATATTAATATGGTATATTAAAAAATGTGAAAAAGCATGGAAGCTTTTTTTGAATTCTTAAATTATTTTAAGCCGTAACCGTATACAGTGATACGGTCACGTGAAATTGATGATGGTTGAGGTATAGACGTAGTACGTACTACTTATTTGTTGAACTACGATTTGTTATGACCAAAGCCAGATTTTTTAATTTGTTCGTTGTCTATTTATCAATAAGTTTTTTGGACTTGCCTCACGCTATAAAAGCTTCTGAGGCAACTTTTAGGAAGATTTTACTAAAAGTTATTTAAAGTTTGAATCAATTACATGAAATGTTTCTTTCTGTCCTTTATTTGCAATGTGAAATTTGTTACAATTAATTGTTTGTAATTTATTAATTTAACAACACATACGAAACATTCTCTAGATCTTTCCATTGTATCATCATCACTAGAGCCATAGTGTAAGATTGGCCCCATTCATTATTTTCCTATATTTCATCTCATCTTAATTTTAAATAAGTAATGGTCTCGTCAAACAGAAAAAAAAACATTAATAATAAATACGGCAATATTAAAAGTGGTTTCTCTCCTACAATAAACTGAAAAGCAGTAAAATACTTACAAAATAACTTTCATATTTAATATATTATTTGTGACTTTCCATGAATGATGTACCTACTCAGAAGGGCTCAAAATTATAAGTATTCAATCACAGTATTAAACGCTCATGTTTATTTAATCTTCACATTAATTGAACGATCTTTGGCAATGTTTATGTACAGCATGACGGTTTTGATGAAAAATGATCAGTATCCTACTATACTATGACTCTTATAATTATTGTTTGTTAGAATGTAAGATGAGTAACCAAAGGTTTAGTAATTAAATGACATTATAAAACTACGGACTGCAATTACTAATACAGCATCGGGATGACAAGATTACGTACAATCTGGCTAAAATTCTTAGAAAATATATATGGGTGACATTCTTTAATGTTTCAGATTAAAGAATCTAAGATGACAGTTCACTATTTGTTACAGATTTCATATGTAGGTTCTAGTGTTACATAGGATTATGGAAGTAGAGTCGTCTGACAAACATCCTGTAGTTTTGAGGCAATTGGTAAAGTTTCCCTACAGATATCATGATAGGTATGACGAGGTATTTATTTACATAATTTCGATTAATTTGTCATGTTTTCAGTAGGATATCGAATATACATATTAATGTTTATTGTAAGGTGTTGTAAAGTATATAGAATATAATTTAAATACACATAATTTATCTAAGTACATAAATTATCGACACAATAACGCTTTCATAAAAAATATACATTAGTTTTAGCGCGTCCTTTAAATCTTACTTTTTTACACCACATATTCACAGCACAGATAAGGTAAAATGTGATTTCATTCACTCAAGAGTCTTATATTTAAGCAGTGGTAACCGATCGTGGTCACCACGGCGGCGCACTCAGGTGCCTTCATCGGAGGAGTCGGATTCTGATGAGCTGGTAAGAAGGGTTGAGGCCATTGTCAGTTGACGGATGAAAGGTTCCCGTGGCAAACTCTGTTGACCTAATGGCAACCGTCGCACGCCCATACGTTCACTCTCAGGTAAGGATTTGCTACATTTTTCTTCTGTTATTGCATCACGGGACATTGACCTGAAAAGATATAAGAAAAAACTTAAATTAAGGTCTCAATATCTACCAAATGTGTAAGAAGGTATAGTTTCACAAAAATCCTATGTTCACTTAAATTACCTAGGTTTTTTAGTAAGAAAGTTATAATAAAAAACGTACGCAGGATGCAGTCTGGCCTGAATAGCTTAAAAAGTTTATAAAACTATGTTTAGCATATAATGCTGCACGTAAAGTGTAAATGTGCCAAAATATGATAAAATCTTTAGCATCAAGAAATAATTGAAACGATTCGTAATCAACATCAAACTCGATTCATCAAACTTACCCGGTTAATTCTAACATGGATCCCCTCCGGCATTGGCCCCTGTGAGGCCCTTGCATGATGCTCGCAGGTCGAGTGGATGCGCCCAGCGGGTCAGAGTGTGCTACATCCTCCATCAGAAGCACCGATGGCCCTCCGAGGCTAGTACTCCTCTTTGACAACATACTAGGCCCTTGTCTAGGTTGATTAAACGGATCTTTGAAAGATGAACTTTCTCCCTTCGAGCACTCTGGCTTGTTGCCTTCTGAGTCCGACGCTACTGCGTCTCCTGCCTGGGTAGAACTTGAGCTCTCTCTTCGGAATAAACCTATGATAGATTTGGGATGTTTTGGCTTCTCTATACCACCTAGTGAGTATAAATGATGAGATGGAGGGAAAAGAGAAAAAAAATCGAATGAGAATATGTTGGCACCAGACTAATCTAAATCTAAATACATGCTTGAATTATTTATACATAGTGTAAATACAATACGGTGCAGGACATAATGAATATCTTCGTATTCTGATATTTAGTATGTTAAGTTTATTATTAATAAAAAGGTTGAATATTACGCAAGAGGGTATGATATTAAAAAATAAATGTAAATAAATTAGGTTTAAAAACTATAAGGTACAAAGTAATTACATTACATTCTTATGTTGTAAAAATATGTAAATAGATAACATGGTTTATCATGTATGACCACGTGCTAGTAAAATAAACAAGGCTATTATTATAAGGGTAAAACTTGAAAATATGTATGGCAGTGGTATAAAACTTTTGTTTATTATAACTATAATCAAAACCTTATACAAAATAAATATTAGATCACACCATCATAATTATTAGAATTGTTCACTCTATTTTAGTATTATTACAGTACTTTGTATATACACTACGCTTCATAGGTTTTTTTTAACAGTTGAAATATATAAACATATTATTAAATTAAATTTCAATTAAATCAATTTAAAAAACGTTAAGTTTCAGACTTACCTAAGAAAGTAGCTGAAGGCGAGCTATAAGCCAAGTATTCTTTGTTAGACGCCCAGGATGGAAACTCTGACTGTTTCAAACCACCAGAATATCCCTCTGCTTCCTCTCGTTTCCAGGGTAACATCGTTTCCGTTGCTGTGGGGGTTGCCACACGTGCTTGATCTGCTACTATCATATATGTATCTGCAATAAATGTTATAGACAGGTTCGTTACATATTACAACTCAGTTGTTCATACTTCTGACTAATTGTCTGACTAGCAACATTTGACAGAAGTTAGAAGAAAAGAGTCTATTATTACCCTATAGGGTCGAAGGTTATTATTGTACCGGCCATTGTTTATATTAATGGTTTGTTTCTTACCATTATCATCAGACATTCTTCTTTCGTCTTCTTCCAATATATCCTCGTTAGGTACTGAAAGAATTTTTTTATTCAGTCTAAATACTATATTTATGTGGAATTTATTACGAAGTTGCTAAAATGTAGTTTTTCTTTTATCTACAATAGGTACATTACTTTGAAGTGCAGTTTGATATTAACAAAACTACAAATACTGTTTATTGAGTCCTCTAAATTAATTAATTTTATCATGAAAGTGTTTAATTAAATCTGGTTAATAGCATTATTTACAAAATAAGCACTTACAGAGCATGTGTATTTAAATAAATTACAGAAGTGTATGTAACGTTGCTAGTATAAGAAATATCATATAATAGGATACTTATTTTTTCATAAATAGTTAAGTATTGTTTATATTATAGTGAGACATACAATATACTACGAGCGGAACTTATCATGCAAAATACTTAAAATTTAATTAATGTGGATTAATAATTTCATGTTACAATAATACACATACACAAATACGAAAAATTCAAATAAAAAGTATACCCACCTTTCAAATTTATAACATATATCCAATAAACTGTATATTAGGTAAAATATTCAGTAAGTTTATTATGCGTATAGTTACTATGCCATGCAATATTTAAAGTAGAAAACTTGTGGTATGATCAAAAGTATTTGGATACTGCAAAATTGTTATTATCTCCAAGAGATTAAACTATTTACAACTAACTATATCAGTGATTAATACTTTTAATCAAACATTATAAGATACACGAAATTTTGAATAAGTGTTCTTTGTAAAACATACCGAAGTTATACGTAGACCGATCCCTTCTCCACGGCAATGATTTCTCAACTGCTGTAGGCAATATCTCCTCAGGCGTTTTAGCGTACTGCTTGACTATCCTCGCTTTCAAAGGGTTGAACCCAGGTAGGTTAGCCAGCTGGTTAATAAGTGAGCTACTGTTCTCTTTATGCGAGGACGTCGGGCTCACTTCTTTATATCCAGCTGATTATACCCAGTTGAGGGATGATTATTGCGGTGCCACATGAAGTTGCCAGAAGGGAAGAAAACGACAATCAAACACAATTAAACAAGCAGAAATGGAGTAGAGTGGAAGTTAGGAGCCAGCGCACTGTCAATGATGCTAGCGGGCAGCGGTATTTGTGGCAGATCGACCGAACTTCGTCATGTTTAATTTTACAAACAAAAATAGTATAAGAAATAAATGGAAGAGTAAATCAAATGCAGTATAGAAACATGCCACCACAAATACGTCAGCACATTCTCACAGAAGGTTAGGTATAGCTATATCAAATTAAGGATTGGTTAAGGGCCGAGCAAATAAAATTTTACTTTGTTTAAATAACCTGTTAGTTACAGCATGTTACTTTGTTAAAACTCACGACAAAGTGCGAAACAAATTATAAATATATATTTTTCAACAACATTAAGGAGTATTTGGATTTGAATATGAAATGACAATATTACGTATGTAAAATATTCAAATTCTACATCTGTTGCTCAAATTTTTAACCCAGGAACCTCGAAGTATTATGTGACTTATTCCACCTCTTATTTTGACAAATCTCCGTCCGAATATTATAATAAGTAAGGTACACAAAAATAATAGGTTCAGCGTTTTATTTATAGGATACCGGGTTTTACATAATGATAATAATATTAAAAAAGTATATTTTGTCGCTTTTATTTTATAACAGCCTCTTGATTAGTCTACACACGAAATTTTAAAAATATGGTTCGCCACACAATTTATTACCATCTTTTAACCCCTCTTTCTTTCGTTAGATAAAAAAAGAAAAAATATATTTATATCCTACGCCATATTTTAGCTAACAGACTCAAGACAAAATAAGTCCTTCCATTTTCAAATCCAAACGTGTGAGTGCAAGTGTGTTCATGCAAAATACCTACGCGGGGACTTTGCAGTGAATGTTATACCGCCGTCGTCGCCGTCGCGCCGAGGCTCCCGATCGTCGTCTTCCTGCAGCACCTCGTCTATATAATCTGTAATCATTCATTTCATTCACTCACATCCGGCTGTCACATCGATTCGGAATAAAATAAACGAAAAGTCAAAACTAATTACTGAAATGTTGCAGTGTGAGCGATTATTAAAATTAAATATTTAAAATCATTATTTATAAACGTGTGGCTTTGATCGGGTGTAGGTAGGTGCACTACAAATATTGCATGCTGTAAAAATAAAAATGGGGCTCTAACATACCTACCAATACCTACTGAACATTGTGCACAAATGACTAACAAATGACGAACTTTTTTAAAAAGATTTACATTTACACTGAAATCTTATTATAATTTATGATGATTGATCGATAACAAGGTTCTAATGAAATAACTAAGCATTTGTGCTCAGCAAATAAGAAAAAATATGGTTGATTTTTTTATTAATCTATGCGTGTTAAAATAACAAAAACAAATTAAAACAAATAGATATAACCCACACGTGCATGCGATCGACACTCGTGATAATAATAAAGTTTAAAATAAGTACCTAATCTATAATACTTTTTTTTACCGTGCGTGAATTGTTTAGCGGAACCGTTTTGCTGGAATTCAGGGAAAGTGACATGATTTTTGCCATCCTGAAAAAAGAAACAATTATATGTATTAACATGACAAGAGTTTTAACAAACGTGTAGGTAGGTATCTGTTATTCATTAGGTCAAAATCTTTTTTTTTTATGATATAGGCGGCAAACGAGCAGACGAATTGCCTGATGATCTTAATAAAAACCTTACTAGATGTCAAGGAACATACAAGACATGAAATGTCTATACAAAATCGCGTTCCTCGCATCCTGGCTAAAATATAAGCGACATCTATCATTTTTAACAGCAGTAGGTACATCTCGCTGTACTAGTTGTATGGAGATGTCTCGCTGTCAGAATAACGCAACATGTATACGTATATATGGCGTTGCGCCACATCCAAATATCCAGCATGTCGGAGGAAGGCGACCTTGTACAGTCAAGTGCAAAAATACGTAGGTACCTACCGAAAGAATCCTTTCATAAATACGTCCTACAACCTTATTTACTGGACAATAGAGTTGCTCGGTCAATATTTTTGAAACTTTGGCAGTGAACAAATTTTTACACTTGACTGTACAGACGTATGCATTGTAACGTTAACCTTTTGAACGTTTTTCCTCTCGCGTCAAAATGCGACTTGTACGCCAACGTATCAACTAGTGAAGAACAAATAGGTATAAACCTTAATAATCGGTTAGCAGGGCAATTGCTTTGACAGCGTCCGCCATAGACACTTTAGGGCTCGTAAGCTTTTCATGTAGTTACTTACCATCTGTCCAGTTACCCCATTAATGTTACCACTTTTTTATGACAAGGGGAAATTGGGGATCATTTGGAGCTTTTTCAAACTCATACTACTACATATTTGACTTATGAAAGAGTATCAGTAAAAATAATATTGTCTTCGGTTGCCGCGATAAACCTGATGAGACCATTCACCGCGATTTTTAACAGCGCAAGAGTAGAAGAGAGGATATCGTATGGGATATGAAGAAATGCAGATTGAATCGTCTTTCGCTCGCGAGTGTAGCATACTTTTCCTATGATGTTACGTTTATTGCTGCTAACCCTAGCTTAGATTGAATCTGTAGCGGCGTACCGAAATGTAGGAAAAAAGTTGTCGTACCTTGTTCCCCCGTTTGCTACGTTTATGATGGTGTTTCCTGTCCCCGACAAGACGTCGTATGTTCATGTGAGTTTTATAGTTAACCTGCGTGCCGAGGTCACGGTCGTTAACTGCGTGTCGGCTGTAGCTTAGACGACGGTGCTGCAAAATATAAAAAAAAATCAGCACATTCCTTGGGATCCAATTAAACTATATCTTATAATGAACGCCTCTCGACCAAACGTTTTACGCTTCCATTTTTACATGTACACATGTGTGATGTTTAGTGGAATATCCGTAACTAAATAGCATGGAATTATGCGGATTTACCTATCCGTTTAATTCCATGCTATTCCGCAACCGACGTAATTTTCGTGATATTCGTATTCGAATATGCTAATAGTACTTACGACTAGCGAATAGAACGTCGTAAACTACTGGAGGCAAGTTCATTCAAAGGCTATTTTCATTCTAGCAATATCATGTATACAGAATGACATAAAGCTTAATACAAATTCAGCGTATCTTGTGGGGACAGAATTTGTTACTGTAGAATTAAGGTCAAAGATAGCCATGCGACCAAAAGGCCAAATTATGTATACGAACGCCTTAAACTGAGACAATAAGCTAGATACATACATATTTTGGCAGTTTGGTATAGTGTAATACATAACCTTAACCTTTACTGTGACTATAATAACAACCGTTTAAATAGAGAAATTGTTATTTTGTTGATATATCCATAATCGATTGATTAAATCATGCGGTCTTAACTAGGGCTACTTAGAAAAAGGGATATTTTTATTCAATCCACTAAAGGTATGTGAATAATAATAATTTGTTTATGAAGTGCTTTGTTGCATCCTATATTGTAGTGCTTAATTTATTAGGCAACAAGAACCATACTTTATTATCAACTGACTAGCAAAATCGGAGAAGGCCTACCGCGAAAATCGTATCCATCTCTATCGCTCTTGTATATACGAACTATAAAGAGGCATATAGACGAACGAACGATGCGGTACGTGGTAGGCCTTCTGAGGAGTTCGTGCGCTTCGAATTATTTTTAATAGCCATATTTAAAAAAAATGTCAATACTAGCTTAGTTACAAACTACTTAAAATGCTTTTGGCTTCTGGGTAGGTAAGGAATTAAGTTTGGTATCTATATGGAATATTGCTAGGCTTGATATCTAAGCAAACTGCATTCACAACCTTCACTTACCTTCTATGTATAGTTAGTGTCTTCTTAGTATAGGTAATGCAAAAAAATGGAGTTATAAGAAACGCTAAAACTAGCATGAACTTTTAGGTCTTAGTCTAGTAAAAAGGGTGCTTAAAAGGTCACATACACATACACGTCTATACGGCTTGCACAACTCTTCAGCAAGCAAATGATGAATGCGGGCATCCGTCAAGTCCTTTTTACTAGGATTATATTCCAATTCTTGCATATCTATATTCCACGTCGACGAATCCAACTGACTGAAACTCGGACTAAAACAATAAACATTTGTTTTTTAACATCTTGATACAGTAATATTTTTCATGGAAATAAGAAATCCTACCTTCCGTTCAAGTTTGTGTTTGTGTAGTTCTTGAATATGGCAGACATGGATTCTGCGCCTGAAATGTTGCCGATGGTAGACGCATTTCTTTGCATGTACTCAATGGCGTCTCGCATTGCAAGTTTTGAATACGTCTCTAATATCTTTGGTTCTTGACCCTAGAGGTAAAAAAGTTACTGATTACCACATTCCCAGAAGTACCTAAGTTGGGATGCAACAGAACATTAACATACCTGGTAATTTTTTAGCAGAAACGGGCGAATAAATTTGTTATCAAATCTCTTGAACTTATCTCTAATGTGATGGTTACCATGTTTACCTAAAATATCTTCTATACCTGCCATCAAGTGGTCCATGAACTGAAAAACAAAACTTTCATTTGAGGTTTGCTTTTGTTTTTAGAAGCAAATTTTCCCAATCTGTAGTTTTTGAATCTTCCAAATATTATGGTAAACCCTTACCCTTTCATGTATTCTTTCATTCATCGTAGGTTTTCGCTTTTCAGCTGTTTTAACGTTAAGCATTTTCACCAGCGGTTTGATGGTGATGCCTTGTATAAACACCGTAAAGTATATTACAGCTATCGTAGTCGTAACGAACATAGGTTGTAGTTTCACAACTGCAGGGTCTATCAAAAGTACTAACGCAAAGGCCACAGCACCGCGGAGACCTAAAAATACATATAAATAGGGTTTCAAGCCATATTTTCAAGTATTATATAATTCGATTGTATGTCTGTGTTCTGCTTACCGCCATAAGACATTACAAACTTCTCCACTCTATTTAGTTTGTGCAAACGAAACTTATTAGCTACTGCACTAAATATGTACACTCCTGAAACAACGGAAAACGCAGTAGGTACATAGCAAACTTAAATAATAACGAATCAAATGCAGCGTTATAAATTATTAATTATTGTGAACGCAAGGTATGCCAAGCCAAACACAAACTTTCGTAACTCTTTCTTGTCTCTTAATTGGTTGACAAGTTTGAAAACTTGGAATGAAACACAAGAAAATCAAAAGGTCTTTTTTATACTTGTGCCTTGAGTTGAGGCAGTCTCAGATGGCGTTTTAGTACAAACCATAACATTTATGAGCAGTATATACCTACGAAATAAAATATTGAATTGCGACTGCCATAACTAACTCTCGTCTTTTGCAGCTTTTACTAGGTTAACGTTCAGAAACACGTTAGGGCATTTATTTGTGTGATGAGCAGATATTTGTTCCTGAGTCATGGGTGTTTTATATATGTATTTAAGTATGGTGTATATTATATATCTCGTTGGCTGAGTACCCGCAACACAAGCCTTCTTGAGCTTACCGTGGGGTCCGTGGGGCTCAGTCAATTTGTGTAAGCACGTCGTATAATATTATTTATTTATATTTTATTCAGCCGCGGTCAGATAGGGTGAAACTATAAAATTAATATAGTCCAAGGATTCTACGTATTGTAAAAATGGTCTCACCTATTATCCGAAACACTGAGCAAAATATGATGGTCAACAGCACAAACCACGTGTTCCAATCGTGGTTGTTGTTCACTGTTGCCACTCCAAGGAACATGAAGATGATGGTCTCCGACGACGAAGACAGCATCTTCATGGTGTACTTTATTGTTGTGTGCGACTTGTGCGATATGTTACCTTCTACGTAATTCTTCATTGTAATACCACAGAATGTTATCCTGGAAAATTAATCACATTAGAAATCAGACTCAATTGCCTTGATACTTATGCGTGACGCATTTAAAAAAAGTTGTTTATAATTTATCTTTGCCTCACTTACTAGGAAATAAGGTTATTGAAAAACAAAAAAAATATATCTAAAAGTGGAATTCTAACTTATAATAAAAAGCCATCCTTTGGGTTATTGGAAACTGAAAAAAATGATCGGTTATGAACCGAAATCTTATTGCCTATGTTCCTACCATGATTTATTGGATCGTAGTAGGTTAATTTTAAAGACATCTGGCAACCTTGGGTACTAATGATTCTGTGCAAAGTAGCATACTGTTCTATTAGTTTATATTAATAGAAACCAGCGACGCGGAATTGCAATAATTTTACTGCGAAATTACTACTCTGTCGACGACATAATGGTCACTTTTATCAGCTTCTATAAAATGGTATTAAAATTCATGAGTGTGATGTGACCGAAAACTGTAGGGTGTCCTTACATTAACTTCAGGCGCAAACTTTAAAAGTGAATAATCAACTACTCTTAACCTACAAACTAATCTACAGATTCTTAGTTAACTTAGTTTCTGTTGGCAGTGTTGTAACACGTAGTTATGTCGATTGCTATTTCCTGCAGTAATCGCCATCCAGATGGCCAGCTTAAGCGATTAAAACTGTTCCGTCCCCCTTTCTACCCATTTCCTTTTTGCAGGCATCCAACTGCGGTGTGATTCCGGTGGCTCAAACAGAAATGGCATGACAGCGGTAAGAAGGCGACCGTTAGACTTCAGTACCAAAAAGTGGAAAGAAAAAATATTTTTTGTGCAGGCATAGTTTGACTGCCTGAAAGAGACATATGATTGGCAAAGTAAGATGATCATTGATTATATATGGGCTATTTACAGAAAGTAGCAGATCGCTTAGCTGCTGCTGCTTTGAAGAAACTGTGAAGGATCCCAAGATCACCTTACACTTGTCCGATAATCCAAATCGCCTGCGCTTGCTTAACAGAGGGGAATAAGACGCCTGAGAGTTTGCTTCGCTAGGATAAATGCAGAAAATGAAGAGAAATGCATGACCTACATACTTCCAATACCGGTGGTGATAGAGCCTTCATATTTTATAACAAACTACACTACACAATTGAGTAGTTGTGGGTATCTAGATTCGATACCAACATCATTATCCATCTGTACTTGAAATCCAAAACTACTATATCATTCAAGGTATTGCAGTGATTGCTAAAAGTGCCATACATACTTATACATGAATGGTTTCAATAAATCAAATACTCACGCCAAAATGCCACTCATGTGGAACATCTCCGCGTTGAGGTAAGCCAAGTACGCCATAACGAAGATGAAGATGGGTTCTATGACCCTCACTTCGTGGGTGAACCTCGTCACAAGGCCCGTGGCAAAACCCCATACTACTCCGATGCAGGTGCCGCCCACCGCTACTACCAGGAATGAAGCGAAGCCAGCTAGTAAGTCGGTGTAGACCAACCGAGATGGACCCATTTCGCTGGAACAAAGAAAGTTTACTAGTACAGTTTATCTATTACATTATTACAGTTTAGATCGTACTCCTATACCATATGTACTCGTATACGGAATACGAAATTCGTAAATTTATTTGAAGATAGGTACTACCTACTTGCGTGATACCGCCATGTAAATGGAGAACGATCTTATTAGACACAAATGTGTCACTTCACTGGCTTAGGAGTTCGATAATTCTTGATCACACATGTTGCGTCACTGGCAATGCAGAAGTTTTAATAAGATCACAGACGGTGTGTCATCGGGATAAACGTGATCTTGCAATTATTTATTTCAAATTATCGAGGGTCACACGAACCCGTTTATATTTTATTGTGACGCAAAGGTTAAATAAAGTTCAGTGTGGATTGAGATGTAACAAAGTTGAGGTCATAATGCTACGCTGCCAATATTCATTTACTCTGTCCCGAAGGTCTGACTTTGAGAGACGTAATCTATTTGCTCACTGCAAAGATCTGGAGATCGAGTAAACCAATTTACTACGCCGACCGAATTCATATTACTGATAGTTCTATTTGAGTTTCTTGTCTCAATGGTGTAAAACGGTATTCCATTTTGCTGTTTACCATAGTATAAAGGTTACTTACTTAACCTTACAAAGAAACATATTGAACCTATCATTTGGGAATTTAAAGTCCCGCACAAAAACCATCGATACGATAATACGTTTGCAAATTATGCATATAGTTTATAGTCATTAATATTATAGAATGACTTAGCAAGCACTATTGCCACTAAGGTTTAGATGTAAGTGTTGGATGTAAGCCGAACGAACGAACGAAATTTGCAGTAGTAGCAGTGGTAGTGGTAAGCACTTTATTGTATTGTAAACAAACACATTACAAAACAAGTTTAAAAAAAACCGTTTGTACTATCGTAACTCTTATACAATATATGGCATGATGATGTAAGCTCTTCAAGGATTATATAGTTCAATGGGTTCCTCTATAACAACCTATAAAGAATACAAAAGAAAAATAGTTATTTGTTATACAAGGGTGCAAAATTGTATTTTAACTGCGAGTGTGGGATTGAAACTCGAGCAAGCGAATGGATTCTATAGTTTAACCACGAGCAAAGCTAGTGGTTTTAAAATAGAATCCTGAGCGTAGCGAGTGTTTCAATACACGAGAATTAAATTACAATTGCACCCGTGTGTAACACAAAATTTTCCCTTACTATAGCGAGGAAAGTGAAACATGCAAAAAAACGTTTTGAAATCGCATTGACTTTTTCTTTGCGTTTAGATACATTCAACATTTTTACAAAAGGTGCCTTTAGCTTGTGGTGGGCAGTACGATTTTCGAATGTTCTACTTCGATTTTCAACTCGGTGCGTTAGCGAGGCTCGCCTGCGCCCGCCGCCGCCGCGGGGGCAAGTGAGCTGTACTTCGCGAATTTAGACTTTAAAACCATATCAATAAGAGCTATGAGAAGTCAACTTACTTTAATCACTAGTGGATAAAATGCGTTTTTACCCTCTCGTATTAAAGGATAAACAAGCGCTTTACGAGCTAGTGAGGGGAAAAAACCTATAAAGAATCACAAAGGGAAGTTTTACTTACGTGTAAGCTTCAAACATGTGGTACAGCACAACGGTGACAGCATCATTTAATAGCGACTCCCCAAACACTACTATGTACAGGACTTCATCCACATGGATTTCTTCAAAAACTGCTAGTACGGCTACAGGGTCGACCGCTGATATTAGCGCGCTGAATAGAAACATGTCTAGAAGAGGTGTTGTGCAGCCGAACATGCCCGTCTGACCACAAGCCCATAATGAGGCACCTGGGAAAAAGAATAAATTATTTTAAAAAAAAGTTTTTTTATTTTTGTACTTACGACGACATAAAAACTAACAGTTCTAACCTTACACTTCTGATCTGGGAAAAATTATTAAAAACGGGACGGCAAAAAGGATTTTGCGCTATTTTCCAGATACTTAATTATTTTCGGGAGTCCTAGTCTCACCCGAGGCAGTGGATTTATTACTTTTTCCTTTATTTCTATGCACTGCTTAGGTATCGCTAGCAGACATTTCTGCTTAATATAAAATTTAATACTTTAGCGATATTGTCAACTTCAAAAATTGTTAAGAGTATCATCCCAACAACAGAAAAGAATATCGCAACAATCTTAATAGTAAATTTCGATACTAGTGAAAAAAAAATTTTTTTCGACGAGGGTGAAAGTTGGAGCCCGAGTGAAATGAGGGTGACAATCACCCGAGTCTTAAAAAAGTTTTTACACGAGTATCGAACCTAATTTTTCATAGCAAGTGCCTTAAAAAGTGAAATTTACGCACGCGAAGCGTGCGAAAAGTGCACTTTTTACGCACTAGTTAGGAAAAAATATATCCAAAGCTGACCAGTATTTGAGATATCCTTCGTAATGCGCCTTTACCTATACAGGCGGTTATGACTGTATTAAGTCATACTTGTTTGGTTTACGACTGCAAAAGCTAATCCTGGCAGTCCGGGAAGATTGATTAGATTTAGTTGAAGTTTACGCTTAGGACCATGACTTTACTGCTGCCATTACACTACTTGTAAACTCTCCTTATGCCCAAGTTTATTTAACAACAGACTACTTTTTTACGGATACTAAAATAGATCCATAAAGTTGATAGTTTTTAAGACAATGTCTGACCGGCAGCGATAAGTGATAAGGGTGCTTTAAGTATGTTCTTAAATGTAATTGTATTAGCACTCGCTTTATAAATATAATATCATATAGGAACGGCGTCCGACAGTTACAGATGTCTCCATTAATCAAAGCTTAAGGACTTACCTATTGTTAGAGTATTAAACACCGTCCCCACCACAGCAAATAGCAGAATAGTCCCAAGATGGTCAAAGAACAGTCTATTTGGCATGAAGTATCCAGCATCCAGTATGATTGGGGGCAACATGTAAAGAAAGAAGGTGTCAGGAGTCAGTGGTTGGACGTGGACACTGTGCGTGCTGAGTAACAAGGCACCGATGAGGACTCCCACGAAGATCAGAAGGCAGGATTCGGGGAACATCCTGGAGAGTTTTGGTGCCATGTGGAAACCTGTAACAATCAATAGTAAATATTGGTGGAAATCATGTTAATTACTGAGTAAAATGGGATTTAATGATGCGGGTTCTCAATTTTTATAGAATCAGATAAAACAAAAAAAAATGCATACTTCAAGTATAAATATGGAAAAATGTTTATACAGCGTGATCAATCCAAATGGGTCAGTGGAGGGAAGTCAGAAACTATGAGAGATAGCGAAATCTGTTCTTAGGAACCATGGCTTCGATTTCAGATTCACCCGGTATATCCCGTGATTTTTTTACAGTGAATCTGTATTTAGTAGTATTCACTAGTTATCTTGGCGATATGAAATCATCAACCAAATTCTCTATTCCAGTTTCAGAGAGATTAGTTTCACACTGCACGATGCCATAATTGCCACGCTTGGCAGGCGGGCACCCCGCTTTAAATAAACAACGCCTGTGTCCGTCTGCCGGTGGTTTTTGGTCGCATTGGACCATACTGGGTCTACTTTATTAATTAGTAAATAAAATAACTGAAGGCTTTCGTACCCGGATGTACATTACTAACTACTGCTTTCGATGCCTGCCCAGACTTTGAGTGGCTTATTGTTGATCATTATAGTTGACCAGATCACTTTAACTGGATTATTGTTGATTACAATTTTTGACCAGGGGCCCAGATCGTAAAGCCATCATATGAACATCTAAGACAAGGAGAATCTTTTTGACGTTAAAGGTTTTATGCTTAATGACTTGACACCTTCATTATAAGAATAATTTACGAGTGCTCGTAAAAAAATATAAAAAAATACCTCTTTGTCAAGAAATGTCACGGAGACTAACAAAAAATACTTAAAAATTATAATATCTTAAATGACGTTATTATAATATGAATAAACCCAATAATGTTTTAAATTTTAAAGTATCTTAATACAATTATATAATTTGGATAGCAAGTTACCTAAACACAGTTTGAATGGAAAATTATAACTCTAATGCTAATCTGAAAAACGGTTAAAGTTCTCGCGGTGAACACATTTAAAAATCTAATACTCTTAAAAAAAACAGAAATGGTAAGCAACGCTGGAGAAGAATATGTAACTTACGAACGTTTTTATACGCTTAATAAACATTGTACCAGTGAATCGTGTATGGTAGCGGATTCTGGAAGTATTGACTTTTATGATTTGGATAGTGTTGCCAAAAGAAATTCTTACAGTTGCTGTACGGAAGACGTAGCTTTATCGACTTTTAATATATTCAGGGCACTTAACGGAAGTGAATGGCCAAGAGCGTCACATATCGTTCAGGAATGTACGACTAGCATTAAACCAAATTTTAGTAGAAGCGTACAACGCGAAGAAAATAAAAAGATAACAAAAAATGCTTTTCGTCGAGAATGTCTGAAGTGCTCTGGAATATGTTTAAAAGATCCCATTGAAGATTCTGAAAGTAGTACCCCGATTGACTTCCAAAATATAGATGACACTACTAAAATTCAAAATTGCATGTCATACCAAACTGAACAAGTCAAATATGAAGATCTCAAGAACAATAAAAAGGATAATGAAAAACATAATAAAGATCCGTGTCAATTTGAATTGGGTGGCGATAGTTGTAGCAAAGGCGAGGCTACAGGGGCTAAAGCAAAAACAAGCAAATCTTTAGCTAAACAGAGAACAACTCTAAGTTATAGAGAAGAAGTGATAACAAACATGTGTAATAAAAATATAACTCATTTGAGCTCACGCATGAGCGGCGATGGACTAACCGAAAAATATACAATGAATCTTCCGAAAAATGACGCTTCTTGTATTTTAATTTTGGATGCATACGATTTACCAAAAATGAGTCACAGTCAGATATCAAGTTCTCGCAAAAGTGCAGTAAAACTCGTGAGAGTTGTAACAAATAAGGTCAGAGTTAAACCCAAAAAAGTACGGTCTGTTAAATGTCCTAACTGTCATGAGCACCTAGAATTTTCTGTAACCACAGAAGATGAAGCAAGCACAGAATTACCACCGAAAACATATGGTAAATCGGAAACAGCTTTCAACTGTCCGGAGTTTTCAAGAGAAAAAATCCAACCAAATAATAGTGTTTTAAAGGAATGTCCACACGGCTGCGAGATGGTGCCACTTTGTCAAATACTACCCAAAGTAATCTTTAACACGTCTGGTATCAAACAGAGTATACCCAAGAAGCCACGCTTCATCAAAATGACAAAAGCCTGCAGACATTATCCTCCGTGCACTGTGGTACCTTCATGCCAAAGAGACAATGTCTTGAAAGCCAATTGTGAGAGCATTCCACCTTGTTGCCATCGTCCTCGCTGTGTTAATCTGCCCTTATGCATTCCGTATTGTAAAAACCTCCAGTATGACGAAACGACCAAACATTATGTAGATATCGAGGAAAAAGAAAAAACCTACCTTCATGAATTTAAATATGTTCCTGTAAGTCAATATAAATTGCAACTACCACACGCATTCGAGCCTCGAGCATATTACGTCAATCAAACTCATTTATCTTGTCAAGTTCCGCCACTAAATACAAAACATTGTGATATTGCAACTAAATCTTGTCAATACGATGATCCAAAACCCGAAACCGATAATGTAATAAAAGAGGAGGTAAATGAAGCGAGTGTTATATACATCAGAGATGTGGGTTGTCAGTTTAAGAATTCCTCATTTACGCCTCATACGTCTTATTTTCAAACACGGGTTTGTTATACTTCTAGTGCTTCCTTTGATCCTGGGAGTAAACGTTTAGACAACATTTATACAAATCCCAAAGCGTTTACATGCGAGACGTTGATCATTGATGGAAAGTCGAAATTAGAATGCAAGGATCAGTCGAATAATCGGTCGCAAATTTCCTCTGCAGTGGAGTCCCTTTGTTCGCAACACGATTCATCTCAGAGGGGATCCTCTAAAGCACAACGAGAATCCAACAGTATAGCATTATGCTGCATGTTTCGTAACAGAGAAGGAAGTTTCCTGGTCCCCGTCAAGTCTAAGAGAAGTTCTATCAAAGGTAAATGTAAGAATAAGTTTACTATCAACCGTCGGCAAATATCTAAAGTATTATCTAACTTTTGGTTTAGAAAAAAAGTGTAATGTTTATAAAAGTCAATGCCTTGTCACTGTTTAATTTACTTAAAAAAGTGCTCAGTGTAATTATAATATGAATTTACATGTCGTTGTTTAAGGTATTATTGTTTGTTTTTTTTTCCGATCCCAGTCCAATAAATCTCAAATGGTAAGTTCACAACGAATCTATTCGAATTATATTGTTTACTCCTTAAAATTTGTGGTTCACCGAAGTCAAGCAATATAACATACTTGTATTCACATGTCTAAACAAACTTACGTTCGTCCAAAATAGAGGCAGGTGTTTAACTTAAAGTTGAGTAAGTTTGATATGTACAAAACTATCAAGGAACAAATTGTACTAAGGGCTACTGCAATTTGACGTAATAGATGTCACTAGTGCATTTGCCTGAATATTATTCCCGTTGTTATCGCGTTCCCGTTATTCAGGCAAATGCATTGCCTGAATAACGGGAACGCGATATTGTCTAAGCATTCTTAACCCTTTGAACGCAAAGAACGTGGTCGAGCGATGTCGTGGCTACCGCGCCACCGACGTTTAGGGACTGTCAAATCAAATCATTATTTCTGCTGACAGATAAGGTTTAAATTCGTTCTTCACTAGTCGAGATATTGGCATGTGTTACATTTTGACGCGAGAGGAAAATATTCAAAAGGTTAATCGGGTCTCCTAATGCTGACCGAATTAAAATGTCCCTAAGTGCGGCGAAGCAACTAAGCATTTATTAAAAAATCGGAACTTTGCGTCCAGCGTTGGACTAAAGGCCTACTATTTTCTCTAACTGACATTCCGCACTCGAATTATCATTATCAATGTGACTTGTGAAAACCTGTGAACATAATACAAATAAATAAGTGCAAACTCTGCTTATTTTTGCTAGTTAACGATATTATTTTGAAGTACAATATTGTTATATTAAGATATTCTTTTCGTAAGTAATGTCTAATATTCAAATTTAAAAATTCGGTACTTTTAAAACTATGTCTAGCCTATGCCTAGGTTATTGTTCGTGGGCATCTTAGCTCGCTGCGGCGGCTTTTTATCTTGATATTATTACGAACTATATTATACGACACAGGTTTTAATGCCCTAATTTGAAGGACAAGTCATTTGTTGGATTGAAGCCGTCCTGGATCAGTCTGCTTTCAAATCTATTGAATAGCAAATACACATAGTACACGTGGCGGGGCGGTCAAACTAATATTTATTGATGCTTTACAACATTATAAAACAAATTCTTCAGAAGGCAACGCAATTTTCGTCTGAATAAGAATAAACGAGTAGGTAGGTATGCAAGGTGTAGGAAACATTCGGTTCGGGCACAATATAAACGACACTTGGCCTCGTTTCCCTACCCGGGGTAAATTGTTCCCATGGATACATTTGCAAATATACCTTTCCTAGCCTAAAAAATGAAATGCATACATGATTGTACCTATAGTTTGACGCAGGAATTGGGTACTTCACAAATGTTGAATTTTATAATACATGATGAGCACAGATATTTGTTCCTGGGTCATGGGTGTTTTCTATGTATTTAAGTATACATTTGTATATATCTATTATACATATCGTCGTCTAGTACCTACAATACAAGCCTTACTGAGCTTACCGTAGGCCTAAGTCGATTTGTGGCAGATTGTCCCGAAACATTTATTTATTATTTCTAACATAACTTAGTCATAGGGATAGAAAATCACCCGTGGATGATAAAAAAAAGTTCATTTAAATTATAATCTACAGGACGTTAAAATTTCGAATGTCTCGAAATATATATAAAGATATTTAATACATGCCCTGTCAGCGTGCCCCCAATTTGGGGACATGAAACTTTTTCCACTTTGAAAGCCACGTAACTCGGAGAGCCGGGGAAACGTATAGGTAAGCGTAGTGTCGGACTTCATTCCTCGGATGCTGTACCCTTACCATGAGTTGTGACATTGACGTTTTCGATAACGAGTATCGAGTTTACTATCTATGCATCTCGCTTGTACTATTTTAGTGCGAACAAGATGCACGGATAGTAAACTCGATACTCGTTACCGTAAACGTCAATGTCACAACTCATGGTAAGGGTACAGGAGATATTGATCTTCAGCTACATCAGCCATATAGTTTGTGGATATGGGGGAGGCCTATATCCAGCTGATCCAGCAGTGGACGCCCGCTGATACATAGATAAGACCCTGCGTCTACTATGGGGTCACATCCCCAGACCAAATACACAATTGTACTTGTAACTTTATCAGGTCGTTTTATACTCGTATGGCGACAGAGAACGTGCTAAACGTTAAAAAAACCTAGGCTCTCAGTAAGTAATATATTACACGTCCACTTGATTGATGAACTGTAACTACCTAGATAATCAATGGCCGACCAGACTGAGTGGCTACATGCGATGGAAAATGAAATAATCAACTCGAATAGCCGTCGCTGCCATTTTCTCCACTCCGCAATAAAAATGCAAACTCGTCTACAGTTCTCTTCTGTTTATCTATTATTACTTTGAGAGTTTTATAGTTCGAATAAAAACTAGAAAAGTTTTCTAGATTTCTGTGACTCAACTTGAATCCTAACTTTTATTTCTATTCAGATGTGAATGTACATTAAGAATATTATCAGATTTATGGTTAGAAAAAAGTTAAACTTGCCTACGTTACCGCACATGTTATACCCCAAACGGAGTCCAGTGAAATCTAGCTTTGTAAAAAAAGTCGACTACAATATTTGTCATCTCACTTGCACTAGACTTTACATCTATGACTACTTTTATTCTGAAACTTGCTGATAGAATCAGAAATAGTTTACATGTAATTTTAACGTAAAAATAAGATTATATTGATATTATATTCGTAGCTAAAAACATTTTAAATTGGAATACCACTCTTGGGAAAATCCGGCTAATTGCTATCGGCTACGACGTAGCACTATAGATATTAAAATATAGTAGTGCAAGTGTCCATTCGTAGCATACACTACTTTATCTATACACATATCATAAGTGTTTTAAGATGGGTTCAGGAACCGTAGGGTACCTGACCTGACCTGCATTACTACTAGTCTTACTTGTAAACATTAAAAAGTCAACGAACAAAACACATGACTGCTTGGAATGGCGGCGTTTCGTATTTCGTATCTCAGTCAAATATTTTTTAAGCCATAGACAAGCGAATGAACTCTCTATTTTATTGTCATTCGAGTTCAAATGTCGTTCGATTTATATTAAAAAAACATAAGGAATTGGCGTTTCGTATCAATAACTGTTTTAATATCTATAGATACTAGAATAGACACCCCACTTGAATTTGACAGCTGTTCCAAATTTAAACTCATAACCTACTGATTTCAGTAGGAAGATAAATTAATTAGTACTACAGGAAGGCCCGTGGGCCTTACGAGGACATGTAAGTATATACTAAAGAAAAAGTATCCTTCGGCGTTTAGGTTCAGGTGTTTATTAGCATATAAGATCAATCTACATCGTTTATTACTTATTACTGTTATTACTTACTCATTCAATGATTTCACTTATTTAGATATTAACATCACATTACTGGATACTTTCTGGAGTTTATAAGAAAAAAAATTGTGCCTTTAAAACGTAACATAAAGTTTAAAAAGCACAACTCAATCTAGAGCAATTTGTATTTAATTTCGCTAACAGCACTCCGTGTAACGCTTAATCCCTCATGGGTTGTTAACGGTCGACCGTCATGCAATCGGCAAAAGAGAAAACATGATTTCACTTTATTTGGGTCTGACGCAGACTCCCTCATCAATCAAAATTTATGATTCTTGTCAAATAATTTTCTTTATATTTCCGAAGACTAGCTAAACGTTTCTTCTAACAGTTGTCTATTTATCGAAACGGTTCTAACACACGTTAACTTAACTCTTCTTTCATCGTTTGGTTCGCCCGGATTCCATCATCACTCAAGTCGTAGCATGGCATGCAGTTCAGGTCAATCGGACATCCACCGACCGATTAAAATTCCAAAATTCTAACGTAACGTAAGTCATAATTAAAGTTTACTACATTTTTTTTATCTCCGACTGCACGCACATCTCAATCTTAATTTGCAAGTAAAACAAAAGCTTGTACAACCTCAGATTGCATGAGTCAAGTTGACTACCGATTCTAACAAAGTGTTTCAACTACTTGGGGCCTATTGCATAAGTTTACTAATAACCAAAACCGCTAAAAATATTAGCTTTTACTTTGATATGCATTAGGCCCCTGGATGATGGAATCCGGGGATCCAAGCGATGAAACAAAAGAACATCGTTAAGTTATGATAGAAATGATGTAAGATTTATATTCATATTATTTATCAGATTAGGAACGATTGAGCCAGCTTGAATCGATTAGTCAGAGCTGCCAAATGTCATATAAACAAAATACGTAGTGTGATTTGCTAATTACCTGGACTACACCGGCAATAACTGCTTAAGCGTGTATAACATTACTATATGTTATGTGTTTTTTTTACATTGATTGGGAGAATATTCATTTATTGCGTTAATTATTGCGGTGTGACGGTAACAAACGTATCTAAAGTCTGAGGCTCTAGTGTAAGTTACTTTTGACGTAAAAAAACGTTTACGAACGCGTAAATGATAATGTTATTTATATGGGAAACGCCAACGCATTCGTAACGCAAAGTTACGTTAAAAACTTACACTCAGGGCTCTCGTCATTGCTCTAAAAAGTCTAAGAATTATTGAAGTGGTGTTTTAAAACCGAGTTAAAGTTTGCAAGCGATCTTGATTCAGACTTGCTATACCTACAGAAGAGCTTAAATATAAGTATATCTAAACTATAACATGCCCTGTATATTTATTTTGGTAACTAACCTGTATAATTAATAGTTTAGAACTAGTCTTCATTCAAAAGGTTCTATATGTTTATGTTCTTATCAACTGCAAGATTCTAATTTCAATAAAGAATTTAAAAGGATAATAAATATATCACAATTTTTTTATCAATTATTATGCATAAATATATTGCAAAGATCTCAGTTTATTAAGACATTTGAGAACCTTCCAACATAATTTGTTGTAAGAAAATATTTGAAACGTCCACCTGCCAGCGAACTATCGGGGACGTGACGATTGACCTGGAAAAGTAGATACCCGCGGCTAAAAATAATCAATTAAGAGGATAATCTCGTTTACTCGACGAATGACGGTGAAAAGGAAAATACTCGATAGTCGAAAGCATTTTAGGGTTTAAAAAAAACCTGTCTAATGTAATGACCACCGTATACCATGAGCACGACCTGGGCGTCTACCACAAGTGTAACATGCGCATTTCCAACCAAAACTTAAATAAGTTCCAACATCAAAGTGGTGTCTGCTATATACGTTAACTTATCCTTGGCAATAGATATCGAAATAAATCGTAATCATGTGCTAATCTGAGCTAAGCATTATTTAAATTAAAGATCCAGTATAATATTGTACTCACGATGTAGTGCACATATAAAATATATATCTTATTGCATTGTGATAAGGCGAAATATGTATACATGTTAGTGACCTCGAGTGGCTTGTTGACATTACGCACCGACTAGCCATATGCTAAGAACTGTGTATACCAGTTCAGGAATATAAATAGAAACCAATACTTGGTAGTTATCATTGCTCGCTGCATCGCTTTCGGCAAAGTTCGCGCGATGCACTAGGGAGGTAAAATTAACTGTCATCATCTTCCTCGCGTTGTCCCGGCATTTTGCCTCGGCTCACGGGAGCCAGGGGTCCGCATGGCAACTAATCCCAGGACTTGGCGTAGGCACTAGACTGGTAAATATCAAATGATACACAAGCCAATGTACATAAGCCGGGGTTTGAAACTGCGACCTCCGGATTGCAAGTCGCACGCTCTTACCGCTAGGATACCAGCGATCTCGGGGGCAAAATTAACTGTACTCAGAGCATATTACTCATATATACGTGCAGCTGAATAAGATATACTATGCACAATTCCTGGTGGCCTGGGTGTGGGCCAGCCCTAACGTATCAAGTGTTCGATAACGGACAGTCTTGGCGTTTCTGCTAATGCCTGTTTGTTGTTCATGTTTTATAGTTAGGAAGGATAATCTATGTAGTAAAGTCCAGTCGGGTCGGCGTGGCACGACCGATTTGATCAAAAAGTATAGACTTCTATGAACCTGTTTTGGAAGACAAGAGACATCCGTCGTGTCTTTCGTGACGATGCTAGCAAGCTTCGATTCTGCAGCCTAACCGATGTAATGAAGTTACTGCCCTTACTAAACGCAAAAAATGTACCTGCTACCGTGGAATACATAAAATTTATATGAAGACCCACACTATACTGGTTACTTTAACGCTATATCAGTAAACAATGATTAAAATCCCTTATTTGTCTTTGCTTTCCACCGCACGCGTCTACTTCAGCTCGATAGGTTTGCTAAAGTGAGTGCACACAAATATAAAGAGTCGTGTAAAATGTTGCCGGTGCGTAAAAGAACAAAAAAAACACTGTTTACGCATTCTAAGATCGGTAAAAGAGTTTAGTACCAGTACCAGTTCAATGAGATTAACTTTATTGCTGGCTTACAAAAAAACTTGAGTACAGCCGTGTTTATCATTTACAAAATATTACTAGGCTTAGGACTTTTCATAGCATACCGTGGTTCTAAAATCCTTGGAGCCGCCATATGAGAAATTTTCGAAGTCAAAGTGAATAAGTATTGTATCA
The DNA here is from genome assembly GCA_022674325.2 of Grapholita molesta. Taxonomy (NCBI): domain Eukaryota; kingdom Metazoa; phylum Arthropoda; class Insecta; order Lepidoptera; family Tortricidae; genus Grapholita; species Grapholita molesta. Next base: position 11,065,203 of record CP053132.2, on the reverse strand, counting down.
TATTAAATATAATGATTTACACATACAGTTACTTCGTCACTGAGTTCATTTTAATCGAACGTAAATATATTTTATCGTAAACAAATATAATTCTACCAATTACTGGTCACATATCATGCTACAATATTAATTATCTACTTATGCATCCTCTTTAATGTCCGTGTTCAGTGAGTAGTACCAATTAATTCGCAATTTAAAATTAATAAATATTGACATAATTGGTTGACACTTTGTATTAGACTTCATGAAATTGGTTTTTGATTTTATTTAACATGAGTGATATTACAATTCCCGAGGTTAAATACCGAAAATTTCTCATATGGCGGCTCCAAGGATTTTAGAACCACGGTATGCTATGAAATGTCCTAAGCCTAAATATTACAATGTCTCACGCAAGTTTACTAACATTACAAAAATACGTTTATTTTTCTACTTGTAATTTTTATTCTTAGGAATAAGAGCCTGACTTTGCGTTTTCATGACCTTGCATCAAAATGGTACATTCTGGTGCTATGTTGTTACAACATATGTTTTTAAGTGTCCAGTTTATAATGTTGATGTGTTTAAGTTTTTTACATTTTCGAAAGTGTAACATGATCGGGCTACTTTGTCACAAAACAATACGAGAAAATAATCTAATATTTACTTATGGAAATTTATCAACGGGTTTTGGAAGCGCAGTCTGTATCAACAGCCTAAAATTAAACTTATCTACAGTAGAATTACCAAAGATACAAAGTGGCAGTAAAAGAGATTTGCAACCGCCTGCATATCACCTGATAAGACGTGTACTTTAGTACTTGTTTGTAGTGAAACTAGCTGTTCTCAGCCACACGATGGACAAACCTGTTAACTAAGAAACCATTTCCAATATAACTTGGACATGGGGTAACTACTGGATATACTCGACCGTAGATCAAACCTAATTCGGATATTGTTGAAGGCATAGTGAATATGTAGTAAAACCTAAGTCAGACAGTGGGTAATTAAGTAGCAGGCTTTACGGAGTAAAGTGGACATTGTCTAGGCGTTTTAATGGCATAGATCTATTGCCTATTGGAACCAACGTCCATAGATTGAGACATCTATACGAGTATGAGCAGTACCTATATTTATTAGGCGAATTACTTATTGTCCCCCAAAGTACCTATTGAAAGTGACTAAACTCTGAGATGATACCATTTCGTGGCACTTTCCACCTTGTATGTTTTATGTTATTTGTATTTATGTCACCTTTGTATTGTGTGTCTACGAATACACAAATATTCATTCATTCATTATTCATTCATTCATTAAACCTTCTAAATTCTAATGAATTTATTCGAGCAAAAAGATAGTAATTACTGATTTGATTATGTGTTTAGTTTTGTGTAACAGCTCAAACTCATATGTCCTAAAAGACACACTACTAAAATGTTCCATCATACTAACCCGGCACATCCATGCCACTGGCGCTTCTGTTTACTACAAGAATACTGGCAGCTCCTTAACCTCGTAAGGCCCACGGGCCTACCTGTAGTACTAATTATAGTAATTGAATTTTATACAATTGGAACAGAGTTGAATTTCATTTGATTCCTTCGATTTTGTGGGAAACGAGATTCTACTTTTTTTCCTACACTATAAAAATCAAATTCGAGTAGGATATTATTTGTATGGTGGGCCTTAAGAGGTTAAGCAACAATTATACTATATCTTGATGTGGTAATCTAATTATCCTGAGCCCGTTAAAACTATTCCGCTTCACATTTGAAGTAATAAACTACCTACCTCTACAATACCTCGTAAATATATACCTCGTAAATTACGTTAAATAGATACCTCGTAAATTACGTTACATTTAACATAATTTACGAGGTATCAGGTTATCACTGAACGAACTACAGTCGCAGGCGCCAGAAAATATTCGACCAACGGATATGACAAGAAATCGTACTCAGGTTGGCGATATCTCTGACAATATAATCTACAAACGATTCGTAGGGACGTAGCTATCAGTAACTACTTCAATACATCACGCTTATCATTCGCGTTCTTTTATTCGTTGATAAATAACGCTGGCTATTAGGAAAGCATACAACATACAATTGATACTTGAGTAGTAGATGAGATAATTGTATATCAATTCGTTTATATTATAGGTAATTATCGAGGTCTCACTCCAGGCTACTAAATTGAGTAAATGCGAATGAAGTCTCGTGCGACTGGCGACCCAACAGAATTAAGTGAGAAGGTATTGGCAGTCATGAATGTCATGATACTCAAACATGATATCTAGAACAATGATGGAAAACAAAACTATGTAATGTTGACTTCTAGTCATTCATTTTCTCTTTTCTAATAAAGGCGTTTAGGAAGAACTGTATCCAATTGAAACAGAATGTGCTATTGTTTTGCATAGATTAAACCCATTTTCAAGGTTTACACTTGTGCTGAAGTTGTTTCAGCCGTGTAGTGTAACGTCGCTAAGCAGCCATTCGTCTCGTATACCTATATTTTAGTAACGGTAAATGAGTAACATTTTTTGACACAACTTCTTTGTGGTACTTTAAAATGTCAGTAGACATTAAAATGGTTTTTACCGCCTCTAATACTGCGACCAATACTAATATTGTGCCGAGACACAAGCGATGGGTTTTTGATACAATGAAGGTATAAGAAACTACTTTACTTTTTTTATAAACAGATTATAGATTCTATTAATCTTCCAATATTTCAATACACCACTTCACCCTCCTACAGTAAAGTCACCAAACAAATCACCACTACCCTTACCATGAGTTGTGACATTGACGTTTTCGATAGCGAGTATCGAGTTTACTATCTGTGCATCTCGTTCGCACTCAAATAGTACAAGCGAGATGCACAGATAGTAAACTCGATACTCGCTATCGAAAACGTCAATGTCACAACTCATGGTAAGGGTACACTTCACCCTCCTACAGTAAAGTCTATAAGGCTTGTACTTAATGACGATATACAAGATAGATTTAGATACGTATGCACATTTAACGTCCATAACCCAAAAACAAACATTCCTTACAAACACACTTAAAAGTAGACAAAACGACAGGATCTGGACTGTAGCTTCATTCAATACAATTTAATTCCATTAGAGCAGGATAAGGGAACCTGCAGGCCATTAATATTGAGTTATTTCATTACAAAGTTCCATCATTAGTTTAGCCTGATAGGTAGGTAGGTATCGTTACAATAAATTGTCAGAAGTTATGTTGTTTCAGGCTAGCAAGCCTAAAACACTTGAGATATCGCGCCTTTCATTTTCTACTTTAAAAAAGGGCCATAAAAAGTCTTACTAAAATATTACAGGACATCGTAACACAAATTGACTGTGCCCCACGGTAAGCTCAAGAAGGCTGTTGTAGGTAGTCACCCAATAATATTGTGATTAAACAAATACTTAAATGCATACATAACAAATATCCGAGCTCATCATACAAATTAATTTCCAAACTGGGATTTGAACCCAGGAACGTCGGCTTCATAGGCAGAGTCATTAACCAATAAAAAGAAAATTAATCATTATTGTAATAGGGATTCGCAAACTCCGTTTACATCAAACCATAATAAACCTTCGCAAATTATTTACGGAAAGAGTTAATGACTTAGAAACACATAAAACGGAAAGAAAAACACTATTTTGTTTATAAACATTACAATGTTGTACTTTGAAGTTGGGTAATTATGGCATAATTACAACATTTACAGCTGTGTAATAATGTCCAGGTCCCACGGTAATTTTGGCAACAAACATACGATTTAGTGAAAGTTAATGGGAGTAGTTTATCTCAACATACATTCGTAGGTACCTTTTATGTCTGTAAGCAATTAAACCTTAGGCTTTATCTTATGACTTAAGCCCCATTTATACGACATTGCGGGGTTATATAAAGCGTCTCAATTCGCCGTACGCCGATAGCCCGCAATGTAATGAAAATCGTATACAAGTTCTTGCCTGGTCTAAATGGGGCTTTATGATAGTTATGAATTATGATGAACTGAAGATAATACAAGGAAATTAATGAAGTCGGTTGTTTCGTAGTATTTGTAAGTTTTTTTTTAATATACACATGCTTGTATATGTCCCATTTTTTTTTTGTTTCTTTCCGCCCGTCTCTCCCTCCTATCAAATCATCTTTTATATCCTTTCTTTTCATAACATCTCTCACACAGTCCATGGTCTGTTGATCTTTCTCTTGATTTGCTCTTATAGTTTCCTCCACTTACCTAAATACCTCCATTTATTCTTACTATTCAGATTTATTACTTCATAGTATTAGTAGGTACCTACTTCTACTAATCCCACTGATCCCATTAGACTAACTAACGAACAACGAATGTGAACTAAGAGGAAATACCTAAGAGAAGACTTTGGGACCGAGCTAGAAAATTGCAAATAAAGGGTAGATAATTCACATTTGAAAAAAATTGACGACCGGTCTGGCCTAGTGGTTAGTGAGCCTATGAAGCCGATGGTCCTGGGTTCGATTCCCAGTCAGAGCATTTATTTGTGTGATGAGCACAGATATTTGTTCCTGAGTCATGAGTGTTTTCTATGTATGTAAGTACTTATATGTATCTAATAATTAGAGCTCACCGTAGGACTAGGTCGACTTGTGTCAAATTGTCCCGAAATATTTATTTATTTATTTATTGCAAAATTCTGAAATATAAGATCTTCTGAGTTGTAGGTGAAAGGTAAAACCAACATTGTAGGGGGAGAATAAAAAACTGGTGTTTTCTGGTTTCGGGAGTCAGCCGTGTTGTCATTGGTTCGTTGATCAAGCAGTAGGTATCATAAGAACCCCTCACATAAGGCCTCAATCACCCATAATAACACGGCTTCTACTTAACATAGGAATGTATAATGTTAATGGTAATTAAGTTCAAGAAAATAGTGTCCTCCTATGGTTCCCACAGCCCCCCAAGTGTCACCGTGTTGGCCGCATGGGACCTGTGTTTATTTCTTAACTTAACCAAAGACAACACGCGTGTAATGAGTAAATCGGCTGTTACAAGTACCTACAAGTTACGGTGGCTGCAAAATACATATAATTTAACTAAAGACTACCTATTTCGATAACGAGTACCAAGTTTACTATCTGTGCACCTCGCTTGTACTCTTTTAGTGAAAACGAGATGCACAGATAGTAAACTCGATACTCGTTATCGAAAACGTCAGTCACAACTCATGGTAAGGGTACTTATATTTATAGCGATTAATAACGACCTTCGTAGCGTCTAGCATGTACTGATGCAGTGGTCGCAGGCGTCTGGTTTGCATAGAGAAATAAAAATTCCCTATAATATATTGTTGTTCCCCCATAGATTTGAAAACATTTTAATTAAGACCAAAATATTCGCATTCAGATCTAGTTTAGGTACCAAAAAAAATATCTTTATTTGATGATGATAATTCAATTCATAAAACTAATAATTAGATGCCAATATTACGAATGAAAATTTGATTGTTGTAAACAAATTGATTATGTCTTATGTATTATTGTTATACTACATGAATCATGACGCCACAATAATGGTCTTGCGTGGTTGTTATTGTTTTTAGGATCGGCAATATTATTTACTATGTACGCTATGATCCATCAATGTCACGTGAATGTATGTGTTAACATTACATTATAGCATAATATTATCGGCAATTTGTAAACATTAGCATAATAATGACCAAATACGTAACATATGTGTAATATAATACCTACGTACGTAAAATTTGAGTCGTTTACAAAAAGGACAAGAGAAAAAGTGTTAGTAAAGTACAGTTAGCAGCAGAAGTTTAGAAGGCCTGGTGTTCAAACTGATCTTAAAACACTACTATTACTACATTCTAACTATAAAGTCGTGCTAAGCTAATTTTGAACATCTCGCCCGCTTAGCAACTTCTACTGCTGACTGTACCTACATACTCTGCATAAATTTGACAGAAAGAAAGTATGGCTCTACCAGCATATATACTATTAACACTAGCAATGTCCTTGCCGAGTCAGGATAGTAGGACATAAAAAAACGGTAATGCATAAGTCTTAAAGGCGGAGAACCGTGTAGAGTAGAGCCTTGGTGCATAAAGCAACAACCTCATGTGGTCGCGACCCTCAGTCATGAGGTAAGGAGGAATAAGAGATAAAAACTCCATATCTAATATACCAATTCTCTGAGACAACTGTGATTTGCACTACTAGGACTTGCTGATAAAAACATGTCACTCCTGGAGCAAATACTTTTTTATTTATATTTCTTCTATAAAATTGCTTGTTAGGCTTTCTTCTATAAACAAAGACCAATTTAGAAGAAGAATGAGAAAAGCGCTTACTTGTTTATCTACCTAATTTGGGAAGTTGTTATTTGGTGCTTTACATATTGCTAAATTGAACATACCCACCATACAATTTTAAGGCAAATGATGAAAGATAAAATTAATTGACTGCTTGAGGTTCTGTGAGATGATGGACGCACAACCTTCTTCTGTTAAATATTAAATTTTAAATGGTAACTTACTTTTTGTTATTTTTATTGTGTATACAAAATTGTAATCTTAACTTCACAGTGCTTTGGTTTATACTGTTGAAATTTATTGAACAGAAAATAAAAATAAATAAATAAAATTAACTTACCTCCGCGCTAGGTGAAGCCTCTCCTGTGTAGTCAGGTGCTCCACCTGAGCCATCTCAGACACCAGGTCCGAGTGCTCCATTTAGAAGGCCCTGCAAACAAGCAATCCGATAAACAAATAATCATTCACTTACTCATATTCATTTCTGGTTCATTTACAGTGATCGGCACTATGGGTGCAAAACTATAACAAAACCGGACATAAAAGAGTGTATAGAGCCATAATAACAATTATATTCTTCCACTCAAATATTGGCCGATCGGGATTCCGATATACAATTAAATTGGACAATAATTGGTCAAAGTTCTTCATATTTTTCTTGATGGTAAGTATTACTATACCTCAGTTTAACAAGTTTTGTTAAAGTTTTGCACCGTTAGTGCCGATCATTGATCATTTGTGACCTGTCCTAGTAACAAAAGTATGAGATTGTCCATGCTTTCATAAGGTCACTGTGACAAGGTACTAACTTACCTGCGATCCGTTGACAGTACAATAGGTACCATATTTAATTTTACAATTAGCGATGCAAAGAATTAGCCTTAATCAATATCTTAATCAACCATTGATATGTTGCAACCTCTTGCCAACCAGATACATATTAAAAGCTTCATTTCCTTTTGAATTTGAATTATGACAGCACAAACAAATTCAACCAGGTTTAATTTTGTATTAGGTACAGGTATGACTCAAAATAACAACAAACACTATACTATCATTTAGTTACTATAATTATGATTTTGAATTTCCTACAACCTGACAAAAATTAAATATTAGATCATCATTCTCTTGCCCTTGTCCCATTTACTTACGGTCGACGCAGCATGTTTTCTCCTTCCATACTTCTCTATTGGTTGTCATCTCATCATTCAAATTAAATATTCAATGAAAATCTTTATTTACAATAATCACAATATTATGAGTATTTGACTATTTTTTTCATTAAATGTAAAAATTTGTACCAAGGATGCTGGCGGCATTTCCTTGTTGTATAGCAATGCTGATATGTAGTGCAAGCAAGCCTCACAACATATTAGATGTAGTACTATATTAATCAATGGAACTATTAGTCAACAAATAAAGGCTATTTTCTATTAAATTTTTGTGATAAAAATATGATAATAAAAACTTTTAAGTAGCACCTGACTTTATTGTCACAATCAGTGATCCTGACAACAAGATTATTATCAGTAGTTTTATAAGACTTGGATAAACTAATTATTATATAAGTCTACTGGAGTGAAACATAGAGTCCGGTTGTTATTTTATAGTATTATTAGAATATAACACTAAAACATATTTTTAGGTGTTTGCTTCTATCACTGTCCATAAAGTGCCAGGTCAAATAGTATGCCAATATTTTTTTTCTATTAAATATGTAAAACATCAAAATAGCCTAATAATAGACATAAATTAAATAGAAACTGAATCATTATGGTCTCAAATCAAATTTGACAGCACTTGGATTTAATAGCGTTATTGCCATAACAAATGTGGTATAGTTTACATACACAATTTATATACTTAATCTATCACATTGAATTTAGAAAAAAAGTATGTATTGACAAATAAAATAAATACTAGCACCTCAAAACAGAAGCAATATTAAATTCACCTGCCACACAAAACTAAAATAAAATATAAAAATGATAAACAAACACTTAAGAGAATAGGCAACATATAATGAGAGAAAATGTGATATAGCGTCCCTTTGATAACTGGACTGATAAGATATATGTTAGCCATGATAGTTCAATACCTAAAGCTAATCTTGTTAGAATCTTTTTAGACAAGCTATTAGCGCACTTCAAGACAAGTTGAAAAAGAAATTAAAAACTAACATTTAGAAAGGCACCTACATTAGAACTTCTTGACTGAAACCACTTTCAGACGGCAAACTAGATATAAATAAAGTATAAGTTAGCAAATATACATTTGAGGGTTTGTTTCATAATGATTATAATACTTCTTACCGCTATTTATCCGTATTACGAAGCAAAAGTATGTTTCTTTCTAATCTTGACACATTCGACACACATGATAAACAGCTTTGCAAGGATTACAGCGCAAAAGGTCACGATCAAATAAATTACGTACTAATAATTACTTATGGCCTAACATAGAACTTTACAGTTATGTTTCATTTTCCGTTATTTTCGTGAAAATTATAAACAAGAAGAAAAATCACAAGACAATGCGAGCGGCACGAAACATCATTTATCTAATGTTACCATATTAAAATTGTTGACATAAATTGAATGAATGAATGAATGATATGCTAAAGTTGCCACCTCGAAATACACAGATCCATTATAATATGTATTGCAGATTAGACATACTTCAAATCACCTTCAAATGCAAATAGTACGAGCCGGCGCTGAGCGCCATCTATTGCAAGTGCTCGAACCAGTAGGTAGGGCACGAGACATAACGCGATATGATTTCAACGACATCTGGCATGTAATTTTTAAACTCCTTTCTTTCCTCAGTGACATACTACTGTCATTGGTCGATTTCACTATGTGTACCCATTTTATTTTTATTTTAGTATAAAGCGATAAACTATTATCGCATATACTAAAATAAAAAAAATATTAAACAGGTGGAGAATAAAAACAAAAAAGTCAAAAAACAGATAGGTAATATAACAAACTAATTAAAAGTAACCTAACATCGTCTAAAGAAAACAAACATTTCCAGTCATAATCTTTATTTTTTACATGATCCACTATTTTTTAACAATTTAAACAATGAGCGGTGTAGATTTAAGCCTAGGCACTATTATGTTTTCAATTGACACACCACATTTCATAGACCATGTAAAACTTTACTAAGGAGAGTTTAGGTAAATGTTTTCATAGGTAGACCAGGTACATCACGGGATATTATTTTCGAGTTTTTAGTTTGTTAGTAGTTAGTATTTTTCTAGTTATTTTTTTTTTTCTAGTTGTATTGTATAAGGCTTGCAATCGAAAATAACAACTACTTCTATATAATTTTAGGTTTTAGCAATTACCAAAACTCACCTTAGTGCATAAAAAATGCTCTTTACTCAATACACGTCGATTTTCTGAAACATGAAAATGTTGTAATTTAGTAATATTAAAACACAATTAAATTTGTTACTATCATTCGCTAACTACTAAACATTTAAGTACAGGTTCACATTTAAACAACTCAATCAGTCGTAAAATGAATACACTACGCTATTGTCGATGATATCTACATTGTTACAATTATCACTTATTATTAATTTACTGGTGAATTCTGACTAATGCCTTTTTTACCATAGTTTAACATTTTAAAACGGGCAGAATAAAATTAGATCTCGAAATAAAAGGACTTCCGTGCTTGTACGGTTGCTTAAAACGATTTAGAATATAATTTATGATGTAAGTATAATTTACAGTGTAAAGACACCAAACCAAAGAGGGCATACCAGTAGCTGTGCACATTTTGCTGCTGTATTAATTCCATGCCAAATTTTAGTAATGAAGCTTAAATATAACGATAATGAATATAGCGTTCACAAAATCAGTCATACTTTTTAGGATTATTTACAACACCCAAATAAACACACCATAAAACAGTGGTTGTAAAATATCTCCTTGCATTGCGACAAAGGATGCAAAACGCTAAAATAAATAGGATACAATAAATATATATATTATATCAGTACATTAAATATTAATTTTTAGTAACACGACCCACCTACTACGTATATGTAGGTATTCGTTTTGTATACTTACGTGTTTGGTTGTAAATTAAATTATAAATTTATATTTTGCATACAAGCGAATCTATATCGGCTTTACCGAGTTCCGTTTTCGGTAGTCTTTGGTATTGTGTCGCTGAAGTGCAGATAAGAAATGATAAAATCAATTAAGTATCTACTTCTAGATCTAATAGTCAAGGTCCAAATTAGCATCATTCTTATTTTATAAAGGTTATTAATTTCTTTACTATTTAACCACTATTATTGTACTAATTTACTTAAGTAAGAACTACGTACACTTTACAAAATGCAGTTTTTGTGGATTTTAGTAGTCACGTCAATGCATTATCTTTATGTAATAGGCCAAAGTTAAGATTTTAGTACTTACAATTCTTTTGACTCTAAGTGTGACCTAATGAAAATTCAATTAATGCTACAAAAGTTAATGCATTAACTGGGTTTTGTGTATTCTACATTATATTTACATACAGTAAATTTTATATTAAATAATTAAGCATCTAAATAACAGTTTTCAACATCTTGAATTAACTATATAATTACATTGGATTATATAGTTATCTATACAGTATTTAATTTTTATTTTTAATGAATACTGACCAAGTTCTTGAAGGGAGGGATGACTAAATTAAGTAATTTAGTACTACGTAATATTAATATGGTACATTAAAAATGTGAAAAAGCATGGAAGCTTTTTTTGAATTCTTAAATTATTTTAAGCCGTAACCAAATACAGTGATACGGACACGTGAAATTGATGATGGTTGAGGTATAGACGTAGTACGTACTACTTATTTGTTGAACTACGATTTGTTATGACCAAAGCCAGATTTTTTGATTTGTTCGTTGTCTATTTATTAATAAGTTTTTTGGACTTGCCTCACGCTATAACAGCTTCTGAGGCAACTTTTAGGAAAATTTTACTAAAAGTTATTTAAAGTTTTAATCAATTACATTAAATGTTTCTTTCTGTCCTTTATTTGCAATGTGATATTTGTTACAATAATTGTTTGTAATTTATTAATTTAACAACACATACGAAACATTCTCTAGATCTTTCCATTGTATCATCATCACTAGAGCCATAGTGTAAGATTGGCCCCATTCATTATTTTCCTATATTTCATCTCATCTTAATTTTAAATAACTAATAGTCTCGTCAAACAGAAAAAAACATTAATAATAAATACTGCAATATTAAAAGTGTTTTACTCCTACAATAAACTGAAAAGCAGTCAAATACTTACAAAATAACTTTCATATTTAACATATTTTTTGTGACTTTCCATGAATGATGTACCTACTCAGAAGGGTTCAAAATTATAAGTATTCAATCACAGTATTAAACGCTCATGTTTATTTAATCTTCACATCAATTGAACGATTTTTGGCAATGTTTATGTACAGCATGACGGTATTGATGAAAAATGATCAGTATCCTACTATACTATGACTCTTATAATTATTGTTTGTTAGAATGTAAGATGAGTAACCAAAGGTTAGTAATTAAATGACATAATAAAACTATGGACTGCAATTACTAATACAGCATCGGGATGACAAGATTACGTACCATCTGGCTAAAATTCTTAGAAAATATATATGGGTGACATCTGAAACATTAAAGAATCTAAGATGACAGTTCACTATTTGTTACAGATTTCATATGTAGGTTCTAGTGTTAAATAGGATTATGGAAGTAGAGTCGTCTGACAAACATCCTGTAGTTTTGAGGCAATAGGTAAAGTTTACCTACAGATATCATGATAGGTATGACGAGGTATTTATTTACATAATTTCTATTAATTTGTCATGTTTTCAGTAGGATATGGAATATACATATTAATGTTTATTGTAAGGTGTTGTAAAGTATATAGAATATAATTTAAATACACATAATTTATCTAAGTACATAAATTATCGACACAATAACGCTTTCATAAAAAATATACATTAGTTTTAGCGCGTCCTTTAAATCTTACTTTTTTACACCACATATTCACAGCACAGATAAGGTAAAATGTGATTTCATTCACTCAAGAGTCTTATATTTAAGCAGTGGTAACCGATCGTGGTCACCACGGCGGCGCACTCAGGTGCCTTCATCGGAGGAGTCGGATTCTGATGAGCTGGTAAGAAGGGTTGAGGCCATTGTCAGTTGACGGATGAAAGGTTCCCGTGGCAAACTCTGTTGACCTAATGGCAACCGTCGCACGCCCATACGTTCACTCTCAGGTAAGGATTTGCTACATTTTTCTTCTGTTATTGCATCACGGGACATTGACCTGAAAATATAAAGAAAAAACTTAAATTCGGGTCTTAATATCTACCAAATGTGTAAGAGGGTATAGTTTCACAAAAATCCTTAATTTTTCACTAAAATCAGCAAGGTTTTTTAAATATTTTATAATAAAAAACGTACGCAGGATGCAGTCTGGCCTGAATAGCTTAAAAAGTTTATAAAACTGTTTAGTATATAATGCTGCACGTAACGTGTAAATGTGCCAAAATATGATAAAAGCTTTAATATTCACGAAATAATTGAAACGATTCGCAATCAACATCATACTCGTAGGTACTTACCCGGTTAATTCTAACATGGATCCCCTCCGGCATTGGCCCCTGTGAGGCCCTTGCATGATGCTCGCAGGTCGAGTGGATGCGCCCAGCGGGTCAGAGTGTGCCACATCCTCCATCAGAAGCACCGATGGGCCTCCGAGGCTAGTACTCCTCTTTGACAACATACTGGGCCCTTGTCTCGGTTGATTAAACGGATCTTTGAAAGATGAACTTTCTCCCTTCGAGCACTCTGGCTTGTTGCCTTCTGAGTCCGACGCTACTGCGTCTCCTGCCTGGGTAGAACTTGAGCTCTCTCTTCGGAATAAACCTATGATAGATTTGGGATGTTTTGGCTTCTCTATACCACCTAGTGAGTATAAATGATGAGATGGAGGGAAAAGAGAAAAAAAAAATCGAATGAGAATACGTTGGTACCAGACTAATCTAAATCTAAATACATGCTTGAATTATTTATACATAGTGTAAATACAATACGGTGCAGGACATAATGAATATCTTCGTATTCTGATATTTAGTGTGTTAAGTTTATTATTAATAAAAAGGTTGAATATTACGCAAGAGGGTATGATATTAAAGAATAAATGTAAATAAATTAGGTTTAAAAACTATAAGGTACAAAGTAATTACATTACTTTCTTATGTTGTAAAAATCTGTAAATAGATAACATGGTTTATCATGTATGACCACGTGCTAGTAAAGTAAACAAGGCTATTATTATAAGGATAAAACTTGAAAATATGTATGGCAGTGGTATAAAACTTTTGTTTATTATAACTATAACCAAAACCTTATACAAAATAAATATTAGATCACACCATCATAATTATTAGAATTGTTCACTCTATTTTAGTATTATTACAGTACTTTGTATATACACTACGCTTCATAGGTTTTTTTAACAGTTGAAATATATAAACATATTATTAAATTAAATTTCAATTAAATCAATTTAAAAAACTTTAAGTTTCAGACTTACCTAAGAAAGTAGCTGAAGGCGAGCTATAAGCCAAGTATTCTTTGTTAGACGCCCAGGATGGAAACTCTGACTGTTTCAAACCACCAGAATATCCCTCTGCTTCCTCCCGTTTCCAGGGTAACATCGTTTCCGTTGCTGTGGGGGTTGCCACACGTGCTTGATCTGCTACTATCATATATGTATCTGCAATAAATGTTATAGACAGGTTCGTTACATATTACAACTCAGTTGTTCATACTTCTGACTAATTGTCTGACTAGCAACATTTGACAGAAGTTAGAAGAAAAGAGTCTATTATTACCCTATAGGGTCGAAGATTATTATTGTACCGGCCATTGTTTATATCAATGGTTTGTTTCTTACCATTATCATCAGACATTCTTCTTTCGTCTTCTTCCAATATATCCTCGTTAGGTACTGAAAGAATTTTTTTTATTCAGTCTACATACTATATTTATGTGGAATTTATTACGAAGTTGCTAAAAGGTAGTTTTTCTTTTATCTACAATAGGTACATTACTTTGAAGTGCAGTTTGATATTAACAAAACTACAAATACTGTTTATTGAGTCCTCTAAATTAATTAATTTTATCATGAAAGTGTTTAATTAAATCTGGTTAATAGCATTATTTACAAAATAAGCACTTACAGAGCATGTGTATTTAAATAAATTACAGAAGTGTATGTAACATTGCTAGTAAAAGAAATATCATATAATAGGATACTTATTTTTTCATAAATAGTTAAGTATTGTTTATATTATAGAGAGACATACAATATACTACGAGCGGAACTTATCATGCAAAATACTTAAAAATTAATATATGTGGATTAATAATTTCGTGTTACAATAATACACATACACAAATACGAAAAATTCAAATAAAAAGTATACCCACCTTTCAAATTTATAACATATATCCAATAAACTGTATATTAGGTAAAATATTCAGTAAGTTTATTATGCATATAGTTACTATGCCATGCAATATTTAAAGTAGAAAACTTGTGGTATGATCAAAAGTATTTGGATACTACAAATTTTTTATTATCTCCAAGAGATTAAACTATTTACAACTAACTATATCAGTGATTAATACTTTTAATCAAACATTATAAGATACACGAAATTTTGAATAAGTGTTCTTTGTAAAACATACCGAAGTTATACGTGGACCGATCCCTTCTCCAAGGCAATGATTTCTCAACTGCTGTAGGCAATATCTCCTCAGGCGTTTTAGCGTACTGCTTGACTATCCTCGCTTTCAAAGGGTTGAACCCAGGTAGGTTAGCCAGCTGGTTAATAAGTGAGCTACTGTTCTCTTTATGCGAGGACGTCGGGCTCACTTCTTTATATCCAGCTGATTATACCCAGTTGAGGGATGATTATTGCGGTGCCACATGAAGTTGCCAGAAGGGAAGAAAACGACAATCAAACACAATTAAACAAGCAGAAATGGAGTAGAGTGGAAGTTAGGAGCCAGCGCACTGTCAATAATGCTAGCGGGCAGCGGTATTTGTGGCAGATCGACCGAACTTCGTCATGTTTAATTTTACAAACAAAAATAGTATAAGAAATAAATGGAAGAGTAAATCAAATGCAGTATAGAAACATGCCACCACAAATACGTCAGCACATTCTCACAGAAGGTTAGGTATAGCTATATCAAATTAAGGATTGGTTAAGGGCCGAGCAAATAAAATTTTACTTTGTTTAAATAACCTGTTAGTTACAGCATGTTACTTTGTTAAAACTCACGACAAAGTGCGAAACAAATTATAAATATATATTTCTCAACAACATTAAGGAGTATTTGGATTTGAATATGAAATGACAATATTAGATATGTAAAATATTCAAATTCTGCATCTGTTGCTCAAATTTTTAATCCGGAAACCTCGAAGTATTATGTGACTTATTCCACGTCTTATTTTGGTAAATCTCTGTCCGAATATTATAATAATTAAAAATAATAAGTTCAACGTTTTATTTATGGGATACCGGGTTTTACATAATGATAATAAGATTAAAAAAGTATATGGTTTCGCTTTTATTTTATTACAGCCTCTTGATTAGTCTACACACGAAATTTAAAAAATATGGCTCGCCACACAATTATTTACCATCTTTTTAATCCCTCTTTCTTTCGTTAGATAAAAAAAGAAAAATTACATTTATATACTACGCCATATTTTAGCTAACAGATTCAAGGCAAAATAAGTCCTTCCATTTTCAAATCCAAACGTGTGAGTGCAAGTGTGTTCATGCAAAATACCTACGCGGGGACTTTGCAGTGAATGTTATACCGCCGTCGTCGCCGTCGCGCCGAGGCTCCCGATCGTCGTCTTCCTGCAGCACCTCGTCTATATAATCTGTAATCATTCATTTCATTCACTCACATCCGGCTGTCACATCGATTCGGAATAAAATAAACGAAAAGTCAAAACTAATTACTGAAATGTTGCAGTGTGAGCGATTATTAAAATTAAATATTTAAAATCATTATTTATAAACGTGTGGCTTTGATCGGGTGTAGGTAGGTGCACTACAAATATTGCATGCTGTAAAAATAAAAATGGGGCTCTAACATACCTACCAATACCTACTGAACATTGTGCACAAATGACTAACAAATGACGAACTTTTTTAAAAAGAATTTACATTTACACTGAAATCTTATTATAATTTATGATGATTGATCGATAACAAGGTTCTAATGAAATAACTAAGCATTTGTGCTCAGCAAATAAGAAAAAATATGGTAGATTTTTTTATTAATCTATGCGTGTTAAAATAACTAAAACAAATTAAAACAAATAGATATAACCCACACGTGCATGCGATCGACACTCGTGATAATAATAAAGTTTAAAATAAGTACCTAATCTATAATACTTTTTTTTACCGTGCGTGAATTGTTTAGCGGAACCGTTTTGCTGGAATTCAGGGAAAGTGACATGATTTTTGCCATCCTGAAAAAAAAAACAATTATATGTATTAACATGACAAGAAACGTGTAGGTAGGTAATGTAGGTATCTGTTATTTATTAGGTCAAACTCTTAATGTTAGAGTACCTTACTAGATGTCAAGGAACATAAAAGACATGAAATGTCTATACAAAATCACGTTCCTCGCATCCTGGCAAACATATAAGCGACATCTGTCATTTTTAACAGCAGTAGGTATATCTCGCTATACTAGTTGTATGGAGATGTCTCGCTGTCAAAATAACTCAACATGTATACGTATAGATGGCATTGCGCCACATCCAAACATCCAGCATGTCGGAGGAACGCGACCTTGTTTACTGTACAAGTGCAAAAATACGTTCCGAAAAAATCCTTTCATAAATACGTCCTACAACCTTATTTACTGTACAATAGAGTTGCTCGGTCAATATTTTTGAAACTTTGGCAGTGAACGAATTTTTACACTTGACTGTACAGACGTATGCATTGTAACGTTAACCTTTGGAACGTTTTTCCTCTCGCGTCAAAATGTGACTTGTACGCCAACGTATCAACTAGTGAAGAACAAATATAAAATATATAAACCTTAATTATCTGTTAGCAGGACAATTGCTTTGACAGCGTCCGCCATGGACACTTTAGGGCTCGTAAGCTTTTCATGTAGTTACTTACCATCTGTCCAGTTACCCCATTAATGTTACCACTTTTTTTCATGACAAGGGGAGATTGGGGATCATTTGGAGCTTTTTCAAACTCATACTACTACATATTTGACTTATGAAAAAGTATCAGTAAAGATAATATTGTCTTCGGTTGCCGCGATAAACCTGACCGAGACCATTCACCGCGATTTTTAACAGCGCAAGAGTAGAAGAGAGGATATCGTATGGGATATGAAGAAATGCAGATTGAATCGTTTTTCGCTCGCGAGTGTAGCAAACTTTTCCTATGATGTTACGTTTATTGCTGCTAACTCTAGCTTAGATTGATCTGTAGCGACTTTTATCGATGTGTAGAAAAAAGTTGTCGTACCTTGTTCCCCCGTTTGCTACGTTTATGATGGTGTTTCCTGTCCCCGACAAGACGTCGTATGTTCATGTGAGTTTTATAGTTAACCTGCGTGCCGAGGTCACGGTCGTTAACTGCGTGTCGGCTGTAGCTTAGACGACGGTGCTGCAAAATATAAAAAAAAAATCAGCACATTCCTTGGGATCCAATTAAACTATATCTTATAATGAACGCCTCTCGACCAAACGTTTTACGCCAACATTTTTTACATGTACACATGTGTGATGTTTAGTGAAATATCCGTAACTAAATAGCATGGAATTATACGGATTTATCTATAATTCCATGCTATTCCGACCCGCGTAATTTTCGTGATATTTTAATTCGAATATGCTAATAGTACGACTAGCGAATAGTACGTCTTAAACTACTGAAGGCGAGTTCATCAAAGGCTATTTTCATTCTAGCATCTATACAGAATGACATAAAGCTTAATACAAATTCAGTGTATCTCGCGGGGACAGAATTTGTTACTGTAGAATTAAGGTCAAAGATAGCCATGCGACCAAAGGGCCAAATTATGTATACGAACGCCTTAAACTGAGACAATAAGCTAGATACATACATATTTTGGCAGTTTGGTATAGTGTAATACATAACCTTAACCTTTACTGTGACTATAATAACAACCGTTTAAATAGAGAAATTGTTATTTTGTTGTTATATCCATAATCGATTGATTAAATCATGCGGTCTTAACTAGGGCTACTTAGAAAAAGGGATATTTTTATTCAATCCACTAAAGGCATGTGAATAATAATAATTTGTTTATGAAGTGCTTTGTGTCATCCTATATTGTAGTGCTTAATTTATTAGCCAACAGGAACCATACTTTATTATCAACTGACTAGCAAAATCGGAGAAGGCCTACCGCGAAAATCGTATCCATCTCTATCGCTCTTGTATATACGAACTATAAAGAGGCATATAGACGAACGAACGATGTGGTACGTGGTAGGCCTTCTGAGGAGTTCGTGCGCTTCGAATTATTTTTAATAGCCATATTAAAAAAAATGTCAATACTAGCTTAGTTACAAACTACTTAAAATACTTTTAGCTTCTGGGTAGGTAAGGAATTAAGTTTGGTATCTATATGGAATATTGCTATGCTTCATATCTAAGCAAACTGCATTCACAACCTTCACTTACCTTCTATGTATAGTTAGTGTCTTCTTAGTATAGGTAATGCAAAAAAATGGAGTTATAAGAAACGCTAAAACTAGCATGAACTTTTAGGTCTTAGTCTAGTAAAAAGGGTGCTTAAAAGGTCACATACACATACACGTCTATACGGCTTGCACAACTCTTCAGCAAGCAAATGATGAATGCGGGCATCCGTCAAATCCTTTTTACTTGGATTATATTCCAATTCTTGCATATCTATATTCCACGTCGACGAATCCAACTGACTGAAACTCGGACTAAAACAATAAACATTTGTTTTTTAACATCTTGATACAGTAATATTTTTCATGGAAATAAGAAATCCTACCTTCCGTTCAAGTTTGTGTTTGTGTAGTTCTTGAATATGGCAGACATGGATTCTGCGCCTGAAATGTTGCCGATGGTAGACGCATTTCTTTGCATGTACTCGATGGCGTCTCGCATTGCGAGTTTTGAATACGTCTCTAATATCTTTGGTTCTTGACCCTACAAGTAAAAAAAGTTACTGATTAGCACATTCCCAGAAGTACCTAACAATGGATTGGGATACAACAGAACATTAACATACCTGGTAATTCTTTAGCAGAAACGGGCGTATAAATTTGTTATCAAATCTCTTGAACTTATCTCTAATGTGATGGTTACCATGTTTACCTAAAATATCTTCTATACCTGCCATCAAGTGGTCCATGAACTGAAAAACAAAAGTTTCCTTTGAGGTTTGCTTTTGTTTTTAGAAGCAAATTTTCCCAATCAGAAGTTTTGGAATCTTCCAAATATGATGATAAACCCAGCACTCACCCTTTCATGTATTCTTTCATTCATCGTAGGTTTTCGCTTTTCAGCTGTTTTAACGTTAAGCATTTTCACCAGCGGTTTGATGGTGATGCCTTGTATAAACACCGTAAAGTATATTACAGCTATCGTAGTCGTAACGAACATAGGTTGTAGTTTCACAACTGCAGGGTCTATCAAAAGTACTAACGCAAAGGCCACAGCACCGCGGAGACCTAAAAATACATATAAATAGGGTTTCATGCCATATTTTCAAGTATTATATATGATTCGATTGTATGTCTGTGTTCTGCTTACCGCCATAAGACATTACAAACTTCTCCACTCTATTTAGTTTGTGCAAACGAAACTTATTAGCTACTGCACTAAATATGTACACTCCTGAAACAACGGAAAACGCAGTAGGTACATAGCAAACTGAAATAATAACGAATCAAATGCAGCGTTATAAATTATTAATTATTGTGAACGCAAGGTATGCCAAGCCAAACACAAACTTTCGTAACTCTTTCTTGTCTCTTAATTGGTTGACAAGTTTGAAAACTTGGAATGAAACACAAGAAAATCAAAAGGTCTTTTTTATACTTGTACCTTGGGTTGAGGCAGTCTCAGATGGCGTTTTAGTAGAAGCCATAACATTTATGAGCAGTATATACGAAATAAAATATTGAATTGCGACTGCCATAACTAACTCTCGTCTTTTACAGCTTTTACTAGGTTAACGTTCAGAAACACGTTAGGGCATTTATTTGTGTGATGAGCAGATATTTGTTCCTGAGTCATGGGTGTTTTATATATGTATTTAAGTATGGTGAATATTATATATCTCGTTGGCTGAGTACCCGCAACACAAGCTTACTTCTTGAGCTTACCGTGGGGTCCGTGGGACTCAGTCAATTTGTGTAAGCATGTCCTATAATATTATTTATTTATTTTTTATTCAGCCACGGTCAGATAGGGTGAAACTATAAAATTGATATGGTCCAAGGATTCTACGTATTGTAAAAATGGTCTCACCTATTATCCGAAACACTGAGCAAAATATGATGGTCAACAGCACAAACCACGTGTTCCAATCGTGGTTGTTGTTCACTGTTGCCACTCCAAGGAACATGAAGATGATGGTCTCCGACGACGAAGACAGCATCTTCATGGTGTACTTTATTGTTGTGTGCGACTTGTGCGATATGTTACCTTCTACGTAATTCTTCATTGTAATACCACAGAATGTTATCCTGGAAAATTAATCACATTAGAAATCAGACTCAATTGCCTTGATACTTATGCGAGGCGCTTTTTAAAAAGTTATTTATAATTTATCTTTGCCTCTCTTACTAGCAAATAAGGTTATTGAAACACAAAAAAAAAATATAAAAGTGGAATTCTAACTTATAATAAAAAGCTACCCTTTGGGTTATTGGAAACTGAAAAAAATGATAGATTATAAACCGAAATCTTATTGCCTATGTTCGTACCATGATTTATTGGATCGTAGTAGGTTAATTTTGAAGATATCTGGCAACCTTGGGTACTATATTATTCTGTGCAACAAAGTAGCATACTGTTCTATTAGTTTATATTATTTAGTGGAAACCAGCGACGCGCAATCCCAATAATTTTACTGCGAAATTACTACTACTGTAGCCAACTCAATGGTCACTTTTATTAGCTTCTATAAAATGGTATTATTCATGAGTGTGATTTGACCGAAAACTGTAGCGAATGAGTAGTCTACAGATCCTTAGTTAACTTAGTTTCTGTTGGCAGTGTTGGAACATGTAGTTATGTCGATTGCTATTTCCTGCAGTAATCGCCACCCAGATGGCCAGCTTAAGCGATTAAAACTGTTCCGTCCCCCTTTCTACCCATTTCCTTTTTGCAGGCATCCAACTGCAGTGTGATTCCCATGGCTCAAACAGTAATGGCATGACAGCGGTAAGAAGGCGACTTTTAGACTTCAGCACCAAAGAGTGGAAAGGAAAAAATATTTTTTGCGCAGGCATAGTCTGACTGCCTGAAAGAGACATAAGTCTTCCAAAGTAAGATTATCATATATGGGCTATTTACAGAAAGTAGCAGATTGCCCAGCTACTGCTGCTCTGAAGAATCTGTGAAGGATCCTAAGATCACCTTACACTTGTCCGATAATCCAAATCACCTGCGCTTGCTTAACAGAGGGGAATAAGACGCCTGAGAGTTTGCTTCGCTAGGATAAATGCAGAAAATGAAGAGAAATGCATGACCTACATACTTCCAATACCGGTGGTGATAGAGCCTTCATATTTTATAACAAACTACACTACACAATTGAGTAGTTGTGGGTATCTAGATTCGATACCAACATCATTATCCATCTGTACTTGAAATCCAAAACTACTATATCATTCAAGGTATTGCAGTGATTGCTAAAAGTGCCATACATACTTATACATGAATGGTTTCAATAAATCAAATACTCACGCCAAAATGCCACTCATGTGGAACATCTCCGCGTTGAGGTAAGCCAAGTACGCCATAACGAAGATGAAGATGGGTTCTATGACCCTCACTTCGTGGGTGAACCTCGTCACAAGGCCCGTGGCAAAACCCCATACTACTCCGATGCAGGTGCCGCCCACCGCTACTACCAGGAATGAAGCGAAGCCAGCTAGTAAGTCGGTGTAGACCAACCGAGATGGACCCATTTCGCTGGAACAAAGAAAGTTTACTAGTACAGTTTATCTATTACATTATTACAGTTTAGATCGTACTCCTATACCATATGTACTCGTATACGGAATACGAAATTCGTAAATTTATTTGAAGATAGGTACTACCTACTTGCGTGATACCGCCATGTAAATGGAGAACGATCTTATTAGACACAAATGTGTCACTTCACTGGCTTAGGAGTTCGATAATTTTTGATCACACATGTTGCGTCACTGGCAATGCAGAAGTTTTAATAAGATCACAGACGGTGTGTCATCGGGATAAACGTGATCTTGCAATTATTTATTTCAAATTATCGAGGGTCACACGAACCCGTTTATATTTTATTGTGACGCAAAGGTTAAATAAAGTTCAGTGTGGATTGAGATGTAACAAAGTTGAGGTCATAATGCTACGCTGCCAATATTCATTTACTCTGTCCCGAAGGTCTGACTTTGAGAGACGTAATCTATTTGCTCACTGCAAAGATCTGGAGATCGAGTAAACCAATTTACTTCGCCGACCGAATTCATATTACTGATAGTTCTATTTGAGTTTCTTGTCTCAATGGTGTAAAACGGGATTCCGTTTTGCTGTTAACCTTTATGGAGTTTGTACCATTGTATAAAAGTTACTTACTTAACCTTACAAAGAAACATATTGAACCTATCATTTGGGAATTTAAAGTCCCGCACAAAAACCATCGATACGATAATACGTTTGCAAATTAT
Source organism: Grapholita molesta (assembly GCA_022674325.2). Classification (NCBI taxonomy): domain Eukaryota; kingdom Metazoa; phylum Arthropoda; class Insecta; order Lepidoptera; family Tortricidae; genus Grapholita; species Grapholita molesta. Next base: position 11,041,844 of record CP053132.2, on the reverse strand, counting down.
GCATATAGTTTATAGTCATTAACATTATAGAATGAGCATTAATGAATAGCAAGCACAATTGCCACTAAGGTTTATGTGTAAGTGCTGGATGTAAGCCGAAGGAACGGCCGCAATCGAAATTTGTAGTAGTAGTAGTAGTGGTAAGCACTTCATTGTATTGTATACAAACACATTACAAAACAAGTTAAAAAAAAACCGTTTGTACCATCGTAACTCTTATACAATATATGGCATGATGATGTAAGCTCTTCAAGGATTATAGTTAAATGGGTTCCTCTATAACAACCTATAAAGAATACAAAAGAAAAATAGTTATTTGTTATACAAGGGTGCAAAATTGTATTTTAACTGCGAGTGTGGGATTGAAACTCGAGCAAGCGAATGGATTCTATAGTTTAACCACGAGCAAAGCTAGTGGTTTTAAAATAGAATCCTGAGCGTAGCGAGTGTTTCAATACACGAGAATTAAATTACAATTGCACCCGTGTGTAACACAAAATTTTTCCCCTTACTATAGCGAGGAAAGTGAAACATGCAAAAAAACGTTTTGAAATCGCATTGACTTTTTCTTTGCGTTTAGATACATTCAACATTTTTACAAAAGGTGCCTTTAGCTTGTGGTGGGCAGTACGATTTTCGAATGTTCTACTTCGATTTTCAACTCGGTGCGTTAGCGAGGCTCGCCTGCGCCCGCCGCCGCCGCGGGGGCAAGTGAGCTGTACTTCGCGAATTTAGACTTTAAAACCATATCAATAAGAGCTATGAGAAGTCAACTTACTTTAATCACTAGTGGATAAAATGCGTTTTTACCCTCTCGTATTAAAGGATAAACAAGCGCTTTACGAGCTAGTGAGGGGAAAAAACCTATAAAGAATCACAAAGGGAAGTTTTACTTACGTGTAAGCTTCAAACATGTGGTACAGCACAACGGTGACAGCATCATTTAATAGCGACTCCCCAAACACTACTATGTACAGGACTTCATCCACATGGATTTCTTCAAAAACTGCTAGTACGGCTACAGGGTCGACCGCTGATATTAGCGCGCTGAATAGAAACATGTCTAGAAGAGGTGTTGTGCAGCCGAACATGCCCGTCTGACCACAAGCCCATAATGAGGCACCTGGGAAATATAATAAATTCTTTAAAAAAAGGTTTTTTATTTTTGTAGTTTTTAACCTTTCACTTCTGATCTGGGAAAATTATTAAAAACGTGACGGCAAAAAGGATTTTGCGCTATTTTCCCGATACTTAATTATTTTCGCGAGTCCTAGTCTCACCCGAGGCAGTGGATTTATTACTTTTTCCTTTATTTCTACGCACTGCTTAGGTATCGCTAGCAGACATTTCTGCTTAATATAAAATTTAATACTTTAGCGATATTGTCAACTTCAATAATTGTTAAGAGTATCATCCCAACAACAGAAAAGAATATCGCAACAATCTTAATAGTAAATTTCGATACTAGTGAAAAAAAAATTTTTTTCTACGAGGGTGAAAGTTGGAGCCCGAGTGAAATGAGGGTGACAATCACCCGAGTCTTAAAGAAGTTTTTACACGAGTATCGAACCTAATTTTTCATAGCAAGTGCCTTAAAAAGTGAAATTTACGCACGCGAAGCGTGCGAAAAGTGTACTTTTACGCACTAGTTAGGAAAAAATATATCCACAGCTGACCAGTATTTGAGATAATGCGCCTTTACCTATACAGGTGGTTATTACTATGTTAAAAGTCATACTTGTTTGGTTTACGACTGCAAAAGCTAATCCTGGCAGTCAGGGAAGATTGATTAGATTCAGTTGAAGTTTACGCTTAGGACCATGACTTTACTGCTGCCATTGCTGCCATTACACTACTTGTAAACTCTCCTTATGCCTTATGCACGCAACTTATGCAAGTTTATTTAACAACAGACTACTTTTTTAGGGATACTAAAGTAGATTCATAAAGTTGCTAGTTTTTAAGACAATGTCTGACCGGCAGCGATAAGTGATAAGGGTGCTTTAAGTATGTTCTAAAATGAAATCATATTAGCACTCGCTTTATAAATATATATCATATAGCCGCCCTTCCGACAGTTACAGATGTCTCCATTAATCAAAGCTTAAGGACTTACCTATTGTTAGAGTATTAAACACCGTCCCCACCACAGCAAATAGCAGGATAGTCCCAAGATGGTCAAAGAACAGTCTATTTGGCATGAAGTATCCAGCATCCAGTATGATTGGGGGCAACATGTAAAGAAAGAAGGTGTCAGGAGTCAGTGGTTGGACGTGGACACTGTGCGTGCTGAGTAACAAGGCACCGATGAGGACTCCCACGAAGATCAGAAGGCAGGATTCGGGGAACATCCTGGAGAGTTTTGGTGCCATGTGGAAACCTGTAACAATCAATAGTAGATATTGGTGGAAATCATGTTAATTACTGAGTAAAATGGGATTTAATGATGCGGGTTCTCAATTTTTATAGAATCAGATAAAACAAAAAAAAATGCATACTTCAAGTATAAATATGGAAAAATGTTTATACAGCGTGATCAATCCAAATGGGTCAGTGGAGGGAAGTCAGAAACTATGAGAGATAGCGAAATCTGTTCTTAGGAACCATGGCTTCGATTTCAGATTCACCCGGTATATCCCGTGATTTTTTTACAGTGAATCTGTATTTAGTAGTATTCACTAGTTATCTTGGCGATATGAAATCATCAACCAAATTCTCTATTCCAGTTTCAGAGAGATTAGTTTCACACTGCACGATGCCATAATTGCCACGCTTGGCAGGCGGGCACCCCGCTTTAAATAAACAACGCTTCCATACTGGGTCTACTTTATTAATTAGTAAATAAAATAACTGAGGGCTTTCGTACCCGGATGTACATTATTAACTACTGCTTTCGATGGCTGCCCAGACTTTGAGTGGCTTATGGTTGATCATTATTCATTATAGTTGACCAGATCACTTTAAGTGGGTTATTGTTGATTACAATTTTTGACCAGGGGCCCAGATCATAAAGCCATCATATGAACATGTAAGAGAAGGAGAATCTTTTTGACGTTGAAGGTTTTATGCTTAATGACTTAACACCTTCATTGTACAAATAATTTACGAGTGCTCGTAAAAAAATATAAAAAAAAATACCTCTTTGTCAAGAAATGTCACGGAGACTAACAAAAAATACTAAAAAATTATGATATCTTAAATGACGTTATTATAATATGAATAAACCCAATAATGTTTTAAATTTTAAAGTATCTTAATACAATTATATAATTTGGATAGCAAGTTACCTAAACACAGTTTGAATGGAAAATTATAACTCCAATGCTAATCTGAAAAAAGGGTCAAAGTTATCGCGGTGAACACATTTAAAAATCTAATACTCTTAAAAAAATTAGAAATGGTAAGCAACGCTGGAGAAGAATATGTCACTTACGAACGTTTTTATACGCTTAATAAACATTGTACCAGTGAATCGTGTATGGTAGCGGATTCTGGAAGTATTGACTTTTATGATTTGGATAGTGTTGCCAAAAGAAATTCTTACAGTTGCTGTACGGAAGACGTAGCTTTATCGACTTTTAATATATTCAGGGCACTTAACGGAAGTGAATGGCCAAGAGCGTCACATATCGTTCAGGAATGTACGACTAGCATTAAACCAAATTTTAGTAGAAGCGTACAACGCGAAGAAAATAAAAAGATAACAAAAAATGCTTTTCGTCGAGAATGTCTGAAGTGCTCTGGAATATGTTTAAAAGATCCCATTGAAGATTCTGAAAGTAGTACCCCGATTGACTTCCAAAATATAGATGACAGTACTAAAATTCAAAATTGCATGTCATACCAAACTGAACAAGTCAAATATGAAGATCTCAAGAACAATAAAAAGGATAATGAAAAACATAATAAAGATCCGTGTCAATTTGAATTAGGTGGCGTTAGTTGTAGCAAAGGCGAGGCTACAGGGGCTAAAGCAAAAACAAGCAAATCTTTAGCTAAACAGAGAACAACTCTAAGTTATAGAGAAGAAGTGATAACAAACATGTGTAATAAAAATATAACTCATTTGAGCTCACGCATGAGCGGCGATGGACTAACCGAAAAATATACAATGAATCTTCCGAAAAATGACGCTTCTTGTATTTTAATTTTGGATGCATACGATTTACCAAAAATGAGTCACAGTCAGATATCAAGTTCTCGCAAAAGTGCAGTAAAACTCGTGAGAGTTGTAACAAATAAGGTCAGAGTTAAACCCAAAAAAGTACGGTCTGTTAAATGTCCTAACTGTCATGAGCACCTAGAATTTTCTGTAACCACAGAAGATGAAGCAAGCACAGAATTACCACCGAAAACATATGGTAAATCGCACACAGCTTTCAACGGTCCGGAGCTTTCAATAGAAGAATCCAACCAAATAATAGTGTTTTAAAGGAATGTCCACACGGCTGCGAGATGGTGCCACTTTGTCAAATACTACCCAAAGTAATCTTTAACACGTCTGGTATCAAACAGAGTATACCCAAGAAGCCACGCTTCATCAAAATGACAAAAGCCTGCAGACATTATCCTCCGTGCACTGTGGTACCTTCATGCCAAAGAGACAATGTCTTGAAAGCCAATTGTGAGAGCATTCCACCTTGTTGCCATCGTCCTCGCTGTGTTAATCTGCCCTTATGCATTCCGTATTGTAAAAACCTCCAGTATGACGAAACGACCAAACATTATGTAGATATCGAGGAAAAAGAAAAAACCTACCTTCATGAATTTAAATATGTTCCTGTAAGTCAATATAAATTGCAACTACCACACGCATTCGAGCCTCGAGCATATTACGTCAATCAAACTCATTTATCTTGTCAAGTTCCGCCACTAAATACAAAACATTGTGATATTGCAACTAAATCTTGTCAATACGATGATCCAAAACCCGAAACCGATAATGTAATAAAAGAGGAGGTAAATGAAGCGAGTGTTATATACATCAGAGATGTGGGTTGTCAGTTTAAGAATTCCTCATTTACGCCTCATACGTCTTATTTTCAAACACGGGTTTGTTATACTTCTAGTGCTTCCTTTGATCCTGGGAGTAAACGTTTAGACAACATTTATACAAATCCCAAAGCGTTTACATGCGAGACGTTGATCATTGATGGAAAGTCGAAATTAGAATGCAAGGATCAGTCGAATAATCGGTCGCAAATTTCCTCTGCAGTGGAGTCCCTTTGTTCGCAACACGATTCATCTCAGAGGGGATCCTCTAAAGCACAACGAGAATCCAACAGTATAGCATTATGCTGCATGTTTCGTAACAGAGAAGGAAGTTTCCTGGTCCCCGTCAAGTCTAAGAGAAGTTCTATCAAAGGTAAATGTAAGAATAAGTTTACTATCAACCGTCGGCAAATATCTAAAGTATTATCTAACTTTTGGTTTAGAAAAAAAGTGTTTTAAAAAGTTAAAATTTACTTAAAAAAGTGCTCAGTGTAATTATAATATGAATTTACATGTCGTTGTTTAAGGTATTATTGTTTGTTTTTTTTTCCGATCCCAGTCCAATAAATCTCAAATGGTAAGTTCACAACGAATCTATTCGAATTATATTGTTTACTCCTTAAAATTGGTTCACCGAAGTCTAGCAACATAACATACTTGTATTCACATGTGTAAACAAACTAATGTTCGTCCAAAATAGAGGCAAGTGTTTAACTTAAAGTTGAGTAAGTTTGATATGTAGAAATCAATCACGGAACAAATTGTACTAAGAGCTACTGCAATTTGACGTAATAGATGTCACTAGTGCATTTGCTTGAATAACGGGAACGCGATATTGTCTCAGCATTGTTAACCCTTTGAACGCAAAGAACCCTTAATGTGGTCGAGCGATGTCGTGCCTACCGCGCCACCGACGTTTAGTGGCTGTCAAATCATTATTTCTGCTGATAGATAAGGTTTAAATTCGTTCTTCACTAGTCGAGATATTGGCATGTGTCACATTTTGACGCGAGAGGAAAATATTCAAAAGGTTAATCGGGTGTCCTAATGCTGACCGAATTAAAATGTCCCTAAGTGCGGCGAAGCAACTAAGCATTTATTAAAAAATCGGAACTTTGCGTCCAGCGTTGGACTAAAGGCCTACTATTTTCTCTAACTGACATTCCGCACTCGAATTATCATTATCAATGTGACTTGTGAAAACCTGTGAACATAATACAAATAAATAAGTGCAAACTCTGCTTATTTTTGCTAGTTAACGATATTATTTTGAAGTACAATATTGTTATATTAAGATATTCTTTTCGTAAGTAATGTCTAATATTCAAATTTAAAAATTCGGTACTTTTAAAACTATGTCTAGCCTATGCCTAGGTTAGGCTTTTTATCTTGATATTATTACGAACTATATTATACGACACAGGTTTTAATGCCCTAATTTGAAGGACAAGTAATTTGCTGGGTTGAAGCCGTCCTGGATCAGTCAGCTTTCAAATCTATTGAATAGCAAATACACATAGCACACGTGGCGGGGCGGTCAAACTAATATTTATTGATGCTTTACAACATTATAAAACAAATTCTTCAGAAGGCAACGCAATTTTCGTCTGAATAAGAATATACGAGTAGGTAGGTATACAAGGTGTAGGAAACATTCGGTTCGGGCACAATATAAACGACACTTGGCCTCGTTTCCCTACCCGGGGTAAATTGTTCCCATGGATACATTTGCAAATATACCTTTCCTAGCCTAAAAAATGAAATGCATACATGATTGTACCTATAGTTTGACGCAGGAATTGGGTACTTCACAAATGTTGAATTTTATAATACATGATGAGCACAGATATTTGTTCCTGAGTCATGGGTGTTTTCTATGTATTTAAGTATACATTTGTATATATCTATTATACATATCGTCGTCTAGTACCTACAACACAAGCCTTACTGAGCTTACCGTAGGCCTAAGTCGATTTGTGGCAGATTGTCCCGAAACATTTATTTATTATTTCTAACATAACTTAGTCATAGGGATAGAAAATCACCCGTGGATGATAAAAAAAAGTTCATTTAAATTATAATCTACAGGACGTTAAAATTTCGAATGTCTCGAAATATATATAAAGATATTTAATACGTGCCCTGTCAGCGTGCCCCCCATTTGGGGACATGAAACTTTTTCCACTTTGAAAGCCACGTAACTCGGAGAGCCGGGGAAACGTATAGGTAAGCGTAGTGTCGGACGTCATTCTTCGGATGCTGTACCCTTACCATGAGTTGTAACATTGACGTTTTCGATAACGAGTATCGAGTTTACTATCTGTGCATCTCGCTTGTACTATTTTAGTGCAAACGAGATGCACGGATAGTAAACTCGATCGTTATCGAAAATGTCAATGTCACAGCTCATGGTAAGGGTACTGGAGATAATGATCTGCAGCATACATCAACTACATAGTTTGTTGATATGGGGGAGGCCTATATCCAGCAGTGGACGCCGGCTGCTGATACATAGATATGTCCATGCGTCTACTATGGGGTCACTGCGTCTAATGTGGCGTCACATCCCCATACCAAATAGGTACACAATTGTACTTGTAACTTTATCAGGTCGTTTTATACTCGTAAGGCGACAGAGAACGTTGTTAAACGTTAAAAAAACCTAGGCTCTCAGTAAGTAATATATTACACGTCCACTTGATTGATGAACTGTAACTACCTAGATAATCAATGGCCGAACAGACTGAGTGGCTACATGCGATGGAAAATGAAATAATCAACTCGAATAGCCGTCGCTGCCATTTTCTCCAGCCCGCAATAAAAATGCAAACTCGTCTACAGTTCTCTTCTGTTTATCCATATTACTTTGAGAGTTTTATAGTTCGAATAAAAACTAGAAAAGTTTTCTAGATTTCTTTGACTCAACTTGAACCTTAACTTTTATTTCTATTCAGATTTGAATGTACATACATTAAGAATATTATCAGATTTTAGGTTAGAAAAAAAGTAAAACTTGCCCGCGTCACCGCACATGTTATAAGTACCCCAAACGGAGTCCAGCGAAATCTAGCTTTGTAGAAAAAGTCGACTACAATATTTGTCATCTCACATGCACTAAACTGTACATCTATGACTACTTTTATTCTGAAACTTGCTAACAGAATCAAAAATAGATTATATGTAATTTTAACGTAAAAATAAGACTATATTCATATTAAATTCGTAGCAAATAAGATTTTAAATTGGGATACCACTCTCGGAAAAATCCGGCTAATTGCTATCGGCTACGACGTAGCAATATAGATATTAAAATATAGCAGTGCAAGTGTCCATTCGTAGCGCTACGTTTCGTAGCTTGTTCGTAGCATGCTAGTACCTAAACACTTAGGTATTAAGTAATACTGCAAGACCTACGATTTGTGTATAATACATGAAGTATACATGAAGTATACAAACTATTTTGACCACGATCATTACTGCTATTAATATAGTTACATTATTATTAAACTAGGGGATCCCAAGTTAGGCGAGGAAGTTTCTAAATGGGGGCAGGGATAACTTTCTTACGTCATTACCCTGGTTCGTTTACTTGGGTACAGATTAGCTCAAAGGACCCCTATATCGAACCTTACCCTTTTATGAGTACTTGCTTAAAGGTGGCGAACTTATACGCAGAGATTTTCGGGAGTTCGTTCGCCAGAAATATATGGACGTGAGTCCACTGATTTATGATCGTATCTATTTTAATATAATATTGTTTTTGTTGATTGTACATTTTACATACATACTTATATGATTTATACGGACAAGTGCCAGTGGCAAAAATATTTCAATCTTAACACGTTGTTGCGTTTAGTCAAAGCATATTTGCTATGTAGAAGGGAACCCATAATCTTGGCTACGGTGTAAAGCTAAGCGCGTACCTACTCGTAGCAAGGTAAATACCTGTGGTAATACTAATTAGTAATTAATATAAGTTGAGGGAAACTAGAGAGATTCGAGTTCGAATATGTATAGACGTTTCTCTAACAGTTCTATCTACCAAGTGAAATCAAAATGATAATACAAGAATATATTTTTCTCAAACATGCAATGAAATGTCTTCAAGCTGCGTCAATAGGCTTCGAAGTATCACGTTTAGGGCGGATCGACTCCAGAGGACAGGTAACGAATTTCATATAAAATTGAAGGCCTAGGCCGGGAAGTAATTTTTTTTTAATTTTTATGTATACCTGGCGTCTGTGTTCATGAAGCCTGTTCAAACAGCTGAATTATATATTTTTATCATTTTTAGTGACTAAATTATTAGCGGGCTAAAAAATAATCTCGCTTATTTCAGACGAAATGGTATGAAGAGGTTTATTTTATTTATCATGTAAATGAATATTCATATCATCAGGTTATTACATTATTATATTTATTATTCATGCTCTCAATTTTAAAATTGTATTGGCAACACCAAACACTACTCCACGCATGCGCGTTTTTGAACGCATTTTTGAGTCAACCAATCACAGGACACTTTTACTTGTTTTAATAATGGCGGAATGGAAAAGTTTCTCGGCCTGTAAAACTCTGTTTATTAAGACTAAATAGTGGTAAATGGTGTGATTCAATGCTTTTGTCACTTAGATATAGTGTTACGGGTGTATAAAAATTGAATAATCTAACCGGGCCCGGTTTTATTTATCTATATTTTGTTATTGTGTACGGCCAAAGGCAGATGCCGTAGCGCCATCATTTAAAAGGTAAGTGCATTCTTTTTTGGTGGTTTTTCTAAATGTTGTATATAGTAATTATAGCCAGACTATTTATGATAGTCATTAATTATTACATCGAAGGCAAAAATACTACAAAGCGGGATTGGAGGGAAAATTAAAAAACTTATGTCGTGAAGCTGTTTTGTTCAGTGGTATTTTTTTATTTATTTCATTGCATTAGTTTGAGAAAAGCACTATACATGCCTAGCCGTGAAAGGGTCTTGAAGGCTTCGTATACTATCCGGCCTCCCTACGGTCGGCCGTATATACAACTCAGCCTTCAACCCCCTGTTTCCCGGCGGCTGCAGTAATGTACTATTCTGGATCTATTCGTGATTACGATCAACTTTTAGTATGTCACAACCGAAAATTCAGTTAAAAAAGAGACCTTCCCATACTAGCTGCTAGCTAGCTGTAGTTGTTAGTATGGTCAGGTCATTTTTAACTGATCTTTCAGTTATGGCTCCACAGTAAAAAATAGTCATAATAATGACTAGATTCAGAAAACAACTTTTTATTGATTTTGATTGAATATTTTGATTTCACCCAGTAAATATTATAAAGATCTACACAATTCCATAAAATTCTTCGCAGATTTTTCGTCACTATCAATATAGATTAAATTGAATTCCACAGCAGCGCTGTTCTTCGTAATTCCGATAAGAGACAGATGGCGACAAAGATATGAACTATTAATCCAGGTGTTTTATGATCCCTGTCTATGAGTAAATCTATGGCCCATAGACCAACATCTGTAAACTTTTGTAGACCAAAACTTAAGATACTTAAAAACAAATATCCAACCTTGAAAAAGGAAGAGGTTCTAAATTCTATTGTATATATTTTTTCCCCTCACTAGCTCGTAAAGCGCTTGTTTATCCTTTAATACGAGAGGGTAAAAACGCATTTTATCCACTAGTGATTAAAGTAAGTTGACTTCTCATAGCTCTTATTGCTATGGTTTTAAAGTCTAAATTCGCGTAGTACAGCTCGATTGCCGCCGCGGCGGCGGCGGCGGGCGCAGGCGAGCCTCGCTAACGCACCGAGTTGAAAATTGAATTGGAACATTCGAAAATCGTACTGGCCACCACAAGATAACCAAGCTAAAGGCACCTTTTGTAAAAATGTTGAATGTATCTAAACGCAAAGAAAAAGTCAATGCGATTTCAAAACGTTTTTTTGCATGTTTCACTTTCCTCGCTGTAGTGAGGGGAAAAGTTTTGTGTTACACACGGGTGCAATTGTAATTTAATTCTCGTGTATTGAAACACTCGCTACGCTCAGGATTCTATTTTAAAACCACTCGCTTTGCTCGTGGTTAAACTATAGAATCCATTCGCTTGCTTGAGTTTCAATCCCACACTCGCAGTTACTCGTAATAGTTATTTGTGCAACAAGAGAGGAAAGTTGTTTTTTCTTGCGAGTGTTTATTTTGAGTCCCGAGTAAGCGAAAGATTCTATTGAATCACGAGCGTAGCGAGTGATTCTAGTGCTAGAATCTTGAGCGTAGCGAGGCACTCAAAAACACGAGATGTAAAATAACTTTACTCTAGTGTGACACATACAACTTTTCACCTCAGTAGTGAGAACATAAAGGTTAAATAAGTTGCCAAAAATCTCATTTTTAGTACAAGCTTTTATTGCCGACTGTACTTTTTTTCACAATCGTCATCTACTTTTCGAAAGGATTCTAATGACTTAATGAGCCTAAAACACCACGGGTTTATCTTGTGTATTTTAAGAGTTGCTTTTGCTACCTTCTGACTTCAGCATCAGATCAGATCAGTGGTACCATAATATTGCATTGTAACCGAAATTACATAAGTGTGCTAAATTTCAGCTCAATCGGTTAAAGATGTCTGCTTCAAAATTGAGTTGCAAGATTCCACCCGGATAAATATACAAATACATACATCAAGGTAAATCAAATCTTGTAAAAAAATTAACATCAAGTTAACCACATTAATTTAAGTGTTTTATCTGGAACTGCACTGGCTTCATTACTTAATATTTTGTTTAAATATTTTTCATTTTAAAATATATGTACCTACATTTCAAAATTATAATATTTGATTAATTTGTGAGGGTCCGAACGTGGTAGTGGTGTTAAGGGAGTCCATTATGTCCTATTATAATAAATAGATACATATAAATACCTAAATACATAGAAAACACCCATGACTTAGGAACAAATATCTGTGCTCATCGCACAAATAAATGGCCTGACTGGGATTCGAAACCGGGACCACCGGCTTCTTAGGCAGGGTCATTACCTACTAGGCCAGACCGGTCGTAAAAAAAAAAATTAAAATCAAGCTACTTTGTCTCACTCCCTGGAGTGACGAAAGTAGCAACTTTCCTCACTCTCTGAAAGTGAGGAAAGTCGCACAAAGTAGACTTGTTCGAGCTGCTGAGGTGAAAAATACAATTTTGCACCCTTGTATAACAAATAACTATTACTGTGTAGGTACCTCAGAAAATGCTTCCATATTATTTTGGTGATTCTTTATTTTATTTGATAGCTGCAGAGTTTTTTGTGGTTCCATTAAATTTTTATTAACTTTCAAGGTACCCATAATAATGCGTATTCCTCGAAACGAAACAAAATGTTTAATGTTAGAGTTTTCCTATCTTAAATGGCTGTTTTTATTGGAGCGAGCAAGCACAACAAAACCAACCTATTTTAGCGAGACTCGCAAAGAATATCCACAGGCCGATGAGAAAAGGCGTTTCGACCCTGTGGAATTCAAATGCTGCGATCACGAAGGTCCTCTCCTTCTTAATGCTGGCAGTAGCCGGCAGGTCTGTGGTGGACTCCAACTGCTGCCGGAGTTGCGTCGCCGAGTCGCCGGGCAGGGGGGCCACGGGTCCCATGGGGCCGAATCCGAGGCCGGGGTATGTGGAAGTTCCATCGACAGTTATGGACGGAGTCTGTTTCGTGGTACTCTGGAACAAAGACAGTTGGAATGTTATTTATTTAGGCTTTTGAAATGTTGTTTTTGACACGATCCATGTCCGGGTATTGTCCCTACACTGTGACAATGGAGTCATTCCCATATTAAATGCAAAGTTTAAAGAGGCAGTGAACGTGTTAAAGTCAATACGTTTTTTACACATATATAACAAGTAGTAAATTCCTGTAAGGAATTCTAAAGGATCATAAGAATAATAATGGAACACATGAGACCGGGAATCAATAGTTTTTAACCATACATAAAAAGTACGTAGATAAGTATACTATAAAGTTAGCTACATGTAGAGAAATACTCTTCCTGCATCCCACATTCAACTCGTTGAGATTAAAAGTTACGCTTGAGATGATCTCCGCCGATTACGGCCGTCAGTCCTATAAGCACGGAAATTCCGCTCATTTCAGTCGACATGCTCGCGGACCCGAATCGTTTTCCTTGATTTTACTGCACACTTTGTGAGTGAGATTAAAAACCCACAAATTGTAATAAATTCCTCTTGTTTTTTTGTTTTGGAACCGCACTCGAGGATAGCATCATTTAACAAGTTAACATTTTGAACGCTTTTCTATCGCATTAAAATGTGACGTCCTGTACATGCCAATGCTTCGACTAGTGACGAACTAATATAAACCTTATCTGTAAGCAGGTAAATAGCTTTGACAGTCTCCAAAATAACAACTTTAGGTGTCGGTGGCGTGGTAGTCAAGACAGCGCACGACACCTTAATGTGTTTTTGACGCTTAAAGGGTTAAATAAAACCTTAACTATTTAATAAGTAACACATAAAGTAAAATTACAAATATACCTATGTTTTTCTAATGCAAAACCGCCATACTCCGTATCTACTCATAAACATCAGTTTATCTGACATTGTAGTTGTATTCTTGTTCTATTATATCTCTTTACGACCAAGTGTTTATTGCTGTAATGTGTCGTGTAATGCATGCAATAAAGGTTTTATTAATTAATAGGTTTAATTCATAACATGCTGTATTATGGTCACTCAGCGTAATTGGTAATTTATTTCATTACTTATTTATAAAGCAAAGCAATCCGTATAATTCGTTACCTAAATGATTATTCGTTACCTATACTACTACTATAAATGCGATAGAAATAAAATAGGAAATAAAAATACTAATAAGACATCCTACACAAATTAACTGAGCCCCACGGTAAGCTCAAGAAGGCTTGTCTTGTGTTGGAGGTCGTGAAGTCTCGAGCAGATACCCTAGTTGTGGGTAGGTACTTAGCCAACGATATATATAATACACAAATACTTAAAATGGTACATACATAGAAACTGTCTGTCTGTTACCTTTTTACAAATCGCTCGTCTTATTTGGATACGATTTAGTATGCAGAGACTTTCAACTCCGGGATAGGATATAAGCTACTTTTTATCAGTCATTTACTTATTTTATGGGGGCGAAAACAGGGGTGGAAGTTTGTATGTTGAGGAATATATGTACACGAAGTCACGGGCAAAAGCGAGCGTAGAAATAATTTACATACAACATAAAGTGAAGATTTTACGAACATCATCAAAACGATGTGCTTATCTGTTTCGTTCCGGATCGTTATAGTTTAATGTCACTTCTAAAATACGGAGTAATGTAACGGCTTACTCTTTACTTCGTATTTTGGAAGTGGATTAATACTGATATAGGTGAAAAACTTAGCTAAATCACCTGATGGTTTATGTGGTAGTAACATGTGCCCGCATGCCGGCGTTCTATGATCAAATTTTTACGTAAGTCCCATATTAAATTATCTGCCCTTCTACATAGACAAGGTTAAGTTTTTCACCTATACCACGTTTCGTTTCTAGTCAACAGTCATATTACAAATGCGAGTGTATCTGTTTGTTAGTCCGTCTTTCACGGCAAAACGGAGCGACGAATGACGTTATTTTTTAAGTGGAGGTACTTGAAGGGGTACTTAATGGAGAGTGATATATAGGCTTCTTTAACCAGCCGGAAAACATCTCATTCCCACGGGAAGACTCAATATGTTACATTTTCCTCTAACCATGCGGGCGAAGCCGCGGGCATCATCTAGTACTTAATATCACTAATAAGCCCACAGACGAAGTTACGTACGGCCGCGACAAAGTTGAAACTGAAATGGTTCTGAGTTAACTATCAAACTCAAAAAAATCGTACCTGGGGTATTTTAGTTATATACCCACCTTTTCTTCATTTGGATTTTTTTGTGTGATTTCTAGCCCTTAGTGTTTTTTTTTTTATGACATAGGCGGCAAACGAGCAGACGGTAAGCAATTACTGTCGCCCATGGGCACCCGCAACACCAGGGGAGTCACAAGCGCGTTGCCGGCCTTTAAGGGGGGTTGGAGCTCTGGTGGTTAGTGTAAGTTTTTAACGTAACTTTACGCCACGAACGCGTTTACGTTGCTCATATAAATAACATTATCACTTACGCGTTCGTAAACGTTTTTTTACGTTAAAAGAAACTTACACTAGAGCCACAGAATCATAAGTTCTTTCGAGCCTGATAGGAGAAACAATGTGTCCCAAGCCTTATTCCATTCCGTTACTATTTTTATATTTTTAAAATGGCGGTTCATATCATGCTCGAAAGAACTCATGGTTCTGAGTAAAAACCACACAAAGAAATCCAAATTAAACAAAATGTGTATACACTATATACAACTTCAAATAAAATGACCTACCTATCTAAGTAGAAATCAGTTGCTGCGTCTCAAGATATCAAATATCGATTTAAAGCTGACCTGTTCAGTGCTAATAGATTGAAAGCTATTAGCACTGAGCAGGTTTAACAGCACGTATAGCATGGTTGCCATTTTATCGTCTATCGCGCTATCCGTTACTCACATACACTTGCACTCATATATTTGTTGGAGTGTGACAGATATTGTGACAAAAGATAAAAACCCGACCATATTAGTAGGGCCCGGAATTTTGCGTGCGGTTTTGGAAAAGTCTAAGGGAGAGAACACTAACGTTTATCGATGTATCGATAAATCGGTCGTGTACTCAGAGTCATTGAGATTAATTTATTTTTAATGAAATAATACTTGCATTATTGCAATCAAATACCTACTCGGGTTATCAATTCTTTGTAGATAACATACCAGTCTAATATAAAATTATTTTATATTATCTACATACATTTCGTACATTTTTCATCACTAATCATTGAAAGAGCAAAATGCATCATCGGATAGGCTAATAAAAAAACTCGGTTTATCGATACATCGATAAAGCTTAATGTTCTCTCCCTTAGACTTTTCCAAAACTGCACGCAAAATTCCGGGCCCTACATATTAGTCTAGCAGACTTTACGAACATCATCAAAAGGCGAGGTTAGTCTGTGATTCCCCAAGTCTATTGATCTCAGCACACCCCGATAGTTTGCCGCAGTACTTATCTTGACCTTGCTTGCAACCTTGACAGCTAGTCTGTTATGTGACATTTTAAAAGTGGTTTTAGTATTTCGACGCTGAAACTCAAGAGCCTTTTCTATAAGAAATATGCCATATATGAAGGCATATAAGTAAAAGCAAAAAATGTATGTATTACGATTTTTTTCCTTTATCTGTGCTATAAGACGTTGCTTCGTATCAAATTTCAAGATTTTGAGTTCACGTATACGCTGTAGGTTTTTAATTTGCGAGTGTCGAAAATTTTGATTGTGTTGGTTTAGCATCAGTTTGATTTTTTCACAGCTCCAAGAGACAGTAGACTTAGCATTTGGTGTGAATTTCAGTTTGATATATCCATGCGTTCCTGAGAAAAAGGATCTTGATAGATAAACAAGAGGACAACAAAGTGACCCTATAAGGGTTCCGTTATTTAATTTTATGGTACGCAACCCTAAAAAACAACTTCCAATCAAGGCGCTGGAAATAATTTTAGAAGAAAACTGATCGTATAGAAATTGTGATTCCTGGGCCAGTATTCTATGAACCTTTTTATTTTAGAGAGAGATTTATGATTCTATACAAAACAAACTACCACGAGGTAACCTTTTTCCAGGATAACCTTTCCCAATACGAATGGTTTTCCTAGAAATCCCAAACATTCTTAATAGTTCCGTTTTGGTTATTTAATAGAATATTTTTTTTTGGGATAGTCCACTCTAATATAAACCTTAAAGTCGAATGCTTAGGTTGAAATTAAATTGACACGCACGTGTTCGATAAATCGTACTATGCCTGGAAAAGGGATAAGTAGGTACTCAGAGTGTAAAACTTATGTTTTAACAGATACGCACAATATTTATTTAAATAAAATAAGTATTATAATTATACTTTAAATTATTCAATTCCTACTATTTACTTGTACGTGCTTGAACTGTGACATTGCCTTTGCTTGTCAACACTTAACATGATAAAAATTTAATTTTGATTTGGACTTATCAAAGCAATGGTTTTCCTCATTCCCGTCAGAGTAAGCCTCGCCCGACATTTGCGCTAAACACCCAGAAGACGTTCTTGAAATATAAATAAGCTTATTTTCGCCTGAACAGGTTATGAATTAAGCATTTCGTGTTTTTCGGGTCTTGTTTATGATTGTTATTGTTGCGATTTAAGACATTTTCGCGTTGGAGAATTATGTTCTCCGTTCGCCTTTGATAATCAATTCCTAAAACTGAACAGCGATTACAGTATCAATAATAATTTAATCACATACCTGTTAATAGTATACTGTTAATATACTGAAGGACTAGGAAAATGGATGAATTTGTTATATAAAAAATATTAATTGTTATATAGAAAGCATTGTTTTTTGGAAAGTGGGGATACTTTGTCTTAAGAGTATTTCTAAAAGTTATGAGCCGTAAAAGCTGATTGAAAATTATGGAAGCCTTCAGAGAGAGATTCTCGACTTTGATGTACATACCTATATGTTATCTTGTTTGTATCTCTTCTATTATTTTACCTCATTAATTTTTCAATTATTAATATAAATAATATATTACAAAAAACATACGAGAACTTTTGTATGTTTGTTTATAGTACACAAGGCGACATCCATTACGCATTACGGAAATTAGAGAATTGGCTTAAAGTTTTGACGTAAATCCACGATTTGAATATTCTCTCATACATATATATAAACTGATACCTCGCTTGGAAACCTGTAGATGAGGTTAATCAAAAATAGGTATGTAATTTTAAGAAACATGTAACTTTAATTTACATAATAAATTAGTCCACACAGCTCAGGGCTATCGGTATAAGCCCGGTTTAATTAACTTAGTTACCCGTCGTCATTAACGGAGATCGCCCGAGCTCACCAAACTAATCTTCATTTGGACCGTATACCTAGCTACTTTTAGTAAGTAACGGTTTAAGTTGCTTTGAAAATAGAAATCATCATTTAATGTACAAATTATTTAGACTACTAAATATCAAGACAAAAACTAACATTAAACATACATGTTTATCACTACGAGTATCATCTAATATTTTTCTTATTTGGACAACTTATTAGTATCCTTGAAACAATGCCTCATCACCTTGGAATAATCTTTCCGTTTAACCTGCTGGTAAATAGATCGCACCCTTGGGGCAATAAAGCCACATCTGCAAAATGACAACTTTACAGGAGAGAGGTTTAAAGATTCTGCCAATGAGAATTGGTCGATAACTTTTGTATGCTTGTAGATAGGTTTCTAAAATTTTGCAACTGCAATTATAAATATGGACTCTACTAAATAAGATCTAGTTGATTTTAATTACTTCATTATTTTCTAAAATTATGGGTTGCATGTGTACTTACGGCTATGTTGCTCCAAACCACAACGGACGTAAATATACATCCATCCTTATTGCACGGATAGCTACATGACGCATGGGTACAACCGTCTATGTTTACTGTCATATCATTTTAGAGATAGGACGTAAGTGTAATAACAACAACTATTTCATTTATATTTTTAATTATAGGGAGTAAAATTTTTGAAGAACGTAATAACAAACACACTTAGCGTGATCTATGAAGAAAACTTAGACCATTGTATTTGGGTACTCATCAAAAAACTTCTAAAACAATATTTGAAGTTCTGAACACCGCTACTTTTTCCACCGTGTGAGATACATTAAAAATATCTTCATCAGATGATTCGCCTCAAAAGGTGTCTACCCTTTTAGCACCTGAAAAAACCTGTATACTTGATGCGTAATAGTGACACGCGAGCAATGAATTTGTTTAAATACATACATAGTTATCAAGACACCCGATTGCAAACTAAACCATCAGTCCATAAGTATTAGTTATTTCTCACGATAGTTTTAATAACATAAAATTATTCATCTATTTTCATGAGGCACTCGTACGCATTTTAGTTAATGTCGTACTGAGTTTGTCGTATTTCAATTCAACATAACATGTGTGATTAAAGTATACAGACAGACATGCTACTTTTATCACACGAGTATACCAAAAGAAGTTCCATTTTTTCGTACGATCGTGTGGAACTATAGAATGAGCTATATTTTTATCATTCGCTACAAAGTAAAGTGAAATATATATATTTTTTGTAAAAAGTGTCAAGTTTGGTAATAAGCTTTTATTACCTACCGACTTATTATTAACACAGCAATAAAAGTGTGTCCAAAACATTTTGAACACCTTAAAGCCCACTTAAAAGCTACTTCTGCTGCTGAATTTAAGCTTACATACTCCATTTTCATTGCTGACTGTAGTATCTATTTAAAACCGTAATATAAAAAAAATGACAAAAATGAAACAAGCCCAAACTCGCTAGGGTTGCATATTCTATTACAGACCTACTATGGCCTACCTACGATGGCGTGCAATTGGGGAGGCCTATGTCCAGCAGTAGACTGCTATAGGCTGATGATGATGGCCAGGGACCGGAACCGGTTACCAAGTAAGGGGTATTACGCTGGGTTTTGATAGGGTTGTTTTTAAATACCCTATCAGTTTGGTAAGCGTATCATTGATTTACCCGGATGATAGGGTAACCAATTTAATAGCCTTAGTTTAAGTAAGCGCTTACCAAATTCAAAAACCCTCAATAAGGTTACCCTATCAAGTGTTTTCAAATGCGTTTAAGCGATTTTAAACTCTAGAACTATCTGCCTACGTGGAAAAGAGACGCCCATAGAGTAACCCCATGAAATGATAAGTGCTAAACATTAAAGCTATTTTTACCCCATGCGACTCGGTAACCATGTGAAACCCGGGTAAGCCTATCCATAATGGTTTCCATATCGATAGGGTAACCCTATTACATGGTTACGGTAAGACTTCTATAGGGCTACCCTATCGATATGATTAGACAAATGAAGGGGTTTTCCGGTCTCTGATGATGGCCTTCTTCTAGTTTCATGATTAGATAAGCTCTATGTCACCATAATATGACATAGTCATGTAATATATATGTTTCAGCTCAATCGGTTAAGTATATAATAGGTATGTCAAGTTACTAAAACTATTTATTTGAATCCGGGCATGGCTAGGCGATAAATAAGATTGTGGTATGCACATTATTAAAATGTTATCGACTTTACGAATTTATAATTCACATACAAAAAAAATGTATTAACTTATAATTCCAGAACACCTGTATTATTTGATTTGTTTACTTGTTGTTTAATGATAAAACTATAAATATTACACAAATATTAACAAAATAATTATGTGGTAAAACACTAAACATAACGTAGGCATCAACTGGTTTAAGGAGATGGTTTTAGTAAGTTTACATATTGTATATACTTCAAATTGAGTTGCAAGATTTCACCCAAACAAACATACGTAGGTACACAGTCGTTAGTTACATACTAGCAATGTAAGTAAAGTAAAAGCTTGGAAATAAACAAAATGAGGTTTGTAATTACTTCATAACATTCATAAGTAATTCCAAATGATATATACATTAAAATTGAAAACATTTTATTTAAGATTGGACCATTTTTATGTGTTTAAAGTATTTAATAACGACGTATGTTTATCTATATCGTGTAAAAAAGACACATGTGTTCTTGCGGCTGGTAACATTTCGTGAAACAAAGGCATATGTGATTTTATAACTAACATTTTGTAGGTCTATCAAATTATGATACAGGCAGTAGTTAACATATAAAATACATTATTAGGACGTTTCTTGCCTAAAATATGTTAGTACCACATACAACCGTAAAAAACGACGTAAGTGCAGTAAATTTTTAGAGCAACATAGCCGCAAGTGCATAAAAATACCATAATCCAATAAACTAATTTAAACAATAAATAAGTCAATTACTTGTATCTCTGCTCTTTCCGGAATCGATTTTAACCAATATTTGTGAGATATGCGAAACATTCTCCTCGCCCGGCAACATGGACGCAACCGATCATACGCCGGCGCGCGCGCAGCTACGGCGCTTGCGTTTACCTCGGGAAACAAGGACGGATGTGCCGAACGGGCCTTGTTGCACGTTATCCTAATCACATGCGCCTTTTTCCACTTGATTTATTTAAGGAACTAATAAAGATAAAAGAAAAAGGATTTCTGTTTCGGATAGAATACATCATTTGTATAAGTTTCGCGTAATAAAAGCGATTTGGTCGGAAAGTCACATGTGGCTTTATTGCTCCAAGGGTACGAGATACTTAAGTTAGAAAAGTGTTTAAGATTCAAAATAAAAAGCAGGTGCTACGTAAATACAGTTAGAGATCCCTATGAGAACATAATCTACACTAAGAGGCCACCTAGACTATAGATAGTACCTATAGTAGGATTTAAACCCGCGTATTTTTACTACTTAAATAAATAAGTTTGATTTATTCCTAGTTTACATTTTTGATTAAATGTTTGTTAGATAAGCAAAAATAAAATAAAAAATTGTTTGCGAAGCTGTTTGTGACTTGGGGCCGTTAAGAACAGACTGCCTGCCTGCTAAATTTTGACTGCCTAATTTGTATGGAAAAACTGCAGCCATCGTGCAGTCGGTATGCAGTCAGCGTGAAATTCCCATTAAATTCCTGTTATCGTACAGATAGTCAGTATCGGTCCTAAATCCGGTTGGAGACATTGTACCTCCTATTACTTACTTAGAAATTATTCGAGAAGGAAAACTCAAATTAAAACGATCGTTTGACCCTCCTACCATCAACGTTTAGTAGATATATTACAATAATTCGTTTTTTGGCATTAATACATCGTAGGAAGCCAAAACGAATGAATACATTATGACTAGTTTAAGTTCAAATAATTTTATACTGAACTATAATTACGTGAACAACCAATTAATATTTTAAAGCCCGTAAACTATAGTGATAAAATGCCAATGACATAAGTTACAACTTGAAACATGAATAATTAAAATGATCAATTATATGTAAGTACCTACGCCTACGCCTACTCTTTACAACTATAAGTATTCATTAAAGTTGAAGTTAAGAAACTATTACAGGGAGTGAGACAATGAAAAATATGTGAGAATTTGCAATGTTTAATCAATAGGAAGATACCTTTAATACGGTCTCAATTCTAAGTAAGGGACGTGGACCTTTAGTTGTACTATTTATTAAAAAATGAATGGGTTTCTACGAGCGTTGTTTAATTAAAACTATTACAAAATGTAATACTCGTAAGGGTTTAAACTCATTATATTTAAGTTACATACATCAAGAACTAAGATTAAATTCTACACAAAACGAACTGCAACAGTCTATTTTGTTCAAGATAGTTTCAAAATAAATAGTTATAGGAATTGGGGCAATAAATAATTCATCTCGATAAAATAATTGTTTATTGACTAACTGAGCCGGTACTGCGAAAACAAACTTCTAAAATAGACTATACGACTCTATGTTGCCTTGTATATTCGTTGGACACTTGGTACAATGCCGTCCATAGGTAGGTAATCAAAGTCCATAGGTACAAACATAAGATGTACCTATGGACAAAAAGTGGTTTTTAGAAAATTTGCTTATTTTTCTTGTTGTGTAATAGATAACGTAAAAACAGTCTGTGGTTATTAAAGACTGGTTCATTATTTTTCGAAAACAATAAATATTGTGATCATGGCGTCGATAATGTTTGATTAAAATTCAAATATAGTTATAAATCTGGAAAATGTCCACAGGTTGAGCAGTTGCCCCTATAAGTTACATATATCAAGAACTAAGATTAAATTCTACACTAAACGAACTGCAACAGTCTATTTCGTTTAAGATAGTTTCAAAATAAATAATTATAGGAATTGGGGCAATAAATAATTCATCTCGATAAAATAATTGTTTATTGACTAACTGAGCCGGTACTGCGAAAACAAACTTCTAAAATAGACTATACGACTCTATGTTGCCTTGTATATTCGTTGGACAGAATGGAAAATAGACGTATAAACGAATTGGTTCCCAAGCCGATCATGTAACCACGATAATTCCGTACGATTCCTCCGAGCTCACTTTTTGTTTACCTAGACACGGAAAGCTCTTTCTTAATACTTACCAAAAACCATTGATAGGCGTAGGACATGTTTTAGGGTCGAATCGGGGTAGAGTCGCATAATTTTGATTGTCATAATTCATCATTTGGCATAATTATCATTTGTGACCCGTTTGTGTACCCGCTCGAATCGTATTTTCATACATATTAACCGGTATTCAATTTCGGTATCGTGGTTATTACTCTATAGATTTGAATAACACTCCAATAATGTCCTTGTCCATTTAAGTAAATCAGCATATATAGTACGAGGTCTATGGGTAGTCCATAACATTTAGATACATGTACGACCTATATAGTCGTTTCGGTAGGCCACCAAATTTGGACAGTGACTATGTCTGAGATCCCTTCAGTCTCACATATTCGAGTGGTAAACGTGCGAATGAACAAATGAAATTTAATGTTACATAAATGCGATATAAATTAAATTCGTAAACTACTATTACCTTTTGTCAATACAGTTTGATGTAGTCCTTTTAAACTGCTAGTATTTTCCTTAAAGAGTTTTTAAATTTATTCGCAGTTTATTTTCTATCCGACAATTTTAGTTTATCTCTTTGAAGCTCTTTATTCGAAGTCTGTATGAAAGGGAGAGGTAAATATCGCCGACTTGCAACGGTTGTGAGTAGACGAGCACAACGCTAGACGGTTGAGGCGAAGCGTTCGATATCGGATAGGAACATTAGGAACAACCCTGTAGACAGCTAATGCGAATAAATAATACATGGGCAGAGAGACCTTGGGCCACTCATCCAATAAACGATGCAATTCCGCTATGTAGTTTACTTGAATGCTGGAAGATTGATACGTTTGGGAAACGAGGCAATCGTTGTCTATTTAAGTATAATGTACGAATATATAAATACAGATTATGTTAGTAAGTATAATGAAATACGAGCTAGTTGAGACACGGTTGTACTTATCTGTAGGGTCCGGAATTTTGCGTGCAAATTTGGAAAAGTCTAAGGGAGAGAACATTAACGTTTATCGATGTATCGATAAACCGAGTTATTTTATTAGCGTTTTAAAAAAAATATAACTTAAACTTTCTGATGATACATTTTGCTCTTTCAATGATTAGTGATGAAAAATGTACGAAATGTATGTAGATAATATAAAATAATTTTATATTAGACTGGTATGTTATCTACAAAGAATTGATAACCCGAGTAGGTATTTGATTGCAATAATGCAAGTATTATTTCATTAAAAATAAATTAATCTCAATGACTCTGAGTACACGACCGATTTATCGATACATCGATAAACGTCAGTGTTCTCTCCCTTAGACTTTTCCAAAACCGCACGCAAAATTCCGGGCCCTACTTATCTGACACTAGTTGTAGGAAACAGTGCCGGTTAAGTGTTCACTTTACAGTAGATGTTGCTAAGTGCGTCCCTAATTAAATTAATTGTATAAATGTATATCGTTGGCTGAGTATACACAACTCAAGCCTTCTTGAGCATACTAGGTTGTGGTATTGCTATTTTACGAAGGAAGTTGGTCGACAATCCATGTACTGTGACTCTAACATATTAATTATTTAATTAATATAAAGACAATAAGGTCCATAATGTATTTGTATATATTGGCAATTTAAACGTATCGATATCATCTACCTTGACTTTCATCTCAACAAAGTAATAATTTAAAAATAATTCGCTATTATATTCCACGTATCAACATAGCCATTGATAAAAATAAATTCTCAACGTAATTTTCTTTGTCTAAAGATACATCTGTCGTACAGGATATTCATGAAATTATCTAGAACACTTACGACGAGTAAAATACAAATTTTAATATTACCCATTTTATTTCTTTTTAAAATCAAACCTTTCAAGGCGAGGAAATCTTGCCTGGCGTCCTCGCCCTTTCTATAATATCGGTTTTTTTAGGCTTTTTATGATTTGTCCATACAAATATTTCACGTGAGTACTTTTATTTATGCCAATTCGTGGTAAAAATTCTTTAAGTTTTGTCATGTGGCAAAACTTAGAGACTCCTTTTCACGACTCCTATGCTGCGACTACTAGTTAGCCTCATATCCCCTTCGGCTTTAGTTATGCAATACGCAATTTTCCGCTATTTAAAACAAGCTTTGATGAATCAAAGTTCTGATTGACTAAAATTAAATGTCATACTTAAACCTCATGCGAGGTGTACAATATTAGGCGATGTGAAGCTATTAGACTTGAAGACTGAAAGTGTCCACTTTTTTACTTCGCCTTCTGAGGAGATGTGGGGTCATCTATGTATATTATCAATCTCTGATCCTCTGTCGCCATAGTCCAACGATCTCCCACGCCTTTGCCCAGATCGTCAGTTCACCTAGTTGGGATCAACGCTACGTCTTTCATATCGAACCATCTATCCATAAGCATAAGTAAATAATGGACAAGGTTATTTCTATACTGGACGCTGTAGGCAGTAATGTTATTAGTAATGTTATTTAGGAACGGCGGGGTTTGGCATATTGCCATTTCTACACAATAGTAATGGAGACTATTAGACTAATATGTACATGTATTATTTACTAGAAGCACTAAGAGCTAATGGCTTGCTGTTCTTGTAATAAAAATGTCAATGAACTAAATGGAAAGAATATTGAATAACACTGGCTGCTGTGGACTGCTAATTTAGATAAGTAATGACTAATAATCAAATAAACATTAAATAATGGAATATAAAAAACCTGCATTTATACTATTCTAGTCGAAACCACCAATCATAAGAATTTATGTATTTTACTACTTAGTTACAAACGGTTAAACTCACGTGTAATTATATCGCACTAGGCGACATGTTTCGGGTAAGCTCTGGTACCTATCTTCAAGCCGAGTCAAGACACGCCAATCGCGTTGAGGGTGTATCGCTCACGTAGCAACTTCAATATAAAAGGCCAGGAATTTTTACACCTACTAAACCTATAAGCATTTCTTATCTACATATTGACGACCGGTCTGGCCTAGTGGGTAGTGACCTTGCCTCTGAAGCCGATGGTCCTGGGTTCGATTCCCAGTCGGGGCATTTATTTGTGTGATGAGCACAGATATTTGTTCCTGAGTCATGGGAGTTTTCTATGTATTTTAGTATTTATATGTATCTATCTATTATATATATCGTCGTCTAGTACCTACAACACAAGCCTTACTGAGCTTACCGTAAGACTAGGTCGATTTGTGTAAGATTGTCCCGAAATATTTATTTATTTATTTATTTATATAGTACCTATTTAAAGTTCTTCCCTTGTTTCCATTACATTTGGCAAAGTTTTTTAATAGTAATTGCGACGCCGAGAAGGTTATGTAGGTATGTCATCTATTTTCAAATTTATAATTTATGTAGTCATGTTAGTACTTAAAACTCATAGTATATCAAGGTATTTAATAGAAAATAATTTGAACTGTTCTTAGTTTCACTGGTATTCTTAAATAATATTTAGGTAACATACCGACATTGAATACCGGTTAATTTGTTTGAAAATAAACCGGCTACGATCCTTGGTTACAAAGCATATGTTTAATTAAATCTCACACGTATTTAATTTAATCTAAACCTGTTGTTACTAAGCCAAATTTAATCAAATATCTGAGCTCTGGCAGTTACCCGCGAGGGAAACAACATGGGACCAAGTACAATATTTATCTTTCAGACAAATGTCACTCCTGAAATGACGTCGGAGTCTCCCTTAAAAGCCTTATTCATTTTCATTTTTACACCGTTTACTTTACTATATTGTGACATTTGTGACATACGAGTAGTGAATATATTTGTATCTATATACACAGTGTAGGGGCGGTAGGTTAAAATCTCGATATTCGCTATTTACGTTTATTTATCAGAAAGTGTAGTAAATGAAGGACGTTAATATTAGTTATGACAACACCCTCAAATTACTAGATTCTCTAATATCTAAACGTGTAGGAGATATCGAGACATTTATAAAGTGGTGCCCAAGCCTCTTGACTGCCCAATGCACCCCTACATCCCCTAAATATGACTCGTAGTCAGCATAAACATAAATATGAAGATTAACATTCAATAGGACCCTACCCTCACATTACCCCTGCCTGATGCAAAGCTAGCTAAGACGAAGAAAGTCAAGTTCATAAAATGTGTGCAAAATTTTACTTCTCATTAAAATGGGTTAAGGTTATAGTATAATACTTACATGTTTTCCTATTTTATGCCCTTGACTGTAAATGTTATATTTCCTTTTTCCTTGTCGTCCACGCGCTACTAATAGGAAAGAAACTTCTTCACTAATGATGCGTGTAGACCGAGGCCGGACCTTTGTCAAAGCCCGCGATAAGTACAAATAGACTTTTGCTTGGTCAGTTTTCAAGACAAAATGGCGCGTATAACCAACTTTCTAGACCGTAGCACAAATGTGAACAAACGAAATAACCTAACTGCTAAGACGTTTGTTTTCCTGTGGGAGTACATTCTACAAAAAGCGAATACAGTATTTAAACATTTGGCAACGCTTAGGTCGCATTGGATACATATTGCGGTCGTACGTTGTCGTAAGACTTTCTTTATACGGTAAGAGAGCGGCGAGGCGAACGGATACGCAGCACTCTTAGTACTAGAAAATGGAGAACTATGTATATTGTTTCCGAAACATGTTGCCCTCATATTCAATCATTCAAGAAAGTTGAAATACAAATAATATTTATCATTAGAAGCCTGCAACGACATACTCTGTGCTCGAAGTTTGCTTCCATTTTATTATGTTTACGAACGTGCTTACAAATCCGAACCAGCAGCTCCGGATTTCGGACGTCAGAGCGACACGTGCTAACACGACGCCTTTCACCTCCTGCGAGCATACGACTCACTCAAGCCAGTATTAATGTTGGAAAGCTGGAATTTTTCGTGTTTATGTGCGCATTTTTAAGCAATATGTTGATGATTTTGACACGGTGAGGTGGCCGGCGGTCTACTGTAAAAAAAGAATACTCACTTCAATAGGATTACAGTCGGCTGTGGCCAGTAGCGCAATGGCGGCGACCAGGGCGAGCGCCCTGCCCGCCCGCGGCCTGCACGCCCGCCGGCTCAGGTTCACCCCGTGCTTCAGCGACGTCATCGCTGAGCTTTCACGCACTATCTACACTTTAAACACAGCACTGACATGTCTTCACTGCCGTTCCACGCACTGTAGAATCAGTAAAATAATGTAGCCATTCGCGATGCTGATAAGAAGTGTTACCATGCGCCGTGCCTGTTACGAACATGTTTTTGGGTTATATAATTGTTTTGTAAAATGTAGGTATTTATGAAATTGTGTACTATATCACACTATTTTGTTGCATTTAATTGATAAAAAATAATGAAATACGGTGCGTTTCTAGTTAAAGTATTCAGAGAAATCTGCATTGAGTTAATTTATATTTGTTGACCAGTATTGACGACAATTCCATTCGGAGTGCAGTTCTAGCTCAAAATGTCTGCATCATAAAATCTGTCTAAATTTATCTAAATGGCATTTGGCAGCGCAACGTACATATGCCACTGATTTGTACAACATATCGTCATGTTAATATGACGTGTATGAATCCACACTTAACTACTTGTAGTGGCTGGGAAGATCCGTACTGAGACTATATTATAATCCTCAGAGATTTTTGCTTAATTTAGGTCAAGCTATACAGAGTAGACTGTATAAAAGAGACGTCCTAGACGCATTTTGTATAAACGGAAATTTCTGGATAACACAAATTACCTAATGGAGCAAAAATAATAAAACTTTTCATTAAAATTAAGTTAATAAAATCCCTTCATCACGCCAACGCCAACAATATTCAGATTCCCGAGTGTCGATAGAAGGTCGTGACGTTAATGAAAATGAGGCAAGAAGAGCCTTTAAGCCACGTTTGACAAATGGTTTGTTCAAGATTGTGCGTGGGCGTCGTCCTGGCGCCGTCCTTGTAACGGAGAACGCTGCTGTTTTTATCGAAGCGAATCCCATCAGTCGAGTTAGTATGGTTATACTCGTATTTATTTATGGCGTGCGTAAAGCGTGGGTAAGACGAGTGAGTTTTAATGAAAGGTCAACTAGGCCACTGAGTTTTACAAAACTCATATACCTACGACATATCATTTGATTATTTTTGGTGAAAGAAAACATCAACCTAAGCCCAATGAGGCCCAGTTTTCCCTCTGGTTTTGGAAAGTCAGGAGGCAGCAGAATCGTACAAAATTAGAATAATTTAGAAGTAGATCGGCTTTATTTAAGCCGATTAAGACAACTACTCGGAAGATGATGATTTCAAGCAGTGAGAAAGAACACGGGCATCTCAAGCAAGAATCTTAGATATCCGTCGAGATATTGTTCATTATTTAAAAACCAGTTAACCAAAACACGTACGCATACTGCCTATTCCAAATCTGGATGCGCCTTCGAAAATTCAACCATTGACTATGAAGGACTTTGGTAGGGCTATCTTAAGATATAAACTTATTTACTATTAGTATACTCGTAACAAATTCTTGATTACGGAATTAGTTACACAAAAGATTGTTTGTGTGCGTATTTTCCCCTATCAGATAAAGTAACTACCAAGACTATGAAGGTCAAATACATATATATAAAGTGGTTTTACTGAATTTAACAAAGGAAAGAGTTGGAATAGCACCAATAAATATACGTTAAGATCTCAATATCATTCTGTTTCCGACAATTTACAGGCCACGTGACATTGAATTCTTATTTATCTCCATAATTGTTCTATTAAAGTTTTTATTTATACGTATGTTGGTTAATCCCACATATTTCCGTTCTGCCAAACATTGCAAAACAGCAGATAGGGTATGTGCCTATTTGCTTATCGCTCATTGAACTTGAAAGCCGGATTGATATTGCGGTCATCACAAATATCAGAATCTGTAGCTCAGTAGCTACACGACCAGCTATATGACAATCATTGGAAAACTGATTGAATTTAGAACGCGAATATAACTTGTATCTACCAAACACATTCAGCTATATTTATAAAACAAAAACGTGTCAGTTTAGTTACATCATTTATAACTCGAAACCGGTGGAGGTGAATTTTTATGATTGTTCATTTGTTAGATAGTATCATTGTGTCCGCATCGAAAAGCAGATTAACTAAATTATAATATTCAAAACTGATAATACCTATTGCATTTGTTGTATGTGTCCGATCCGTTGGTTTTTAGCTCGGATGGCGGACAAATCTGATGATTACATTTACATCTGTAAATGGCAATGGCATCCGATGGACATATCTATGTCCTTCTACTAGGGACGACTATCGACGGGCATATCTACTACAGATTCGCCGGACAACGACAGATGTACATGTATTGTACAAACATGGACAGGAAGCAGATGTCTGGTAGACACATCCGAGCACAATTTTGACCTCACATTAACGGGTTGGATCGCCGCAGACACGTTCACCAGACAGATGTGGCCAAATCCGACAGGCAGCCTATACTGAAGTCTAATATGCCTAAACGTGTGTAGCAAAGTAGCGGATTCGATCCGAGGTATGCCCACATAGGTCTGGACGTGTATGTCTAGGTTAGCCATTATTTAAGTGACGGATGAATGTTACTTAGTTATTTCTCAATTGGTCCTCCACGGAGCGGGGACGGTAAATATATTTGGATTGATTTGATTTGTGAGACCGTTTGACTTTTAATTTAAACTCAATTTATCTCCAATGCTAAAGCTTAAACTTCAATCCTGGTATAAGATAATCCTGTTTGGGAGTGTGTGTTTCCAATTTAGGTTCAAATTGTGGTAGAGCTTGTCTAATTAAATAAAAAGGTTCGCAGTTATTGACACTTACAAAATCTAATTTAAACATTTATGTTTGTGGTCGAACTAGCTGAGGGTAATGGGTTCGGCGAACCCCAACTGTCGGCACGTCCCGTCTGTGCCACTGAACGCTGGCAATTTGCACCCATTTGCATACTTCGGTAACAGATCACAGCCATTAACCGCATTTCAGTTGACTGCACTGCACAATATGAGAGATATGAGCATGCGAGCTATGTCGATTTTAAATGATTTATATGAAGTTTATGCCATAATGGCGTATTATTTGATTTTGGAGCAGCATTGGTTTTTGTTATAAATTGCTCCTCTTTGAGCAAACAATGTACCTATTGACCAACCTAATGACTTAAATATGTTATTTGACGACAAGTCTGGCCTAGTAGCTGAGTGCCAATGAATCCGACGGTCCTGGCTTCAAATCCTAGTAAGGGCTTTATTTGTGCGATGGGTACAGGTATTTGTTCCAGAGTCATGGGTGTTTTCTATATATTTAAGTATTTGTATATAATTATATATATTGTTTGGTACCACAACACAAGCTTTATTGAGCTTACCGTGGGACTCAATCAAATTGTGTATGGATGTCCTGTAATAATAATTAAATTTATATTATATATATTTGATTTTTCTTCCAAAAAAAAATAGAAATAAAATCACAAGTTTTTTCAATTTCAATTTGAATGGCGGATTAATTTGATTATATATTACACTAGCTGTGCCCCGCGGTGTTACCCGCGTTTGATTAGGGAAAAAACGTAGCCTATGTGTTAATCTAGGGTGGCTAAATCCATACCAAATTTTATTACAATCACTCCAGCTGTTTAGACGTGAAGAAGTAATAAACATACACACTCACAAACTTTCGTCTTTATAATATTAGTAAATATTTACGATAACGCTGGTTTATCCATTACAGTTTTTCAGTCTAGAAATAATATAGACGACAAATGCTACAACCCAGAATAGAGCTGTCTGGCGAACCAGAGCAAGGAGACCCGACCCCAAATAGAAGAAATACGGGGAAAAAAGTCTAGACATAAAAAGGGTTGAAAAAACCCGAAGACTGATACCTTGAGCTTAAATGTTTTAACGTTTATTTGGCGAAGAAATCTACTTTTTATTAGCTAATAAGAATTTTGTGGTTTTCAGTCATAGTGAGCGGGACTCACACTCAAAGTAAAGACCGCATAACCCACGGAAGCACTTAAAGGTTACCTATTCATTAACTGACATCTAACGCGTAAGAACAAAAGCCGCGATGTATGCTCTAAACTCTAAACAGACGTTGGAGACTTTGACACTCGACCTATTTTCAATGGTGGTCTGAGGGCCACCGCGAATGACGTCATGACGAATTTCTCAGATTGATTATTTGCGTCACTGTTTTGTCATTCGGTGCGAAAGAAAAATAGGGGAAAAAGCAAAATAATGATTTTCGATTCGATTTCGATTTTGTTGGTCGACGGCGACCACTATAACATAATATATTGGACAAACGTCGAGCAAGCTTGGAGTTTGTGTTTCGCAGTAAGGAGTAAAATTATCTTATACTTGTATTAAGTATCATTATCATCATCATTCCTACAACAACACAAGCCTTACTGAGCTTACCGTAGGACTAGGTCGATTTGTGTAAGAAAGGTCCCGAATATTTGTTTATTATTTATTTATTTTATTTATCATTTCAGCCGCAAGACGTCCACTGCTGGATATTAGCGTCCCCAAAATATGACTAGTATCATCTTGGGGGGAGTTATGACGGACAGTACCCATCCGTCTGTTTTCTCTTTCTCGCCACTTACGATATCCACGGGAGGAGATGGGAGGTACTTTTCCCAGGCGGCATCACACATCATAAGTACATTATTTATGTATATATACTATTATACTAATCTTGCTGAAAATCAATAAAGCTCTTAACAAAGCCATAAACATTTTACAAAGTTTAGAAACTCATAAATATAAAAGGTTAAGCTTTTCCCGCCGCGCCCCAACGAAAAATATTCGAGGTGATCAATAAAATACTTTCGTTTTCTCTTCAAGATTACAGAAGCTTAAATCATTAATTAAAATGAAAAATGCACTGGTCGGGCCGTCTGGTCAAATTACAGCTAATTAATTGTATTTTAAGTAGGAACTTCAGCTGGCAGTAGATAACTAAGAAACTTATTGTTTACCAAAAGTTATAAAACAATAATAGCTTACTACAGGAATTTATTGATATGTTTAATTGGTGTAAATAATTTTTACTAGATAGGTAGCGATGACGGCGTTGTACAGTCAGCAGCAAAAGTGGCTAAGCGTTTGAAGTGTTCAAAATGACATACACGCGCTCTTATTCTCTTGACAATAGAGATGTGTTGACCTCATTTTGAACACCTGAGACGCTTAGCCACTTATTCTGCTGAATGTATCCAACTACCTAGTTCAAATTATAAACCTAAGGGCCTTATCACACTTGCGATTTGCGAGCGAGTTGAAAGCGAAGCGAGCGCGTAACGAATTCGCCGCGAGCGTGTCACGAATTCGCCGCGAGTGCGCAAAGATTTTGCTGCGTACTCGCGTGAAAATGGAGGCGAGTTATTTGCGTCTTAGACAGTCAG
This sequence comes from Grapholita molesta, assembly GCA_022674325.2. Taxonomy (NCBI): domain Eukaryota; kingdom Metazoa; phylum Arthropoda; class Insecta; order Lepidoptera; family Tortricidae; genus Grapholita; species Grapholita molesta. The sequence continues at coordinate 11,008,248 of CP053132.2, read as the reverse complement.
TTACATAACGGATTCAGACGAAGTCGCTGCGCACTCGCGGGGAATTGGCGACGCAGTCGCGGCGTATTCGCTGCGCCCTCGCTTCGCTTTCAAGGACACTCGCTGTGTTTCCATGCTGAACCGCAATTGATAACCTTTGCAGTAGGAATGACCCGGAGCGGGCATCAAGCCCTCTGTTTCGCAATGTACTACCTATCTCCTTAAATAAAGACTTTGCCTCTGAGCACCAACAACCACTCGTCTCCACCGCCAGAGGAACAAACAAAAACACACACACACGCACACAAGTTATGCAAACCATGTCTACTTTGTATAAAAAGTTAGTTTTCGACTCCTTTCTGTTTTTTTGTAATCTCTTGTTTTCCAATAAATTAAAAATGAACACGGCTCTACTCACGTTTATTTAGTCACTCGCGCGACAAGTTTCGGAGAACAGGCCTTCATTTTCAAGCACTAAGAGTGCTGAGTGTCCGTTCGATTCGCCGATCGCGTCGCCGGCCCGTCGCGCACCAGGCCGGCGGAAAATGGAGGCCTACGTTCTCCGAAACATGTCGCGCGAGTGACTAAATAAACGGGAGTAGAGCCTTGTTAATTTTTAATTTATTTAATATGTCTCACGAAAGTTTAAATACAAAAACTCTTGTTTCCACTTGGTCATTGCATATTAATTGTATTTTTGTGCACATGTTGTTGGCTAATGTTTTTTGTTTATTATGCTATGTATTGTTTGGTATTGCAGTTGCCCCAAATAAATTTAAAAAAAGCCATCCAAGCACGCATACTTAAACTTCTAAACCTAATTAAGTAAAAAAGTATTCCAGAATTTCCAGATGCTTCGCTGTGTCGCAGTCACAGCCTATTCTGACAACGCCGCCGCATTGCCCTTGAACTCGGTGCATCGGTGTCCGTGCAACGTGCGCGTGTCAAATATTGCTCGTGAATTTCTGGAGTATTAATACATCGGACGGTGCGGTGGGAAGCCGGCCTAAATACTAGTTAGTATATTGTAACTATGTGCTGACGATGGTACTGACTTGAGGTATTTTTACTAGTCATGGCCAGGGACTAAATTTAGGTTAACTTAGTTGAGGACTATTTTAGAGTTAATATGTTTCTAACATACTGGTAGATGCTTTTGTTGCCGACTGTACTTTTTTCACACAAATTTCAACTAATGGTCGAGAGGATTCTAACGAACCTCAACGCGGCGGCATCTTAGAGTTGCTATCGCAATGTTCTGGCTCCAGCGTTAGATCAGATCAGTGGTACCATATGGCAGTGTGTTTGACCTGACCAAACAATGCAAGTTAAATAAAAGCTTGTAAAAACTATACAGTCTGGTAGGAGTCAAACTTTCTACCCAATCAGATTTGGTAGAAATCGTAGTAATCGCTTCCGTAGAACATATATACTTTTGAATTTACAATAGTAACTCAGAATACACGTTTGAACACTACTTTGTTGCGTAAAATATTCAATGCGTTGAAAAACCATAAAAGCCGCTAAAAGGTATTGATTTCCTGGTGGGTACGGCCTATCAAAAAATCTTAGGTAAATAAAAAAAAATGGTATAATATAATTTTCTCAAACATGCAATGAAATGTCTTCGTTACGTGCGTCATAATAGGCTTCGAAGTATCACGTTTAGGGCGGATCAACTCCAGAGAACAGGTAACGATTTTCATATAAAATTGAAGGCCTAGGCCGGGAAGTAATTTTTTTTTAAATTTTTATGTATACCTGGCGTCTGTGTTCATGAAGCCTGTTCAAACAGCTGAATTATATTTTTTTATCATTTTTAGTGACTAAATGATTAGCGGGCTAAAAAATAATCTCGCTTATTTCAGACGAAATGGTATGAAGAGATTTATTTTATTTATCATGTAAATGAATATTCATATCATCAGGTTATTACATTATTATATTTATTAGAGTTTGGCCAGTGAAAAAAATTGCTTTACTCACTTAAAGCATAGACGATTGAATCATACCGTCTCTTTCTTTCGCTTGCACTACGACCCCAAAAAAAGGGATGAGTATAGTTTATTTTTTCAACTTTAAGAGTAACAATCGAGTAATAATTGGTTAGCCAGACTCTATTCATGCTCTCAATTTTAAAATTGTATTGGCAACACCAAACACTACTCCACGCATGCGCGTTTTTGAACGCATTTTTGAGTCAACCAATCACAGGACACTTTTACTTGTTTTAATAATGGCGGAATGGAAAAGTTTCTCGGCGTGTAAAACTCTGTTTATTAAGACTAAATAGTGGTAAATGGTGTGATTCAATGCTTTTGTGACTTAGATATAGTGTTACGGGTGTATAAAAATTGAATAATATAACCGGGCCCGGTTTTATTTATCTATATTTTGTTATTGTGTACCGCCAAAGGCAGATGCCGTAGCGCCATCATTTAAAAGGTAAGTGCATTCTTTTTTGGTGGTTTTTCTAAATGTTGTATATAGTAATTAATGCCGGACTATTTATGATAGTCATTAATTATTACATCGAAGGCAAAAAAACTACAAAGCGGGATTGGAGGGACAATTAAAAAACTTTTGTCGTGAAGCTGTTTTGTTCAGTGGTATTTTTTTATTTATTTCATTGCATTAGTTTGAGAAAAGCACTATACATGCCTAGCCGTGAAAGGGTCTTGAAGGCTTCGTATACTATCCGGCCTCCCTACGGTCGGCCGTATATACAACTCAGCCTTCAACCCCCTGTTTCCCGGCGGCTGCAGTAATGTACTATTAGTCTTTAAACCGTCAACCGACTTACAAATCTAGTCAGTCGTAAATTTACTTTCTTACTTTAGTGGTTACTTTAAATCTTGTTATTGTTTGGACGACTTGTTATACATACAATAATCATATTCATGTACTTATCTGAGTAGATAAACGTAGCGTTTATACCTAAATGTTGCATATCATTTGCCTTACAATCAACGTCAACTGCAGATTCAATTAGCGGGCTACGAGAATGACATAATTGCATTCGAGAAGTTGCGGTATATTTCTCTAGTAGCTCATATTAACATACACTTAATGATTCTGCAGTCAAATTGAAACAGTTTGTAAGTAGAGGACATACTATTTTCTTCTAAATATACAACATGTAACCAAAATCGTGGGGGCCCACTTACGGGCTTATTCGGTGTCGTGTTTTGATTAGGAAAACGAAAATGAAGAAAAAAAAATGTTAATGCGAAATAATTTTGCACTATGTATGGAGGGTTGGGTGACATGTAGAACCTATGACTATGACATGTAGAAAAATGCTACCATTTTTTTGTGCTGACAGGCAAGGGAAATTTTAAAATTTGGAACATTGCATGCACCGTAATTATGTCGATATATGTATTGAATAAGGATTACTTAATAAATTTACATAGCTATATATAAGTAGATAACGTTAATATATCAGTAACAAACGAGACTAGGCCAGGAGGTATGTCTATTTATTCTCCTTAATCAGCTGTTGAAATGTTTGAGACTAGACTTTTCATATTATTACAATTAGTTCTATTTTCGTACTAAAATGGAACCTTTTCTATCGACTGTCGACAGAACAGTAATAATTTATTTTAAAAGAACTTTCTTGCTTCACACTGTATGTAGGTATAATACTCTACTTATTTTAAGATCACTTACCCAGACTTTACTTGTAATAAAAAAATAATGCCCACTTTATTGGTTTTCTACTTGCGATAAAGTGTCATAAACCCAAGCTTTCAGTAGATTTTATCACCACTGTACCTAGTAAGGTTAAGTTCATACTTTTTAAAGGTGAAAAGGTCACAAAACTAGCAAAGCCTGTTAAAGTTTGTCAAACGAACAAACAAGTGTGTAAGTTACAGGCTATACACGGAATAGTTGATTTAACAGAAGTATATTAATAACGACCTGTAATGTTACATTATTTGATTGTTATACCTTTACCCTTACCATGAGTCGTGACATTGAGGTTTTCGATAACGAGGATCGAGTTTACTATCTGTGCATCTCGCTTGTACTATTTTAGTGCGAGCGAGATGCACAGATAGTAAACTCGATACTCGTCATCGAATACTTTAAAGGCACAACTCATGGTAAGGGTACTTTTTCATTTACTACCTATAACATACGTATTGTAGGTATGTGATTGTGAATTACAAAAAACCTAATTTCGATTAGTAAAAGTTTTGAAACGTAATAAAACTTATGTTATCACAAAGTTCGAACGAATCGGCTATAGGTAGGTACCTACTGTTCATATGAAACGATACCCTTTTGAAATAAAAGAATAGAACAGAAATAATTTATTCATAGACACATTGTATAAATGACGCAGGTTAAAGCACATTCGGTTAAAAAATATGAATGAGCCACGAAATGGCCTCATTTAAGAGTTGTCCTAACAGAGGTTAGGTCTGATTATTCGGTGACATCACTATAAATAGTTTGGTGGTCAGGGATACTAATACTTGTACTCGTATTTAATAGGGTTATTTAATTAAATTATTAAGGTTGATTGTTCAGAACTGATACCGCGAACATCGAAGTTCGTAAATTTAGAGTATCTTTTTTTACTCCAAGTAAGGCGTAATGAGAGTCACAGACAATGGTACGAAATTTACGAATTACCATTTTCGCGGTAGCGTCTCAGAGGCTCTAGTGTAGGAGTAACTTTCTTTTGACGTTAAAAAACGTCTCGAACACGTAATGTTATTTATATGGGAAACACTAACGCGATAGTAAAGTAATATTGCGTTAAAAATTTACACTCAGTGCTCAGGTACAGAGCCCCGAGTGTAAGTTTTTAAAGTAACTTTATGTCACGAACGCCTTTGAGTTTCCCATATAAATAACATTATCATTATCAGTTACGCGTTCGTAAACGGTTTTCTACGTTAAAAGAAACTAACACTAGAGCCTCTGTACAGTAAAGAGTCCAAGTAGTGTGTAGATCTAGTAGATATGAAACACTATTCATAGTTTACATTAAAAAAATATATGTATAACTTGTTTACGAGATCAAAACACATTGAAACAAGACAAGGAATGTCTGGCGGACTCCAAACTAGGCTGAGCCTGTATCTCTTGGAGCCATTATTTTCTACGTTTTCATAGGTAGGTACTATTTTTAAATAAATTACCCTCTTTCTAAATTGCACGACCTATATCTAGCAGGGGTAATAGGATAAAATGGATACAAATAGGGCAAGGAAACGCGTCAGTTTTGTAAGTCTATAAATTTTGTGTCGATCGTGTTTTGCCGCCTTGGCAGACTAAGAGCCGCCGTAACTCGGTCAAGGGAAAATATGCCGAGAATTCTAGAAAAATAGGTTATGCCTAGCGTCTCAATCAGGCGTGGTTTATACAGAGTTTATAAATTCCTTACGTACCGTACCTACTCAATGATTTACTATTTTTTTGTACATAAACTTTCGTCACGCGAATGCCCAAAGGATGACACCTTTCTGTCACCTCTATTGACAATGACTTAACGTTTAAAGTGGCATTCTTTGGGACGCTGCCGCTGTCGGGCACCCGGACCTATCCCCTAATAACATTAAAAAAACTTTGATGTGCTGTCGATGGGTCTCTTCAAAGTTGAGGCCTTTTAATCTCTCCTTAGTAATAAGTTATTAATCTCTCCTAAGTAATAATAATTTTGCCGTGTGATGCCGGCTGATTAGAATAGCACCACCCCATCTCCTCCCGCGGGTGTCATAAGAGGCGACAAAGGGAAAAATTCTACGGACGAGCAGCAGCGTCCGTCGAAACCCACTCTACAGCTACTGCGGTCGCCAACCCGCCTGTCAGGCGTGGCGACTATGGCAACTACCCCCAAGATGATACAAGTCATATTTGTGGGAGGCCTATGTTCAGCAGTGGACTGCATACGGCTGAAATGTAAGTAATAAGCATGAGTAAAGTTGCATTACTCTAATCTACCAACTACCGCGGGGAAAACCATGTATGAAAGTTGGTAAATAAGTAGGTAGTGATCGTGCAATTTACGTAACTTTCTATTATAATTATAAACGAGAGGGCGACGATTTAAAGTTAATTCAATGATTAACGATAACTATGACACAGTTGTCACAGTCCAAAAGTAAAATACGTAATGTGAACTAATCGATTATTAATTTACACAAACAGCGACTAAGCTAACTAAGCTGGACTCGATTCAAAACCGATCACAGCTGAATGAAGTTCAAACAGATTCGCTGCGAGGCCGCGCCGCCCATCAGGTCTGCTGGCAAACATCCCAACCGTTAGTTCAAGGACAGTGCAGTGCTCTGCCATTGATCAAGGATAAACTATTTATCAGTAGCGACACTAGCAACGCATGTGACACGTATTAGTGTCATCATTATCAGCCGGAAGACGCTGCTGCACAATCTGCACATAGGCCTCTCCCAAATACGACAAGTATCAGTTTGGGGTGTACAGATACGTGCTGCTATGTATTGGTTGAAGTTCAATCGATATAATTAATGATAATGACATACTCTTGGATATAATTTGCAAACTGTGGCGTTAGTAATTTTTTATATGTTTGTCGTTGAATTTAGAGGCACAAAGCAAGGTCCCAACCAAGGCTAATCTAACAAGCTAACAACGTTTTAACCTTTGAAGAGCATTTAAGCCAACTTGGACCACCCAGGGTTAGCCAACTACGTCAGAGTTATGGGCTATAAGGTAAAAAACGTGTATTTAACATTTTGTGTTTGACTGTTCATTGCAGGATCTCCTACACTTTCTATATTACAATAATAAAGAAAAACTAAAATACTCTAACGCATAAAAACTTTTTTACCGCATTTTTAGATCGGAAAGCCTAATTGACATTAGCTGGTTAGATGAACTTTTGAATACTGTTGTTGAATGATAAAATTGTTAAATTCTAAATGTTTTAGTGTTACCCTCTCTTGCTTAAATTTAGACGCGAGCTAGCGAAAGATTTCAAAATTGAACCACAGGCATAACGAGTATTTGAAAACGAGTGGAATCATGACCGTTGGGACAGTTTTAACGCACTAAACACTCTACTCCCTTGTAAATGTAAAACAAATAACTATTTCAGTCACGTAGTGGTTGTAAATTCATTGCCATAATTTATTGTTTGTCCTTGGCAATGTCCGAGTGTGCATGTCGGTTTATGAGTAACACGATAATTGTGAAATCCTTATCGCGTCGGGTTTTTTAAATAATGAAAAAGCTTGCACATAGTTTGTGGGCAGAATGAGTTGGTTAGCGAGATAAATATTTTATAAACAAAAATGTCTTAGTGTAAGTTATGGGTTTAGTGGGAAATTGCGTCAATGAAAAAACAGTGTGAATCGCCGATTACTGAGCGTCGAGTACTATTCGAATCGTGACATTTTAAACTCTCACAGAAATGAACAAATGGCATTTTACAAACATGAATGACAGCAATTATTAATCGTGGGTATCGAAACTATACATTTTGTGCAAAAACGTATAGTTTCGATAACGAGTAACACGATAATTGTGTAATCCTTATAGCGTCGGGTTTTTTAAATAATGAAAAAGCTTGCACATACTTTGTGGGCAGAATGAGTTGGTTAGCGAAGTAAATATTTTATAAACAATAATGTGTTTTTTTTTTTTTATGATATAGGAGGCAAACGAGCAGACGGATTGCCTGATGGTAAGCAACTACCGCCGCCCATGGACACTCGCAACACCAGAGGAGTCACAAGTACGTTGCCGGCCTTTAAGATCCTTATACGCTCTTTACGTGTTTGTGTAAGTCGTGGGTTTAGTGGGAAATCGCGTTAATGAAAAATCAGTGTAGAATCGCCGATTATTGAGCGTCGAGTACATATTCGAATCGTAACATTTTAAGCTCTCACAGAAATGAACAAATGGCATTTTACAAACATGAATGATATCAATTATTAATAGTGGGTATCGAAACTATACATTTAGTGCAAAAACGATGGTAAGAAACTTTAGTGTGAGATTATTTTCGAATTCGTGTGCACGACTCTCAAAAATCGGCCTCCTGGCCCTGTTTCGATTTTTAAGATTGTCAAACTTGATTGTCAACCAGTGTTTAACTCGAATGTGTTGCATTATATTGGGGGCCTTATATTTTGTATGCATAAAATACTAACTGTAATTCTAAACAAACAATACTTATCTAAATATACTTCTCATATCCTATGCTATAACTGCCGTCGAGAGATTCGCGCGTACAGCACTTACTCGTACACGTAATATATTTAGATATGCATCACGTCTTGTCCCATTTCCGTCAACATATAATACAATTATCAACACGTGCCTTTCCCTGCGCGTCCAAATATTTTCCAAGTACCTAGCTAAGTCTGTAATCGATATTGATGGGACGCCAGTTGAATGTTTGTCAACGACCTAAATAACGGGGGCACATTTTGACATTCGTTTTCATTTTGACAAGAGTTCGTCGCATTGTCTACACTAAGGGTAGATTTTATTTGTTTTTTGAATTGAATAGGCTCCGAAAATACTGTACTACCTAATTCGAACATTTATTCACCATTCGAATCTTAAATTATCCGTGATGAACATACGAAATATTATTTAAAAAAAAAATTTATAACTTATATACCCGTGTGAAGTAGAGGCGGAGAGCTAGTTTATTATAGTACTCTCTTTGAAATCGATTGCAAGTATTAGAAAAAAAGGTTTTTTGTTACTAAATATACCGTAGGAATAGTATAGCTGAAAAACATGTTTTCATACAGTAATTACATAATAATTGTTTAAAAATCAAAATCTTCGCCAAAGATACAGCTTATTAAGACAGGACTTCTAGAATCACTCTTGTCTAAATCTAAAACTAAAATAACCCGTTTTTGCCTTCAATTGGCAATGCTATACATTACTAAAGCTATAAAATCGCAAATCCAGTTGACGTAATACAATCCTAATGTATACGTTCTTTACCCAGTCACACGTGTTTCATTTCCACTCAAGAAACGTAATATTTTATCGATTCACTCAAAAAACAAACTTATCGTAACCAAAATAAAGCACATAATACATCTCACAAATATGTTACGTGTCGGAAAAGCGTGCCGATATAACATACCGCACGTTCGTAAATAATCGGTTCCGATCCGTGTGGCTTCCAATTTGTCGACCTAGTGCGCTGAGACCGGTCCCATACTGTGACAAATGCTTAATCAAAACTTACATACTATTCTGTAATATTATTGTACTACGACGGCAATACGATCGGTTTTACTTACAAATTATATACTCGTATACATTAACATAATAATCACAGCAACTGTACAAATACTAAACTAGATAGGTATGAGAGGTAGGGCACAGCGTTGACCATCACGCTTGAATCTGGGGCAGCCCAACTGGGGAAGTACCTCCTCCTTATAGAAGACCACAGCCATAATAGCACTGCCACCTCTCAGGTATGTAGTGTTGTGTTCCTGATGGTGAGTAAGGTTCCCAGAGCTCCAACTCCAACCCCCCTTAAAGGCCGGCAACGCGCTTGTGACTCCCCTGGTGTTGCGAGTGCCCATGGGCGACGGTAATTGCTTAACACCAGGCAATCCGTCTCCTCGTTTGCCGCCTATGTCATAAAAAAAAAAAAACTAGCTTCAATCCAATATTAGAAATGGCCATTACGGCATTATATCAAGGATGCTGAAGGCATGCTCTCGTTGTATCGGAATGCTGATACGTCACGCTTGACTTAAAATGATCGCCTTCGTCATTTGTAAATACATCAATAAATAAGTTGTGTTACCAAGTATGAACAGATCACCGACCAAAAAAATTTGCATGACATTTGAAAAATACACTTTCAAATATTTTACAAATATTATTATTATTTTTTATTATCCCGTCTTGAACACCGGAGGTCCTCGTCGTTTTTTCATAAGTATATGTTATCTATTTCAACTTTTAATTTATACAGGGTGTAAATCTTATATGGGCGAATCTCTTAACGGAGGGTAGAATAGGGCATAAGAAATATATTTAGATAACTTTTGCTTAGAAGTACAATAAATTTTTTATCCATATAAAAAAAATCGGCCCGCAATGTAATGCAACACACTCGAGTTAAACAGTAAACACTCGTTGACAGTTCGTTTCAAAAGCTCATATCGCGTAATGTTCGCAGTAGGTACATTACTGCTCAGAAATTTTACAAAAATTAATTACATATGTATAATAGGTATAATTAAAGAAAAACCTTTTGGTTAATGATTATACTGGTAAATCCTATGTCTGGTTTAATTATTCGCCCGTATTAGACTTACACACAGTATAGTAGTATTACTACTTAAAAATCAAAGCAAATAAAAAAAATATATATATATTTCATAAAAAATAATTTGATTTGTTCTTAGTTTTATTTTTCAAATGTTAAGGTTTATTATGAATGTTTCAAATATGTGACATTATCTATTATAAGGGACCTTATTGTCGATGGCGTTTACGCCGTTGTTCAAGATGCCGCAATACAAACGCAACGCGGTTCGACGCAAGCGCCATCGACAATAAGGTCCCTTTTGCTAGATAATGTCACATATAATGTCTAAACACTATGATACCGGCAATTTGTAAACACAGAAAGACGTTGAGATTACATCTAGGAAAATATCTACTTAATTATATGGTTTTGCTATTATCAGTATTTTGCTTTTGTTTACTGAAGGCAACTACTGTAATTTATGATATGAGTAAGCGTTAAACATAGCTAAATGAAAATAATAACTACTTTATATCTAGGTAATTGGTATTATTAAAACAATTATTTTATTTCTGGACCTAAATATGTAATTCTGTGAAACTAAAAACAACTTCCTTTGAGTGGCGCGATAGTCTATAATTATCTAAGTACCTTATACAACTGCTAGTTAGTTTTTTTTTTTTTTATGAGAAAGGTGGCAAACGAGCAGACGGATTGCCTGATGGTAAGCAATTACCGTCGCCCATGGGCACTCGCAACACCAAGGGAGTCACAAGCGCGTTGCCGACCTATAAGTGGGTTGGAGCTCTGGGAACCTTATTCACCATCAGGAACACAACACTACATACCTGAAAGGTAGCAGTGCTATTATGGCTGTGGTCTTCTGTAAGGAGGAGGTACTTCCCCAGTTGGGCTTCTAAAAAAAAAGTTAGTTATGTAATGAAGATTTCGATTTTATTATAAATTTGACTGTAAGTACAACTGGTTAATGATGACAAGACAACGTTAATTCAGATGACAAGAATAATTAATCAATAACGTTCGAGTAAGTACGGGACGATAATAGGCTAAAAATACAAAGGTTTTCTATTGAAAGGAGTTTCCATTAACGGCCTGCTCGCGTCCACTGAAACAGAAACGATATGAGAATCGATTTACAGCCACTACCTATACGATTTCAATTAATCTGGGTAATTTAACGAGAAAATTGATTAGCGGTTGGGTACAATTTGTAAAACCTTTTGGATTATATTATATCATACATTCAAGGATTCTTAAAAAGACGGAATAGATAAAATGGTGGCTAGAATGTTAAAGTGTATTATAAAATGGCAAGAAGCACTACAAGGTAGAATTTATGGGAGATTATATGACCCGTAACTGAGGTGAATCAGAGGAAAAAATATTTTACAGGGTATTGCATATTCTTTATACATATGTAGGTTGCAAGAATGCCTTTACGAATTGCCAAGCGTTAACAGTTTTGCTGCCAAAATCAAGGCTCTTTTGAGTTTTTTTCCTCAGACCGTATTGTACCTACTTATATTAATATCATTTTTTATTTAACAAAAACAAAGAGCTGTTTAGATTTTACTGACAGTGTCACAGCTCGCTAATGTGAGAAGCACAGTTAAGTAATATCATTTATATGACGATAGGCTTGGCCTCATAGGTAGTGACCCTGACTATAAAGCCGATGGTGCTGGGTTCAAGGGCATCCCTGTAAGGGCATTTATTTGTGATTTGTGGACTTTTGTTCCTGAGTCATGGGCGTTTTTTAAGCATTTATATATTATATGTATCGTTGGTTGAGTACCCACAACACAAGCCTTCTTGAGCTCACCGTGGGGCCAGTCAATTTGTGTCACATTGTTTTGTAATATTTATTACTTATTTCTATGTATTAAGCTCGCAATAAAGTGGAATACATTCCCAGTCCGACGTGCCAAGAGACCAAATTCTTGTCCAGACAGAAGTTCGAGTTCTGAGGTGAATGACATGAGATGGAATTTAGCATATTGAGCGAGGTTTAGAAGCTTAAAATTCAATATAGAGATAACTTTACATGGCTTTTATACTGAGCAGTGTACCTACGTATAGATATAGGAGATTGTTGCTAATACTACGTTTGAAATGCGATATTAATATGATAAAGGTAGAAGTTAATTTAACTGGTGACCAAAGCCTTGGCCGCTTCCTCGCACAACATATTATCGTTGCTCGTTGTATCGCAATGCATATCTGCATGCCGCCACGACAATGCCTCAAGGGCCTATTTTAGATTTATTTAATTAGTATTTGTTGAGTAATATTTCTGTATATTCTTTGAAAATAAGAAAATGACGCATTAAAGAATAGATAATAATAATAATTAGATAGAGGAAGTGACCGCCGGTGGCCTGCCGGTAAAAGCGTGCGACTTGCAATCCAGAGGTCACAATTTCAAAGCCCGGCTCGTACCAATGAATTTTTCTACAAAATATCATTTGTTATAACTAGTCGCTTTTCGGTGACGGAGAACATCTTGAGGAAACCGGACTAATCCCAATAATAAGGCCCAATTTAATGCCAGATAGTCTCTTTCATAAAACTACTGCGAACGGCAATAGCCTAGGATTACTTGTCAAGTGGACCCTAGGTTCCAATGACAAAAATGGAAAATTTAAAATACTATAAGTTACTTACTTACTGCTAGTGCTTACCCTTTCTTGACATTTAGTCCGAAGAAATAGGGTTATTCAATATAATTAAACAGGCACGTAATGTATTCAGTAATGTACTGATCGCGATAACGAATGAAAACGATAGCAATGGAAAGCCTATTTTAGTTTCTCCTTTCTGTATTTTAAGCGATACCTATTTGAGTAAAGCAAGGGGCTTACTGTCAATCAATGACACCTCCAGTTTTGCCTGATTTTGAGTTGGGCGGAAATTTTAAAGAGATGAGTTATCAACCCTACTCATTATGTTTTTTGAACATCTTAAATTCACAGTATTTTAACTGGCTTCAAAAAAAGAAGTACTTAATTCTTCGTGCTTGTTTTTTTAATGTTCGTTACCTCAGAACTCCGTCCTTTATAGACTGATGTATTTTTTGAAATAAATGTGTAAGAGACTTATCTAACGACAATAGGTTTGAGGCGAAAAAAAAAACTCCCTCACTACAAACGTCTACGGGAGCTACCCCCAAAAAAAATTTCAATTTTATTTCCACTTTTTTGTCTCGATAAATACACATAAATACAAATGTCAGTCTCCTAGTATAACGGATCACTTAGCTAAGCTGTGGACGGACTAACGGTCATAACTATAAGGGTGGCGAAACTATAAGGGTTCCTAGTTAACTATGGAACCCTAAAAAGGTTCTTTAGGCATTGTACCAAGGATTCTAGCGGCATTCCCTCATAGCTAATACATTGTGCGAGGAAGCCGCCAGCTTTTCGGTCAATGTTTTAAAGTAGGACACTCCATTACATTGCCCCCCCTAGTTTGCGTAAGGTATTTATTGATGTTCGTTAGGGCCTTACTATTTCCATTAATATTTCATTGTAATCGATGCTTGTGTTAATTAATAAAAAACTAGGTCATAATGCTCTTGTATTATCGCGTCTGAAAATATGTATACATTTTATGTGGCAAAAACATGTAGTCCCGGCTCTTTTACCGTGTAGCTTAAAGTCGTGGATATATGTTTTGATGTTTTTGTTACATTAAATTTACTTGTAGGTATCTAAGTTTTCCAAAGTGAGCATACTGATAATCAATCACACAATGACATCAACGAAAACCTATATTTATTCATGAATAACAAAAACAGTTATAAAACAACAATAAGTATATAGAATCAAAGCAAAAAACTAACCGGACAGTCACCCACGAGTTGTCCCCGGCGCAAAAGTGCCCATGACGCCGCGTTACCGTGAAATGAATACGAAGGTTATATTAAAACCTATACCTATTAAAATGACTTTGACGAAATCGAATCGACGAAAATTTAATACAAACTCAATCCGGATTATTCGACGCTCATGCCATTATTGTTTCTTCCTAGTCGCGATTCTGCACAATATGGATTCCACACATTTGCTTTTGATCACATTCTTTATTCTTCGCAGTCATTAGTTTTATACAATCCGGTTTCTTCCTAGTCGCGATTTTGCACAATATGGATTCCAAACAGTTGCTTTTATCACATTCCTTATTCTTCGCAGTCATTAGTTTTATACAATCCGGTGTCTTCCTAGTCGCGATTCTGCACAATATGGATTCCACACAGTTGCTTTTGATCACATTCCTTATTCTTCGCAGTCAGTAGTTTTATACAATCCGGTTTCTTCCTAGTCGCGATTCTGCACAATATGGATTCCACACAGTTGCTTTTGATCACATTCCTTATTCTTCGCAGTCAGTAGTTTTACACAATCCGGTTTCTTCTTAGTCGCGATTCTGCACAATATGGATTCCACACAGTTGCTTTTGATCACATTCCTTATTCTTCGCAGTCAGTAGTTTTATAGAATCCGGTTTCTTCCTAGTCGCGCTTCTGCACAATATGGATTCCACACAATTGCTTTTGATCACATTCATTATTCTTCGCAGTCAGTAGTTTTATACAATCCGGTTTCTTCCTAGTCGCGATTCTGCACAATATGGATTTCACACAGTTGCTTTTGATCACATTCCTTATTCTTCGCAGTCAGTAGTTTTATACAATCCGGTTTCTTCCTAGTCGCGATTCTGCACAATATGGATTCCACACAGTTGCTTTTGATCACATTCCTTATTCTTCGCAGTCAGTAGTTTTATACAATCCGGTTTCTTCCTAGTCGCGATTCTGCACAATATGGATTCCACACAGTTGCTTTTGATCACATTCCTTATTCTTCGCAGTCAGTAGTTTTATACAATCCGGTTTCTTCCTAGTCGCGATTCTGCACAATATGGATTCCACACAGTTGCTTTTGATCACATTCATTATTCTTTAATATGGTACGCATTTTATTCATTACCTTTTTTTATGGGTAACTGAATAATTATAATTAAGATTACGTTTGCTTTTGAGGAGTAAAGGTACAATTAATGAGTAATGAAAATGTATCACCATTCTCGTCAGTACAGTCATTTACCACATTCACTCTAGCATAAACGGTAATAAAACAAATAACTATTAATATGCACCTCTTCGAAAAACTTTACCTAGCCAATTATAAGCAAATTGGTATAATTATAATCCGATGTATGTATGGTAATGAAACATGGAAAATGGTTATGACATTATATTTATGGTAATGAAAATATGGTGATGGTAATGAAAATACCAATTCCATCACTGTATTTTACCATAAATATCATTACCATTTTCCATATTTCATCAAGTAGCATTAAAGCTAGTCGACTGTACATATATGAAGGATTTAAGTGAAAAACCCAAAATCTGATTTTTGTATTGTGAGTGCACAGATAACAGAAATAAACGAGAACAATTCTTCAGTCTTAAATAGTAGTTCCTTTTAAAAGTAAACTAAAGTCTTGATTTTCTTCTTTCGTTTCGTTTTAATTGTTTTTTCTTCTTAATTTTGCTTCATGTAACTTTTCCTCATGAGTTTCCTTTTGTTTAGGCATGTTGATATTTGTAAATGAGGCAAAGGGTGCAAAGTGTAGAAGAATTGGTAAGATTTTATGATAATAACCCATGGTTAATTTAATCACACGGAAAAAACATAGATTAATATTTAATAATGGTAATGAAATATTTCATAACCATTCTTTAATATTCATTACCGTTTATGCTAGAGTGAATGTGGTAAATGACTGTACTGACGAGAATGGTGATACATTTTCATTACTCATTAATTGTACCTTTACTCCTCAAAAGCAAACGTAATCTTATTATAATTATTCAGTTACCCATAAAAATGGTAATGAAAAAAATGCGTACCATATTAAAGAATAATGAATGTGATCAAAAGCAACTGTGTGGAATCCATATTGTGCAGAATCGCGACTAGGAAGAAACTGGATTGTATAAAACTAATGACTGCGAAGAATAAAGAATGTGATCAAAAGCAAATATGTGGAATCCATATTGTGCAGAATCGCGACTAGGAAGAAACAATAATGGCATGAGCGTCGAATAATCCCTCAATCCATCGTTGTCGTAACCGACTATCAGGCTGCCGCAAAAATCACTTCGCTTTCGTACGATTGTCTAGCTGACGAAAATTATACCTGCCGATAAATTACGCCTTAATTGGAGAAATACGCCCAAAATTTTCTAACTTCTGTTTTCGCAGGAGGCGTTCTTACACGTCAATATAGGCGTTCAACTAAATAAAACACTCTCATTCTTATAAACTCAAGTAAATAAAGTGCTTGTCAATTCGGTGACTAGAATAATATATAACTTTACATTCTGCTAAAAGGACTTTTTCAGATGAACATTAGCGTACCAATAGCATAGGATATAAAGCCATCCTTTTCTTTTTAGTTGACTGTGCTTAGTTTAGAAAGAGATGGGAGGAATTATTTCGAGACTGCGACATTTTGCTAACCAGACTAAAGTCAATGGTTGCAGTGGTTTATTCTGGCACGTAGATCTTTTAATGTCGAAAGCTTTGTATAAAACCTTTCATTTCGCCGTCAAATTGAAACAAACTTTTTCAATCCCACTTAGAAACTTATACTGAGTATACTGAATACTGTGTAATCATTATAAATACATTACGGCAGTCAACGCGAGTGGTGTGTCCTGACTCGGCTTGAAGATGGGTACCAGAGCTTACCCGAAACATGTCGCCTAGTGCGATATAATTACACGTGTGTGATCATTATAAATATATTACGGCAGTGGACGCGATCGGTGTGTCCTGACTCGGCTTGAAGATTGGAACCAGAGCTTACCCGAAACATGTCGCCTAGTGCGATATAATTACACGTGTGTAATCATTATAAATATATTACGGCAGTCAACGCGATCGGTGTGTCCTGACTCGGCTTGAAGATTGGAACCAGAGCTTACCCGATACATGTCGCCTAGTGCGATATAATTACACGTGTGTAATCATTATAAATATATTACGGCAGTCAACGCGATCGGTGTGTCCTGACTCGGCTTGAAGATTGGTACCAGAGCTTACCCGAAACATGTCGCCTAGTGCGATATAATTACACATGTGTAATCATTATAAATATATTACGGCAGTCAACGCGATCGGTGTGTCCTGACTCGGCTTGAAAATTGGTACCAGAGCTTACCCGAAACATGTCGCCTAGTGCGATATAATTACATGTGAGTTTATCCGTTTGTAACTAAGTAGTAGTAATATGACTTACAACAGTTTTAATTGTAATATTAAGGCAGTCTATTTATACATTACGTTTTTTAGGGTATTTTTTATTAAACGTTTTCGGATTGATTTACTTAAAATAAATATAGAAAAAATATGATTAGGTATGCGAAATAAAATAATTATCATGCAAATTGTACGCCAAACGTTATTTTTATTAAGCGTAGTACACATATTTGTCTAGGTAAAAAACTTTACGCTAACAGTATTTTTTGTTTGATTAATCACGCCATATAAAATTCAATCTACTATCTATCTACATAAAATGATTACCATAATATCATAGTTATGAAAAAGAAAGGCTGCCAAAAACAATTTATACCCATAGTCGTCCCGCAAAATAAAAAGGTTAATGGCCCGGTTTAGCCATCTCATATAAAATCCTCCATTAAAGCTAAATTATATTCAAGTCATATCAGTACTAATGGCAAAGTCACCCCAATGACTTTGCATCCCTTCTAATGTACGTGTAATGGCTCGCTCATATGAAATATATAATGTAAGCAACCTTAATCCCCGCGCAGTTCGTGCTTAGGCTGTTAAACACTGTTATAAATAAATAAATATATATTTTAATTAGATGTGTAACAGAATGCTTTATTTAACATAAAAAATAGGAAAACCATAGCTAACAGTTAAAAAAATAAAAATTTATTCAAATAAAATTAAAATACATTAAACCTAAATAAATCTAAAATAAGCTACGTTAAATCTAAAACAAAAAGAAAAAACCTGCGGCATAGATCCCATAACGCTGGCGGCGTTACCTCTCTTTTAATTACGAGTAGATTGAAATAGTTTTCATAAAATAGTCTCGTTACGCTATCAGAAATAACGGCTAATATGTACCTACACCTTTAATATGAGGTCCATATGGGTAAGACTCTGCCAAGTGCCCTCCCATGAACCAGTCACAGTGGGTTACTTTGGTGGAGGCGTATGTCTAGCTGTGGACGGCTCATATGATGATGATGATGATGATGAACTACAATGTTTATTTTCAAACAATGGCATATTATATTATTGACATGTTAATCAAAATAACCAGTACAAGTTATAATAAATACGGGTACATACCGGAGTACCTACTTTCATAAAAATCCTTTTAAGGACGACATGTCTCCGCGGTCTGAAATGAAGACGTCAGAGGTAATTTTAAAGTTCATATACGCGTTTAAGAGTCGTTTGTACTTGTAGCAATGTGTGAAAACTGTGAAAGTTTAAATAATATTTAAGGTTACAGAAAAGCGACTCTAAAATCAGTTACAGTTTACAGTCGCCTTGCTATAACCTTATTTTTTCCAGCCTTTTTACATAAATGTCTACATATTTAATAATAGAGGGAGTATAAGAATATTTATAATTTAAAAACTTTTTTTCTATATTTATGTTCCCACTACTTACAGGCGAGCCCACTAGCATAACTAAGTAACCAGCGTCACCTAACTTTTTTAATCTAATATAAAGCAGAATATTAAAGCGCTTGTCATTCCAGGTTCCCACTGCAAAGTTAATTTAAACCGTGTCGAGGGAAATGAATTAATATAATTTAACGGGAATTTGGAAGGACTTTTTTGTCAGCGTGGTTTCGGAGTGGGTATGAAAAAGTCTAATTAGTTGTCTATGTAGCTATTCCCTTTTTATAATAATTAATAAATAAAAGAATTAACTATATTATTTGTCATTATAATACCCACCTGCCTAAGGCTTGCGTAAAGCTATATTTTAATTTAAAAGTGCAATCAAAGTCTGCTTTGCGATAAAAACGGTAACTTTAATAACGGCGAACTTGCATCTCAAATGAGGAATGAGCTCGTTTTATTAAATAAATAAAAGCATGGAACGTTAGGTTAGAAAGTGGCTAAGCTCAGCAGGTTGGCTATTTACCGGCGGTGTGGCGGCGGCTATTTAACGTGTTGCAAAGTAAAATGTATAAAGGTATATTATTTGAAAGATACCGATGAATTTTCATGAAATTTTCGCTTCTAATTTGTCAAGTGCCTGACTACTTATATAAACTGATATTTTCGTAACATATCAGTTTATACTCGGTGAACAAAAAAATATCAGCCAAAGAACGTCCATTGCTGGACATAAGCCTCCCCCAAAGCGACCCACAGTGACCGGTTTTGCGCCACCCGCATCCATTGGATTCCCGCGATCTTTACCAGGTCGTCGGTCCACCTTGTGGGGGATAAGCCCACGCTGCGCCATCCGGTACATGGTCGCCACTTCAAAACTTTTACGCCCCAACAGCCATTGGTTCTACGTGCAATGTGCCTCTTTTGGTGAAAGATTATTAATTATACATTTGAAGTATGACTTGGTTTTGCTTAATTAGTTAATGATTAAATATTAAACTGAAACAAATGCCATACTTTTGTTATGCGTGATATAATTATTGTAATTTTTTAAGCATCTCAACAAATGTGATATTCTCATAAATCTCATAATGGTATAAATTGAAGGCTTGTAAGTAACCTTTCAGCCAGTAAGCAAACTTTCAACGAACCCTTATAAGAACAGCTGAAACCCACGGCCTCGACCTGACATTATATATTCTGTATAACAAGGTATGTATTGTATAGTAACAGCGGTTGCCGACATCGATGGTATATGATCAACAGAAATGATTAAGTGCTTAAACATAGGCGCTGACGGAAGATTATCACTGTGGATTCCACTTGTTCCATTCCAAAACAAGTGACTCTAGACCAGTATACCATTTTAGTTTATTAAAATTGTTCAAGTTTTAAATGTATATACCTATGTATCGTTGTTAATTTTTTGCTAGCATTATACAGTGTGTAAGTCTAATACGGGCGAATCTCTTAACGGAGGGTAGAATAGGACATAAGAAATATATTTAGATAATTAGCTTTTGCTTAGAAATGCAATAATTTTTTTATCCATATAAAAAAATTCGGCCCGCAATGTAATGCAACACACTCGAGTTAAACACTCGTTGACAGTTAGTTTCAAAAGCTTATATCGCGTAATGTTCGCAGTACATTACTGCTCAGAAATTTTACAAAAATTAATTACATGTGTATAATAGGTATAATTAAAGAAAAACCTTTTGGTTAATGATTATACTGGTAAATCCTATGTCTGGTTTAATTCATCGCCCGTATTAGACTTACACACAGTATAAGTTGTAATTGAATAAAGATTCTATTTATCTAATAGTTGACACATTTGTTTTTGATTGATGAATGATCATGTAGTTAAAGGTACTACGACGGTCTTCATTTGTTAGCTATCCGTGGGTATAGGAGGGTTACTATTTTATCGCTTATAGAGTTTCGTCTTTATTGCACGAAACTCTATCGGCCGTCCGACAACTATGGTGACGGACGATAACAAGCATCTTTGGCTTGTTAGAAACATATAACATAACACTTATGTAGCCAGCCTTATGTACCTACACCCTTTACTAATTACTACTTTGTGTACCTATATTCGGGAGGCGTAGGCGGAGCCGGATCGAGCTAACGTGCAGAGGGATTTCGACAATTTAAGTATATGTAAAGGTTACACTAAGCCGATGCTGCCCATGTCCGTCTCATGGGACGCGTACAGAAGCAGCACCCGCCATGGTGTAAGGACTATTGAGTTTTAATGGAATCTAGAATGTACCAGGCTATTGGGTGGAAAGGACTATAGCTACTGGGCTTTTGGATAAAAAACCGGTCGCCTGCTTAAGAAAATGGTATACAATTGTATTTTTATACGGTGACTTGCCGTCCGAAATATGGACCCCCACAAAAAGCGACATCTACGATGGCTCAAGGGCAACGCCGGTGCAAAGGGCTAAGGGTAGAGAGGTGTCACTCGACTTTAAACATATAGCCAACTCGCCGCTTATGTTTCCAATTTACCTTCGAGAACACAGTTCTGGCCACCCCACTTTTGATGGCTGTTTAAAGCAAGTCAGAGGCAGGGGACCTGTCCCACCTGTCCGACAGGGCACCCCAGAGGCACTCAGGTACGTGGAATCACTACTCTCCAACAGCTCGCCACAAATCGCTATGCATTGACTGCTTGCACTGGAGAAAACCAGTGGGCGATGGGATCGTCACATCCCTACCTACGCCATTTTTAAAAAATCTAATGTGTTGTTTATTTTGTGCTGTATTGTTAAGTTACGTAATTTAGATAATGGCATGAATTTAAATTGCTCTAAAAATGTATTCCGATAATCCCCATATCCAATCAGAAGCCTATTACCTTGATTTACCTTAGTTTCGAGTTCTGAAAAACTACGTTTTTTCATCCATTAATAATTAATGATGTACCATTTGATAAGAATTTCAAACTCAAACGTTTATTCAGTAAGTAGGCCACAAGGGAACTTTTACACGTCGAGTATACAAATAAAAACTACACCGGTTCTAACCCTACACCTCTGACCCGAGAAGTATTTAGACTTATATGACCGGCAAGAAACTCGCATGAATTAGCATGGACATGGTGACAGCTGAGATATATGGCACCATCGCGTCGTTGTCCCTCCCTCTATCCTTCAAATTAGTAAAGTAATTACTTTGGCGTCCACTGCTCCTATATAATCTGCAGCTTTACAGCTTTTCACTTATGTAAACGTGCTTTAGTTAAACGCAGCTATAACGAGCCTGAATCAGACAGAAACAACGCGCAGATGTTTACATAACATAAATCTTTTGTGTGTAGGTGTTTGATATGGTTCTACATGTATCTAAATTGCAAATGAATAACTACTAGGTTATACCTGTAAGTACAGTCAGCCAATTTGATTTCTGGGCCACTTCGTTCCTTGTCACAGTGAAAATCTTTATGAAAGACGCATAAGATGTATTTTTAACGTCACTGTGACAAGGTTCGAAGTGGTCTAGAAATCAAATTGTTTGACTATAGGTACGTTATGTATGTCGTTAATATTAAATAACAAGTTCTCGAAAATTTGATGAAAAACTTACCTAAATAATGACTTGCTATTTTCAAAAATATAATATTCCTGTGAGCGATTAGCGAAAACGCCAAGTATTTTGTGAAACTATTTTAATCATGAAATGCCAAGTCATGTCGCTTAAACATGCAAATTGTTTTAAGTTCAAGAAGCTTTTGGAGACATCAGATCGGCTTAACTATGGTAACCGTCTTTAAGTATTATTACAGAATGATTTAAAGCCGTCTACTAAGTACTTTATCTTTAAGGTCATTTAAGTATTCCTCAGTTATATAAACATATTCTTGCTTGGGGTCTTAAACGTCTACATAACACTTACGTCACAGGATAGCTTGCCGTTATATAACAGGGATCGACTGCCACGACTACTAATTAATGTTGTGCCTATTTACTTATCGATTAGCACAATCAAAATAGATGATCATAGACCGACGACTGATAAGGTAATTTGTCACTGTCCGTCAACGTGGCCTTTTGAAAACGTCAATAAATTTTCATTATTGCTTGTTGTATTGTCGATCAAAACAATATTCGGCCCAAACAAATAGCATATCGATTTTGAATCTCCGGGCGCTCAACATTTTACGTAACGCTAGTGAATAAACAGAATGCTACATAAAACGCACGCGCACCGCTAGGTTGTTTTGTTTGTGCCCAAGAATAGTCTGAGCTGCTGGGATTGCTTGGTGATCATATGTGTCCGAGGATGACTGCACTGGCTATAGGTTTTAGCATCGCGAATGGCGCCTACCGTAAACGCTGTCACGTATTCACTGGTTGACGTTTATATTTGCTGGTGGTTTCGGGGTGTAAGGTTAGGCGCGTATCGATCGCGATGGCGGAGCGTCGGTCCGCGCGGGCAGGCAGCGCCGCGACTGGGCCCGAGCCGGGCGCCCTCGCCCTCCGCCCTGCACGGCTGCGCGGAACAGGGGCGCTACCGCCAAGAACGTAATTCGTAAATTTCGGGCATCTTTCTTCTCTACCACGGGGTTTCTCCTTTACATGAGAGTGACAGAGACAATCGTCGTCGTTTTACGAATATCGTTTTTGGCGGTAGCGCCTCAGTTCAAGCACATTCGTTACCCGATCACACCGGCAAAATAAGCATTGCCACGACTTATGAAGCTGTTTTGGAAACGAAATGACACCTAACTAGGCTATTGGTGACCACGAGCTTAATTTGAACACAATGTTGATGTCATCACTAGTACATATAGTCACAAGAATTGCTAAAATAAAAAGCAACAACGTATGCATGCTTGCTGATACTTGTTCTTAACATAATGCATAGTGGTACCTATACTATTAGAAGAAGTAATTATGGAACTTAGAAAAAAAACAGGTACTTGTTGTGTTGCACACCTGGAATTAAAAAAATACTGTCACTTAATGTGTTTTCAATTCAAGTCTGGTGCAAAAGCTGTCCATAATTATACAACGCGGCAATACGTTGGGCACTTTTGCATCAGAAATAAATATAGGTATGCATTTATTATTTTTCTGTTATTATGCTTAGTTTGTTCTTATAATATTTAAATTCTTGTATGTTTGTTTGGACATAAACCTTTTAAGGCTTTTATTCAAGAATCTATAACAATAACGTCAATTACCTATATAGAAAAGAATAGAGGGACCATTTCCGCTTGAAATAAGAGCGTTTTTTTAATATCTATTCTTTATTTTGATATTTTACTCAAACACAAACTCAAGCGATTAAATTTAGTAAGTACCGGTCGATTCACAAGAGTTTGTGCCGTATATCGTATATATGTCTATATAAAACTTACAATTGAGTACACACGCCAACTAACTAATTAGAAATGTGATAAATTAATATAGAATTTAAGATAATAAGGAAATGGTCTAAGTTATTCGGCCAAAACATGTAAAAAAAAATATATGATAAGTTATTTAAACCAAAATTCAATTAGGTACCATACAGGCAATAATTATAATTAATGTTCAAATAATAGAACCATTTTTTTGGTTCCGTAGTCAACAAGGAATCCTTATAGTTTCGCCACGTTTGTCTGTCTGTCTGCCCTCGGCTATGCTCAGTGACCGTTAGTACCTAACCTATGTATATTTAATGTTCCTAAAACAAAACAACGTTTTCATGTACCTAATTTGACATTTTTGGGCGCAAGTGAATTTATTTTCGTAATATTTTATTTACATTCATGCGTAGTAAAATATTGGCAAATTATTTTCGGAATAATCTTACATAAACCGATGTATTCCTACTAAGGCTAGCGTTATAGGTACCACGATATATACGAGTATATGGAACGTATACACACACATAAATGGCCTAGCCAAGATACGAACCCGGGTTGTTCAGCTGCGTAGTCTGGATACCGGCTAGACAGGGAGCCTTTTATACATAGATCTACATTTATAGGTATATAATGTACTGCAGAATCGAGTATGAAAATAGAACTACTCCGGTTTATCGATACTTTTGTAAGAAAATAAATAAAGGCAAAATACTAAAGACATTATTTTGATTTTATTACGGAACCCCAAACAAGCTCAATTGTTAAGTAGTTTCCCTGTTGCACTACGGCATGACGTTTCGTAACCAATGCTTTAATATAAGACAATGATTTATGTCACTTCCATTTCAAACAGTTCGTTAGACAAGATACATACACCACACAGCATTTTTATCTGTTATAAGACGCGAATATTATAAGTACAAAATTCGAAATAGTAACGTAAAGTGCTTTGTATTATTTCAATGGCGGCGGTTCTTATTGTCGTTAACATCCCAAGGAAAGAACACGAAGAATATTTAAGGGGAAAAGTTAAATCCCCGACACTCGTAATGGAAAAAGAAAAACTCGAGAACACCTCAAAAGTAATCCGGGAATTAAAGGACAAAAGATTCGGAAAGTCGGCTTTCGAATCTTACACATACGGGGAAATTGGGAAGTGTAAGTCAATGGAATGTGTGAACGGTAACCATACAGGGTTAGTGAAGTCTAAAAGTGACAATATGTTGAATGAGAGTTCCAAGTGGGAAAGCCAGTTTGACAGGAAGTCTTGGAGAGTGAAGCAGGCCATCAGACTGAGGAAGAGGAAGCTGCGGATATCAAGACCTCTCTGCATCACGGATGTGTTGTCTGCTTTTCACTGGGAGACGCCTCTTGAAATTGTAAGTAGGTAGTTATGAATTAAAAAAAAAGTCTGTTTACTGTATGGCATCTATTCGAAATTTGGTTTAAATAATTTAACACGATAAGGCATTTTTTATTTGTTTTAATCGATACTAATATTATAAATGCAAAAGTGTCTCTATCTGTCTGTTATCTCTTCACGCTTAATTAACTTTAACCGGCTAAATTTTACAATAACTAATTTAACATTAGAAAATATTTTATCTAAATATAGCATCTTATTCGATTCCTGAATAATATAACATTGTGGAAGAGAGAGATCCAATACAACTGTGGCGTTGAGTGCTGGCCTTGTACTTTCCAAGGCTGCTGGTATGTTACCTAATTCATAAAGTATTAAAGAAAGAGACTATTTATCTGAGGAAAATAGGAACCATTTTATCATGGTAGCGAGAACGTTCCGTGGTATATCACGCGGCATGAAACCAATATTAGCCATTCAAAAAAAGTTATTTGATTGTTTGTTGTGTTGTTTTGCAATAAATTCCAAAATCAAACAGGTTTCATTCCTTAATTTATTTATATTTGTCTTATAAATGCATATTGCGCTGGATAATAGCTATGTAGCCGCCAACCTCAGGATCACGACTACTCAAATAAAAAGCTTCTATTTCATATAGGTAGTATATATATAGGTAGTAGTTGTATAATTCCGTCATAGGTACTGGTTAACAATTAAGAGTGCCAAAAGCAGTTAACAGCGATAAATGGTGACTGTCTGGATTCTCAAGATGTAGTAGTAATATTTACAATTTGATATTTAAGGTTAACTTATGTCTCTACTTAATTCTAATTAGCTGCGCTGGTGCTTATGTGGTGCGATGCCATTGGTGCTTAAAAGAAGCACCCGAATACTAGCCGAGTTCGTGCTTTAGCAACTACACGGACTAAAATTATAATTACACCTATAAAAAAAAAGGTTGCGTTCGCAGGTAAATATCAAGTTCGTATATTTTGAGCATCTTTCCTTTTTACTCCAATTAAGGATTCATGAGAGTGACATTGAGTGACACCCGAATTTACGAATATCGTTTTCCGCGGTAGCGCCGCAGGTATGTTAAATTGGTAAAATTGTTGTAAAATGGTTAAATCGGCATGGTATGCTAAATACAAATATCTATAATAAGTTATACAAAGATCTACATCCGCGGCTTTGGTGTGGACATTGCGAAAATTGATAATTCAAAAAAAACGTTTTGCTTAATATTAGCACAACTTTATCTTCCACTTAAAAGAAACTAGTACATTTATTGTTCTTAGAAAATATATTTTTTGTTTTATTCAGTTCAGTTTGTATAAGACAAATACCTATCTGCCAAAATTCGTTATAAATACATTAAGAGATGTTTCAAGCCACTCACAAAAAATAAACACATCAAAAGAATTAGAAGTAAAACCATATTATTATGCTTTCAATTGTTTTAAAATAGGCATACTTAAACTAGTTAATTAAGGAGGCACTTATTCATTTTACAGATGTACAAACTTCATTGTAGGATATCGATTTCACCTAGATACTCGTGAAGAGTGGTTTACTAGTATTTTACTCTTTACAAAATTAGCCAATCCTTCAAACTATAAAAATAAATGTCACCTATGCTATTATTGGTGTTTACTGTTAAACTTGTCAATGGTTTCTAGAAACAATATAAGTATTATGAGGCAGCTCACTAGGAAATGGCCACAATTATGTACTTAAAATGATGTGTTAAACTTCTTGTTGTTTACACTGAAACATTCAAGTCACTCGTTGAAATTATTTATTACTCCATGATTTGTTCTGGTCATAAATTAATTTATGTTTATTTATTTGCTATTACAACTGAACAGATATATTCTCGTATCTGTGAAAAAGTAAATAAGTAGGTAAACAAATAAAATATCATATTTTTTACTTTTTAAAACATGTGATTTTCGTATACGTAACCCACTCTCTAACTCTGATATTAAAAGCTTTCTTGCAGTATAGTTACGCTTCTAATAACTCGATTTCATTAAGTCGTTGAAAACCAGAGGTCCTACCGAATAAAAATAATGACAAAGGACTATCTCATTCTCTATCGCTCTTGAAATACGATCGAATAAGAACAAAATGGTTCGCGCAATTTTAATGAGGATATTTATAGTGTGAGACGATATTTATAGGTAATGATGATGACGAAAGAGTAAGGACGAGGCGCCTGACGCGTTTGGAGTTCTAAGGTTGACAAATGACTTATTAAATTTACTGTCATTTTTAAATTTTTAAACGGAAAATCGGTCAGAGACTGAGCATCGACGTAAAAACGGGACGAAGGTCAACTGTGGTAGCTCATAGCAGTGCTACAGTAACAAGTCAGCAGCAAAAGTGTTTCTAAATAAAACAAAAAAATAAAAAAAAGTGTCTGAACGGGCAAAGTGTTCAAAATTACCTGCACGCGCTTATTTTGAACACCTCAACCGCTTAGCCACTTCTGCTGCGGACTGTACGAAACGTCTAAACAAACACAGCCTGTAGTCGCCAGCAAGCGTGGCGCCTTCCGTTTCCACCTCGTTTAACTTTAGCCACGCTTCGACCCAATTACGCTCGACAATTGACTGCAATCGACACCTTACCTTACTTCTGTTATGTTGAGGAAACCTGACGTTTTCCGGATGCTTTATTACATAATACCAGATAATACATAATGACCTGTATAATTCCCTGGTGAGGTAACTGAACACCTTTCTGAATCAATTATTTCTTCCGAATTAATAAATAAATGATAATAAATAAATATTTCGGAAAATTCTTACACAATTCGACCTAGTCCTACGGTAAGCTCAATAAGGCTTGTGTTGCAGGTACAAGGCGAAGATATATATAATAAATAGATACATATAAATACTTAAATACATAGAAAACACCCATGACTCAGGAACAAATATCTGTGCTCATCACACAAATAAACTGGGAATCGAACCCAGGACCTTCGGCTTCATAGGCAAGGGCACTACCCACTAGGCCAGACCTGTCGTCGAATTTGTTTATTAGAACTTCCAAAATCTATACATTATAATTTTATTCTTTGTCATACATTGAGTTTTTTTGCTTGTTTCAATGCTGAAAATGACATTTGTATAAGTACCTACAGCTGAAGTTAAAATCATTAGCTTTCACTTCATGCATTTTTTAAATTGTTTAGCCTTTTTATGAATATGAAAATAGGTTCGGAAAGATATTGAAAAATACTTTTCATTTCTCATGCTCGGAAAGTGGGTCATTGTTTATCTACTATGCGGGTGGAAAGTGATACGTTTCCGCCCTAGGGTCGCGATTTGGCATGTTCCTATTAGTGCTCCCCTTGTGAGCACTTAGTAGAACAAAGTGGCGAAAATAACCTTATTTACTGACGCCAGAAACAAATACATTAGAATAGTTCTTTCTCTTAAATTATAGGAATTTTTTGTAGCTATTATCATGCATAAAATATGTCAATTAATTCAAATATTTATCTTATTCGGTTCAAATTTTTAAGTGTCTTGGTTCTATATTACAGTAACAAAAAGGAATAAACCTAAGAAGATTTTTTAAACATTAATATGCGCAGCTAAGCAACGGCAGTAACTTATACAGCCAAACATGAATGTATAATTACTTATTGGAAATATTACCTACTTATTAGTCATTATTACATTGAATAGGACCATTTTAATACAAATTCTATTCCTTTATACATAAAACAGGCTTTAAATTTTAAAAATATAGGGTGCCGTTTTTCGATAAAACTAAAATGCTGTTTAAGATACCCATTAATTCGCCAATAACGCGCGCGAAAA
The DNA here is from genome assembly GCA_022674325.2 of Grapholita molesta. Taxonomy (NCBI): domain Eukaryota; kingdom Metazoa; phylum Arthropoda; class Insecta; order Lepidoptera; family Tortricidae; genus Grapholita; species Grapholita molesta. The sequence continues at coordinate 10,978,758 of CP053132.2, read as the reverse complement.
AAAAGATTCTGTCCGTTATGACAATTATCTGTGGACAATTATGCTGCAAGAAAAAGTTAGAGGCTGGATTCCGCGCAACTATTGAAAACACTTGGATAGTAAACAAAGTATTGTTATATTTTGAAATTAATAATTACGGGTTATTCAAGCGATTCTAAAATCGACCTAACACCTGACGGAATTTCTTCTTCTTTATTTCTAATAAAGGTCAAGTTATCATGGAAAGCCTCCTACCGCAAGTTTGAATAGAAAATGGTATCAGTATTGTTGTCGTATTAGTTAACTTGTATGAAATGGCGGTTCGAGAAAATAGTGAAATCTTTGTCAGAATGTGTGCTGATCCTTAATATATTTCAATGATTTATCGATATAACTTAAACCTTCAGCTCCATGCTTCAACTTAAACAAGCTGATGCGGTATGATTAGTTTTTTAGTTAGTCATTTTATTCTTATAGACATTTTTTTACTTTCTTCTTGCTCTAATTTTACTTTCCTCGCATTCGAAATGAAAAATAGTATGCTTAACTCGGGTAAAAATCACTCATTTCCGACTCGCACTATTAGCGCTCTCACTTCGTTCGAGCGCCAATCTACCTCGTCGTCAATGAGTGACTTTCTACCCTTGATTAACAATCTACTATACTTTGGCAGATTTGCATTAAATATTTACCAAAATTATATTACTCAGGAAACTATAAGTAACGATTTTTTTTACCCCTTACGCGAAAAGTGATAGTGATATAGTGATATAAGTTCGACTGCTACATGTGTGTGTGTACTTATATATATTATATAATTGTGAAATCATTTGGTGCCGACGCCGATTCATATATATTTCGTTTGCAGATTCTGTCCGAGTTAATAAAACAACTTGGAATTGAAAACGCAACATGGACGTGTACTAGAGGAAGTAAGTTTTGGCAGGTAAGATTAACTTTTTATTTTACCTAAAACATATTATATAAGATCAACATTTTACTAAATAATATGTGCAGTTGTGATATCCTCAGCGTGTGTCATATATAGAGATTGTTGAGCAATTTGCCAATGTTGATAATTTAGTCTTAAAGATATAAATTATATTGGATTATTTTTCATTTTTACTTTTATGTTTATAAAAGTTGACAAGTGCTTGAAGTTGAAGGATATTGGCGTTTTGCGAATCTGCCAGTTCAATAAATCAAAAGTACTTAATTATTATTGTGAATCAAAGATTTACACCAATCTACTCTTGTTAGATCTGCTTGTTAAACAAGCAAAATGAAATATATATTTTCAGCATGTTCAAAACTGCATACCTACTACCTAAAACTAAGCTTCCACACACATTGTCATGCCGTAGACTTTATGTTTCATATTCTATTTCTTTTAGTTTTATCCGTTCCCCAAAGCAATAAAACACGTGCCTCGCATTTAAAACGCGCCATAAATACTCGGTGGTTTTAACGATAGCCGGCCATTCCACTGTCTTACTACCTTCTTGTTCTTACACACATACCTACATCTTTGGTGGAAACGCAGTCTCATTACTAAACTATGATGATGGTGATGATGATGATGATGACGTGTATGGCTAGCTATTGTTATTGTCGGTTTATGATATAACGGTAGTAGAAAAGTAAAGTGACGAGAATAGTTAAGCAACGATAATCACAGAGAGCAGTTATCGATTCTGGCAGTATATTTAAGCCATTTGGAGTTGAAACCCTTGGCCCATGGGGACCCGGAGCTCACATAATTTTTAAGGAGCTAGCTAAGCGCTTCGTGGATACCACAGGTGACCAGAGGGCTGGCTTATTCCTTGCACAGAGAATTAGCATCGCTATTCAGCGCGGGAATGGTGCCTAGCCTTCTGGGTGTACACTTCCCTGAGGCGCTACGTTGGCTGCTATTTTTTATTTGTAAATATCTGTATATACCTTGTTTTAGCTTATTTTATCTCATCTTAAGTTTTTAATTAATTTTAGTTGTGTTTTATGTTTGTTTAGATTGTATTATTTTAACCTTCTTTTATTCTACCTTAATTAATGCCTATGAATAATAATATATTGATTGTAGGTGTTATGTCACTACGCCCATTCTAATCCCGGTTAAATATACTACCTACCAACGTACCTATCTATTAGGTATCGGTACCGAACAGAGGTACAACGAATATAATTATGTGTGGGAAGTAGAAGCTTTTAACTAACAAAACTGCGCAACAGATAATGAATGAATATAATACTTTTTTTTTGTAAACATTGTATGTTTATTCTATTAATATCTACTTAAGTTGATCCTTATCAAATTCCATCACTTATACTATGCAACAAAGAGTTCTGTTGTTACGAGCCTTTTAAGTCACGTTATTTTACGAGTATAGCATAGCACCCACGTTATCTTCCTGAATGAAATAATAAGATGAAGTTTATTTTATGAAAAACGTAAGGAAACGTTCCTTAAATACGAGTATATAATTCCCTGTTTCCTAATAAGATGTAACAACGGTTTTCGTCTGCGTCATGAACAGTGGACTATCCTACTAAGGGTCGGTTGCACTAAACCGGCTGTTAAAGTCATTGTAATTGTTGTAATTAGTTGAAATCTTGTATGAAAAGGTTGAAAGTTCTCTATGAGATGCAGTGATCTGAACTATGGGTGAAAAACTTTAACAAAACTCGTTAAGCAGACGTCATCATCATCACCATCAACATCATCATCATCATTATCATCATCATCACCATAATCATCATCATCATCATTATCAGCCTATCGCAGTCCACTGCTGGACATAGGCCTCCCCAATTTCACGTCATCGTGTTCGATTTTCGGCTGTTCGCGTCCAGAGGCTTTAGTGTAAGTTACTTTTGACGTAAAAAACATTTACGAACGCGTAAGTGATAATGTTATTTATATGGGAAACGCAAACGAGTTCGCGACGTAAAGTTACGTTAAAAACTTACACTCAGGACTCTGACGTCAAAGAGTATAGATATATGTACCAAATGTCACTAACTACAAGTTTTGTTAAAGTTTTGCACCCATAGTTCCAATCGCTTATTGACATGACAGCTGCGCCACCTTATTTAATGAAAATCAGTTCAGTGAATGGGCGTGGTGCCAAAATGTTGCTTTGATCTTCAGGTACTGTTGACTCTGGAGTCCAGCGACTTGTGTGAAGAACTTCTTCAAGTTCTTGGCAACTTCGGTATTGGCTCCCGCTTCCAATCCTCCGTGAGCCTAATTCCTTGCGCACTCCATTTTAAGTCTGCGAATATTGAACAGCCGAATGAAAATCCTAGTGATGGTTTTAAAAGGTAAATTATTTATAAGTACGCGTGAGGTGTGTATTGCAAGATAACAAAGGATGATTATGAAGAAAAAGTCGGTGGTTCGATTTTGAAACTCGCCCAGTGTGTGGTAAATTTCTACTTGCTTTTTATTAAAACTTTGACCACCCATCTTGTCCAACGGAATACGGCATGTAAGTCATAAGCGGCAGCGTAGTGTGTAAGCGGCATATGAAGGGTCCACGGAAAGAACATGTCTAGTCACTTTTTTCTAAAAATGAGATTTTAATCTCAAAATTTAGAGCTCTCAACGAACTATTATTACCTACAGCTTCTGATATAATTGTAAACATGATTATTAATCTAGTTTTTCACCTCACTCGCTCGGAAAACCTTAGTTTATAGCGCGAAATCTGCGTGGAAAAGCTTATTTTATCCGCTAGCGTGGAAAATTCAATCGAATTTTAAGCCGATTGTTGTAATTCTCTGTGGTGCAAATTACTTTTTTTTTAAATATAAAACTCCTTCAACGCGTGACTGACGCCGCTACCGCGAAAAACGATGTTCGTAAATTTCGGACTAACGTCTCTGTCACTCTCATCGGAGTAAAAGAGAAAGATGCTCGCAAAATACGAACTTCGATGTTCGCGGTACCGAGCCTGAGTTCATATTAACCATAGATAATAACCAATCAGAAACATGATTTGATTACAGATTTTTAACTTCTTTATTTTTACCTACACTTTATTTTATGTCAAATAGGTTTTATTTTAAATACTAATATTTTATGTCAAATTGGTTTTATTGTAAATACTAATAGTATTTCTGTTATAGTATTTATGTCATTTACATATTTTGGCTAATTAATCCATTAAATAAAACACAATTATATTGTTTATTTGATAAAGAAATTGACATGTACTTAATATTGTAATATCTGAACGCAACCGAAAAAAAAGATAAATTTAAAAAGTTTAAGTTGTCACAATTCACGTAATCGCAAATTTGTCGGATTTGTCCTGTGCTAAGCTCTATGAACTCAATGTGTGAACTATAAAAATGTGTGGTTCTAGCAGCGATGCCGATATGATTTCCCTGAAAAATCGCGCGATATGTTTCTTTTATTGTTTTTCTTGCCGCTCGAATTTTCCTCGCTGTAGTGAGGTAAAAAGATGTGTGTTCCGCATGGCTGCAAAATTATTTGGCGTCTCGTGTCTTGAAAGCCTCGCTACGCTCAGGAATCTATCTTTGAACCATTCGCTTCGCTCATGGTTCAATCATAGCTTCCTTCGCTTGCTCTGCTTTCAATTTCAACACTAACGCCAAATAACCACTTTGCAGCCTTGCATAACAAATAACTATTTTGCACTTAAAAATCATCTAATTGCGAAGATAGTAATTTAATCATTCCAAACTCAAAAACCGCAATATCTGATGTTGTCAAAGTGACTAGACATGTTCTTTCCGTGGACCCTTCACATGATGTCCTGCGCGTATCGTACTCTGCCTTCAGTCGACATAATACACGACACAATACACGACATAATATACGACAGTATTTACTTTAATGTTTTACGGGTTTATAAATTCTAGCTCCAATGCGTCAGCCTGGGCCCGTTTCTCCTCATCAGTCCGCGCTCGCACGAACTTGACCCAAGTTCTTCACGACGTCCGAACCGACGCCGCGCTGACTTTTGATTGGCTGTTCATGCTACTGGTTGCTGCTTTCGTGGCCGCTGTTGGTCTAGTGGAGAACTCCACTGTCATACTCGTTGCTAGTATGCTTATTTCCCCGCTTTTGGTAAGTATTCAATAAGCAATCTTTGTAAAAAGAATGAAAAGATTATGAGTAAAAATGAAAACCGCTGAAATGTATGATGTATGTATGTAGGGAACAGCGAAGTACGTAAGTACTGTTTGAGCCATTCCAGACTTAACAAGAAGCCCAACTGCGGAAGTACATCCTCGTTACAGAAGACCACAGCCATGACAGCACTACAACCGTTCAGGTATGTAGTTAGTGTTGTGTTCCTTTAAGTAAGTTTCCCAGCTCCAACAACTTTTAGGGTAGGCAACGCGCATATGAATCCTCTGGAGTTGCAGGCGTCCATTAGTTACGGTAACTGCTTACCATCAGGCGGGCCGTATGCTTGTTTGCCACCGTCCGTATATAAAAAAGAACAAAGCGACTCGAAGTTATGAAGTACTTTAATATACATAAAAGACTTAGCCACTAGGTAACGCGACTGATTTACCCAGGGCCCCGTCACAGCGGGCACACTAGGCACGGCCGTACGTGATCGGACGCTACAGCAGATGGGTGTGCTCCATGAACTGCTGGGGCTCTTCCTCGCGTTAGTCATCGGGTTCCTCTTCGGACTCACCATCTGCGCAGTGGACGAGAGCTATGGCGTAGGCGACTGGCCTACTAAAGAGATGATGACGAGGTACCTATACCTTTAAAATGACTTCCAACTTAAACTTCGCTGACAACACGTCGACAAGCGGTGTGCTAATGAGCTTGGCGACTAGCCAGACTGTCTGTCACACTTATTTTGTATAAAACAGAGCCGTTTGCTAAGGAAATCATGATAAATAATGGAAATAAATTGAAAAATACACCGGATTGAGCATGGTTCAAATTTATGAGTATGACCATCCGGAACACTGGTCTGAATGCACTGAGATCTGGCCTACACCAGCTAGATCGCCTTTTTAACCGCTTCACCTGATAGCGGTACCACTGCACTAGTACGAACAAGCTCTCCCAAAACTCGCCATTTCTTAGAGCTTAGAACTGGTGGTTCCAACGTTCTTCGAAATGGCACGTTATGGGAGATGGTTAAAATAGTTGGTGGATAGAAAATATGGATGATGAAAGAAACGGTATATTGTACACCGGGCCGATGTGTTATGTTAATTACTTATTTTTGTAATAAGTGTATGAAATCATTTCTTGACATGACAGTGCTTTAGATTACTGTTTTGAAAAATGCAATGCATTTTGAAAAGTAGGTCGGTACATTCATCAGAAAACGTGGCTGAGCGGGTGTTCGATGTTCGGGGTGTTCAAAATGAGCTACACGTGCTCTTATTCTCTTGACAATAGAGATGTGTTGACCTCATTTTAAACACCTCAACCGCTTAGCTACGTCTACTGACTGTACCTACGTATTTACTTATTACTGTCCTACAATCGCAGTAAAAATAAAAACAAATATTTGATTTAGTATAAGTAGGTAAGGACTTGACAAGATTTCTTATACGGGAAGAAAGTTAATCCACACTCGAGTTAAACTCATCGCCTAGCTCATGCATAATGCACCCAGTGTTGACGTAACTGGTCGTCTGGCCTTCAAATTTGCATTGTCGAGGGGAACTTTAATACAATCGCGTCAGCATCCTATTTAATCTTAATATTTTAAAACTTTGTCGATACTTTTAAACCGACTTTATTAAAAATTTATTTCAGAGACGCGCACTCAACACTGATACTTTCAAATCTGTCAAAACAAGCGATATTTAAGAAATATTTAAGCAATATTACATACAAGCTGTGCCCCGCTGTGTTACCCGTGGTTTACTAGGGAAAAAACTTAGCCTATGTGTTTATCCAAGGTGTCAGCTAACTTATACCAAATTTTATTAAAATTGTTCCAGCCGTTTAGACATGAAGAAGTATCAAACATACACACTCACAAACTTTCGACTTTATAATAATAGTGTAGGATAACAAACTTTTGCAAGCAGTTATTTTTATGTATTATAGATTCAAAAGAGAAAATCCTTACCTCTCAATCTCATGTATATTTAAATCTGTCCATTAGCTATGTGCTTAGTATAGGTATTAAAAATAAATAAAGCCATTTGCGTCCCGTGCAAGCTTCTTATTTTCATTTGAGTTCTACTTTTCCATTTTAAATCTAGCTTGCTGTAAAAAATACACGGCAGCGACAGGACAATTCTGGTTTCTTCGTAACATAATTTATTTTATTCCGAAGCGTCTTAGACTAAGAAAAAAATATCAAAAAATGTACAAGATAGGGATTATGCTTTGTTCAGCGGAGTGCAATTTATCCTAATTTAGGTCGTCGCCGTTATCGCCTGTTTTTGATCGAGTATTATTGGATAAAAGGTATTGAGTTACGCTGTCGATTCAATTTTCTATAGACGCGGTTTTGTGCCCACTTTTTAGGGTTCCTTAGTCAACTAGGAACCCTTAAGGTCAATGTGGGTAAGACCGGCATACTATATTTTTAAGGGGAGTCCGTCATATGACACTAAATACCTATGACATAATGTAGGAAATTGGTTGGTAGACGGTCTTTCCAGATAGACGGTCTTACCCACATTGACCTATAGTTTTTTTTCGCCCCTTACAATAAAATAGAACTGGCCAAGGGGCCAAGGGCATGTCGGGCAATGCTCAGTGTAGCATTCCGTAGTTTTTGGTACGCAACTCAAAACCGGTGGAAAATCTGCTCACGGACTTGCGGTTAAAAAAATAGAGGCCGAGGGGGACATTTTTATATTTCCAAATTGATTATACTAAAGTATTTATAAAATGAATGACGAAATATATTGAATGCTTAGGTACCCCATTTATTTTTCAAAGATCTGCCTAACTATATGTCATAGGTACTTTAGGGTTAAACCGAAAAAGGAATTACTCCCTCATTTCACATGTAGGTGAGATAAAAAAATAATTCGTTTTACCTTTGTCTGCGTGATTGATTTACATATTTCAGTCGCGTAGTGTGTTTGGCTCATTTGCGGGAATGTGTTTTGGAATCTATATTTTTACTTGTGTTTAGATGCCAGATCCGGTCGCTCTGGGTTGGTGTAATGGTGACGATCCCCAGCGGCGCGGGAGTTGCTCTGGCAGTCCTCGGAGAATACACTGCCTCACTAGTCGGCGTCGCTATCTCTGCATCTTTGCTGCCGCCTGCTGTCAACGCTGTGAGCAATCTTTCACGTACAGTCATGTTTAGGTGATAAACTAAAGGACCATGTCTATGTAGTTGTGCGGAGAATTAATATGGAACTTAAGTTACTAACATACTTAACCCTTAAATGCATAATGATGTATATATGCATCGTATATTTGATGGTCCGTGGCTCAATATGCAGCTATCCAAAATGACATTTATTACTTTTATTTAATAAATGTGACGTTTACGTGTTAGATTCTGAACGCACCCATAAACTTTTGATAGTTTTTTTTTCTGTAGTGTCATATTTTCAATCTTTGGCTCGTAAGTTGCTACACTGGTTGCCGCGAAATTTACAAGTTCAAAATTTATTGATAAATATTAATAAGAACTGCAAGTAAAAATTATTTCTGAAAAGGATAAAAGGTAAGTGTAATGTATATTATTAACAGGTTTGATAATAATAGTATAGTTTTCCGAAAATTTGTGTTTTATATGTGATGCGTAAATACATCACCATGCAAAATCGGTTGTATTAGAATTTACTTTATTGTTTCGTTCTTTGTATAGTCATTGAAAAGTTTTAGAATAATTTTCTTATAAATTGGCATCCGTGGCCTTAAAGTAAAAAGTCCCTTTAAAGTACATATAGTATAATATTAAATTTACACTAAATTTTGGACTTGGCCGTAATAAATTCCTGGATCTTAATGAAGAAGAATTGCATTGCAAAGGGTGTTCCTCAGAAACAACTACTGAATCTTGGTCAATTTCGCAATGAATTAGCTGATGTCCTTTGCAATATTGGATTAACTTACGGCATCAAAAGAGGACGTCCAAGTAATGCTTCCATCGAAGAACAATTACAAGCCAAGAAACGAAAATGTACTAGTCATCCTCTTCCAAGCGTAGATGTAAGAAAAGATGGCGTTGATCACTGGCCTATGATTGCTACTCGTCTTAGGTGCAAAATACCTAGTTGCAACGGGACAACATCTTGGTCTTGCTCAAAATGTAATGTGCCTCTTTGTTTGAATCCAAGAAATAACTGTTTTACATATTTCCATCAATAATATTATGTGGAAAACTCCAGTGAGTCTCAAACATGTTCATTATTATTAAACGGGTCAGTTTGCCAATAGTAGCTCAACCTGTTTAGGGTTTATTTCGAAAAACTTAGTCATGAGCATTCGGCCGGGGTCAGATTCGCAAAGCTACTTTGTTCCGTGAACGGGAAAGACATAGGTATATAATTATTAAATTTTCTGTTTGCCCAAAGGTTGACTGGTGGAGAATGCTATTTGGGGTGAAGTCTATCTGTTGTACGTTAAGTTATTTGTTTTGTGCTATAAAGATACGAGAACAAATGTAATAATAAATTGCAGATTATAATTTTACTGTTAAATATGTAATCTTTAGCGTTTAGACGTTAATGCATAGTGATGTATATATGCATCAAGTCTTTTTCGGAAAAAAAATATGTTTTTTTAAATACTATGATTTTTTTCTTTATTTTTCCCTCAATCTATACAACATGACACATCTATTTCAATTTATTAAAAAGTTATACAAAAAATCATGCATTTAAGGGTTAAGTGGCTCAACAATTCCTCTACATCTCTACTAAACAGCTAGTTTAATCTGAAATGTGGATCGAACATAAGGTAATATTTTGATTCCGTGTGATGCCAGCTGATTAGAATAGCACGACCCCATCTCCGCCCACGGGTGTCGTAAGAGACGATAAAGGGAAAAATCCTACGGACGGGCAGTAGCGTCCGTCGAAACCCCATCTACAGCTACTGCGGTCGCCAACCCGCCTGCCAAGCGTGGCGACTATGGCAACTACCCCCCAAGATGATACAAGTCATATTTGTGGGAGGCCTATGTCCAGCAGTGGACTGCATACGGCTGAAATGTATGTATGTATTTTGGTATTGGGATTTGTGGTTAAAGAGTAGGTAGCTATTGATTACATCAGGAACAATGTTATAAAAATAACCAAATTTCTTCTATTCCCACCTGCACCCTTGCACCCTTTCTCCCATCCTGAATAGCTATTTCATGACACACCAGTACCCTACTATTCCTCATTTCCACCTCCATCTTCAACAATTTCAACCCTAACTTTGATCCATTTTTATATTAATTTTTCAACTCCATCCACACATTTATTCCACATCTACTACATTACTACTACCAAATCCTGATATCTACTTATCCTATTCTTCAAAATTTAAGTACGTAACATGTAAACATGAGGATCTCAGCGGTGTCTTTTATAACTTTGTTTGATTATATCCTCAGGGTTTATTATGGGCCATGGCTCTAGTTCACCTGATATTCGCGGACGACCCGAACTGGACTGGCGTAGTAACCACGCTTCGTTACAGCAGCGATCAGTCCACTGAGCTGGCGATCCTTGGCTCAGTGTCCCTGTGTATCACTCTCGTCAATATTGCCTGTATATTCCTCGCAGGCGTCACAGTTTATAAGGTGAGCCCAGTAACAACCACATTATATTGCCTTTAAGTATGATAAAGATTTGCATTGTATTTTCATTCTTACGTACTCTTGTTGATGGCTCGTTAAGCTCTAACGATAAGTAAGTATCCTATAGGTACTCGTTTTTACAAAAAGAGCAACCGAAGTCCATTATTGTCACAGAGTAAATTAATTTTGCGTTGCTTTCAAGTTTCTGGAACGTATTTATAAGGTTTCATTAACTTCGTTGGGTTCTCCTTATCTAGTTATATAAGAAGGTTTCAAAATGTATATTGGCAGCTTAGGTTTGAGCTCCTTTTATTAATTTCAGATTAAAGAAGTGTGTCCCCTAGAAGGAAGAGATATTTTATGGTGGAGAACAAATAGACACTCACAAAGATCGTCGAGACAAAATGTTTTGAAGAAAAACAACAATGTTTCCTGGGAAAAATACAGGTCAGTATGATAAAGTAACTGATACATATATTTCATTTCTGGTTTATTCTCCGTCAATTAATACAAAGTTAGCAGAAAATCTGTTAGTCTTAGTAACTTTGTAATGGTTTTACATTCATTTTATCCATACTTTTTGAGGAGGTTGTAAAAAAACGTGTTATTTTAGTAAAATACAATTTTAATGTTGACCAATGTTACTCCCTGGGGTTGAAATAGCACTAACGCTATCTGCTGATGTGAAAAGATCCATTAATATTCCTAATTTGCACATGTTACAAACAAATGAAAATCCTTCGGTACCGAAAAAAGAAATACTTTCAATTTATATTTACAGTCCCCATCAGATATATCGGAGCTGTGGAGGTATTCACAAATATATGAACAACGCCTCTATTGTCAGAGCGATACGGTGTATGTTTAGATATTTGTGACCATCTCCGACATATCTTATGGCGACTGTACCCTGTAAGAGATTTAGATGCGTACCATTAGGATAATTATATGTAGCTCAGTTGGTAGAGCGATGGGCATGTATCCCAGAGTCGCGAGTTGGAGTCTCGCCCGCGGCAGCTGACTTTTCCATTTTTCCTTTATGAGGTATCCTAAGTATTAGGACTTTCAATAGATTTAAATAAATAACTTTATTTTAGCAATTGGTCAAATGAACCTCGTGGGAACGACGAACAGGGTCACAAAGAACCTCTGAACGTACCCCAAATACAGAGTGATACAGTCACCTATCGGCGAGAGACGCCCGCAATTCGGCGCATGCGAGCCCAGAATATAGAGGATTATTGCTTGCAAAAAGAACAGTAAGAATAAGAACATATTGCTTTAGTTTAATTGTCTTCCGTCATCCTTCAGTATTAAATGCCTTTTGCAAGCACAGTCAGCAGCAAAAGTGGCTGAGCGGGTGAAGTGTTCAAAATTACCTACACCCGCTCTTATTCTTTTGACAATAGAGATGTGTCGACCTCATTTTGAACACCTCAACCGCTTAGCCACTTCTACTACTGACTGTACAGATTTGGTTGCAATCCTGTGAGAACCCTCACTTTGTCAATTCTTTGCTTTAAGAGGCGCAATCTGACTGTGAACATCAAGTTTTAAATATAAACTACTAAAATATTATACTTACTTCTTGTGTGATCGGTATTATATTAAATATTAACTACAAGTTTATATTACAGATATAATTCAATGCAGAACAGCTATGAACCAAACGTCGAAGATGGCCGACATATCTACAGCAGCATAGATAGTATTACGACAAAAACAGATATTGCAGATATACGCATATCGAATAACATAAGCGAAAACTTTTACAATAAGGACTGTATCACAGATCTTGATAACACTAATAGCTTCAGTAACGCTGGCTTCGAAGAGCAAGAAAACTTTCGTAATGAGAATTTCAGAGAACATGGCATGGAACTATCGTCGTCACCTGTTATAGAACCGTCTTCAAATTTTACGGTGGACGGAAAAAGGCTAGTGGTTTTAGCTAGTAAGTCTTATAATGTTTAATTATGGTGATTGGGCCGCCGAAGATGCGCTGTTCGTTTTCTGAGGCACCACTCAATAAATTAGATTGTGTCATGGTTTCGGCGAAGGTGCATTGTTTTGGATGGTGCTACATGCTTTCTGTCGCACGAATCTGAAGTGGTGCTGCCTGTTATGGGATGTCACTTTCCCTGCATTTTTTTTTTTTTTTTATGACATAGGCGGCAAACGAGCAGACGGATTGCCTGGTGGTAAGCAATTACCGTCGCCCATGGGAACCCGTAACACCAGAGGAGTCACAAGCGCGTTGCCGGCCTTTAAGGGGGGTTGGAGCTCTGGGAACCTTACTCACCATCAGGAACACAACACTGCATACCTGAAAGGTAGCAGTGCTATTATGGCTGTGGTCTTCTGTAAGGAGGAGGTACTTCCCCAGTTGGGCTGCCCCAGATTCAAGCGTGATGGTCATCGCTGTGCCCTACCTCTCATTGTTGGCCGTAGTTTAAGGACATACCCGGGTCCAAAAAGTGCATAGCATTTGTGTCAGTTATTCGTGGTTCTCGTTGAGCAGTGGAGTTAGCTGCCAAGCTGAAATATGTTATAATTATATTCTGCGCTGACATCGGCGTACGATTTTGTGCTGGTAGCTTTAGTGACCGAGGGTCGATAGGGGCCGAGTCTTTTGGAAGTCGTCTTTGTAGGTAAATAGGTTAGCGTTTGCGAAAACCAGGTGGTGATTCTCGCTCTGGGCTCTCGTACTTGTCCATCAGGTCTCCACACAGCAGCATAGCAGTACATCAGGGAAACATGCTGCAGATATTATTGGAGTCTTTAAGCCTTGTACGATGTAGGGAGAGGGCTGTGGGGTAACGTGTTTAGGCTGGACGTAGGTTAAGAACTAAGGTCCTATTTTTGTTATTTTTAATTTAGTATTTTGTTGTATTTGTTGTAATGTTAAATGTGTCTTATAAGACATTTATATTGAATACGTAATTCCTTGGTTTTCAATTTGTTATAAGTTACTTATGTACTTCATAATCATATTAAATTTTATACGACCATTATGTTTCATATTTATGGAAAATGTTTAATTTTATCCGGAATTTACGCATTTATACGCTACATAAATGTCTCTTTATAACAATAGCGGCCCGTCAATTTTTTTCCTGGACCAGCCTGACCTTATTATTGTTTTTTTTTTTCACGGAAAACTTCTTAACTGTCTGAAAACCAGACAAATCGGCGGGAACCGGGATCCAAGGACGCGCCGTCACAGCTATATAATCATATACCTACATAGTACTTACGTAATTTGCCCATGGCCGAGACGCCAGCCGTCTACCAATTAGCATATCGTCATTAATACCTACCTCTAATCAGGGTTAAATTAACTTCCACTAACTATCTCCATAACGTCCAATCTCTCATGTCATCACGTTATTTACCGCAAGGCAGTCATGCCTTCAGGAGTTATATTCGTAGTTTGTATTCCATCAAGTAACTACGAGCATGTGCTAAGATTCGGAAGGCCTAAGGGGTTCCCGATTAAAGCACCTTCGTTCAAACCGTATCAGCTGGAAGTCGAACTGAGGAATAAAAAGTCTACAAGTATTCCCGTGCAGCTGACTCAGCAGTATTATAATGAGGCGTATAACGCGACTTTGGATAACGTTAAAGAAGAAGTTAAGTTTTTCACGTTGGAGAGCGTAAGTATTTTTTCGATATTTTTGACGAGTAAATCCGTCGTCGCCGTCGGTAAGACTTACATAATCGAAACGTTGCTACTAAGCCTTCTCCATAATATAATACGTAACCTTGGACTGACCTAATCCAACTAATTATTTATTGGTTTTTAACCACAAACTACAACGGTGACTTTTTCAAGATAAAGTAGAGGATCAAGACAACGGAATGTTGACGACATGTGTACAAGAGTATGTTGACAGTTGTTTCTTGTAGCTTGTCGTCGATGTACAGTCGCCATCAGACATAACGGAGCTGTGGAGGTGGTCACAAATATCTAAACAACGTCTCTATTGTCAAGGCGATAAAATGCATTTTCTGATACTTGTGACCACCTTCACAGCTCCGATATATTTGATGGCGACTGAATTCCCGTATACGATTAAGTAAAATTACGGTACGAGTGATGAAGACCATTAGTAGACCGCTTCGTACCAAACTAGCTGGACTATTGTTTACCATAATGCGGTGCATAAAACCTAACATTAAAGATCACATTTTTCACTTTATTAAAATGCTTATCTATATATTTCATTCTCATGAAAGAACTTACTTTGTGTGTAGTAATAAAATGTAGTACCTACTCAAATTCTACATTGTAAACCCGGAGAACAGATATTGCAAGAGTTGCTAAACAAGCTAGAAGTGAGCAAAGTAGTATGGGTCAGCGACAAAGCCGGCAACTACTTCGAGGTCATATTCCCGCTGCCCACCGGGGACGAGTGCGAAACCATGCTGCATTGTTTAACGCAACTAGGGATTGGAGTCAAATGGAAGTCTATAGTGAGGTAAGACCAATGATCTATTTTCCAAAGCATTCCCCATGGAAATACATACGAATATCTTTCCCTATGTCAACAAAAATCCGGGCAACTTGGAGGTCAGGTGGGAATCATTTATCATTCTGGATATTGGGAAATATCTCGACTGCAAAAATGACTCAGGCTACTGTACAATTCGGGTGATAATGAAGCAAACTTATAACCAAATTATGTTTTTCATTGATTAGTTTAATAATTTAGTACCTACGCTAGAGTGGAAATGTTATATGAGTCAATGCCTACTGGCGGCAATTAGTGCTAGATCTTTATATATTGTTCTGATTATACCATCCAGTGCTAATGATGATGATCTAGTAGAAGTAACACCAATCTATGTATTCGTTTCCAAGCCGTAGGTAAGTACGTGCAGTTATAATAATAAAACTACTATAGTGTACCCCTTACATTTCATTTAATTGTCGAAAGGGCTACTGCCCGTTGGCTCGATCCGGCTCCGCTTACGCCTCTCAAGTGTCCGGAACGCCATTGTTCCGTGTACGGAAAAACTACTAATAGTATATGTTTCTAAGTACCTATCCTGATTTCCAGCGTTGTACCATGCAGTGTCGTACACTCGGCTGTCGACAACGAGGATTACGACGAGGACACGCTTATGTAAGTTTTACTCGACACAATTGAACCAACCATCTAACCTACCCTCTCTCCATTCGGCCGCATATGTAACAGAGTTTCGGAGCCAGGTACAAAATAAGAAAATTTTATCTTTTATCGTAACCAGTTACAATCTAGTAAAAATATTTGAATTGACTTTGATCGCAACACACTGGGGTAGTTAGGTTAGTTTGGTGATTTCAGATGCCCGAAGGGCAAACTAAGAATTAGTGTCCATCGATCGAAACTGGTTTCGTAAGAGAATAAAAAAATCTGACCTTCCAACCAAGAGGGTAAATCATAAAAAAATATGTTTCTGCATAATAAAAAATAATATGTTTTCCTTCACCGACTCACGACTGGTAAATATCAAATAATATTACGTAGGTACATTAGTTCCGAAAAACTCTTTGGTTGTACGAGCCGTGTTTGAACCTGCGACTTCCAGATTGCAAGTCGCTCGCTCTAATCGCTAGCCCACCAGAGGTTCCAGTACGTTGATCATTATTATTTTTAATTTATTTTAGACGAAAATCGGAAGAAGCAAAGCGCTGGCGCAGTTTTGTGGAGTCGATTCGATCAAAGCTCACTGTGAAACAAGTGGTCGATGGTGTTCGAGGGGGAGGCGAATTATCCTTTGACTATCTCACTCTTATAATTACTGCTGAGTAAGTAGATAGGATAGCTAATCATAACATTAGGACTACCTATGATAATATCGTACTTCGTTCAGTTACACAACTTACTTATAGTTTGTTAATTGTCAGTTTTCATTCCTATTTTTCTCTTAACTTCTGTCGGGTCAAGGATTATAGAAGTCACTAGGATTGTCTATGCTGATACAAAGTTAATTTCCCCTAATTTAAGCAAAATCAGCAACGCCATTTCCTTTTAACCTCACTTGGTCTCGCTTCAATTGATGATCTAGAGATATCTCCTTGTAAAAAGAACTCGATTTAGGTTCACAGATAGTACTGTGCCACGTACGTTGGTAGCATCCAAAGTTTTCCTACAGTTTGGTACACATATAAATTCAAAACTATTTGACTACTTTGAATTGCTGTCAACTATGACGCTGACTGTACCTACATAATACCAACAACAGAGGAATAGCCTAAGCCTTTTGAAGCGACGCAATGTTCTATGATCCTTGTATCGGATCAAGGATTACAAAAGAATAAAGTCCGAAAGAGGAGCTTCAAGATTTCGAAAATAACACATGTAATTTTTTCAGTTCCCTTGCTGCCCTCGGTTTAGTGGAAAACAATGCCTCTAATATAGTAGCAGCAATGTTGGTCTCACCCCTCATGGGCCCTGTCATGTCCATAACTTTTGGTACCATCATAGCCGATAGAAGTCTAGTGAGGAGCGGCTTTGAAAGTCTCGTTGTGGGAATGTTTTTCTCACTGGTCTTTGGCTTTATATTTGGACTTATCTTGGGCACCACAGCAATGCCTTGGGGGTTTGGTGATTGGCCTACGGAAGAGATGAAATCGAGGTAATAATTTTGGGCGCTTTCAAAACACCTTGTCCCAAACCTCATTCTTCCAGATCTGGACGTGACAGGGCTCATTATTAATCAGGATCGAATAAGCTCGGGATTTTGAGAAAAAATGAGCCCTGGCACGTCCAGATCTGGAAGAATGAAGTTTGGGACAACGTTATTTCAAAATGCCCATTTTACCAACTGATGACGTATATAGGTACTACTTTCATTTGAAGGTGTGAAATGTTACATATCCCTCGGGTATGAGAGATTATATCGAACTCTCACCTTCCGCTCTTTACTAGTTATAATGAAATGGAAGACACCTTCACACTAAATCTAGAAGAGATTATCCAACATAGCTTTCTGAGGGACATAAGGTCGCCAACATTTAACCTTGGCACCCCCCTACTGACCGTACCGATCAGGAACCTTCCCAAATCTTAAATTTAAACATAACATCAAATCTTTGTGGATGTAGTGTGGGGTCTTGGGATTGAGGGAGGTAGTGTGGGGAAGCTGGGATTTCCTTCTATTACTCCCTGCAATATGCCAATCACAGTAAGAGTAGGTACGACTATCTACAGGTTAGACCGAACTCAATGAGGATGCCATGTCTAGCTAATGATGTAGCCTTTTTTTTTGTCGCTGGGAAAATTCGTTTACGCATCCTTCTCGGGCCTGGGGTAGGCCCATGATGGTAGCGAGGGGATATGTGGGACTCTCTCCTCGCTGCTCCTCTTGCTGGCCAAGAGGAGGGGAGGAGAATACCCACCAAAAACCCAGCGGCGACGTCCACATTGCCGTTAGGGAGATTGCCACTGGATCATGATCGCACTCGACGGTGACACTCCCCGAGCTAATGATGTAGCCTGGTTATTAAATTTGTTGCTGCCAGCATGTTAGTAAATCATTAGGCTATTTTACTGAATCCCTTTATTTCAGAGGGAATGTGCGAGCTCTTTGGATGGGCGTCCTCTGGGCCTTGACATCAGGCACGGGTGTGGCTTTAGCTTTGCTTCAAGGAAGCGCCGGACCTTTGATCGGTATTGCAATTTCAGCATCACTGCTACCGCCGGTCGTCAATTGCGTGAGTGAAACTCACATCTAAGGCAATCTTCACATTTAATGCGGATCATATAACTATGGTTTAAGAACGGGATATCGCCTAATACATGCATAACACGTTCTCCCTCGCAGGGGCGGCATGCGGATTAGTAACTGTGTACCTAACAATATCGACTTAACTTGAAACTCACATTTTAACCTTTTTCACGTCAAAGACGAATATATATGTCCTCGACCACAGAGCAAATTAGACCTACGTGCACAAGCATAAAGTTCAACTTCAGTTTTGACATTTCGATGACGTGGCGACTGAGCGTTAGCTTTCGCGTTTGACATGGCACCGAAAAGGTTAACTTCGATACCTATTATGTTTTTTTAGGGTTTATATTGGGCCTTGGCTTGCATCTGGCTGTTATATCCAGGAGTTAAAATACCGCATATCAAAGGAGAATCTTACACGGGCAATTCATCTTACGAACCGTTGTACCACGAATATCTGCCCATAGAATTCGCTGTCAACGGTAAGTATCCTTAGCCATAGATTAGAACAGGAGCATAGACTGTCCCATTTCTACACGTCTAAAATCTATAACCCATTTAGCGGTTATCACGACACATTGTCGTTATGTGATCTACGAAGTTACCTACTTAATAATACACAATTACAGCTGGTTAGGAATTATTATTTATAATATACCTATGACCTATGGACATTCTTTTGTATTAGTAGATATCTACTTATGAAATCTATTGGACTATTGCCATAAACCAATCGCTAAATCTATAAAGTCGTACTGCTCCCAAAGCTATAATGGACATTATATGCGTATTTATCATTTTATGCCTTTGTCGAATATCTTAACCTCTAGCCGCCCGGAGACCTATAAAAAGGTCTTCCATTTTGAATTTTAAATATGACAAACCATAGTTGCAATTGGCCTGATGGTTTAGATCTCTGGGCGGCTAGAGGCTAATTAGATAATAGCTTTATTAGCTGTCATTAATTTAATGTAATTAATCCTTCAGGCATCGTGAGCTGCTGTCTTACAATAGTCAACGTAATCTGCATATTTATTACGGCCATAATGTTCTTGAAGATTAAGGAGGTTGCTGCTCCTTACACTTCGACACCGGATTTGAGGAGATTTTGGGAACAAGATATAAGGGTAGCCAGAGAGGCAAACCGGGCTAATTTACACGAAGCCGAGAACGACGAGCGAGCTGAGTAAGTACCTACTGTTTTGCATTTGTCATTTTCTGGTAATTTCCTGGGTCATTTAAAATTTAAAAGTTGTAGGTACGTCGACGTCAAAGACATGTTGCCAGTTTTTCACCTTATTACAATGGATTAAGGTTTAAAATTGTAAACATATATTTTATATACATTGAACTTTTTTAATTCGGATTTTTTTCTCGTACCTATTAAGGGTCGAAAGGGGCTCACGATTCTGAGTAGGTTGAGAGATAGGTACTGGCTTTAGATCCTTGTATCTAAAAAAGTGTCCGAAGTTTTTTCTTCCATTTCGTTACTATGTTTCATAGATTCCATAAGGCGATTAATGGAATTGAAGAAATAAAAAAAAAATTTTTTTGGGACACTTTGTTTCTGGAGAGAAAAATATATAAAATAAAGTGGCACAATTAGTTATTTATTGTAAATGTTGTAATAATGATGTGTAAAATGTGTATGAACACATGTACCATTAAAGCCTGTTCTCTATTTCTTTATTGCTAGTACGTCAGCGTCATATAGTTGGTGGCATCCAAGGTACTCATAAAGTCCGGTACACCATAGAATTTGTATGGTGTACCGAACTATTTGAGTACCTACTTTGAATGCTGCAAACTATATGACGCTGACTGTACAGTGAGCAGAAAAATTGCGTCACTGATATTCTTTTTCTCTCCCCGTTTTTGCATTCCGCAGACTAGTTTTAGAGGACCTTAATCATGGGTCCGATGATGATATAAAAGACAAGTTGGAAGCTGCAGTACAGGAGGCCTTAGATGACGAGACTTATAGGAAAGTAAAGCGGATGAGCTACCAGAGCCACAACGCTGATGAGGTAATCAGTAGATGTCAACATTAACTTGTGTATTTTCCCCCATCTACTGAAATAAAGGTTCGATTGAACCAATTTTATCCGATTTCCGACAAGGCAGATAATAGTAAATTCTGACATTTTTCCGAGATTACAGACGAAGGGTACGAATTCCATTCCTTAGCAGTCCGCATTAGGAAGGTGGAATTGTGTCAATGAGTGAAATATTCACAACGTAAGGATGGAACCGCTCCCCTCGCCTCGACGTTCGTATGTAGTACATTCAGCAGCCAAAGTGGCTGGGCGGGTGAAATGTTCAAAATGACCCACACGCGCTCCTATTCTCTTGACAATAGAGATGTGTTGACCTCATTTTGAACACCTCAACCGCTTAGCCACTTCTGCTACTGACTGTACGTACTATTCAGCTAGCTAATATGGTCGGGTTTTTAATCACTTGTCATAACATCTGTCACGTATACGAGTGCAAAAGTGACGGAGAGCGCGATAGACGATATAATGCCAACCATGCTATCCGTTCTGGTTCAACCACGGCGGATTAATACTCATAACGTTACTCACAAGACGCTGCTACGAGCTATGAAAGTAGCGTAGCAGAGCTTGTCGGTTTAAAATGTAAGAATTTTATTATATAGTGCCGTAGATTCGCTACGAGCTTATCGTTTTCTTTGTATAAAAATAATCTTCATAGGAAATACTACACATAAAGCCATGTTCCTGCTGTTCAGTGTCAAAAGTTTCAACTTGATATGTTACGTGGGGTCTGAGCGGTAGCTTTTGCGTTTGAAATATCGTCGAAAAGGTTATTATTAAGTAGCTAAGTATCCCAGAACCCGATAAGCCCGTTAACTGCTGATAGCGTTTAGATGTAGATACAAGTAGCAATATTTTCTATTGAGGTTTTTTTTGTATTATCTCCAGTCACTTTTAATGGTATGGCGACTAATACATTCATCAGTGCATGAAAGCTATAACAGCGTAATACAACGCTGATAGTTAAGAAGTTGACACCTATTGATTTACCTTTTCACTACAGGTTTTCCGTACAATCGGCATGCAGTCTCGGACGCCAGTCTCCCTACATTCCAGCCGTCGCTCCAGCATTACTTCACCCCGCGCCAGCGTCAAACATACAACCAAAAAAGAAGATATCGCGGCACTCGACAAGCTCCTCACCTCCTTACTAGGAACCAGAGACAATAGAAAACGCTCGTTCCGTTCTCACCGCGGAACGCCCCGGTCTAGCCGCATGCCTATCATTTGTGAAAACAATAGACGATCAGAATCCTGGCCGGAAAGAATATTTGAAGACTCTGTGGTCAGTAGCGTATTAAATAATTTGAAAACGAGCCAACGGAATTCCTCGGCTGACGAACCCTTCTTGACACCCAATTGAACTACTGTAATTATTTGTATGTGCCCAAGAGTACGGCAGTCGCTTTCCTAGTTAGATAAGCGGAGAGTAAACATTAGCACTTCCGAAAATGCAAATTGTATAATATTTTATGAGGATGAATAAGACACTAAAATTTGTATAACAATATGTATAATTGACATATAATACATATAATTAATATAACGAATAAAATTATTACTTTCAAACATTGCATTTGATTTTCCTTTATATTCGATTAACTCATAAAAGCGTATAGTGAGTCGTTGTGACAACGTACTTTACAAGAATAAATATCTATACAAAATCGTGGATACCACCAAAAATTATGGATAGAAACATATACGCGGTTGCTTATTACTTTATTAGGCAGCGCAGTGCCATCTATTAAACGGAAAGTCAAAATAATCGTCTAACAAAATGTATAGGATTGACATAAACTTAAATCCATTGTAAATTGAAATACTAGGTAGGTACTTAAAAATCAATGCAAATCAAAATATTTAAAAATAAATATTTGATTTTTCTTTGTAAAATCCACTGTGTTAATAATTCGATAGATGGCGTTGGTACGTTCGTACTTACGTATTCCAAGATCTATAGTCCTAATGTAATAACTAATAGTCTACATAAAAAGTATATTGATTGATTTTGGAACTTTGTCTCTTTTATCACTTACTTTTGATGTTGATAAGGCACAATGAAAACAACAACTCACAACGTAATTAAGGGTTCTTCGCATTTAAAGGTCTATGTAAATATAGACATGTATTTGTCATAATTATTTGTTGATTATCAGATTATCACAGCATCGCTTTCAGTACGCACAGGTAACAATGAATGACGCAAATATACTTAGTGACTCTTAACTAATTGCTAATTAATAAAATTTTACTAGCGATGATAAATAATCATCAAGAGGAATCTGGCTTTTTGCCATTACTTTCCAAAAACATTTTCTTTCCTTTACTATGTTTGACTTGTGATGTATATACGTCATAACCTAGTGAAATCGTATTGTCGTATAAGACTCTGTATCTAGTTGGAAGGAAATAGAAATTAATTATCTGCGCCGGTGGCCACACAACCCACTCAGCTTGATAAAGAGTTAAAAATTTACCTTTAACTTCTTCTTTAAAATTATCTACAGGATTCTCTTCAAACAACGCCAGGCTTCCAAAGAAAGTTGCAATCATTATTGGTGAGAAAATTAGCTGATCAAGGATCAGTTTTTTAACAACCATACCAAATGATTTTCCTATAATAAATCTATCTAGAACTTTGTACCAATGGTGACAGAGGATGCCAACAGCAGCTCCTGAACAAGCCATATGAAAAGTCCGTTTTGTGTCATAGCATTCTATATCTTTGCAGTATAGCTCATAGCTTTGTTCTGCTATATCTCCTACAGCTGACAAGCTTAATGAGATCGTAACATTTGTGTAAAGTAAATATTTATCACTAAACGCCACTTTTACTACTCTCCTGAACTTTGTGATGGGACTGGAACCTCGGAAATTTGCTATCAGTCTTCTCCAACTCATAGTCATTGACTGCATTTTGGGTTATCTGAAAAAAAAAAGAATACAGATACTCAAAATGTTTCCAGTGACTTTTAGTAATATTACTTTCATCATTATTGTGTATAACAAGAATATTAAAAGACATGTTCATTTATATGTGATAAGTGAATCTACTGACAAGCTTGTTCATAATGGAACCTCAATGTAAAATTAAGTCAAAATGTAAATACAATGACAGGAGCATGCCAATGATGGATGAATTAATGTAAGTGAAATTTTACTTGAAATTCTAATATAGCAAACAAATTACTAACCAAGAGAACTTCTTAATAAAAATATACTTTACATAATGGTTTGTTACAAAGATAGCTTCCAGAAGTTATTACTGTCACTTTACAAAATTCACTCCATCTTTGGTTTTCTGTCACCATATAATCTATTTACAAATTTCTGCAACTACTTAAATAAGGATTGTATGTAAAAATTTCATTTATTCATTATTCACTTCATCATAAATATTCAACACGAGATATAGTAGTAAATTATTGCTTATCCCTTTCTTTCTTCAAAGACTTATCATGCTTAACTTTAGATGTGTAGATATCATAACCAAGAGAGATTGTGTTATCATACAGTACTCTGTACCTGGTAGGTAAAAAATAAAAGTTTATAATTTGCGCTGGAGGCCACACCACCCATTCAGCTTTATAGAGAATCCAAAACTTGTCTCTAACTTCTTCAGAAAAATTTTCCCATGGATTCTTTTCAAATATGGCAACTGTTGCAAAGAATGATAATATTATAATAGGTGAACTAATAAATTGGTCGAGCATCAATTTTTTTAACACCATACTTAAAGATCTTCCGATTATAATTCTATCAAGTATGTTGTACCAGTGATGGCAGATTACACCTGCGGTGGCCCCCGAGAAGCCCATGTGTGCAGTGCGGTGCAGGTCGTATTGAGGTATCGTTTTTCTGTACACTTCATAACTCTGTTCAAGCATGTCACCCATGGTAGAGATTCCTATTGATATTAAGACATTGGTGTAAAACAGGTTCTTGCGACTGAATGCTGCTCTTTTAGCTTGCTTCACAGATTTATAAGCATGAGAAAAGGCCCTTCGAATTGCCATTCATCAGAGCGGCGGTGATCGAGTGCCTAGAAGAAATAAGGAAAATTATTAATAAATATAATACTGTTTTACATCAACATCTTAATTTTTATAATACGAAAACTAAAGTAATGTCTTCAAAAGGACTACATTATATTTTTTTAATAAAAAAATCGACTTACAATTTTGAAAGCTCCTCCCGTTTCTTGAGCCAAGTGCGTGGCTAAAAATAATTTGCACCTGTAGTGATAGAATATAAATCCTTGGCGTTGTTGCAGTATTTACTATTGCATAACAGTAATACTGCGTCGAAATAAAAATTAAAACATATTTAGGAAATTCTTAACCTCAATGGTCACGAGTATGTCAAAGTTGTGTCACTGTCAAATTCAATTTTTTTTTTTTTTTTTTTTTTTTCGTCCATCTGGACAGGCTAAAGCTCTAAGCCATACTGCCTTGTCATAAGTAGTTTGTTTTCTTTTTCATAAGTTCAATCCGGTCAACGTCTTCAGTAAGTACTATTCATATTAGGTCAAATCCGAGTTCAATGTCTTCAGTTACTTTTATTTTCTTATACAATTTCAGTATGTATGTATCATCCATTAATTAAGTCAAAACCGTACGTTCAATCTCATAATCCAGTTTAATTATTGTCCTTTCCAAACAGTACAATCCTGAAATATTCTAGTAGCGATATTTAGATTTATTTTAAATATATACAATTTACATTTATATGTTATCTGCATTAAGAACCTAAAATTAAAAAATTGTATTAAAATATTTACAACTTATTTATGGTGTTATGTACAAATTTATACAAAGACATATACGTGGTAGGCTCTCTTAGCAAATCTGGTACTGACAGCGGGATTATATTAGATGCCTCATAAATATTAAGCAGCTCATCCATCAGCACAAGGCGCTGAATGCCGAAGGACGGGCAAACGAAAATGATGTGGTCGAGAGACTGAACTTCATTCATTTGACAACGATCACAATAAGGGTCACTGTCATATTCAAATTATACAAAAGGTTGTCAGAGCCGTGTTCCGAATCACGCTCCCACTGCTCACAGAGTTAACAGTGCAGTGGCACTACCGGGAATAACGATATTCGTAAATTTCGCTCGATGGTCTCTGTCACTCTCATGACGCCTTAATCGGCGTTAAAGAGAAAGATGACCGAAATTTAATTCTATGTTAGCGGTACCGGTCCAGCACTATGCTACATTGCTACGCATATTATTATCATAGCTGGCAACTCACGCGACTTAATGTCAAACGTTTACTCCGCTACGCTACTACACTACCTTACTTAGTCGGCGCGTCCTAATTCAGTGTTGTTTTCTTTCTAATTTATGAATAAAGTGATATCTTTGGAGCCATGGCGGGTAAATAATTAGCTCTGGAGCATATTTGTCTCAGTCATACTTTTTCTACCGGTCTATACATTGAGTACTTTCATGTATAAGGCCTGCTGCAATATTTTCTAACAACCACGACATTGTGCTATAATTAAAGTTTTTTTCTTTTCAGACAAGTTAACCCTTGATAGGCATGCTATGAAGGATAGGTCTACGTCCCATCTTCGTATTTACGTAGGGGGTTTGACGGAGAACGCGACGGTGGACGACTTGTACGATCACTTCATACAGTACGGGAAGATCAATGGGATTGTCGTAAATAGAAACTTTGGTTTCGTTCAGTTTGATACAGAGGCCAGCGCGAAGCAAGCTATCGCTAAAGCTGATGGAAGCATTTATCAGGGGAAAAATATTAATGTGAGGACTGCGCAGACTAATTTAGACAAAGCAAGGTAAGAATGGAGATGTTTGATGAGATATTTACTTCCGGAAATTATTGCTTTACTGTTTTAGCCTAAACATTTAATTATTTGTACATATAAAAAATGTGTCCATATGCATTGTTTAAAACAAATTGATGATAGGTTTGGCCTAGTGGGTAGTGACTACGAAGCCGATGGTCCTGGATTGAAATCCCAGTAAGGGTATTTATTTGTGTGATGAACACAGATATTTGTTCCTGAGTCCTGGTTGTTTTATATATGTATTTACGTATCTGTATATTCTATATTGTTGGTTGTGTACTCAAATCACAAGTCTTCTTGAGCTTACTGTGGGGCTCAGTCGATTTGTGTCGGAATGTCCTGTGATATTTATTTATTTATATAAAACCAATATTTCATTATTTTAAAAGTTTAGAACAAAGCGCATAAGTAAATACATTCTATTTGAAATTTTTATTATTGTGTTTCAGACCCACAGAAGTAGTAATAGTTGAACCCGAGGTGCCCCCAGCAGTTGCTCTCAATGATAACCTGCCAGTGGACAATAATGATGGCGGAGAAGAGCCTTACGACAGTTATGGCAATTATATTGGTGACCAGGGCCACGGTTAGTCTTTGTACCAATTACTCTTAATTTGTAAACACCAATCACAAACTGTACATTAATAATTCTGCTTTCACTTTGTAAAAAGTATAAATCATAACTGACGTATCTTCACGTAATTATCTGTAATCCGTTACTACCATGACATTTTTTTTTGTCAGTGGCAAACCAGCAGTAGTGTTACATTTGTATAGTTTGCATTCCTATTTTTGGTTATCAGAAAGAGAATGTCAACTATACAATCTTTGTATAAAACTTTCGTGAGTAATTCTGGCATTTTATGAACTTATCCATCTGAAAACAACCTTTTTTTATAAAATCTACAGTCTGCTGGTGGAAAGGGAACACTAATTTTTTACCTTGTAAAGTTTGCGTTGACGCTTTTTCTTGAAACTAAAGTCGAACATGACTCGTGTTCCAGGCAACAACTACAGAGACAGAGAGGAGGACTACGAAGACAACGGCTACGGCAAAGAGAGGCGCGAGTGGGGCGAGGGCCGCGGCGCGCGCGGGCGGGGCGCCGGGCCCGCGGCCGGCCGGGCCTGGGGCGCGGGCGCCGGCCGCCCGCCTTCCGCGACCAGGACGGCCCGCCCCGGAGAGGTGAGCACTAGCGGGCGCACTAATATCGTTACTTTGTCCCGTCAGCCAGGGGAAAACTAGTTTGTTGGAAGAAATGTGGCACCGCATTCTATTAACACGTTTAATTGACCCATTATAGAATGGATATAGTTAGGTAGGTTCCATAAGAACGTACCAGTATATTTAATTTTGTTTCTTTTGGAATATGTTCCAAAATTGAAATTAATTACGCCATGATTATTGAAGATGTAATGCTGCCGTTACTAAATACCATAGACAAGAAAATTAACGATTTTTAATTGTTTGTCGTAATGTTAGTCATTGCTCATTGCCTACGGTTTTTGGACAAGTTATAGAAGGCTTACAATATGTGTATAGATAAACTTCTATTATTTATATAAACCAATGCCTACACCAAAGGCTTCATAATATTATTGTTATTCATAAACAGGAACTACCTGAAGAACCAGTCTAATCGTAACTTCACCTCGCATGTCTATAATTCTTCCTTCTTACGGACTCAATAATATGGAGTAAAAATAACCAAATGATATCTGTTGCACAAAATACATCAGAAAATATCTCTCAGCCACCAAACTGAATCGTTCGACCTCCAAGTCTCTCTATAGTCTATTGGCATGTAAAGTGCTCTATACTCGTATGTTTTTAAATTATAATTGTACTCTTAGAGTGTATACCAGAAAATTAAGCTGCTAAGAAAACAAATAAATTTGTCATATTTCTATCATTCTAGCCAATTATTTTCATCGAAGAGGTAAGTTATAATGTTTTTTTTTTTTAATACAACGACGGTGGCATACAAGCATACGGCCCGCCTGATGGTAAGCAGTTACCATACCTATGGACGCCTGCAACTCCATGTGAATACATGCGTGTTTTGAAGTACCTCTTACTGTAGACCCTAGCTTTAAAAGTATCATCATCATCATCATCATGTCAGCCGAAAGACGTACAATGCTGGACATAGACCTCCCCCAAAACGACCGGTCCTGCGCCTTCCACATCCAGCGGCATCCCGCGACCTTCACCAGCTCGTCAGTCCACCTTGTGGGAGGCCTTTTTTTTGACGGAGTGGGTAATGCACAAGGCCGCTCTAGTCCCCTTCCCCTAGTGAGAGGTGAGCTCGCCCCTACCCACTAAACCCCATACCGGCGTTTCTCCCTCTTTGCCATTTTTGAGGATGCCATGGGATCGCGAACATTCTACCATGGACCTTGTTGGCCTACCTACGCTGCGTCTCTTTAAAAGTGTAATTTTTTATTTGCTAGAATACTTGCAATTATGTTACAGGTACAGGTGGTCGTAGTGTGATGCGCTTAGTATTCTGTCGTATGACGACATGCAAATATGTGACATTATCTAGCAAAAGGGACCTTATTGTCGATGGCGCTTACGCCGAGCCGCGTCGTATTTGTATTGCGGTATCTTGAACAATGGCGTAAGCGCCATCGACAATAAGGTCCCTTTTCATAGATAATGTCACATATTATATAAAAACCCACGTATGGCCACGTTAAAGTGTACGTCCCCGCAGGAGGCGAGTGGGGCGAGCACGGCTACTCGCGCGAGCGGTACGCGCCGCCCGAGTACCCGCGCGCCGTGCCCGTCAGCGAGCGGAACGACTGCGAGATTATCGTCGTCTCTAAGAGTCTCACGTAAGTCTTAAAGCCAACCCCGACCAGGGATCATACTAGCTTACATTTCAGCCGTATGCAGTCCATAGGACTCCCACAAATATGACTTGTATCATCTTGGGGGTAGTTGCCATAGTCGCCACGCTTGGCAGGCAGGTTGGTGACCGCAGTAGCTGTAGATTAGGTTTCGACTGACGCTAGAGGTAGGATTTTTCCCTTTGTCGCCTCTTACGACACCCGCGGGAGGAGATGGGGTGGTGCTGTTCTAGTCAGCCGGCATCACACGACAACATACTAGCTTGAATAAAATAAAATATAAATAAATGTTAGTTATGTTACAGAACATCCTTACACAATTGACTGAGCGCAAGGGTAAGCTTAAGACGGCTTGTTTTGTACTCAGCCAATGTATTATGGCAGTTTTCAAAAAATGGTGCACCCAATTAGTGAAAGTTGTTAAGATAAGTTAAATCCCTGTCAATTTCGTGACGACAATTAAGCATTAAATTTAGATAAATACTTGGTTTTGTAATTCATTTTATAAACTTCAATCGGTATTAGAGAATAATTAAAGGCAAAAAGTCGAACTTCATAAAGATTTCACGCTTAATTGTCGTCACGAAACTGACAGGGATTTAACTTAACAAGTATCACTAATTGGGTACACTATTTTTTTTAAACTCCCATATACTTATGTATAATATATACTTAAATACATAGAAAATAAAACACTCATGACACAGGAACAAAGGTTTCATCACTTATTACATAAATAAATGCCTGTACTGGGATTGGAATCCAGGACCATCAGCCAAGGCCTGACTAGACGAACATGAAAATTAATTACATAAAAGAGCAGAGAAATTACAAAGAAGCATAATTAAGTAACATACGTTTTTAAGGCGCTCTTATAGACGTATTTTAGGTATTTGCGGGGGTGAAGCAGAACGCGGTGGAGGCGCATGCGGGGCGCCCCGCACCACGCCACGCGCGTCGCTCGCGTAGACAGTTGATGGCCTTATTCTGTTCGTAACCGTATTCTGGTTGAAGCAAATATCGGAGCGTTCCGGAAATTATACAATGCTATTTGTTTTTAGAGATCCGTAAAAAGGGTAAAGGGAACCCCACTACTAAAACTTCGATGTCCGTCCTAGGTTGTCACTAGGTTGTATCTGTCTGTCACTAGGTTATATATCATTTTATTAAACCATCGCCATTAAATTTGTTTCGCTTAGAACTGCTTGCCAAATCATGAAATAATACATTTTTTTAATTCAAGTTTTGGACACGATATTGATAAAATGAACGAACAAATTTGAGGCCAAATTCATTTATTGGAATCCATTAATTCAACTCAAAAGATGAACTTTTTCAGTTCATCTTTTGAGTCGGTCGGGGGGTCGGGGTTGTAAGTGCCGTTTCGGGGTTTTTAACCGACTTCAAAAAAAAGGAGGAGATAATCAATTCGGTTGTATGTTGTTTTTGTTTGTATATGTGTTACCTCAGAACTCCGTCGTTTATGGACCGATTTCAAAAATACTTTCGTTGTTTGGAAGCATATACTTCAAGGTTAGTCCCATTGTTACCAGAACTCAAATATCATGATGGGATCCACGAGGAATTAAGAGAACTTTTCAAAGTTTAAAGGTACATGTATGCAAAAAAACCGTTAAAATAAACAAGATCACATATACTTGAGTAATTTCGACGGGTTCCGCTGTGTACGGGTGGCCGAATTGGTTAAAGCGTCAGCCGCGATAGCTGGAGATGCGGGTTCGTATCCCGTCTCGAACACCGGAGGTCCTCGTCGTTTTTTCTTAAGGTATATTTGTTATCTATTTCAACTTTTAATTTAGGGATTTCTGATAAAATATTACGAGTAACCTGATTTGATGTTTGTAGCCGGAATAGGTAACGGAACTTCATGATCAAATAATGTAGGGGGATCCTATTTGGGCTTTATGAAATCGTCATGAGATGCACTTTGGTAACCATGCACGTATTTATGTGTGTCTCACGTTTTGATCTGTCACTACGTCATTCATTCCGTGCAAGTATCAAATGTATATATGTAATATTGAAGCTGCCAAATTAAAATAGGTACGAATGCTTTTCAATATTTCATCTACTATTGCGTCGGTCACCATGGCCTAGCGGTTTAGTTATAAGAAATCATAATCCTAACATCAAAATTTATAGAAACTCGTTACTTTTCAAAACCACAAAAAAAACATAGTGAGTTCAAGCCTCCGTACCGCTAATACCGTAGCGAGCAGCGTAAAGCTAATGTGTTCTGATAGCATTTTCGATTTACTAGAAATATATATAAACGGGTCACTCACGTATCTTAAGGTCGAAAACCGCTCGACATATGTTTCTGGGTCCACCTGTGAACCATAATCATGAGCTCCGTGCCGCACCATCGCTGGCGGCGGCCCTTCGAGAACTTTTCATTTGCCTATAAGAGGGTGTTCGATTCACGACCAAGGTTGCGGCCCTGCACAAATCCGCACGCAAGACGCATGTGTTCAGCGGTATTAAAAGGAATTAAAATTATCATTGTTATGTAAACTAGATCCCAACAAAAACATAAATGTGTACAAAAAGGCCATATCTGAAAGAGTCACTGAGTCCGGGCGACTCATGCATGCCGCACGTTTCGCACAATAAGAGTAAGATAAGGACGCCATTAGTATCACGATGACGTCACGCTCTACCTCAGGCAGTGTATGTATACACCCTACATCCAGCAATCTCTTTTTAGTTTTGACATTGACAAAACCGAATGGTGGTTACTGGTTGTGTTGAAAATGTATTCGAGCGTAGTAGTACCTACGTTAAAGAATTTTTCCCCTCACTAGCTCGTAAAGCGCTTGTTTATCCTTTAATACGAGACGGTAAAAACGCATTTTATCCACTAGTGATTAAAGTAAGTTGACTTCTCATAGCTCTTATTGCTATGGTTTTAAAGTCTAAATTCGCGAAGTACAGCTCACTTGCCGCCGCGGCGGCGGCGGCGGCGGTAACTCGCACGCGCACCGACTTGAAAATCGAATTAGAACATTCGAAAATCGTACTGGCCACCACAAGCTAACCAAGCTAAAGGCACCTTTTGTAAAAATGTTGAATGTATCTAAACGCAAAGAAAAAGTCAATGCGATTTCAAAACTTTTTTTTTTCATGTTTCACTTTCCTCGCTGTAGTGAGGGGAAAAATTTTGTGTTACACACGGGTGCAATTGTAATTTAATTCTCGTGTATTGAAACACTCGCTAAGCTCAGGATTCTATTTTAAAACCACTCGCTACGCTCATGATTCTATTTTTAAACCACTCGCTTTGCTCGTGGTTAAACTATAGAACCCATTCGCTTGCTCGAGTTTCAATCCCACACTCACAGTTAAAATACAATTTTGCACCCTTGTATAACAAATAACTATTAAATCGTATGCGAAGTGACTTAAGGTATATTTTCCCTAAATGGTCAGATATTTATGATCAGCCTGTCTGTGCAGATAACTTTGACGAGTTGTGTGTTCAGATTTAATTGAAAAACCACTGCTCACATATTTATAGCGAATTGGATGTTCAGATGTTATTGACCTCATTTACTGTAAAGAATTTATTGAAATTTATTGCTGCCCCGAAATATTTGAGTACCTCGGCCGCTCCGATATATCTGATGGCGACTGTACTAGTAACTTTACTGACTTGAAAAGAACTAGAATATAATAAAACTGTACAACACACAATTACTAAAACTGCACCAGACCTGCAAACTAACTGCGTAAAAACGCATGTGAAATCCGCTACGACGCGGCCGGTTGAATGTTCTGGTACGTAGGTTACCGTTTAGGCATTCTAATATTTGTCATATGTCCTCTTAGTTCACTTAATCGTTTCCTCTTTCGCTTAACTTTATTTACACTGGGATTACCCTTATTGCTTCCTGTCTAAAGTAATATTACCGCGTTAGGAAAATGTGCACACGTCCTACGTTGACAGCGGTCACGAGCGTACTGGCGACTGGGCAATAGTCGGCCGCCGCCGCGCGCTGAACCATTTTATTTTGCCAATAACGAAATCAATTGGTATTATTGATGTACTCAACTTATTAAAAATCTATGAAGTACAAATCTAAATCTACTTAAAAACTATTATTTAAAGCAAATTTTGTGTTGATATTCATAATAGTTATCGAAATATTTGGTTTAAGGTGTAAAAAACGAGTTATTTAAAAAAAAAAAAGCTATCGAGGTTTTTATCAGCAATCGTGTTCTGATGAAGCCAAAAACTAGAGAATAGACTGAAATAATACATATAAAAATATTGCAGTTGTAAGTTCTGTGAAAGTAGTTTATTAATATTTTCTAAAATTGGTGTTTTCACTTAAACCCATTATTTTCTATTAAAATAATAACATTCATTAAAATACGAGTACTTAACTAGTTATTGCATTAAATCTAAAGAAGGCCCCACAGGCTTTGTACCAAGGATGCTGGCGGCGTTTCGTGGTTGTAACGCAATGCTGATAAGTTGTGCGAGGAAGCCGCCAGCTCTCACCAGTAAGGTACAGTCAGCAGCAAAAGTGACTGAGCGGGTGAAGTGTTCAAAATTACCTACACGCGCTCTTATTCTCTTGACAATAGAGATGTGTTAACCTCAGTTTGAACACCTCTAACGCTTAGCCACTTCTGCTGCTGACTATACACTACATTTGAATATATATTATTGTTTTTTTACAGCGAATATGCGGAATATATCGAGGGAAGGTTGAAGCGACTTGGAATAGTCGTCGATCTACTGTTTCCTATGGAGGACGTTCCTATCGGCAAGGTAATCAATTAAACTTTAACGCCGAAGACGGCAAATGACGTTAGCAAAAACTTCTGCGACGTCAAATGCCGTTTTTAAGTCATGGCGTCTGGGACACTGTTGTCCGTTGACGAGCTGGGCGGTAAAAGGGTTAATATGTTACTTGTAGATTTTACTAAATGTATAATGTTAAAAAGCAATATTAAACCAATTGGCTACTTTGGTGTGTCAATACAATGTACTATTTACTGTTTAACCCTTTATAAGGCACAGGGAATATACATATGTTCCACCATCATTTGAACTATATTACGAAAGTGACAAGAATACATAATGCTTAATTTCTGCCATTATTATGTGTGTTAAAAGGTTTAAATATAAGTTCTGAATATTGGTTAAAGATTTGAAGGTTTACTTCTAACAGAACAAACTGTAAGTCCTAAAAATGTCCTATGGGATTATTTCATACTATTGAAATAATCTCGAGGTTTGTACATTTTCTAAATGGTAATTTTTTTACTATTTTCTTTATAAAATTCAAAATGTATTACTTAACTCGTTACCCGTGTATCGCTGTTAAAAGCTAAAAAGGATCATAGACAAAACTGTTTTTTTATTCAGGTGCTGGGCAACATTGCGTCGCGCGGCTGTCTCTATGCGATCTTAGTCATGCCACTTAATCAAGAAAATAGGTCACTCACGCTCACAATACTGCACGGGCTGCCTCAAGGTATGTGACGTACTTTAATTATTCTAAAAGTTCCCTGCACATAATTGAATTAAAAGGAATTCAAAGACTACTAATACTCATGTAGTAATACAACATGAATATACTAAATTGTGTTTTATTAAGCAGAAGAAACGTCTGCTAGCGAACCCGTAATGTATTGAACTTGCGACTCCGGGATACATTTCCGTCGCTCTAATAACTGATCCACCAGGTTATACAGGTTGGCTGCGAATTTATCATCATATCCTTTCTATGCGCCTTGTTATGGCATACGTACCAATCCTTAACCGGGCAATAGCTGTACGCTCTACGGTTTACCCTATTTACTGGGACTATACCTATTTTGTGTAAGTGTCCTAAAATCTTTATTTATTTTGACGACCCGACTGGCCTAGTGGGTAGTAAACCCTTATTTTATTTATTTATGTATCTATCTATTATGTATATCGTCGTCTAGTACCTGCAACACAAGCCTTACTGAGCTTACCATAGGAGTAGGTCGATTTGTGTAAGATTGTCCAGAAATATTAAAATATTTTATTTATTTAGTTACTATTGTTTACGTTTTATTATTTTCCAGAGCACCGCAACATGCCGCTAGAAGACGCCCTGCAGCTGCTATCGCGAAACTTCCAGGAGGTGCAGCGCGGGGGGCCGAGCGGGCGCGAGGCCGTGTACGCGCTGCTGGGACAGCTGGCCGACGGCCGCAGCCTCACCGTCCTGCAGTATGAGAAGGTCATCGAATACTTGCAGGTCAGTACTTCATACAAGCCTTCATACAAACTAACTTTCCCGCGTTTATTAAAGAAAAGGTATGATATAGCCTCGTAAGGGCCAAGGGCCTACCTGTAGTACTAATTACTTTAAAGAAATTGGATCAGAGCCCTGAGTGTAAGTTTTTAATGTAACTTTACGTCACGAACGCGTTTGCGTTTCCCATATAAATAACATTATCACTTACGCGTTCGTAAACGTTTTTTTACATCAAAAGAAACTTACACTAAAGCATCAGAGTTGAGTTTTATTTGTTTTTATGTAACGAATCAAAAAGATTTTACGTTTTGGAATTTAATTAAACTGAAATGTTTATATGTGAAAAACTTAGCTAAATCATCATGCTTATTAAAAACAACCACCATAATTAAAATTAAATGGCTATGTAGTTGTGCGGAGAATTAATATGGAACTTACGTCAACATTTGAATATGGAACGCCAATATGTGTGTACAGACACGTTACTACTACATAGACCAGGTCCTTTAGCTAATTTACCTATAACGTGCTAGTTTATCATAATTTTAATACCTATAATGAACATGGAACACGACCGGTCTGGCCTAGTGGGTAGTGACCCTGCCTATGAAGCCGATGGTCCTGGGTTCGAATCCCAGTCTGGGCATTTATTTGTGTGATAGTTGTGATTGTTCTTGAGTCATACTTATTTCCTATGTAGTGTATTTATATATCTATCTATTATATGCATATATTGTCGTCTAGTACCTACAACACATGTAAGCCTTACTGAGCTTACCATAGGACTGCGTCGATTTGTGTAAGATTGTCCCGAAATATTTATTTATTATTACTTATTTTTAATCATTGCTATGAGGTAATTTTCTATACATATAACGTATGCCAGTCTTACCCACATTGACCTTGAGTGAAATACGCAATTAATAATGTCTAAATGATCAGGAACGCAAAGAGCAGCAAGTGAAGATCGAACTGGGCGAGCCCCTCCCGGCGGCGGCCAACAACAAAACGGAAACAGACCTACAGCAGCGCATCCTCAGCATCCTCAACGACAAGGTGGCCGCCACGCCCGCGCCCGCCGCCGCCTCCGCGCCCGCTCCCGCCTCCGCCTCCACGCCCGCACAGAGCAAGCTGCTCAACGACCCCACTGTCAGGAAAGCGCTAGATTCTATCTTGCAGAAGTTGACGTAGATTTAAGTTTGACTCTATTATATGTCGGTATGATAGTGATCATAGAATGTATGGTCATACATGTAAAAGCTTAGTCACTAGGGATGTTACGGAGACGGTTTTACGGAACCGGAGCCGAAATCGGGAGTTATTAAATTTCTTTTTACGGAACCGATAGTTTCCGGAGTTTATAGCATATTTGGCTCATTCAACTACCATTTGTCCCTCGTTGCCATTCTTACGTTCCCCTGGGTCACTCTTCAAACCACAGTCTAATTGCATCTAAATACACAAAACATACATATTCGTAGAAGCTATATGTAAATAATCATCCCACAACACACAGTATGATTTGTTTAAGACAAGTCGAAACCTAGAAAATTCCTAGGCACCTATGCACGCGTCGAGCATCGCGGACGCTGGGTTTCGAGCTCCGCTTTATTCAATCGGAACCGACGGTATGAAATCATGTAAAAGTTTCGATATATCGGAACCGAAGCCAGAGCTACTCTGTAACATCCCTACTAGTCACACGAGCGCGATGCCGGTAGAGTGCGAGCGGGACACGACACTGCCGACTGAATACGCCTTATGTTGATACGTCAGCCGGCATCGCGCTGGAGTGAAATTATATGTATAGGGTGATGCTGATGGCCCAATGTTGTACATTTTAAGCTGACAGGCATCAATGATGGACACTTAGATATAAATTGAATATTTACCAACAAATTCACAACACGACTCCTTTGAAAAAAATGTTCATGATTGGTTACTTGTCCATTACTGCCGCCGTCACCCTGGATTACGTCACGACTTACTGGATTTTAAATACATAAGTATTGTGGGACTCGACCATATTATGTAATCGACTAATTGTATAGAAATGAGTAACTCGCTTTTTATAAGTCGAATATTGCTCCAAATAGCGAGGAGCATAATCATGACCTGTTCAGTGTTTGCGTTTCAAAACAATTAATATGTATATTGGATTGTGACGATTGTGATCGACGTGAAAAAACATGTTTACACTTTTGCACCTTATTGCTTAGTAATAAAGTCCAAAAGTGTAAACATCAGCTCGTAGCAAAGATTCCACAATCGACTGTCGTGTCGTTTACAGCAGGGACCGGCCCGCTATCCCTTATAAAGGGTTTTGTATGGGTTTTACATAAGGCTTTACTCACCCTTACCATACCCTTATTCGACAATACCCTTTCATTTTACTTTTAAAGCCCTTATAACTAAGCGCTATCCCAATACCCTAACAAAACCCTAATCATCCGCTCACCAAAACCTTACATTGCTTATAAGGGTTAGCCTTATAAGAGGGCTTCCCTTTTACATACAAGCGTGCTAATTTAAATCGTCTGCCTTGGTCATAAAGCACACCTTGCTCTGATCTGGCGTTTTCTTTGACGTCTTTGATTTGATGTACGCGCGCTTTTCGAACACTAGCGTAGACATATACTAAACCTGTCTCTTTCACGCAAGGAATAAATACGACATTACTAAAGGGAAAGCTTTATAAAAAGCGCTAAGTAATAAGGGTAACCCTTTTTAAGGGATAGCAAGGCATAAAGGATAGCAGTTAGTGATTGTAAAGGGCTAGTTTTATGTTTGGCTTAGTCGTACGGTAAGGGATAGTCAAATATATGGGCTAGCAGTTCAAACTGGTAAGTCTTTCAATGTGTTAGCCGTGTTCAAGGGTTGCCCTTTTAATGGCTTTTGCCGCGGAAAGGGTTGTCCGGTCCCTGGTTTACAGTCCCTGTGACTTCCACTGACAAAATATTTTCAACGTTTAGATTTAGACGTCACATAATGAAATTATTTTATCAATGTAGTTAGAACTTTTAAGTTCATACGCATATGGAGTTTACTGAAATTTCAATCTCGTTTTGCGTTAAGATGTCTTTAATGTCCACCTTCTTTACTTTTATTTGTAAATAGTTTTTGATTGTCATTACGTTCAGATGGTTTTTATACATATTGAGTAAGCATTATGCATCATACTATTAAGACTCAAATTTGAAATAAGGACCTTATTTTGTATGTACTAAGGTTATAATTTATAAGTGTAAAAATCATCTGCCAATCATAGAATTTAAATTGTAACATACATGAAAACGGATAATGTATGGGTAGGACACAGATGTGATATGATAAATTGATGAGTTATAAATTAAGAAAATATCTTAATAAATATTTGTGTCAAAACTGTTTTTTTTCATTGAAACGCACCTTAATATTACATCAGTTCTATTTATTAAATTCATACACATAATTAGAGGTGGTTTAAATCAAGCCTGTTCATTGGTGATTTTAAATGACAAACAGTGCTATAGTTAATTTGTTATTGTACAAACACAAAGAGAAGACACGAAATGATTTCATGCACTATGAACTAAGATGCTGGCAATCATTGATTCTTGAACTACATTTGTTTGGTTCTTGGGCCTTCTCCGTACCAAGTTTACTAGACAAGATTACTTACTCCAATATGGTAACCCCTCTCATTTCATTCTGCTCCGTGCATCATCTCTGGTAACACCACTTGTATTGCTATTTAAATTGACGATTTATAATCTTATGGACGTTGATATTGTCTTAGCTTGCTGCCATAATTAGTCATGAAATAAAAAAAACCGGTTACCACGAACACCGCAGTGTTCGAAACGGGATGACATTTAAGTGTAGTATACTCGATACAAATACAAAAAACCTGGCAAAAAATCAGGCACATGTTAAATAATTTTAAAATTTTTGCCGTCACGCATGACTATTATCAGTGATAGGATTAGGTAGTGCTATTTGGGGCGAATGACCTTAAATCTGTTGCGACTTCGTGGAGAAAGATTAATATGGATATGACTTACTCCCGGGATTTTTATGATTATAAAAGTAAGTGGTTATAAAAAAGTATACAGGTGCTTTTATAGCATGCAATTTAATGAAAATGTTTAGTCGATAATATACCTATAAATTAAATATGCAACGTTTACGTAAACAATAATTCATTATATACTTTATATGTTTCTGTGCTCTCACATGGACTCATCTACGTGTTATTATTTTTATTTACACGTGTTATTTATTAAACTGAAGTCAGCATTCAACCCTTTACCTGACTCCAGGTCGCTTTTCTATTGTTTACAACAATTACCATGTAAGGTGCGAAAGAGACGGAAGACGTAAGTATTTACTGTCTTTTTATGCTATCTCTTTTTGATTGAATGATAGATAGTAGATTTGCAACAAACCATTTTAAAAAAAATTGGTTACTTGTGTTCTGCAATTTGTTAAGTTCGCACGTTAGTACATACTACATACATTGACTGATTTTTAAACCTACTCTGGATTGGACTCTGGCTTGTTTTATGGACTTGAGTGATTTTCTCATTGTGGTTTGGTTCTCTGTTACCGGACTTTGAAGAGCTTTTCACTAGTATCAGTGCATTGTTGGTGTCCTTGGATTAGAGCAGTGTCAGACCCCTTGGATACGGAGATTCTCGCCAAGTTGCACTCAATATGGCGTGGCAACCCAAAGAAGAAACTATTCAAGGTTGGATTGAATCTTATCCTGATTTAATGTACGAATCAACGAAACGTTCCATATATTGCACGAAATGTGAAGTGAATATAGGCTGTAAAAAAAGTACAGTTACAAGACATATCGCGGGAGCAGTACACCAAGGATCGCTTCCACCGAAGGATGAAGATTTTTACTTGGATTTAGTTGAGTTCTTCATACTTTGTAACATCCCATGGCTACAAATTGAAAATGCAGCTTTTTTATCGTTCTTCAGCAAGTACTTACCGACCCGAAAATTACCCAGCCAATCAACTTTAAGAAAAAACTATCTCGATAAATTTTATCGTCAAAAGATGTCTGCTATATATCAAGAACTGGCAAATGAAAAAATATGGATCTCACTGGATGAAACAACGGATTTTTGGGTAGATACGTAGTTCACTTCTTGGTGAAGCCTTTAAATTCGAATGTATCTGAAAAGACTTATTTAATCGCGTGTAAAGTATTGGAAGTTGTGAATGGGAAACAATAGCGAATTTTGTTGAAGATTGTCTAAAAATATGTGGGAGAATCGTACGTCAACAAACTTGATAATGTACTTTTATTGTGTTCAGATAGCGTTGCATACATGTTGAAAGCAGGGCGAATATTAAAGACAATCTTACCAAAATGAAACATGTTACTTGTTTAGCTCATGCTTTGCATCGTGTCGCGGAAACAATTCGATCGAAATATCCGGATGTCGATAGTTTAATTGCTAATTTAAAAAAAGTGTTTTTAAAATCTCCCAGTAGAGTAAAAGTACTTAAAGAAATGTATCCCAATTTACCTTTACCTCCGAAACCTGTGATTACAAGGTGGGGCACCTGGCTTTCCGCAGTGTCCTATTACGTAAAATATTTTAATGAAATAAATACGGTATTGTCATCTTTAAGAGCTACAGATGCAGTCTCAATTAAAAAAGCCAAACTAGTTTTACAGAAACCTAACATTCGAAATGATTTACATTTTATAAACGAAAATTTTAATATTATCGAAGTGATTTTGACTCGCCTCCAGGAACGTCACACATCAATAATTGATACTTTAGTGGATTTTGACCAAGTTAGAGTAGTCATCAGTTGGTGTTCAACTTCAATAGAATCTAAATTAGAAGCGGTCATGGCTCGAAATCCTGATTTAGATACGATCAGAGCATACGCAGAGCAAATTTCAGATGAATCTTCAACCGAGGAAATTTCTTTGTACAAATTCGCTCCGCTTACATCAGTAGAAGTTGAAAGATCTTTTTCCACATACAAATGGATTTTGGATGTAAAAGAAATCGTTTAACTGTAGATAATATTGAAAAATTGATGACTTGTTACTTTAATTCTACATATTCAAATAAATAATGAAAGTTATATGTATATGTGTACATTGATACCTATATCTTCTGATACTGTTATTTTTGTATGTTGATTGTTTTTATTACTCAATTCAAACATTTATTACTACCTAAATTACCAAAATGTTGCCTATTGTTATCGACTCGTACTTATTGTATTACATGTTTTGTAAAATTTATATTTATCATTTACATGAAGAAATATACATTTTTTATGATAATTGTTTATTTTATGTATATGAAGACTACCAGTAAATAATGTATCCTTATATATTTAAAAAAGTTCTTGGTAGCTTTTGTTTGGTTCTTACTTTAAATAAACGTTGTACAATAATAATAACTATTGATTATTTTATAATTATTTCCCATTATTTTATAAACCCCATTAATATTTACATTACTTACGTATTATACAATTAATATTACGTATAATTATCAACCGTCAGTAAAAACCGAGTCCGGTATTTCCGGGAATCCTCACGGCATATCCATATTATGGATAGCGTTTAAGGTCATTCACCCCAAATAGCACTACCTAATCCTATCACTGACTATTATATTTTCCAACTTTTATAGAAAGGAGTTAAGGCTTAACCTCGTAAGGCCCTGTGTGTATTACAATGTACACTCCCTTCCAATGGAGTTTAAATCTTTTATAAAAGGAAATAGGGTAGAATTTCTTCTGTTTCATTAGTTTTCGTACAAAAGAAAATTCAAATTTTAGTATGGTGGGCGTTACGAGGATTGGTACGCGTTGTCACGTAATCATAGACGGAAAGTTCAGAGTTAAACCAAACACCAACAAAACGTACAAACTCGTACAGTATTAGATTCCTTGCGAATGGCGTTCTAGGCGACCGCCAAAATATAGATTACGTCTCGAGATAATGAATCGCCATGTAAATAAATAGCAAAACAAAAGTGGGTTAGCAGAACTAGACACCTAGTGGCAATAATGTCTACATGCATAGCTCAAACAGTTCAGATTATAAATACTTACAGTTAAGAGCATAATTATCAGCATTAGACATACATTGGAACACCGCCAGCGGTTCTCGACATAAGATTTTCTACAAACTACATGAGCTAGTATTACCCCTCTGCTTTTATACAAATAGATACACGCAGGTCCCGAACAATACGGTTGTAGCACTCGGTCAACAGTATCACGAATTTTTATGGCAATAAATAAAAAATATTTGCGTCAGTACTCGATTTACGTACGGGTCGAATTAACTTCATTTGAGATCAAGGCCCTGAGTCTCTTCGATCTTTAAAAAGCATCATTTATAAATTCTATGCATACTTTTAAGAGTTTAATTTGCTATACAAGTTACATAATCTAGGATGACATTAGGAATATCCACAACTTATTCTATACATATAAACAAATCCAGATACGCCCTTACTACTATAGCAGCTAAATGCCACCACACACCTATCGAGCTCCATAAAGCTATATTTGGAAGATTTGGTGTCAATAAGAGCTCGAGGGGTGAGCGCAATATTTACATGGATCAGTCAACACGGTGCGCCCCGCCTGTCATCGGCGTCCATTATCACCAGGGAACTAAGTTGATCTCTCAGGGGGATCCTCCTGCTTTGATGGATCAAAGCCTTCTTTAATGTGTCCTCCTGTACCTTTCGGATCTAAGTCTGTTGCCCAGCTGAAATGCATTAATGCTAAGTGCTTATTGCCAAGCTCATTATGAACCTTGCCAAGTAAATAATATACTAATGATTCTCTTGGAGCTATGTCTTTCAGGTGATGTAGATCTGCCAAGGCATCCTGTGGTCTTCCAGCGCGAAGCAAGACCGATGCTCTGTGGAACCGGCACAGGGGGTTCTCAGTGTCTAGTTGTACTGCCCGCTCTAGCGTAGCAAGAGCTCTGTCCATTTTACCTAAAGCTGCCTGAGCAAGCCCAAGTTGACATCTTAAAACTCCTGAGTGAGGATGAATGGTCAGCGCGCGTCGTATGTGAACCTCTGACGCTTTCCAACGTTCCTGCCGCGCGTACACTGTCGCTATACCGAACCACGCTACGTAGTTACGAGGATCAATACTGACTGCAGTTCTAAAGCTAGCTAGTGCTTTGTCTGTTTCCTCTGCTACTGCATATTCGTGTCCTAATAAAGCATGGGCATAAGATCCGTAAGGATCCATTTGAACAGCTCTTTTAAAGAATTTAAGGGCAGTTTCTCGTTCTTTGTGAAGAGAGAAACAATTGCCAGATACCAGCCAAGCTATAGGATCACTTCTATCCATTTCTACTAACTCTTGAGCCAAAGCTGACAATTGAGCCTCACGCTGCAAATGCCACAGGCAAGTACTATATATATCCAGCCCCTCAGTCCGACATGGATGTGTTTTCCTTATCTCTGCAAACACTTTAGCTGCAGCTTCATACTGTGCCATCTCATAATGTGCCCGTGCAATCATAGTCTGAACCCATGGTGAAGCTAACTGTTTTGGCGGTATGTCTTGAAAAAGCTTGATGGCATTTTTACAATCCAAGAAAGCTAATGCCTTGTAAGCATCACCTAACTCTCTCAATAAATTTAATAATGCTACTCCATTAGAGCTCTTTGGTGTTAGAGTAGGTGTAACAGTCTCTATAGATTTTGACCTTTCATTTGTTTCAACAGAATTTGCTTTTATGCTGTTTTTAGCAGTCCGCTGTTTGTTTTTTCTTGAAGGACTTTTTGGTGCTACAAACTTTCTGCTAGGTGATTTATTGTTCTCTTTGACTGAATAACTACTGTTGTTGCTGAATAATCTTGAAGACCGCCGAGGTGCTGGGCCCAATGTACATTTTGGAGTCGGGCTGAATACTGCATCTTTCAGCTGCCCCATTTGTGCTCTTAGGGAGTTAACTATTTTAGGTATAGCTTTTTGCTCATTCGAGTCAGT
Organism: Grapholita molesta; assembly: GCA_022674325.2. NCBI lineage: Eukaryota > Metazoa > Arthropoda > Insecta > Lepidoptera > Tortricidae > Grapholita > Grapholita molesta. Next base: position 10,934,350 of record CP053132.2, on the reverse strand, counting down.
GAGTGTTGGAGTATACAATACAGGAGATTCTTCCATTGGTAACATACCAAATGACGGGGAAAATTGAATCGGTGCTAGTCCACTGAAGACACTGTGCATGCGTTTGACAGGGGCCTGCGTCTCAGGTGTGATGCTGGTGGACATTGTCATTGGACTCCGAGGAGCCACATTATTCATTGGAGTTACATTAGCATTCATACTGATACTAGTATTATTAGGAATGTTGCTATTAACAAATGAAATATTTTCAGAGTTGTTGACTAGATTTACAAATGAAGTGACACCAAATGAGAAGTCAGTGTTATTCATTTGGAATACTTGATGAGGATCTACTTTCTCACCAAAATTACACAAATCCGCAAAAGAGCTCCACATAAACGGATTGAGTGATAGAGCCTTCCGGAGTGCATCTGTGGCTTTATTTCTTCTTTCTGTGACATTGAAAATGTGAGCAAGAAGTTGAAGTGCATATGGGGCTTGTTCCCCAAATTCAGAAGCCACAATCTCTATGTTGGATCCCAGTACCACTTCTGCATCTTTGTAACTGAAATCAATCAGAGCAGATATGTTAAGGAAGCATAGCTACAACAAATTAGAGTATGACACAACTGAGAATCAAGTTAGACAGGTATTACATAGACTACTTACTTATTCAATTCTATAGAACACTTGGCCAGGAGAAACCTGGCCTGAGGTATAGTTAGTGGTATATTTTGTAGCAAGTGGTGAGCCTCGTTAAGTCGCGCACATCTGTAGTAACATGTTCCCAAAAGGAAAGCTGTTTCTTCTGATCCAACTGAAAGACAAGAATTAGTACTTTGAATACATGATCTGCAGAATATTGGAATAGGAAATATGAACATGGATTCCTGTGACTATAGCAACAAGAGGCAATCGATAATCCTCATACCACCAGTGGTATTATTACCAAATTTAGTAAAACTTTTAAAGGATGAGTATGACAGGAGAGGAAAAAATCAATTAAACGAAAGTGTTTACCTTCAGCGTGTAATCTTTCAGCCAAGAATATAGCGTTGCCATATTCATAATTGTTTAAACAATCCCAAATGATAACCTGTAGAACAAAACGGTGTTTATGTGTAAAATATCCGAGATAGGAACACCTTGACAGCTAATGGAAAGTGGTTTCCTGCTTACCTGTATAGATTCTTGGACAATCATTTTGATGATATTGTAAAACTTTAGGATTCTATACACTCCCAAAGAAAATATTCAACATCGCAAGCCACGATTATTAAACTCACAAAATAAAGATAAAACGTATCATTAGACGGACATTTTCATTTCAGTTTGTTACTTGTCTATGGTTTGATTACGAAAGCTTTATACTCGCCAGTACTAAAAATATTATAAACAATTTTAGACTCTGGAATCTTTCATTTTTTTAATAAGATTTCTGGATCGAGAACATAAAATTAGTAAGATTATCAAAATATTTTTTGTAACATAGGTATTCTTAATTTGCTTAAAATGTGACTTTTATGAATTCAGTATTGGCAAAGCGTCATTTTCCACATCTCCAATAGTTTTACTTGTATCTCAAACAGTTGCAAATTTGTATTTGTCTATGATAGTTATGGAACGATTGTACGGAAGCGAATAGTCTTATGGTTCTTTATTTATTGTGAATACGCGAAGAAACTGAGGGTCTTCAAGATTTTCTTTAGTGTTTTGTAAGAAATTTGTTGGATCGTGTTGTTGGTGAATTATAAAGTTATAGTGTATTAACGTGAGCAAAATCGATGAGTCTGTGTGTACAGTGGTGCGAACAATATGTGCAGTGTTGATTACGAATGACATCTGCTAGAAGAAAAACGCAATTGCAGTAGTTAGAGGACGTGGATTACGCATCCTAAAGGTAAACCTTGCTGAGCCTTATCCTCATGGGGAGTTGTACTGGGTCACAATAAAGGATATGAACCATTGTTGTGCGTCACTAACGGAACTAATCGCCCTTCACTCTTCTGAAGTACCCCAAACAAGAAAATGTCAAGACGTGTGACCTCCAGCTTTAAGCTCCTTTCGTAATTCAGATCTATTATTGTTCCTGTTGAAGCCTTGCTTAAACGATTAACATTATATGTATTCTGGTTTTACGTCAGTAAGTTAATACGTTCTAGTTATCTAAGTAGGTGACTCTAAATGGCTATTAGATATCGACTACGAGTCACCAGGAAGTAAAACATAGTTAAGAAATCAAATACTTTCATATCTATTAACTCATATCCCAAGTAGAAAAAGTTGCAGGTTTTCAAGCATGAATAATATAGTCATATGTTTATACAGCTGTTAATTTGCGCCTTGGAGACATTCATATGTCTGACGTCGTTCACGTATTGTTTAATTGTTTATACTGTTATTGTAAGTGCTATTCATTATAGAGGTGAACAAAATACTGAATTTTAAAACAATTTTCTTGACACTATTGTTAGATGACAATAATAAATAAGAAATTCCATCCAGTCATCCAATACACATAAAACATAATGGCTTATCTGGGTTTTCTAACAATTTCGTATGTAGTCACTCTTCTCATTTTGCAACCAATACATTTTCATATTACTTTACACCATACAAATAAAAATGGTGACCACAAAGTGGTGGCCAAAATGAAATGTTTCCTGTGTTATTGGTAAAAAGCTAATTTACTATTGCTGGCCTCCACTCATGTTTTTGTTGGCAAACACAATTAAAAAAAACATTATTTGGTCCTTAACATCATAATAATAATAAAACGGAGTAGCAATTAAACACAGCAAACAATGCAACCTTTGTATATTTGGAGTAAAATAAAACTAGTACTACTTGTGGTCTATATAATTATCAAATTTAATGTTATTTTCAATTTGTCACCTCTGTACGGTTGGCTCCAAAAATATGTAAACGATTTCGACCCTTATGCCTCAGACATACATTCTCAAATGTATATGTATTATTAGACATGACTGTACATATTCATATTAATGTACTTTATATCTTATCTAATCATGGAACCACCCACATCATAGACTTTAGGAATGGGTAATGTATTTTATTTATTGAGATAAAAAGCTAAGCAAATATTAGTATAATGAATTAAAAACAAATTTTATCTTGTTGTATTTTTAATGTAGTCTACTTTATAAATTGAATTGTAAGTTTTAATATTTTTTGTGTTATAGCATTTTCACCCATAAAAGTATCTTTGCTTGCTGGACCAAAGTTGATATTATTGTGTTTACCTATGGAATAGCTGTGTATGGGTGAGAAATATTGCCCAAAAACTAATACAGAACTGACTCAATTACTCAATTATACTAGAATGGAATTTTAGGATGAATATATGGTATAAGTAACAATGAAATAAAAATTGGATATGATTGACGGTAAATAAATAAACACATTATATTTTTATTTTATGGAGAGGGCTATGCTGGGAGTGTCTCTGCACAATCGCATCAGAAATGTTGTCAAGTACTTTTTGTTAGCATCCCTTCTAATGCAGAAAGTCCTATTATAAATAAGGTGACAAATAGAATTTGTTGTTGACATTGCCGTTATTTATAGCAATAAATTAATGGCAATGCATTTTTGACTAAGAAATGAGCTTAAGTGACTACAGTCCTTCAATGCATAGGTATGCTGCAATTTAATGATTTATATTAAATCTGGACATATGCAGAGGAGATTCTCTTGTGGGGCCAGTCTGCCAGCCCACATCAATGTACAGGCTTAATATGACGGGGCTAACAGCATACAAAACTAACAGAACAACATTCAAACAGAAAAAAGATACATTTGGATAAACTACATACATACAACCTTAGCATGATACTTCAGATATCATTTAGTCAATAAAGTTTTTTTTATCATTATCATCATTTCAGCCATAATTTGTCCACTGCTGGACATAGGCCTCCCTCAAATATGACTTGTATCATCTTGGGAGGTAGTTGCCATATTCACCATGCTTGCTAGGCAGGTTGGCTAAAGCAGTAGCTGTATATTGTTTTCCGATGGATGCTGCTGGCTGCTGCCCATCTGTCAGTTTTTTCGCTTTGTCGCCTCCTGCGACACTCGCGGGAGGAGATGAGGTAGTGGTACTCAAGCAAACTCTTACCTATATGCTAATCAAAACTTTGTAGGATTTATATTTTTTCTGTCCATATCTATTGATACATTCGGCTCAGTGGTATTGTTTCCTGCAGTGTATATTAAACCTTCATGTTGAAATATAAAAAAAATATATTAAGATTCCCTTTTTTCTCAGGATGAATGCGACCGAGACGATTCCGGTATCGGCTCAGCCGATCGAGAAAACGCACAGTCTGCTGGAGCCCCTACAGCAGCCCATGTTTCTGCAGACACAAGCGGCTCAGATCATCGCGGGGATATTCGTGTGGACCGCTCTATTTATCACTTGCCAACAGGTATTGCAGACGTTGATTTTTAGTTATTAGAAATACGAATGAGTGTGCACAAGAATTGCACGATTTAATTCCGCCATCTTTCAAGGCAAGAGTGAATAGGCTGTTACAACGTCAAGCTGATTTTTGAATCAGAAGAATCGGAGTTATAAGTTTCGATAGCTCAGATCGCAACGCAACGCAGTACCCTTACCATGAGTTGTGACTTTGAGGTTTTCGATAACGAGTATCGAGTTTACTATCTGTGCATCTAAGTACAGGTAAGGGTACAGAGCGCTGGTCTCGCTCGAGGACTGCCTCGAAACATCCATTATGAATTTTTCCTTAATTTGTAAGCATAATGATATTGTTAGCATTACCTTCCTGCTTAACACAAAATTATTTTTATAGCTAATAAGAATTGTTAAAACGCCTTGACTTGAGTGATTTGAACCTGCTGTTACTTAAAAACTGGACGCCTTTTTGCAAATTGGATAGCTCCAACTTTTTTTTTTTGCACGGATTAAAGTTTTAATAATTCGCAAAAAATTATGATGCCGATCAAAAAAGCGTACACGCCTCAACTGGCTAAACCGCTCTTGCAGTTTTGCGTGAATAAACTATATACGTGGTGCAACGGTTTTTATAATGGCTTGAAAGAGCGCTAATTTAGTCATTATCTTTTTTAACATATTCTAAGTAACTGAATTAGGTACCTACACTACCTACTACTTACGTATACAAGAAGTCTGTTTTACATGCGTTGGGCATGCAGAATCACAGAAGCCTCAGCTCGAAATATAATATAATGTGCAGATTAAACATACATTGAAATAAATGTCATATACTTAATAAAAAGTGACCAAACCTGCACCGGCGTCCGAGAGATCTAAAATTCCAGTGGAAGGCGTGAGTTGATGGTAGTTTTCCATTTGAGAACCGATTTTGTTGTTAGTCTAACACAACAAGTTCAAAAGGTTATAATAATGTTACGTGCGTGTATAATGCGTCCAACGATGGAAGCAGTGTAACGGTAGTGGACCAGTCAGTTTACCTCTTTACTCGGGGTTAACTTGGAATCACAGATCTTGACATTCTTGGCCAGCTTGGCCTCTTCAGTGTCCGGTTGATAGTCTTATTGCTTTGTTGCGACATAGGTAGCTACTGTTATGCTTATGTTTGTTACTCATATCATGGCATTACTATTGAAATACGGCAGTGTATTGTGTGTGTGTAGTCTATGAGAGGTAGGGCACAGCGATGACCATCACGCTTGAATCTGGAGCAGCCCAACTGGGGAAGTACCTCCTCCTTACAGAAGACCACAGCCATAATAGCACTGCTACCTTTCAGGTCTGTAGTGTTGTGTTCCTGATTGTGAGTAAGGTTCCCAGAGCTCCAACCCCCCCTTAAAGGCCGGCAACGCGCTTGTGACTCCCCTGATGTTGCGGGTGCACATGGGCGACGGTAATTGCTTACCACCAGGCAATCCGTCTGCTCGTTTGCCGCCTATGTCATAAAAAAAAAAGTGTGTCAGCAAAGCACCGAAAACAAAGATGGAGTAGGGTTTAAAGGTCTATGAGTGGAATTGAATTGGTACGCCATATAAGTAAGGACTGGAATTGAATATTTGGGTGTGTTTATGCCTTTATATAAAACATATTTAATTTAAAAATAAAGGTTTAAGCAGGGGTAGCTTTATCTTAACTGTTATATGGGATCATAGCAATATTTTAAAAAGGCTATGGTCTCCTATAAACGCCATCAGCTGCGTACAGCGTCTGCGTCACAATACTTGCTATAAAGACTGTTGTGGTCTCTTTGACACGTTGACTTTGGCGTCTTTTTTGTTCAGGAACGTTGACGCTTACGTCAGACGTAGCATAGCATAAAATAGGATACCAAATCCTAAAACGTGTATGACGCTTTGTGCTGCGTTCGGCGTCAGCCGACGACCTTTAATTATATTCTCTAAATTTATCACTTTATCAGCGATTTGTTAGCCACATATCGTTGGATAAAAATGACAAGATTGAAGTCAGATCAAAACGCACGACTAACGCGTCAAGCAACGCGGCCTCGATTCTTTACTCAGCTGTTTTTGTGATTAGATTTCACATTTGCGATTAATTAGCGCGACTAGAAAGCATGATTGATTCCTCTATTTGCTTCTGCGTTTAGTGGTGTTTGTTTACATGAACATGTAATTATTGAAAGCTATCTAAGTTTTTTTTTGTCTTCGTATCTTAGCTAGCTCTAGAAGTTTAGGAAGTATTACGGTAGGCACGGTGCAGACAGGTCAAAGACTTCACAAGATAATTTGTTGTTTAGTAATAACTGTAATAAATAAGCCTAAAAAGGTCACGGTTGCGCGCTTTGCACGATCTAATCAAAAGATTTGGTGTCTTCCATGGATGCATATAAAATTACGGATGCCTTTGTGATAATAAATATTATAATTCCATCAGAACTAGTTTCGCACGCACACGTATGTAGCCATTTCCCTGGTTTTTCAGCCAATTACTCAGAGTCCTGTGAATGTGTGCGAGTCGCGCACACAAAAATACATCCAAACGTGGACAACGTTATTACAAAGGATTAAGGTCAAAAAGTGTAAACATATCTTTGACGTCGACTCTACATGGGTACTTCGTTAAAATTTGCAGTTGATATATCAGAAGTATGAAAAACGTACAGTCGCCATCATAGGTATATATATAGCGGAGCTGTGGATGTGGTCACATGTGTCTGAACAACGCCTCTATTGGCAAGACGATAAAGTGCATGTTCAGATATTTCTGTTCACATCCACAGCTCCGATATATCTGTTGGCGACTGTACGAGGCACATTAATTACCACTTCTTATCGGACTGTGTACTTTCCGTCACCCCGTTCTAAGTATTGTGATAAATATTGATGCAAAACTAGGTACACACTTGTTTTCGTGAATAAGATAATAGAAACAACTAAATGTGTGTACCTAACTAAATGGGGTCATCACATTATACTTATTTTTAGATGGGTAATAGCGGGGCTGGTTATGTAGTCGATTAGTTTAAAAGGATTACATACGTAACGATCTAGTCAATCTGTTTTGTAAGTTCTAAGCAAAACAGTAGCGACGCGTTATTGCGTCAATTCAATACGATTAAATTTCATTAGAATTTTTCCTGCGGGGTTTGAACAGAGAGGAATAAGTTAGCTTCATACTTATACCTCCATGCTGATCAAATGAGACACTTTTTAACTGACTCACTGTCTGACTGAAATATGTTTTTAGAACGACCTAGTTTGCATTTCAAAACCGACAAGATAAAGACCATGACCGATTAGTTAACGACGCAGACAAAACTCAGAACTCAGAACCAGATCAGAAAAGACTTCCAGAGGGTTCGACTATACCAGCCCTTTCTAAGGGTATGGCCCGACGTTACTGCAATACTATTATGGTATATGTTACACCTCCCATTTTTGCATTATCATTTGATTGCTGTTTGCGTAGGGGGGTCGTCAAAAGTCATAATTTATTTACATACATACATTTCAGCCGTAAGCAGTCCACTGCTGGACATAGGCCTCCCACAAATATGACTTGTATCATCTTGGGGGGTATTTGCCATAGTCGCCACGCTTGGTAGGCGGGTTGGCGACCGCAGTAGCTGTAAATTGGGTTTCGACGGACGCTGCAGCCCGTCCGTAGGATGTTTCCCATTGTTGCATCTTACGACACTCGTGGGAGGAGATGGGGTGGTGCTATTCTAGTCAGCCGACGTCACACTGCATTAATTTATTTGCACAGCCTTAAGCAAAGAAGTTTGTCACCGTTTCAAAACGTTCCAATATAAAGTCTACATCATAACAGGCCATTAGAGTTCGTAACGTCAATTAGCATTCTTTCTTTAGCGTTATCAAACTCGTTATCGTTAGTGGAGCGGTACACGTACTATTCGCGAGCTGATAGTGTTTACCGTCGTATTACGACGAGTAATGATGGAATAGGTATTGCTTAAATAAATAAATAAAATATTTATTTGCTTGACATCATAGTTTACAGTACAGGTATACTCGGCGGACCCCAAACTAGGCTGAGCATGTATCTTAGTTATGCAAGACCGCTTTAGCAGATTGCTTCTGTCTGATTATAGATTACCTTGCTAGGTGTGTCCACGGCTGGGCCCCTGACGGATGTTGTCTACGATATTGTCCCCCTCATAAAGCTTTTCATTTCCCATACATATAGAAGCTATGTCCATTTCTCGGGTTTAGCCGTGAAACACTTAAGAACGAGTAGTCAGTTGGTTTCGCATTTGTCTGTAATATCTGTATTGTTTCATTTCTGAATGGCACTCAGGTCGCGATCTAGATGTATCACAGCCTCATACACTATCATCTTCAACTGTTTGCATCAACTACAATGTTTGGCTAATAAAAAGGTAGTAACAAGGAATAGGTGTTTTCTTTATTGCGAGGTGCGACCTACTTTACGCTGCCGGGAATACCGCTACTTATCGCAGTAAAACTGACTCATTTCCATGTAAAATATCAGTGCCATGGACATTGGACGTAACATAAAAGTTCAGTTCGGTCTTACTCCACGTTCAATGCAGTCGTGTAGTAATGTATTTACGATTATTTTAATATACCGAACACTCAAAATGATTATGTTAGGATATTAATAATTTTACTACATACTTTAGGCTGTAATTTATGTAACTTAAGGAAACTCCAGGTCTTAATTGTATAATTATATTTTTTAAATCTTATTTGTAAATTACTGTTTGTTTCTTAAATAACTTTTAAAAAAATAACATCATTACAAACATTAATGGCCAATATTACACAAATCCTAGTCCCATAAACATCAATGACGTTCATATTATGTACCTACCTAATTATAGTAGTATAGTCGTATACTTAAATAATAAGGTAACGTCCATAATTATAATTTTGACGATGTACTCATAAACTCACGATGGGATTCGAACACGGGACCATACATTATATGAAGATTAATAACGATTCTTTAACTAAGTACATGTCCAGCCATTATGTATATGAGAAATAAATGAAAACGCCGAAATTTTGAGACGCAGGTTACGTATATAAGAGTGCAATGTGCAACATTTGCAATTCAACGGCACCGCAATCCATCTCTTTCTTTAACAGCCTTTTGTTTTGAGACTGAGCTTACCTAGCTAGGTTATTTATAGATCGTTTCTCGGCAACTTTTACCTGCAACTAAGATCCCTGGGATTCGTTGTACTGTCTATAGTTAACTCTAATAAGTACCTAGTTTATTCTGATTCTGATGTAATGAACCTTTGCGACATTCATATTGCACACCTTCATAAGATATCTCATATTAATGTCACAGTGGCCCAGCTACGAAGTGGTCCAGAAATCAAATTAATTGTATGTGCATACTTACATCTTTACATACAAATACTGGTAAAATCTTACTGATATTTTATGTTAAATATAAACTAGAACCTACAAATTCGGGAGTAGGTAGGTATTATCGCTATCGACCGGCCGTTTCTATACATAAAATATTTTGGACCTACATATAGGTATTCAAGGACCTACATATAAGTATCTAGATACGTGGGCCATACTGAAAGTTGCTGGATTCTGATAAATGAGAAGGCTTATTATCCTTATGACTTATTTATTGTTTTTCGAAGTATATACCCTCACTATTTACACACTTTTGCATTCGCTGGAACTATTGTGAAAAGCAGCGGGTCAGTCTTCCTTAGGGACCTCTTCGATGGCTTCGTGGAAAGCATTCACTGCCACTTCCGGGCTTGTAAATCGTACACCTCTGAGTTTATCTTTAATTTTTGGAAATAAAAAGAAATCGCATGGTGCGAGATCGGGGCTGTATGGCGGATGAGTCATTAATTCCACATTTGAGGCCTTCAACTACGCATTCGTTGCCTTGGCTGAATGTGCCGACGCGTTGTCGTGGTGGAGGACTATTTTGCTACGGGGACGCTTTTCACGAACTTTGTCAAACACTCTGGGCAAGCACGTGTTTACATACCAATCTGCAGTTACTGTCTTTTGGTTTTCAAACGGTATAGTGGTATAATGCCCTGATTTGCCGAAAAAAGAAGCAACCATTTTCTTACCTGTGCTTCGACTTTTTTTACTTTCATCGGCAAGTCTTCAAAAGGAAAGACTTACTCCGCCGATTGACTTTTCCTTTCTGGTTCAAAGCAGTAAACCCAGGTTCCGTCACCTGTCACGATATTATATACAGCCGTTGATTGTCCGCCGTCAATTTTTTTTTACATTTTACGGCACCACTCTACACGCAGTCGTTTCTGGGCTTCTGTCAAATCGTGCGGTATCCATCGCGTACAAAGTTTCCGAACCTTAAGGTGAAAATGCAGTATCTTTTGCACCTGGCTCATTCCAATGCCTAAGGTAGTACGTATTTGCTGACAGGTAATTTTTTTGTCAGTTTCAATTAATTGTCGTACAGTATCAATATTACAATCGGAAACCGCTGTAGCCGGCCAGCCTTCACGTTCATCGTCATGGAGATGGTCACGTCCGCGTCTAAACTCACTAAACCACGAATAAACAGAGCTACGAGATGGGGCTTCATCGCTAAATGCTAATTGAAGTCTTTGACAACTTTCTTGCTGAGTTAAACCACATCGAAAATTGTAAAAAATCATGCTTCGAAAATTTTCACGACTTAAATTCATTGCGACTACGACACACGAATTTCAACCCAACGTCACGATGAAAAAACAAATGACAGTGTAACAAATTAAAAAGTAATATACTGCCAGAGAGTTCCTTTTTCAAACCCTATAATTGTTTTTTTTAATTTTCGTTTTCTAAGTGGCCAGTTCCAGGAATTTTCAGTATGCCCTAAGTATATTTCATTATAATTTTGAGAATCGAATGTGTATTGATAGGGATTTAATAGAAATTATGTGAATAATGCAATATCAATAAAATTGTGGATCAGCATCCGCCTATATGTATTCAATTAAGATAATCAATGCTGCATAAAAAAATATGTTCCTTGTATAAAGTTACGACAAACGGCGCAGAATGACCTGAAATCCTTGGCCAGACATTTCTTTTACGTCACCAGGCTATTCGATTACTGACAAGTATGTTTACCGAGCCTATGGATTACTTTCTTGATGCTATTTCCATCGCTATCACAGAATTTCGCAGTCGGATTCCACAGTGCTAGAATTCGCATGTCTGAAAATGCTGACAGTTCGGTACAACCGTCATGCCTTGCTAGCTTTTGTCAAACGACCTATATCTGAGGTGCAGTGAATTGTAAACGTTCACGCATCATATACGCAGTTTTATGCTTACTTTCCTCCCAGCCATGGACTTCCACTGCTGGACATAGACCTCCACAGGGAGGGATATCTGAGCATGGGGGGATCAACGCCTTAATCGCCACAGCAGGTGTGTTGGCAATCGCAGTTTCACCTCTAAATAGACTGCTGCCCGTCCTTTGGTTAATTCTACTTTCTAGTCGCAGTTTATGGACAATACCGGATGTAGACTTAGAAACGGAAAACCTTTAAATAAATCAGTATTAGTGCACATATTTACACGAATTGTTTGAGCCCCACGCTAATAAATAAGCACAAGAAATTATTTTTTATCAGAAACGTCTGCTAGCGAATATCTTCGATATTTAAATCGAAAGAAAAATAGAAAAAAATGACTCGCAACGACTGTGATATCCGAGTACAATTAGTAGTGCACTGGGCTAGTGATCCAGTGGTTGTGGGTTTGAGTCCCGCTTCGAGTCAATTTTTTCTATTTTGCTTTCGATTTAAATATCGAAGCTCAAGAAAGTTTGTGTTGTGGGTGCTCAGCCAGCGATAAATATAATAGACTCAAGAATAAATATTTATGCTCATCACACAAATAGATGCCCTTGTTGGGATCTGAACCTAGGACCTTCACTAAGTACTAGGCCAGACCTGTCGTAAAAAGTATATTGAAACCAAAACACTTTATACTTAATAACATACATCTACTGTGACATACTTGTTGCTTATCTCTTGATTGTGTTTATGTTGGTTCTATTAAGGCGATTGCTTGGTAATAAGATAGTAGTATAAGTTATACGTAGGTATGAATATAACGCGCTCACTTCAGCTATAGAGCTTATGTAGTAATAAGCTTTCACATGTGAGTCTTTAACACATTAACACAAGGTTCAATTTTGCACGGGATACGAAAACGTTTCATTATTGTACCTTTTCGTGGGTGTGTGTCATCCAACTGAATGACGCCATAGTTATTTAATCAACATTTGTTGTTTAATTATAGGTATTAAGTGATCTAATGTTGCGAATTGAAATACGAAGCTAAACATTTACCTTGCCTAAAACTATTTTACATGTAATAAATTGCTTCTTTAAGTAAACCTCCCAAAAGTGTTTGAAATCTACAAGAGCGTCGATTGCGATTTAAGATTCCGATTGAACTCATTGATGCATTACTATATTATATAAAGTATCTAGGTGGCCTTGTAGCGAATCTATTTATCGATTAGACAGGTTTACTAAACACGACCTCTAAAGATTGGCTCATCAAGTAATCAAATAACAAAGCTAATTTGGTTTGACCTAGTATCAAGTTACATGGAGCTTAATGCATTTCGTGATCTAAGAACGTTTGTATGCAAGTACCAAACCAAACATTTAGAAGTTAATATTTATTTCATTTTATTAAAAGTTACTTTGACTGTATGTTTTCTAATAATTATATGTAGGTATAAAATAAGGAAGGAAGTAAAACATTTTGTTCAGAACGTCAAAGAGTAACCCCAGACAGTACCCTTACCATGAGTTGTGAATTTGAGGTTTTTGACGACGAGTATCGACTTTACTATCTGTGCATCTCGTTCGCACTAAAATAGTACAAGAGAGATGCACAGATAGTAAACTCGATACTCGTTATCGAAAACTCAATGTCACAACTCATGGTAAGGGTACAGATATTCGGAAGATGGTCTCGAATATTATGTACAAAGTAACAATACTTACCTTACTAAACGAACAAACACACACGGAAATCAATTTCCACTGCCTGTCAATCGCACATTCGCATATACCTATAAAACAATGCAATTTCCGTCAAGTAAGGTATGACGCTAAGCTGTTTATTTACCCGCGCCACTTTCTCCGAGTGACACGCTAATCGACACAAAACTGTAGATATATTATATTGTAAACTCAATGCAATTTCTTTTTAGAAATAGTTTTTAGTTGCGGGAATCCAGTGGATTCGTGTGGCGCAAAACCGGTACTTGTGGGTCGCTTTGGGAGAGGCCTATGTCCAGCAGTGGAAATCCTTCGGCTGATATGATGATGATGAAGATTAATAGTTATTGCTGTGGAAGGTGTTGGAAGCGTTGGAAGGTAGACCGACGATTGGTCCGCAGTATCCTGACATGGTGCATCTCGTTCGCACTAAAATGATACATAAGTGAGATGCACAGATAGTAAACTCGATATTCGTTATCGAAAACCTCAATGTCACAACTCATGGAAAGGGTACAAGGTCGTATCTTTGGTCCCAGGCGGCCAGCACCGGTCTTTGTGGGAATATTTGGGGAGGCCTTTGTCCAGCAGTGGACGCCTTTCGGCTTATGATGATGACGATGACAAAATCTATGATAGAGGTTTTCAATAAACCAATGTAAGTACAGGTCGATACACGAGAGTTGGGGCCGAATGTCGATATGAAGCATGACAGTTGAGTACAAAACTTACGAGCAAGAGTTGTCTCATGAAGCAACCTGTAGGTACACATTTTTGAAGTTTACATAGAGGATGCTCGGCTATTGGACCAGTTTTTATATTTTGATTGGGAAAGCATTGAGTAGGTACTAAGGCGATTATCAAATTATCACGCACCACGCAGCGTAGTGCGTGAATGCGTGATCTAACGTTGCTTGTAAGTATCTCCGTTTGTACAGAAAACATGCAAGTCCAACCCACAGAAAATGCATTCAAGCGCGTTCATGCAGATCACTTTAGTTGCGGCGAGACGCATCATGCAGCGTAGTGCGTGGCAGTGTGTTAATCGCCTAAATGTACTTATGCTGCTGACTACGCATATGAAAGCTTAGTAGATAGATATCTTGACTACAAGAAATAGGTATCAAAATGAGTATATGTAGAAAGTTTCCCTATACGTTCACTGAGCCTATATGAATGAATAGACGTAAACCAAAATAAAAAGAAAATAGTATGAATACGCTGTTTTTATGGTAATTTTAGTGCACATGCATGTTAAATTGCTGTGTGTTTACATTCGATACCATAAATATAAGCCGAGACACATTTTTTTCTTGTTTGTAACCTCCACCTTGGTGTGTCTACTAATTCTTTACTCTAAACCAAAGTCATTATTTGTCATTAGGTTAATGGTTAACCTAATTTTAATTCTAAGTAATATTGCTTCTACAAATTATGGCTCAATCAACTATTCTGTCCCTCGTTGCCAAATCACAGTTTAATTGATTTAAATACACAAAACATAGATATTTGTAGAAGATGTATGTCCCTTGCATAATGGGTCACCTACCAAGCCCGTCAGTAGTACTCAGGTCCACATTTCTTGTAATTATAACAAACTATGCTTCAGTTGTCCCCTGGCTGATGATAACAACAACAAATAGTTGACATATTAATTGTATAAAAGCGGGTAACTCACGTTTTATAAGTCGAATATTGCTCGACATGTTTCACTCCGTAACGAGGAGCATAATCATGAGCCATTCGCGTTGGCTAACCGACGCAGACTGCGGGCCGCAGCTCTCCGCGACCGCGCACTCGACGCCGGCAACAGCTGAGGGGGGGGGGGCCAGAAACTACCCTCATTTTCAGCCATATTGTCACTAGTAGGGTTGCACACTACGCTTACTACGTGCGTTGACAAGGTCCGTCCACAAAACGCCGACGCACCACACAAAACAGTTCTCCAACTAGGGGCACAGACCATCCACAGTCACGGTTAAAGTTCGGATAACGACTAATTTCAATAGCCTCCCGTACTTTGCGCTGAACTACAAATTTTTCCTTCAGTACGGTTACCTTATCGAAACGTATGTAATGAGTCGAGTCCGAGTCAATATGCTCCGTCACTGCAGAACCACGGCTGTCCCTGTTTTCATGCTGCGTATGTGTTCTGATATCCTGGTGGCAATGTTGCGGCCCGTTTCTCCTATGTAGCTCTTCCCACAGGAGCAAGGAATCCTATACACCTGGACAGTTCAAAGGGCTCTTTGTCCTTCGGCGAACGCACCAACTGCCTTAACTGCATATGAGGGCGGAAAATCGTCTTGATGCAATATCTCCGGCGTAACAAGTGTCCGATCTTATCCGTCACGCCCTTAATATATGGCCGGAGATATTGCATCAAGACGATTTTCCGCCCTCATATGCAGTTAAGGCAGTTGGTGCGTTCCCCGAAGGACAAAGAGCCCTTGAACTGTCCAGGTGTATATAGGATTCCTTGCTCCTGTGGGAAGAGCTACATAGGAGAAACGGGCCGCAACATTGCCACCAGGATATCAGAACACATACGCAGCATGAAAAACAGGGACAGCCGTGGTTCTGCAGTGACGGAGCATATATTGGACTCGGACTCGACTCATTACTTACGTTTCGATAAGGTAACCGTACTTTCGAAGGAAAAATTTGTAGTTCAGCGCAAAGTACGGGAGGCTATTGAAATTAGTCGTTATCCGAACTTTAACCGTGACTGTAGATGGTCTGTGCCCCTAGTTGAGAACTGTTTGTGGTGCGTCGGCGTTTTGTGGACGGACCTTTGTCAACGGACGTAGTAAGTGTAGTGCAAACCCTACTATTGACAATATTGCTGAAATGAGGGTAGCCGCCTCCCGCCTCAGCTGTTGCCGGCGTCGAGTGCGCGGTCGCGGAGAGCTGCGGCCCGCAGTCTGCGTCGGTTAGCCAACGCGAATGGCTCATGATTATGCTCCTCGAGCAATATTCGACTTTTTTTTTCTTGACTTTTCGAAAAATTTGAATTACCTGCTTTTATACAATTAATATGTTTCAATCTCACGATAGTTTTGTGTTTAAAATAACAAATAGTTGATTTACTCTTATAACGACTGAAAAGATGACATCATCATTCTCAATTACTAGCGCTCCTAATGCTCTTGTCCAATATTTATATATGCATCTGTCTTACAAAACACTGTTTTGAAATTTTTTGAGTTATGAATATGAGAAACCCAAACTAATACCAATTTTTCAATTACAATAAATAAAACTCGGACTGACTCTTAAGTATAGTCTGACAAATAACATCTAATAGCAGCGAATTAGCAATACAAGAAAAACTAGTCATCTCTTTTTTAACGATGAATTTTACGATAAGGGGTACCAAAGAAATAGAGTAAATACTTTTAAGTTGAACTAATTGTATAAAGATTTTACTATCATATTATATTCCTACTAAGCTATGCCTTACAATGCATTCACTCTACATTCCATGTTTTAAAAAGGCCCTTCAAGTATTGTACCAATCATGCTGGCGGTATTTCCTCGTATCGCAATATTGATGTGTTGTGCGAGGAAGCCTTCTCTCTTCGGTTACCAGAGCCCTGAGTGAAACTTTAAGTCACGAACGCTTTTGCGTTTCCCATATAAATAACATTATCACTTAAGCGTTCGTAAACGTTTTTTTACGTCAAAAGAAACTTACACTAGGGCCACAGTTTCATCACACAGACGCTTAATCCAGTGCGCGGACAAGTCATTGCAGAAACATATCGTTTGTTCCTGGTTCGTCGAATTCCTGTTTCGTCGAAATGTCAATATGAAATGAAACTATGCAATTACCATGACTTCACCTTTGTTTGTAATATGAACTGAAAACATATTTTATTTATTTGTCACACTAAAATTACTAGAAAATGTACGATCATTACGTTAAATCTTCATGTTTAGTAAATACTGGTTTACTGCACGACATATTCAATTATATGTATATAATTCCGACGAAACAAGAATACGACAAATCAGGAATACGACGAAACAGGACTTAGACGAATCAGGAGTACGACGAAACAGGAATACGACGAAGCAGGAACAAACCAAACATATATGACAGACATGTAACAAAGACTCTATAGAGTCGAAACATAAGATTATTATTATCTAAAGCGGATATTATCGTAATTTAACAATTGACCTTTCTAGTCGCATATCTGTCATGGATTTGTCCAAGTTGCATGCTTGTAACAGTTTTATGGTGACAGTTAATGAAAACACCTTCACTCACGTATGGTGAATCTAGATTGCAGTAATAAATGTAATTGAAAAATATAATTAAATAATACTGTACAAAATGCGATTCTATTAAAATCTTTTTCTATTGCCGTGTTGCGATTGTTTTGCGATGACTTGTCCGAACACTGCAAATTAAATATGTCCAGCCAGTATAGTACATAGATACTAACGTGGGAACTTTCATGGACATCCCCGTATTGAGAAACTATTCTACCAGCAACATTGGTTGCAAGCTCAATTTACTTTTCATTTCTTTTTAAGCTATAGGAAAACCTACAGTAATTATTAGCACAACATATTCATATGAATGTGGGAATTTATACAGACACAGCTGACCTTACCTCTATAGTAGTGAAAGTTTGTAGTTCGTGCACGATGGCGGACGCGCATAATACCTATTAATATTTTAACTGTTTCTTGCTTTCACATAAAAGTATCGTAAATTATTTTAAAAGGTATTTATGCATATATCATTAATAATCATTATTTATGATACAAATCGTAAGAGTATTTTTTTTTAAATATTCGCAACATTAAACCAATTGAAATACACTTAAAGTTACATGTTTGCCAAATTTTAGCTGCTGTGTTCATTACTTATATTAGTTCATTAATAATATTGATAAAATTTCATTATTCTATTGTGATTATTAGTAGTTTATGTATGTGTGCACAATGAAGGGCATTACAACAAGAGGCGAGTTTCATAATAACATCACTCGAGTGATGTAATGCCTAATTATGTTTAGTTACATACACTACTTTATCTACACACATATCATAAGTGTTTTAAGATGGGTTCAGGAATCGTAGGGAAATGACCTGCATTATTATTAGTGCTACTTGTAAACATTAAAAAGTCAACGACCAAAACAAATGACAGCTTTAAATGGCGGCGTTACGTATTTCGTATCTCAGTCAAATATTTTTTAAACCATAGACAAGCGAATGAACTCCCTATTCTATTGTCACTCGAGTTCAAATATCGTTCGATTTGCCTATATTAAAAAAAAAAAAAACAAGGAATTGGCGTTTCGTATCAATGACTGTTTTAATATATATAGATACTAGAATAGACACCCCACTTGAATTTGACAGCTGTTCCAAATTTAAACTCATAACCTATTGTTTTCAAGAGGTAATGTTAACTTTACAATTTACATCTCCATACTGATGGTTGGTAATGCTGGTCATTTCCTACGGTTTCTGGACGTATTTTAGAGCAGTAATGATATGTACGTAGATAAAATAATAAACATTACTTTACAAGCATCACTTCAACTTACTTAAAAGTTGTACACACAGCAACACACCTAAATAACCATTAAAGACAGAGCAGAGAGAAAAAGAAAGAGATATATATATGTGTATCATGTCAACTTCAAATTAAATAATGTTTACGTATGTGTGACGTATGCCTGTCACTGTAGTAGTTTGAGCATCTTTACTGTAATCTAAAAAGGTATAGGATTTATTGCAACAAGACCCGTGAATTTGTCATAAATTTATTTTAGGTTTCGAACGGACGTGGATAGGACAAATTAAGAAAAAACTATATATTCTTTTTGATAATTCGTAGGTTCGTATTCATAGGTTTAATGTCAATATGTCAATGTTGACAATAAAAGAAAAAAATCTGTTTCAAAACTCTTTTGAATAATAGCCCGCGTAACTAACACATACGCATAGCATAGGACACACACACATTCGCATTCTAGTGCGACTCTCTTTCATGTAATATTTCAGATTTCTGAAGTGTATAGCTAGATGTGTTGCTGTGTGTACTGCTTACGTAAAAAGATATTATGATTCACTGACGACCGACCGGTCTGGCCTATGAAGCCGATGGTCCTGGATTCAAATCCCAGTCAGGGTATTTATTTATATGATGAGATGAGCACATATTATTGTTCCAGAGTCATGGCTGTTTTCTATGTATTTAAGTATTTATATGTATCTATTATATATCGTCGTCTAGTACCTACAACACTAGCCTTACCGTAGGACTAGATTCATTTGTGTAAGATTGTCCCGAAATATTTATTTACTGACTTAAAGTAGCTAGTATGCTAGTGACACAATATTATTTCCTAGTAGCACAGAAGTTTTTCCAAATTGTAATATTTACTTACTTGCCTCCGCTGTAGTCGTGAGAGATCGTAATTGTTTTGCGAAACAATTCTTGCAAAATCCTATCGTCCATAGACCCGGCAACGTCCTAACAGCAATACTTAACTTCAATGTAACATAAGTCATTCTTACAACTGAGTTACATTGACTGCTTCTTTACAACATTGGTTCAAATTACTCTGCCACTATTCCGTGCCATATTCCTATCCTATTCTGCCCCAGCACCTGGGATATTCGCTAGTTCAGTGACACCGGTGTGGCTAATGTAACGAAAGAAGGCACACATTCGGACGGGACAAATAAGGCTCACAAAACGCGCCTATGTGCCCAAGCCTTTAGTATCAACAACTAGTAGTCATAACATTGATGGACAATTATTGTTTTGTTTCAGATCTACCAGCACCTGCGCTGGTACACGAACCCATCGGAGCAGCGATGGATCGTGCGCATCCTGTTCATCGTTCCCATCTACGGGTGCTACAGTTGGATCTCTCTGCTATTCTTCAACGGGGACTCGTACTATGTGTATTTCTTCACAGTCAGGGATTGCTATGAAGGTACGTCACGGAACGCATGTCTAAGCGTGCATGATCGGTAAACGCCGATAAAATCCGGAGCTTGACGCTCGGCCTACTTACGGTGTTTTATAGACACTGATGCTCTATGCTCGACCAATTTATAAGCGATGTACAGAGTACAGGCTCGAAGCGTCCGTCCATTGATTTTCCTGGTTGAGCCATAATGTAGTAACATTCAAATTACGGGCGGAGACTTACATGACTGTGATTTATTGTTGTTTTTCACTTGTTTTCTGGCAACAAAATTAGCAGGTGGCAAGCAACATGGCCTATTTATTGATGGCCGTTTTGTTTCCTACATATTTGGTATCAGTATTAAACGATGTCGTCGGAGCTTGAACTACCCACGCCTTTAAAAATATCTCATTTGACTAAAACCCGTGTAATATGTTTACTCGTTCGTATTGGTTCATTTGGTATCCACGGTATTATGCCTTCTATAGGCCTTGAAGTATAATAATGTGTATTTGCTGGAAAATGAACAATGATCCGGCTTAATTGCGAGTGTCGCAAATGATTCACACGATATAGCGGCATATTATTTCGTAGTTCTGTGGCGGCTAACTATTAGATTATCTATAAATATTATAATCATATTTGTTGATGGAATTAATCGCTCTATCCTCCTGAGACCCACAGGCCTACATGTAGTACTAATTACTTTAAAGAAATTTGAATGTTATAAAATTGGAACAGAGTTGAGTTTTATTTGTTTTCTTCGATTTTGACACAATAGAAATTATACTTTATTTCCTACACTATAAAGAGCGAATCCGAGTAGCATTTTACTTGTATGGTCGGCCTCAGGAGGCTATACGCGGTTAACAGCTCCAATATGTATTGTTATACAAACACATTGTATCTATATAAAATTAGGATATGATAGGAACTAGGAGATCCGGAGAAATGTATTAATCTTATTACATATGTAATAGGGTTATAAGCTAATAACTGGCCACTCTCCAATAAATGGCCATATTATACTAAAAATTTACTATGTTTATAAGCGATAAGAATTCACTTTAGTATGATGTGACAAGTTAGCGCAGGGTTTCCAGTAATTGAATCTCCATTAGGAAATGTGTTCTATTTATAGGTAAACATAATTCATTTTCAGTCTAAGGTGGCCAGTTATTGGCGATTTACCATATTTAGGTAATAATCAAATTGTACTTAATATAATACGTAAGTTCCGGAAGGGAATATCTGAAGCCTTAGTAGTAATTTAACTGCTGGTTCTGATATAGTTATTGTACATACTTCACTTTTATAGGCTATAGATAACGGCAGTACTGTTTATCACTTACATTTGTATTTCACGTATTTTTCATAAATACGACTGCAAATTGAAGGTACTATATAAGGAATTGGATAAAGTCACTACTTATATTTTAGTTGCATTTAATTATAATTTAAAACTATAATAAACTTTAAAATCATAGGTACTACATGCTTTATTAGTCATTTTTTATTAAATTGTATCTGTCATAAGCCTGGTAATAGGACTAGGCGACTAGGAGTAGACAAAATTCATAACAATCGGCCAATGTTATTAAAAATAAGCCCAAACAATGGTTATGTGTATAACTGACGATGAGTCTATAATAACTTTTTTGTCTTGCATTACTCACCGCCTAAGAAAACAACTTTTTTCTATGAATATCTATCTTCTATCTATCTCTATTAATAAAAGAGAGTTGTGTTAGTTCCGGCTTTTATAACTCGAGAATGGCTGAACCGATTTAGACGATTTTGGGTTCGTTGTGATCGTCTTGGGCAAGAGTTTAATAGTATGCTTAAAAAAGAAAAAAAATAGTCAATCAAAAATACCCCATTTATAGACTTTCAGGCGGTACAAAGATCGCCGGGACAGCTAGTAATATCTATAGATAGTATCACTAGTCGCATCGTAATGGCAATTTACCAGGTTACAACAGATATCCATATAGGGTGTAATAATGTATCGTCAATAAGTAGATATAATTTGGGTCTTTTCAAGGCAAGTGTGAATAGGCTGTTACTAAACCAGCGTGCTACACCTTCGATCTCGTCGTCACTTACCATCAGGTGCGACTGAGGTCAAACGCTGGTCAGTCTAGCATAAAAAAAAGTAGTTAGCCACTTCAATAACTGTCCACCTTAAACTAAAAATGAACTTTGGTTTGGTCATCTATAAACAGAGTATAATTTGAAAAGAAACGAGTCAGTTACTTACCAACCACCCTGGCCACATCACACTAAAATTAATTCAGATCACCTAACTTATACATACATTTCAGCCGTATGCAGTCCACTGCTGGACATAGGCCTCCCACAAATATGACTTGTATCATCTTGGGGGTAGTTGCCATAGTCGCCACGCTTGGCAGGCGGGTTGGCGACTGCAGTAGCCGTAGATTGGGTTACGACAGACGCTGCTGCCCGTCCGTAGGATTTTTCCCTTTGTCGCCTCTTACGACACCCGCGGTAGGAGATGGGGTGGTGCTATTCTAGTCAGCCGGCATCTCACGGCAACTTATAAACAGAGTTATTTTTTAGTATAATGTGGCCATTTACTGGTGGGTGGCCAATAACTAGCAAATCACCCTATTCTTTTCATTGTTTCAGCGTTCGTGATCTACAGCTTCTTGTCCCTGTGTTACGAGTACCTAGGAGGCGAGGGTAACATTATGTCGGAGCTGCGGGGCAGGCCCGTGCGCGCCTCGTGCGTGAACGGAACATGCTGCCTCGCCGGCGCCACCTACACCATCGGTTTCCTGCGATTCTGCAAGCAGGCGACGTTGCAGTTTTGTCTCATCAAGCCTGTTTGCGCTTTCATTATTATATTCCTACAGGTAAGAGACCGAAATACCTGCTCGCTTGAAAATGAAGGGATAGGGCCTAGGCGAGGCTTATTTGTAGACAGGAGGGGCGCGACAGTATCTCGAACCGAAATAGACTACCCGGTCCCTCTTTAAATAATATAGTTAGAAAAGAACGGGTAGCCGCGAGATATTCCCGCGCCCCTTTTGTGGTAGGCCTTCTGAGCCCGGTACCCTTACCATGAGTTGTGACTTTGAAGTTTTCGATAACGAGTATCGAGTTTATTATATGTACATCTCGTTCGCACTAAAATAGTACAAGCGAGATGCACAGATAGTAAACTCGATACTCGTTATCGAAAACCTCAATGACACAACTCATGGTAAGGGTACTGAGTGTAAGTTTTTAATGTAACTTTACGTCACAAAAGCGTTTGCTTTTCCCATATAAATAACATTATCACTTACGCGTTCGTAAACTTTTTTTTACGTCAAAAGAAACTTACACTTGAGCCTCTGAGCATGCATCGTGAGGCTATAGGTACAATCTGTTTTATACTGTGGTTCTGCTTCATCAAGCTTTTCTGCGCTTTCATTGTAATGTTTTTACGCGAAAGACCGACTTTAGGGTCCTTAAGCAGTTCTAATGATAATTAAGGACAGACAAATATATCGGAGCTGTGGAGGTGGGCACAAATATCTGAACATGCACTTTATTGCCTCGACAACAGGGGCGTTGTTCAGATATTTGGGACTACCTCCACAGCTCCGATATGTATCCGATGGCGACTGTACCTACTTGCTTTTACATGCTTTGAGTATTAAGTAACAGCAGTAGTGCAAAACAATGTAAATACCTACTTATTGATTAAATTATTGAAGATAGCCAAGACAATATGACTATATTTCTAAACCTTTCTCGTAGTTATGTACACACATATCTACAGTATTGTGTGCTTACTATAGCGAGAGTTTAAGACTTGTTTGCTATAAATGGAGTGTTCTTTAACTTTCGCTTTGACACAAAACTGTTAATGTCATGTATTGTTCCGCTTTCCGTGTCATTACTATATTTCCACGAATTGGACGCATGGACATTACCAAGGCTTTCCTACTATATATCAACAGGAAAAATAATGTTTGAAACCATTGCGTTGAACTATATTGTCGACTTTTGTAATAATACTTATATATATATATATATTATATATATATTTCGGACATTCTTACACAAATCGACCTAGTCCAACGGTAAGCTCAGTAAGGCTTGTGTTGTAGATACTAGACGATGATATATATAATAGATAGATACATATAAATACTTAGAAAAACACCCATGACTCAGGAAGAAATATCTGTGCTTACACAAATAAATGCCCTGACTGGGAATCGAACCCAGGACCTTCGGCTTCATAGGCAGGGTCACTACCCACTAGGCCAGACCGGTCGTCAAATACTACAAATCGTAGAATACTTAAATAGTTAAAATTTGTATTTTACATCTGTTTACACTAACTACATATTCATCTAATTAGAAATATACTTACCATGATTCGGATTTGAGACTAAACATCGCGATTTCATATGCTTATAGATTATATTAAATGAGGGGTTCCGTTAATTCCGTTAATTCCGTTTGGATTCGATGCTGAAATTGGTTTAAAAATATAAGGTTTTTTGTATTTAAACTTACATGAGACATATTTAATAATTAACGATTAATACGGTACTACTCACGTTTATTTAGTCACTCGCGTGACATGTTTCGGAGAACATAGGCCTCCATTTTTCAAACGACGGGCCGGGATCGGGGAACCGAACGGACACTCGGCACTCTTAGTGCTTGAAAATGGAGGCCTATGTTCTCCGAAACATGTCGCGCGAGTGACTAAATAAACGTGTATGTATAGTCATAGACGTTAATTATTGAGCCACTTAATAGTTACTCTTTTATGTCCAATGTAAAGTGAACGCTAAATTGCCCAATAAATAAAGTCCATACGAGTGCAGTGTAAACATATATAGATATAATCGAATTGGCAACTTTTTTACAAATATGCAATCCGCACATGTATAATATAGAAACCAAACAGATTTAAAATGTAAATGATGTTATTCGCGTTCACGCAATGCAAAAGTTGCGATATGAGTCCAGCTCAAGGTCGGTTAAGCACATCGATCGTTGAATTAGCGAAGTAAAGGTCGTACTCGATTTCCTACCCGACTGGACGTTGGTTAGTCGAACCATTGACATTCCCATTTAAAATAAAACATAATTAACCAAGGCTGGCTTGCGAGGCGGTTATTTTAATAAAAAAAAACCGGCCAAGAGCGTGTCGGGCCACGCTCAGTGTAGGGTTCCGTAGTTTTTCGTCCGTCACAGTAAGTGTTCCCACTTAAAAATGGGCTATTTGATACATTGTTGTTGACATATTAATATTAAGTACAGAACCCTAAAAACGGGCCCACAAAGGACGCTGACAGCTAAAGAAAGAGTTTTAGATCCCAACTATACATGGTAAATTCGAAAAAAATGTTGTCATATTCAGTCCCACCATGAGTAGTAAGAAGGGGTTGTAACATGGAGTGATAACCAGCCAGCGTCATTTGAAGTCAGTCAGTCAGTTTCAACCTAATGTATGGGCATGTATGCTCCGACCCCATCAAATCAGAAAGATTCTTAAAACGTAGTGCGTATATTTCGAACATCTTTCTCTTTTACTCCAAATAAGGTGTCGTAAACCATATTCGTAACTTTCGGACTATTGTCTCTCTTAACGCCTTAATTGGAGTAAAAGAGAAATGCTCGACATATACGAACTTCGATGTTCGCGGTACCGGGCCTGAAGTGATGAAGTGTGTCTTGTCATTCAATAGAGATTTTGACAGCCATATCTTAGGGAATAAGAGCTAATTTATTAACAATTTGTAAGAAACTATCGCCTTAATGACTTTAGTGCTGGAATAATATAAAGTACCTATTTGCTCGCAAAAAAGCCTAAGACATAAGCAATCCTGCGGCGCTTCCGTCTTTCTAGAGCGAAAGCATAGACCATTTTACCAAAAACGCGTAAGATGTATGAAATCCTGCGGCGCTTACAGTTTTTTCGAGTTGATAAAGTTTGTATGGGGAAGAATATTTTAGTTTTTTAGTATATTACTCGATTTTTTTTCATATTTTATCACCGTTTAAACCTTCCCTCAGCTACTACAAATATTTCAAGACCAAAATTAGCCAAATCGGTGAAGCCGTTCTCAAGTTATAGCGTGACCAAGAGAAATAGGGGTTCATTTATATATGTATATATATTTTTTTTTTCACAAACTATTGAACCTATCAAGTTCAAAATAATTTTCCTAGAAAGCTTATGTAAAGTTCTACTTTTGAGATTTTTTTCATATTTTTGAAACTTGTGGTTCAAAAGTTAGAGGGGGGGGGACGCACTTTTTTTTACTTCTGGAGCGATTATTTCCGAAAACATTTACATTATCCAAAAATGATGTCAGTAAACCCCTATTCATTTTTAAATACCTATCCAACAATATATCACACGTTAGGATTAGAATGAAGAAAAAAATCACTCCCCACTTTACGTATAGGAGGGGTACCCTAAGAAAACATGTTTTTCCACTTTTTATTTTTGCACTTTGTCGGCGTGATTAATATACATATTACTACCAAATTTCAGCTCTCTAGTGCTAACGGTCACTGAGATTATCCGCGGACGGACGGACGGACGGACGGACAGACATCGCGAAACTATAAGGGTTCCTAGTTGACTACGGAACCCTAAAAAACTAAAGATTGATTCTTTGTCAAAATGAATTCAAAATTCTGGCCATTCCTCCGATTTTGGTATTAGAAGGTGTCACTTAATTTGTGTTTTGAGTTATTTTGAAAGCGTGAGATTAGTAAAAAAAAAATATAGAACTGCTGAGACGTGTTGCGTTTATTACACGCTAGATGGCGTAAGTGTGTTTGCCCGAATGAGGAATATGCAATTTTGTATCGATGAGAAGATGGACACTCGTCTTGTTATTCGATGATCTCTGATAAAATACCAAACTATTAACTTTGATAACGCATGGCGGGTACCGTGCAAAAATGTTGTGCTCCCGATATTCTGCACTATTGCAAACGCCATTGTCACCTACCTACACCAATAGAGAAAGTATTTACCTACAGTTTCTTACAATCGTTTGACATAAGTACCAGTCAACCACTCATTGTGTTTCGGGTTCTTGTAAAAAAAATGTTAATTCTACATGGTAACGCGCATAACCTAGAGTGCATTGCGCTGACATGAATAATGCATGCCTTACAAAATTGTAACAAGGTTTAGCTACCGTGAGCTGCAACGTAATGGTTTGGCTGCATCGCGTCTTGTTTTCCAACACTACAATGTCGATTGAGAAAAATATTGCTCATTTATGTGAGTGAATGGAATACTTGATGTATAAAAAGTCTCTGATATCATTGCTATTTTTGGCGGGAGTAGAGACCAGCTGAAATTAGCCGCGGGCTCAGGCAGTTGAATTATTTACTACATAACGACGACACAAACAAAGAGTCCGGACATAAAACAATGTTATATTGCATACTTTTGCAAATTTTGATAAGAAATTAACAAGCATATGTTTGTGGGTATAGACTGACTAACGTAAATTGTCAGTACTATGAGAGAAAAAAACTGACCCCTCTCTGGGTCATAGTAATTGGCCTATACCTAGTACAGTCGCCATCAGATATGTCAGAGCGTCCACAGTGGTCACAAATAAGTGAACAACACCGCTATTGCTAAGGTGTCCATGTTCAGATAATTTGAGTACTTTGCCGCTCCGATATATTTTGATGGTGACTGTACAGTCAGCGTCATATAGTTGGCAGCATCCATAGTAGTCAAATAGTTCGGTACACTATATACATTCTATGGTGTACCGAACTTTATGAGTAGGTATTTTGGATGCTACCAACTATATGACGCTGATTGTTCGTACGATAATAGAAACAGTATTATTCTGTCTATGATTAAGTGAGACTCTAGCTCTATTCAAACTAGTAACTCCTTATTGTTAGTGACAAGAAAAACAAGATTTGTTATTTTATGAAACTTTGTTCTTTATCAGAATAAAAACACCTGTCTATATTAACACCAAATCAGAATTCGTCATACGTTTTATCTAGAGTTAACAACTTGTTGAGATATAATAGAGGCGCTTATCTTACACGCGTATCTATAATTGTATAGCGCTGGCTCCTCATTTAGTACCTTTGTGTGTTCATTTGCATGAGAATTGTAGCGCAACTAACATAGCAATTAAATGTTATAAATTAATCGCATACATTTGGTAGGTGTAGATACAGGTCGGTTCACTAGAGTTGGCGCAGCATGTCCATATAAAACTTTACAGTTGTGTACATACCCAGGCCCTCTTGTGAATCGTCCTGTACCTATGTTAGCTATTTATCCGGTATGGTGAGGTTTTTGTCATTTGTCACAATATCTGTCACGCTCCAACAAGTATGGATATGAAAGTGATGGATAGCGCTATAGTCAGTTAAATGGCCTAACCCGATCTGGTGTTATTGTCACTGGACTGTTGAGTACATTATCTTAGTTATGATTTTGGTGTAAGTACAGGTCGATTCACGATAGTTGGCGGCACATGTCTATATAAATCTGGACATTTGAGTATATACAAACTCTTGTAAATCGACCTGTAGATACCGGCGGAGCCATTTTGACTTTTTATTTGTCTACGACGCCGGTTGATTTTATCGACGCTCCTTTAATGTTACACATGGCTTGATTTTGTCACAGTTGTCACTAATATTTTTGCTTTCACACAATGGTGTAAACAATAAACGTGACAAATGTTTTCAGAAAGTAGCTGATACGATAAAGTATCTTATTATACATTGTAAAAAATAACTCATGTCTATTTTTACTTTATTGATGATATCTACTATTTTTATATAGGTATATGGTTAGGCATCTTGGCGCGTAATCCAGATAAAAAAAAATTTTTAGAAATTGCCTAGACTCATTTGAAATAAGCGGCGCGAAAACCTATATTCGTATCGGACGATTGTCTCTGTCACCCTGATGACGCCTTAGTTGAAGTAAAAGAAAAAATGCTCGAACTATACGAACTTCAATATTCGCGCTACCGGGCAAGGCGACAGTTAGCACCACAAAGGTCACCCCTTTTTCACTGTCATAGTCCCAGTTCTTTCACTGTCATAGTATTCCTTTTTTTTCCAGTCGGCAGGCCACTACCACGACGGCGACTGGAGCCCCAACGGAGGCTACCTGTACATCACGATCGTGTACAACTTCTCCGTCAGTCTGGCGCTCTACGGGCTCTTCTTGTTCCTCGGCGCCACTCGCGAGATGCTCAAGCCTTTCGACCCCGTGCTCAAGTTCTTCACCGTCAAATCCGTTATTTTCCTCTCTTTCTGGCAAGGTGAGAGATATTTTTTTTTATTTGATATGCATGTTTATGTACGTGTATTCTGTGCAAATATTAAATTCTTTGAATCTGTGAATAATTTATCGTGCAATGTGACTAGTGCAATGAGGGGTCACTGCATCTAGAGATGAAATTTTGACTAATGAGAGTTTGTATTCAGTGTTTTTGGTAGACAATTAATGAGTCGTTTTATTTTCTAGTGCTTATAATGTAGTTAGGTAAGATTAGTAAAGTTAAACATTTATTAAACGTAATATTGGCTTCGGCTGCCGCGATAATTAGTCATGAAATAAAACAACTGAAGCGGAATATATCGCGTATACTAATTTAAAATGAAGTTTAAATTTCGTTCGTTTCGAACTCTTGTCGGGATGAATTGAAGTTTAAATTAGGTAGGTTACAAAATATAATCCGTTTTAGTTGTTTTATTTAATTTATTAAACGTATTTTCCGTCTGTCTGTCTCTCTTCTAAATAAAAAACGGATAGGGAAAAGTATTAGATGCGGGACTGAATTAATTCAACAAGGTGCGTTTTTCCTTAAGTTGACACACACAACGTAGGAGAGGGAGCATACATAATATATGCTTATAGGTTCTGAACCATTAACAGTGAGAGATGAATTGTCAACTATTTCGAATGAATGTTTTAAATCAAATCGTTGAACTTCAATATCACTCGATCTACGCTCGTCGACCCCGGCCATTGTCTGTGTAGCCAATTAAAACAGCGCACGAAAAACGCCAAACAAAGACCCAAACACAATGTTGGGCAAAAAATGCACGCATTGTGTGTAAGGTTTAATCCATTCTTCTCAGTGCAAGCGCTTTGAACCTACGTAACCTAATCAGCTTTCCAGTGAAACTCCGGTAGTATGGCCGTAATACTAATAGCTCGTAGTATAGGTGAAAAACTTAGCTAAAGCACCTGGTCTATGTAGTAGTAACGGGTCTGTAGACGCATTTCGGCGTTCTATATTCAAACTTTGACGTAAGTTCCATGTTAATTCTCCGCACAACTACATCGACATGGTGACTTTCTTAAGTTGTTCACCTATATCTATTTATTTTTAAAGAGTCTGTAGAACCTGTAGTATCAATGATTTTAATTAAATAATAAAACTTTTGAAATAGGAAAAGAGAATAATTTCTTTTGTTTCAATTCGTTTTTCAAATGAATGAAACTCTACAATGTATTTGTTTCTGGGTCATGGGTTTTCAATGTACACGTATATGTAATATATATATTGATGGCTGAGTACCTACAACACAAGCCTTCTCGAGCTTACTGCGGGGCAGTAAAATTGTGTGAGGATGTCATTCAAACTTTATTATTTTAAAAAGGCCGAAATATCTGTTGACAATTTTTTTTTGCTTTCATTCAGGTGTAGCCCTAGCCATTCTCGAGAAGGCCGAAGTCATAATGCCGATCACGGACGCCAACAACGTGCCGACGACGGCCGGTACCGTCTCCGCCGGCTACCAGAACTTCCTCATCTGCATCGAGATGTTGGCGGCGGCCATCGCGCTCCGCTACGCGTTCCCGGCCGCCGTCTACGCGCACGCGCACCGCGACCCGCACCGCTCTGTCACTATGCAGTCTATCTCCAGTAGCTTGAAGGTACTATATTCGACTCTATCTCTTTTTAACCTTTTGAATGCAAATTACGAGGAGGATATAACCAATATGGAGTAGCCATTAACAGGCGTTCCCCTCTGCCAAAATTACTCGGCCGCCGGTCATAGTTCTTGAACTTGTGTGAATATAGTTTATGCTAGTGTTTGATAATTTTGTCGTGTGCGTGTGTAGCGACGCACGTAAAAATGCATTAGTGTTAACATTATTTATGTGTGTTACCTCACCCCCGCGCCGAAAACGGCAGAATTTTTCCGATAGAAATTAGTGCGTGTGTCGGCTCCATATTGGTTATATCCTCCTAGGCAAATTACGTCGACTGAAAGCTACGTGTAAGAATTGAAATAACATTTCGACCATTATGCTTTATCTATGTTATGGAACACAGTTTTTCGTCGACGATTTGTTAATTCTACATCTGTTATCTGCGGTATAGATTACGATGTATAACTGTGAAGGTCTGCACATTTAGTGCGTGAACCACGCGTGAAGCCATGATGGCGTATTGCATGCATATATGTACGAAATCGACTCCACTAATCGACTTCGTATTTGCGAACAAGACAAGGCGACTAACGATAAATAATGCTGCCCTGTTTCTCTGATGCGCAACTAAAGTATGTCGGATTGGCCTTATCATTAATTATGACTTTAATGTAATTAATGGCAAGTCTGTGAAAAATCGATTATAAACGTCTCGCTAGCAATAGCTCTAACCATCTTGAGAAAGGTTGTTGCTATGGCTAATCAGTTGTAATTACTATAAATAAAACTGTACTTTAAATGTGATGTTTTGAGAAAAAACAAAGATTCGCTAAAGCTGAAATCGACATCTTCTAATCGCGCAAGTGTGTCGGATATACCTTTACTTGACCTTGTTTATCAACTTGGTCGTTATGCGCACTAGGGATGTCATGTCACTCGGTCAATACACAACACTCGATATTCTCGAAATTTCAATGTAAATTTTGGTATATTATGTTTCATATTACATTGTAGTCGTGTTAAGGTAATTTGAGGTAAAGCGCTAATGTAAAACCAGATAATAAGGAAATAAGATATATAACGAAATATAGATTATTTTATTATAAAAATAACTAGTGGTACATTTGTTACTACAAACTTTTGAACATGAAATTTAAAAAAAGCACATGGTCTAACTTATATAATATGTATTGTTTAAAATTTACATTTTCAACTAGTAATCAAAAACTTATTTTTATGATTTTTATGCGCAATAAAACCGCTTACTATAAACGGTGTATTGCAGAAAACTATATTACAACCTACAACTTTATTAAAACAATATTTTTCTCATTTCAGGAGACCATGAACCCCAAAGACATAATGACTGACGCGTTCCACAATTTCCACCCTCAATACCAACAGTACACACAGTACAGCTCCGGTGAGTACACGCCCTTACCTCGCTCTGTTCGCATGCCATCTTAGCCTGGTTATTATTATTTTGCTCGTTTGTCTAATCCGCTGTACTGTGATTATCAGTCGTATTGCATTGTAATAAAGTATATAGTTTGAAAACGAAAGCTCATATTTATAATACCGGCTTCTAGGCGCAATGTCCTTTTTTAAAGATGAATTGGATCAGATTTATTCCTACTTTTTACTTTCTGCAAAATACAATATAATACTGGGAAATTCTACACCACATATAGTTCTAGAGATTCTAGAGGCATGGTATCCTGGTAGATTGTATCATGAGATAATACTACCGGTTGTCACATTCTAATGTTAACAATTAAACCTTATTAACTATTAAATTTAAACCATGCTAGCTGAAAATAAACGTGTTAGATAACATGTGTCTGTGCAAGAAAATGATATGTCTGTTTCAAAGCTAACCATTAATGACTAGACATTTTCTTAGGGGATAGTATTTCGTTCATTTTAAAACATAGGTATAAGTAGTTCTACGAGATTTGAGGCGAATGGATTTCGCACACAACTATATGAAGGACTGATTGCAAAAAGAGTGAATGAATGAGTAAATGTAACCAAGTAAAAACGAAATAACAAATGAATGAAAATATAGGTAGATATTCTTTATGAAACTATTTGAAACAGTATTTATAAATACTTAAATAAAATAAATCAAATATTTTATTACAATTCATCTATGCTAATTTTATTATCATATTTAACGAAAAACCTTTTGGTATGTATTCCAATTCATTAAACTTGCTATCGGTATAAAAAAGAACTATTTCACCCTATCATTACATGAGACGTTGTTACTTGTATGTGCGTGACTTCAACTCTCGTGGAAATACCTATGTCTAAAGATTAATTCAACATGATATGCACAAAAAACAAATTTAAATGAAAGTGTATACGTACTTACTTTACAAACTCGACTCCTTCATATGAATTAAATTTCAAATCGACCTTCTAAAAGACTTCGTTTTGTTTTCCTATTAGGTCCCATTATAGAAATCCTTATATGATTCCCATTATTTTCTTTCAGATGTCACTTCTCACCTGCCTTATGAGAAACTATAAGCTCTGCCATAGCTGTGCTGTGCATGAAGTGCATTGCTGTATTTGTGTCCGTTCATACATACATACATACATACATACGAGTAATATATACCCGAGCATGGAAACACCACTAACATGAACGAAAGCATCTTACTATTAAAGGGAACATTACCATTATAGGATTTTAAATCTTATTTATGAGTGAAAAGGTCCAAATTGCATTGACTAATGAAGAAAACTATTTTTTTTACTATAATGGACGAGTAAAAGTGAAATTATAATTAACCGCCAGACTTACGATGTCGTATAGTTTCGAAAAGGTTTTTCGGTGCTCGGTATTTTAGTTGTGTTAATATATCTATGTTTTTTTTTTTGTAATGTATTAGGTTTTTGGCTAGTCCGAAGGAGTTCCTGTCATAACTAACTGATTTGAATTGACTTTATTATTAGTCAGCCGAAAATATATTTTTAAATAAAAGAGTTGAGGCTGCCGAGTCAAATTACCTTACTTATAATCATACGTCGCACTCCAGCGGGCAGTTTGGTGGCAAGGTAAGGTTTACAAAAAAATCTTAACTTACTAGTATTCTAATGTACTTAGTATTTGTAACAGTTTATTAAAATTAGTTACCGGTTATCAATTATTACTTTTATTAGTCTTTAACTCTGCAGTGATAACTGATAGCCTATTTAAATGGCCACTTATAAAATGAATAAATAGCTGACATGTGTCATTATGACTGTCGTTCAAACTTATATTTGTTGATGTCTTATTCAAAACGAAGAGATTGAGACTAAAAATGATGTTAACAAAAACACACTTAGGCATTTTGAACAATGCAAATACCTACCAATATTCAGTCGATGTTGAAAGAACGTTCTCCCATTTAAAATGTATATTTTCAAGCCGAAGAAGAACGTTGACCGCCGGGAATTTAGAAAAAATATTAATAATATATACATACCCATAACATAGCTGCTTAAGTAAATTAAATATTTTGCATACATGCAATTGCATTTTTATTTAAAATTGAATGAATACTAAAAAATAAACACGTAATTAGCGTACAACCTTAGTTGCTAAGATATTTAGAATTGTACATTATAAATACTAGGTACCAAGTACTAAGTACAAATACTTCTGATTATTTGAAAATGAATTGATGTATTTGTGAACCTTATCTATCATTTTGACATGCCACGAAATTGCCCGCTGGAGTGCGACGTATGCTTATAATGCATATAATATTTCTTTTAATTCATTCATCTTAGATACATTGCCTATAAATGTAGGCTTAGTTGCAAAATCGGACTAATCATTGCCATAACTTGGTTTCCGTACCTACTGCCTAAAATGCTTACTGAAACGGAGAGTCGTGTCAGCATTTCGTAGTATTTTAATGTTTAATTTTCTGTGATTTTACTTCTTTTGTATATTTTTTTGTTACTTCCGTAGTTAGCGGATAAAATCCAATAGAAAAAGCTAGGCTTGATAACTAAAAGTAGCAAAGTTTTTTCGATATTAAAGTAATTTTCTTTTTTAGGCTAGTTAGTATCTATGACATTGTTTTTTATTCATTATACTTGCATGAAGACGACATATTGTGATTACTTACACAGGGTCGAATAGCTTGGGATATTATGCCTGTATCTGTCCCAGACACCAAAGAACGGTATGTGGGTTCAAACCAACAAACCACCGTTTTTCTGACTTCAAGACAGCTGTGAATATGCTTTGTAATTATAGCCCGTCTTGTTTGGAAATAGAGCATAATTTTATTTGACGCGCTCATGTTTCCATAGTCGAAGCCGGCTTA
This sequence comes from Grapholita molesta, assembly GCA_022674325.2. Classification (NCBI taxonomy): domain Eukaryota; kingdom Metazoa; phylum Arthropoda; class Insecta; order Lepidoptera; family Tortricidae; genus Grapholita; species Grapholita molesta. The sequence continues at coordinate 10,898,682 of CP053132.2, read as the reverse complement.
AGCAGACCCAACGGCTAATAATAATTTGACATAATGTAAATGGAAAATATTTACTTACGTTTTTCTATTTTAAGATTCTTGTTATTTTAATGCTAGTTTAAATCCAAACTTCTATCCCTTTAGTTGTAACAGTGCTGTCTAGATATAAGCTACAGATTTTGCAGTTAAACAACAGTTTTAATTACAGGACACTTTGTACTTGGCCTCTCACTAATAAATAAAAGTTTAATTTTATCTCTAAACGGACTTTATTTTTAACTTTAATTTTATATATCCGTAATACCAAACAGCGCTGGAAGGAAACAAGGGAGGTGAGAATCACATTTTTATTACGCTTTTTGTTAATAATTTGCGCGCATGCTGCATATGATATATGTCATTTTCATTTAATAGATATCAAACTTTAGTATAAGTTGTTGATAACATAAGGATCTAGTTCACACAATCTGTCACCGACTGACAATTGAATGCATTCATTGTTTATCTAATCATACACAGCACTATTCAGTGCTGGCAGTTTAATGTCAACAGTCGCAGTTATAAGATATGTCACACCACAGTTTCACGTTGTCACACTACGCTTGCTTGCATAAGTGCCTTTGTAGTCAGCGTCATATAGTTGGCAGCCAAATATATTGTCACATTTCGTACCTGCTATACAAATAAAACGTCTATGTATAGGTACCGAGGTACTTGCTATAGATGTTGATGTCGATTGTGGGTACACGCCAGTATTGCAATAAAGTTTTCCTACCATTATATGAGTAGGTATTTCAATGTAAACAAGAAGATATTAAGCGCTTTTTGCTGCCAGATGATGCTTACAGTTATCGGGAGGCACTTATAGTATTTACTTCGATTTACCAATGGCTTGCCATGCTTTGCCAACTAAATCTAAAACATACTGAGTGCCGTACTTCTAAAAAAAATGCGGTCCATGAATTTTACAATTTTTTTAAATATATTTCACGGTTACTCCCATAGAAAAAATCATTTCGGTCATTCTGCCAGCTTTTCTACTGCCTATTAGTTGCGAAATCTGTGGTATTGACTATATTGGCTTACTTAAGGTAAGCGTCTTGTGTACAAAAAAAGAAGTTTATACATACATTCGGCGCGCGTCTTAGACGAGTCAAAGGGATATGAGACTGAAATTAGGTGCAGTCTACTCTACTATTCAATACACTCTATGGTAATGACGATTTCAATTGTCAAATTGATACTCGTAGTCTGTAGAATATGTCAAACTCGATACAAAAAAGGGATCACGATCGTGATGGCGTGAGCGCCATCTACAATATTAATCATTCAACAAACTCCTTTCAAAAACGCATCCATTTTCGCCCGGTTTTCGGTGTACCCCTTTAAGGTACTGATTCCACCGCGAGCTAGTAAGCTATGAGCTATCAGCTATTTCAAGGGACAAAAGATACCATGTTAATAAAAGAGAGAGATATATATTTATAGCTCATCGCCCGGCGATGAACTACGATCGCCCGGCTATGACATATATGTCTCTTTTATTTACACGGGATCGATTATCTTTTGTCCCTTGAAATAGCTCATAGCTTACTAGCTCGCGGTGGGACCAGTGCCTAAGTATAAAGGTTGAAATTCCTTTGGTTTCTAGAAGCGTTAATGACATTTAAAACGCGTGTCGTGTGTAGTGATGCGAGGCGGCGCCGCGGCGCCCGGGCCCCGCGCCGACGAGGGCGCCACGCTGGCGCCGCGCCCGCCGCCGCAGCGCGTCGCCACCATCTCGCACACCCCCAACTACCACGAGAAGACCACGCTGCTCAGCTCCGACGACGAGTTCCAGTGAACATGTTCTACGAACAGCTGCACAAGCGTTAGTTTTTCCTTGGAGTTCGTTAGGAGTTTGGTTTTTCGGCGCTGGTTGTGAATATTACATTCATTCGCACGAAGCGATTCGCTTCTACCTTCCTAAGCGGACTGCTAAGGAATGGAATTCGCTCCCTTCGTCTGTATTCCCGGTAAGATATAATTTGGGTTTTTCAAGGCAAGTGTGAATAGGCTGTTACTGAACCAGCGTGCTACACCCTCGAACTCGTCGTCACTTACCATCAGGTGCGACTGAGGTCAAACGCTGGTCAGTCTTTTATAAAAAATAAAAAAAGACAGCGACACGACATTTAGCCTCTTTTACAATGCTAACAGGCGCGACATGTTACGAAGGCCGCTTTCTTGCACATCGGGCTATACTGAAGAAAACTGATAAAGTTTTATTAAAGCCCAACTCGCCTGGCGGAAAACTCGACAGCTACAATGCCATTAACTAGGCTCTATCCGAAATTGTCACGTCAGCATGGTGAAATTTGTCGCTTAACTTCAAACTTGGGTAAATTCATACAGCATTAAGGTTGAATATCTAAAAAAAATATAATCTGAAAGCTAATCAACCTTAGAGCAGAATGGATTTACCTAAGTTTGAAGTTAAGCGAAACAAATAAAGGGCTCATAGTTTAGAACTCGCGCTTAAACTTCGTCGAGGTCCCAAACTCATTGCGACATCTACATGTTTTTGGACAAACTAACGCTTGTGCTACTGCATACTGCCGATAGGTTAACCCAAATGGTGAATGCAAGTACCTACTTTGGTAAGAGCTTGAATTCATTTGACGTCAATATTAAGCTATTTCAATTGTATTTGGATGTACCACGTAACGCTAAAGCGTTTGCTCTATATACGAATTAACTCTGCCGTAAATAAGTATCTTTGTACCTATTTAGCACTGATCATCTGAAATAAAGCCACGTTTAGGATAATTAAGATCATCTTTTACAAATTCTAAGTGTCACGTAAGTCCTATTGCTATGTCATTTAAAAGAAATAGCACTTTCACGAAAAAAATATGCGCTTAATATTTTGTCTATGGGTTCCATTTATGAAGTGAATTCTACGTATTTAAAACGTTTAAAAATTGAAGATGCTTTCTATCCCTTGCCCATTCATCATCATATCAAGTAAGATACTGTCTTCGTATGTTATGGGTGAAAATATAAACGGCAAAAAAAATAAATAAACACAAAACTATCGTGAGATACAAACCTATTATTTGTAAAGAAGCGGGTAACTCACGTACGTAGACGTCAAATTAAAAGGCAAAACAATTGTTTTTCTTTTACATATGAAAAACTGAAATTTTTGTAGGTATAGTAATGTCGACAAGTCAAATAAAAACCCCTAAAAACTTGTTCTTAAAAGAAGAGTTACCCTAGAAAAACTGGGCATTACTTTGAAACAGCTTGTTACACTACAATGGACTGGGTCATTTTTATACAGAGTATTACAGAAGTAGGAGCCACATTTAAAAATAATTATGACCAAAAAGACATTACAGTGGCCTCATCTTGACATGGTGATTGTCAAGCCTTTATTATTTTATTTTTTCTAATAATGTGTACCATTTGCCTTTAGATTTGTTATATTTAACAAGGACGATACCCCGACGACCACGGCTCGATTAAAATTTATGATATGTATAGATATGTAAGTAGAAACTGTAAAATGTATGCAGATTGTACATATATACTTAGTGTTTTCATGTATACCATGACACCTTCGAGACAACTGTTACGTGCTAAAACGCGTCATGTGCAAATGTGTAATTTTTATTAATTTCATCAATGTACTTATTGACGATACTATATCGACTTGTGAAGTTCTTAGGGGAATGAAGAACAATGATCATTGATCGCACTCGACGTGTCATAAACCAGAAATTTCGAGGTCTCAATTTTTTATACTAAAGCTACATGTAAGTATGTGTTTATGTATGTTAAACAGACAAGCGCCAACAGACCTAAAAAATAATAATTGCAGACGCCTTTTTGATGTAAAACGTTTTATTATTTGGGCATGCGTGAATATTGTTAGCCAGAAATTCTTATTGTCCTACAATAAGTCTGAGACATCTGAATAAGCATGCCGTGGTGAAGAATTAAGAAAGAATATGAGAGTTGGTGTCTAATGTCATAAGTCATCAAAATCTTTTTTTTTTCTTTATTGTTTTCGTCTTCGCTGTCACCCCGTATACATTATAGAATAAATAAAAACATTTATACATATAACCTACAAATATAAATATTTTTTTATATTTATCTTATAAGACACGCTTCTGGCACAGCATTTATAAAAAATGCATTTTAAAATTGGACCAGCAAGTACCAATTCAGCTGTTAGATTATTTTTAAGACGTACTTGGATGGACCGTGCTGGTAAAATCGATTTCAAAGTCTGTAGTTCTTATTATCCATATTATGTAGGCTTGTAATAATGAACCTTAAACCATGACTAAATAAGCTTCATAATGCTTCGCCGTCCAGTTCAAAAATTCTAAAGACGTAGGCGAGCAAATATAATGCAGTAGAAATAATTAAATGATAAAGAAGACAAGGAACGTAAAGACTAGTAAATTTCATAAAAAACTTGTTTTAACCTCGACGTTACTGTTGGTAACGTAATCAGTAATAGTTAACACATACGATACGAAGGGTGTAACTTTGAATGAAGATTAACAGTCTTTATTATGCACTTGTCTCAAATTTGTCTCAAACAGTTGTTTGCTCGACTGTCCCGTGTCACTGTTTCCGAGTTCCTAATTATATATATAAAAAAAAAACAAGAAGCAGTCTGTAAGTATGTAGATAATTCATTATCAGTTTGGCAATTATTTATTATGCTTACAAATTGAGATTTGCTTTTCATGACAATAACATTTATTTATTAAAAAATTAAATACAAATCGATAATATAGAACCAACCATAATAATTATCACAGGTTTATTACGTATATGTTGGTAGTTTTAATATTTGTGTAGAGGATAGGGCATAGGTAGCAAGAAAATAATTTAATCATTAATGGCTACCGTGAAAATCATAAAGAATATTGATGATATTATTTTTTATTATGGGATAGTTTTGTCGATATTGATACAATATAACCTATTTTACAATCCTATCCAATTTGAATTATTTTTTGAAACTCAGTTACAAAAACACAACAGTTAGGCTATTATTTTAAGATATATAGGTACCTAAATATGAGACCTGACTAAAAATATTGCCTCGGTACATAGGTACATAAATAGAAATATTAGGTTGTGTAACTAAGATATTTAACGGTTTTCTTTTCATATTTGACCTCAGGTACTCAAGTTCATACGGTGATATAATTACATTTACCTACTTGCATACCTTTTTTTATTCATTTCTATGTTAGCTTATCACATGATTTTTGTCTAATTGTTAATATTAAACTTAATGCCAAAGAAATTTTCGCATTAGAAACGATGTGCGGACGGAAAAATTATAATATTGTGACACAGTCTATATGGAAAAATATCAAAAACCTTACTTTTATTGGGAATTGAATTTGTATCTACTTTACAAAATAGATCAAAGTTTTTTTAGATATTTCCGAAAACTTTCAACTCAGTACACTTTACACCTGTACACTTTTGTATCAGCTCTACTCAAGTACATATTTATTTATTTATTAGTTGGTACAATTCAATATATAGGTACATTATTTAACTTAATGTTACTTAATAATTAAGTTGTCAATGTGTGTATAACTATAACATTAGATTGCAATTATGCGTATTTTATAATTTATTTAGTACCAAGTAATTCTAGACGAATTTTAACATCAATGTCAAATGGAAATTGTTCGATTGCCTGTTTAAGTTATTCAAGAACAATTGAAAGTATATAAAAAAAAAACATTTAAAAGAAAACGTACCTAACTTACTCTCTCTTTAGTCAGATTGAATTAAAGTGATGTTCAATCTTAAGGTCAGATTAAATTCGAATAAAAAACTTCAGACATATAAGGGCTGAATTCAAAATATTAAAATTAGCTATCAGTACTCGTACATTTTCATTTCGTTTATCACGCTAACGTCCATGGCTTTTTACTTCTTTCAATTAAATAAATTGATGTTTGTAGATCACATAGGCTGGCATTTTGCAAAACATTTCAAGAGTTTCAAGCTTTGTTCTTGCCAGCTACGCTATTCCGACCTGTAAATAGTTATCATTTAGTTTAAATATCGAACATTGCCTCTCATCGCCATTTTATATTAAACGTATATTAACTGCGCATTTGTTATATTTAGTTGTTAGATTTTTATAAAAATGTAGTGACGCTTATTTTTTGTAATTTATGGTTGTCAATTAAAGTTAAGTAGGTCGACGTCGACTCGATTTTTGCGAAGTCCTTTACCCCAATCAATCGTCGATAAATTGTATGGAAAAAAAAAATTCAATAACCTTTCACTTGATACAAATGTTGTATTGTATATGTCGATTATACCAAAAGTAAATAGTTACTTACCTGCAATTTATATTTTATTTTATACATACGTTCGACGTAGATTGGGGAAATACTTAGTTGATGTATCGACTCCTACTCGTACATTAATTAATTGGGTTATATTATAAATTATTCAAAGGAATGGAGGTGATTGATAGGCCAATGTAATCTAGATATAAGAATGCTTCCTTCATTCCAAATACAAATTCAAATTATTTTTGTAACTGAAATAGTAAATTTGAAGGTGCAGTTCATAAAATTTTGTGAATCATTGTTGAATGAAATTTTAACAGATAATGTTAGATATATGAATTAAAATGTTTTAGCTCCAAGTTTTAATATAAGTAAATATCTACATAACAATATTGATATATTATGAAACGTGTTTCATTTTATAGACGTACTTACCTACCCAATAAATACATATAACTGCAAGCTATAGGGAGTGAGCGTGAGCAATAGAGGGTAGCACAGGACCTTTTGTTTATCGGCCCAAAGTGGAAATGCCACGCACAAGTTGAGAAATTATAAGTGAAAACTTAGCCAAAGGACCTTGTCTGTGGACCTGGAATGTGGTAACAACGTGTGTAGACGCATGTCTGCGTTCTAAATTCAAATGTTGACGTAAGTTTTATATTAAGGGCCGGCGCTCACTGCCCGCATGGTACAGGATGGCACGGCAAGTTGTGCTGTAGCATCCCGAAGGATAACACCGCATTGCGCGGCATGCCGTGGCATACTGCTGGCATGACACGGCAAGTAATGCTGCGGCATCCCGAAGGCTGCTACGGCATTCCGCGGCATGTCGTGGCATCCTGCCGTTGACCCAGCCACTCAAGCATCAATCAGTTTTACTGCGCGCGGGTTCAAAGTTAGTTGTGTTTATTATGATTGACTGCGTTTTAGCTGAAGATGAAGAGAGACACAAAAGAACTACTCATTTAAAGAAAAAAAACATTCTGGTTCATAATTTGTGGAGAAGAGAAGATCTACAAATGGTGAATTCAGCAACTTAACAATTTTTATAATCTAACTTTAAATCACTGAAAATAGAGTTGAAAATTATTTACTGCCATTGTGTGCAGGGTCAGGTAGGTTAATTAATTTTACATAGTTTCATCATATCAGCCAAAGGGCGTCCGCTGCTGGACAGAGGCCTCCCCAAAGCGACCCACAATGATCTGTTTTGCGCCACTCGGATCCAGTGGATTCCTGGCGCTATCGCTACATAGTTTATTCAAATTATATATTTTTTGTGGAGATGTAACTTCAATGACTTCATTTAAGTAATAAAAAACAAGGTGATATTGAATTTAAATATTGAGGTGGTGATCCCCGCTCTGGATCGTACTTGATCCAACAGGTATCCTTAGCAGTTCAGCGCGGGAATGCTGCAGGCATTATGGGAACCTTTGAGTCAGGTACGATGCAGGGGTGGTTACTTTAGGCTAGTTTTAAGTTTATTTTTTTTCTTATTGTATTATTAAGTGTAAAATGACATGTGACATTGAACAATAAAGTTTGCTGTTGTTGTTGTTTTAAATATATGTACTTGAATTACATCGCAGTATTACGAAATAATTCAAGTTTAGGTACCTATGTCACTAAACTATAAGATCCAAGAAGTCAAGGTAGAGGTATAATGTCAAATGATCAAAGAAGATTATTAAAAAAAATATATTTCTTCCCTTAACTCCCTTCCCTTAAGCTAAGTAGTGAGTGTAAATGAAGCAAACTATGTAGGTATCATTTTTTTATTAAAAATATACAGTTACAATCGCCATATCGCTTGTAGACATGGCGTTATGCATTATCATACAATATTGCTTTCGATTTAAATAATTCAAACTTCAACAAATAACCACAATTAAGTGCATATGGTAACACAGGTATAAAAATATTTTTCAAAACTGGGATCTCCAACAGTTACAATGTGTGTTTCGATAAATATTCAACTCTCATATAATCGTTATGAATCGGGTGTAAATATGAACCAAGGCTCTGTCTACGTACGGGTTCCATAATATCTAATGTTGTAAAAATACGGATCTTTCTGATGTTTCACATAACACTTGACTACCTGACAAAATAGTGCTCTTAAAAATTTCATAAAATATTGTCAGTTACGATGGATCGAGGTAGAGTAACACAGGAGCGCTACCGCGAAAATCGATATTCGTAAACTTCGAACGGTTGTCTCTGTCACTCTAATAATTGGACTAAAAGAGAAAGATGCTTGAAATTTTCGAACGTCCATGGTCGCGGTAGGCCTACAGGTCTTCAATACTTCTGTGACAGACACTTTTTATCGAGGAATTGGCCAGTCTGTTCACTTTACCAAGAGTTGCCAAACCTGATATTCCATGTGAAAGATGAAATGACATTAACTATGTGCCGAGAGAAGTAGGAGTTTAATAAACATAGGTAAGTACTTATAAATATGTGACGTTCCACGGCAAAAGGTACCTTATAGCGGTTGGCTCTTACGTTGCGAATCATCATTTTAGTATTGAAGCGTCGTTAACAATAGCGTAAGCGCCTATCACCATTAAGGTACCTTTTGCCGCGGAACGTCACATATTTTCCCTAAAACAATATGAACCATCCCTTGGTAAAGTAGACATTTATCACGGTATTTATAAAAGCGATTGAAAATAAGCACACTATCTATTTAGAAAAGTGCTGCAAACTTAACATAATGGCTCCAGAACTACCCCAATAGTCGTATGGTATTATTCAAATATTAAAACAAGCTAGTGTAGTAAATAGTAACGCGAAAAGGTATTAGTTACGGTATGTAGATTCTGTGATCTAGATAATATTGATTTAACCCTTCATAATACATTTTATGGATCTAGTGTTACTACATCAATTTACGAAAATGAGGTAGTTCTGGCATTCTAAAAAAAAAAAAGTTTCCTCTTTATCAATCAACACAAATACACGACAGGTACATGAATTTGTAACAAAGCTACAGTGGCAGCATTTCTTAAGATTAGTAAAATTATTAAAAGCTAGTCACCTAATGCCACCGTGCTAAAGGCATCTAAATCACAATTCCTAATCAGGCTAAGCCCTAGCGAGACGAGAGAGAAAGAGATATGCAAAAATTCACAACATAGTTATTAAGTCTATCACTCACTGCATTGAAAGAGTTAAGTTTTCTATGTCTATTATTTACCTACTCACTAGTAGTAAGGAGCAAAATTGTTGTTTACCCCTGGTGATAATTTTGAGTTCGATCCATGTGTGCGAAATGGGTCCATATTGGGTCGCATAATTAGTGATTGTCATAAAGTCATCGTTTGTAATAATAATCAATTGTCATAATGCGTTTTATTTCTGAACATGTTATTTTTCGAGATTATTATAAAACAAACCTAACCTAACCTAAAATATTAAACAGTGTTATACCTTAAAACTCCTGATAATTCCAACAGTTTTGGAAAAAAATGAATTCTACCAAATGATGGATTTATGGCTAATGATGAATTATGACAATCAAAATTATGCGACCCAACACGCACCCGTGCGAAATATTCCAAAACCGTCTAGTTACCAGTCGTGGATTAAAAAAAAACTATCCTGAGCGATCTAGATTAAATTAAACAAAGCAAGGAAACAAGATCGAGGACACATAGGATTTTTATTCCCGATACTTACGTACCTACTAGGTACGCATGTTTGTTGGAGTAAGTAATTATCTTTTTCTAAAGCAATAGGTACCTACTTACTTGATTTCTCTTATAGTTTTAGCAGTGAGTGATAGGCCTTCGCGTGTCACTCACAACCTAATATTAGTTAGCTACCTATATGTTAACCCTTTACCGGGCATAAGGGTGTCAAAAATTACGCAAAACTGAACCCTATTGCTTTGAAATAAAGTTCAAACAATGGTGGGAAATATATTCCCTACGCCTTATAAAAGCTTAACCTTATAGTTACATAATGGTATTAGATACTAAAAAATATTTTTTCAAACGTAGGTAAGTACCTACGAGTACAAGAAATAAATGCACAGCCCGTAGAAGATAGCGTCTCTCTCACAATTTGAGGTATCTGTGTGTCCCAATATTTAGTATTTTTTGTAATCTCAATACATTGTCTGTACACAGAGCTATGCTGCGCGACATTTATATAGGTATGTTATGGACCAAGTGATAAGAACGGGCATTATTTGTAATACCCGGGTATTATTTTTTGTCTGGTCATTATGAATACTGCTACATCGTCGTTGGGCAATTTGGTCGGGGAGAGAAACAAACTCGTGACATGTGTTAACCACAGTTACCCATGGATGCAACTGCAACTGGCAGAAAGGCCTACAGCTATTTCTAAACTGATTTTTTTTTTCTTAGCGAGTTGGCTGTGTTATGAACGCAAAAAACTTAACACTCCTCCTCGCTTCGCTCGTCGTCGTACCTATCGGTGACTCTGGGACTGAATTTCTGTTTTGCCCTAATATGATTGTCCAAGCTCCGTAGTAATTATATGAAAAAAATTATGGACCGGGGGTTTTCTAACTATATCTCATCTGTCATTTGGTCGATATTGTTAGCTTAGTATTCTGCCCAATAGGTGATAGACATTATTAATAATGCCCGGTCAACTTAATAATTTGAATATTTATAATCAAATTGCCCTCTGATATTGGGCGTTTTTCATAATGCCCGGGCATTTTCAATAATACCCAAGTTATCACTTGGTCCATGACATATACAAATAACACATAGCTTCATAGCATAGCTTGCCCGATTTGTATGTAAACATAGCACATCATAGCTCTGGTGGAAAGGCACCCTAACCCCGAAGTCTCCGAACCACTACTTAGTTTACATCAACCTGGGGAAAATCCAGGACTCTTGCGCGCCAGACTTGATATTTATCTACTATTGGAATACAACCGGATCTGAGTGTGAAAGGTGGATAATAAATGACCTCTGAACCGCAAATCGTGTCGTGGATTCGTTGGCTGTTTTTCTTTGTCATTCGTATAAAAGTATGGCCTCTCATTGATTGTAATATTATGGTTTAAAGTTCACACCTGTCCAAAAAACTGCAACTTTTGAAATATTTTACCGAGATTCCCTCGTGAAGGTTGCTTAGTGACACGCGATCATTCTTAAACTAGAGAATGCCAGTTAAAGGTATTTAATAATAATTTATGTATTAAGGAGAAGTACTTATAACTAGTTATAATGTGCGAACAAGCACGCATCAGCTAAAATTATACTAAAACTGTGCCGAAGGAACGGATTGGGTTCACAAATTTGAGCAAAGACAAAATCTTAAATTTTTTCAAACAGATAATGACAAATTAAAGGGGTATTGTGTATGAACTTGATGTATGTATGTTAAACATCTCGGGGTACAAACGGATGAGTAGACTAAACAACTTATTTTTAAATTGTTTGAAAATAATATATGATTTGTAATATTAAACCCGAGCTGCTTTAAGGCTTGGTCACATAGGGCGCGTTCTATGGCGTGGCGCAGCGGGGCACGACGCTGCCGTCCGAATGTGTGCCTTATCTCGTTACATTAGCCACACCGCTATCACGCCCCGCTGCGCCACCCTCTCAAAACGCGCCTATCTGCCCATTAAACCTTGAAAGAAAAACAATATGAGAAAAAGGTTGCAAATGCGAATGAACGTATGTGAGACGCTACCTATAATTCACAATTCATACAATTATTGTAAGTAAGTACAAACTACAGCTCTATAGTTTAATCAACTTTAGAATAATTAGTCGTATCCGTAAGTCTGTGCCAGCCAGAGCTTCTTAAAATAGAATTTACCTTAGGTATATACAAATTATAATTCGTTAGCTCCATCGCACGGTTCATTAACAAAGTATTCGCAATATTACATACCCATTTTAATTAATTAGACTTATTAGCAAATGGACTAAAGGCGTTTGTTTCTGTGTCATGCTTCATTATGTACAAAAAATTTGCGTACATATATGTAGCATACAAATAGCGCATATGGTCATAATATTTATCCCTTGATTTCGGTTAGTATATTAAACTTTCATATTCATTTGACGAAATTTAGGCGAAACGATTTAATGTATTTAAAATACATGCTTGAATTTTATTTATTCAAAAAAAAAACGGCTTAAAGAATATACAGATTGTGCTGACATAATCAAAAACCTATGCCTAAGAAATATAAGCCATATTTGAAGTCCGTTCAGAGTCAGATGGAACTAGTATTTATAATTTTAATCATTGTTGGAACGGATGTCTTTAACCCCATTATCGTAAATTCAATAACTAGCATTTACAGCGCAAGACGAGGTCTTACTACAATTAGCAATAAATAACACATTTCGTTGACAAGCGTTAATCACACGACTTGAACATTTACGTCGCTCTAAGGCAATTTCATAGCCCAAAAGGACTCACTTGTATTTCAAGCCCTCACAAACTAACGGTCATAATGTGTCCATAATTTTGTAAAGTTCGTAGGTATCTTTGTGCCTTTGGTACTCAGAGTATAAAAACGTACTTTCTCAAATTGAAGAAATAACCTTGTAGGTATAACCAGATTATATTTTATATTTATATTTTTGTCAGCAACAAATCACTAGTCGTTTCCCTTCATTTCCTTTCGGAATTATCAATTTGTTTTTCTTCGTTATGACAAAAATGCCCACTCTCGAACAGTGTTATATCAACTTGTTATATATTTAATGACAAAAGCCTTCTCTACTTAGAGATATCTCTAGATTAGACGGTGCGAAGATTACATTTGGAACATTTTTCTATATGTCAATTCACGTAGTTAGGCTGCAAGCTGTCAGCGCGCTGTCGAGAAGACGGACACTCCTTATGGTAGTAGGTGGGGCCCAGGGAGGCCTGGCGAAGCGGGGACTTCTGTGGGCCCCGGGCCGCGTGCTACGAGCACCTCTGGACCGCGCGTGACCTGTTGAGAAAAAGGGTATTTTTTACTCGATCTCTTTGATATCGTAGAAAAATTCTCTGAATATTATACCGGGTGTGGCCTGTAATAGGAGAATTAACTTTAGGCATCGCTTCTACACCACAAACGTAGCAACATTTGTTCTACGACTTTTCTTTTGTTCTTTACTAAATATTCATAAAAAAACATTTTCCAAGCAAGCAATGTATTGTGAAAACTGTGAAGTTGGTAGGCTGACAGTAAATGTCAACTAGACTATTGGATGCCGTTCATTGAAAATACTATTAAGTTACTTCGAAAAAAATCCCAAGTCAGAAATTACACAATACTTTAAAGCTGTAGAACAAATTTGCAACATTCGCTGCCTTCGTGGTGTAGAAGCGATCCCTAAAATGATTGCTCCTACTACAAATCCCACCCGGTATAAAATTCTATAACAGGAACAGTGACACTGAGTTTCTTGCTAATAACATAGGTAAACGTCTCGGGTCTATAATTTCTTTCGACAAATACATTACACGTAATTTTGTGTTATCATTCTATATAAGATATTCGAGTCAGTCTGAACCATACTTTTTTTGAAATCGCATTGTTTCATTACTCATTTGCACGTATAACGCTTTAAAACGAATGACCTGAATGCTTACGCTGCAAGCCGTAAGATCCTGTTAAAAGATTTGCATTCGCAGCAAAATGAGCCACAAATCCTTACACAAACACAAAGAATGGGGCTGCTACGACCTCGAATAAAGGAAGTCTTCTAAATCGTCCACAAAGCCTATCCGTATTTCCTAGTTATCATTCCTCAGTAGAATGATCGGGAGAAACGTCCGCCCACGGCCGAGTTGATCTCATAGCGTAAGGAAACCAGTTCATATATTAAAAGCTAACCAATATAAGTTTGTATAAGACCTTTGGGTAAACAACAATAGCAACCCATTTTACTATTGTGACAGCTGTTTACATAGACTAAACAAGTAGGTATCTAAGTAATTTACTTTTCACCTCAGCAGCTCGAACATGACTACTTTCCTCACTCCAGGGAGTGAGGAAAGTGCGACTTTCCTCACTTTTAAAGGAGTGAGGAAAGTTGCTACTTTCGTCACTCCAGGGAGTGAGACAAAGTAGCTTTTTAATTGACGACCGGTCTGGCCTAGTAGGTAAAGACCCTGGCTATGTAGCCGGTGGTCCTGGGTTTGAATCCCAGTCAGGCCATTTATTAGTGTTCCCGAGTCATGGGTGTTTTCTATGTATTTAAGTATTTGTATGTATCTATATATTATAATAGGACATAATGGACCCCCTAAACACCACTAACACGTTCGGAAACTCACAAATTAATAAAATATTATGATTTTCAAATGTAGGTACATAATATATTTTAAAATGAAAATCATTTAAACAAAATGTTAAGTACTGAAGCCAGTGCAGTTCACTGAAATTAATGAGGTTAACTTGATGTTATTTTTTTTATAAGATTTCCTTGAACTTGATGTATGTATTTGTATATTTATCCGGGTGGAAACTTGCAATGTAACTCTAATTTGAAGCAGACATCTTAAACCGATTGAGCTGAAATTTAGCACTCCTATGTAAGTTCGGTTACAATGCAATATTATGGTACCACTGATCTGATCTGATGATGGAGCCAGAAGGTTACAAAAGCAAGTCCTAAAATACACAAGATAAACCCGTGGTGTTTTAGGCTCATTAGAATCCTTTCGAAGAGTAGATGACGATTGTGAAAAAAGTACAGTCGGCAATAAAAGCTTGTACTAAAAATTACATTTTTGGCAACTTATTTAACCTTTAATATGTTCTCACTACTGAGGTGAAAAGTTGTATGTGTCACACTAGAGTAAAGTTATTTTACATCTCGTGTTTTTGAGTGCCTCGCTACGCTCAAGATTCTAACACTAGAATCACTCGCTACGCTCGTGATTCAATTATAGAATCTTTCGCTTACTCGGGACTCAAAATTAACACTCGCAAGAAAAAACAACTTTCCTCTCTTGTTGCACAAATAACTATTTCGCATTCAAAGTAAAACGTACCATGTACGACCATAACTTTCGATTCGTAACGTAATCACTCACTCAAATGAATTATTGTTTATTACTAATCCTGAACTCACAGTATACTGGTTCGTTTGAAACTTCACGTTCTGTATGCGGCTCGAATAATAGACTGAGATACTCCACTAGATAAGTATAATATATCGCAGACTCGCTCCGACAACGACTCAAATGTGTCAAGTCCGTGCGGAATGCTTAGCATTGGCGATGTTAAACAAAAGAAAACCGACTGTTTACTTTCTCGATGCGTTCTTTCTCGTTTAAAAAGGAACTTTAATTATAAATAAATAATGTCGTTTTTGTCTTTTTGTTAACGATATCAAAAACAATATGCTCGTCGATAAGGACCTCACTCTTATTCGGCTCGAAAACAATGATAGTGGTTACACTGCCCTATTGATTATTGGTATTGTGAATAGCAAAAGTTGTGTTAAGTAATTTTGAGATCATCATTTGTATTCACATCAAAAGCGTTGACGCGAAGTGCGATTACCGCCGAACTCAAATAAAATAATGTAATAAATAGAACGAATGAAAAAAAATAAAGGTTGAAATATGCTGTGGTAACCTTGTGATGGGACGATCAAGGGCAGGAGTGCAAAGTCACATGGAGTCAGGGTCCCAGTTCACCGTGGGTATCACCCATGCGCAGGCCTTTCTGTGATGGATGAAATAAGCAAATTAGGTAACGACGAAAACAAACTAAATGTGAAAAATAAATAACCAAAATTGCTATAAAAGCTTCTTAATGGTTCATATTATAGTGTGTACTTGGGCTGTTAGAAAATAAAACAGAATGAGATATGACGGAAGTACGACGTAATTTAAGGTGCAAAAGGACTTTTGTACCGGCTCCTCGTATCAGATAGGCGCCGTTTCAACGGAACCTAGACAATCCCAATATTTCACGTAGACACATTACCAGAGGCACTATCAATAGGTACCACAATGCGGTGATCCGGGCGGGGAGGAAACGGGTACAGGAATGGCGACTCGTTGGCGCGGCGAGTACTCGCTACCTTCGACCGCCACGGTCGTGCCGCCTAGCTCCGCTACTGTTATTCTGGATATACAGTAAAAAGGCTTACCTCTGGTGACCACGGTGGGGTGAACCAGGCGGGGAGGAGGCGGGTGACAGCGCAGGAGTGGCCGGCGCGGAGGCTGCTCGGCGGCGCGAGTACTCGCTACCTCCGACCGCCATGGTCGTGCCGCCGCCTACGGGGTCCGTTACTCGCGTTATGCTGATGCCGGACGCAGAGCGGGTTGGGCGCGCTGTTGCTGAAACGTGACATATGTCATTATGTTGGCGACGTTCCTACAACAGCTATTATCTATTATTCTCTTCCGTACACGGAACAATCGTGTTCCGGACATTTGGGAAGCGTACGCGGAGCCAGATCGAGCCAACGCGCAGAGGCCAGAATGAAATGTATGGGGTACACTAAGCGGATGATGTCCCTGTCCGTATCATTGGACGCGCACAGAGACAGCAACTGCCATGGACTATTGACTGTTAATGGAATCTAGAATGTACCAGGCTATTGGGTGGAAAGGATGGACTAGCTACTGGGCTATTGTTATCTAAATATTATTATTTTGGTGAGATAAATTTCATAACACGCTGGCATATCTATAGAAAGAAATGGAATGTTCTGACTATTGAAACTTGTCGATATCGTTAAAAAGAATGATTGTCAAACGGGATTAGGGAAAATGTTCAATAGAATTTGAATTCTCCGATAAAATCTTATTAGTCATTTGTTTTTATTTACGATGGATTCTTTTCAATAAGCTACGAGTAAGTACGGAAAAATATATAGCAGATCAGGCACCATCTTGGAGCCAATAAGTCACCCCTTATTTTCTCTTGTCGAAGATAATTATGTAAAGTAACTCTCAGTGCTAAAAGAACAGCGGCGCTACCGTGAAAAACCATATTCGTAAGTTTTGCACGATTGTCTCTGTCACTCTCATGACGCCTTAATTGGAGTATCTAACAGAAAGATGCTCGCAATATACGAACTTCGATTTTCGCGGTAACGCCTCAGGGATGATAAACACATGTTAAATCTCGTCAAAGAACAATGTGAAATGTATACAAGATACGCAATATTGTTACTAAAGTGAAATAATAAATCTATATATTTCATTATAATAATACTAGATTAGACTAATTATTATTTCATGCAAAAGTAAAAAAACTTATTATTCCTTTCCGTATATTTAACCGAAATTGTATAGCTACTATACATGTACACAAATAACTACTCGGTCAAAATATCTTATATTTATAAGTAGCGTTTCAATCAGAAAGACAGACTTCGACTTTATTTATGACTTTTGTATACCGCCATTGGTCCTGTATAGACACATACATACATACATTTCAGCCGTATGCAGTCCACTGCTGGACATAGGCCTCCAAAAAATATGACTCGTATCATCTTGGGGGGTAGTTGCCATAGTCATCACGCTTGGCAGGCGGATTGGCGACCGTAGTAGCTGTAGATTGGGTTTCGACGGACGCTGCTGCCCTTCCGTAGGATTTTTCCCTTTGTCGCCTCTTACGACACCCGCAGAAGGAAATGGGGTGGTGCTATTCTAGTCAGCCGGCATCACACGGTCGGTGTATAGACATTTCCTCACAATAAAACGAATCGATAAACACAAATAACACTTTGTCTTATATTCTCTCTCAGCGCTCAGCACAGATCATTTATATATTTGTACTGAAGAGTCAGTGCTCCTTCGGACGCCGAGGCACGTCCAACTCTGACACTCGATTGTCACGAGCACGCGATCCATCTTTTCTCTCCCGAAAAAGAAAAATCCTAAAAATTTTAGCTATCGCTGTATTAGCGGCAGCAAATGGATTACCCAATGGTAAGCAATTACCATCGCCCATGTCTAATTTGTGAATTCAAAATATTTACAAAACACACTGTATATTCCAGGGGTTAAATACTTATTTTGACCCTCTCCAATCGCTATAAAGTGAATACGTGTTTGTATGCCTTTGATTGAACGTAGTCTATTATTGATATTGTTATAACATTTAAAAAATATATAAATACTTACATCTAAAACCTATCAAAACAAAAAAACATTATAAACAACCATTGATTGACTAACAAGATTGATTGAGTGTATTAGTCTATCAATTTTGGTACTTAATCAAGATTGATTGATAAATAAATTAGTCTATTTCTATTATTTTAATAACCAAAGGTTTTGTAAATGCATTTGAAATTAAAGGTTAGTTTAATCTGCTTATATTTAAGTATTCCCTCAAATAGTACCCAAGTAAATGAAAAATAATAATAATTGTTGTTCGTTTCTAGGTATTATTCAGATTATATTTTTATATTTCGTTTCGGTCTCATAGCCTCCTCTTATGTGAATAGTCTATAGATGTGAACGAAGTTTTCATTTGCCAACGATGTCGTTAGCGCAATAAATGAAGGTATTTCGAACCTTCGGAAATATTTTATATGATTTGTATCGCAAGGATAATAATCAAAAATATAAGTGAAATACGTATGATAGGTAATTTGCGAAATAAATTGCAATAGAAATGAGTTACACCATACATCGCTTTTGTGTACCAAAAACTATAGATATTTTGCTAAACGAATTATAAGGACATTTATTTATGAAAATAAATAAATACACACACAAGACACTACACATAGTCACACATAAAAAAACAGTCTATATGGAGCAGGGCGGCACTGTCGTAAAAACCGAGCCATCTTGCCAGGGGTTTAAAGTGGCGTGTGCGCGGATACATATGCTCGTATTGATCGTGGCACGTATAATGACGACGCTTATTCGCGCTCTATGCCATCCTTGGACGAGTACTCGCCTACTAGGGGATCGGTTTCAACCCCTTAGTTTTGCTTTTGTTGACACATTCTATTTACCGAAATATAGAAATCATTATGTGCTACGCTACTTTTTACTGATTGGTCTAGCTACGAATTTCACAAACCTCTACGGCGTAGAGGGCTACGAGCGTAGAAGTCATAAACATGACTGGGACAAGACATCTTGACATGGGACAGTCTTATTTTAGCACGCTACTGTCTGTCGCTAGTTTTAAAGATAACATCGCAGGGTCACAATAGCCAAGATAAAAATATACTACCCACCAACTATAAAAAACATGTCTAAATCCTTATGGCACTGACATAAGGTGTATTATCGCTAAATTGTGTGAATTCTGGAGATTGTCACTAGTACTCGCTACTCGGCCTGGGGGCAAACATGGAGTCGGCGAAGCGAGTAAAAGAGAAAATTGTTTTCTGTCCACCAAAAATGCACCGTCGATTTAAATTCTTTTATATCTCTATTTATACTGATAGTAATTTTAAATTACTTAGACGCATACCGAAACATACATAAAATAAAAGATTACTACACGTGTTAAATAATTTGCCTGATTACATGCGCTAGGAACCGGATTAAGAAATATTTATTAGAAACACTTCCATGAAATAGTAACAACTGCGTATTAATCTTAATATTGTAATAACTTCATATTAATAGAGACTTACATTCAGACAAACAGTGCAAAAAGTTTTGCAGGGTCGTTTAGTTTTACGGCTCAATCAACTATTCTTTGTCCCGCTTTGCCATGGTTGAGAGTCCAGGTCTACTACAGTTTAATAGAATCTAAATAGAAGCTATGTGTCCCTGTAGAAGCTATGTGTCCCTTGCATAATGGGTCACTGACCAAGCGCGTCAGAAGTAAAAGCAGGGATACATTTCTGGTAACAAACTATGTTTCGGTTATTGGGGCAGAATAACAACAACAAATAGTTGATTCGCTCTCATGTACAGTCAGCGTCATATAGTTCGTAGCATCCAAAGTACTCAAAAAGTTCGGTACACCATAGAATCAGTATGGTGTACCGAACTTTTTGAGTACTTTGGATGCTACGAACTATATGACGCTGACTGTACATATGTTTACATAGGTCTCAGGTACATAGGTTTGTTGAAAGTCTAATAAAAATATTACTTTTTGAAATTGTATGTATATTTAGATAGAAAGTTTAAAAGTGAAATGCTTCGATGTATTTCATTAGTAAATAAATAGATGAACTAACTTGATGTGGTATTGCTTTTTCCTTTAGAAGTTCCTTTCGTCATCCGATTGCATCATCAGATGAGTTTCAGTCAACATGTAATATTCGAACCACTGGCAATTGGATGAATTGTAACTCACAAGATTTAAATCACAACAAACAACAACACCAAAATGCGCAGTGAATAAAGTGTACAAAATCATATTTAAAACTAATAGGACTATATACAGCAATCACATCACAAATACAAAAGAAGTTATGATATATATGTTGACTGTTCGCAGAGCAAAGCCACTTATCTTTAATGTAACAAACATGTTTACCGATCTAGTCTCGGCCTTGTGAAGGGCAGCAAATACACGAATAAAGTACTCTGGTAAGGATGATGTACGAGTAGTTTTACAGGATTTATTAAATATTGTACAGTGAATGAACATAACAACAACAACAACAAGAAAACTTGTTCTACCTTTCATTACTTATTTGGTCATGAGGTCATCACCAAGTAGGGACCTACCTACTTGGTATTTAAAAATACACGTAATCAGGTGATACGGTAATTTTGACAATGTCGATAGCGAAAAAAACTAACCAAAGAATCCGAACCTCTTCTTCTTTAGGTTTTTTTATTATGTAATCTTTCCAGAACTGAATAACGAAATTTAATGTAACAGAGACAATAAATAAATTCAGAGTCGTTTCTGGTGCAAAGGTTGTCTATAGTCATACAACGCGGCAATGCCTCTAGCATTATGGGCTCTTTTGCATCAGAAGTGAACTAATCTACCTAGGTATGTTTTTTTGTTTTTTTTGTTTTTTTTATTTGCCTATTTTAAATTTTAATTATTCCTAATATTCTAATCTATTCTAATCGAAATAAAAAATATCTGAATTAACTCGTCTGAATTGATTATAATCGTCTGAATTAATCGTCACACACTACTTCTATCATATAGAGCTCTAGAGCCAAGATCTTCGCCCTATGTGATAGAATTCACATAGTGCTCAACGTGCATGGAAATAGTTTGAGGTACAGGATGTGGACGGGCGAGGCGGCAAGTGCTGATTTGACCTGGTTCGCCGTACACTTATGTACAGTGGCAGAGGCAACCTTCTACAAAACTAAATATAAAGACTTTCTTGAGTCACCTTCAGGTAACTAAACAAGCCAGCGGGCGAGGACATCGGCCGATAGCCGGAGGTGGTAGAAGCAGTTAAACTAGTAAGACATGGTAGATAGTTTAGAAGGAGATGGTTTAAGGCCCGTGCGTTGCGAAACGGTCAGCGGGGCCGCGACTGCCGTTTGGACCCGGTTCTATAGACGCCTAGACTGGCAGAGGGAACCTTCTATGAGAAACTCTGTAAATATACAGACTGTTCATTGACTTACTTCCAGTATAACTGTAAAAGCCAGCGGGCGAGGACATCGGCACGTAGCCGGAGGCGGTAGAAGTAGTAATACTAGTAAGACATGGTAGATAGATTAGAAGGAGATGGTTTGAGGCCCGGTGCGTCGCGAGACGGTCGGCTGACGCAGACGCCTAGAGTGGCAGAGGGAACCTTCTATAAGAAACTCTGTAAATATATAGACTGTTTCATGACTTACCTCCAGTATAACTGAACAAGCCAGCGGGCGAGGACCTCGGCCGGTAGCCGGAGGCGGTAGAAGTAGTAGACATTGTGGACAGCGTGGAGGGAGATCGTTTGAGGCCCGGCGCGTCGCCGGACGCCGTGGACGGTCGGCGGGGCCGCGACTGACGCTTGGACCCGGTTCTACAGACGCCTAGAGTGGCAGAGGGAACCTTCGATGAGAACAACAAGTCATAAATATGTATTGCACAGTCGGTGTTCCTGATATTCAAACAAAAAAATATGAAGATAAGCAAAATTTTAAGTATTTGTTAGAAGTGAAAATATAGTTTTTTTTTATTAGTTAGAATCTTATTGATTCCATTGTGTACGTGTATGTAAAATTGTATTGTATCTTCCACAAATCTATGAAGATCATTAGCACACACATATGTACGCAAAGGGTATACTATTATTTATTTGAAAAAAATTGTACCTACGTCCAATACGAAGAGCTTTTTAAATCAGAACGTTAACTTCATTTCACCCCAGCCTTCATTCTAAATCTAACATTGTTACCTGCCGTGATTTCGCCAAAGCACATCGATCAATAAGATTGACTACCGACAGTTACAATATTATTATAGGAGGGTTACAACGGCCCCTTGTCACGCTAACTAGACGGTTCTAGGCTCCTTCGCTAATTTTTGTTCAAAAAAAAAAAAACAAAACCCCTACGAACCAATTTGAATGTGGATTAGTTTTTTTTTATAATTTAATCAATCGTCAGCTCTCTTCCAAAACTGCAAGTACGTGTTGGTACTTAAGGATCTTTTTAAGAATTGAAATATGAGAGACGTAGTGGCGTCGTGAGCTCATTACGAGATAACCAAAAATAAAGTCTAAAGCACGCTAGTGTTCAGTTTGCAGTCGCAATACGCAGTTGAAGACTTCTGTCGGAAATCAATTGTTTCCATTACGACAATTTTTTTACACGAAACTCTATAAAAATACCTTATCATAGTGTGACAAACGTACATCATTACCCTCGGAGAGGTGGTTATCGGAGAAGGGGAATGACAGGTAAAGGGGTTCTTTAAGTTACTATATTTACACGTCTTCTTTTTCTCTCCACTATGTTATTGGTTTACACATACCAACGCTGGTGTCCCGTTAAGAACGTGCGACTTGCAATCCAGAGGTCGCAGGTTCGAACCCCGGCTTGTACCAATGATTTTTTCGGAACTTATGTACGAAATATAATTTGATATTTACCAGTCGCTTTTCAGTGAAGGGAAATATCGTGAGGATACCAATAATTTCTGGGTTGGAAGGTCAGATGGCAGTCGTTTTCATAAAACTAGTGCCCAGGACAAATCCGGGGATTAGTGGTCAAGCGGACCCCAGCTGGCAAACTGCCAGGACATCGCGAGGAAGATAATGATGGTTTACACATACCAGTGGGACATTGGCGGCCCATGGAGCACTTGCCCTCGCAGATGGTTCGCTGGCTCAGCATGGTCTGGTACGAGTCCAGCATCACCCGGCACTCGGAGAGGTCGCTGTCAGCGAGGGCGAGGGACGGGTAGCGCTCTTTTAGACGCCTTCTCTCCTATAGAAACAGGCAATATTAAGAATTAATACTACAACATCATCATTCATCATCGGTATCGCGAGCAAACTCGCCGCTTCCGCGCGCGTTAACACTCCTAAATCAGCTGCTGACATCATTACCTGAATGTGACCTATTTGCTTGGAGATGAACGGCTGTGTGCCGTGAATGCTTGAGGTTTTGTGAGTTGATGGATGATAGGACATCCAGCACCTCAATATAAATAAGTTTTTTTTTATTTGATTATGTATTTTATATGTTAATGCTTAGTTTCTCAGCGCATTGTGTATATTGTAATGCTGAGTTAAATTGTTCTCCGAAATAAATAAATAAATTATCGACCGTAGTATAGACGCGCATATTGAAATACTTTGGCCATCCAGACGTGATAACAACTGCATAGAACGGCTGGTCGTACAAAGGAAAAGTAGAGGGAATCAGATCACATGGCAGAATACCTATGCGCTGGACTGATCAGGTGAAGCAGTGGGAAACCGTGTGTCAGACTGGGCCAGACAGTCTGCAAATAGAGATAAATGGCGGGAGATCGTGACAAAAGCTTAGTCCGCCTCTAAAGCTAAAGTGGACGCCTCACTGTAACCACGACCGCTCTGTCAAGGGCGAAACGACAGAGAAGAATATCGTTATTGACATATCAGGGATCTTCCAAAATATTTATGTAATAAGTCACACGCATTTTAAACGTACACATGACATTATTTACCTACCTAAATACCAGTAGGAATAGTAGGGTTATATAGATGCGGAACTTCATTATGTGTGGTCCGACACACACTTGCTGGTTTTTAATAAATATTAAGAAAACATTACTTTTTTATAAGCATAGCGACAAATAGGTAAGGCTCACACTATCTATAGAGGACCAAATTTCTATTAAATTGTAAACCGACCGGGAAGTTGGGTTAAATAAGTTTGGCAGATTTGACAAGAACAAATACACAGAAATTGCTAAGTAAAAAAGTTTGTGATACCCCTTATAAGCGCTAAACCCTATTTAACATAGCATGCCGTCCAATATTCAGTCCATAACGTATGCATAACGTTGAAAGTAAATATGAATAATGGTACACTATCACATTCAATTACAACTCCATTAGCTATGTTTGATATTGATGACATCAAGTTTCCAATATTTAGGTTACACGTTTTACCATTAGGATCTCGGGGATTACTGCAACGCAAACCCTGTTCAGGGATAGAGACCTAAGCTGCCAGCATGGTATGCGATAATGGGAGTCATGATTAATGAGGTTCCTGTAGTTATAACTATAGTGGCTATACTACCTTTATTACTAGATTTGTGCGTATAGACACAAACATAATGTAATAGATACAGAATAGATTATAGAATATTGCCACAACAACGACGATAACGTGACGACGATATGACAAGATAAAAACAAAAATAACGTTGCTGGAATTTACTAATGTCTAAAAAAGAAATATCAAGTCGTGTGGCAAAAAGGAAGGGACTCAGCGATTACTGAGTTACAGACTATAGCTGTTACAACGCTGGTTTTCAGTTGACCCCGAATGACAATCCACTTAACAATATTTTGAGTGTGTATACTTTATACAGAGTTTAAATATGATACATTTACATGTGTTGTAAAAGGAAAATAATAAACATTTTTTGAGTTGGGTTAATTACAGCTATTCATCGGTGGAGTACAGGTTGGTCGGTTCACCTAAGGTTAAATTAATTTTAGTATACAAGATAATATTCAACGGCTGCGTTAAGGTGCGACCACACCACTGTTTAAAAAACGGCGACGGTATGGAATCGCAGTGACGCATCGTACTCGCGAGTATCCACGCCGTTTTTAACGCACGCTTCCTACACCGCTGCGCTGCTCAAAATAAGCAAACGGCGTTTAAAACGGAGTGGATACGATCCGTCACTGCTCCGTACCGTTAGCGTATTTTGAGCAGAGGTGTGGGGAGCGTACGGTACGATGCGTCATTGCGATTCCGTACCGACGCCGATTTTTAAGCAGCGCTAATAAACCCGATTTATTTGTGTGGGTAAGACTGTATAGTGCGTTTCACCGTAGCATCGAAGTGCGGTGTTGATTATTATGAACAGGGCGTCAATTAATCAAAACCCCTTTGCTAAGCTGCCAGACGTCTGGACGTAGGGATATGGATAGTATTTCGTTACTCTCATATTATTGTAATTTCGTTGTATCGTATTATCGTACCATATTATATCATAGAGTACCGTGGTCAGCTCTCCTTCTAGGAGTAAGTACGTGAACTAATAACAAAGCGGATGTAAACAATGAAACTCGACTAGTTAAGTTACTCCTACAACTTGCGTCTTGCCATGGTTAAAGATTTTAATTAGGCTTTGCCGCACAAGGTTACAATACTTAATTAGGTACCTAAACCAAAACGCAAGAGTAGTGTGTGTATACACACCCTTATCGATTAAATTGGCGATGTATCGAAGGGACTCCATTGTTAAGCAAGGAGCGAACATAATAGAACCTCGCCTGCGGCTCTAGCATCACAGTTAACGAACGCTGAAATACAATTTTACCAAAAATTGCCTTCGCACGAGAAGAAAGTGTATGTGTACTTTGTAAACAAGAGTACGACAACATGTTACGTAAAATACTTAATAAAATATTCGGTTTTTGGCGCCAAGCCAGCGATTGAAAGTAAACCTCGCAAGCATCACGTTTGTTTTGACTAATGGTTGACGTGACGGTAGGTACACATTTTCAGCTCCACAATTTTCTCTTAACACATAAATATCTACTCGTATAAAAGTTTTTTGGAAACTGAAATAGGTATTATAAACTGAGCAAAAAGTGTCTTTCTTTTGCGGATTCTAACCGGCGTCTTGGTCATTCTGGTTTTTAAAGCCTTATCTTCTTATAACTTTTTTAACTAGTTGTGTAAGCACGGTATAGGAAGATATAATATGTTTTGATGATTTCGATGATATAAAACTTTTGCTTTATATTTATTTTGGCTTTATACGTATGTTTTGTTTATAGAGTGGAAATACATTATGCGCCTTCTTCTGGCCTGGGGAGCTATATCAAAGGGAAATATGGCCTGAGATTCAACCGCAACATAATACGGCGACGCTGGAAACAATCATTGCAGTGCGCGGGCGTCGACTACAAATTATTCAGATTTATATAAGGTCTATCCCCGACCGCCCAACTAAAAGTGCTGCCGACAAGAGGCCTTTTTCTCGAACACTTGCAACCTGTTATACAAGCGGAAGTCTCTTTTAACAACAGGTTTCAAAAAGTGACTTATATTACAAGTTTTAAGTGTTCGCCCCAGCAAACCTACATCGCGCTCCTTTTCTACAGCTTCCTTCTGCACAAAAACATTCTCGGAGAAGGAGATAACTGCATCCCAATTTCTTTCGAACGTCATTAACCTACCTCAACCAACTTGTAGGTCTCAAAGTCCTGCAGCTGTCGCTGGAAGCCGAGGTTGGGGTTGGCGACGGCGCGGCCCGCGCGGACCACCTTCAACGCCTCGCGCCAGTTGAGCGTCGTCACCGACATTATGTACGCCACTGCTACTGTCACACTGCGCGACATACCCGCTAAGCTGTTGACAAAAACGTGTCTATAACCATAAGGGTAAAGGAGGCACAATTTTTATCTTTTTCTCTACGTAATTTAACACAAATAAATATTTTTAGGATAACCTTATATATTTATGTAGATATATATTACTTTATTTGTGTCTTTCTAGCAGTGCCCCGCGGTATTACCCATGGTTTATTATGTAAAAAACGTAGCCTTTGTGTTAATCCAGGGTGTCAGCTAACTCCACACTAAATTTTATTAACATCGCTCCAGCCGTTTAGACGTGAAAAAGTAACAAACATACACACTCACAAACTTTCGCCTTTATAATATTTAGTGTAGATTAGTGTAGATACATAATCACCTCTAGTATTATTGTACTTATTATATCTTCATATCATGTATTTATTCATACGCTCATTTAAACGCACTAGGTATGGTATTAAGCATTTCGGACCATTTGTCTCTGTATAGTCGAATTTTAATTTATACATCAACAATAATTCTCTGATTTGTATTAAAGTTAAAATTAATATGTAAACCTTATTATCTTACACAGATTAACCTAGTCCTGTGAGCTTAATAAGGTTTTTATTGTAGGTATACCTTGCCAGGATACAGCTACTACTAACTAGGTTAGGTTAGGCACCACAAAGTGACTAAATGTATATAAAACCTTTTAAACAAAGGGATATCGATAGAGTATAAATATGTACATTCAATGGTTGCCAAGGAGTATGCCTTGTTTTTAATGTAAGTAACTACAGTCTCTCGTTACTACGTAAGCATATAAGCATAAAAGTGTGCATAAAACAGCAATAATTAGACAAGATTTCGTGTGGCGACTCGCGTGGAAACACGCAAATGAAATTAACCGAGATCAATAAAGCGGTCGTCCCTAATGTCCACTACAACTGACCCGAACAAAAATACAATCAGGTCAGCTAACCCAATCCATTTAAAACCTTTTTTAGAAATAAACCTGAATTTGCGTCTTTGAACTGCTGCCAGTAATATCGCCCGATGTTCGCTGAAAATTAGTTGTAACGAACGATAATATCAGCGGTCACAGGCGGCCTCCCTAAGCGCCAATTTCTAAGAACGAGGGTCAGTAACATTGTTGCTTAATGAAATATTCAGTGCAAAATTGGCTTTCCTTTGTGTTGGATGGATTATGCGTTTAATCCTATGAAGTATTATTGTACCTATATTTTTAAACATGACAAAATTTAGAGGGTAACATATGAAAATATATAAAATTTGTTAAGTTCTAGCTGATCTAATGCCGGTTAAAAGTTGCAAAACATATCGGTAGATGTCGCTAAGGATATGGTAGAAAAATTCGCAACCCTCTGTAGCTCAATTGGTAGAGCGATGGGCATGTATCCCAGAGTCGCGAGTTCGATTCTAGCAGTCTCACTCAGGGCAGTTGATTTTACAATTTTTCTTTTATTTCTAAGAATTTTTCCTAAGTCCTTAATTAAATATATAAATCAGTTTGTTCAATTTGATTAAAGTTTTCAGTAGAAGTTTGGTAACACACCAGATAGTTCATATAGTTATTTGTGCAACAAGAGAGGAAAGTTGTTTTTTCTTGCGAGTGTTAATTTTGAGTCCCGAGTAAGCGAAAGATTCTATAATTGAATCACGAGCGTAGCGAGTGATTCTAGTGTTAGGATCTTGAGCGTAGCGAGGCACTCAAAAACACGAGATGTAAAATAACTTTACTCTAGTGTGACACATACAACTTTTCACCTCAGTAGTGAGAACATATCAAAGGTTAAACAAGTTGCCAAAAATGTCATTTTTAGTACAAGCTTTTATTGCCGACTGTACTTTTTTCACAATCGTCATCTACTCTTCGAAAGGATTCTAATGAGCCTAAAACACCACGGGTTTATCTTGTGTATTTTAGGAGTTGCTTTTGCTACCTTCTAACTCCAGCATCAGATCAGATCAGTGGTACCATAATATTGCATTGTAACCGAAATTACATAAGTGTGCTAAATTTCAGCTCAATCTGTTAAAGATGTCTGCTTCAAAATTGAGTTGTAAGATTTCATCCGGATAAATATACAAATACATACAATATAAAGTTAAATAAAATCTTGTAAAAAATGAACATCAAGTTAACCATACTCATTTAAGTGTTGCAAGCAACTGCACTGGCTTCATTACTTAATATTTTGTGTAAATATTTTTCATTATTAAATATGTACATTTCAAAATTATAATATTTGATTAATTTGTGAGGGTCCGAAAGTGTTAGTGTTGTTAAGGGACTCCATTATGTCCTATTATAATAAATATATACATATAAATACTTAAATACATAGAAAATACCCATGACTTAGGAACAAATATCTGTGCTCATCACACAAATAAATGGCCTGACTGGTATTCGAACCCAGGACCACTGGCTTCTTAGGCAGGGTCATAACCTACTAGGCCAGACCGGTCGTCAATTAAAAAGCTACTTTGTCTCACTCCCTGGAGTGAGGAAAGTAGACATGTTCGAGCTACTGAGGTGAAAAATATATTAAACTATAGGCTATAAGGTGGCGCAGTTATAATTATGTGACGGCATTTTATTATGTTTAATTAATAGAATGTTCCTTGTATAAATGTAGGTATTTTCATATTCAAAAATAGAGTTTGGCCAGTGAAAAAAAATTGGTTTACTCACTTAAAGCATAGACGATAGAATCATACCGTCTCTTTCTTTCGCTTGCACTACGACCCCAAAAAAAGGGATGAGTATAGTTTATTTTTTCAACTTTAAGAATCGAGTAATAATTGGTTAGCCAGACTCTAGCAAAAATTATATTTATTTTAAATAACCAACGGTTTTTGTAGCTTGTCGTCGTTGACCATATGACCTACTTATTATATTTGTTCAAATAGCAACCTAACAAGAACATATATCAGGTATTAATTAATTACCTACATTCAAGAAAATTTAAGCGCAACAGCAGTTAATGACAGGATTAAAAACTTTTCAAAACCAATTTAACATTAAAACAATGATTAAACAAGTTTCAACCAGCTCGCATTATACCCACTTTATATAATGGACGGGTAGGTGGAGGCGCAATGACAATTATGAATTCATCCAACGGTCGCCGTTCTCATGTATGCTTCTTACTAATGTATGAACAGGGCCGCAGTTCCTTAAGGGAATTTTCTATATTCGGCCCAATCTAACTTTGCTGCACATTATTAATCTTGAGCATTCTCAGTAGGTAACAAGACAGCCTAGAGCAGGGCTTCCCAAACTTTTTTTGCGACGCCCTTGAGCATCCTACATTTTTTTGCGACGCCCCCTCTAGGCAAAAACTAACTACCGCAGGGGAGTACCCAGAGGAGGGTTCCGGTAGTATGTTTTCCTCTCGAAACCATGAAAATTACGGACATTTTAAGAGCTGCCGCAGCATTTTGCCGGATTTTCACTAGACCCAGAATCAATCCCATAGACAGCCAAGCTACTCAGTTTGGGAAGCTCTTGCCTAGAGTAGCATAACATAATGTAAAGACATCAGATTTTTTTTTAGCACGATAAGATTGAGTATAAGTATGAATATAACTAAATTTTTAATGTTAAAATCGACTCAATCGTGCCTGATAATATATTAAATTAATAAGTGTGTATATAAAGGACCTCGCAGCAAACATAGAGAAAAGGTGGTTTCAGATAAATATCACGAAATTTAGTCTCACGAAAGTATACTTTCAGAAATAATTAATTTAATTGTTTTATACGTGGTTAAAGCGAGGGGAGGCCTTTGCCCAGCAGTGGGACACAACATAGGCTACGTAAAAAAAATATATAGTTTATAGTTAAAAAATATATACCTTAAGTTTTTTAAAGTGGTCCATATTATATTTTTTGTAGTAAGTAAACTGCTAATAGTATTCAAAACTGTGGATATCCCTTTTTTATTCCATTCTGTTTTTTAGAAATATTTTTTTGAATACTTCATTTGACAGATGAAGCGATTGGTGATATGAATAGAGCTCGTGCCTAAGTCTGTAATACGTGTCTTCCATTAAAAAAAAGTAAAACCGTCTAGTTGTCATTTGACAGATTTGAAACATCGCCGTTATTATTTCGACTTTGTACGCTGTGCTCCCTAATTTCTGCTGTTCTCGAGTGTTTTTCAACGGCTTATGCCTGCCCCTGGATTTTGTCCGCATCTCACGACGACCACCATATATCCACTTTACATTCGGAAAGGACGCCTTACGACGTACGACTCTCACGTATTTCTGGACAACGATTCCGCATTGCACTCACCTAAGGACTGATTCCCCGAGCTAGTTTAGCAAATAAATTGAGTTTGTCATGGCGGTTATTATGGAATATTTAAGGACTGGCGACAAGCACATCGTTGCTGAGATTCGGGGTGCGAAAACATTGATGAAAGTTGCTTAAGCTTCATGATTGACGTTAAAATGTCTTTTCTATATATATAAAACATTATTATCACTTATAATATGATTGTTTTTCTTATTTCTAGGGCTTCTAGAAGTGTTTATGTCCAAAGTGCAACCAACTGCACTGTTTTGGGTAGTAGCGGTGTGGAATCGTTTTGTTCGAACGCCACACTATACGGTAGCAGTGTGGCGTTCGAAACGAATTCAGTATAAAGATATATTTTCACTCATACAAGTGAAAATAAGAAAGCTTTTGTCACTTTATTTATAAGTTGTGTTACTGCAATAAAACAAAAAAATCTATCAATCTAGTTTTATTAAATTATCCTGCAAAGGAGGATGGGCAAATTGGCCTAATGACCAATAAGGACGAGTCATATGTCACTGGATAGCTTATTCTAAGTTCTAAAACTTTTACTATGGCAGGTAATCCCAAATCTCTGTGTGAAAAAAGTTATCGCTGCATAAAAATGGATTAATGAGTAGAAACGTTACTATGTAACTTTTT
This sequence comes from Grapholita molesta, assembly GCA_022674325.2. NCBI lineage: Eukaryota > Metazoa > Arthropoda > Insecta > Lepidoptera > Tortricidae > Grapholita > Grapholita molesta. The sequence continues at coordinate 10,866,547 of CP053132.2, read as the reverse complement.
TGATGCCGAGTTCCTATATCGCTTTAGACTATGAAGGTTTTCTTACTGTCGATGATTTTGTGTCTTATTTGTGTTATATTTTGATTAATAATAATGCCATTGGCATACGGAAGATAGCACAATATTACTGCACTTGTTTGACAGGGCGTCGCACTATTGAGAGTTGTGCACATGTAGTATCTATAGTTTGGTACCTTGGTGCAGGAAGACACGAATTATTTATTCCTCCAGCTGGGCACTTAACACAGCTCATAACTGATGAACATTTTGCTTGAAAAATAGTAGTCATTATTGGATGGTATATCGATATATAGGTAGTTGTTTTCTCATGTTTATTTATATGATAACACGTTTAAAAACCGTTGTATAGAACAAAAACCCTATAACAGTAAAAAAATACTTATTGATGGAATGTTTTTATTTTGCCATAACTTTTTTCACACAGCGATTTAAGATTTCCCGCCATACAAAAATTTGTAGAATATAAAAAAACCTTTCAAATGACATATGGCTTGTCGTTATTGGTTTTTAGGCCAGTGTCCATACAAAACTGCCCATCCTCCTTTATCAAAGCATAGGCTATGATATTGATAACACTATCATTCAAACATCTGATGTGACTGTGGTTCACTCCAGAGTTCAAAAATTGAAACTCCCTCACTCGCCGTATTAGACGCTCGACGTGTATGCGTAAACTAGTTATTACTTTCCCGAGCAAAACTTCTTTTTTGTGGGTGTTTCTTTGGATGAGACAATTCGTGGGTGAAGGAGCTTAACATTTCTTGTCGTTGTTTGTTGTCTTGATCGTTGTCCAGAAATACGTGAGCGTCGTCGTCGTCGTAAAGGCGTCCTTTCCGAATGTAAAGTATATATAATGGTGGTCGTCGTGAGATGCGGGCACTACAAAATCGAAGAAGCCGTTGAAAAACACTCGAAAATAGTAGAAATTAGGGAGCATAGCGTACAAACAAAATCAAAATAATAAGTATTAATAACGGCGATGTTTTAAATCTGTCAAATGACAACTTGACGGTTTTACTTTTTTTTTTTATGGAAGACACATATTGCAGACTTAGGCGCGAGCTCTATTCATATCACCAACCGCTTCATCTGTCAAATGAGGTATTCAAAAAAAAATTCTAAAAAACAGAAAGGAATAAAAAAAGAATAACCACAGTTTTGAACACCATTAGCAGTTTAGTTACTACAAAAAATATAACATGGACCACTTTAAAAAACTTAAGGTACCCAATTGTTAGCTAACTATGCTATACATATGTATGGACATTAAATTAAACTCATTAAATACACCAAGGTTTAGTTGTATTCTTCTATAATGTACTGTATGTTTCATATAAATTTCCGCATTCTTCTGCAGGATTGCCGAGAAATGTTTCCAGCTGTCCCTTATTAACGTTACTAATAGTTCCTTTGTCTTTCCTTTGTTCTGGTATTGCCGACATCGCATGTTATGGCATAATATAACTTTTAATAGCACCTAGTGGTGAGAAGGCGAACATGTGACCACTTATAGTCAATTTTCGCTACGTGTTTTTTATGTCATAAATGTTGAAACAAAAAAAACATATATCAAGATAAAATATAATTGCTACGTTTGGGCGCCGCACTGAGCACCGACTGGCTTAATGGACTGGTGGAGAAAATCAAAGCTCCCCTACAGTAGGGTAGTTTTTACATATTTAATTTTGTAACAACAATCAAATACTAAAATGGGTATTTACAAAAAGATCTATGTAATGCATGAAAGTAAAGTTAAATAAATATTCAGAATATTGTAAATCACAAGAAAACATTGATACCATTAAATTCTCACGTTTTACCGAAAAATAAATTGTATGGTTGGTTGTAACTTGTAATGTAATAAACGCAATATTAGCTGGCCAAGGTAGCAATTTCACTGTTGTACGATATATTATAGACGGTGGCTTGGACGGACTGACGTCATAGTTCTATAATATATATTGTAATTGGATCATCTCGAGCATAATATAGTGCGAGCAGGGATCATTGCCAGTATTACGAAATATTGCCGTCAATCTGTAATTTTTCTATGATCTTCTTAAATAGGAAGGATAATACATTATCTGATTAGTTTATTAAAATTCAAAAATATGTAATAAAAACTGTCATTTTTTTATGACAAAAAATACCGGTATTCCATCCCTGAGTGCAAGTGTCTAAATGACTCACATTTCTGACATTTGTGTAGATTAGATTTAATAGACTTGGGCCTTGGATATTTCATTCTTAAAACAAAACGAATCGGTTGATGTGATGCCATAAAAAAACAGTTAAATAGCCCATTACTCAGATTTCATGTCTGGAATACAAATGAAGGTTCTTACCAATGAATGAGCACGTGTCCATCCCTTAGCCGCGCTGCGTGAATGAAGTCGTTGCAGAGAGCGAAGTATTGAGTCAGGTTCTGGTCTGGAGAGTCGGACGCCATTATACAGAGGTAGTGTTTATCCTGTAAACAAGGGTAAAGATTTATAAACATTAACACCGCAACCGTGTAACGCGTGCCGTGTGGTGCCGGCTGACTAGAATGAGCCGTGTGGTGCCGGCTGACTAGAATAAGACCACCCCATCTCCTCCCGCGGGTGTCTTAAGAGGCGACAAAGGGAAAAAGCCGACAGATAGGCAGCAGCGTTCGTCGAAACCCAATCTACAGCTACTGCGGACGCCAACCAGCTTGCAAAGCGTGGAGACTACGGCAACTACCCCCCTAGATGATATACAAGTCATATTTGGAGGAGGCCTATGTTCAGCAGTGGACGACTTACGACTGAAATAATGAATGATGATGATTAACACCGAAATGTATGCTCGTCACAGATTGACTAGTACTAGGTCATGATGTGACAAAAAAACATGACAAATTATTGACAAGATCTTTTTTTTTGTAATATTGATTATAGTATGCCATAACTACGCTAAACGGGTTTTATTACGAAATAAAATTTACATTTTATTAGAGATCATGAACGTCAATATGTTTTTGTCTCGGTATAATGCCGAGACTGGGTCTATATTAATTCGTATAATTTAATAAGCATAATTCAAATTATTTTTATATTAAGCAGAAACGTCTGCTAGCATATCAAAGATTTCTATTTTTCTTTCGATTTAAATATAATTCAAATTGGCATAACTTTGTTACGTAAACTATAAATTTTATAAATGTAATAAGCATAACATTACATTGTATAAGTAATTTCGTAGGATTCGTTTTTTGTTTGTAGTTGCACTCCCATAACATTAAAGTATGTATTTTGTTTATTCATTATATTTTTTATATAATTAATACTAGGTCGTTTTACTAAACAGCTAAAAATGTTAAGTGAGTTTTTCACGGTTTTAACCTAACTCAACCCACTTTTCTGTCAGCTAGTCCTTTCTTTAAAGGGTGCCTTATTCGGGTGTGAAGGTATCTATTATCAAGCTGGGAGAAAATACCTGAAACCGAAGGTTAAGCGAGAATCGCTTCGCTTTTGCCTTAGCCTTTTGAACTTAACCTTAGTGAGTTGGTTTTACCCTGATCTGTCTAAACTCAATCAAAATTAAGAAAATTCGTATTATGATATTGAAAGTTATAGTTAATTATGTTATGTATTATTCAATTATGAGAATTCTTCATTATGCGTTTATATTATTATTATGCCTTTTCAATATTATGCATAATTAATTATGCCAGATCTGTTATGCGAATTCATATTATGACTATTAATAATTCTAGGCGTACGTAGGGCACCTACGTAAACAGGAGGCATGACACAGGTAATCTATTAAAACAAATCACTTTCTAAGGTTAGTTTTTATACATCCTTATCTAAAACGTATTCATAGTATATATATTGTTTTTACTAGGTTTAAAGAACGCTATATCGAAAGTTTTGCACAAAATTCTGCAACTTCTTACTAAAAATACAGTTTAAAACATTTTAAAAGTACGTAAAAGCGTAGTACTGTAACGAAGCCGCCCGCGGCTAAAAATGTCAAGTGGGTTTTTTGCTCATTATACAAACTTCTCTAAACCCTTTACCAGGCGACGGGATATATTCCTCCCACATCTTATATCGGGTAATGCAGGCAGGTTTTAACTCCAAACCTCCTACAAAATATTTTGTCAATCCCTGTAAATTGTATTTTATGATCTACATTCACAACACGCTTCTAAATCGCGTAATATATCTTTGGCAGTCGGTTAAATTCACTTGAACGCTAATTTCAGTAAACTAAGGAGAAATTTGAACACTATCCTTAATTTCAATGAAACAGAAGTACAGAGGTCGAACAATTTTTCGACATTTTGTAGATTTTGAGTGTTGAATGGTAATGTAATCGTAAACATTGCTAAATATTTACGCCTTATTGTGTATGACCAGAATTAGGATGTGGGTTAACATTATCCCATGGCCTTATTAGAGTTTAACTGTGTGGGAGCTATTCTTCCCATGGCCCGGTAAATTGTCTTGTCATGTCATAAAAAGTCTTTAATTACAATTAAACTGAAGATCATAAAATAAAAATATTCAGTGATTGATATAATGTTTCATAGTAGGTTTGGAGTTAAACCTTAACTGTAATAACCGATATAAGATGTGGGAGGAATATATCCCTTCGCCTGATCAAGAATATAATAAGACAAAATCGAGTATGACAGTTAATTACTTAGACAGGTGATGGGATAACCGTAACCCACAATTTTATTTCTGGTTTAAAGGAGCATCTCCGACTTTCGTAAATGCATTTTTTACTAGGCGTTCAATACGGTTGTAACAGTATATACAGTACGTATGAAGACACGCTAGTTCTGTGGGGCCTGGTAAAGGGTTAACTTGTGACATGAATACAAGAAATAAAAGAGTCGTCGGGTGTATAAATCATATTTTATTTCGTATTTCGTATTTTTACAAGCTGAGTTTCTAACTTAATGCTTATTAAAATTGACACGCACAGGAACTACGAAACGCACCGGGGCTTGCATAATTGTAATGTTATCGAGTGCATTTACTTTAAAATGGTAGTAAGGGGTGGGTCGCACTCAAAGTTCAAATACATTAAAAGTTTACAGTAATCATAAATTTTCTATTATCGCCCAGCGGCACCTATGTATCATTCAGTAGGATTAATTTATCATAATTCATAAAACCTTAGATCTGACTACCTCTACCTGACGTGCCACCGATATTGAACAAATTCATCGTAATCCGTACACTTTTGACCCAGTCTACTTTTATAAACTGCAATGTGTAATTTCCCAATTGTATAAAATATACAATTCGGAAATAAAACAATTAAAAAAAATTGCCGTGTGGTGCCGGCTGATTAGAATAGCACCATCCCATCTTCTCCCGCGGGTGTCGTAAGCCGGCGACAAAGGGAAAAATCCGACGGTTGGGTAGCAACCCAACCCAACCCAATCTACAGCTACTGCGGTCGCCAACCCGCCTGCCAAGCGTGACGACTATGGCAGCTACTCCTCAAGATTATATAAGTCATATATGAGACGCTTAATTTCAAACTCGGGTAAATCCATTCTGCTTTAAGGTTGATTATCTAAAAAAAAGTATAATAATCTGAAAGCTCATCAACCTTATAGCAGAATGGATTTATCTGAGTTTGAAGTTAAGCGACACATATGGGGGAGGCTTATGTCCAGCAGTGGACGATTTACGGCTGAAGTGTACTTTGACGTGGTACTTATACATAACACGACTGTTGATTTTTTTTCTCAATCACTAAAGAATAATCGTTCCTGCTAGAAAACTATCTAGGTATAGTCATAAGTCTGTATTTTAATTAAACATTTAATTGAATCACATGCTAAATAACATAATTATACTCCTCGCGGCGAATGATGATCCCTATGACAGTTCATATTAGTGATGGGTCGTGTCGATGTAACTTAACTTTTTTATAGGCAAAGGTGTCACTTGCATTCAGCCACGTCAGTAAACGTGATTTTAAAAATATAATCTGCATTTTATATTTTTGTTATGTTGTTGTTCTAGTAATGATTTAAGTTCTTTGGCCGATAAATGTAACTTTTTAACATTTAGCATCTAGTATTTTACGTCACGCTTGACGAATGTAAAAATAAAAATCCATCTTAAACATAGTGTTATCGAAAAAAATAGCATAATATAAAAATAACCTTACTAGGTATATGTATGAATAGCTGAAAATGATTATAGGTACATCGGACACTGAAAGTGTACTATTTATTTTGTACACTCGTTTCCATTATCGACATTTTGTTTTTGATACTTTTTGCACTAGTCGATATCTTCCAAACGAAGTAAGTTTTGCAGGGCGTAAACGTAATATCTGATTGAGATAACTTCTTGTAAATGTTAAGAATTGTTACAATTCCAACGGAAAATCATTGTAATGGCATGTATCTACCCTAAAATTAACGCCATTTTTAGACGCCTCCAATTTGATTATAATGTAACGATGACGCCACTACAAGTTTGTGTCGTAGGAATAACTGTCAGTGTCATAGGGATCATGATTCGCCGCGACGAGTATAAAGACACATTATTTATTAAATATAAAGTGCAAATTCTTACACTAGATCGGGTTTCAATACGCACAAGAGGTTAGGTACTAAAATAACTATTAGAGTATAAGGCCAATACTCGTAGTTTACGACGTTTTTTTACCGAATATGTATTAGTAACCTGTATTTTAAATATTAGGCTTAGATAAAATAATATACATATAACTTGTATTCTGCATTAAGTCGTGACTTGAATAGTACTTGAAATCCCATAGCTGAATAAATTCAACTTTATTTTCCCTTCTGGCTGTCAAAACCTAAAGCCCGCATCTTTTGTCTGCGAAGGGTAACTGACGCGGGCTTAGCAACTTTCCATCATCACAATGTGTTTTCGCCAACTTTGTGTGTGTGTTTGTTCAAACTTCCAATGTGTATGCAAATTGATGTGTGAATACGTTTTACGGGATTACGAGTACATTGGATTCCACATTACTACTAAGATTATTCAGGAGTAGGTAAGAAACTTTTTTTTCAAAACAGTATTACAAAAGAGATCTCAAACATACATAAAAATGCGTTCTTCTATAAGAAAAGCCCTAACTTCGGAATTCTTTTCTATTGGGGCGTGTTCGTCTAATTGTGTGTCAGACACAGCAAAGCTATTGGAAATATAATCATATCGATATTACCGTATAACTTTTTGGCTTCATCATTAGTATATAACACAACCTTAATATGAAACATCTGGTGGGTAAAAGTGATCGAGGGATAAATGATAAAACGCGTTTCGGAAACGAATCTCGCTGCAGAAATCACTTGGGAATTCGTTCATCAGTTTCGTCACCGACAAACAAATTACACAAAAAGGGCTGATAGCTTTTATCTTCATAACTAAATATGACCTCATGTCATGCGGCCTCGAGAGCATTACATTTACAGTAATTTTAACGGGTCAATAAATGCTTCGATATCTACCTGCAGATATGCAAGTTGTGGAAAGATTGCTAAGATGTAAAAATTCCAAAAGAGACGCACCATATAAATATGGCAATTTAAGAAGTTCAAAGTTTCATCCTCGATATAAATTTACAGTCCCTATACAATTTTCCAAAAATATGCAATATTTTCATATTTAGAAACTTGACAACACAACAACACTACCTATGAATCGCCAGCATTTCGTGAAGAAACCTAAACTTCATTTTAGGTAGTGTTGCAAAGAATAATTGCGCATGTATGTTTGTATGTACAGTCAGCGTCAGAGATATGTGACCCCCCCTGCATACAACCAATCTATGTAGGGGGGGTCACATATCTCTGACGCTGACTGTACATACTATGTTTTAATCTAGAAAATTAATATACTGCTGTATACCATCAATATATTGTTTGATTGCCGTGATAATTGGGCCAACGAAAACAAAGCACACCACAAACCGTAGGATTGAGGTATTAATATCAATTACCCGCACCGTGGAACAACTTCTGACATAAATTGGATACAATTCAAGCCGTTTCAAATTTTTACCGACCGGTTATTGCTTGAAACAGCAAACTCCAAGACCTCAAAATACGTATAGTTGTTGCGAAATATAAGGTCAAGCTTACACTGGTTTTTAGCCCGGAAAGAGATGAGAAGAACAGCTCATGATGCCACGAGCTAACAATGTAATGAAGTCGAATGAATTTTTCACAACTCGGATTCTGTCTGATAGTCTTGAAAACATTTTTCATTCAGCTTCCATTTCTAGTTGGTGTCAAAACTCAATAATAAAGTTCATGATTAATATGGATTAAACTCGGGTGTAATTATGTTATCTGTTTTAGGTCATTAAAGGTATTGTAAGTAACGACAGTTTTAATTTAAATAATTATAAAAAATTGGATTAGTAGTTCAAAGATATTATATTTTTGACAAATATTATACTTCCAGTATTTTATTATAGTGTAAACTTTAGTAAACATTGTTATCTATATGGAAATGCAAGCTATAAAATCGATGGTAGCTGTCGGGTTTTGTTTTTGGTGCTTGTACTCAGGTTGCCCTACCATGTTTTAATATCTTAATGTCCGAAATCAACGGTATCATTCAGACATTACATGCTAATGATAAGCATGATACAGCCATTTTTTGTCAGAACATAAAATAAGGTTTGATTGTAAAAGCACTTTGGTGTTTATGTTGATATATAGATTTAAAAAATAACATAGTAAAAAGCGACACATACATTAAAGGGAAGAAGACAACGCAAGGACGAAGGAAGGGACGCTGTGACAACGATAAATTTTGCTGTCACAGGTTTATTCAAATGAACTCTAGTTTGGAATATAAAATACTACTGCGGTGGTAGTTTAGGCGTGAAACGTCCTATATATACCCTTACCATGAGTTGTGACATTGACGTTTTCGATAACGAGTATCGAGTTTACTATCTGTGCATCTCGCTTGTAGTATTTTAGTGCGAACGAGATGCACAGATAGTAAACTCGATACTCGTTATCGAAAACCTTAATGTCACAACTCATGGTAAGGGTACTAGTTTTAAACTGTTGGTCGCCGAGTTTTGACACTTATTATCAATAGGGAATCATGCATGCACTTTGGTGTAATAGTATATAACGCAACCAGGCGGAGATGAGGGCCGTAAACAAGCGATCTGAGGCCTTCTTTATTACCACCCGTACACAGTTTTACGTCTTCATCTCGGTGTAAAGTGAGATTTTCTGTCGCGCCCTAGGGCGGTAAATCTCTCTTACCGCCCAGTGTGACGTAAAAATACTTAAGTTGGAACGTTCATTAATAGTGACTTGTTTTTTGTGCACTTGAGGTTTTCACCGGGATTGTATAAGAACATTCACACAAGAGTAATAATAAAGATCCTGTTCATTGCTATATTATGTGACCCGTTTCTATTGCTCTTGAGTGTAGATCTATAGCTCGTTTTTTAAAGAGGCAATAAATACAGGAATGATAAATCTTTACACATTTGTATGTTAGGTTACAATCACATATATTATGTTAGGTTACATATCACATATATTATCCGTACGAAATAAATCACATCTAACTAAAAAAGTACTCGAGACTTTGGGAGATATTTCGTGTATTAAGCTAGGTATGTATTGTATGTTGCGCAAACTCACAAAGTAAATCTTAGTGGTCAGTACATATTGGAAAATATTACTTTGTGTACTCAAATAACAGCTCAGAACATATAATCCAGAAAATTGTATAGTTTTTATGTCACAAATCATAACAAATGTCGTTACATTACCCACGGTACGACGGCGGTACGTGAATAAATGATGAGGTGGGGATAGATTTGTATCATCGCGTCGACAACGGCCGGACGGGCCGACAAATTGCAAAAGTACATATTAATATATATATATATATGTATATGGAGCTGGTACTAGCTCCACGATCAAACTTAATATTGCAACATATTATAGATGCCTACCATTTCCGAATGTTTTAATACTACTAGTTAGGTATTATATGAGCTATGATGTTCGGTAAATTCTAACTAAATTAAAATTATAATTAAATTAAGTCTTAAATTGTCACTTCATTGCTCAAAAACTGCAAAAATTCTGTACCTTTTATGATACTCAAACAGATTTCTATAGTAGATTAGTTTCGAATGAAATAATTAGGTTTTAATTTGTATTTTTATCCTAATAGCCTTAACAACAAATATTAATCGGAATATTAAAAAAAAATTTTTTTAATCGGTTCACGAATCTCGGAGATATTGAGTTATGTATGTTACAAACAAAAAAAAATTGTTCGAATTGATAACTTCCTCCTTTTTTTGAAGTCGGTTAAAAAGATCTCATTAACTAGAAAGTTCATAAAGGATTTTATTTTAGTCGAAACGAAACCTCAGAAAATTCGGCACGGTCGTAAATCCGCAAAAGGTTTTACTAACGTTGAAAAGCTGTTCATTTACTTAGAAACCCGAACCCAACAGCAAAGAAATAAACCGCATAAAGGTAGCGGTTCTCTATAAATCACTATTACACGATGCACGTGTTACATAAGCACTACCTTATACTTTTTTAAATATGTATTAGTCAGCACTGCAGACCTTAGTTCATGACACGGTATGAGTCATAAATTATGCATAAAACGTGACTTTTCTTCAGTTATGAAACTTGTTTGTAAAGTAAAAGCTCACTATTTAGATATTTTTAATTTGCCAACTGTAAGCTACGGTAACAATAATAATAAATATAGTATTTTATCCAATAGCCCAATAGCTAGTCCATGCTTTCCACCCAATAGGTTGGTACATTCTAGATTACATTAAAACTCAATAGTCCTTACACCATGGCGGGTGCTGTCTCTGTGCGCGTCCCATGATACGGACAGGGGCAACATCCGCTTAGTGTACCCCTCACATTTCATTAAATTGTCACAAGTCCAGCAAGTACCAGGTCGATTCGGCGATCATTGTACCGATAATTGTTTCGTCTCATAGCGAAGAGTCTCGACCAATATTTCTCGCTATGTACGTAGTTATAATTGGATCAAGGGTCAGATTCAGAAGGGGGTAATCCTGGACATGCGCGCATATCATTTCATATTTACCAGTCTCTTTTCGATGAAGAAAAACATCGTTAGGAAAGCGGAATAATCCCAATAAGGCCTAGTTTGCCCTCTAGGTTGGAAGATCAGATGTCAGTCGCTTTCGTAAATCTAGTGCCTAAGCCAATTCCTGGCATTAGTTGGCAAGCAGACCCCATGCTTCCACTAGCTGTGGAAAAATGCCGGCCCAACCCGACGAAGATGATGATGATGATGATGATGATAAATTAAGTCGGTTAAATATTTTTAATAGTTTTAGTTAGGACTATCGTTTAAAGATAAACCCGATATCGGATATATGTACCTACATGAGAGCTAGGCGGCTCAAAGGCCTCTCAGATTTGCATTGTAAATCGTTTAACCCGGCTGCTTGCATGAAATTAAATTTTTGAATGTAACGACTATTTTACGCAATATTACTCGAATTAAATTCTTCGGTTTTAGAACAATGAGAGCGTTGAGCGTTAGGTTAATGGGACCCATTGTTTGAACATTGATCTGGGGCACTTGGCTAGAACAATAGGCCAAACCACAAGGAAAAAACAACTCCAGTGCAATGAAAAAGGGACACTTTCTGTAAAAAGTCACTGAAAGATACCCTTAAAAGTAAGCACTCTTATATTATTCTGGATCGTTAAACTCATCAGCCTTTTCTTAACGAGCTTTCAGAACTACTACTCATACCCTATTGTAGTTTAGAATTGACTGTTCATTTGTTTTTATTGTCTAAGTCTCTATGCGCTAATGAATGTGGGTGGCTTTTTAGGGTTCAATGTGGGCATGTTTATTCACCGCCAAAAGGAGCCTTTTTGATCTGACTCCTGCTTTCCAGAATGCATCCTTAGCAATTACAGGCCACCTCGAGCTACTTGGGTTAAAATTAACCATTACGCTAAACTTCGGTGCTACTATTGAAGCCAAAGCGATATCCGCTGCTAAAAAAAACTTGGGGTCTTACACAGCGTGAAACGGTACTTCACGCCGGAACAGCGTCTAACACTTTACCGAGCTCAGGTTCGATCGTGTATGCAGAATTTTATATTGCCACCTTTGGGACGGGCATACTTGGCAGCTATCAGCTGGCCGCTTTGGGGTCATTTCACACGAACCACAACCACGCGACAACCACGACCACGCGACAAGCGCGACCACATGGTCAGGTGCAAATTTTGTATTAGAAATTAATAGTACAATTCACACGTACCACATTTTGCAGTCATTATCGACCACGTCTGTGGCAACGGCCAGCAACTACACAATTCACACGTAACCACTGCGTGACCACATTTTGACGCTGCGACGTGGTGTGGTTGTGGTCCGTGTGAAACAACCCTTGGATTCAATAGAGCACCGAGCTCGCAGACTCATTGGCGAGTGATTAGTGAGTGTAAGGTAGACGTATAGACTTTAGAGCCTTGAGAAGACCCAAAATATAATAAAATATTCATGAAGGTGAAGCTTTAGCTGTAGTTTTAGTCAAAAGTTTATTAATTACAACAGGTCTAGGTGTTTGAGAAACAGGAAAAGTCTTTATATACATATAAATAAATATTACAGGACATTCTTTCAGAAATTGACTAAGCCCCACAGTAAGCTTAAGAAAACTTGTGTTGTGCTCAGGCATCGATATATATCCTATACAAACACTACATAGAAATATAGAAACTACCCATGACTCAGGAACACATACCTGTGCTCATCACACAAATAAATGTTCTTACCAGAACATTTATTTGTATGATTTAATGTGTGATGTTTGAACCCAGGTCCACTCGTCAAACATGTCCGCCTCACGTGAAGGACGGGTATCTAAACTAAGCACTAGTTCATTTATGCAGCATTTTTTTTATTCAGCTCATTTGTGTCCTATTTATAAGACAGTATTGTGTTTACGCAACAGCTATATATGCACACTCGAGTGGGGAAGCGCTGAAAATGACGGGCTGAATAGTGTGTGAAGCGAAAAAACCAGTACACTCGCTGTTCGGGTGACCTGATTGTGCAATGTTTTTAGTTTCCAAATGATCCATTCAATGATAATAAAATGCATTCAACGATATTTTTCCAATAAAATGGCAAAATGAATTCTGAATTACAAACTTAAAAACCAAAGCTTTAGATCAGGGATTGTAAAACCGGTTTTATTAAATACCTGTATACATTTGACAGACTATTACCGCTAATAAAAGAATACCTGTATTCTAATTAGAGGTATTGTTGTCATTTCGCTTTTATGCATACCTCTATGGCTAGACAATTTACGATATTAAATACCTGTATTAAATACCGGTATTCATTGCAATTGAAAGATAAGATGTCAATTAAACATTACTACTAAATGGTTACTATAGAGATTATTTTCTTTCGGGAAGACTCGGATCTTTATCGGAATACGATGACCTCCGAACTGCCAAGAATTATCGTATTAAATAAGTAACATTTTCATATCCATTAATATGGAACTTTATTGTTTATTATACGTCAAACTGAAAAATTATATTTGATATTAAACAATAAAGTTCCATATTAATGGATATGAAAATGTCATGCATATAATACAATCATTAATTGATAGTACGGATGCCGTCTTATTTTGATCGAGGTACGAGTTTTTCTGAAGGAAAATAATTTCTCACTATATCTGTAATCTATCTATCTATCTATCTATATATATAAAAATGAACCCCTATTTCTCTTGGTCACGCTATAACTTGAGAACGGCTTTACCGATTTGGAAGGTTTAAACGGTAAAAAAGTATAAAAAATAATGAAGAAATATACTAAAAATCGAAGATATCTCTCTAATACAAACTTTATCAACTCGAAAAAGCAGTAAGCGCCGCAGGATTGCATACATCTAACGCGTTTTTTGTAAAATGGTCTTTGCTTTCGCTCGAGAAAGACGGAAACGCCGCAGAATTTCATATATCTTACGCTTTTTTTGCGAGAAAAATAGGTACTTTATATTATTCCAGCACTAAAGTCGTTAAGGCGATAGTTTCTCACAAATTGTTAATCAATTATCCCTTATTCCCTAAGATATGGCTGTCAAAATCTCTATTGAATGACAAGACATACTTCATCACTTTAGGCCCGGTACCACGAACATCGAAGTTCGTATATTTAGAGCATCTCTCTTTTACTCCAATTAAGGCTTAAGACAGAGACAATCGTCCGAAATTTACGAATATCGTTGTTCGCGGTAGCGCCGCCATTTCATGTATAATTTTATGACAGAACTATGAGTGTCAGAACAGGGTTGTCAACTTGTGACTACACTTGAGAAGTATTTGTACCTATACTTACTTGATTTATTACTTTTATGATAAATAAATAGGAATTATATTAAACGTTGGTTCTTTAAACATCTCTGATTCCCACGAAAGTATATATGCCTAAAAATTCTACAGCTGTATTTCTTTGAAAATGTTTTGGTTAGTTCCTTATTTCGTTTCTGGGCAACCAATAAATAAGGTTTTTATTTTTATTTTACCCATTACCAGGTAAGGACTTCGGGAAATAAAGATGTTAATTCTGCTTCCTTGCTATTGAGTCCGAGAGATTTTGTGTTTATGTTATATAGTTTCATTGCATTTTATTTTTCAGTAAAACGTGAGAAATCGAATGGTACCAAGGTTATACATATACAATCTGAATTTTATACTTTTTAAATTGTGACCTCTGAATCACGTCACCATATATTTTTAATTATTTTTACGCGTTTGTCTTGATTATGTTTGTAATTATTTGTCCATTTTACTTAATTTTGTTATAAATTAAATATGTGTCAACCCTATTCAGCCAAGGAATATACATACATAGTATTTTTTATTACTATTACTAAGTACTACAAATATTTTTTTCAATTATGTTTTGAATAGGATAAATCTATATTTGTTTTAATTGGGCTTAGGTTCGCCACCCCTATGGGTCCCGCTGACAATGTGCATGGCTGACTGAAGTGTCAACTAAATACTGTATAAGTAAATTAGTTTGTCATACGACTCGAGTATTGTATATTGACACTGACGGCTATTACCGGTAATAGTTTTTAGGGGTAAAGTGCTAAATAGAGGTATTGCTGTCAATTGGCAAAACCGCTAATATATTTGAATATCGGTTTTGATTATACCGCTAATCTGAGCTTTATCGATATAAATAGCGAAATGCAACTATAACCGGTTATACCTAATTTTTAAGCGGTATTAAGAATACCGGTAACGATCCCTGCTTTAGATTATAATGTTTCTGGCGGCGAATGCACTATTTACGAATATAGTATTTAGTTTTTATTAATATTTATAGTTGTGATTTCATAAACCCATCTGTCTATAAATATTCCAGACTTAAGCGCTCGCAATTATGACCGCTCTATCCTCCAGCAGTTAAATAGTCGGTAAAGACTAAAAGTAACTTAACGTATGGTGACTTACAGTTTACCTTTTTGGTTACCTTGACTGCTACTAACGATATATTATGCTGACTGTACTAAAATCGAATAATGGTGTTAAATTATAACCTGTACTTGGGAAAAATAGCGAAAGCAAATAAGCAAAAAATATTTCTGAAACTGAACACCACAAACTGCTGACAATTACTTTTATGGGCACAGTTAATGACACTACGCCTGCCGATAATTGCCAAGCAAAAATAACGCTTTACTACCCTGCGCTGTAGGGGAATAGGGCATATGTGTATAGAAGTGTAAACTTTATTTCTATGATCACAAAGTTCCTTTTCCAAGAATACGTTACTCAAAGTATACGACGTAGATTTGTAGAATTAGGAGGTAAAAGTGATGTCATAAAATGCTATTAAATGTATACAACTAAAAGATTGCTGCAATTTACTTTCAACATACATTCAACGATTATTGTATAATTTTATTTGTCTACATGTTTGTTGTGCTGAATCAAAACTAAACCGAGTCAAGAGAAAGAGAAAGAAAGAGAGACGTGTCAAAAAAAAACCGTTTGAACACTTAATGTGGGCTATACAGACCAACGGATATCTTTCATTATTTGATTACAAAGTATGTTTGGTAGCTAGATGTAAATCTTGGACATCCTCTTAAAATGTATTTATGTCTCTGAATAGTTTTTATATAATTTACTTGTATTTTACGAACTTTAAAGTTCGAGGATAAGAGCTAGATGCTTCATATTGTATTTGGACTTTACTTCAAAACTCAAATTTGGCAAGGGCTATCAATAAAAATAATATTTAAGACAGAGAGAGAGCAACGCACAGAAATGATTTGAACATTTCAGAGATTTGCTATTCATTATTATTTTGGCACAGTTTTCATAATTATCTATCATCTACACAGCTTCATAAGTTATTGCCACTAGTTCGTAGTCGTTAATCAAAGTCCTATTGTTGCTTTGTTGGCCATTACTCATTACTTCACCAAATTTATATGCCAGAAAATGCCTTCTCATCGAATGAATAGTGATAAGATGAATAAATCTATGATATTATTTATTTGTATATCCGAAAATATCCGTATCCGTGTAAAAGTGAAGTACAATACAATTCGTATAAAAGTAATACCGTTTACGCCATAGTAGCTTGAATATATCTAGCGAAATACCGGTATAAAAGGACCTGTCGGAAAGCTTTTAACTTATTCGAGGTCAGGGACTCCCTTAAGATACTTCTTTAAATTAAAAAGGGTGTGCCTTTAACATACCATGAGCTATAAATATTATAGGCCTTAATGATTGAAAATAAAATGTCAAATGCTAATGTAGTAATATTTAATACCTACGAAGACCGAACGGGGTAGTCTTATGGAAACTTTAATATCCGCTTAAACGTGTTTTCAAATCAGTCGCATTGCGTATTTTGTTTCGTCTTCCTTCCTTCTTTGCCATGTCACGTCTCTATTCTATTCCAGTTATCCTTGCTTTTAGGCATTAAAAGACTTGTTTATTTGTTTAATAGGTTTAATGTGAGTATTCCATTTATCTACGAGTAGGGACGATGATAGTTTTATATGCTCAACATTTGTTATTTTAATAACTAATAATATTGTTAACAAGGCCGAGTGATTCTAATAAATAAATATATATAAATCGTATTGTAAAGTACGTATAATACAAAAATACATACGCGACGACTAGAGAACCTCCTTCGTTTTTTCAGTTACAAAGATACATTTATCGGTAACTGGCAACATCTTTCCGGTGGTAAGAAAGAAAATCCTCTTAGTAACTTAAAGGATAACTTAGCAAATGTCACATAAATTTTCTCCCTTTCTAACAAACATAAATCTAAAAAGACGGCACGTGATAAACTATTACTAACCAATATCTGAGGCGCTACCGCGAAAAACGATATTCGTAAATTTCGGACGATTGTCTTTGTGACTCTCATGTACCCATACCATGAGTTATGATATTAGGGTTTTCGATAACGAGTATACGAATACGATACGAATATCTTTTTTGACGGTAGCGCTTCTGTTACTTGCGGCATATTCACAAAACAGAAAAAACAGTTATTATTTTTCTGTGGGCATATTAGACTAGGTTAGTCTACTTGTCTAGTCAGTAGTCAATCGTTTAGTAGAGCTCACGTTATATCTAGACTCATCTTTTACACAAAGCACGGCGTAAACCATTAAATATGTAGGTCATATATAATTCAAATGTTCAGAATGTCAAGATACACGAGAAAACGACTCCTAAGGGATTTGAAAGTTTTCACAACTTTACACGTATGAGTTCAAGGGTGAAAGCTGCTCTTTTGCCTAAATTTGCCAAGTCTATCCCATCTGACGTAACAATACAAAAAAAATTGTACTGAAGTATCATTTTAGTATCAGAAATGACATTTTAACATCTGAGATATGACTAAGGGCGTTTTTCGAAAAAACTTACTCCAATTAACGTAGACTTGTAGAAAAATTTAATTATGTCAGTCTTATGACGATAATTAAACATTAAATTTCTATAAATACCTAGATTTAATGGTCGTTTCATAAACTGTACGCAATATTAAATAAATAAATAATTAATAGTTCTTAAATCTGACGTAATTTAACAACAACTTTCTACAACTTACGCTAATTGGACATACTTATTTCTGAAAACTCCCATAAGCCAAAACGATTATTCAACGTATTTAAGTACATACAAATAAAATAGAGAACAAAGTACCAAAGATTTTTTTAAAACAACAGATTCGAGTACCTACGCATTTCTGTCGATCGAGATATGTATCAATATTAGTTCCCTCTACTCTACACCTAATTTGAGCCGAAACTACGCGTTTGATAACACTGAATTTTAACCATGATAATAGTACATTTCGATACTAGTGAAAAAAAAATCATTTCGACGAGGGTGAACGTTGGAGCCCGAGTGAAAAGAGGGTGACAATCACCCGAGTCTTAAAAAAGTTTTTACATGAGTATCGAACCTAATTTTCATAGCAAGTGCCTTAAAAAATGAAATTTGCGAAAAGTGCACTTTTTACGCACTAGTTAGGAAAAATAAATTTAAGTGAGTTGAAAGGCGAAATTTCAAGATATCTTAAAAAGAAAATCTTGCTATCCTCAGAAGTGGAGTTCTAAATAAAAAGCTCTTAATTATGTTAAATGTCCGACGTAGACGAAATAACTCCATTGTTTGGAAAGAAAGCGCCGTCACGCGAAACAAATTGCTATAGGTAATGGAAAATAATGGTCGCTTATTTCGCCACAATACTGTATATAACTTACATTATAAAGACGTATATTAAATCAGCAAATCACAAAAGGGTTTAAATGATTTTCATGAGTTGGTAACTATATTATATACTAACGGTAACTGTAATTAATGTTATCGTGCGTATCAGGTACATGTAGGTACAATACGTTGGTAAGGGTACCATGAGTTGTGACATTGAGGTTTTCGATAACGAGTATCTCGTTATCGAAAACTTCGCATGTCTATATAATTCTCGAAAGTTGAGTACAAAACTCACACCAACTCTTGTGAATCGTACTGTATGTAGTAAGTACATACGTACTACGTACAGGTCGAACTCAATTAAAGTATACTTCAATTAAAATTGAAACAATATTCAATAATACTTATATATTATCTCTTATCAACATTATTTAAGATCCACTATAGTATCAAATGTTCGACTACAAAAACGACAACGTTCGTCGAAGCCATGTCAGTTTTTACCTTTTATAGTGCCGCCATTTTGTCTTGCAACACGAAATAAAGGAAACCTTGACGTAATCCTGACAAAACGCCGAGCCCAGTAAAAGCTTGGGTGTGTTTTGCTCTAGTAATAAGCAAAAAGGCCATTAGAACGTTTAGAATAATGTTGTACAGTGTACATTAAGGCCTGACGAGGTAAAATGTGATAAGGTAATATATGTAGTTTTAAAATGGCTTTCTAAGTAGAATAAATTTTCATAATTAAGTGCCTTTAAACATTGTTAGTTTTATTAAAAGTAGGGATTTCGCTAGTAACTGGCGACCCTCCAATAACTGGCCATATTATACTAAATATAAACTCTGTTTAAAGGCGATTAAAATTCATTTTAGTATGAGGTGGCCTATTATTGACGTCAGTAAGAACTAAAATCTACCATTTTCCAGGCCTCGACGACATTCGTGTCAAACGCAACCATAGAATTTTGAGGTTCATATTAGAATAAACTATCGCAAAAAGTGACTTAATATGAAATAAAGAACCAAATAGCGAATCCGGGTATTTTCCCCAAACTGTGACCAGAAATCATCGGAGGACAGTCAGCAGCATCCCTTACAGCAATGGAACGTACCGCGATTGCCAACCCGCTTGCCAAGCGTGGCAATTATGGCATTAAACTTCCCAATGCTGTTTATCGCAGTCTATCGGGGAGCTCCATGCTCAGCAGTCCGTGGCTAAAGTACAGAACCGAAACGTCATTATTGGAAGCCCGTTTGATTTGGAGACTCGGCTTGGAAAAAGGTTAATTGACTTTCTGGCCAAGGTTTAAATCTTCTTTCTTCGTAACTTTGATCAAGAAGATAAAAGTGAAGCGAAGGAACGGCTACAAAAACCTTAGGTATATTTGTTTTACATAGTAATATACATATATTTGTAGTACAGTCGAGGTAGAAAATATCGATGCTTTTCACGCGAAAACGCTCAATAAACCTTATTGTTACGAGTTTAAGAATAAACCGCAACGATATTTATTCCTTTCCGTGTTATATTGAAATTGGTCCGTCAGTCTCCACAGGTAGAAACATTTATATCACCTTCGTGGTTGAACCTCAAAATGGCGAAGTCGTCTTGAACATATATTTTTTGTTTTTTGTTCAAACGTAGTTTCGTGTGTAATATTGATAGCTTATTATGCAGTGATCTAACGCAGAATTGTGCAGCTAATTAAAAATTGATTTCAAAACGCGTTTCATCACTGTTTTGGTCATCACCCGGCAGTCCCATGGTCACGGCCACCTCTTAGCTGTCTGTAAAGTCCAGCTACCACTTTACAAAACGCAAGGCCTACTACCCTACTACCGGACAACGTCATGCTTTAAGGACAAACTTATATGTTACTTTTTACTTGACATTGGCGAAATCATCGATTGATTTATTGATGGATGCTATATTTTTTTTAAAAGAAGAAGATAAAAGGCATTTTGCGATTGCTTCACTACCAAAGTCTAGAATATAATTTGCGCGTGTGATTATAAAATTGATTTGTAGAATTTGAAAAGGAAATTATGAACGGATTTTTTGAAGTCAATGAACGCCAATTAGTAGTGCGTGTAGTGTGGCAATTCATTAACCCTCGCTTGACACTAACCTCTGTGAAAACAATTTTAGCTCGCGCCCGACTGTGTAATTCTTATAATTATAATGGTGTTCTCATTTTTTATCTATAAAAATAATCATACTTGAAGATCGTTAGTCTGACCTTGTTTATTATCATCAAATTTAATATTTATTTTATTGTTTTGTTTAGATATATTTAATTTAATTTAAAAAAATGTGTCTCGATTTTTACAAGAAGATTGTACTGTATTGTTCGTAAATTGACGCGGTCATTACAGTTGCCCGAAAAATTTACAAGTTTGTTACCAGAAATACGGCATTAATTTAAAGTCATCTAGCAACTAGTAGTAGTATCTAGTAGGTGCCAATCTCGGATCACAAATATTTCTTTGGATTTAGACATCTCCATTTATGTTACATACTCCTACTCCTCCTAACTTCGTCCTAACGACCTACTCCTGTTAGTAGTGAACCTGCCTACGACCTGGAAATCTACTCAAAGTACACACAAGCATTATTGAGAGAGACAAATCCCTTTATGTAAGATATTCCGAAAACATTTATGAAGCTATTTATTAATATTACTTTTATTATAAGCGCCTTATTATATAAATTAAAGTGAAATTAAATTTACTTTGTAAATTTAGAACGGTTTTGTATCGAGCAACTATTAGTTTGCGTTAAAAGTGATTAATTGGTAACATAATGGTTTCACGAAATCAGTTACCAGGAAACTGTTACAGCTAAATTGATTTGCCATGCGCCATACTTCGTGCATTCGTACTAAAACATTTAATTAAATTCTGCAAAATTTTAGTGATTGACGCATAACTGTTTAAACGGACTAATCATTGGTTTTATTTAAGTACAAGACTAAAAAATGATTTATGTCTTTTTACAACAAAATCATATGAAACAATACGAGTATATACTTATCACAACATCAAAGGAGTTAAAATAAAATAAATACCGTATTTTGAAGAAACTTTAACGGTCTGTTGACTAAAGTAATCATGCCCCCATATTCATAAAACTTAAAAAAATATCTAATGAATCTTTCTACTTCTAATATAGACACACATAAATTAAATTTGAGAAGCTCATATTGGATTTGTAATTTCCCTTTTACTTAAGGCTGACTAGAAGAGCAAACTTCATAAAAAGCTTATCGTAATAAATAACGCTTCTTAACAGCATTTGCATTTAATAATAAAATCTATTGGTTCTATTACTTACATTGTTTGATTTGACTAAAAGATTTCACAGCCATTTACTTATTGAGAACAATCTGAATAAGCTATTTCAGTGAGACGGGAAAATCGTTTCGCTCTAAGAAACTAATCGGATTCGTATTTAAGCCTTAGAGTTCGCTGCAATAACATAGGAAAAGAGGTTTTAACTCGTTTCAATAAGGTTTCTTTATATTTGTAAGCGTAAGGTGCACCAAGGAATTCTTTCATAGGATGGTATATTTAACGACGTCTTTCCGGCGTACAGCAGGATTTAATTAAAGTGATTATACATCTCGCTTAGATTTATTAATTACTTTGCTAGTCGTGCCTTGTGCGCTAAAATGCGGAAAACTAAACGTAAATTAATATTCTCTACCCTGGCATACACAAAGGTAATGTTTCGCAACAAGAAGCGGTAAATAGATTTGGAAATCATAATATGTGATAGTGTAATTCAAAAGGTACAATTTTGCCGGCGACTTTTTTTTATCTGCTCGAACTAAATATTGGTTGTAACGTATATAAAACATGATTGCCTTCCACTAGAAGCTACCCTTGGTTTATAGTTTGAATTTGATATAGTTTTCCCGTAGTTCGCTGGTAGAAAACTTACCACTAACACTTTTGATCGTCAAAATACGCGAACGATAACGATTCTGCTTTTCTTGGCTAAATGGCTAACATGACTAAATTTAAACCTTTTTATAAGTATTAAATTCACGCTGCTACTGGCGAGTTCTCACCATTGAACGTACATGCAGCCTACAAATAATTAAATTACAAAAGTAAACTCATAGTGACAGTGATAATTAAGTTACTGAAAGTTTTTTATGCATCAGATTTATTCGGATTAAAAAAATATATATGTCATAAAAGCACATTTAGTTTATGTTATGATCTGGTTACGATGATTCCCGGTAATAAGCCAAAAGTTGCTTGTCATGGCACTTTTTTTTATCATTTAAGAAAAGATTAACAGGGACCGAACAGATATGTACGTATTATGTATTACGGCCACGTAACCGCTTTAACCTGTCCCTTTTTGCAATTACCATTTTCTATTAGCCCAATTACCTACGAGTATCATAAAGGGACATCGTTAGGCTAGAATACGAAATTCCGATTCAAAAGATCTAATCGTCATGCTCTAACAAATAAAAAATGACAAGACGAGCACTAAGAATAATGTACGTTAATGTGAAAATATAGGTAAAAGCCTCTCCAATTAGGACCGGTAAACATTGTTTGCTACGTAGCCTACGAATAATGAAATATAATCAGCAAAAAAGTGGAGTTATAAAAATTACTGCTCAGCTAAAAATGTGAATTTCAGCACTGACTTTGACTAATGACTATTATACCTACATTTCAAATCTTGAGTTGAAAATGAGATGAGTTCATTTTTGAGAATTTAAACTTATAAACTTGATTTATGCAAGTAAGAAGATATAGAAAGTAATTTATTTTAAATATAGTTTTTCTCAGAAAATCATTTAGGTCGGTCATGCAACAGTAACCTGTGAAATCCATGTCACTATGTATTTTGATATCTGAAAGTAATGTTAGTAAGTAACAAGACGCGTTGTTCAGTTATTTGTGACCACCTCTATAGCTCCGATATATTTGATGGCGACTGTACGAGTACCTATTGGTGACTGAATGCCTACCACGAAAATCGAAATGGTAAATTTTAAAACGATTGTTTCTGTCACTCTCAATACGCCTTAATGGTAAAAGATAAAGATTCTCGAATTTATTGAACTCACGGTAGACACTCTATTCAGTCAGTGCCCTGATTCCCCCAAATTAACCTTTCAGCGCCAATAAGCTGTGTGGGGTTAGTCTTGTCGCTCAATGGCATAAATAATGCTTATAACTTTTGGTTAAGTGATAGTCTGTCTATGTAAAGTTCAAGTAAGAATTACATTAAACATCGTCAATGAAAGAGATGGTATATATACCGTTGAAGTTCAGCTTGGCATAGCGAGATGAATAATTTAGAAATTGCTATGTGTACACATCCCCACTTCTGTGTGCAGTAAAAATGTATTGTACGCCCTTTTTAAATTGCTACATATCGATGGTAGGCACAAGGATAACAACTCAGCAGCCTTATTAGTTGTGATATTTGTTTGAACTTTATTTTCACGGCGTTTTCATATTAGCTTTGTATAATCCTTTAATGTTTTGTCATTGGGGTTCTTAAAAATGTGGAGGGTACTTTTTAGGGCTCGCGGTCGTGTCCGTGATTCGTGAACCCGTAGCCGTGCGCCCGGTTTCGTGAATCACGGCAACGGTTTTCTGGTCCGTTCCGCACGTGACATTCGGTTACGTGAAATTAGGGTACGTAAATACGTGTAGATCCGTGTAGGCGTGATCACGCCTTCACGTATCATAAGAATAAAACTTAGTCCTTATTTATTATATTCCCGGGCGTGGCGAAATTACGAAACGTGCGATAAGTATCCAACGGAATCGAGCCCGAAGCTCCACACACGGACGCAGGTACGGGCGACGTGTCACGGCGTGTCACGGCGTGTCACGTGAATCCGGATGCGAACGTAGGTACGTGACACGTACCTGGCCGTGTTCGTGAAATTCGTGATCTTAGTACCGGCGGTGTTAAGAACACGTAGCTACGGGTCGGCGTACATCACGGATACCAGGAGCCCTAGTATATTTACGTAACGTTAAAAAACATTGTAATTTATAAATCATATTGATAAACTAAGAAATCCGAAGCTAACGATGATTTTAATACCGTACGATTGAAATCCATACGCGTCAATGAAAAGATTAAGAATGATTAAAATCGTTTTTGACGCCTGAACTCTCTAGCAGCCCTAAGTGGGCTGAATCTGCTCACAGCTCAGACTGTTTGCAAAATAAACCTACTCGAAGCACTTAGAGTATGGCAATAACTTTATAGAAAAATGATATCAATCATTTAAATGCAGCTCGCAAATTTAAGGTTTAAGTAGTTAGACTTAAACCTTAAATTTCACATGATTTGGCTTTTATCAAATAGTTAATACATTATAATTTATAATTATAAAAGTTTAAGGTAAATTATCGTTAGGACAGCTGGCAATGGAGTTAAGATATGTTGGACATGTTTTTATATTGTAGCGCAATTGGCTTGGTTATCCTGAAGATAAAAGTATTATATTCCAGATTATTTGTTTCCCCGTTTAAGTACCACTTTAAATTTAATCATACAATCTAGTCAAGTAATCATACGAAACAATTTTCTAATTATTGTTTATGTAGCTACTCGTAGTAATTGGAATAATACGAAAACTATTATGTCGTCTTTGCTAAAAGTTAGTTAAAAGTTCAAGCGTTTGACCTATCTATATGTGTACTTACGGAGTGTAACCTTCGGGCCGCGTCGTGTATGGACAGAATGTGTGTAATCTTGTATCGTTCCAGCTGCACGGGATCCTTCGAGTCCCGATAGTTGCCAACGTACAGCCCGGAAAGCACCTGCGAGCGAAAACCAACTGTAAGTACAAGTAGGTGTATGGTCGGTATGCGTATGATGCTATTCTAAATGTGAGAGCGCACTTTACGCCTAATAAAGACTATATCAGCCGAAAGACGTGCATTGCTGGACAAAGACTCCAAAGAAAGCCTTAGTGAGCGTTTCTGATCTAACCATCACCAGCAGACTGCTAAGGGCTTTGCCAAGTAACAGGTTTATGTCAGTACCTCAGCTTCTAGAATATTTTTATAAAATTACATAAAACGGCCTATTTATTTATTTTTAGTATTGGCACTCCTAGCTGTCACGAGTCGAACGGGGTGAGAATTATGGAAATATTTATGTAAAAACCGTGTGATGCCGGCTGACTTTGCCGTGTGGTGCCGACTGACTTTGCCGTGTGATACCGACTGACTTTGCCGTGTGATGCCGGCTGACTAGAATAGCACCACCCCATCTCCTCCCGCAGGTGTCGTTAGAGGCGACAAAGGAAAAAATCCTACGCGCTACTGCGGTCGCCAACTCGCCTGCCAAGCATCGCGACTATGGCAACTACCCCCAAGATGACACAAGTCATATTTGTGGGAGGCCTATGTCCAGCAGTGGACTCCATACGGCTGAAATGTAGTATGTAAGAGCAGCAGAATCACGTATCACGATAATCGGAAATAGTCCAATTAGGACGATAACCGAGGTTTTTAATACCGGAACGACCCCAATGCTCAAAAATATCTGACCATGTACTCTCACAATATGGACATTTTCAGATACTTTTGCGTACAATGTATTATTCTTATTTTCCCTTTGTCCTGGAATCCGGTTAAGTTATGGAAAGCCAGCGTTTGTGTCAAGATAAGATTAGTTATCGCGTGATTTGGCACATGCATCCACGCCCGCATTGTAGCCTCCAAGCGGCCATTTCATGACTCCCTGAAAGGTTGCAATGCAGCTTTTGTTTTTGACTTTGAGAGTTTTAAATGTTACGTCACTCTCATTGTCTGTATAAATCATTGTGTGTATGTGTTGTGTTCATTGTTCATATATCGTCACTATTTTGAAAAAAAATCGTATCTGATTGTGGCATTCAAAAGAAAAATGACGTAACTATGTATGGCTGACTACAGAGTTACTGCGTTTCAACTTTATCTGTGTCAGATACGAGTTTTTTTTTAAGTAGTGACGATATACGTATCTGAACAACGGCAACCGCATATATGATTTCATATGGTGTAAAGTATAGTATCAATCTTTTGACATGTTCAAATTGGGGTAGGTATACCTATTACCTACCAAAACAATTTTTTGCTTTAATTCTTCTTGATTTGATTACCAATGGTACTAACGAAGGTAAAGGTAATATACTAATATTACCTTTGTTAATAAGAATATTTTTTTACATCCTCAAACAATAAAACTAATGCATTTCGTAATATCTTAAAAAATACTTGCATACAATGTTAAAGAAATTGTTCCTATGCAGAATAGATGAGTATAACGTAACAAAACCAGGCATAGGTGCATTGCAGTTCTTACTAGTGCAACACTTAATAACTATAATAAGATTACAACTTCAAAGGAACCTGTATAATCTTATAAGTTATAACATGTGAAGTCTTAAAAGATCCCTTGCAATTTATAATCAGAAAATAGGACTCAAGAGTTACTCGTAGGTACCTTAACAGTAATGTAAATCACGTCTTTGTTAGAAATTTGAATACAAAAGACTCAATTCGTATGCGTTGTAAAGATTATGGAGTGTCTTTGACAATACGGGAGTTGGTGGCGCGCGAGCGGTGTTATAATCCGATAACCCAGCGAGAGCCTTGCTGAGATCCTATTTCGGGTGTAATATTGAAACTTTTTCAATGTCGTATTTTCTTCATTCCTTAATCCTAAGTTTCCCCTCACATGTTATTTTTTGTCTGTTTTTGCAGCAGAATAAACATAAACATCGATAAGGCTAATTTCAAGTGAATACAGAGACAGAACCTATTCAGCGTCAAACAAGTGAAGTAGTCAAATATTATATCGGTACAAATCTTTATTTGTATAGAAGTGAAGATGTGGTACATACCTGTACGACAGCTACTACTATTTGAGGCTGAGTTAACAGTCATCGAACATAATTTTAGGTATAGTTTCATGCCTTCTCATAATCTATATCAAAGCCGCTACGTAGGCACCTATCACATGATAGTGGTCCACAAATAGGTAGAAGATGTGGTCCACAAATCAAATTGGTTGAGTGTAGGTATAAATAAATAATAAATAAATATTTCGGGACATTCTGACACAAATCGACATAGTCCTACGGTAAGCTCAGTAAGGCTTGTGTTGTAGGTACTAAACGACGATTTATATAATAGATAGACACATATAAATACTTAAATACATAGAAAACACCCATGACTCAGGAACAAATATCTGTGCTCATCACACAAATAAATGCCCTGACTGGGATTCGAACCCAGGACCATCGGCTTCATAGGCCTACCGCCAATGTCACTACCCACTAGGCCAGACAGGTCGTCAACAAATCAAATTTGTTCAGTGTATGTCATGACATACTGCCATGGCATTAAAGGTATAATATAGGTAATTACACAGAAGTTACACAGAAAAAGTCAATAAAGCTTAAATATTTGAAGCTTATCTAAAACCGTAATCCATCTATTACTAAGCAGTTTGTCTGGCTTACAGACTTAAATGGGAACTTGAGAGAGCTAAATCCACCGTTTTTAGTTCGATTCCTTTCACAAACGCAACTTAGTCTTTAAATCGCAAAGTTAGATAACTAAAAGGCTTGAAAAGCGGTAGTGCGGCGGAGTGTTAGCGACTAGCCGTTTAACAGAATGGATTTTCCAAACGAGTCAGTAAGCGGAACTAAATAACCTATGGGTTAATATAATAAGCGTGTATATAATAAGTATAGTAAGCGTACCGTCGCGAAAATGGCCTTAGGGAATTTTATACATCTTATTTTTTACAAGTTATTGAGAAATATATACAGCTAGCGAGGATGGTGTAATAAAAAAATGCTGCGTAGAAAGAATCAATGTTAACGTTAGACGCTACATTCATTTATGTAAAGAGTACAACGGGGAACAACTATTTTATGTTGTTATAATTCAGAATAATTTATTTTGTAACTATTTTAACCAAATTATTGCCCTTCTAAATTTTGGTATGTACATCATGTTATATGTTAAAACTATCAATTAAAAATAGCATATCAGGCATTACAAAATACTGTTGTTACTTGTTGCTTTAAAATAAGGAATATACCTATAAATATTGCTATTTGATTGTCACTTAATTTGCCTAACGATGTATAACACTTAATTATAAAAAAATACATTAAAAATCACTCTTATAATATGTTAATTGTATAGAAGCGGGTAACTCACGTTTTATAAGTCGAATATTGCTCGATATGTTTCACTCAACGAGGGGCATAACATGATCCGTTCGCGTTGGCTAATTATGCTCCTAGTTACTGAGTGAAACATATTGGATCTCATGATATTAATATGTTGTCGATGAATAAAAAAGTGAGAAATGCACTATAGTACCGCTGTTGGGAAACTACTTTATTTTCTCGCTCTTACACATTTTGTTGCTTATAAGCGAGACCTGGACCGTCGCTTGCTTATTCGATTGAATAAGTCTCTTGAATATCCCAACACCAGTGCGGCAGTTTCATGCTTGTGAAGCGAGGAAACCCTAGTGTGCAATCAAGGCACTAGGGCGCGAAGAGCGGCGCTTCAATGCGCTGCGCTGAGTGAAGTGTCTAGTGAGATAGTTAGACCATAGACATAGAAAAAAAATCTAGTTACAAGCAAGTTTAGTGTCAAGTATCAGTATTAAATGACATTTTACATTAAACAATAAAGTTCCATATTAGGAAATGTGAAAATCACATTCATTTAATATAATTATTGATCAATGCTGTCGTGACCGTCGTAGTGGCGTCGTATTTCGATCGAGATCCGAGTTAGGTCCTGATTAGTGTTTAGTACGAGTTCATACAATTGTTACTAAACACAAGTGCCAAATGTGTGTACTCGAACAAAACCCTAATCAATGTGTAAAAAGGCCCTTATGCCAAAGAAAAATCGTTTTACACTACATTTGTTTTGCACGAAATTATATTAGGTTCCAAAATCTAATTTTAGTTGATATAAAATTTATAAGATAAAATTTATGAATTTAATAAGAAAATAGATCCGTTTTGATTGAAGAAGAATATATTATGAACCTAGTCATGATTTTTTTGGCAAAAGATTATAAATCTTGAATGTTTAGAATTAAACGTTCTAGATTTTCATACCCATATCAGAAGCATAGGTGAGATATATCCTGTTTTGTTTCAATGTTGTCCGTGTACTGCCCTTAACGCTAATAGCTTGCGTGACTTGGTGATATTATTAATCCAATGTATAATGTATATTAATTACCTATATTAATTACGTTGGTACCTGGCCCGGTACCGCCAACATCGAACTTAGCCTATTTCGAGCATCTTTCCCTTTTACTCCAATTAAGGCGTCATGACAGCGATAGAGACAGTCATTCGTTTACTAAAATCGATTTTTGCAGGAGCGATTCCTGCGGTTCTAGTTTAGCCAGTGCTAAACTCGGGACTAATACCTCATTGAAATGTTCTCATTAATGGTAAGGTTAGCTACAAGAAGTAATATGTAAAACACCTAAAACAAGAAAATAAATATCAGATTTTTCCTACTTACACTCAATTCAAGGGGATTCAGTTTATAGTTAAGTTTTGCGATAGCACAAGCCCGTTTCCCAGGATATATTTTAAGGCTACCGTTATTTACGCGTCGGTGAGCGAAAAGGTGTGACTTAAATCAAATGAAGCGAAAAGCCCCGATATGTCAGGAAAATGGACGGTGTGGTCACGCAACCACACGATAATCCGCCATCAAGTTTTATGTATTTTCGAAAAGTTGAACACGAGGTCTAGTTAGGTATGTTTTAAGTAGTACCGAAAACTGCTTTAGATATACATGTAAGTCAAGATAGGCCGAATCAAAATTTTTTGATGATCCTCTGCACCGGTCATCTTCATTGATTTCAACTAAGATTAGTTCATTGTTGATAATGAATAGTTTTTGTTAAAAACGATCAAGTACATACACTGACATGAAGAAATAGACTCCTACACGCGAACAAATTATGTACAAAAATATGACACTAAATGACATTTTTATCACGATCCAGTTTATGCTAATAATACTAATTTATAATTTTCTTTTAGATAATATAAACAAACAAAAAAGAGCTCAGTGTTTTAATCATTAAGTATCAAACTTCACTATTTATAAAGTAATAACTTTTCAGTCATTGTTGACACTAGCACTGACAGCGGTTCAAAGAAGACTAACTAAATGTGCTGCCCAAGTTGCTCGAGCGGTTGTTTTTAGAGCCATTTTTTGGGGCTGATTGTCAATCTATGAGTACATAACATCAATTTGAAGGCCATCGAGCTTAAAACCCCATCTTATTTCAAATAACAGTATAATCTGGACGCCAATGTTAGACTTGAGATTATCTCATTGAAATGTTCTCATTACTGCAGTTAACAAGTTCTTTAGATTACAGCGCAATTATGCTCCCTAGATGGAATGCTACCGAATTGCCGCTATGCTGGGACTTAGGTATCCGATAAACACAATATTGAAATGAGTAAACTTCCTCGCCAGTCATCAAGTACAGTCAGTACTACGTTGCTAAGCCGGCGAGGTGTTTAAAATGAGTTTGATGAGAATTTATTGTTTAGGAAATAAAAGCGTGTCAATAAAATTCTGAATACCAGTGCCACTTAGCATCTTCTGCTGCTGACTGTACATATGTATACTTATTGCTTAGGTAATCTACTTCTATAAGTATCATAACATAAACTATGATATAAAAAATAGGTAACTACAATCTATATATATAATATAAATCTCAAAGTCCTGACTGACTGACTGACTGACTGACTCACTTAAATCAACGCACAGCCCAAACCGCTGGGTCTAAAGTTTCCAAACTCGGCACACAGGTTCCTTATAAGGTCTAGGGGTGCACTAAGAAAGGATTTTTCAAAATTCACCCCGTAAGGGGGTGAAATGGGGGTCCAAAGTTTGTATGGGAAAAAAACAATAGTTGACCTTTTTCATGTGAAATTTCACAGGAGTATTTTTAACAATATATTATTAAACACGTATTTGCGGATTTTGGAAAATTCAACCCCTACAAGGGTGAATTGTGATGAAAAAGTCCAAAAATCCACATTGGTATTGTTTCTTCTTTAAATCGGTCTGCTAATTACAAAAACAATGACAATTATAAAATACAAAGTGTGGACGTGAAATACCAACCCCCTGTTGGGGGTGGAATGGGGTTGAAATCTCAAAATATCGATACGGGTGTCGTTTCCATGATTTTTTGGGACACTAATTACGAAAATGGCATCGATTTTGTTGTAACAGACACACTGACTCTCATTGATCCACACATGTTTTATTATGATAAAGGTGGCAAACGAGCTGACGGATTGCCTGGTGGTAAGCCTTAACCTTCATGAGTTCAAAGTCACATAAAGGGTAATGGAGAGGGCTATGTTGGGAGTGTCTCTGCTTGATCGCATCAGGAATGATGTCATCCGCAGTAGAACCAAAGTTACCGACATAGCCCTCTGGATCGCCAAACTGAAGTGGCAGTGGGCGGGGCACATTGCGCGCAGAATCGCAATCGATAGCCAATGGGGCGGAAAGGTTCTTGAGTGGCGACCACGAACTGGAAGTAGCAGCGTAGCGTAGGCCTCACAAGGTGGACCAACGACCTGGTGAAGGTAGCGGGATGCCGCTGGATGTGGAAGGCGCGAGACCGGTCTTTTTGGGTCCTTTTGGGGGAGGCCTATGTCCAGTAGTGGACGTCTTTCGGCTGACATGATGAAGCAATTATCGCCGGCTATGGGCATCCACAATACCAAGGGAGTCACAAGCGCGTTGCCGGCCTTTAAGATAGGTCCTACGCTTTTTTCTTGAAGGTATGAGGGTCGTATCGGTTCGGAAATATCGCTGACGGCAAATCATTCCACAGTTTGGATGTGTGTGGCAGCACGTTTCTAGAGAAAAGCACAGTAGAGGATTTTCAACTATCCAGGTGGTGGACATGGTGGGGGTGGAAATGTTGCCGCGTAGAATGATGGTGGCAGGAGCTAGGCTGCAGGGATTAGTCAAAACCTCAGACACTCTCCGTTGTAAATGCGATAGAAGATGCAGAGCGAGGCTACATCTCTACTCAGCGCTAAAGGATCAAGCCGATCTGAGAGGTCCTGGCAACCGACGATTCGAACTACTCACCGTTGGAAGCGGTCTAGAGGAAGGAGGTACTGGGGAGCCCACAGATGAGAGCAGTATTCCATGTGCGGACCTACCTGCGCTTTATAAAGCTGAAGGCGGTGGGTCGGAGTGAAATAAATACTGTCTCGATCTGTTAAGCACACCAGTCTCCTTCGAAGCCAACTTGGCTTTACCCTCTAATAATAATCAAATTTGTTTTATATTTATAACTCTTCCGTACACGGAACAATGGTGTTGGCCATGTACGCGGAGCCGGATCGAGCCAACGCGCAGAGGCCCTTTCGACAATTTTAATAAAATGTAAGGGGTACACTAAGCGGATGCTGCCCCTGTCTGTATCATGGGACGCGCACAGAGACAACACCCGCCATGGTATAAGGGTTATTGAAATTTAATGGAATCTAGACTGTACCAGGCTATTGGGTGGAAAAGATGGACTAGCTACTGGGCTATGGATAAAAAACCGGACGTCTGCCTAATAAAATGGTATCTAATTTTATTTCCGGCAGACGGTGACTCGCTCTGTGCGAGATGGGCCCCCACAAAAAGCGACATCAAAGATGGCTCATGGGCAACACCGGTGCATAGGGCTAAGGCTAGAGACGTGTCACTGGACTTTAAACATATAGCCAACTCGCCACTTAGGTTTCCACATCTACCCTCGAGAAAGCAGCTCTAGCGACCCCACTCTGACGGCCGGTTAAGGCAAGCCAGAGTAGAGGCAGGGGACCTGTCCCACCTGTCCGACAGGGCACCCCAGGGGCACTCGGGTACGTGGAGTCGCTACTCTTCAACAGCTCGCCACAAGCTGCCTTGCGTTGATATCTTATTATAACTATTATTAGAAAATGAAAAAAGCGATGGCTATCCGCTGTGCAAAATAGAAGCTGGCTACTATCAGGTTGGTTACTGGCCCTCTGGTTACCCGAGGCCTCTATCAGGCGCGTCGACAGATTTTTATATAGTCGGCGCGCTTAGGCGACTGCAGGCGGCGCACGGGAGGAGGTGTCACCGGGAAACTTCCTGTACTGGTAACAAGTACATTCAAGGTGCTACACGAAGGTGGTTGCTTGCTTGCTTTTTATATGTATTCCAAAAGTTCATATAATTGTAATGATATAAAGTCTACAAGGTCAATTTTTCGAATGAATTGCAAGATGAAACAGTGGGAAAGCGTAGAATGAGTTCGCCATACCGCCTCTAAACTGCGTAGTTACCATCACTTCCCAGCTGTTTTGCCTCTGTGATATATTTACCACATAAAACACATACGGTTAAAAATTACATTTACTACGTGAGCGAA
Organism: Grapholita molesta; assembly: GCA_022674325.2. NCBI lineage: Eukaryota > Metazoa > Arthropoda > Insecta > Lepidoptera > Tortricidae > Grapholita > Grapholita molesta. The sequence goes on along the minus strand of CP053132.2, from coordinate 10,832,264 downwards.
GCCGTGGGCAAAAGCTAGTAATATTATAAAGGCGAAAGTTTGTGAGTGTGTATGTTTGTTACTTCTACACATCTAAACGGCTGGAACTTAAGACAAATTTGGTATGGAGTTAGCTGATCATGGGCTACGTTTTTTCCCTAATAAACCACGGGTAACACCACGAGGCACAGTTAGTATATAATAAAACTAACATTTTTGTTGATTACTCAAAAAGCTACGTCATCAACATTTGAAAATCCAAGGTAGCTATGGAAGTATAGGGAGTTTATCAGTTTACAGACAGAGCATGTATAGAGAGAATCATACTGTCTCTTTCATACGCAGCACTGAACAAAAAATGGGGCCTATACTATACCTATAAGCCAATAACATATGTATGTGTGTCCGTCTACTGCGACTGAGAAATTTTGTTTGCCAGATTATAATTGTATGTTTCAAGGAAAAAATCGTAATTTTACTGTTTTTCCTGTATAAATTCAGTACCTACAAATTTCCCCTTCCATAACTGAATAAGAAAATTGCATTGTTTTTTCCGTTACGTGAAAACAATACGCAATAACGGGGTAGTTGGCAACAGTGTCTACACGAATAGGTACATAAATAGAATTGGTAGTCAGTAGGGTAAAATTGTAGGTGAAAGTGTGGGGATTTCGTTTGTATTTGGGCCACAGATTACACAAACAACGCATTATATAAACTGTTTTCAAGACGATTAAGCAGTTTCATATTATTACAAGATTGCTTTTAAAAAAGCCGTTCGTGCCTTTCTTGCTAGTGAGGTTAAGGATTAGTTTCGTCTATATATTGAGTTTGTATTAAGTTATTTTCATATATTTGTTATCGATAGACCCACAACTACTATGCTTGAAGGTTGTCTGGTAGTCTTGTCCTGAACTGCACTATTGATAGCGTTTTATTATTAAAAAATAAACAAATTTTTGTTCTCGTCTTGTAAGCGTTTGATTAAATAAATGAAATTAATCGTAGTTTTATACGGTACCCTATTTTTATTTAGTTACCATTTTTTACACAGGCTGAAGCGGTAATAACCAAAGGAACAGCATCTAACAATTAACCAACCTCAGGTTCGATCGTATCAGCTGGCCGCTCTGGATTCAATAGAGCACCGAGCTCGCAGACTCATTGGCGGTCCTCAGTTAGCGAGTGTCAGGTTCTCGAGCATACCGTCGCAGGGTTGCTAGTTTGTCTGTGTTTTACAGGATACATTTTGGAGAGTATGCACAGTAATTGGACAATGTAATTCCGCTACCTCCGTTCTACCACCGGACGTCCAGGTGAGGGGAGCATTTCCATCTTTACGTTGTGAATATTCCATTCAATCGCACGAAGCGATTCGCTTCTACCTTCCTAATGCGGACTGCTAATTGATGGAATTCGCTCCCTTCGTCTGTATTGATAGCCCGCGAAGATAAAATTTGGGTCTCTTCAAGGCAAGAGTGAATAGGTTATAGGCTGTTACTGAATCAGCGTGCTACACTCTCGACCTCATTTACACTTACCATCAGGTGTGACTGAGGTCAAACGCTGGTCAGTCTTTTATAAAATTTGATTGAGACCCGGGTATGTCCTTAAACTACGTCCAACAATGAGAGGTAGGGCACAGCGTTGACCATCACGCTTGAATCTGGGGCAGCCCAACTGGGGAAGTACCTCCTCCTTACAGAAGACCACAGCCATAATAGCACTGCCACCTTTCAGGTATGTAGTGTGTGTTCCTGATGGTGAGTAAGGTTCCCAGACCTCCAACCCGCCTTAAAGGCCGGCAACGCGCTTGTGACTCCCCTGGTGTTGCCCATAGGCGACAGTAATTGCTTAACACCAGGCAATCCGTCTGCTCGTTTGCCGCCTATGTCATAAAAAAAAAAAAAAGTTAAAAGCATTAAGGAAATTATAATAATAACCATCGTGTAGTTGTGTAGTTGAGGTGATCTATGGCATAGTCGATACCGCAATGACAAAATGTTTGGCTTGCGTGACTCGCGAGCCCGTCAGCGGCGGCGCGAGGCACGGCGCCACATGCACCTTTGAATTAATTCATTGGACCACTTTATACGTGCCCTTTCCATTTTTTTCGCATTATTCGTCGCATGATTATTCAAAATTTCCATGATTCATCCTTTTGATAACGTAGTTTAATAAGTTTAGTTTATCTGATCTTGCTCTCATCAGTATTAGGGTCTTTTTATTAAACAGGGGCCGATATTTGAGCGTCGAGTACCTACTCGAAACGTGAGATTTTAAACTCTGACAGTAACTATGAAATGGTATTTTAGAAATATTAATTATAAAAATTAATGATCGTGGGTATTGAAACTCTACATTTTGTGCAAAATAAATGGTGTGAAACTTTTATGTGCAATTCATTTCGTCGTCAAAGTTTTGGTTATTCTTGTGTATTTTAGTAGTTTCTATGGCTACTTTCTGGTTCTACTATAGCTACAAACGCATTCTTAACAATAATTATGTTAAGAAAAAATCACGTGACACCTCGTTCGTTAATTAATAAGATATATTTATTTTCGTTTGATTGCGTTTCCCATAAATGATTAATACACACCTCGGTTACGGCCCTTGTCATTTAAATTTGTAATTACCTAAATCCGAAGTTTACTAAGTCCGTACAATTACCTACGGTTTACAGAGATTTTAATACAATTTGATTCGTAAGAAAAACAAAGTACAATATAGGTTGCATATATGTTATACCTATAAATAAATGGACGGTTATCAGTCATTACACTGAATACAAGCGCCAACCATTACAATATTGAAGATTGTTTGTTTCCCGTTCCAGAGACAACATTTTTCCAAATCCAATTCCAGTTTCCGGCGAGTAAACAGGCCTCTCGTGTTTGTTGTTCCCCGGCACCGGGCACCTGCGCCGCAATCTAGGGTTTCTGTGTTTTCTTTTGATATAATTTTGTTACAGGGATATATACAGAATCACAGGATACTTGCGTAAACTCGGAAATGGACTATTTGTGTCTCTGTTGTCTGTTGCTGTTACAATAATCGAACGAAATAATTAATAATAAATAGCGATGTTAAAATTAAAAAAAAAGAATTGAGAATTAAATGAAAATTATAAAAAATATTTGAGAATTACATTTAATTCTTAAATGAAAATGAAAATTATAAAAAATATTTGAAAATTACATTTAATTCTTAAATGAAAATGAAAATTATAAAAAATATTTGAGAATTACATTTAATTCTTAAATGAAAATGAAAATTATAAAAAATATTTGAGAATTACATTTAATTATTATTATTATTATTATTTGTATGTCTCTTCCGTACACGGAACAATGGTGTTCCGGACATTTGGAAGGCGTACGCGGAGCCAGATCGAGCCAACGCGCAGAGGCCCTTTCGACAATTTAATGAAATGTAAGGGGTACACTAAGCGGATGTTGCCCCTGTCCGTATCATGGGACGCGTACAGAGACAGCACCCGCCATGGTGTAAAGACTATTGAGTTATAATGGAATCTAGAATGTACTAGGCTATTGGGTGGAAAGGATGGACTAGCTACTGGGCTATTGGATAAAAAACCGGACGTCTGCCTAATAAAATGGTATTCAATTTTATTTCCGGCAGACGGTGACTCGCCCTATGCGAGATGGGCCCCCACAAAAAGCGACATCAAAGATGGCTCAAGGGCAACACCGATGCATAGGGCTAAGGGTAGAGAGGTGTCACTGGACTTTAAACATATAGCCAACTCGCCACTTAGGTTTCCACATCTACCCTCGAGAACGCAGCTCTCGCGACCCCACTCTGGACGGCCGGTGAAGGCAAGCCAGAGGCAGGGCTCCTGTCCCACCTGTCCGACAGGGCACCCCAGGGGCACTCAGGTACGTGGAGTCGCTACTCTCCAACAGCTCGCTTATTATTATTATTATTTGTAAAAGCAGGCAGGCAGTTTCATGAACTGATAGCGCCTGTATCCAGTATGATCTTTAAACAGTAGTCAATATGGTTCTCAAATATTTTTTACAATTTTCATTTAATTCTCATATATTTTTTTCAATTTTCATAATCGCTATTTCGTTGGAATTAATTAATAAATTGATATAATGAAAGTTGACCCACCGTGATTGACTGGTTTATATTATGGACTTAATTATTATCGTAATATTTTTCAAGGTAACGTTAAGCAAAAGACAGGTTGAGTGACAAAGGGAGATACAAAATATTCGGACTCAAAATTTAATCCTTAAAAACAGTATGAAAGTTACTAAAAAAGAAAAGTAGCCAGCTAACATGTTTTGGATTTTAACTTATTTTTTTTTTATTAATTAATAACCTTTACTGACTTATGTAGTTAAAGTTTGGGTTCGTGTCGAAAATATTTGAGTGTTAAAAAGGATTAAAATGTTCAGCGACTGCGACGCGGTGGTAAACTAGCTTCTTACAAAATAAATAATAATACACTCAGCATGACCAAAATCTCTAAAAGATATGAAATCCTTTCTTTAAATTCTAATAAACCGTCCGGTATTACGAGAGATGCTGAAAAATGTACCTCAAATATTCCGGCCCTTTCAATGAATGTCGTTGCAAAAGTTCCGAATGAATGGTTCGTATTCTAAACAGCGCAAAATGGACATTTATGAAAAGAAACTCCCACGTCCAAAAACCTGCAGTGAAAAGCGAGAGACAAAATTGGAAAAGGCGTATTATACATTTTTTTCAAATCAAAACAAATATCTCATATTTTATTACAAAACAAATATCTCAAATAATAGTTGTGAATAAAATGTAAAACAAAACCAGTATTCATAAAAAATGTTAACTGTTTTTATTTTCATGGAATAATTACTTCAGCTAATAATAATGAAGTAGCAAGTTTCTGTAGTTTTAAGCTATTACGTCAATTAAATAGTGGTTGTTATTACATTGCGTGACTTTGTGATAAAACTTTATGAAGGATTGTAGGCTGTAGCCAGCGACGACCGAGCATCTACTTTTGGCATCCATTTTTTTATCAGCTTGCCTAATTTTCGTCCAGTTGCGTACGTTTTACTGACGAGATGGGATATATCTTATAAGTTTTTGCGTATCCTACAGACATTTCGGACATTAACCAGTAGACCTTACAGTACGGGTAGGTATTATTTGTATGAAATTCCAGAAATGTGCAATTGCACGTCATAGTAGTCGAACATACGCTAGCACGTTTAGTTACCGAAACATAAATAAAATACAAAAAACTATATTTATATATTTTGGAACAGTCGTACACAATTCGACTTAGTCCCGCGATAAGCTCATTTATTCTTGTGGAGATTCTAGACGATGATATACTTATAAATATGTATAATTTAGATCGCCTTATGTAAACAATTAAACATTCACACCGATCACGTCCATAACAATATATAAGCTAAACACGCAAGTAAATACCAGGACCTCATGTTTCATAGGCTCAGCAAAAAACCCTTAACAAAGCGAACCTATAAATGATTTACTCAACAGGAATTCTTTCTCTCGAAACTTTTTTCATCATATGCTAATATGTTTTACCGCTGGAATATTAAATGAAAGTATTGATAAAACGATCAATACCGATGTTAGCGAAGCCGTGAAAAATAACGTTATGTCATCCGGCAACCGGCGGTTTATGATATGAGTTATTGCTTTTAGGCGCATTGCCAAATTTACGAGCGAGTTGCCAATACCGTAAATACTTACGAGGCCATTTTTAGCAAGAATTGGAAAGTCACTTGGGCCTTAATGGACGAACACAAAAACCTAATGAACATCAACACTAACAGGTTTGGTCTATTGGGTACCCTGCCTATGAAGCCGATGGCCTGGTCTTGGGTTCAAATCCCAATAAGGGCATGCATTTGTGTGATGAGCACAGATATTTGTTTCTGAGTCATGGGTGTTTTCTTCCTGTATGTATTTAAGTATTTGTATATTATATATATCGTTGGTCTAGTACACAAGCCTTCTTGAGCTTCCCGTGAGGCACAGACAATTTGTGTAAGAATGTCCTGTGATATTTATTTATATCAAGATCATAAAAATAATGGGTTGTCTCAATGTCTAGATACAAATTCCATTTCTTTAAACATTCTGGCTATTCATTTGTTTTCGTTACTATAGTAGCGCAGCGCCGTCTGCTATGACTATGAGTTATTTTGCCAGCGAGACATCTCCATAGAACTAGTATAGAACTGAGACCTACTGCTGTCAAACGTGATAGTCGGCGCTAGTGCGTTTGACAGAACGAGGGGAGGGATTTTTGTATAAACATTGGCAATCCATTAAATTTATATGATCCGTAATGAACATTGACAGAAAACCAGTAATGAAGACCGTTAGCGATATTGGCCAGCCATCGTAATTCTAAAAGCTTTCCAGTTGTAAAATGACTGTAAATAACCTGCGTAAAACTGAATGAGGTGAAATGTAACTGCCACATTACGTAATTAGATGATACTTCATAGTATTGGGGAAAAGCCATGTTTTATTCATGATTTTTTTATGACAAAGGTGGCAAACGAACAGACGGATTGCCTGATGGTGAGCAATTACCGTCGCCCATGGGCACCCGCAACACCAGGGGAGTCACAAGCGCATTGCCTTTAAGGGGGGTTAGAGCTTTACTTAAGTTAAATCCTTCGCTAAACTTGGGAAACTTGATAGTTCTATGTTGAATTAAGTTGATCAGTCCCTATATTTTGTTGATAAACTGGTCCGTGTATCTACCAAAAATTAGAAAGTATGGGGAGGCGAATAGCGAAACATCCACGTACACATGCGTGCCGTGTTTCGTCTCGTTATTCATGCGAATGTGTGGCATAAAATATTTGTATGGAGAAATTGCAGAGTTGCTAACAAATCGAGGTAAAAACTAAACGAAAGTTAACTAACGGTGGACACTCGTGGTAGCACGGGTATCTACCGAAAAACTATAAAATGTATACATACCATTATTCATTATAGGATTATAAATATATATATACATAATTAATAAATATTACAGGACATTCTTACACAATTTGACTGAGCCCCACGGTAACCTCAAGGCTTGTGTTGTTTGTGTACCTACTCAGATAACGATATATAATATATAAACACTTGAATACATAGAAAACACCCATGACTCAGGAACAAATATCTGCGCTCTTCGCACAAATTCACAGGCCGTTCGACAAATTGTTTAACATAAACTGAATGATAAATTACTTTGCCGTTTTCAGGGCTCTGTAATTAATTTACAACCAATATACATTAATTTACAACCAATATACAAATAGTTCTGGTCTACGGCTTAGTTCAGTGATCGCTAGTAGTAGAACGCAGAAATTTCATTTCATTATATGTAATTATCTGAGTATACACCTGAGTCCTCTTTACACGTGAAAGAGTACTGGTTATCTACAGAACTTACAATATTATGATACTTACGATATAACTACAAGTAATTAGGTACTGCATAAAATCTGAAAAAGGCCCTTGAGTCATTTGTAGGGTGTCAAGGGTGCTGGCGGCATTTCCTCGTTTATCTTATCATCAACTCTACTACTCGTATTGTATGTTCATAAATGTAGGTAAGGCATTTTTAGGATAAGTTAGGGGCAATTTAACTTAGATTTTAAGTATCACTTATTGCAGTCGGAAATTACCGTTAATTATATTCAAGTGGAAAACAAAATTATCCGCACTCATCTTTTATCTCAAAAAGTCGTTCAATACAGGTAGGATTTTGCTCATATATTACACCCGTAATTGCTCATATATTTTTGGACCCGGGTATATCCTTAAACTACGTCCAACAATGAGAGGTAGGGCACAGCGATGACCATCACGCTTGAATCTGGAGCAGCCCAACTGGAGAAGTACCTCCCGCTTACAGAAGACCAAAGCCATAATAACACTGCTACCTTTCTGGTATGTAGTGTTGTGTTCCTGATGGTGAGTAACGTTCCCTGAGCTCTAACCTTCTTAAAGGCCGGCAACGCGCTTGTGACTCCCCTGGTGTTGTGGGTGCCCATGGGCGACGGTAATTGCTTACCACCAGGCAATCCGTCTGCTCGTTTGCCGCCTATGTCATTAAAAAAAATACAAATTTACATTACCTTGGTCAAAAGTATTACTTCCCTTATAAAGTAATGCCGGCTGACGAGGTCAATTAATTTCCAACTTAATCTTCAAATTTTGCAAATTTCAATTTGAAAATGTAACAGCATTCTGCGCAAATTATTAAAGCTCTGAAGCAACTCGGACGTGAAAAACAATTTGGGATTCGGTAATTATATAAAAGGCATAATACCTAAATAGATAAGTATTGTCAAAGTTTGATGAAGTTTGTTAGTGGAAGTTAGTACTTATGGTCGAAGTATTTCATTCATAATTAACCCAACAACGATTGTATAGCTAAAACGTTAATGTCTTAGGACTTAGGACATAATTATACCTATCTGATACCTACACGTATGGTAGTGAAGTGTTCGGATAGAAATTCCACGTCTGAACTAGTAAAATTTCATTTCATTCTCATTTATTTATTCTTTCACAATAAATAAATTGTGTCTAAAATTATATAGTTACATAATAAAACATGGGCGGCGGTAGTTGCTTACCATCAGGCAATCCGTCTGCTCGTTTGCCTCCTATATCATAAAAAAAATAAAAAAATAAATAAAAAAAAAAACAATATCAATTTACAGTACCTATTACAATTTGGCACGAAGGAATCTCAAATTCAAAACATATAAAATAAAACATAAAAAATACTGTCAAGAATTTCAATGTCGTCATTTCATAATATTATCTATATGTCAACAATGACGACCGGTCTAGCCCAGTGGGTGGTGACGCTGCCTATGAAGCCGATGGTCGTGGGTTCAAATCCCAGTCAGGGCATTTATTTGTGTGATGAGCGCAGATATTTGTTCCTGAATTATGGGTGTTTTCCATGTATTTAAGTATTTATATGCATTTATCTATCATATGTATCGTCGTCTAGTACTTAGGTACCTACAACACTAGCCTTGCTGAGCTTACCGTAGGACTAGGTCGATTTATATAAGATTGTCCCGAAATATTTATTTTATTTATTATTTATTTATAATGATTAATCAAAGGCAACAATCCTGTTAGGTGAGATTTGTGAGAATCGCATTCTATGACCGTTTAAGAAGCAAATTACGCTATTAAATATATGTTATTCCGAGTGCTCGAGAGGTTTAGATATAACTTTTGTCACAATAGTTAAAAAAGCTGTTTCCTGTCCGGCCTCGGGGATTTTTCATTACCCACTCAATATGTACCCATGTAATTATTGATGATGATGTATATACCTGTGCCAAAATATTCGGATCTCCGAAACACAAACCTTGTCATGTTTTACAACTAAGCTTGCCATGTTAGCTTCAAATACTTTTCACTAAGTAATCTAAGTATACATGTACCTGTGTAATTAGGACATGTCCCTATTTCGCTACACTCCGTTGGGTATTAAAGAATTTAGAATTACAACCTAAAACCACCGTTATTGCTCATATATATGAAAGTGATTGTCAGTTTAGCTCATATATTTTTCTGTTTAATGCCTAACAAAAAAAAAATGGTAATTCAACATTGTATTTTCTGGATCTATTAGTGATTACGTACAACTTTTACTATGGGTTCACAACCGAAAAATCAGTTACCTAAATAAAGATACCTTCCCATACTAGCTGCTAGGTAGCTGCGGTTGATAGTATGGGCAGGTCATTTTTTTTAGTATGTAGGTAGTTTTACATACCTTTACAGTTAAAAGATAATGGTTAGTAATAACGCATTATTCATTGTTTTTTGTGTGTTTTTATTATATTTTAACTGCGTACGTTGACAAATATGCTCTGTACCCACATTAACTCAAAATAAATTCGTCCTGTGGTCCGGTTAAAATGTCTATGTAGGTAGTTCTACAACTATACGTAGAAGCTGCAATGTGCTACGAGCGCGCTACGGCTGCGACTGCTACGAACTCCGGCTACGAACTCCCCCTCGGACGTTACGTAACCTTATCCTCTCTCCTAAAACTTTACAAACAAACAACCCTTAAAAGCTACGCCACTAAATAACATGAAACAACTCACCTTATTCATTCCATTTCCCATCTTCTTCGTTGCAACAAACTCCTAATTAACCAACAAGTTTATTGTCATGTTAACAATATAACAACACTCAACGTTTAATAAACTTTAATAAAATCAACGGCATCGTAAAATAACTGTCAATCTGTCAACAGTCGCGTCACTATGGCTACATTGTTGACGCGCGCTATTATCGATGCTTCACAGGTTATGTATGAATGTCAGTTTTGCACGTGTTTGGTAAAGGCATGTTATAGAGCTAGGGCTGTGCAAGTATCGATCTGTGTCGCGTGTTGCAGGCCCGGCGAGCGGGACGTGCGACGACGGAGGCCCGCGGCGCGCCACTGCCAGTGCCGGCGTCACTGCGTCTATTAGCTCGCTAGGGGTGGGCTATCGACAACTACTCGACGACAGTGCAGCGCGTGTAAAGTTTTATGAATATGAATATAAACCTAAGTCTAAAAATAAAACATTACTGTATTAAGCAAAAGAGGAAATGCTAAATCTGCTTCATAAGTTCATATTAAATACGCTGGAGTGAAGGAACACTTATCGTCATAATTTGAAAATAATCTTTAATTTGTATTTATATCATATTTATATTACTTTAAAGAAATTTGAATTTTATAAAATTGTAACAGACTTGAATTTCATTTGTTGCTTTCGATTTTGACACAAAATAAATTATACTTTATTCGCTACATTATAAAGAAGGAATTCGAGTAGCATTTTATTTGTATGGTGGGCCTTAGGAGGATATATCTAACTAATAATGTTTAGTTTCATGTGTTTTTAGTGGTCGCATTGGATTTAAAGATTAGAACAAAAAAACTGAGAAGTAATAAGGTACGTGGCATAATCAGCTTGTGTGAAGGAAGGTCCTTTTTTCTGCACCTGACAGTACCATCAATAGGAATCAACTCTAATGTTATGTGTGTGATATACAAACGAGAAAGCAAAATATAAATATTTATAACTTATTGCAGAAGTGTAAAGCCGAACAAAACTGAAAAATGATAAAGAAGACTAGAAGAAGTAGCAGATTTAATGAATTTCGCTAAACGCGAAAATGATTACAAAATGCAAATGAACCATACTTTTTATGAAATATAAATAAAAATTAGATTAAAAGTATTTTCAACTTGCCTTGCGGTTTTAATGTAACACGCAAGCAAGATAAAACTTTTCCGAAAGTTTAAGCCCCATCAAAACTAAGTGACAACGACGGAGCGAATTATCGATTAGAAGACAGAGCAGCTCTAGCGAGCTCGCTGCGATACCGGGAGCTTTAGGCTGTAGATATATAGCCGTCTTGACGTATCACGCGCGTACATTATTTTTTTCCAAAACTGGAAATTCCATAGAAACAACGTCAATAAATCAACACCGGCGCAATTTATCACAAGAACGCATTGATTAATTTAACATGCATGAAAAATACATCAATATTTTTAACCAGGTTTTTCAACGACGACTCTTTTATATCTGAAGTAGGTAGGTATTATCAAAAAAAAATATCACCAAATAAAAAATACTGGAACAGTTTATTAAACGACAAAATTATGATTTATTTCTTTAATCTTTACTACACACTAGCCGTACAAGATGCGTACAAATAGCGAAAGGCATTAATATAGTAAGTTAAAATATACGAATATGAGCGTCGATATCGTTTTAAGTTAAGAAATGTTTGCATACACGAGTGTGTAGGTGGGAGTTTTCACAAAAATGTCTACTTACTCAAATAGCTTGACAAATAAAAAGTTAGATTATTTCAGTTTTGTGACGATAATTAAGCATGAAATAAATATTACAAGACATTCTGACAGAGATTAACTGAGCCCCACGGTAAGCTCAAGAAGGCTGTTGGTATTCAGCCAACGATATACCTATATAATATAGAAATAGTTACACACATATGTGACATTATCAATGAAAAGGGACCTTATTGTCGATGGCGCTTAAGTCGTTGTTCAAGACGACGCAATACAAACGCAACGCGGTTCGACGTAAGCGCCATCGACAATAAAGTCCCTTTTCATAGATAATGCCACATATATATAACACCCATGACTCAGGAACACATATCTGTCCTCATCACACAAATAAATGGCCTCACTGGGATTTGAACCCAGGACCATCAGCTTCAAAGGCAGGGTCACTACCCACTAGGCCAAACCTGTCGTCAAATAAGTAAATAAACCGACACAGGTAATATATATTTATATTATTTGGGTTAAATGCCAATAATAAATAAATAAATATTTCGGGACAATCTTACACAAATCGACGTAGTCCTACGGTAAGCTCAGTAAGGCTTGTGTTGCAGGTACTAGACGACGATATATATAATAGCTAGATAGATACATATACATACTTAAATACATATAGAAAACACCCATCACTCAGGATCAAATATCTGTGCTCATCACACAAATAAATGCCCCGACTGGGAATCGAACCAAGGACCAACAATAATGTCGGCAAATATTGAAGTATCTATTTTTGTAAGTATTTAATCAAGTCCTTTCCTTTTTCCTTCGAAGAGGCATCGCAAAAGGAAAATGATTCTGAACTGTGGAATCTTTGAGGGTAATTTTAAAAGGCGATTGCAGCGACCCTTTTTTATGCCGTCGTTGAACAGGCTATTTGCAAGTAAATGATGCTCGCTTTCCCGTTATTCCAAAGTTTTTTTTTATAAGTTTTAGATCACAGCATACCTACCTTACCTGTATACCGTGAGGACAAATTTGTAATCATGTGCTTACCACAGATTTCTGACAAATGGATGCCAAATTATTATTTTTCACTTAGAAGTAAATATTATCGGCGCAGCTATAGCTTGAAACTACAGGGCAGGTTTTATTCGTAAATAATTATTTTATGCAACTTTCATAGCTTTCCATAAGAAAGTGTGGAATCGTTATAAATACACGTTGCGCTAAATAACAATAAAGGACTTTAAAATCTAAAAAAAATCTGGAATACTGATCCAATCTCCAGGGCTAGCTCGTTCCCATCGTGTATAAGACGCTTTAAGCTACATCTCCTGTGAACCGATGGCGTTAGATAACAATACTGGTGGGATTGCAAGATCACATCCCTGTACCGGTCGTATCATGTATTGAGTTACGACGGATCGGACTTTTAGACAGAGAGGTGGCCACGGCAAATCGTCACTGAGGCGCTACCGCTGAAAACGAGATTCGTAAATTTCGGACAATTGTGTGTCACCCTCATGACGTCTTAATCGGGATAAAAGAGAAGAGCTTTTTACGTAAAACGTTTTTGAAATAACGAAATTGACGAATATCTTCTTTAGAGGTAGCGCCTCTGTTCTGGAAAAATCTCGTGTCTAACCCTGCTATTTTAAGTTTTAACGTAGTAGGCAACTCTGCGGTATATGTACGTAGCATACCATATTTTTACCAGAGTTACCATATTTTTCTTTTAATAATTAAAACAGATTTAAAGTAGAATGATTAATTATCAAAGTAGTGGCGAAGTGTATCACGATAATGAGGGTAACGAAATTGTCTCAATTTGACTGCTATTGTTTTGTTATTATTTGATTATGAAATCTAACAACTTTTAGTGGCAGTAAGGAGTTTTAGAGCGTGGGCACAATAGCGTTTTTGTCCCGCGTTTTCTCCCCATTTAAAATTGCACGCTTGCAAAGTGGCAAACGACTAGACTGATTGCACGATGGTAAGCAATTACCAGAGTCACAAGCGCGTTGCCGGCCTTTAAGGGGGTTGAAGGTCTGGAACCTTACTCACCATCAGGAACATAACACTACATACCTACCTGAAAGGTAGCAGTGCTATTATGGCTGTGGTCTTATGTAAGGAGAAGGAATTTCCCCAGTTGGGCTTCTCCAGACTCACGCGTGATGGTACTTCGCCGTGCCCTACGACTCATTGTCGAACTTAGTTAAGGACATACCCGGGTCCGATATATTACTATAGAATCACGAACATAAGTTTGAGTAGTCTCCGTTAATATGCGCGTTAGTGGCAGGTCAGGAGAAGTAAAAAAAATCAATAACAAGACGATAATAAATAAGTAAAAAAATAAAATTGCCAGATTAATTTGGGGGTGTAGAGCCACGGCTCTGTCAAATTAAATTACACCGGACGCCAGCGGTTTTAACCTAGCAACTGTAACCTAGCAAGTTTTTCACACTGAGATATTTTTCGTAACAAAATTATAAGCTTCCAGTAATGTAATTGATTTGACTTCACCTTAGCTACCTACTTCTCCTAGTTAAAACAAAAGATAAAAAGCGAGTTTCTTTATGACCTACGAATTTTATTTTAATTTTGTTATAATTCTACTGAATCCTTTGATCTCATTCCGCCGAGTAGAGATTTTCTATAAGCAACCTTCCAATCTATTTAGATCCCACGAGGCGGGCGTGGCTCTTTCTGAACAGTCTTACGAGCTTGGAAATTAATAATATAAATATGTAGGTATTTTCTCCGACTCCTATTAAGTGATCTCTAAAATTATATATTATTTAAAAGAAGTGTTAGTTTCTTTGAAATAGCTTTTCTGGCTATTTTAACGAAGAAAAGTTTGATTCTTTGTTTGCTGTTTAGGTATATGCTCTGATTTTATGTATAAATTTGCGACTACCAAACCTATATTTAACTTAAAAAAAGAAGAAGAATAGATAATATAAATGTGTAGACGATGAAGTCTACACCGAACGAAGCAGCAGTAAAGTTTGTAGATAAAAAGTATTTATAATTTGTGGAAAGCGTCGCCGTCGCCGGGGCCTATTCTCTAGGGACTTCGCTCATCAATTATCGCGTTATGTCACTTCGCTGCCTTCCTTTACTTACTAATAATAAATAAGGTAGGTAGATAGGTACTCGACTAGAATAAAAAGGAAATAGTCGATTGTTGACAACCGATATTAGGAAAATTTATAAGTATACTAACCCACATAATTGTAAGAGATAGGTGGGTTAATTGCAGAATTTTTCTACCTTTTATCCCATAATTTTCTCAGTTCCGTTAAACAAATGTATGGTTAATTGTCCTAATGAACCTGAGAAAAGGTTCGGTTTTTATCAGTATCGTTACAAAGTAATTATACATAATGTATTATTAATTGATGTAACAAAATGAGAAAAAATATGGGACAAGCAAAGGAACAAAAATTTTGCAACTGATCCAGGTGTGTAAAAAGTAGTGGGTAGCTATTAGCTCAGCTCACCATAATAGATATTCCATAGGGTAAATAATTAAAACAACGTCAACAAAAGAAATTCTACCTTTAGCAACTCTGAAATTTAGGTAATGCTACAAAATCACTGTATCCCAATTTTTGTGTGATGCTACCCCCTTAAATGTTTTTTACATCTACTTTTACGTCGGACACTTTCAGATGAGAGAAACATAAGTTTTTCTGCCGAACTTTAAATACTGTAAACATACCTACTAAATAACACAAATATCAACGATCACTAATTTATTTACTTAACAAAAATTACAAAAAATGATACTGGTAATATATACAATATAGGTACTCAATTCCAATACTTTAAATGATAATTGTACAGGCAAATGTAGGTCTATACTCTCCACAAAAAAGATAATCCTACCTCCTTGCTTAATACATATATTTATACTTATTACTTAACTAAGATTTGTAAAATGCTATTCAACTTTCATTCTCCCTCCGCTGTCTCCGGGCGATGAGCGCGCCACCAGCGCTAGTCCCGTTACGATGAGCAAGGCGCCTGCCCACCATCGCACTGATGAGAGCTCGCCGAAGAAACAAATGCCGATGAACCCCTGTGGGATGGGAGATGCATTAGAAGATTAACGCACAGTCGCCATCAGATATATCGGAGCTGTGGAGGTGATCACAAATATCGGTACATGCACTTTATTGCGTCGACAATAAAGGCGTTGTCCGATATTTGTGACCACCTCCACATCTCCGATATATATAATGGCCACTGTACGCTGAATGTTTTTAAATTATTTATCGTAGTAGGCGTTACTTTGCAGACCATATTATTAACTACAATGATGTTGCTTTACTACGCTGCTATTTAAAGTGCTAGTCGATTAGATAACACGTTTAATTTATTACGTATTTTTTGTATATATTAATGTTTCCAATCTTTCGACGCAAAAATAAATCTGCAATTAAGTATAACAAACTACAACCAATACTAAAACTCGACGCGTGGTTCGCTTCTAAAAGTGGCATCTTCAGGCAAAAATGGAAACAGTGTAGTCGGACTTTTAAAGCTTTAGTAGTTGCCACGGTTCGTCAGAGCCTGGGGTCCGCTTGGCGCTAATCCCAGGATTTGGTGTAAGCACTAGTTTACCAAAGCGACTGCCATCTGACCTTCCAACCCAGAGGGCAAACTAGGCCTTATTAGGATTACTCCGGTTTCCTCACGAGGTTTTCTTTCACCGAAAAGCGACTGGTAAATATCAAATGATATCTTGTACATAGGTAAATAAGTTCCGAAAAACTCATTGGTACAAGCCGGAATTTGAACCTGCGACCTCCGGATTGTAAGTCGCACGCTCTTCCCGCTAGGCCACCAGCGCTATAAAGCTTAAGTAGTATCTACCTATATATACCTATAAAGTCTTCAAGAAGTGTTAAAGAAGTAATCAGTGAAAAATTAAAAGTAAATTATTCCTAAAGTAAAAAGAATACCTAAGTAAGATGCTTTAATAACTTAAAAATACCCACACTATTTGTGTATAAGGGAAAGACTGAAATTTCATATACTCCTCCGACTAGTTCTTATATTGGGAGCGCCTGCTGTGACTTTCAGAGATTGCGGATTTTTACGACCCTGTTTGTCTTTGTAGATTAGTTAGACCGCAAGTCAAAACCACACGAGTAACTTTCAAATCAATAACGCGAGGCTGCCCCGACGGACCCGTTCAGTCCGCAAACAAAAATAAGTAGTTTATCTCTGATATTACAGGATTCATTCTGATTAGAGTAATATGATTGTCTTTTGTATTTTGGCGTGGGTCTAGTGCACGGATAGGTACCATACTTAATTATTTATTTCCAAAATTGTCGCCTATGTCTAGGAATTTGATTTGCTTATATTAATATAACATAATTATATGATTGCAAAGGTCTTATGTTATGTAATGAGAGCGCTGGTGGCCTAGCAGTAAGGGCGTGCGACTTGCAATCCGGAGGTCGCAGGTTCAAACCCCGGCTTGTACCAATGAATTTCTCGGAACTGATGTACGAAATAGGTATCATTTACCGCTTTTCGGTGAAGGAAAACATCGTGAGGAAACTGGACTTATCCCAATAAGGCCTAGATAGTATACTATCCTCTGGGTTGGAAGGTCAGATGGCAGTCGCTTTCGTAAAACTAGTGACTACGCCAAATCCTGGGTTTAGTTGCCAAATGGACCTCAGGCTCCCATGAGCCGTGGCAAAATGCCGGGACAACGCGAGGAAGATTATGAACGAAAGTCTTATGTTAGTACTTTCGCAGTTAAAAATATCGATACGACCATAGCGCCAAAATATGTATACCGGTACAAGTAACTTAACATGAGACCATAAGAGCCATGAATGTAAGTACCTATACATATTTTGGAACTTTGATCGTAACGATATCTTTGACCTTGACTGTATAGTCAACCAATTTGATTTCCAGGCCACTTAGAATCTTGTCACAGTGACGTTAATAAGAGATCTATAAGAGATCTATTACGTCTTTTATATACATTTTCACTGTGACAAGGAACGAAGTGGCCTATAAATCAAATTGGTTGACTGTACATATCGAAAGTTCATTTTCTTCAGTTCAAATAGTAGCAGTCAAAGTGCTTAAATACATACATCGGTAAAGATCTACTTGTACAGTCGCCATCAGATATATCGGAGCTGTGGAGGGCACATATATCGGAACATGCACTTTATCACCTTGACAATAGAGGCGTTGTTCAGATAGTTGTGACCACCTCCACAGCTCCGATATATCTGATGTCGACTGTACCTATCGCAGTAATGTGTAACGATATATTTGGCAATATCGACAGCTATTACTGCTTGATTGCGTTGAGAAACTACTCATTTTACTTAGGTCAACCGCGCTGGCACATAAATGGCGCGATATTATCTCAAGACGAGATAGTCTACCCGTCCCACTTTAACTGATATAGTTAGGAAAGGACGGCTAGCCTATCTCGCCGCGAGTTTCTGAGCGCCCATCATGTGCCGTCTAGAGTATAACAGTAGTGGTTGGAACGAGATTAGAATCACGATAAGTGCTGGTCCATATCTGTATCGAGATTGTCACAAGTCACAAACAGTCGACGGGCGAAGGTTAGGACGTGGAGGCGATGTGCAAAAGGACAATTTCAATAAATCGTGACATCGGTAAAAGATTGAAAAGCTGTCATTGAATAATGTTCAACAACGGATTAGCCGATAGTTGATAGAAACTAAACTGATAGTGTTACTTTATCTACATGTATGTATAGTCAACCAATTTGATTTCTAGGCCACTTCGAACCTTGTCACAGTGACGTTAATAAGAGATCTTTTGCGTCTTTCATATAGATTTTCACTGTGATAAGGAACAAAGTGGCCTATAAATCAAATTGGTTGACTTTACATACCTGCAATGAAAGTTCTTTATTGTAATAGGGTTGTATATCTTACTAGGGTAATTTATAAACGGTAATTTATTCTGAATTAAATAGTTTATTTTCGAGACTAGGTTTTTTACTTGACACTCGCTAAAAATTCGACCCATGTTTTAGTTTTGCGACAGTCCGTCAAAACTAACATGCTTAACTGACAAAAAGCATCAGATACTTTATTTTACCATTCAAATTCATTCATTCAAAAGGCTGAAAAAAAAGTTTTTGAAGATACCCATGTGAGCGCTTGCAATACCTTCACATAATATATATTCATCACACTTGCAGCACCTGCGACTCAACCACGACAAACAATATTCATGAATTTCAGACGATTGTCTCTGTCACTCTCATAATGCCTTATCCATACTTACTGACTATGTAAGGAATGATAAGTAAATAAATTAAACACCAATAAATAAATACCGATAGAACATAGCTGGAGGCTGCAGAGATGACTGTAGGGGCTGCAGAGTTGTCCGCAGCATCAAGAGAGTGCAGGTAGTAACGGCAGCCCCATGTGTTGACCAAGACCATCAGCATTAACAGGCAGGCCCATATCACATAGCCTTCTCCCTAAAGAAATGATTTAAAAAGTTTAAGAAAAAAATTATGGTGTCCCATTACCGCCAGGCATATATTTCTTTACTGCATACCCAAATGTTGAGCCTTGATTGTAGCTGGTCAGTCATAGTAAAATGTGACTTAGTGGTCCAATCAAAAGATTTACTGGGTGGAATCTTGTATCTTTGGTCATGTCCACAGGAAAGTTGTGACAGAAATTAAGTTTTTCACCCATATGAGTGATTCTATAAGCTCAGATGTATTTATATCCTATATTTTTATATGGATTGCATTTGGTAATTACAGCCTGTTCCAATTCCCATAAATCTATATATTCATCATCATACAGCCAAAGGACTTCCACTGTTGGACATAGGCCTCCCCCAAAGCGACCCACAGTGACCGGTTTTGCGCCACCTGCATCCAGTGAATTCCCGGGATCTTTACCAGGTTGTGGTATATAATTATATGAACCAAAAAGAGGATGTTATTTATAAATGTATAACTTAAGAATGGCTAGATCGATTTTGATAATACTTAATTTTTTATATTCGTTCCCTCCCAAATTATCAGAATTATTTAATTATCTAAAATAGATAGAACAATTATAGCAACAAATTTAATTCATTACTTACAACTATGCTTTCTGTGCCAGTTAATTTTCCAATGGTACTTCCAATGGATGCCCACGTACCCGCCATAAATGCTTCATATAACATGCTTTTTTCTTGTAAGGAAATTAAAAAAAATAATGCAATACAATAATGAATAATCGTATTATAAGTTATTATTTACTATTTACATTTTGTTTTGGTAAACATTTGACAATTGAATTGAATTGACAACTGACTCGAGAGCCGTGGTCCGAATGACGCTCACACTGCTCACGGAGCTGACAGCTGCGGCGCTACCGCGACCAACGATATTCGTAAATTTCGGACGATTGTCTGTCACTCTCATGACACCCTTCATAGATATACTATCATATTATAAACCTTAATAAGATGCATATAAAGCACGTTTCACTTATTGGTATTTTTCACAGGGCTTATTCCAGTTATACTAAAAATTCCTTGACACCCTTAATTGGAGTAAAAGAGAAAGATGTCCGTAATATACGAACTTCGACGTTCGTGGTCCGAACAAGTAAAATTAGAGATTTATTTGACTTTTTTTTTTTAAACAAGAAATATACAAAAAAAGGATTTTAGAAAAACTTTTATAAGGCAACCCTACCCCGATGACAGATGTCATTGCGGTCATTCGGTTCGATTCGATTCGCTCCTCGCTCGTCCCGACTTTTTGCGAATTGAAATCTTAAATTCTTCAAGCTTGTCATTCGTTTGACTACGATAGGCACGTCACGTACACTATAATATTTTCCGAACGCTATATTTCCTTAATAGTAAATTTGTATAATAATTTAGTATTTGTATATTAACTTAGTGGTTACCTACTTCTTCAATTGCTGAAGATAATCTCCATAGCCTCGCAGTAAAACTGATATTTGATTTATACAAGCACTATACGGAAGAAGTCAATCGTCGGGAATATTTGACCGCAACTAGTGAAAATGAATACCCTTAAGAGTGGCGATAGTGTGTTAGTTATTTGGAAAGGTAGCGACCAAAACGAACTGAGCAAAATAGTAGCTGACATTCAAAAGGCGACCAACAGTGGCCCTGTCGTTCTTGAAAATTCGGAAATGATTACAGAAAGTAAGTTTCTTTGTTAAAACATATCCTGCTTAGCTTTATGTCATTAGGTACAGCATATTAACTGTATCATATTATATTGTTGAAATTTTTTACGAGGCTATAAACGGTTGTAACCAAGTTTATCGTTAGGTATTTTTGTGGTTTAGAATTTAGAACCTTCTTTGAGCTATTATTCTAAGTTTCAAGCTCAGATAGAATTTGTACTTGTATAGATGCATAGGGACTTAGAAGGTTAAACTATATTCTAAACTAATTGGTTAGGCTTTCATAGAGTATTCAACTATCTTGTTAGAATTATAACTCCAAATAATATATTTTCAGCTAAGTGATGTTTTATAATTTATTGCAGCATGCTTAGTGAAGGAACCCATATCAGATGCTATAATTTTTTTTAATAATATTGTGTAACTTTTATGTGTTCATAGAGGGGTATGAAATAAATTGTTTAATAATTTTCAGCATCACGGCCACAATCATCGTTTGACGTCATACTCTCAAACCTCATTCCTCCACATTCCGTCAGCCATAATGACAGTCTCTTAGCGACATTGATCAAACTTCTCAAGCCCAGTTGTAAATTGGTGGTGAAAGATACTTCAGACATCAACACAATACTTAAGTTAAATGGGTTCCTGAATGTGAGACATACTGATGGTGTCTATACAGCAGAGAAGCCTAAATTTGAGGTATGACTATGCTACAATTATAATTAAATTAGTTTTCCATAGTTTGAAAAAGTTTTCTTGTTGAATCCTAAGGAATTTATTTTTCTTTTTTCTTCATAATTTATCCTTATAAAAATCCTTAATTGATTAATCAATGGTAATTGCTTACCATTAGGCGGGCCGTATGCTTGTTTGCCACCGTCATTGTATACTAAAAAAAACAATGCTTTTAGAAGTTCTATAAGTTGTGTCTCTGATACTTAATGAATGCCATAGAATTGAAGATTTAAATAAAACATCTATTCTATTATTTATATAATAAAATTTATGTTTTATTCAAATCATTAAAATTACAAAATACAGAATATTATGACTGAGCAGTGCTGCATTTTGCAAACCTGCATTGTCAGCATAGTATAAACAGTACTTGTTTCAAAATTCCAGGTTGGATCCAAAGCACAACTTAAACTTGGCAGCAAGCCAGCAGTGTGGAAACTGGATGACACTGTAGAGGCTGCATGGACTGGAGGCAATGATGATGAGATCATTGACTCCAACCAGCTGCTTGATGAGGATGACCTTAAGAAACCGGACAAAGAATCATTAAGAGGTGAGGTCTGGTCATCTATAGGTGTTTGAAACAGGGATTGTTACGGATTTTACTAAAAATCTAAATGCTGCCGTTATTTCCTAAATTTCATTCATATCCTTAAAAGGTGTAAGAATATGAAAGAAAAACGTGTATGAAATATGAATGAAAAGGTAAGGAAAATAAATAATTAAATGATACTGGTATTTGTTGTGTTTTGAAACGCGTAAACATCATTACGACAAATTCATAGAAAATTTATATTGAAGAAAATATTTAATTTGTAAGTAATAGTGATTTTTTGGTTGATTTTTATACTTTTAGGTTAACTAAATTTAAAACTTATTTTTATTTATCAGTCAAGTAACTATAGAATATAAAAATATATTCTAAAAATAATAATATAATATGTAGAAAATATAATAAAATATAATAAAATTGCACATTCAAATAAAACAAAACTAGTAATGGTAGTTACGTACATCTGATTTGATAATGATAGTGCGGATAAACATCGAGGTTTTGTGTTCCAAGTGGCGCGGCTCGTAGAGGTTTTGTGTTGCGAGTTGGCTGAACGCCGTTACGTATGAATGACGCGGCGATACAATTCATAGTCTTTCTTTACAGGTGTTAGATTTTTAAAGTGAACTCTAATACAAAGCATTAGAGGTTATTTTCGTTATGTTGTGTTATTTGCGTAATCGTAGAAGTCGGTGACTTCATTGAATTGATACAAAGTAAACCATTCAATACCATTGACTATTGTTATAGTGTGTATGTTGGTATAGTTAGGTACTATAGGTATAGTCAGATATAGATATTTATGGACTGCAAATACAATAAAGAATATTAAAAAAAAAAACCTATTTTTGACAGTGTGTGATAATAGTATTTTATGCAACAGTTGTATAAGAGGGGTCAAAAAACGCGAGTGGCGTGGGTAACAATGTGAGCCGAAGGCGAACATCGTTAATACATACGCCATGAGCATTTTTTGACTACTTATACAACGTTGGATACAATACTTTTTCTATGAGTAGGCAATATTAAATAAAATACTAAAATTAATAGTGACTCAAACTACGAAAAATAAATTACCGGGAAAGGCGGGAAAACGTAAAAATAAGCGAGTGATGTCTATGGTTGTTTTTTTAAACGTTCACCTTCCAATAGTGATAATACCAGAAAAGATTGTCTTCGGTTGCCGCGATAATTAGTTAATTACTCATGAAATAAAACAACTAAAACGGATTAAATCGCGTATACTAATTTAAACTTCATCCCGACGTTTCGAACCCTTTAGCAGCGTTCGTGGTCGTGGAATCGAACCTGTCAATATTATTTATACGGCTGATAATGATGATGAACAATGTATTCATGACTCCATGAATTTACGTTTCATATCATCAACAATACCAAACGAAAACATTTTCAGATTTTCACCTAACATTGTTTACAAGACTTCGACCAGATTCGATTCCCGGTTATGTATGAGAGATTTAAAAAAAGTTGGAATGCCATTATTATTAAATCTGAAATCGTAGCCATGGTTCCTAAGAACAGATTTCGCTATCTCTCATAGTTTCTGACTTCCCCCTACTGACCCATTTGGATTGATCACCCGGTATAATATAAAAATACTTAAATACAAAAAAATTATGATATTTTTTCTATTTTAGATTAATTCTAGTCATATATTTTTATTTCTATCCGTCAATATTTTAACTACGTGTTCCAGTGTGCGCGACGACGGGCAAACGGAAGGCGTGCGCTGATTGCTCGTGTGGTCTAGCGGAGGAACTCAACGGACAGGTCAAGGACACACCCAAGTCCTCTTGTGGAAGTGTAAGTTATTAATAATATCTAAGTACGGGACTACACCCCGTTATATTATGCTAAGTTTAAGGGCAAGTGATTGGGCAATTACGATAATCTAAGTCGATTAAAAATGAAGTTAAATTACTCACTCAATAACATGTTAAAAGATCCTGGGGCCGATTTTTGAAATAGTCACCAAGTAATTTCCATAGAGAATTAATGAGAATCGATGAAGATTACTCTGTGACTATTATTAAAGTAAATTAATATTTACTAAGAAATGTGTTTCTTGTTTATTTCGATAAGTCAGAAAGTCAACAACATAAAACAATAAACTCATAGCAACCATATATAATCATAGACTAAAGAACTTGCAGATGTACATCCTTTAATAACTATTTCAAAAATCGGACCCCAAATTGACGATATACGATATTTATAATTGTCACCCTCTGATCTTATTAAAGGATTATTTGAGGAATGAATGAGTTATCTCTCAGGCTTGCACTAAAGAAGAATTTTAGTTTGCCAAATAACTTTTACCTATAGGTAAATATGAATCGACTAATTATGTGAAGCAACATCACTGTTTTAACTTGCCCTCAAAATGAGCGTTAGATAACGGGGTGTGGTGGTAAGGATAACGTTTACATGACTCTAAAATTATTCAATAACTCAATCTTACCTGATATTCTATGGTCAAGTCTATTACCACAATATTTTTACAAATAAGTAAATTCGTGGAGGTTTAATATTTACGGATAGTAGTTAACTACCTACATCAGGTAGTTATGAACAACGTAAAAATTTAATAAATTCTTGAAAATATTTGATGCGAACCAACATAGGTACCTATAAATACTGAAATACAAATAACGTCTATATCCAAGTAACAATTAGTATCCTTGATAAAAACGATAGAATTGACTTTGTCGGGATTCAAACTCATAGCGTCTAGCTTCTTAGGTAATCTCACTATCGAATAGACTAGGGTGTCGGCGCTAGTAATGGACAAGTAACCAATCATGAACATTCAAGTCAAGTGTTGTGCATTTGTTGGTACATATTCAATTTATTACGTTGGGTTTTGTATTAAGAACTAAGTGTCCATCATTGGTGCCTGTCAGCTTAAAGTGTCCAACATTGGTGCCATCGTCCTAAGCCATTTATAATATTATGTTGTTGTACTTGCAGTGTTACCTGGGCGACGCGTTCCGCTGCGCCACCTGCCCTTACCTCGGCATGCCAGCCTTCAAGCCCGGGGAGAAAGTGCTGCTGGACCTTAAGTCCGACATTTGAGGATGGCGATAATATTGTTGTGATTATTGATAATAAACTTTTTGTAAGTACCTATTTGTTTATTTTATCATTACTTTATTTAATATCTGAATCTGCGTATTAGTATTTTGTGTCGCTTATTTACTTCAAATAATTCATCTCAAAGTTGTTGTATTTATGGCTCAAGTTTTTGCGTCGTTGCATATACTGATGTATGTAATATAATGCACGCAATATCTTTAGAAATTATAGCTTATGTTTTATTCCTATGTATAAGCCTCATTATAGTAGAATTTAATTTAAATCCATCCAGTAGTTTTATTGTGCAAGAGTAAGTTAAAATTACGGCGGACAGTGGACTGACAAATGTCTGCTGCCACTTCGAGAAAGCAATAAAGAAATAAGTAGATTATTTCTAAAATTTCATAAATTACATAAACTTTTCTTGGTGTTCAGTCTTGGTGATAACGTTTGTTTCGGCAAAAATAACCAATTACTATCAACAAAGTAAATACACATAAATTAAATAACGCAGTTCATTTATGTTGCAAACGATTATTTGCGACTAGTTCACAATGTAGACTTTTGTTTATTCTCAGTTTAAAACGACCGAATTGATTGTATAAACTGGATTCCGAATACACACGACATCGCATTCCCGCTTTGTTTTTGCATGTCTGGAGCAGGTTACGTAATTCGTGTTTATTTATTACGTACGTCAAGTCAATTTCATCAGTAAAATAGTGACAATTCGTCCACCGATTTGTAGCGGGCACTGAGATTGATTCCTATTTGTTAAACTGCAATAACAACTTGTAATAATAACTTGAATATTCATAGTCAAATACAGCAACCAAAGTAGCTTTCAGTCTCTATAACTAGAGTTGATACAAGCGTATACCTAAGAAAGACGGAATATATGGAATGCGACTTATTTAAAAACACATTTCACAATGGTTGATAGCATACCATAGCTAGTCTACTAATTTAGTTGGTTTATTTGTTGCCCTGTTGTCTAAGCAATAGTGGATAATATATGATTATGTTGTGCTTAGGGCCTTTAACCTCGTAAGACCCACTGTGCATTACAATGTACACTCCCTTTAAATGGAGTTTAAATCTTTTAAAAAAGGAAAATAGAGTACAATTTCTTTTGTTTCATTAGTTTTCGTACAAAACAAAATTCTACCCTATTCACTGCACAGTAAGATTGGTTTTAACTATTAAATATTTTAGTATGGTGGGCGTTACGAGGTTAAGTAGCATTAATTACAATATGAGACTGACAAGGCGGATGAGACTAGCGCCTCTGTCATACCTTTTGTAAGTTTTTTTTTTTTTTTTTTTTATGACATAGGCGGCAAACGAGCAGACGGATTGCCTGGTGTTAAGCAATTACCGTCGCCCATGGGCACCCGCAACACCAGGGGAGTCACAAGCGCGTTGCCGGCCTTTAAGGGGGGTTGGAGCTCTGGGAACCTTACTCACCATCAGGAACACAACACTACATACCTGAAAGGTAGCAGTGCTATTATGGCTGTGGTCTTCTGTAAGGAGGAGGTACTTCCCCAGTTGGGCTGCCCCAGATTCAAGCGTGATGGTCAACGCTGTGCCCTACCTCTCATTGTTGGACGTAGTTTAAGGACATACCCGGGTCCAATAAATCATCGGGGAGTTTAATAAGATCATCCCGTTTTATTTAGTTTAAATGGTTTACACGAAGACTGCTGTAGATATTGGCGCCCATGATATGCCAGATCTGACGATTTAAAGCTTTCTCATCACATATTGACGCGGGTAACCCACGTTTTATAAGTAGAGTATTGCTCGACATGTGTGGCTTCATAACGAGGAGCATAATCATAAGACTTTCGCGTTGGCTGACCGACGAAGACTGCTTTCTCATCACACTAGACTTGGGCTGATAGACAATTGTTTTACGAGTAGTATTAATCGATTCCTTTTTGTTGTTTGGATCAAACGCCACTTTGGGACCGATTGCGAAAAAACTACCTGAAAAGTAGCAAATGAGAGTCGATGTCTTACATTTTCACTTTCTGTCCGAAAAACGCCTTACGCGATAAATAAGCTAAGGAATGGAATTGGCTCCCTTCGTCTGGTTTCCCGGAAATATATAATTTGGGTCTCTTCAAGGCAAGAGTGAATAGGCTGTTACTGAACCAACGTGCTACACCCTCGACCTCGTCGTCACTTACCATCATCTCATAAAATAATACATAACATAACTGAGACGTCACTGTCAGAGAAAGTGGAAGGTAGACCCCCCCTCATTATAACCTTTCCTCCAAGTTATGGTATACTTACGTCGTTGAAATAGGGTTTCTACTATAGGTTCTGTAGGAGATTGAAAGAAAACGCACTCATAGCAAATATTCAGTTATACATATTTTCTCTTCTTTTTACAAACAGTTAACTTATTTTAACACATCTCTGTTTATAACATTTTCCATTTACATAATCTGAAATATTACTCACTCCGCTATACAATAAAATATACATATATATTTTGCCATTCATCATATAATTATATAACAATTTTATATTTATTTTTCTATTAGATAAATGACACAACTTCTCCAGTAAAAGCATCTATCTGTATTTCTATATTATTTTAAAAAGAAACTCCTAGGTGAATTTGTAACAAATAATTATATCTATCAAAGTTGTTTTGACATTTTCCACACAATATCTAAACCTGTTTGTGGTTAAGTTGAATGTCATGTCAATTTCAAGCGATAATTAAGAATATGTTAATCATGGTAATAAATAACATATATAAAGATAGATATTTCTTAATTGGGTAATCGTTAACTTGACCAAAACAGCTCAATACGATAATAGAAATCTGTAAGATGGCACAGCTTGTGTCGGAAGTACTTGTTAGTTGGGAAGGTCTCTTGTAACTAATCGTATGATGATCTGTGAAAACCATAGGCTTCTATTCGACACGCACAAACTCCCATCCCCAAATCGGTAATGTAAATAATTAAAGATTACGGTGCACTGATATTTCTTTAAGTAAAACATGTCTTGTATTTTTGATGAGTACCGTCTGTATGTACTATTAACCTCTAATCGCCCAGAGATGAAAAATTTGCTAGGCCAAATGCAACTATGATTTGTTATAATTAAAATTCAAAATGGTATTCAATGAGCGGGTCTAGCGGGCGGCTAGAGGATAATGATTTTGTATATCACACTGTTACTTGTACTCCACAAGTAACAGTGTGATATATGAAATGATAGAAGTCTGTGCGTATGAAATAAATCCCGATAACCCTTTCGCCGCCAATGCCTTGAACGCCTTAGGTACATATCATGTAACCTTCAAATAAATTCATTTAAAGATTTTTTTTTTACCTTTAAGGCTTCCTACAATATAACCTTACGCTGGCGAATGGGTTAACCGTATTGGCAACAATGAAAGTAGAACTATTATCTATTGTCACTAATGTAAGGTCGAGTCGATCGTGAACTTACAAAATAAGTCTATCTCTGTCACACACCGACTACTCGCAAAGTGTATCAATAACTTGATGCTACAGCGCCAAGATAGATAGAGATATTAGCAATTATTTCTACGTTTTATTTCTATTTCATTTAAATCCCAACACTTGAACCATTTATTCAAGTGAATATAATAATTTTACTATTTTTTGGAATTAGAAAGAATTAATGTAGATATGTTATTGTCAAGTGAATGTTACAGAAATAAAACGTAAATAAACATAACGATTTATATAATTTCCTGATATTGTCACGCGTATTATCATAAAAAACACTCGTGACATAATTATTTAATCATACAGGATCAAAGTGTCTGTTTACTCACTATAGTTTATATTGAAGAGTTGAAAATAACAAGTTCTAATGATTTTACATCGTAAAAGTCCAGAAACTTTGACCTTGTTTACAACAATGAGCAGAGCGGGCATGACTTGAAACTTGATTCAGCTGGGGCTGGGGCTCGGTACCGCGAACATCGAAATTCGTATATTTCGAGCATATTTCTCTTTTACTCCAATTAAAGGCGTCATGAGATTGACAGAGACAGTTGTCCGAAATTTACGAATATCATGTTTCGCGGTAGCGCCCCTGTAGTCGACAGTGCGTTCATGCTGCTATGACGCCATTATTGACTGATCAAGCAAACTTCGTCCTAGTGTAAACGTGCCCTCTCTATCATGTAGTATTATGGAAATTTGAAAACCTGTTCCCCAAAGATATCAAATCATATTGCTCAAGTTTGATTGCCTGGTGTATTATTTACTGTTTCTCGCGTACATATAGTATTTGGATAGGTATTGTATGATAGTATTTCATGTATTTGTAAGATGATGGAAAAATATAACTTTCTTGACAGCATTGGTTCTAAAAATGTTGTTAAAACTACTCCATATAAAGTAATTATTGGTTGTACAATTGTTAAAATCGATTTAGTATATCTAATTTACATTGGCTTGCAATTTATAATACATTGAACATACATTTGTAGTTCGAGGGAACTAAAATCTGAAGTTGATTAGGAATACAGATTGGTACATTTTATTCGTATTTTAGTTGTGGAAGAACTTTGATTCTGCCATTGTAAATTCAACGTTTCGGGCCATTAATATCGTCAGAATGTAGGTATCGCGCTTAATACGTCAACGAAATCATTTTGTTTATAGCACCCTTCATTGAAATTATGTTAATACTTTCTGAATTGAAAAATTTGGGAAATAATACTTTTTGTAAGAATTTTTGTACTAATCGAGTCGAGCGACTTTGGAAGAGGAGCGCCGCGCGTCGCGCCGGAGCGCCCGTTTACAAAATAAATGCTCCTTCCTATCATAATTTAAGTAATATCTTCAAAGAAACTACTATCCCACAACATTCAGTAAAGCGTCCCAGTCTTTTTATAAGTTTATTTTCATCAAATTGAGATCTTGTTTAGACTTGTTGGCGACCGGCCGCGGCGCGCGCCGCCCGGTCTAAAGTTTGTGAGGTAGGCTTAGTCATGATCTAATGAAGCGCCTTGTTAGAAAATACCGATTAATAAAATGAGATCTTTCATTACAATTACAAAATATAATAATAAACATGATAAAACTAGAATTACATACATTTTACAACAAATTATTAGCTTTTATCTACGCCGGCTGCCGCCGAGGCCGTGTCTTGGGCACTTGCCGGGCCGGCCACTAATAATTAACATACAATAACAAGCACGTAACATTTACGGTACAATGAAAGAACTACCCCGAGTCCCGCGGGCGGGCCGCCCAGCATGGCAAACATCCTTGTACCCACATCGTTACACCCACTATATACCTACGTATAAGGTATTCGGTTGGCAATCCATGTGAAACTACAGTTCATATTATGCAAATTAAAATAAACCAAATGAAGAACGGTAAATATTCACTTAATAATATTTAAAATTAATTGGATTTTGATATGGCCTTTGCATTTGTCGTTATTTGGTATAACGATATACATATGTATAAAATCACAGACTCTACTTGTTTATGTATTTTGTTTTGTTTCCTTCAGCGAAATTTTTGAGTATACGACATTTATATAGCTCCTTAACAATTACGCACTTAGTACTCTAAAACATATATTTCCTTTATTCAAGCAATACTTCATATCTACTCTGACCAATAACTACAAAATATCACAGACTGTGTGTTTATTATGTATACAACAATCTTCTCATAGAAAAGTTATGTGTATTACACATGGACGTCTAAAAACAATAGAGATGACATCTAACAACGTCAATATATAGATACATATATATTTTTATTTTTAGAATAGATATTTAATGTATAACACGATCAAATTATTTGTCAGATAAATTAGCCACCTTCTCTAAGTTCGGTCCTCACCCTCTACTGCCGATAGGGGAAGTGTGTAGCAGGGCTTGATGGTTGTCTGCAGCGAGCCGGGATATGTCTGTCACAACCATGGGAGTGGGCCACGTTTGTTCTCGGTGTTACTGCTTTTCTACCAGAATTTCATGTACTTATATGATATCCACCGATTAGAAATGGATTTAGCGCTTAGAGTTTACTCTCAACACTACGCCGGCTGGTTCGAATGGATACGGTAGTAAAATATTTTAGTAATTCCTTTTTGATCTCGCTAACCCTTTATCTGGATCCATATGTCTGAAAGAGAAGCAGCTTCACTCGACAGTGAGGAAATCCCTCCTCACACAAAACGTAAGCCCTTGGATTCCCTACCAAACATTCATTGTACCTTTGTTTAACATAATATGCAATGCCGTCTCGACGGACTGGCGATTTTAAATCTCATTTTTTATCACAAAATCTAACCTACTATAAGATCTGGTAGAAACTTACACATTGTTATTTTTGTGCTCATTAAGTTTTTCGGTTCTCACTCCAATATTTTTTAAACTAAAAACAGTTGATTAATGATTTGTGTCTGTAATTGATACGTGCAAAAATATTTTTATGCTCTCGTACGCATCGCGCAAACGTTCGTTCACATATTTGTGATACATTTAGTTAGTCATGGAGTGTAACATTGAACGTTGACCTAAATATCATAATTACATACATATTTACATTGTCGTACACATACGCGACAGAAGCACCCGACAGTTAAAAGCACCTAGAGTTCTCGATAGTATGCGGACGGCCGCGGCCGCACGCGCGCCGACACGCGACTCACTCACTGGGTATCGTCACTATCCACGTGAGAGTATTGCGAAGCTGGTTCATTAGATAGCAAGAAGATGAAGCGTTCGATCACTAATTCAGCTCACAATCCGCGTTGACTACGAGAAGAAACGAACTAAACGATAGTTTTACAGCAATCACGACGCTTCAGCGTTTCTTTGGAGGAGGGCGGTCGTCTTCGAGCACGTCTGATGCGGACCACCGCCGCTTACGAGCGTCTTCTTTAACGCTGAGGTTTTCCGGGTGCGTCTGAGGAGGCGCGGAAGAAGGGTGCGCGGGGAGGGACGCGGTGGCGTGCTTCCTGGCGACGAGGGACACGCACACATCGCCTACTTGGAGTCGTTGCACGCGCAGCCCGTACCGCGCCAGCGTGCGCTCCGGCTTGCAGGACGCCCAGCCACGCCCGTACACGAAGAACGGGTGGTCTACGGTCGAGTCTAACTCCACCTGAAAATTAAAAAAATATATTTATCATACCATGACTTCAAACTCTGAAACAACCAGGCACATGTATCTATCATGGACTAAGTGATTGGACGTCTAAACCAAATTAAAGTTTTTTTGTCATCGTTTTGACTCGTTAAACCTTTTAACATATCTAACCAGCTGTTTCTTAGATATTATCAAAATATATGAGCTATTAAAGTACCTGTGCCCTATTTCTATCGTACGTCAGCGTGAGCGCGAGCCGGTCGCCTCGCTCGTCAAGCCGTAGCAGCGTGCACTGAGTCAGCGCGAGGTCTCCACTGTGTTCCGCGCTCATCACGAAGTCCTCTGTCCTCATTTCTTCCACGCGTCGGAGCGACCCGTCTTCGAGTCGGATGAGGGCGCCGCGGCAGAAATACGCTGCAGGCGCACCGCGCTCGGGTGACATTGGCGGCTCCTGGAATTAATACATAAATAAATTATAATATGGTTTAACAGTGGGGCTACTTCTACGGATAGATATCTACGAATATTTGGCAGCAGCAAAGCGGAAAGAAAAGAATTTGTGGCAGTTTTGTGAGTTGGCTTAGCATCATGAGTTTTTTGGACCGATGACAAACATGAAGGCGCCTTAAGGGTTGCCAAAATTGTGTAGACTTAATTAATTCATACGCTGTGTGGCAAATTATACCAGAAAGCAATAGATACTTACATCTCTGTGAACGGGAGGTAAAGGCGCTGGCGCAGATACTGGTGGCGAGTGGGACGCCGGGGCCGGCGGCACGAAGCCCGACGTGGGCCGGTGCAGGGGATAGTTGGCCGGCGACTGCGGCGCCCGCGTCCGGTACAGGTTGTACGCGTACGACGGGTGAGGAAGAAATGTCGGGTAATTCGGGAAGGATGGAGACTGAGGGGTCGGCGGAGCGGGCATGTCCCTCGGGCGGCGCTGCGCGTAGCGCGCGTAGGGCCTCGGCGGCGGCGCGAGGAACTCGGGCGTCATGCCGGCCGGCGGCGGCGGCGGGTACAGCCCCAGCGGCCCGAGCTGCCCCAGCTGGGCCAGCGCCTCGCCGGGGAGCCTCGCCGAGATCATCGGACGCGCTGAAACAACGAATACATCATGTTACATTACGAACAAATACATCGGCAATATTACCTCAGTAGGTATCAGGTATCTGATACTTTTTTCTTACATTTTTATCAAGTTTCAAACATTGTTATTTAAAGCATTTCCATTCCATACAAGTAATAATACATACAGCATTTTGTACTAGATTCTCCGAAAGAGGGAACTGCTCATACAATGTTGTCTCAGATCAAGATACTAAAGGCCAACCAGCCAGAGCAAAGTTCAACTTTGCTATGAACTAAAACACATACACACAATGCACTTAAGTACTACAACTAACGATAACGAAGAAATACTTTAAAGTTAAATTTTGTAACAGAAAACTATACTTTACACATTTCAAAATATATTCGACGGGAATCAAAATGAAACAATTTGAATCATCACGAAACAAAAATACTTAAGACCACTATAAAACTCGCCAAACAAACTATTTCAAACTTTATTAGACGCAGTGAAAGGAGATATAACAACTTATTTACACTCAATAAAAACAGCATTATAAAGTAGTTACGATGCGTCTGTTCGGTTATCGCAGCTTTCAAGTTCTATATTTATAAAACTTACATTTATAGGTGCGTTAAATTACGAACATACAACATCTGTTAGATCCTTGAGTGTACACGAGATAAGAATGTGGGGCGGCGCGTCAGCGGTATAAATAGCTTATTCACGTAAAAGTTTAATTCAGTATGCAAGGCGGGCCTCGATGAGTTGTAATCTCTTTACTCTTAGGGTGCCTTTGTTCCTAATCAAACTGTTGTCTTGTCTTACTGGTTTTACAACAGAAAAGGTACCCACTGAACAAGTTGATTAATTCTATAACGCTCGTTGACGAATTAGAGCCGTATTTAGATAGGTTATTAGTTATCCAAGAATATGGTAAACAGTTAAGTTATAGATGAAACAGGTACTGTTATTGTTTTGTTTGTGCTTGGTAATTTAATGTAACATACATGCTCATGTTCAGGATACATCACACCTAATATTTTCTGTGAAAGTGCAGTAAGCGACTCATGTCAACCTAAAACTTTATTTTTAAATTGTCATCTCAAAGTGTCAGTAAACTTATTAATTTAACATGTACATATGTATACAAGACAGTCCAAGTGACTCAACGAAAAGCAAGACCGGTTGTATAACCGGTATCAAAGGAGCGCTTCGTCGATAACCATAAATTCCCGGAATCACTCGTGTATCACACGACCTTAATAAAATTCAGGTATAGGAGATAAACATCCATCTAACGAAAGCTGAGAAATAAAGGATCTCATTAATACAATCAAGGAGTGGTAAGAACGCATTCCCTCACGGCGATAATTCGAAGAACAAAGATGCAGTCGTCCGCACCTGCGCAAACAAACAGATCTCGTACTCTTGTGTGTTGTGTGCCTATTGTGTGTTTACAATACGGTGGCAGGGACTATATATATGCGTTCCCTCTTGGAAACCGGTTTGCGTTTAAGTACTTATTTGTTGAAAAATCGTAAGAAAAGTAAGTAATGGGATGTGTTAGAGCGCCTTTAGTGGTTTTACCGGTATGGCTTAGAATTCTGGTACATATCAACATACGTTCGTAAGCTACAGTCATAAGGAAGTTGATAACAACTAACCCTTGTCCTTAATTTAGCCGTCTATAAAGTTTTCTGCGTTCCAAGGCAATACAAAGCCCTACTATCCCTTTCCTGACAATGCCTGTAAAAGCACGTGTTACGTAACAGAGTTTTCCGTTTAACGTTGGGTTTATAGAGAACCTTTTTAAGTAGGCATAGGCATCCATTACTTGCAGCGTGCGTGCCTATAATGCTTTAGCATTAGGGAAACTGACAAACGATTGTAGCCAAAATGTAGGACTGCAGGCTTACTTACGCTACCCGACTAGATGTTTGCTAGACCTTTCCGGTTTTACGACTACAACTCCCTGTAGTTAAGATGTTATCATTTCCCCTAAGCCTTCGCTTACGTAACTATCAGAAAGCGCTCCTTGACTCATAGGTAACTTACTGGGCATACTATTAAAATAGCTTTCTCCCCTATATCAGGCTACAGTGTAATAATTTATTTATCCAGTCACTAGTTCTCTTTTCTCTTTTAAGTAATTTGAATTCTAGCCAGCGGTACCTACTTTCTAGACTTAGTCACGAAATAAATGACCTTGATGGATTAGACACTATTAGAAGAAACCTAAAGAAACTGAGTTCTCAAGGATTGTTTAGCAATATTTAATTCTATTAATAAATGCAACAAAAAACGATTTGCATATTGTTCAAGTATTACGTGAGGATACCCTGTTGCTAAGGCAGCAGAAAATGCTATATTATAAAACGGGTTCTCGTTTTTGTTAAAATTTAAAAGGCATCATGGAGGAAACATCGCAGTTTCATTGTGTGCAAATCTGAGTCACACAGATGCGCTCGTGACTAAGCCGTTAAAAATTCAAGCCAATTAGCTGGTGGGGACCGCAAGGCGGGGTGGACGGACTATTTCCAGATACCTTTCGCAGAACAGCTAATATTTAAAACTCTGAAGCAAGTCTACTAATGTACCGAGATGCTGATGTATCGGGAAAAGTAGCAATTTCTGCTAGAAAGAACTGGAATTTAGTGTACAATTTTCTAGTTTAATATGAAAACTTATATAACATATTGGGCGCTCAGACGTGTAATGCACATCAGCTCGCCTTTACGAGGGTGCCGTGCATGCAATGCTAAATAGAAGGAAAATTTTCTCGGATCCATATGGGACGGTATGGTATACAGAGATACTAATAACAAGTCATTGCTGGTACCTATTAAGTAGGCTTAATGTGGCCTAACAGTAATAAAAAACTATAAGTTATGCTTATTAAGGCAGTCTATATTTTGTGTTGTAAAGTCATCACCTACATCCGGCTTTGTATAGCCTTTCAGATAAGTATTATAAAAGCAGTATCAATGTGTCTCTGGTGGCGTTTTCTCGCAAAGATTATATTTACGACAGACCGCGAAAGCGTACGCTATAGAAAACTCAGCCACCGTTGACCGGCACCAATAAATATCTCGCAGCTTCGGAAATCGTAATAACAGTGTAACACAGCAGCAAGGCCGCGGGTTCGGCGGCCGCCGGCAAAAACTCCGCAATGAATGGCAGCCAAATTCCCAACGATCTGAGTTGCTCATTCCTTTGCTTGCCGACACCGTGGTAAGCCAGCCAGCGCTATAAGCCAGGCAGCTAGCACAAACTTGCAAGTCTGTGGTTATAATTATACTGGTTGCTTGCTGACAATGCGTTGGGTATGCTGGAATAACAGATCTGCGCGAAAACAGATTACATCACCATCGCGGGCGCAGCCAACAATCACCTTTCCATTCAAGCGTAACGCGAGTCGCTAATTGTGCCGAATGCTGCTGCCAGTGACGTTGCAGTCTGTAGATGTTATTAATTAGGTACTCTATGCATCGGGCTCACACATAAACAGTCGTTTGTAAAAGAAACATATTTTATATACATAAGTGTCTGAAAATCCAGATGCCGCACCAGTCACTATTCGCTCACTTATTTTTACTTTATTTCATTAGTGACATTGTAATGCAAAAGTGATGTTATAAACAAGCGCTAAATATATCTTTTTTTTTTATAACTATCCCTCGAAGCTTATGTAAACAGAATGTACCTGTTTACCTAGTATACATGTTTAAAACGTGCGCACACAATGGTTACATTGCGCTAAGTATAAAAATATAGGAGCGCGCGTGCCGGGCGGCGATGGGCGGGTCGATAGGGCGCCGCCCGTAACCTACTTCCGGCGCCCGTGACCTTGCGCCGCCATTCACGCCGCTCCCCTCCCACCCACTTTCAACCCCCACCCTCGTGCAAACTTTCATAAATGACAGGATCATTTTGCTCTCCAGCTTTATTGAAACAAGCTCGCAAAGAGAAGTTAATTATAGTTTGTTTGAAATATTTTTGTGTAGAAGATATTGGATGTTTTCTCTGCGTGGGATTTCAACCACCATTGACCATTCCGACTATTCAAACTTAAATAACCGTAGCATATTTGTTTTACCATTATGTCACTTTTCCGGGAAAGCTTAATCATACAATTTTCCAGGGTTTTGTTTATTGTATGCCGTGTTTCGGGAACTGAACCTATAAATAAAATGTTATTAATAAATCTTATATTTCAGTATTTTCTACAGTAAACCCACAGTTAACCGTGTGAATGCCGGTAACCGTAAAATGATATAAAAGATGTAAAAAGTCTACGTGTATGATATCACGCTCGAAAACTTATATTCTTTATCTGTTCGTTATCATAATTTGTTTTGCATTTAAATATTTTAAATGTTACGTATAACAATGATGTTTCGGTAGCATTTGTTCAAGTTCTATGTCTATCATAAAGCATCTTTACACATGCAGGAAACCTATGTTTGTTCCTTGCATAATTTTATCATGAATCAGCTGCTAAGGTATTCTGCAAACATGAAAAGCAAATGTAACTATAACACGTATTTGCTTTGGGAGATGATGTAAAGTGTTAACAGCTCGCCACGGAACATGGCATGCAAAGAAACCGATGAACACACTTGTACATACAAAATATTTAAATTTTAAATCTGTAAAAAGCGTACATATGAAACAATAAGACATACCTGCATAAAATACTTAAAAAAAAAAGATTTAGATGTGTGTCATCAAAATTGAGCTGTTCCTCTGTTCTTATTAAATTTATTAAAATCTATAATATAAGACAAATTATTTCTGAAATAAAATAATTTTTAAGTTTCCTTCATTCGATCTTGAAGGAATTATTCCTTAGATCAAGTGGATATTTTTTCTGTAGAGTAGTACCCTTGCTATGAGTTGTGACTTTGAGGTTTTCGATTCGAGTATAGAGTTTACTATCTGTGCATCTCGTTCGCACTAAAATAGTACAATAGATAGTAAAGTCGATACTATCGAAAACCTCAATGTCACAACTCATGGTGAGGGTACTGTTGCTATCCTTATTACTTTCGAACCGTAGGTCTGGCTATATTCATCAATGGAGATCAGAGATGTCACTGTAATAGTGCAAGTCACACTTGTGAATTTTCTGTAGGAAGTATTATGGCACTCTAACTGATTATATCATGACATTACATTTTGTTTTCTGTGTGCCATACGCCGTTGAGTTTAACTAATTGAACGTTGTTACTGAAAACCAATATTGTGGTTTCATCGATTTTAATCTCATCCATGCATGAATGCACTGAATAGGTCTGATGACAAATAAAGGCCTCACTCATGTAATCCAAATACTGACTATTTTTCTAATAGCTTGGATTTTTTTCATTATTATATTCTATAACAGTACTGATGACCATGATAAAATCGACAGCGCATACAAACACTCCATTGCGAATCACGTTATCGCACGATATCACTCCGCGATACGGCTGTGAATGGTCCTGAATCAAAAGGTTCTAATGGTGAAAGTAGGCGTTTCGTGGAAGGGAGAAAACGGGGGTTCATATAATGGACACTAAGTAGAAGCCGATACGGGCGAGACACTGAATTAGGTACTATTTGTCTTGTGAAAGGAGCACTCTACTGAGCATCATTGTGAGGGTTTGACAATCTCAGATTTAATATTCATTCAATAACGGGTTCCTAAATTCAATGACACGGCCATTTAACCAACAAATTAATTGATTAAATCTTGGGATAATATATCGTTATATACTATTAGTACCTAAATATTTTTTTTACAGACGGCATATCTTGTTGTGGTCTGTGTAACTACTATGTATGCTAAAAGAAAGGTACGTATAAACTCTGTTAAGATTGAACTATTACAACAATGTCAATAAAATTAAAAGTCTGACTCATGCTTATACAAATGAATGAAACGCTTGAATGTAAGAAGTACAAACATTCCTGCATGAACTTAGAAGCTAGGTAACTAGACTTTATTTTACGGCGTAAATTCAATTTTTTAATAATATGTCTACTCTTGTGAGTATAAACTGTAGCTCTTATATTTATACTGAACCTTGCCGGAAAGACCGGAAGAATACGTGTAGTGTAACATTGGAAAGGCTGTGTTGTGCTTACGTGCATTCAATGACAGATTGCGGAATAGCATGATAAGGAAACGAAATTGATTCAACCAATGATCGAGTACTTAGATAATTCAAAGTGTGAATTGACTACGTAAACACTCTGTAATTGTATGCAAGATTAAATAAAGCGATTACATTTGTTGTACTTGTGTAACATTTTTTATTTTTTAGCTAGTACTGTTTGAGTAGATCGACGTCGGTGTTATTTAAATTTTATTTATTTTATTTCAAAATGACGTTCCGACTTTCGCAGGTTAGCACTATGTCACTGTTTTTATTTCAAATGCACGATGCCTCAAGGTACCATAATAGTATTTAAAAAAAAAACGAGCAACTGATAAAATCTAAGAGTCCTCTAAGTAATTTGCAGCTGTGCACTGACAAACTGTAAAAATAATCAATAAATCCGAAATGACGAAAATCTCTTAACACATAACGCTAGAACGATATTAACTACGAAGATTTCCATGAGTTCTCTGAATACGTTAGTTAATTGGACATCCCGTGTTGCATGTGTAACTCCAGTCCAGTAACAATTACACAAAAACCACAAACGTGGCTATTAGCTACCGGTTGGGCTGCTGTTCAATACTCGATACTGGCGAGCGGCTATATACATTAGTAGTTAAATTAATTAGCATGAGCGTTACGCCGAGCGATACGAGTGCACCTGTTCCCGCAGCTGCCACAATATACAACAATAAACGTACAAATACGAAATTACGCCTGCGACATATAGCTATACCTTCTCTCGTGCGCGCCATTGAAAAAGTATCTTTATGTTTATCAAAATAAAGTTTAAATTATAAAAATGTTTTTATGCGGTTACGTACATGGATTTACTCGTATGACATTTTATTTCCATTGCGATTATTACCATCGATATACTAGTAATATTCAGAAAAGAAAATTCAGTACCAATTTAATATCAATATACGTCACGCCTCCTTTCCTCCTTTGCGATCCCCTTAAAGTATCAAAGTGTTGTCAGTTAATGTTTTCAAATAATTTTAAAGTGTTTCTAAAGACGCTTCCTATGTACTGTGCCGTTTCTACTCGATTAGGTTTCTCTTTGCCAACAGAGGTCCAAGGCGGTGTTGCATAGACTGGAATATTAGCTTGCCAACTGACAGGATCAAAGGCTTGCGATAGCGAGGAAGGAGGTAATTTTGCCTTCAGTAACATGGTAAGATTAATACACAAATCCGACTATGAGCAAATACAAATAGAGTCAGCCACAGTGCAACTAAGACAGTTTACAGTAGTATCACTAGTAATTAAAATTTTAAGTATCCAAATATTAAGTAAAAAAATAAATGCACATGCACACCAAATATCAATAAACACAAACAACGTATTTAATCACAAAAACATACAGGTGTTGAGTTTCTGCCCTTGTGTGTCAAAGCAACGCATGGTCAAATTCAGTTAATACCTCAACAATATTGCCATTGTTTGCAATCTGTCTCATAAATTAATTCTCAAGACTTTGATTCAACTAGACATATGAACCTAGTGTTTGTCAGACAAGCATTATACTTAAAGGCGTTAATCTGCGGTAATCAGTATAAAGGTGTGATATGTACTCGAACCCTTTTGCTCTCGCGGTTGCACACATTTAAGCCGCAGTTAAGCAGATTAAGTTCGAGTGTGCGCCATTTAGAGCTGTTTAGGTACACACGAGGGCTACACAGTATCTTAACGCCGAATCTAAACAATTATATACTTTAGAACAGAAATTTAGCTGTAAATACGATTCGGGGACACGATAAACTTAATTACCGTAAAATATAAAGTTGCAAGAATACCTACCTTTTTTCGAAAATTAAACAATGTTGATGGAATTATGTCCACGTAATTCATTTTCTTAGTTTTTGTGTTGAGCTTTTGATACAGGTTAACATAGATTTGGTATAACAAGTAATTGGAATAACAAGTAATTGGAATAACAAGTAATTTATTCTATTTCATGAGTAATTATTGCGGCAACCGAAGACCATATCAAGTAATCCATCACGCTGATGCCTAAAACGTGTACAGGACAGTAAAATGGTAACATAAATGCAACAGAATGTGCGCTTTGTTGTATCATATACATGTGATAAAATCAGGTCCACTTTCCTACAGTCGTAGTACTGATATTGAACTGTACTGTGAGCTAGAGGATACCTCGCAGCGATTATACGTAGTTGTATGTAGAGCGAGTCGTGCTCGAGCGCTGAATGAACGGGGAGTCACGCGACGTTACGTAAAGTTGCCACAACATTACTTAGCTTTACTTGTTTGCGGTAAAGCTGACGCGTTAATTGCTCACCGCGTATTCTTACTGCTTATTGAACAGCCGAGTTATTAGCTTTGATGAACCAGCGCTAAGGACTTACATAATCTTTATTGCTGGAGAATTTCGTTTTGTTTTGAATGGTGGACAAATTGGTTATAACATCTCGGAGTTCCGGAACAGCCCTGATTGGTTAGTTACATCTGCGGTAGACAAAACAAACATATGAAACTATAACAGTATATTAAGTACCTACAAGGCGAGCATGACCTCCAAGCTGGGCCTAAAAACTGTGTGTGACCATACAAAAGGTTCAGAGAACTTTGTGAATGAAAGCCGAAACTGTGAACTTAGTTACAATGGTTTAACAATGACTATTTTTGCGTTTGGAAGAAAACCGCACAGCTAATTTTAATATTATAGCTGCAAGTTGATTGGTATCGGACCG
This sequence comes from Grapholita molesta, assembly GCA_022674325.2. NCBI lineage: Eukaryota > Metazoa > Arthropoda > Insecta > Lepidoptera > Tortricidae > Grapholita > Grapholita molesta. The sequence continues at coordinate 10,789,776 of CP053132.2, read as the reverse complement.
GCAGTGTGTTAAGGACAGTAGGTAACTCCAGTTGCCAAACGGTTTTCAATGCTTTTCTGTTGGAATTGCCTTTTTCTTTAACTGCATTGCGGTTTTATCGAGAACTATTAAATTTATGGAAAACTTTGTAAATGAGAAATGGGATACCTTTTTAACATGCGAGTATATATTATCAGATTCAGTTCTAATGTTCAAACTGGTCTACGAAAACTCTCATTTCCATGCAATTTATATTTTCAAAATCTGTAACTATACGACGTCGACACATATCAGTTATCACGGCTTATCTGAATTTAGATAAGTTTGATACCTACTGCATATGTATACCTATGCGTGCATAATTAGTGTTGTTAAATAATACTCTGCTTTAAAACTTTGGGGCTGTGTGTAAAATAGGAATGGCCTTGAATTCTTAGATGTTGATGGAAACTAATTGTTTATTTACTATGTCTTAGGTTACGTAAATGCTTATCGAACCTATCATGCTGATTATCGTTTGTCCATTTCCATGATTTTGAAAGTATGTCTGTCCTCAGTTTGTCATATATCTGACGGTTGATTAGTTTCATGAACTATCTAGATAGTAAAATTACTAGACTTTGAACTCAAAGTGGTCAAAGATTCGCTTAAATGACTAATTCGAGGTTTAACAGCAGTTTTATTGAGCGGATCACGCAACAAGCGCCGAGGCGAACCACCACGCCTACGTGTGTAGTGTACGTTCTAAGGACAATCTTGTATTTTAATCAGGATTACTAACATCTCCATACAAGGCCGGAGCTATGGTCAGACCTCGGTTGTACAGTAAATTATATTACACGGCATTAAAATATGTATTAAAAAGGTTTGAAAACAATATGCGCGCGTGACGTTTTTCGAAGAAAATCAATGATACGATAACTGAACGTCTGGGATGACATTTAAAAATCTATCCGTTATGATTATGAATGGTTGCGCTATCCTTCACTTTCGCACTCACATACTTGTTGAAGCGTGACAGATATTGTGACAAATGATAAAAGCCCGACCAAATTAGGTCAGCAGGTTAGCAAAAGGGTTACGCGTGATCAATGATCATGTATAGTAGAAAGCTGAAAACTGACAAAATACGAGACAACGCTACATGCTGATGTAACTTGAACATAATTTATGACGAGGCTTAAACTCTTCAATGTTAAAAGTGCTCAAGAACAACTTAATAGGTACAAGAAATATGGCTGCTGTTCTGTACCTAATATGTATAAGGAATTGGCCTTATAGGTACATCGGAAACAGGAACAGCCAATACGATTACAACTATGTTCTAAGTGGTCACATATTCCTTACTTTATAACATTGAAACCATCGACTACGTAATAGACAAATTCATTGGGAGAGTAAACAAGGTAACCGTCTAAGTTAGGTAAAAAATTTTCAAGCCCTAGAATATTCAACGCGACGAGGTGGAAACACTGGAAACTCGCATACATAAACATGTGCTGTGTCGTGTTAACAGGTATCCATATTTATGACGTCGAGCAGCACCGCCCACGGCTGCAGACGACCGAGCTGGCTGGCGCCAGCACTGGCGCAAGTGGCGCAACCAACGTGTAACTGTCACTCGACTCGATCGGATAATCACTTGCACGCATCTTAGTGTGTTAAGTAACCAACAATGCAGTCCGAGGCTGCAATAATACACGTGCGTGAATTGAAGGCGGATATACTGAATTCTCGAAAGCCTACAGATTGAAATATCAATATTCCTTATTTTTCAACCTAGCCTAAGGGCTAGGATTCTTTTAAAATTCATAGGACATTAAACGTATAATTACTTTACATTTGGAAACTATGTTAGTAAAATCTTAAAATCTAATGTAAAGTAAAATCTTTATTTATAATAATTAGAATATTACGAGTACTTAGCGTAACTGTTTATATCTGGTTATTTCAAGAATGTTCGATCATTTGTATATTGTTACAAATTATTTATTACTTAAGAGATAAAGTATACCAATAAAACTTGGCGTGGGCAGCCAACCCGCCTAATGTATGGTCAAGGTCACTGATATGTGTCTAAACTGTATCTAAACATGAATTGCTCATACCCGTGTAAATATAATAGGTATGGGATGCCTAAAATTCTGTCTAGTCTACCTATTTAAATGAACCCGGACCCGATATAAACCGGAAATATTTTGGACCCGGGTATGTCCTTAAACTACGTCCAACAATGAGAGGTAGGGCAGAGCGAAGTACCATCACGCTTGAGTCTGGAAAAGCCCAACTGGGGAAATACCTCCTCCGTACAGAGGACCACAGCCATAGTAGCACTGCTACCTTATTTCAGGTACGTAGTGCTGTGTTCCTGATGGTGAGTAAGGTTTCCAGAGCTCCAACAACTTTTAGGGTAGGCAATTAACGCGCATGTGAATCCTCTGGAGTTGCAGGCGTCCATAGGCTACGGTAACTGCTTACCACCAGGCGGGCCGAATGCGTGTTTGCCACCGTCATTGTATATAAAAAAAGAACCAAACCAACGCGCGTGCCCATTGAATTTTCACAGTTTAATTAAAATGCAAAGAACTATCGGCGTTAAATACATTCAAATTGCATTCAATTAGGAAGTTCGTTGACCGGTGACTGGCAATTAGCTAATTTGCTGTCAAACTAGTTACTACTTGGACTTTATAACACTACGTTGCAACTATTTTGTGCGTATAGTCATTATTCTGTCGAGTCAGAATCATGAGTAATATTTACACGTGGAGTCTTTCTCTTTGAAATGTTTAACTTTGCGTTCGCTGCAAAAAATAAAGGTTTTTAATGGAATATTTTATGTACTTAAGTCGAGAGTGCCTGTCTTGGTAAGTTGATTGCCTTCATTTCCTTGCATGAAATTTTATTTACTTTCAAATTGAGTTGAAACAGTTAAATAATAATAGTATTTCGGAACAGTTTAACGTTGGGATAAAGTCGACTACAGTAACAAACCCAAACCTTAGACAAACACAAACTTGAAAGCGGTGTACTTTTCTTAATTATTAGTTTGTTTATTGTTACAAAATTATTCTAAGGCTTCAATTAAAGTACGTATTTAACTACAGATTCCCGAAACGTGTAGGTGGCAAAATAATGAAAACTTTAAAATAATTGTACCTAATAAAAATGATGAAGTCAAACATTAATAGAGAGAGGGTATAATGGTTATTTGTTTTACAAGGGAGCAAAGTGTTTTTACTTTCTCGTGCTAAATTTGAAACCCGAGCTAGCGAAGGATTCCAAATTTCCAAAGTGAAATCTCGTTGGGAAAGTGTTAAAAGCATGAGAGGTGAACAAACTTAGCTGCCGAGTGATACACAAAAATTTTCACTTACAACCGCGAGGAAAATACTAGCTCTAAAAAAAAATACAAATTTCATCTAAATTGTTGGTATCAATAATTTATCATTCAAAAACATAATTTAAAAGTCCATCCAACCAGCTAACCTATTACTTTGCACTCTAGTGAATAAAATGCAGTTTTGCTATTTTATTTAAGGTTAAAAAAGCGTGATACTAAGAGTACCGATTTTAAAACATAATTATGCTTTTCAGTGAGGCTGCCAGTTGTCGCTACTGGCGATTGCATGGTCCGAACATAAATGTCTTATTTTTTGGTACGAATCTATAAACATTAGATTTGGAATTAAGGTGAAAACTTATTTCAGCAGTTTACAAACGAATAACCAACTATTCTAAAGTACAATGAAAATATAAAGAAAAAATATTACCCACCTCTTAATTGGCTATTCAAAAACATGCCGCTCAAAGTATTTGTTTTGACATCACACAACTTGATTTTCTCAAATAAAATTACACGTGGAACGTTTTTTGCATGAAAAATTCTTTCCGTTTTTTCGTTGCTAAAATAGCCGTGCATGATTTCAACTTTACCTACCGGTTTAGCTACTATGTGTGGGTACAGTGAACGGGTCGAAGCCGGCTAAAATTATTCACAGCAAACTCACTTAGGAAGATGGGAGTAGCGGAGCGTAAACTGAACCTGCCGTGCGGGCAGTTGCCCCATCAAAATTAAATTCGCATTGAACCTTCTAATAATGTTTCAAATGAAGCGCTTGAACCGTGAAACAATCGCTTCACAGACTGCTGCTTCAGCACTCACTTTAATTAATGGCGGCGTAACGTAACTATGCTAGTTTTAGAAATGGCATTTGTTCTTCAGTGGTTATTTATTTTTTTATTTCAACGTTTATTTCAGACATTGTTACATCCATAGAGTGGTTAGTATTTACTTACGAACTATCCTTAATTAATATTAGTTTAATATAAACTAAAAAGAGCCTTGCCCTTTATTTGGCCCATCCAAAAATGTATAATCGGGCAATCAAACCGGCTCGATAACTCATTGAGGATGCTGTTGGAGCTCTGCGTTGCTCGATCTAACAATGAAGATATTTTTTTTCGCAGTATTGCCTGAAAACTGTCCGTGCGGGCCTCCGCGAACATGCCGGACGCGCTACACCAGCGAGGCAACCCCAGCAGCATCCTGAACGTGTTATTATATTGGACTCGAATGGCATCAGCAGCACGCCTCGTATACTTGACCCACAGGCCGCCGGAGTAAAAAGATTGGCAAAAGGCTTTAAAAAGCATAATTTTGACCTCCTTTGAACTCCGAGCAAATCTGCGGGCCAGCATATTACCCCGGACTGCTAATGCCCTTCTTTCCCTCTCCATATCTTGGTCATCATTCAGGGTAGTTGTGAGGATATGACCCAGATACTTGGTCCTCTCTACAATGCTAAGGGGACTGCCGTTTAGCACAATAGGAGGTACATAGTATGGCTTTATAGTCCCCGCTTTAAAAACCATGACCTCGCTCTTCCCAGCATTGTATCGAAGACCATGCACCAAGGCATACGCCTCACAAGCTGCTAACAACTGCTCCAGAGCATTGACCGAAGGACTGAGAAGCACCATATCATCTGCGTAGCTGATATTATTGACACAGGTACCGCCTACATAACATCCCGCATGCATGCTACTCAGTCCCTCGATCAGCTCATTAACATATAAGTTAAACAGCTTGGGAGACGTAATCCCCCCCTGCCTTACCCCACACTCAAGCCTATACTCACTAGACAACCCACCCGCCCATCTCACTTGGTTAATTTGGTTAGAATACCAGTACCTAAAAATGCTGACACACTCACTCGGCATGCCTGTCTCACTCAACTTTCGCCATAGTAAAGCGTAGTCTACCCGGTCAAATGCTTTGGATAAGTCGAGGAAACAGGCATACACAGGTGTCTTCCTATCAGTGTAATATCGGACTGTCTGCTTCAGGCATAGAATGGCGCTTTCAGTGGACAACCGCTTCTTAAATCCGAACTGGGCGTCATGTAACTTCAAGTGCCCCTCCAGTCTGGCATCAAGCAGACAGTCTAATACTTTTGCAGCCGTGGTAGCAAGTGAAATGGGCCTGTAGTTTGCCCGGTCAGACAGGTCCCCCGTTTTGTTTTTAACAATCGGTATTACAATCGTTCTCATAAACGCTTCAGGTAGGTACGAATGACATAGGCATAAATTAAGAAATAGAGAAAGAGCGCGACACAAATGAAAACCCGCATATTTAAAGTGCTCTATACTTAGGCCGTCGTGGCCAGGGGATTTTCCTCTCTGCATTTTATTGATCACCTTTTCTATGTCTTTCGCAGTAAAGTAGACCTCACGCCTTTCCACGACGGTCGAAGTACTTTGCACGGATTGCGATTCCTTAGGTTTAGCTATTTAGCTAAGAATCACGCAATTCTAAATCATTTAATAAAGATTTACAGTGAAGAGGTGCTGATAACGATCCAAGTAGTGTGTATCGTTAAAAGCAAAACCTATAGAAGGAAATAACCTGGGTTATTACAATTGGACGTCAATAAAAAGAGCGGCTGAGAACATGTAGACAGACCCGACACGAACGAGACGGTATCATTAAAACGTGATATTCTGTTTACTTCAGATTTATAATCTAAATAGCAAACAACTTTAACCTTTGAGCTTACATGGATAATGTATAATTAACTTACTAAAGGCTCTTTCTGGGCAAAAGGTTAGACTGCGTGCCGCAGGCCATTAACAGATACAAGGTTATCACGGAACGTAGCTTGTGTTTGCGAGACATTTCTACGCCAAATTTGACTTTAACTTTCTCTGCAGAGGAAAATTTTGATATTTTATCTAAGAAACCTTTATGTACACTTGTGAGCTGCTGCCAATAATAGAAAGTGATCAATCAATCGGCATGAATAGCGACCGGCGGCCACGCGACATGCCAAGCGTCGCCCAAGCCTTGCCAAACATGCGGCACATATGAATGTTTTTATTCACTTTCAGGTGTCTGAACACCTCGTCCATCTGCATGTCAAGATAACTCGAAAAAAAATAAACACCTGAACCCACCTACCTACCGAAAGTCATGCATGACAGACTTGAGCGCGATATGAACTATGACATTTACTTAAGATAAAGATGACAAAATAAGTAATAAACCAGGTGTTGACCACTCGAAGATTTGCCTTCTCAGTTACATAAGCATCTTGTATCCAACAACTTATGCTGCTATTATATATTAGTGTTGGATCTTTCGTTCAAATTAGTTACGGTTGACTGTGTCTGAAAAACAGGAGCAAAATATACATGAAAAGATTGAATCCACATGAGTACATGACAGATTTCTCTAGAACCTTCAATAATCTTACCTACAAAAGCATAAGAATGACTCGGTCCCTTATTGTTATCCAACCTTGTACATCCAAACGTATCAGGGATGACCTCGTGCGAACAGTTACCGCTTCTCGTTCGGATTCCGTTCTAGGCATCGTCAAGCATTCGCGTAGGCAACCCGCCGTCCCTAGAATACTAAACGCGATAGTGCCGTGACTAACCCTTGAAAGAATTACCACCGATTGTATGCTAAGTAGCCACTGATAAGTTGCACTAACCGTAGATAGTGGTTTATGCTGCTTATTTGCATTAGGGCTATGTATCATTATACAAGGTCTGTTTTCTTTACCCCTATAATACAGCCGTTTGCTCCTAGTTTTCTACAACTACTGATTTTCCCCGAAACCTGGATTATCCCTTTATTTTCCTTCGCTATGTTCAGTCTAAGGGATCTTCTCTAAAGCACAATTGATTACGTATCAATCTCGCAATCACGTAAGCTTTAATGTCATTGTATCTAACTCTTACTTTGATTATAATGATTTAATATATGTAACGAACACACAATTATATAACAATCACGTGTTGATGTTGTTTTCCACAATCAGTAACGCAACTTTGCTTTAAAAACATTCTCTTATCATATTTCAAGAGAGTTCGGTTAAAATTAACAACTAGTCATCTTTGTTTTGTATATTCTGCTATGTGATAATTTATTTTTAATTAGGTATACTTTGTTTAGCTCTCATAATATATCTTCTTGCCAGACACGTAATTTTCGTTTGAAATTGAAACTTCATAAAATTTTCTTAATCAACTTGTAAAATCACCATACATTATGAGTTTATGAGGCTCCATGGTGGAAGGGTAAACTTAATTGAAAGAACACAGACACGTTCCATTAAATAAGAGTCATCAAACTGGGAAGATTGTGGTACCTACCTAAATAAGGTAAAAGACCTGCAGAACTTCCTCGTGGATCATAACTCGAGCTCAGAGGGAGCAGTTATGTCGATACTAGGGGTACTCGATGACCGATATAAAAGTTTTCCAGGCAATTTTCCTGTACAAGACTGCAATATTTGTTTATGGCTCTTCGATATTTGACTGAAATCGACTATTCTATTTGTATGGTAAGGAGTTGGCAGGAAGGTATAATATACCTACCTAAATGTTGCAGTTCTGCCACATTTTGAATTATATGATTTTCGTGTTGTAATTTTATATTTTCGAACTATGGTATATCTAACTTCACGTAGAAGCGTTAGCTTTCTATAAAAGGCTCCTTGTAAATCAGATTAACAAAAAACTCCTTTATTTTATGTATACATACTAATAGGTACAGCAAGAGATACGCGTGCAGGAGGCCGCTATCAAGGCATATTACTAGTTGCATACTCCTACCTATATAAATTAATCGTATCATATTCAGCCGATAAGATAGCGGACGACAAACAGCTGCTGTCACAGTATCAAGTGACCCGAACAAAGTGGGGACTGGGAACTGCAAGTGACATATTTTTGCATATGTAGGTACAGTACAATTCTTAAATTAAACATTACGAATGCGATAAAACTGTCCGGCATAACAGCGAGCTAGTAATCTGTTGCGACCTCATATTAGGCAAATAATATTTATCTGCAGGCCACTGTATTTATAACATCGCTGGCAATCAATATTCTAGACTAGACTTGTCTGTAGGTATCTACGTAAGCTAACAATATTTGTTACCAATGTACGTTACCTATCAATATTAGTGTTGTCCTATTTATTAAGGAACTGAACAGTTCAGTAACAAGTGGCAACAATGTATATTGAAAGGAAAGCGTAAATAATAAATATTTGGAAGTGAGAGCGGGCAACGCGGATGTGGCGCGCTGACGTCACAATGGCCGCGCATGCTGCGCTCGTCGTGTTGACGGCTGCGCACGCGTTCTTCACGGAACCTTTGTCAATGGGTCGCGCGCCTGTTTTCAAAACTAATGCTTCACGGAACAAGACGCGAATCCGGACCGGACGTAGTCGTCAGTTGCTGCATTTCCCCTAGAAGATTTTTTTTTATGACAGAGCTGCCAGCGCTTTCTTTGTCTATCAGCGCGCTCGTCAAACATTTATCAGGATCTCAAACACATTTTCATATCACTGTTATCACTTAAACAAAATTTGTTTTTGCTTTTTCAACTTTGTCTTTCAGGCTAATGTAGAGCAAGTTTCTAAATATGGACATTCTTAATGTTATGGCCTAACCTCACTAATAATGTGATTTCATATCATGCCACTCGTTCGCGTGGGCGAAGAAGTTCTGCGTTATGACATCTCATGTTGCAGGTATACGGCAATATCTATACTTGTATTTACTACATTACGTTAATATCAGTTAATCTCATGGAATGAAATAGGTACCTATGATTTTTTTTTGAAATCAAGACAAGTTCTCAATACATGTCGTTGCAATATGTTCTGATATTGAAGCAAACGCCAGGCTAGTCACGAAGAGTTAGTTCTAGCACAAGAAATTAAAAGACAGCATTGAACTTGAACGCGCGATGCGTGCGCGTATGACGTCACGATACACGTGCGCGCCGCGGCCTTGCGCTCGCCCGGCCACCTTACCGTGCTAACTAACCGTGAACGCAACGCTAACCTTGCCTACCCCACACCATACTGTTGAACGAACGCTATGCTATCAAAACTGCCATCGAAACTTAATTGACGCCGTTGTAACTATGTACCTATGTAACTATTCACATTAGTACCTACAAGTTACTCGTATGTTCTTATTTGCTACATTACAATTATATGAGTATTGTATTTATAAGTGTATGCTAACCTTAGCAAAGTACAAATCCAACTAATACAGCAACTTGCGATGTTCTACGTTTTCACTTATTGTTCCTTGGAACAGGTGAATACTATTGTTCTTTGTGTGAATACTGTTGTTTTCCGCTTTTAGAACTCACGAAACATGCCAGTTAATAGTTTAATTACAAAATTCGAATGTAAGTATAAATCTGCCTATGCCTTATCAGGAACGTCAAATGTTATCAAGACTATATGTTTTAGTTCAATACGGTATTTATGACAACATGTTCCTGCCTCGTTTAATTAGACTTTTGTAACAAGGACCCACAAACATCTTATCGAAATCTATTTATAGGAGTGACACCATTCAGTAATTGCGTTACTGTCTATTAAGAAGCTTATTCAGAATTGAGATCGTCGTATAATTTACAAAACGATCAATTACCTATAAAGGAATTTAATATCCGTGTTGTAAATATATTAAAATAAACCCGGTGTCTATATGTCCGCTGTGGTTTTCCTATAGGTTTCCTTATTTATATCCCACGAACACAATGTACAATACAATTGTAGCTACATCGACTTAAATGCGTTCAATTATTGGAATTCATTTAATTTATTACACTTGGGAATACCAATTATTGTCTTAAACAGGTTAACGTAAAGATGTTCTGTAGTCGATTGATCATTTCTTGATAGCTGCGTAACGCAACAGCATTCTAGGGTCGGAGTTTAAATGGTACACCACGACGATCACGATTATTAACGACGTTAACACTAAACATTATATAAGTGACATGCGTTACTAGTCATATTAGACTCGCTTATAATGTGCACTTACAGAACTGATTCGAATTAAGAAATACCAAAAAACGAAACTTTCGGATTCATAATACGCATTATAGCATTAAAACTGACCCTTATACCCACACTGATCAGCTTATTACTCGCGCACTGATCACTTTCGTGGCAAGTTCATCGCACTGTTCATTTCGATCTCTGCAGGGCTTTGCCCGGTGTGCAACTTAATGGACTGTACAGAGCTAAGTACTCGCGATTGAGAGAACTGTAATACCGGTAGGCCGACATGTTGCAACTTTAGTACCGGTACAGCAATGAGGAGCTCGGCTCATTGGGAGCCAATGTAACACTTGAACTATTTCGTGAGTTAAACCATATTGGAGCACCATAAGGATTGAGTTAATTGGGGCAAAGATTAGCTGACATGTCGCGGGTGAGTCAGTAAAGAGCTTGTACTGAGAGCAATCTAACACACAAACTATTTACGAACTCGAAACATACCTAGCGAAACACCATAAGGATCGAACAAACTATGACACTGATTGGATGATATGTTACTTCAGAATTGCTAAAATGCAAGAAGTCTAACTTGACATGATAATGATTTCTAGTTGCGACTTACGACGTTCGAGTTAATTGTGAACCACACCGGAGGACACAGTGTAGAGGCTGAGTGAAAAGTTGTATCTGTTAACTGATGGTGTAATCTCGAGTGGACTTCGTAAGAGCGATGAACCTGCGATATAACGATCAGTGGTTTGTGTGTATGGAACTAAGTTTGACTAAACGTACGTAGAGTCAGCTTCATTTAACTGTTGTTAGAAAACGAACGGATGATACCAATCCATTCGATTTTATAGGCAGAATTGTTGCAGCAGGCTGAAAGTCAATATAAAATGTACCGAATTAACCTTAGTCAATGTATCTATAGGTATTTTTAATATATTTAAATTCAGCAGTTATTCATTAGTCATTACTTAACCCGGTTAGTAGTTACCTAGGTTGAAGCAATCATTTAATAATTCATTGATTTTAAATATGTAAAAAGTAATGAATGATTTAACAACAATTGCGTCAATTACTCGTGCAAGTGACTATATTGTATTTTGTAATTGTTTTAATACGATAAGAACTACCTAATTACGCAAACGTACAATGAATGCATCCTAGTCAGTGACGATTGATGTAGTAACTTCTGTCAAAAGATTATTTTGTATGTACTTTATTTACACATTACACAAGACTTACGTTAGATATGTTAGTGGTAACATAGCTTGAACTATATAATTCTGCCAAATGCATCAAAAATTTTACATACTTTCGCAACGAAAACTATGTACCTACTTAAGAAGGGTAGGAATTTATCTTCATTTTCCAAATGTATGATATTTATTAGAAGTTGTTAATAAGTAACACTCCGTAGTCTACCAGTAAAATAGCCTCGTTTTTCTGCAAAACAGAAAGAGTATCCAAGAAGCGTGGAGTAACAAATTTCTCAAATTTGTCACGAGTGATGTAATCTGTTGTCGACTCTTACTTTTCCGTTGATAAATGTTATATTTTATATTTCTACTAAGGAAAAATACTCGCCTATTTTCTACAAGACGAGCAATAGAACAATTTTTACGTTTTGCATGTTAGTATACATGAGAGTTATAATTGTATAATTTGTGTCTGGTTTCACTGGAATACATATGGCCTTATATTAAAAAACCTGACAATAGTATTCGTTAGCGCATAACTTACATGATTTATGAAGGATTTGACGGATTTGACGGCCGCTCTGGCCTAGTGGGTAGTGACCCTGCCTATGAAGCCGATGGTCCTGGGTTCGATTCCCAGTCAGGGCATTTATTTGTGATGAGCACAGATATTTGTTCCTGAGTCATGGGTGTTTTCTATGTATTTAAGTATTTATATGTATCTATCTATTATATATATGTCGTCGTCTAGTACCTACAACACAAGCCTTACTGAGCTTACCGTAGGACCAGGTCGATTTGTGTCAGATTGTCCCGAAATATTTATTTATTATTATTTATTTATTATTTATAAGTTATAACAAACTTAATAAAACTTTTCTTTGTTGCAATGGCAGTTCGGTACAAACCTTGCGCCAGCTTTTACGAATAGCTCTGACACATTCGGTGTGTAAAAAATGTTATGTACAACAAAACCTCATTAATGTTAGCATGCAACCTGTTCACACTAGCAAATTAAAGTGCACATTACCAACAATGTAACATTCGCCAAGGAGTTTTGCTATTTGCCTATCGCATTCTACTTGCATAAGCGTTTCGCAAGTCCATAGTACAGCGCGAAAGTAGTGACGCAACGTTGCACCAGCCCATTGATTAGAGCTATGAATGTAACACATTACTTAATCCGTTCTTCGTTTAATTACTGTACGAACAATCTTTTTAATTCAGGGTTTGAATTTACTTCTACTTGTTTGTCCGTTTTAATTATTGAGCCGCATATGTAAGAATTATTTGCATGCAGAAGTTCTATAATCGTATTGAGAATAGTTAGCGCATTTAGTACTCGATTCTGTATTCTCTTTACACAATTAGCTACATCATTCTATGCCTTTTCCTTCCTTGTAGTCACTTATCATCATTCTAGAGCCCATTATAATTGTATTTTCATAGTGTATGTCATCATACTTTTTAATACATATCTGAGACGAATGCAGATTATGTATATGAGTCAAGGATTCACGGATAATTTAGTGGATTTAAAAATGGCTGCAGTCGGAATATATTCGCAGTGCAAATGATGAATGAGGGAAACAAAAGAAGTGCGACGAGTGATTGGCATGCCACTTGCACAGCTCGGTGGATAAATCGAAGCTCCATTCAACTCCTTTCAATGCCACCGCAATGAAAAGTGGAACCGGTATCGCTGAACTATTTTGTATTCCTGTGTTGAAGTGAACTGCGTCTAAATAGAGATAACATGGTTATGTCAGGAATTTATAATGGTTATAATGGTTAATAAATCAAGTTTTAGGGTCGGTCCAACTTGTGCTTACAAAATATGCATATGTGAAAAAGAGAACTGAAAAAATTCTATTTTAAATTTGTAGCAGGTGGTTTTTAGGGTGAAAAAAGTTACAGAACACGCGTTCCAATTTGTTAGCAATATGTGAAACAGTTTTTTGTTTGCGCTGTCACTCGTCACCGGCACCGTTACAGTTTGCACAAAATTAAAAAAATATTGATTTTTAGAATAGTCGAACACGAACTGCTGCTAGAATCTAGAGGAACGTTATCGAAAAGTCGGGAATGTTTTAGCGAATTTCCAAAACTTTACGTCAACCTTCCATTCAGTCCAGGAAATTTCCAAAGATTTGTAGTTAATGGTGACTGGATTATTGTTTCTATTTCTGCTTACATTGTTCGAGAAGTTTTCTAAATACTTGCTTCTCAACTTCAGAGATTTCTCTTTGTTTACAGCAAACTAGCCGATGCGCTCGCCTCAGATAACCTAACGTAACACTGTTTATGTTACACACGTAGTTTTATTCGTTATTATTTTAGTAATCTGCTTTAAATAGAGTAGCCGTTGGGCGTTTACGGCGCCGCAATGTATGCTGTTTCCGTACCGGTCGTTGGCGCCGAAAACAGAGATCTAAATGTATCCTGTGCGGGCGGCATTTTTGTTCACACGGGCTTTTATTAACGTTTTATTTATATAATAAACATAAAATTCCTGCTGTCTATTTCCATTTTATTTCACGATACAATTTTAAGATTTTAACTTGATCTCCACTAGAAATCATGAATAATAAATTTCGAACAAATCAGTTTTCATTAACATTATTTAGATTTAAAAATAGTTACTTACAGTTATTCTCTACACGTTAATAATGCTAGACTTGTTTACAATACAAGAAGAAAACGAAAGGTAAAGTGCAACCGTCAGTCACAACTCAAACAAAGGGCGATGTTGAAAAACAACACCCTTTATACGCTTCATTGTTTAAAAGTAACATTGTATTGCTTGGTAAATAAATGTTAATACCTACTACCTAGATAGGCAACAAAGGTATGGAGAAAGAAAGGTCTTTTGTTTACTGAAGATAATCTTTAATGTCATATCAATTACCTTTAACAAAAGAGGTCTAAGTGCACTTAGGTGATAATATCCAAGAAAACTGAGATTACAATGTATTGATTGAAAATCACGAAAATAAACTTCATTAAATCTGTGAAGATATATACCTAGATACCTACCAGCCAATCCCTTGATCAAAAATCCATAGTTTGTTACTAAAGCTTAAACTACGTTAGTTATTTGTTTAAAGAATTATGTCTTTGCCTTTAAGTTGGTTTGACCAAAACATAAAAATATGGCAGTCATTATGTGCCCGCGAATTCGGCAAGTATTTTATTAGAACTTGCTCTTATACAACTCAATAATGATGAGACCTTTTTCCTAATAACGGCCTCAAAAGCATTGACTATTATACAAAGAGAGATTCAAGTCGGGCGTGATAAAGGCACACGACACAAATTAAAAGTAAAGTGTAATAGCTTAGTACATTGATATATTCAAGTCATGGAAAACATGTGCATAATGGACGTATAACATACAACTGCCAAATTTTCAAGCAGTGTTCCTAGCATTCCTATATTTGTGTATTTGTTATTATATATTGGATGAAAGTCATGTCAGGAGATAGGTATTAATAAATAATGTGGAAGGATTTAACCAGAGAGGCAAATCGCGAAATTCACTCTCACACTCCAGTTGGATGGAGTGTGAGAGTGAAAGATGAGTTCGAAAGGGATTGGGTAATGAGATGGCTGGTCACAGAGAGGTGTGGAAGACGAAAATATACTGTGCCGACCTCAATACAATGGGATAAAGGCTACCTGAGGCAGTCCAATCAGGTGTTTTAATATTAAAACACCACTACCACCACTTGACTATTATATAATAGTCAGCGGCCAACAACATTTGTGGTTAGAGACAAAACAAAACATATGAAACTACCTACCTCCGTTAATGACTTCGTAACTTAAGACTCATTTTAATAACAATGATCTTTATATAATCAATTTACAATAATCATGCTATCATATTCGTCAAACTCGTGTAACCGTTTACACTATCATTGAATATTTTAAAGTTTTAGTCAACGTTAGTTATGTACTTATATTACGTTAAATTATCTTCTCTCAAATATTGCATTTTCAAAATATTATTTTTTTTTTAATTGGGCGGTTAATGCACCAGAACAGTTATATTCTCCTATTTTGATGTACAATAAATGGCTGCACTTAAGTTACGCCAAATATTGGAACAGTGCTAAAACATGAATTCGTAGTTGGAAGTGTTTTGAAAACTCTATGATCGTTTGCGAACGCAATGCGACACGCTCTCAATGTTGACGCGAAGTTATCAGAAACCGTTGCAAGCGTGAGAAATCTAATATTGACTGTTTTAAAATGTAATAATTTACGCTACCGTAAAGCCAGCTTACTTTGGCTATGAAAGATTAGGTACTTTGGCCATTAGGATGAACTTAATCGGCGTTTAATCATTTCCGGGAAATTATGACAATGCCAATCTGCCATGCGGTTGGTTTAGCCAATCGACCACATTGGGTTTTTCATAGATCCTTCTGTTTGATATGTGATTTTGATTTTTACCACGTTTTTGCATTTGTGTGAGAGACTGTTAGTGTGTTTGTATACAGAATTAATTTTGATTTTTCTCCATTTGGTTTGGTGGCGGTTTTCAGCAAAGGTTCGGTAACAATCCAGTGATTGTATAGGAAGTTGAATTTAGACCTTATTTCTATGATTAAGACTCAAACGTTTCCTACTTCTTTGATTTTCCATTCCATTTCTCGTATTTCAATACTATTAAATTAATTTATACTATTATGTAATAAAAGGGTATAAGTATATATTAAAATGAATAATGACTCAGTGTGAAATACAAGTTTTCGAATTAACATATAACTCTGACAACCGTTATCAACTACCTACACAACAAGTGCTACTATTTTTCCGCGACACAATTACTAATTAATAGCAAACAATTGATTAGCCCTGCAAACAATTCATTCATGTGTCTTAATAGCCTTCGCGTTGTACTTGAGCCTGTATTTAGAAGCAAAATGTTCAGGTATGCGAGTATTATCACAGCTGATAGCTGTAGTAGGCGGTAGCGGCTCCTTGATAACCGCACGCACACAGGCACGACTCCACACATGCTCACTGTATATCATTAACACTGTTCGTGTGTGACACCGCGTATCTCTTTGTTTTCTTTGCAACCGCCGTTGGTTATCTGTCAACTGGACGTTTATTTAATTTAACACCGTTTACTTTGCAACGAGACCAGGAATGGAACAGGCCAGTGCTTATCATTCCAATAGAATGTCGCTCAGACTGCACACACTTTTATCATTTTATCAGTATGAAGGAACTAAATAACAAGCTTAGTAGTAAGTGCTTATCTTTAGCCAATTATGCATGACATGTAGGTATCTGCTTTGTTTACTTCAGTGCATACATTTCTTTACAGGTTAAGAAAATGTTTGAAGTAGAATACAGCATGTAACTTAGTACATATTATAAGATTTATAAGAAACAAACGAGCTCTTTAGCTTAGCTAAGTGAAAAACTATGTGCAAAAAAGAGTCTCTTATTTCAAAACAACCTTTCTCTTTAATATTTTGTTACATAATTCATTCACACCTAAACAGAACTCGAGTGCTCTTAAAACATATGTCATCTTTGTGACAACCACCTGCGTGCCTGGACGTTCTTGCAAGGATTCATTTTAGATATATCTTGTTATATCTTTCACACGCTTGTTTGTTTTGAATCCCAACAGCTTTATGTTTGTAATTATGTAACAGTGTAATGTTTATGTGTAACTCCGCTTCGTTAATTATTTGACGTGCTACGTTACAATTAGCTATGTCAAAGGCCAACATGGCACGCAGAGTTGAACGAGGAATTCGCATGATTACACAAACTGGAAAATCTGGATTATGGGCGCTATTCATTCATTATAGTTCTATCAAATCAATTTACAAAAGGAATTTACCATGTCATCAGATGAACCCTCTATACTTGCTCTCAACTAACGTCACGACGGATGCTACATGGCAGGGATTATAGTCAACACCAAAAGTATTTTGGAAATTAGGAAAGTATGGCAGTTGGAACATGACATTAAAACGACATGGTTCAAAGGACATTATTTGCCTTTTACGCTAACTGTACTACTCTTTATCCACATAAATATTGAATGGTTGATGTACCTTATCATTATATATTTTGTGGTTTCTATTATTGCCTAGTTTTTAGCAACTACTGCTGTAGCTGTAGTTAATTTTCACCGATACCCTTTACGCTTATTTGTATCCTTACACCTTACATATTCCCATTTGTTTAAAATTAAAAATTTCCTATAATATCTAGAAAATGTTTTGTCACTTATCTTCATTATATACTGGGTCTCAACCGGGCTAACATTATCTCTTCTAAAAATAACTCCCGACTCGAGGCTTACACGAGCGCAAATTTAATAACGATCCGACGTGGTTAGTTCATAGTGCGTATTATGCTAATTAACAATAAAAATAAGCTTAGCTTGTTGTTACCAGGACATCCAAAAAGCTTCTAGAAATATTGCTTATTGTTTCTCGAAATCCGAGGGAACACTTTGAGCACTTAGAGCTGTATTCATCAAATAAACAGCCTTGAAGCATTTAAGCAGTTCATTGGGCTCTTAGGTGTTCACGTTAGTGCCTAAATTGTTACGTAGATGTTCAAAGTAAACTTTAAATGATTTTATATTTTTATACAAGAGTGACTAGCGTTTGACCGCAGTCGCACCTGATGGTAAGTATCGACGAGGTCGAGGGTGTATCACGCTGGTTCAGTAACAGCGTGTTCACTCTTATCTTGAAAACACCCAAATTTATATCTTTCCAAGAATACAGACGAAGAGAGCGAATTCCATTCCTTAGCAATCCGCTATTCTTCATTTGAGTAACTTACCGCTGTCACGTGCAAAAACAGCAATTGTTTTACATTAATCAAAGAACTGTCACAAAGGTATGATACTAGTAGAATATTTGGCCGGCAGTCATGAGCCATTTTAGAAACAGAATCATGCAGCAGTGACTATTCTATTAGGTACCGATATTCCTCTTTCGTTGACCATACAGCAACATTTTGATTAGTCCTATTGTTTTGATTGCATAGTTGTTTGTTATGAAATTAGCTCAGCATACAAATAGACTTGTGTTATGAAGTAGTTATGATTGTGAAGTGTCGTCCGCCGAGTCCGCGCGAGGTCGGAGTTTATCTGGCTAACAAGACAGTTATTATTAACGCTTACCATGTTTGCGTTAAGTATTTCCGTATAAGTTTGATCTGGAGTATCTTAACAAGCGTTCGTATTAAAAGACCACAAATATACTGGTTTGTATGAAGCATGTGCTTGGAAAGCGTAAGACTTGTTCTTCTCGTCGCCGGCCACTCGTCGAGTACTTTTCCCTCTTATTCTATTTTAGAGTGCGTACTATCAATTACAATTAACACTACTACGATGTTGACAACAATGATGGATTCTTTTACAATTAAATATTGTTAATGTTTGTAACACCACAGTAGACATATCGTTTTGGTATGATACTGTTTTAAATAGCAATGAAATTTACATTTTGGAGTTTAGAAGTATTACTTTTATTTTTGTCAGACATCGTTTAGAAAGAGGTACAGAATAAGATGTTATTATTATTATAAATTGTCCTTCTCACTAGAAACAGTGAAGTCTGTCCAACAAAAAAGAATGGGAACCCTTTGTCCACGAGATCGCTAACCCTATTCCCAACAAAGCGGTGAGGATGCTGAGACCTGAGATGGAGTATGTCTTTCATTCTCTTTTTTATCTTGGAACACGAGTTGTATCTATCCTTATCCTATTAGCAGAGATGGGACAAATTTGCGTCATTGCTCGAAATAATATGGACGTGACTCCAAAATTAATTGATAAGTTTATTTACCGACTAATTTGTTGAAATAAGATTGTATTCCCCAAAGATAACAATTTACACTTGCATAATAGTGCATAGTAGTAGGCAGTGTCGTGCAATATTATTGAAAATATATTATCATCGTCATCATATCCACTGGACGAAGGACGTCCAATGCTGGACATAAGCTTCCCCAAAGCGACCCACAGTGACCGATTTTGTGCCACCCGCTTATGGTCCCGACACCATCTATATCATGTCGCCTACCCGCGCAGGGCTAAACTATATATTATTATATGATTAAGAAAAATATATACTATCTATAAAATTTAAAGCCCCTGGACATTAGGTTTCCCTTTCCCTAAAAGATTTTGACATATTCATTCGCGAAATAACTTATGATTGATGAATTAATATGTATTATTGATATAAATATAGATAGATAGCCTAAGTACAGAAATATAGAAAGAAAATAAGCTTATTTTCTTCAATACATCTACATTTTCAGATATATTGACAATATAATTAATTCATTTATTTATTTTCTAGTCATGTCCACATTATTGCGAAAAATGACGCAAATCCGATCTCTGCCAAGACATGGGTTAAAAAATAATGAGTTATGATGGAATTATATGGAAATTAGAATCCATGATAGCTGGTCTTTTGTCAAGAACAGGTGAGATAGGATATCTTAATATTTTTATGAAAAACCATCCCACACTGCAAAGTTTCACGGAAGAGGACTGAAATGAGTTAAACTGTTTAACTATTTATATAAGTATTCTCGCAAGCCGATAAGGAAGGAAGTACGCGATATTCGCAATTGTCGTAAAAGTACATTACCATAAGTCATAATGCTTACATATTTAAATAGCAATAGCTGACCCTCTATTCGACTAAATTTCCAAGTTATTCTTGATTTTGAAAACTCGTTTTTGATGGATCAAGAAAATCTCGAAACTGTTTAATTTCTGACTTGTCTTCTTTCAGGTTGGCCAAACAGAAAAAAAATCTGATCGATTAAATTAATGTTAAAACTTAGCCATCATTTTCAATTCTGCGTAAATGTTCGACATAGGTATACTTAAGTCATCCCATCCCACTTCACAACTCGAACAGTTTTGTATTCTCTCCGTGATATGAAACCTGATTTAACTTTAAAATATATTTGAGTAGGCTGATGTTTACAATATGGTGAAATTTGCAAGTAGGAACTGATCATTATCATTGAATCAAATATTGATGTTTTGATAAAAGATAACGGTAAGGTATTTGGGTATCTGAATACCTCCAACTCCATTTACATAGATATAACGTAGACAAGACCAAATTTGATGAGGTTTTGGAACCCTTTATTTGCTTCACGTTCAACAAACACGTTCTATATGAACTAACATTGTAACGCAAGCCAATTTCGCAGAGAGAAATCGAGTAAAAAATAGAGATGGATACCTAGGTTATTGTTTCATCAAGAAGACCGTTAAAACAAAAAAGTAGACCGGCCGTAGCGAGAACTGTCTTTTGGTAAAATCAGAAAAAGGGTGACAAGACAGGTAGCCGGCAGACATGGATCAGGCGCTCAGAAACAACCTAAATAAAGCAGGCTAGCCGCGGGGAGTAGCCGTCTCGACGGACGCAAACCCACACACGTGCCTCGCACATACGGATGCTCTCATACTTCCACGCCACACGCACACATTCACTCCCCAGACGAAAATAAAATCCACTCGTATGCGCCATGCAAATAGGAAGGCGGCTCGTGCACGCGAGCCGGCCGAATGAACGAACAGATCCTTACGTTTCGTGGCACTGTCGCAAGACGGTCACGGGCGCAGCATCGCAGGCAACGGGTCACAGCAACGTTCACTAGTGGCCGGACTTATCCAAGCCAGGCGCCGGTCACTCCAAACAGGTTTCTTTCCCGATGGAAAAATACACCGGTGACGTCTACGAACATTCGGCACTCGCGGCGACGCGGGTTTCACTGCGGTCACTGGGCAGGAAAATCAACGAGCGGAGATTAGCATGAATGATATCATACAATGGAGGAGTTTACGCGGAGCGTCCGTTGTCGGCGCAGGTCGCGACGCGACTGGCGTCGGCAGGCGGCACTACGGAGCCCCGTGCGTAGTGAGTGGCCATGAGACGCGGGGACGAGGAAACCCGGCGCGCGTACGCCTGGCCGCGGCAAGGGCCGCGGGCCGGGCGGGGCGCGGATTAATCACGTAGTAAGTGTTCCCCCGCCGCCCGCGCCCCGCGCCCCGCCAGAACCAGAACCTGCACGATACATAAATAAATACTAATGCAATACGGACGAGCGCTCGTGGTGCCAGACTGAAACCGGACACTTCTCGGGGCGAAATGAATTCCTATGTGAGCATTGCCACTGAGTGCTAGCTGCTTCGCCGCACCTCTGTCGAACTAAGCCGTGAAACAACGTGTGTGCGATTGAAATCGTACAATGACAGAGAGAGCTTCTGAAGAAGTGTTTGAAAGTCTGTCCTTACACATAGTAGTTAAGACATTTTGAGCTAAATCCATTTCTGTATCCACCTGTTCAAAAACTCAGAATGTATACAATTATAAAGGGTTCTTTCAGAACTTTATTACGACGGCAATGCTGCTTGCTTTTTATGGGGCTCTATATCAAGAGCCGTAAAAGCTAAAGAGCTCTACTACTAATACTGAATACCACTAATATGAAATAGTCCTTTTCAGGGGATTCTTATAAAAAACAGTTATCTTTTGGATACCATATTAACGAACCTTAAACTCGATGACCTAATTGGGTACCGAATGGTAAGGAAACTTTTGGTCGTAATTCTGACTCGAATTTAACTTTACCGGCTTTTTCCACAACTTTTCTAACGACAAGTTAAATTTAGACATGGCTCTAAAGCCAAGGAGAAATGTTTTTACGAATCTTTCCTTGATGAAAACTCAAGCGGATGTTTACCGTGTAAAATGAAGAATAACCAGATTATTAATATCTGAGCTACTCCACGTCAAATTGTAAAGGTGAAAATGATTGATCCACTCGAGTGGGTGAGCACGGAGTACTCGTAACCGGTCCTGAATCCGTGCAGCCGAACAACGTGATAGACGTTCTGGAAAGGTCCACGAACCGGTTTGTGGGAGCATGTTGTCATTTCTAGCAATGCTGTGCCGGGTTAACACACTGCGAAACTTTACTATTAGGTAGGTTCCTGCGGCGCTACCGCGGTAAACCATATTCGTTTTCGGACGATTGTCTTCATCACTCTGATGACGCCTTAAATTGCGGTAAAAGAGAAAGATGCTCGAAATATACGAAGTTCGGTGTTCGCGGTACCGCCAGGAAGTTTATTCCTGAGTTTCTAATACCTGAAACGGCTTCACTAATTCACTTTACGCGACTCAATTTTCAAGCACTAAATTATGTCATGAATTCGCTACGAGCTGTTTTTTGAAAATTAATCCATTTGTTGTTACAAGTTTACTCACGATCAAAATCAATTCGTCCATACAAATTAAACTGAATGTATGGAATAGCTTCGTAAATTCGATTACATTATTCTATTGATTCTGAATAGGTGTTGTACAGTCTATAGACTATTCCTCAGGCTTTGTGGCTTCGCCTCAATGGACTTGGAGTAAGAACGTGACCGAAATATATTGTCTAAAGCTTCAATACGGGATGTTCCTCAATAGATTACCCATTTATAGACCATTGCAGCGTTTTTACCAGTTTTTAGCGTTTTATCGGTAGTGACTCTACCTAAGAAACGGAGCTCCCGGGTTTGAATCTTGGTCAGGGCATTTGTGTTTTTATCACGAAATTAAAGCATTCATATGTATGTATCCATTATATGTATATATCGTAGTCTACTTATAACAAATATGTGATTGCGAAAGTATTAGCATTGCGATCCAACGAGTAAATGCCGCCAGCATCCCTAGTACATTGCCATAAGGCCATTTTTTTAGATTCAATCAGGAGTAGTTAGTAATTATTGTAATGTTATTGTGATTTTAATCATTTTATATATTATTGGAGAGAGATATTTTATCACCTTTGTTTATTTCTTCTTTGTATAATTTTCCTAGACAAAATAAATCTGGAGAGTGCTTGAGGCTATAAGGCGAAGATGGCTCAAGAAATTACAAACGGGATTCTCGAGATGACGAAATAAATAGAAACCTGTCGAATAAAGTACCTAATTTCATATCTGCGAGTTATTAATATTAACCTCGTGTAAACAAATAAAACATACCTATCATGTTAAAAAAGTAATATTTTCTTAAATCCTTTTGTGAAGTTCAAATTATAAAACTACATATTATTACTCCTAATAATATTTTAAAGGCATAGATAGAAACTGCTAAACGCGATTCTTATAATCGATTGCTAAATAGATATCCCAGAATTAATTTAAATATATTTCGTACGATTTGAGAAACATTAGAATATCATTAAATGAAGTACTAGGTACTACAAAGTTTAATAAAGTAGAGATTTTACCATAATTTCGTTAGCGAAATATTTAGGAAACGACGTTTAATTTGTGACCCCATTGTGGCTTGATATGGAGTAACTTTAAAATTGACGTATTTAGCGATTAAATATTTTACAACACCTCGTACAATGTGACTGCGCCGTGTGATGCCGGCTGACTAGAATAGCACCACCCCATCTCCTCCCGCGGGTGTCGTAAGAGGCGACAAAGGGAAAAATCCTACGGACGGGCAGCAGCGTCCGTCGAAACCCAATCTACAGCTACTGCAGTCGCCAAACCGCCTGCCAAGCGTAGCGACTATGGCAACTACCCCCAAGATGATACAAGTCATATTTGTGGGAGGCCTATGTCCAGCAGTGGACATCTCTTTATATGTATGTATGTACAATATTATTTAGGTAACTTTATATTCATCAATTTCCACTGACTAGGCTTCCCCAAAGCCTGCTACAAGCAGCAATCTCTATAACACACTAACTTCCGGCTCCGATGACACGTATGAGGTCATCCGTCCATCTAGTCTTCGTTCGTCCATTTAACTATCTACTCTTATTTTTACAAGATTTATGTTTCATTCCATTTTGGGGGCCAAAATGGCTAAAACAGAACTGTTATATTTTTTACACGTCTGTATCTTTTTTTAACTTTAGTAAGATTCAATGCGTATTCCAAGTATCTTAGAGCGTTACTAATGTGTCTCTCTGTAAATCACAGTACCCTTACCATGAGTTGTGACTTTGACGTTTTCGATAACGAGTATCGAGTTTACTATCTGTGCATCTCGTTCGCACTAAAATGGTACAAGCGAGATGCGCAGATAGTAAACTCGATACTCGTTATCGAAAACTTCAATGTCACAACTCATGGTAAGGGTACAGGTGAGAGAGAGATAAAATGATATACCAGTTTGTACTAAGATGATATCTTGGGCCTGCCAGCCGAAACACCTGACATACGCGTACAATCGGATTAACTAATGTATTCTTTCTTTTTGAGGGATTTCGATATGATCTCCAAATAAAACAAAGGCCATTTAACAAAAATAAGAGCCGCATAGAGCAAAATACTTGAATATGTTTTATGCAGTTATAATGATGAGCAAAATGGGCAATATTATTTAAAGTAGTATACTCAACTTTTTTTTTATTAGGATTTTGTTTGTATGGTTTCTATTCAGAGTCATGAGTTCTTTCGAGCCTGATAGGAGAAAAAATGTGTCCCATAATTTTCACATTACTTCCGTTCCGTTACTGCCATATGAAATGTATGAAAAATAGTAACGGAATGCAATAAAAAAGCTAGGAATATATAACTTTAAATAAAATGGCGCAAATACATATCGTAAATGAAATAAATATTTTCTTTTGACACGTTGAACACTCGGACGTTTACCTTACATCATGCATGATTGAATATATAAACGGAATAAAATAGTCGACTTCGGCGCCACATTTTCCTTATACGACAATACTTAAACGAAAAGCTTAACTTTTCAGGCCAATGTCGTTTATCTTTAACGCTTTGTTCATCTTACAATAAGTACTCGTAGTCGATTGTCTCGAAAGCGGATTCTTCGGTAAACATCAATAAGCAATAATGATTAAGTGGGCGGCTACTTAGCGTAATCCGGGGCTTTGTTCAAGATACCGTTTCTCAAGCCTATAGGGTTAGGGCTGCGACTGGGAATGTCCCCGGACTATTTGGGGAAATTGGGAATATGAGTGCATTGTACCTACACAGATTTATGATAAGTATTTTCCTTGTATTTTCTGCAATGAAAAGTGCATTCGCGGAATAAGAGCATTAACATTTTATTAAAATTTAATGAGTAATATAAATACGTAAAATAATCCTGTCTCGAACGCCGGAGGTCCTCGTTGCTTTTTCTTAAGTATATGTCATCTATTTCTACTTTTAATTTATATAGTAGTATTACTACTTAAAATCTTAAAATCAAAGCAAATCAAAATATTTCATAATAAAATAATCTGATTTGCTCTTACTTTTACGTAAAATAAATTAGATATTTACATGTTTATGAACAAGGCATTACATTAATAAAAAACTATTTACATTATTATCACATGTGTATTAATATTAGCCACAATTTCCTAAATGGAGATGCCATGTTCCGGAAAATATTCCGGAGAGGGAGCTCGAGTAAGTTACAAAAACTGCTATTATTAGTGCGTTTGTCACGTATGTATATAATATTATTTTTTCCTCTGTTATGGTCGGTATCTATATTAATGTGTCGGTATCCGTATTTAAGTATGTTTTATACATACCTCTGTCTCATACATACAACACCTATCGTACCTCTATATCGACTAGGTAATTGTGTAATTTTTCCTTAGATTTTTGTTTATTTATTTAAGTTTATACTTCCAGGGCCGGGTATAATAAAATAGCGGCACATCACTAAGTCCGCCTGAGGGCTCGAGCCGCCCATTCAGGCCTTTTGTTACAGCAATACACAATTCTGATAACGCTAAAATACCATGAATAGATAAACTGCAATGAATGTAATTCCATGTCATTTGTTTTATCTTTATCTGAATCCATTCGAAAACATTAGAAAAATTGATAACGGAATATAATATTTTTTAGTTTTTTGTTTACCCCATGAAAATGTTATGCCAGTATAATTTTATAGTGTTCTTTTACTCGTATACAGGTTGTCCACTATTGGGTATAAACCGGAATATAAATATGCATTTGGGTATTTAGAATCAACATACAAAAAAATTAACAAATTATGTTTATTTATGAGCAGCCTATATGTCTACTTGTACTTCTGAATTAATACATCCTCATGGAAATGTACCTAAAACCCTTTCTCGACCTTTGTGATTATTGGTTAATTGTGAATTCTCAACTTTTTGACTTGTATGCAATTGTCAAAACACTATTAATTATTAATATAATTATGTTTCTTATTATTATAGATTCATTGAATTACATTTTGTTTATATTTGTTCTAATTAAAATAATAATAACGTTAGAGTATTCCTGAAAAGGAACCATGCGTGGAATTTTAGTGTTTGTCGAATGTCTAAGGACACAATGTATATACATTGTAGTACATACATTCGACGCGTATATTCAAAGATATGACCCTTTCTTTGACCCAACTGGCAGTTGTAGCCGCTGCTATATGTATGAAGAACTAAGTTGTTGCATGCCTGGAAATACGTTTATATATATAATTTGTGTCTCGAAATACGTATACACCAAAAAAGGAAAGAAAAAAAAGACAGAAAAGCACATACCAATTTCTCATGTTCTCACATAAATAATGGTAGTGCTCAAATAAAAAGCAATGATCGTAATAAATATTTAGATCGCAATAAGTGGGTTTCCGAACGTAGTTGAACTCCGAGGGCCGACGGTCGATTCGTTGCGCTTCTCGCACAGGAAAGATTTAAACGAGTTTTGTGGGCACATGTTTGGAAAGGAAAACTATTTAGTACACACAGCAACACTGTTAGCTGTACATCGGTGGACTTTATGCCTTATACATGTATAATAAGGTCTACCAATGTATAGCTAGGAGTGTTGTTAGACTGTACACACAGCAACACTGTTAACTATACATCGGTGGACTTTATGCCTTATATAATAAGGTCTACCAATGTATAGCTAGGAGTGTTGTTGACTGTACACACAGCAACACTGTTAGCTGTACAATGGTGAACCTTATGCTTTATATAATAAGGTCCACAAATGTACAGCTAAGTGTTGTACATGCCTGGTGAGTAATGTTGTATAAGTACTGGGTGATTTCGGGATCGTGTTGCAAGAAAAAGGAGGCATGACACGGAATAAATATTAATCATTAAGTTTTTATCGCTACATTGTAATTATTTTACAGGTGGTAAGGATGAAAAAATCTTTTTCCTAACTAATGCGTAAAAAGTGCACTTTGCGCACGCTTCGCGAGCGTTAATTTCACTTTTTAAGGCACTTGTTATGAAAAATTGGGTTCGATACACGTGTAAAAACTTCTTTAAGACTCGGCTGATTGTCACCCTCGTTTCACACAGGCTCCAACTTTCACCCTCGTCGAAAAAAATTTTTTTTTTTACTAGTATCGAAATGTACTAATTTTACATTCAATTTGGTTACTCAACTCAATGTGACATCTTGTCGTTTCCCATACAAATTCGGTTAGTTAAAAATCAATTTCAATCGAAAAACCAATCAATACTGTTTTGACCAAATAGTACCATAACATAATATTAACCAGTTATAGAGTTACAAAAACTGGTTTTGGATCACGACCACCCTGTGATCGTCAGTGTCGGAGTGTTCCTACCACCCGGTTCCCGTCGGCTTGACTTATTCTCTTACACTTACTCGTAAACCGTGTTCTTTGTCGTCATGGCCAAAATGCATGCCAAATAGGCTCAGGCTTGCCTCTGAAAACTTGTCACCAGCCGCTTCTGCCCTGTTTTTCAGATAGATTCAGATTTGTCAGAAAGAAGTTTTGCAAACAAAACATATTTATTATTTTATGATGATATTGTAGTCACCTATTAAGTATCAGGAATGTCAGTCTCTTTTTAAGACAAAGATTTTGGAAGAGTAAAAGCGATGCGCCTATATTTAAAGAGACGGTGGTGATAATCAATACTTGTTTGTTGCGATGCTGCCTGGCTCAAGGGTAAATAAAAAGTAATTTAGCTCATTAGCAAATGCCTACAGGCAAAGGCACTAGTGAGGAGACACACTATTAGTCGCTGAATCGATACTAGTTGTTTGCCTTTATAAAACGTTAGGATGAATTCGGGTCTGGGATTATTTTTTTTTATGACAAAGGTGGCAAATTAACAGACGGATTACCTGATGGTAAGCAATTACTATCGCCCATGGGCACCCGCAATGCCAGGGGAGTTACAAGCGCGTTGGCGACCTTTAAGGGGGGTGGGAGCTCTGGGAACCTTACTTTACCACAACACATACATACCCGAAAGGAAGCAGTGCTATTATGGCTGTGGTCATCTGTAAGGAGGAGGTACTTCCCCAGTTGGGCTTCTCCAGACTCAAGCGTGATGCTGATGGTACTTCGCTGTGCCCTACCTCTCATTGTTGGACGTAGTTTAAGGACATACCCGGGTCCAAATTTTTATTATTATGTACTCTTTGCTCTAACATTGCAACTACAAATGGACGAAGTTGTCAAGTCGATACTTGCACGAGGTATGCTTTATTTTATAATATCTAGAATCATCGGTGCGTGCTTTATTATATAGCAGCGTAACGCATATAGTTTAGGGTTGCCATGCGTCCCGGAGTTTGTAGCCTGGTGTCCCGCAATCATAGGACGATGCGCGATGCCCACACATTTTCTCAATGTGAAATATTTCTACTTTTAATCACATTGATTGTTCCTGTTGAAGCCTTTATGCCAACGGCAACCCTAACATAGTGACAAACGCCGTGTTGAGTGGCCGTGGCGCTCGAGTGCGCGGTCCCTGACGCGTGACGAGGCAGAGTCATCAGTACCCTTACCATGAGTTGTGACTTTGAGGTTTTCGATAACGAGTACCAAGTTTACTATCTGTGCATCTCGATCGCACTGAAATAGTACAAGCGAGATGCACAGATAGTAAACTCGATACTCGTTATCGAAAACCTCAATGTCACAACTCATGGTAAGGGTACTGTGAACTGACAGTAGCAATGCATTGTTAGGCTGAGTGGAAATTCCAGACGAATATTCCTCGAGCACAACATTGATACATAAATAAATGTCTAGGGACAATCTTACACAATCATTAAAGAACATAATGTAGTCCAATAAATATACTTTAGATTTTCAAGAGAAATAAATGTACTCAGGCTTCTTACGAAAAACAAATATTTGTGATAAATAAATGTTATTTACTACTAAATGTCCTTGCCCGGGGCCTCCTTCGTAGGCAACGTCACTAACTAAGAGACTGTTATACTAGTGTTGTCGTAAAAACTCATACCAATTATCGGTAATCGGTATCGGTTAAATAAGCCCTAGCAAGGTTTAGAGTATATTAGAATTTTAGTAACATACTTTCTTGTATCCGACCTCATTTAGACTGGCGACTGGTCTAAGACTTGAAGTTTCGGTATATGTACGCACATATATGCTCTTGTGGCACGGAGGTGGACCAACTGGGACACCTTAGATTATCTTGTCAAAAAACTTCAGGCCGTTTTCTCGATTGCTAAATGACAAAATCTGTCGATCTTGACACCATCAATGTACCTGCTCTTCTTAAGCCGAGCGGTATTGTCAGAGGTGATGGCAAGAGGCCTGATGGTGATGTCTTGATTCCATGGACCTTGGGACGGATGCTGGTGTGGGATGGTCACACACCAGCGCCACCCCTCCACGCTCAATAAATAGGTATTTTTTGATGTAATTACTCTAATAGTTATTGACATACAGTAAAATTTATTAACAATTTGTTTTAGATTTAATCCATAATTATTTACTTCCATAAAGGCCTTTGCCCTAGCTGCGACCACTGCGTGTTTAGCAAAATATTTAGCAAGCGCACTATTTACACCAAAGAGAATATTTATGTTAGTGCTTAGAGAACGTTAGATACAGTTTGTTGACTCGTCTAATCTTGAGCCGCAGACGTCTGCCATCCCACGCCGCCTTCTCTTTTCTGCTTCATAATTACCCCCCAATTATACCTAAATGATTACCTTTTACCACCGAAAATGCTCACATCTTGCTGCTCAAAGTACAATAGATTTTTATAGCGTCTAACGATACCTTAATGATAATTCGAATACAGTATCCCCATCTTCATACGGTTTTTTAATATTAATATTTTGTAACTTTATTCTTTGCTCCTCTTTGACATCTCGGTTTGGCCTGTGGTTGACTGGTAGAGAATGCCAAATATTGCCAGATGTATAAGTATTGTTATTTTTGTACAATAAAATTTTAATAAATAATGATTCCCGCATTATTTCCATCCTACAGTATAGACTATGCACACATTTGGCTCCCCAAAGTGCAAGTGGTCCTTATTGCCGCAATTAAAATAGCTAGTAATGAGCAGTGCATTTCTTGTCGTGATCACGACGCGGTGATACGACCGCATGCGAGTGCATTATACGAGACCGGGTCGTGCCGGTGAAGACTGGCGACAAATTACTTCTTTAACTAGATGACTTTATAAATGTACGTACTATGTGTCTTAATAATCTGTAATCGATTTAGGTGGATACTGTATTAGCAGTGGTGGTTCGCATAAAAAAAATGTTGATTGATACCGAGCCATGTAGCTTTCCAAATGTCACCTGACAACTCGATTATCTACAAAAAAAAATGCGTCGACTTGAGAAGCTCGGCCGGTTTTGTTTTCATCCGTTAATTAGTAATTTGATCTTTTAAAAAACTTAAATTAATCAGATTCACATCCCCAACAGATAGGATGGTGGTAATTTTGACACTTTTTGCATTATACGTCACTTTGTCGCTTATTTATTAGAACGCGACAAACGATAAAACCCGGAATCGTAATCTAGTAAGATGCCATCCGACGCGGTTCGAAAACTGGAAGCATAAACGTAGAATTATTTCAGTTCATAACTCATTGATGAG
Organism: Grapholita molesta; assembly: GCA_022674325.2. NCBI lineage: Eukaryota > Metazoa > Arthropoda > Insecta > Lepidoptera > Tortricidae > Grapholita > Grapholita molesta. The sequence continues at coordinate 10,758,361 of CP053132.2, read as the reverse complement.
GTACTAGAAAACATTATGCTAGTTAATCAGACCGAAGGACAAGGTTATCCATTACCTTAAAAGTTTACAAAAAACCGTGTGAATTGTAAAATCATACGCTAAGTACCTAAACTAAGAATTTTAATATAAATATCAACTCATTTGTTATCTATTTACATAATATAAACTGCTGCAAATATATTGTATTCACATTTATTGCAACAAGTTAATAACCTCCTACAACATAAACATCGGATTTGTGATCAATAGAATTGCATACCGTTGGGCTTACGTCATAGTTAATTGAAAATCGACCGCGATACACACTATTTAAATTAGTTTATCGAGATTAACACTTTATATAAATCTCAATGTTGTGCTCTAATATCCGTATTTCTCTTAGGTACATTTTATTTACGTCACAGTTCCATGTTATAAATTGAAAATAAAATATTTTTCAACACAAATAGTATGAGTATTTACAAAGTTTATTAATAAGTTTTGTCAAGATTTACGTCACTGCTTTAGCAATCAGCTGAGAGACGTGGGCGGGCGCGTGCTTTTAAGTCTTTTTCATAGACACACATTTTACTTTGCGTAGGAAGAACCGTAATATCGCCAAAACCAAAATATGAACTTCGTTATAAGAAGCATACAGTTAATCTTTTTGCAAATATTTCTACATAAACATGAAACCATTAAATTATCAAGTTATATAAAAATAACAGTTGTAATAGGTTATAAAAGGGTATCGCCTATGACCTTACACCTTTCATTTTTCGTCTTCAACTATCAACGCTTCAAACATGAAATGCATAGGTACAATATTTTTATTCATTTTGTACGGTTTCTATTACGGAGACACGTACGCAACGCACTCTGTCGACCATGCTGCGAAAACAACTAAAAAGCTTCGTGTGTATACACTTAAATTGTTGAACACACTAAAGCAGTGTGTTCAGTGCCTTACCACTAGTAAAATAGTGTAACATTCAGTCCGGGGCAGTGAACGTAGTGTGCACGTAAACAGCACGCCTCGTTCCTAATGAGCTGGCACGCCGCTTTGAACTCGAACTATTTCAGTCAAAGAACAATGTTGCTTTGTCGTTCTGGGAAAAATAAATCTTCACACGCCAGTGCACCGGTGCTTACAATGAAACGCTCCAGCCATCTAGAAGTTGCAGTTTTACCGTTAATATACAGATTTTAAAGAACTTAGGCGTTACATCCTTGAGAAAAAGTCAGGACCATATTTCACTTCGCGATGCCACTCTTCATGACTACACAATCCCCTTATTAATTTAGTTATTTGATTGACAAAGTCTTACAAATTAGTATCTATTTCTGTTTGGCTGAATTATGTTTGTATTGTGCCAGACGGTAAGTAGTGGATACGCAATGACAGCAATTTATGTGGACGATAAATAGAAGCTAGACGGTAGGTGCGTAGGTTCCGTCCGAAATAGCCGGAGCCGCCAGACACGACCATTTGCCAGTTATATTAGGACTAACCAAGTTTTCCAACCAAGAAAAACCAGTGTAACTAAAGCTTTCATATGTATAAAATCTATACGCTAGACGTGACATAAGATGTACTGGTTACACGAGGAAACAGCTTGTGTAACAAGGTAAATGCAAGCTCAGTGCGCACCGGCGGCTTTGATAAATTATATCACGATCTCGTATTTATTAATAATATCCACTTCAATCTTATGTAAGCAAACGCTTGTTGCTTAATTACATAGAAACAAATAGGTGATGTGTCATGCCAATTTTCTTGAGTAACGTAACTATTATGTTATATGAGACTCCAGGAATTATAGATTTATAATAACTTATGTAGTAACTTATAATAAACTATGTTTAAATGCAAGTGGGTATGTATTATTAAAATGTTACACCGGGTAAATTAAGTCGTAATTATTTATGCTATTGTACTTATTAGCTCAATCAACTATTCTTTGTCTCTCGTTGCTAAGATTACGTTCCCCCGGGGTCACTCTTTTTTTCTCCCTGGATCACTCGTTAATTGCATCTGAACACACAAAACATAGATATTTGTAGAAGCTATATATATTTCCCTTCCCTAATGGGTCACCGACCAAGCGCGTCAGTAGTACGCTGGGCCACATTTCTTGTAACAAACTATGCTTCAGTTGTCCTCTGGCTGGTGAGGCAGAATAACAAGAACAAATAGTTGATTCACTCTAGTACATTTGATATTAAAAAAGCTAATCGCTTTAAATTGCAATAAGACGTCAAGTAAATGTTTGTAGTAATAAAATAATCGAATAAGATATAAGCGAAATTTTCTGTCTGGCTGCCCACGACTTAAGACTGTTATTTTCATCAGTGTTCTATAAAACACAACACAATAAATAATATAACAAAACACTGAATTGACTTTCTACGTCCTTATTCGCAATCATACATTTATATCATCAAAATTATATCGCGTACCTATTTGTCACACGCGTTTGCTGCAATTGCTACTCTTAAACACAGTCACACCGTCACATAAAATTGGTATGAAATATTCGTTTCTCAACGGAATAACGGGATATCATATGTTTACATCTTAACGTTATGTATCATTTGATTTTACGACGCCAATAACAACCTTTTCCCGCATGTAATTAAGTCCAAAGCCACATCAATGTTTAGAGGTGAGGAACGAAGGCAATCGATTTGTATTGTATATGGGCACGCTACAATTACAATTTGTAATTGACTTCTTTACTTGACACTTGACAGGCGTTTGGCAATTCAAATGTTTTATTTCAAAGCTACGTGACGAGAATACTGCCCCTCAAAGCCGGAACAGTCATTGGAATCTCATACAACTGTTTATAGTATTTTTACGCTATAAATTCCAAATTTAACTAGTTTTCCAGTGTACATACGGCCTTTATGCATGTGAGGCAGAATACTAAAGTTGTATTTTATATGTGACAACATGAAAACGCACTCTCGTTTAAGTTATCGGCTACGATATTTAGATAGATAATAATGTAAATAAAGAAATTGTAGTCTGTACCTAAGCTTGTATTTTTCATGAAACTGTGTGGAAAATTTTTTTTTTGTTATTTTTAGTACAATACAGTCGTCATGAGATATATCGGAGCTATGGAGGTGCACATAAATATCTGAACTGTACTTACGACATTATTCAAATGATGCCTGCTGCAAATCCGAACGTGATGTTATTATGCCGTCACTTTTTGAAAAATAACCAAATAATCACAAACAATGTCACACAAATGAACCTGACATCGTAAACTAAACATAGCATTAATAATAGATATTCGTACTAGACGACGCAATAGAAAACATCCATTACACAAGAACAAATGTTTGCTTTATATCACACATTTAAGTATATTTAACTCATTATTGTTTTACTTCTACTTTTACGATTTGTAGGTATATGTAGTTACTGTAACAAGGGAGATAGCTATACCGAAAATAGTTATCAAACAATCATTAAATTTTCTTAGTATTTATCTAAAAATACAGTCAATGGAGGTGGTATTAATGTTATTACATACCTACAAGTTATAAAAGGAGATATTAGTATTTTACTAGCACACAAGCGTACAAATATTTTCTTAAGCTTAAAATATTTAGAAAAGAGAAGAAATAATTACATTAATTGCGAGAAAACCCCGATACCAACAGCCCGAATTCATTATTAGTTCTGTGCATACCTGTATAGTGTCACTTAGCTGACATTAGAGTATACAGCTAACCACACACAAGAGTATAATTAGCTAGTAACCGAGTCGTGTGGGTGTCTATATTATAGCTCAACTTGAGTTTAATCCTGTTAAAGATGCACAATTTGACACACAAGTTCTCATTAAAAAAGTAATCGGTGCAAATGTCATTAGACGACATGACTACCGAGAAATCAGAATTCACAATTTGTTTATTGTTTACCGTGTTAAGGAGGAAGAAGTAAAAGAGAATTGTAAAACTTATATACGTTCTAACCCTTTCACAATACATTACAAATCTTTATTGCACCCCTTAAAGAGACAAGATTGATTGAAAGTGGTGATTAAATAAGTTTTTGTCAAATGGGAGATTTCAGAAAAAAATGTTCCCAATTAGATTTGATAATAGATTTGCTCGTTTCATAAACTTTAAGTAGTAATATAATGTAAAATAGGCCCAAAAATAATTTCCATTCAGAGTTCATGCTTAATTATCGTCATTAAGCTGACATAATTTCACGTTTTTTCACGTCACGTTAATTGTAATAATATTGTTTTCTGAAAACTCCCAAATATGAAATTTTTGATACATGCTTTTATTGCCTTGCTCGTTCCCAATATTAATACTAACCGATTAATCTAAATATCCTACAAAAATAATAAACATTGATTTAGGTGATTTGGTTTCGACAGCTGAAAAAACTTTTCGTCGTAAATAGCTCGTCATTGCCACCACCAATTAATAGAGTTGCCAATTTTAGAAAAAGCCGACACGAGATGAGGTCACGTTAAAAAGGCGGGCGTTGGTAATTTTAGCGATATTAAAATAGGTGCCTATTTGGTCGAGTCCAGCGGCGCATCCGCGGAAAACGATATACGTGAATTTCGGACGATTGTCTCTGTCAGTCTCATGACGCCTTGATTGGAGTAAAATAGATAAATGCTTGAAATATACGAACTTCGATGTTCGTGGTAGCGGGCCAGCTTCCGATCAATATCATGAACGGACATAAGTACTAACTTTAGATCGCTTCGTGTTTAAGTTTTATCATTTTATGTGTGGGTCATAGAGGCTGAAACAAAAGTAGTTTGTTGTGGATAATAGTTAACATATTATGTGAGTGCACGTTATATTTTTATCGCACTGTATTATATTATACGTAAGTTGATTATCTCCATAACGTGTTTATAAAGTCTTTTTTATTTCCAATGAATAATAATCAAGTATGTAAAAAACTGATAATAAAAATATATTTCATGTAAATACTTGGTTTGAAAATCCTTAACTTTTGCAATGTCCACGAAACAGTTTTTGCAAACCTAAATCTTCGTGTGACTCGTGTAGTAGAATATACATATAAGTACCTACTTAATATTTTGTCTATAATATGGTTATTGATAAATAAAAAATAAGTTTAGTTTATGTTTCATAATAAAAACACTATTTAAATAATAAAAGGCTTCTTGAAAAGTTTTTCCGTGTTCTTTTTTTCTTATCTATTTCCTTTCTAGGTCACCACATTTAAATAAAATTTTATGTACCTAGGTACATAAATATTTACACTTCGAATACATAATTTTTTTTTTGGGTGTCAACATGAGACTCAATTGCTGAAAATAATAAAAAAAATGTACCTAAATCTCTTAACTGTAATGTCTATAAGAAAAACATGCAAGGAATTAGCACACTGTAATATGTATCCTTCAATTAAATTTTGTAGCGTCCGTCTATAACATTACATGTGATAATAAGTAGTATTTACAAGAGCGACAGCAACACATACCTACATTATGTAGATATGTAGCATTCAATCCGCTCTTATGAAAAGCTATATGACATATTATAGTACACGTGGTATATGTACCTATATTTTTATACTTGACTGTATTTACCCGTATACTACAAAAAACTACATTAAAAGTACATTTGATTACAAAAGTAACTGTTTTGGTGTTTCCCCTTTTGTCTATTGTATGTAATACATTAAATGAATAACTTCGTAGTTAATATGAGTATTTAATGTACGCGTTTAATAAATAAATAAGTAATTATAAATAAGTTATGACATTCTTACATACCAATAAACTAAGTCCTACATACAGTAAGCTTAATAAAGCTTATGTTGTTATCGACTAGCCTAGGAGGCCGTTAAAAATCGGCCTTGAAAACTAATATGTAAAAACAAAAACATATTAATGATTATTGATTATGAATTAATACATTATTAGTCAATCCGGGATATACTCATAAATCATTTGCTCATTTGATATATTTTATACTCGTAATCCACCTATCCACGAGCTTCCCAGAAAGAAATAAACATAGCCTATTTGCGTACCTCCAAAGTAGGTCAGGTCGGGCCATCTCGGCGGGGATGCAGCGGCCCGCTGACCCAGATGCTGGCAAGGGCACTAGGCCCTCGGGTCTACCCCGAAACAGGGGTACGACTCTCTGGAACACCTCATCCCGTCCCTTTCATTTACACTTATTGTAACAACTGAGTGAGATAACCGACACTAAGGGGTATAGTTATGTACTTGCCTGCGTCTTCCTGTCACGTGCTTATCTGAATTTAAGTTTTCCCGGAAAATATCTTTTTAAGGTGAAATTTAACGAATTATAAGGAAGCGTTTTGGCAAATGTGACTATTTGCTTAGTGAAAGTAAATTAATGGTAGAACATATTGCTTACTAATTTCAAAATCGAAACATACATAAGTGCTGTATTTTATTGAATCTGTAGGTAAATTATTTGGATTTTATGCTCCTAAAATCAATATGATTAAGATTGCTTTGCTATATATGATGTTTGCATGCAACTTAAGTCACATATTCAGAAACATAAAAATCTAATTCAGTATTATTTCACCGCCTGCTTGACCTTATTTTGGTAATAAATCCACATAACGAGCAATGTGGTCCCTACGCTAGCAAATTAGTTACTAGGGCTGTCATGCGTTCCGGTACGCGGTACTTTTTTGGGTTTTAATCATGGTGTCCTGACCTGAACAGGAAATATCCTGATGTAAAAACCATAAGATAAATTATAAATATTGGAATCTACAGTCGAATCACAAGATTTTAAGCGTGTCTTGTATTCAACTGTCAAAATTTACTCGTATATGCGGGGCCAACTCTCGTGAATCGATAGGTACTGGACATATATACCTAGTCTATATTAGGTTTTACAAAAAAAGGTTCTAAGTGCATTTAGTTTAATAAACAACTAAACAACTATTATTAGCTTATGACACTTGTAGCGGATTTATAACTACTTCTTGTAGGCGATTATAAGTGTAACTTACTAGAATATGTATTCTCAAGTGCATTTACACTTTTGCACCACTTTTATAGGCCTTCTTAACTTTTACTGCGCTTATAATTTCTTTCTATACACGACTATAAGTCAGCTTATAAGAACAGGTGTACCATAAAACCAAACAAACTCTGTGGAACCTGTTATAAGCTTTGTGGTAAAACCTAGAACCATTAAGAGAGAGGTACTAGTGCTGTAAGCCTGTAAACTGTGCACTACAGGAGAACTTTGTTACTTGCGTGGGATTTTGCTCCTCAAAGATTTCACTTCCGCTTTTTCCTAATCAGTATACCGAATATGCCCTTAAACGGCATCAAAATACCGGCTTGTCACCGTGGGGGAAGATGACTATTACCCTCCATCCATCAATAACTACGTCAAACCACAAAAGGATAAATTACCAAAAAAAGATAACTGTCTTAAAGTGTGCACTTATAATGTAAGATCACTATCAACAAAAGCAAGAATGTTGGAACTAAACCACGCATTAGAAAAAATTCAATGGGACATCATAGGACTTGCAGAAATGAGAAAACTGGGATGTGCCATTGAAGAACATAAAGAATATGTACTGTGCTATAAAGGTGAGACTAAGGGTCTCTACGGAGTGGGTTTCATCATTCATAAATCATTAAAGAACAATATTGCAAGTTTTAAGGGAATATCCGAGAGAGTTGCACTGCTAAGAATGAATTTTGAGGATAAAGCACTGTCAATAATACAGGTTTATTCCCCTACAGAGAGCTCAAGCGAAGAGGACATCACAAAATTTTATAATGACTTATGGGAAGCACAAAGTATAGCTGATAAAAACATAATCATCATTGGTGACTTCAATGCTAAAATTGGACATCCAAAACCTGAAGAAAGCTCCATAATGGGAAAGTATGGATATGGGAAAAGGAATGCCAGGGGCGAACGCTTAATCCAGTATGCATATGAGCACAACCTTTCTATAATGAATACATACTTCAAAAAGAAACCTTCTCGAAGATGGACATGGATCTCACCAGATAATAACACGAAAAATGAAATTGACTTTATTCTCAGCCCTAAGCCAAATATTATAAGAAACATAGAGGTGTTGAACAATGTGAGCTTTCCGTCATTGCATTCTCCCAAGCTTGACATATGCGAGCCAAACGTGGGTCTACACAGAAAAAACAAAGAACAAAATCCTATCTTGCCAGCATGCTATGGAAAGAAGTATATTAAATTTAAGAAGAATACAAAAAATAAGAAATATAGACATCCGCAAGAGAACAAAGATAACAGATGCCCTGCAGTTTAGTTTGAAACAAAAGTGGAGATGGGCAGGTCATATAGCAAGATATCAGGACCAAAGATGGACAAAACTAGTAACGAAATGGCCTGGCCCAGTTGGAAAAAGAAGAGTGGGAAGGCAATGGAAAAGATGGACAGACGACATCACACAGGCTGCAGGGAAAAATTGGATGGACATTGCCACCGACAAAGAGAGGTGGAGACAGATGGAGGAGGCTTATACCCTTGGGGACCACTGATGTGGGATAGAGCTATAATAATAAATAAAAGGTTAACGAGTGCCCAGGGCGTCGTCACGTAGCGTGCCGGCCGCCCTAAGTTACCGTGGACGGGTGGCAATCATGAAACCTTTTTTCTAGTCGGTAAAAGTAAAACTAAACTTTCTAGTTTTTAAGCAGAGAAGCCTGCTTGTACTTAATTTATTACAATAATACCTATTATACACATATTAATATATCATTGCGTCAATTTACTACGTACACACGGGTACGTGAAGTGCCGACGACGCGAACGGGGTTCAGCACTCTTAGTGCTAGAAAATAGAGACAATGAATTCTCTCCGAAACGTGTCGCGCAAGTGACTAATAAACTTTAAAAATTAAGGAAAGTTTACAGATAGACCTCTATATTAGATTAGAATGCTCACTGATGTTTAAATACAAATCATTGAGATTGGTAAGTAATTATAAAATTATAATACTGCGAAGGAATCGCTTCCCTCCCTTTCCTAATAATAGTATTTAGCACGAGTGCAACACAGAAGAAATTGATTCATTACAATGCATATTAATACTATTAATACTAAATATTACACGATAAAAATATATAAAAAAAACCTCAACAGTTTATTGGATGAAACCAGTCCTCAAAAATAAAAAACTTAATTACTAATTAAATAACGGTAAGTGTAAATGCTGGTATTGTAAGGTTATCGTGCCGACCTAATAGATTATGTTCCTACGAGTATACACATATATGACCTTCTTCAAATACGATACTCACGGGCACTAATAAAACTAATAAGGAGAATTAGGTCACGTAAATAATCCATTAAATACCTCCATATTTAAGGATGTTTCCATGACTAACAATGCCTTTTTTGAAACGAGAATTTTAAGCAAATCAAAGATCCTGACCGGTTAGTATAAACTATAGTTATAATAATACCGCCGACGGTACTTTTTTTATGACATAGGCGGCAAACGAGCCGACGGATTGCCTGGTGGTAAGCAATTACCGTCGCCCGTGGGCACCCAAATCAAATCAAATTAAATTTATTTATTGAGTTATCAAACATGTACATGAATATGGACCCTGCAAAAGGGCACAGCAAAGTTAACATAAAATAAAATAACAGAGTCCTAGTATTTAAAGTAACATGGAAATAACAAAATTATATTAAATTATCTTGTTGTTTTCGAGATATACATAAGATATGAATATTATACAAACGCTTTTGTATGATATAAATATATTAGTTTTAGGCCCGGTACCGCGAACACCGAAGCTCGTATATTTCGAGCATCTTTCTCTCCAATTAAGGCGTCATGAGAGTGACAGAGGCAATCTTCCGAAATTTACGAATATCGTTGTTCCCGGTAGCGCCGCGCCGCTAGAAATAGACTTCAAAAAACTTCATTTTGATAAAGCGAAAACTTCTTCGCAAAACTCGTGCAGGTTGTAAAAGTTCTTTTCTAACAAGTATTTAGTAAGGTTTCTTTTGAATAATTGAAGATTTTCAATGGATTTAATATTTGAGGGTAATTTATTATACATTTTATACACATAAAGTGTGATCTGTGTGGCGGCGTATTATGGGCCATGTATAATATTAGAAAAAAGGAACAATCGCACACAAATATGTGATATTATCTATGAAAAGGGTCCTTATTGTCGATGGCGGTTACGTCGTTATTCAAGATGATGCAATACAAACGCAACGCGATTCGACGTAAGTGCTATTGACAATAAAGTACCTTTTCCTCTCACTAGCTCGTAAAGCGCTTGTTTATCCTTTAATACGAGAGGGTAAAAACGCATTTTATCCACTAGTGATTAAAGTAAGTTGACTTCTCATAGCTCTTATTGCTAAGTTGTTTTAAAGTCTAAATTCGCGAAGTACAGCTCACTTGCCCCCACGGCGGCGGCGGCGGGCGCGGGCGAGCCTCGCTAACGCATCGAGTTGAAAATCGAATTAGAACATTCGAAAATAAAATCGTACTGGCCACCACAAGCTAACCTAAGCTAAAGGCACCTTTTGTAAAAATGTTGAATGTATCTAAACGCAAAGAAAAAGTCAATGCGATTTCAAAACGTTTTTTTGCATGTTTCACTTTCTTCGCTGTAATGAGGGGAAAAATTTTGTGTTACACACGGGTGCAATTGTAATTTAATTCTCGTATATTGAAACACTCGCTACGCTCAGGATTCTATTTTAAAACCACTCGCTTTGCTCGTGGTTAAACTATAGAATCCATTCGCTTGCTCGAGTTTCAATCCCACACTCGCAGTTAAAATACAATTTTGCACCCTTGTATAACAAATAACTATTTCCTAGATAATGCCACATATTTCGACCTCATCTAAGCTCGTCCTCCTAAGCTCTAAATGGCTAAAATTGTAATACAAAAATATGTTTTCTGGATTTATTCCTGATTAGTGATTACGATCAACTTTTAGTATGTCACAATCGAAAAAACAGTTTAACAAAGAGCCCCTCCCATATTAGCTGCTCGCTAGCTGTAGTTGTTAGAGCCGATTTTTCAGTTATGGCTTATTAGTAAAAGTTGATCGTAATCATATCATGAATAAATTCAGAAAATATAACTTTGTATCACCATTTTGATTTCAGCCAGTATAATAGATTGTTAGGTACATAAATAACGTCCAAAACATTCGTGATAAATATACTAACAAATGCCCATGTCCGTATTCGAACCCGGGACCTTCTGCTTAGGAGGATCACTATACAGACGGGTCTATTAGTGTCACAACCGATGAGACTAAAAGGCCAGTAAATAATACTTAATTACTTTTGCATCTTAGGTTACTTTAAAAATAAAATATTCTTACCAGTAAAAGCCGGAATCCATTAATACTCCATTTATATCAGTTCCCAGATCATTAGTAGTAAGAAAACCTGAAGCGGTAGAAAGCCTGGGTTGCCAACCAACAGGTTTCTAGTAAAAGTTACAAGTTCGCTCTTTACGGTAGCCACTATCCACTAGTAAGCTTCATGTGAACCCACTAAAAACATAATAAGTATATGAAATAAAACAACTAAAACGGATAATTAACGGAATTAGTATACGCGATTTAATCCGTTTTAGTTGCTTTATTTCATGAGTAATTATCGCGGCAACCGAAGACAATATAACATAATATATTTTATATATTACGTCTGTATGGGCATGTCGGTTCGCACATACAAATAAAGTAAAACATAAAGTCATTACCTAAATTAATTACATGTTTAGAAAATAAAGCTGAATAATGCTTGTGTATCGGGTAAGGTTTTAAAGAACGATGTACCTACATAAAATATGTCAAATTTCGCTTGATCGATTCGCTGCGTTTCAAATGAATGTAAATCATAACAAAAATTCTGCCCGATAGTAAATTTATTTTGGCTAAGAGCTTTATATTCAAAATGTTAGCTAGAAATAGTCTCGTATTGAATAAATTCAGTAATTTATTTAGGATATAAATATAATTCGACTTTGTAAATATTTTCTTTCGCCCACTTCGGCATTTCAACTTTTGCGGTTGTTGTAATATTTTATCTTAAATAAATATACTGGAGCGGTTCTTGCATTGTTCAATTTACACTAAAATAAATTAATGCGTCAAAACGGGCACTTCTAAGCAAGTTATGTCTTTTTTAATTACTTAGTGCAAAAAGTCAAAAAACATTTTGCATTGTTTTCGACGGAAGCCGCGTTAATTAAAAGTTTATCTTTCTGAGTCTACCTCGTAACTTTTACAGAAGAGATAATATACAGAAGTATGACGTTCAAAGAATATAATACTCACTTAATGACGTTGCTTTGTGCAGAAAGATTTTTTTTAATTTGTATTGTAATGATATTAGAGGAAAATTATTGGAGCTATATTTTTTTTTGAAATGATGTTATTAATAGTATGCAAGTCTTGGTCGCATTACAAAGTAATACACAAATTATTCGCCTGAGTGATAATACTAGCATATGAAATTGAAAAAAAAAATCTGCTCTAAGTGAATTCTCACTTCCTTTCAAATTTTAAATATTTCAGGATAAACTTACACAAATAAACCTAGTCGTACGGCTCAGTAAGGCTTGTGTTGTAGGTGCTAGACGTCAATATATATAATAGATAGATACATATAAATACTTAAATACAAAGAAAAGACCCATGACTCAGAACTCCAAACACTCATCCTTTGTAAACGATTTTTTTACTTAGTACCTATATAATAAGAGAGACAACGGTAATTCACAATAACCTTGAAATTTTAGTTAAACATTACAGCTAAAACATTGTAGATCTGTGAGTTAGGTGTATTAAAATATAATCCCTTAGTTTTTTTACTCTAAACTAACTTTATGTTTTTATTTTTAGAACCAAAAAGGTTAATAAACAAAACTAACTTAGTTGAAAAGAGTTTAAAAGTTTTAAACGACTAAGTTAAAGGTGGAGGTCGACAACAAATAAAAAAAATAAAAAATAATAAATAAATATTAGGTGTCCCCTTTACACAAATTAACTAATTCCCACGGCTAGCCCAAGAAGGCTTATTTGTACTCAGCCAACGATATGTATAAGATAAAAATACAAATACGTAGCAAATACCCACGACTCAGGAACAAATATCTGTTCTCGTCACACAAAGAAATGCCCTTACTCTATAAATTAGAAAATTAGTAGTGCCCTGCCATTTTAATGCGAGTTAGTCAATAAGAAGCGTTAAACATATATATAAATTAGTCAGTGATTGGGTCGTTAAATTAGTAAAAATAATTGAACACTTATTACGAGACAATAATAATTTGACTTCAGTAAGTTAAAATTGTTTTCTTAATCTTCAGACATCAGATATCCAGTGTAATTGTGATCTTTGATTAGTCATGGTTATGATTCACTCCGAGTTCAAGTTAAGTAAGTTGTTCTGGTTGGGGTGGCAATCAGGACAAAACGTTCAACAAGTGGCGGGGAAACACGGATCCGACAGGATTCACGTTGCCACGGTAACCGAGCATTGTGCTGTGTTGAATGAAGTTGATTGCCCTTTAAGATTTATGTTGTTTTATTGTTTCCTTGGGACACAATTTAAATCAAAATAAGTTACTGCCGTGTAGTTTTACATTTTCGGTTTTAAGATTTTATCGTATTATGAAGAAGTGTAAGACTAATAAAAGGAGTCATTCTCATTTTAGGTCTAACCAAGTGTCAAATCGGGTGTTTGTATGTTCGTGGTGTGCTCAGTTTTTTTTTAAGCAAATTTTCCTAGGCTGTTAATTAGTCTTTGGAATTCTTAAGTCTTTAAATGTCTTGTATCCCGTGAAATTTTTGGCACTATCCCGAGTTATTGCAAGTTGCTCTTCTTATCTGCATATGAATAGTTTAAGCGTACCAAATGCATGAGTATAAACACATAAGCAATCAATTACTAATAACTTAATGAGATTTATATTAGTAAGGAATAAGTGGGACGTCAATCTGAGATCAGTATGAGCACATATTCTGAAAACCAATCTTACCATTTTACCAACGTCAACATTCATGGTTTTAAGAAGTACATACAATCTACACAATCAGCCCCAAAAAAATGGCTAAAAAAAACAGCCGCTCGAACAACTTGGGCGGCACATTTAGTTAGTCTTCTTTGAACCGCTTTGCAAGTGTCAACAATGACTAAAAAGTTATTAACTACTTTATCAATAGTGAAGTTTGATACTTAAAATAATTAGAACACTGAGCTCTTGTTGGATTATATTATCTAAAAGAAGATTATACATTAGCATTATTAGCATGAACTGGAACGCGATAGAAATGTCATTTAGTGTCATATTTTTCTACATAATTTGTTCGCGTCCATTTCTTTATGTCAGTGGAAGTAGGTATGTAGTTCCTAAGAGTGTTGTATGGTCGTAATCACCAGCTACCACTACAGCAAGTGCACCCTCAGCACAGAGGTCAGTGCGATATAGCCCCACGTGTAGCAGATCTTCCCACTGGCATTTAACGTGGTTCTCAGAATTTGTTCCCCAAACAAGTCGTGAGCGCGTCCGCCAACACACGGGCCGGCAGGCGGTTCCACTTTCGACTAATTTTTAAGTTTTTTAAATATCATGAGTCATATAGACAGAATAAAACAAAAAGTTACTAACGTAGACAATAGTTAACGGCCTATGCGGAAATCTGACTGCTGTAAATGTTCTGTGAACTGTTCATTGGCACCCCCAGAAGAACACACCAGCTGGCACTCATTTGGAGTCCATTTTTTATTTGTAAATGTATGTTATTTTTTATTATTTGTACATGATATATATACATATTTAATTGATGGTTTTTGAATAAATGTTTTTAAGAATAATTAAAACCGTAAATACTCAAACACTAACCATAATTTCAGAAAAACGTTAAAGAAGAATAATAAAATAACTAAAACGGATTAAATCGCATATACTAATTTAAACTTCATCCCGATGTTTCGAACACTTTAGCAGTCCAGCCGATGACCACGAACGCTGCTAAAGGGTTCGAAAAGTCGGGATGAAGTTTTAATTAGTATACGCGATTTAATCTGTTTTAGTTGTTTTATTTCATGAGTAATTATCGCGGCAACCGAAGACTATATTAATATTAAAATAATTTATTAATTATTAAGTAAAAATAAAATATCAAGTAGAAAGCATAAGCACCCTAGATGACGCACACATGTAAATCTGATCAGTGCACCGCAGGCTTGAGCTGAGAACTTGGTCACTCAGTAGATGAAGCACATTTGTGACATTATCTATGAAAAGGCACCTTATTGTCGATGGCGCTTATGTCGTTGTTCAAGACGATACAATACAAACGCAACGGGATTCGACGTAAGTGCCATCGACAACAAGGTCCCTTTTCCAATAATGACACATTTCTGTAAATCTGTTCTAATATATATAACTTTACACATTTTTAATAATATATGTGTATATAATTTTGACTTCAATGGCATACATTGTATTTAGCCAATAAAGCATAGAGCGCGGGATTGCGCATGCAATAATTCCAATGCATTCAAACCAAAAGTAAATTTAGAAAGTAGATATATGTTAAAAACATATTTCATATTATCCATTATATTGTTACAGCATAGTGATTTGTAACAGGGATTGACTTAATTATGAAGCTACAGACCCAGTACGTAATGACTGCGAATGAATGGCGCGAACGCGAAATACTCGCATTCGAAAACATTAATATGCAGAATCTATAAAAGGTAGTCAAGGCTTGGCACACAGGCTCTAGAACACATAGCACACAAAGTAACTAACTCGCGCGGTGTGTGTAAGCGTTTCGTGTTTGTGTGCGTGAACGTGGGTGTGTAAACACAGTGCTTTCACGCAGCCTTGGCCGCTAGACACGTGCGTTAGGGCTGGCCCTTGATAGTTTATCGATAGTTAGGTACCTACTCGTATTCACAGTGACAGGTAAAGGTCAGTTAATTCATTTGTCAACCTACGCCTTTATTTTAGGTGACTATGACACCTACTTATTCATTTATATTCTGTTTTTTCTTTTGATATTGTGGTATTTTGTGTTTTGTGTATCTTAGTCTTAACATGCATCTCTCCATGGCGTATGGATAGGACAGGATTCTATTTAACACTTAAACGTTACTAATCCAACTTAGTTCCTAAATGTCGGCATTTAATGTAGATTTATTACTTTTAATTACATATTTCAATGTCGAATGATCCAAGTAACACAAAAAATGTAGTGTGACTAGATATATGATATAATATAAACAATGGTAACAATAATATGATGTTCGGTAAAATCACTCAAGATATATCATCATACAAAACACGTTTTGGATATAAACGTTAGTAAATTATATCCGGACCAATGTAAGGGAATGTCCCTCTAGCTCGCCCAGCTGTCAGTCACCGAGCACTTACACCGAGACTCATTCATAACAGATTCATTTTAAGCGATAGTAAACCACATCGATAACGACGAGAGGCAACATATTGGCTGGTGCCCTAGTTCGCTCAGCTAAGGGGCATGTGTGTTACTGTTACTACGTCTAGTAAATCCCAGAGACCGAGCCCTTACACTATCCTTTGTTCACAACAGATTATTTTGAAGTAGTACATTCTACATCGATATCCACGTTAGCAGACATCACTGGCAGGCGCCCTCTAGCTGGCTCAGCTGAGAGGCACGTGCGTTGACTATACTACGTCTAGTGTACTCCCAGAGGTCAACAGAGCCCCAGCCGGCTTCAAAAGAGATTCATATTACTGCATTCCAGTTACGAGTAACATACCAAAGGAACATTGCTGAATGATTGTTACAAATTCGAGTTCTATTTTGTACTTACTGCGTGCTATTATAAAACCTATATTTATTATATAAGTACACTACAGTTGCTATAATCTATTCGAATTCGTAACTATAAACTCAGGGGCTTTTATAATATACTGTGAAATACATACGCATAGGTACGTCATATGGAAAATAACTTAACCGTCAAATTTCATATTGTTCCCCACGTTCGCTCTTAAAGACATACAAAAACAAACAGAGTTTGCAGAAAACAAGATAAATAATTCCCAATTCATCGTCTATTTGTCACTATGGACTCCATAGCCGTAGTCCATTATTTTCGAGTGAGTACCAATGTTCTTGCACTACATACATCTATAAAGGCGAAAGTTTGTGAGTTTGTGTGTGTATGTTTGTTACTTCTTCACGTCGTCTGAAGCGATTTTCATAAAATTTGGTATGGAGTTAGCTGACACCCTGGATTAACACATAGGCTACGTTTTTTCACTAATAAACCGCGGGTAACACCGCGGGGCACAGCTAGTATTAAATATGTCGCTTGTCAACGCTAACGTGTTGCAATTAAATCGGCTCCACTCGGCTCGCTCCGACAATATATAGGTAGCGATCAATCATTATCGCTATCGGCTTCTTATATTGAGACAATTTTTGTGAAGCTTCACAAATTGTTTCTATTTTTCAAATTTGTATATTACGAGTACATATATCGTTGGTTGAGTACCCACAACACCAAATTTTCCTATTATCCATTTACACCAACTTAAGGACAACTGAAGTCAACTACAAAACACATGTGGAATCTGCGGCGCTACCGCGAAACACGATATTCTTATATTTCGGACGATTGTCTCTGTCACTCTTATGATGCCTTAACTGAGTAAAAGAGAAAGATTCTCGAAATATACGTACTTCGATGTTCGCGGTACCGGGCCTGAGACTACTGGTTTCATATTGTATATGCAGCCTGATCACTATCCAAATTCTCAGTAATAAATATTAATATAGTAAAGCTGTTAGTTACACTTTGCAGCTGAGTCGGCGGAAAATAAGTTTTGACTGACTTTACGTAATATTATAGTGATTGTAAATTTATAATTGGTAGTAAAACTCTGCACTGCTTTAGGAAAAAAATAAACAAATATACGTGTTTCCCAAACGTCGGAAACACTGCCATAATGCTAAAGATGTACCTCATTGGTCAAATGATAATGTAATGTGGTCTTATTTAAATTGACTATATTTGAAATAAATTCTAACAATTAATCAACACAGTATTTAGTATCATGATCAGTAGATCATGATCAGTTGTAGTAATTCTAGGAAAGTATGATTCAGAGCGACATTCTGCTGTTTGTGTAGTGACACAGTAAACGTTTATAACCACGATTATCTAGGTATCATATTTATAATCTATAGGTTTTGCTTTCATATTTGGCTATCTATGGTAGGTTTGGTCTGGCTATGCAATGATGCTCTAATCTATTTAATAAAGTCACCAGAATATTCGTGTATCGTTACATTGCAAGTCAACACCTATTCGGAAAAAAATGATTTGCCTCTCCTCCTATGAGCGATGAAAGTGGTTGTTTTCTTTTCTGTTAGAATTTGGTTGGTATAATGAATATGAAGTAAAGGGGTCGCGGGATTGGTAGTAGCGAATTGTGTTGTTAGAGGAGGATGGGAATAGCGATGATTAGAGGTTTGTAGTACCGGGTAGGAGTGAAAGTGTGTTTATTGTACTCATAAGTAGTGTGCAAAGCAGTGTGTGTATTAAGATCGTAAGTATATTAAAATAAAAGAGAGATACCTACCTATAATTGTTGACACAGCGAAATTACCATAACAAATACTCAAAGGAAACATATTCTCTTTATTATGTAATGTTCTGTTTTTATGTAAATTTTCCTCAAGCCAATTACGGGTAGAACTTTCCAGCATTTGTTGTAAATATGGGGGGTTTAGGTTGTTAAGGAAAATAATATCCTTATTATCAACCGGTAACACGATCTCTGGGTAGAGAGGGATCAAAACAAAGATTGCGGGACGATCTTGATAATTTTTTAAAAGAATGGTGGCGTGTGCATTCAATAGACATATTTTGACGACCGGTCTGGCCTAGTGGGTAGTGACCCTACCTATGAAGCCGATGGTCCTGGGTTCGATTCCCAGTCAGTCCCAGTCATGAACAACACGCGAAATACTCAGGAAGAAAACATATAAGTCAATGTGGGTAAGACCGTCTATCGGGAAAGACCATCTACCAACCAATTTTCTACATTATCTTATCGGTATTTAGTGTCATATGACGGACTTCACATAAAAATAAAGTACGCCGGTCTTATCCACATTGACTTAATGTTATTTTAAGGTAAATATTTAACGGATTCTTTAAAGATTATTAGACGAGGTTGAAAAATAAATTTTATTATTTAGTATCCAATTCAGATCATTATTTTTGGTCTAAATTAAATAGACATTATGATGAACAATCTCCAAATTATGCTTGTTTGTTGTGTATACTGAAAAATGCTGCGGCTACATGTCGAATTTTTGAGCCATAATAAATCCTTTTACTTGTACAAACGTTAGCTGTTTAAAAGTTGTAAGTACATGAACGATATTATACTTCTTACTTAGATTATAAATTTGTTGTTTATTAACTTGATACGCAGAATAAACTAAGCGATATGCAGTTATCCATCGTAATGATCTTTATGTTTATGTTCCAATCTTCTAAGTTGATGGTCGTAGCAGTTGGTTAAGTATAAACCGTGTAATAACGCGGAAAATTAACACGTTCACTGCTGTCGTTGCGGAGAGATACTATGAAGCTATGTAGTACGAAGTTTAGTACAATAAAAAAATAGATCATTTTACGCCACTGAAACAGTTGAGTTTTTTTTACTAATGAATAGTAATATAAAAAATAGTAAAAATTCTGACAATGTCTACCGTGGAGCCTATATGTCGAATTGAATGAGTCTTTCTTCAACAAAAACTGATATAAGTACATGATCAGTATCTTTCATTTCTGTTAGTACAGTCGCCATCAGATATATCGGAGCTGTGGAGGTGGTCACAAATATCTCAACAACGCCTCTATTGCCAAGGAGATAAAGTGCATGTTCAGATATTTGTGACCACCTCCACAGCTCCGATATATCTGATGGCGACTGTACATGCTTATCCATGTTATCAATCAATATTCTATACTCTTTTACATACAATCAGTTTTGTAACAGCCAATTAATGATATACAATACTATAAGCACCTACCAGGCGTGCTTTAGGCACACACTGCGAGTCAACACGCTTGTTTCATTATGGTTGCGGGACTCATTAGCGAAATTTATGCAACGCATAAAGCGCGGAATCTACTTCGTACAAACATGCGTGCGCACTTGTGACGCATTCTCTATTATGTTAATGACAATTAATTATTTACTTCTCTGACGTTCACCTAATGGACATAAGTTATGAAGTATAGTAGGTACGATTGCGTGACTACCGAAATTATAATATACCCTATTTCGTCCGTGAACATGTAAATAATGCACTGTTAACTCAATCACGTAGCGTAAAATGTAGTAGTACCTAATATAAGTAGCAGCGTACGGGTTAAGCTTAGCAAGCGGCCGGCGACAACGCTTTGATACGCTCCGTATCACGAATAATAAAATAAACCGGCCGTCATTTTTGTTCTGCAGCTCGTCGATCTGATTAAGTGCGCGCGCGCATGAATGCATTCGCAGTGTGACGGCTTCCCCATATGGCCAAGGCTAGGCCTTTTATGGCGCACATAAGTGGCCACTCACCCGCCGCTGAACGAGCCAGCAATATCAATGAACCGGCCATCAATAAAACATGGCACTCTGCCAGAAAAGGAAACGGCGAAATGAGAAAAAGAAATATTCGCAAGAGGTATGTGGTGCGTACAAAGCTCGGCGGTTGTTTGTGCTTGCATTCAATGCAGTGCGCTGCCGGCATAAGTGATTCACTTGTTTTTGCAGCGTAAGATAGGAACTCTCGATGTAAATGCAATTGATTCAGTAATGTTACATAACTTGCATCGATCGCTGTGTGGGCTGCATGCGTGGGTATAAGTAGAGTAGGTATGTGATATGAGATAAGTCAATACTATATATTTCATTAGTATAAAAGCTTTTATGAGACCACAGTTCGACATGATGTTCCATTCATTTTCGCAAAATTATCCTAAAATAAACGAGCAGCTCGTAAAAACCCATCTCGTTTCCGAGTAGATTTATTTTGGATTACTCTGTACAAATTGTCTATGTAACGAGCGCGTTTTTAGATTTTTATAACTTAGATATTAGCCAATAGAACACACAAATAAAATACACTTCAAAGGAATGTAAACGGGTAGTTTCATTATTGTTAACCTTAACTTTTCACAACAGTGTCAAAGCAAAATACAGTAACATTTTAAAAAGGGCTTGAAGTTTCATATGATTCAATCTCTCATCCCGGCTGTGCATCTATTACATAGTGAAGCTATTTCAATAATGACGTGCTACCTAATCATTAAAATAAATTTCCACCGCATCTACTACGGAGAGTGCTCCGAGGAATTGTTCGGGTTAATCCCTGCTGCTTAATTCCGCCAGCGCTCCACACGACAACACTTTCATCATCACCACTTGGATGGTTGGCAGTCCTGAACTGTGCGAGTAGAAACTTCCTGCTTGCACAACAAAACTTTGGTATAAATTGTCGTGTGCAGTATTTCCGGACCGATATGACATCCAAACCCTCAAGAAAAGAGCCTATAGAGATCGGCAACGTACTTGTGACTCCTCTGGTCTTGCGAGTGTCCATGGGCGGCGGTAGTTGCTTACCATCAGGCAATCCGCCTGCTCGTTTGCCTCCTATATCATAAAAAAATGAATGCAAAGTGAGAGTTCCTGGAAAATATAACCGGCTGGTCACGAGTCACGGCCACGCTCGTGAACTTGATAACCCGAGATTTAGTTCTAAATCCTTATTGTATAACTATTTCGCGTTAAATAGTTCTGTAAAGTATAAACATGTTTTCACATAATGGCTAGGAAAAACATTCCCGATTTTAGAGCATCTGCGAGCATTCAATTACTATTAATTTGATAGAAAAGTACTTTAAGGTTATAAACTATAAAGCCATATATATTCTAACATTTCTAACTTAATAAACATAACATTTCTAATTTTAAATATAATCTCAAGACGACTTCGCCATTTTGAGTTCAACTGGAAATCTAGCGTGATTCGTCATTCATTTCTATCTCCTCAATCGCACGGTTTAGAAAGTGACATATAATTTGTAATATTTTTTTTATTAACTGAATATGAAGTACCTATAGCCAAATAAAGGTTTGTATACATATATATGTAGAACCTAAATGGTTCTCGGCCGCTGCCCACCGCCCCCTAATGAAGTAGTTTGCGCTGCCACAGCTGCATTCCAGACGGGCATTTTCTGGGAACCCGCCTTCTTAATGGTAACAAGGAATGTTCTCACCTTTCAGTTCAAAGAAAGCCGTAAGTACCAATGCAACTCTAAGGCACATAAGCTCTTTCATAAATAAGCTCAATGAACAGCGCTTACGCACATACAATTTTTCATTGAAATTAAAATTGTGAAGAAAACTCTGCTCGACTCGTTTGGGATGCCACCGGCGGTTGCGTTTTTGCTTTCAACGTAATTGCTAAAGAGATTTTCGTTTTTGTAAATATATTTACATATTTTCATCTTATTGCAATGGCATAGGGTGCCAATGTGAATACTTATTTATGTACCTTAAGTGTAGGTTTTATAATATTACATTTGAAGTGTTATTAATGTTTTTGTTGTGGACTCGTAATTATTAGAAGGTAATAGCAACAATACAACTTACATACACGCTTTATTAATCTAGCCACGTATAAAATATCGAAGGAAATAAATTATTCTTTAAAACATTGTCATTTTTGACAGTTCTAAAAACTTGATCTCGTATGACCATTCGTTTTGCGGTTTTCGTGGTTTTTCGGGTAACCACGCATTTTCTTGTATAAAGCAATATAGGTAGCCGGAAATGAAATTCCAGCTTTATATACTAAACGGCCTCGTCTTGCTTGGTTGTTTGCCGGCCTTATTAGTAATGTACCATTACTTAGAACTAGTTTCCGCAACTTCGACTACATGGAACTAGTATTTAGTAGCATTTTGGATAAGCAAATAACCAAAATAAAATCGAATATAATTCAGACAATTACATATATTATATTTGCGCTATGCATAAATTACCACCGTTCCAGGTTACTAACATCCCACATTGAGGATGACTTACATTACGCCGACCTCCGTTCGAGCTCCGTTGACCTACCAAGCAATTACCCGAGCCCGAGCGGCCCGATACTCGAATATTGATATTAACACGAGCGTCGTTGCATCCAGCTTTTTGTTGCGAGTAGACGATGATCACACGCCCGTCGATATCGACTGGACACCACATCGCCTTCCCAGGACAGAGCCGAGCAAAGCCTTTTTAGCTGTATGTAACGTCCGTCGCATGACCTGCCCGAGTCCGGGCCGAGTGGCTAGGAGAGCTCGCAATCACTTGATTAATTCTATACAATGTAGCGACGGTAGCCTCGGTTCGGTGACGGGCTGCTCTAACATGAATCAACTTTAAATTCGGGAATATTTTTCGTGATATAAACTAACCAACCAAGCCCATTTTTTTTTTAAACAAGACTGACCTGACTGACTGCGTTGATCGCAGTCGCACCTGATGGTAAGTGTCGACGAGGTCGAGGGTGTAGCACGCTGGTTCAGTAACAGCCTATTCACTCTTGCCTTGAAGAGACCTAAATTAGTAAATTATATCTTATAATTACTAAGTATAAAGGCAGTATATATGGATATAGCCCATACCAAATTAAAATCTGGTAGGTTTAAACGTGAAAAGTTCAAAGACAGACAATTACTAAAAATATCAATATCAGTTGTAAAGTGGACCCGGGTATGTCCTTAAACTACGTCCAACAATGAGAGGTAGGGCACAGCGATGACCATCACGCTTGAATCTGGGGCAGCCCAACTGGGGAAGTACCTCCTCCTTACAGAAGACCACAGCCATAATAGCACTGCTACCTTTCAGGTATGTAGTGTTGTGTTCCTGATGGTCCAGAGCTCCAACCCCCCTTAAAGGCCGGCAACGCGCTTGTGACTCCCTTGGTGTTGCGGGTGCCCATGGGCGACGGTAATTGCTTAACACCAGGCAATCCGTCTGCTCGTTGGCCGTCTATATCATAAAAAAAAAAAAAAAGTTACTATACAGTATGCACTTATACTAAGGTTATTTTGATTTTCCAAACACCTTTGCTGTTACTTAGTTGTTCAAACAAAGTAAGGTACATCAAATTAGAGGTAATTCATCGCTGCTTTGGCTATTGTAGACAATATATTTGAAATATTATTTTTATAGTTTGTTTGATTGATTTGTATTTATTTTTATTTTTAGTTTGTTTAAGTATATCAAGTAATAATAACCATATATTAGGCATCCTGTTTCTTTATCCAAAAGGCCAGTAGCTTAGTCCATCCTTTCCACCCAATAGCCTCAGTCATTAAAACTCAATGTCTTACGCCATGCGGGTGATGTCTCTGTGCGCGTCCCTTGACACGGACAGGAGCAACATCCGCGTAGTGTAATTTTTTTTACCTTTACATATCATTAAATTGTCGAAAGAGCCTCTGCGCGTTCGACCGATCCAGCTTCGCATACGCCTCCCAAATATCCGGAACACTGTTTCGTGTACGGGAAAGACTATAGAATTATCTGGCCCGGTACCGCGAACATCGAAGTTCGTATATATCGAGCATCTTTCTCTTTTACTCCAATTATTCTGGCCTAGTGGGTAGTGACCCTGCCTATGAAGCCGATGGTCCTGGGTTCGATTCCCAGTCAGGGCATTTATTTGTGATGAGCACAGATATTTGTTCCTGAGTCATGGGTGTTTTCTATGTATTTAAGTATTTATATGTATCTATCTATTATATATATATCGTCGTCTAGTACCTGCAACACAAACCTTACTGAGCTTACTGTAGGACTAGGTCGATTTGTGTAAGGTAAGGTAACCGGAAATATTTATAAAAAAAAAATATAAAAAAATTACGGCGTCACGAGAGTGGCAGAGACTAGACAATCGTCCGAAATTTACGAATATCGTCTTTCGCGCCTCTGTTTACGCGTTTGGGCAACTATGGCTGAAAATTGCAAACTGGCTGTAGTTTGCAAAAAGATTTCTGTGTGTGTGTGCAAGTTAAGGTAATAAGTAGGCTTGTTCCCATGAGAGGAAGCCTCACGGCGCGACAACACGCGATCGCGATCTGCGTGGGAACCCAAAACTCGCATTCCCCCACAATTATGCCTTTAACCCGAGCACGTAAAACCTAACCACGGGGATAGCTCTACCGCTCAATTAAACATGCGGTATGCCACTTACTTTTTTTTTTATGACATAGGCGAGCAGACGGATTGCCTGGTGGTAAGCAATTACCGTCGCCCATGGGCACCCAGGGGAGTCACAAGCGCGTTGCCGGCCTTTAAGGGGGGTTGGAGCTCTGGGAACCTTACTTACCATCAGGAACACAACACTACAGACCTGAAAGGTAGCAGTGCTATTATGGCTGTGGTCTTCTGTAAGGAGGAGGTACTTCCACAGTTGGGTTGCTCCAGATTCAAGCGTGATGGTTATCGCTGTGCCCTACCTCTCATTGTTGGACGTAGTTTAAGGACATACCCGGGTCCAAAAAAATGGGCTACGTTTATGCTTTATTTATTGTACCTATCAATTCCCTTTGATGTGACGATTTAATATCTTTGTAAAACGAATGACGTTTAAGTTAGAAATGAGTGACACTTCTCTTGAAACGCTCCTTTCTTACAAAATGATACAGAGATACCAGGTTTTAACCCCCCTTAAAGGCCGGCAATGCGCTTTTGACTCCCCTGGTGTTGCGGGTGCCCATGGGCGACGGTAATTCCTTACCATCAGGCAATCCGTCTGCCCGTTTGCCACCTTCGTCATAAAAAAATATCAAAGGCGTAATGCGCCAGCAGCGCTACCGCGAAAAACGACATTCGTAAATTTCGGACGATTGTCTCTGTCACTCTTGCCTTAATTGGAGTAAAAGAGAAAGATGCTCGAAATATACGAACTTCGATGATCCCAGTACCAGGCCAGACGTCTCCAGTCTATTCATAGCTCTTGATTAGTTAATGTCTCGATACCGTAGCGTTTGACTCACATAATTAAACGCAATTCTGCAAAGGGGACAAGCGCGGTGTAAAGTGGGACTAGGGATGAGCAGTTCCCGGGAATTAAGTTACGGGATCCGGGAATCTTGAAGTACGGAGATAATTCGCATATGAAGAAAAAAACCAGCCCCTATTTTCCTATACCCCTATTAGGGGGTATTGGTAGAGCTGTAACTAATCTTAATATTTTCCAAGGTACTAAACTGAGACAGACAGTTTTTATATGGATTTTTAAATGCAGCTCAAATTACAATTATTGTCGTAAGATTAGGTATTGGTCCCTAACTGCGATCAGTTTTGACCCAGTGCGAACGCCAACAGTATTAGGGCATTAACCCCCCATGCTGCCTATTGCAGTCCATGGGAAGGCCCATGTCCAAGAATGGACGTCCGTAGCTGAAGTAGTAAGATTTATAATGTCAACCTGCTTAATCGACCCATTATGTTTTTTAAGATTTTTTGATGTTAAATTTATATAGTAGGTATTTAATGCAATCCGGAATACTACAACTAACATTGTCTGTTTAATCGGTGATCAATTCCATGTCAAAACTACAATGTGGCTGGTCGTCTTTAGTCTATTTATATTCGAGTGATTGGTTTAGTATCTCGATACCTACTGTCGTAATGTTTGAAGTATATAATTTAGCTCAAAGTGCCGTTGGAAGTGGAGGTAGGAATGCTAGAATTAGGTATAAGTGTATTTAGAGTGTTTTATTTGAAAGGAGTAGCTACCTGAAAAACTTACCAACGTGGTATGTAAGCATATTTTACTATACGATTCTGTAAATAGTTATTTTAAACTATATATGTTGAAAACGCAATTCACACGAAATTACGTATCATGTAATATACCTATACAGACTTTAACCACGTGGGTGAACACAATTATGTCACATGAATTAGAAATGAAATATAATTAATGTGTGTCATCAATAAAATATGTTTGTGATATTACCTATTTACTCTCCCCTCAACCGGGATAATGGCATGAATGCACATCACTAATAAAGGCGCGTGCACACTAGCGGCAGCCACTCGACGTCTTCCTCTGCGTCCACCCGACGGCGATTCCATAGTAATTGATAGTAATCGGCACGCCGCGTTCGGCCGCAGCGTAAAATTGTATATAGGAACGCCGGGAAAACGCGGGACAAAGTCGCTAGTGTGCCCACTCTCTGATGCCCGGAATACACGAGGCTAGTTTTTCAAGCCAGTATAGTAAGCTAGCAAACTAGTGCGTCTATCTTCGTGTATACAAAACTAGCTTAACTTTCAGGCTAGTAAGCTAGTGCTGAAGCCAGGATAGTTTTAATAGCTTGCCGTTCTATTTTTTGAGCTAGTAGCGTCCCCCACCACCGATTTCGCTAGCCTGGCTTCTGTACTATCTTCATGCGGCCGGTGAAGCTAGTATCCGTCCGGCTAGTGCCATACACGTTTTTCTAATATATCTTCAAGTAATTCATATAGTACACATTTACGAATTACGTTCATATTGACGATTTTTTTACGACACTGCAAAGGTACTGGCACTCGAACTGACTTAAAATTACTGGCATCGTGTAGACAGCACTAGCCTGTGTTCAAGCCAGGGCAGTTTTACTAGCTTACTAGCTTAATAACTAGCTTACTATACTGGCTTGAAAAACTAGCCTCGTGTCTTCCGGGCATGAGGATTGTTTGAGTGACCCGATTACACGAACGCGCTGTACACTGGCTAATCTATTTCGCCATATTTAGCCATTGCTAGACATATTTAGATGTTACGAAGCCTGTGGCTAATCTAACTGTTTGTACTGTCATTTAAAATCAACGAGATTTGCTACGAACATTCAACACAACCAATAGATTTTTTTTTTTTGTATTAAAGTTATTTGGTATTTTAATACAAGTCAACTAAAATACTATAATATAAGTTGGTCTTTTAAAAACAAATTATGTATCGTTAAATCTGAAAACAAATGGAGGCGAATGTGTAGAACCGAAATATTTAAAACCTTATGTAAAGTCGGATGTATGAAACCCTAATACCTACATAATATGTTGGGCTATTGAATACAAATGTACTGTCAAATATTTCAGTCGGAAGGCCTATTTTAAAACACTCAAATAAAAAATGTTGTCTATAATAGTGAAATAATTTTAACTACCTAAGCTTAAGGTTTTAAATATTGTACTTGTCTAAAAACCTATTCACTAGCTATTCATAACGTCAGAATGGTATAAAATACTACTATCTATGTTGTACTTACCTAGCAATGCACGCAAGAGAAGTTTCCAAAGTTGCGAAACTTTCCACACGCGAATTTCTCGGTAACTTCTGAGAATGTTCTCGAGAACGAGAATTTATCGAATTACTTAATAACTTCGTGGTTTTTACCATGAACATTCACCATAGTTTGATGTAATCATTATAATATAAATATTTTACGGGTTTGCACTCCAGTTTACTCCAGTTATCAATTATCATCTTATCAACCGACAGTAAAATGCATGTGTATCGAAGTAATTATAGTCATTGGCATTGTTATATAAATAAGGTACCCGAACAAACATCTGGTTCGGTCGTTTATAACATTTTAGTATATATATAAATAAATTTTAAAAACACATTTGTTTTTGTTCACAACATGGTAAGAAATTACTTATTGAAATGATCTTCAGATTAATTCAAAACATGCAGAAAGAGACAGAGGTCTGTGTCCTAACCGTCTCACTCGGCTTGTTTTTTTTTGTGATGTTTATAAAGCACATTTTACTTATTGTCATTATGCAAAAAACTTCTTTCAGTATATATTAAAACTCCTTGCCCACTCGTTGACACAAGTCAACGCATCAATTTGACACGACCAAAGACAAGCATCAAGAAATAGTTCGGTAACTTAGTTTAAATCTACGGCGCTACCGCAAAAAACGATATTCGTAAATTTCGGACGATTGTCTCTCTCACTCTCATGACGCCTTAATTGGAGTAAAAGAAAAAGATGTTCGCAATATACGAACTTCGATGTTCGCGGTACCGGTCCAACGCTATAATTGTGAAGTCCGATAGTCGAAATATTCTCTGAATTACAATGAGAATTTAAAGAACTTATAATGGTAACTTATCACTTATCAACCAAATAGCTGACTGTAATAGACAATAAAATATGCATAATAACATGTAGTTTTAAGTTATGCCTATTTAAACTCTATTCCAAGTATATTCTCTTATATAAACAATAAGTTTCATGTTGCAGGAATGTTCTGCGAACATTCCCGAGAACGTTTCCGCTTTTTGGGAATGTTCTGCAATTTGTACATTGCTATACTTACCTCGTTAATATCTACTGCCAAATAGCGCAATTATTTAGTAAAATGTGCATGCCCAATAACCTACAAATGACCATTGATACCAATAACCTACCTATATAAAAAAGATTACGTGCTTAGTCTATTTATCGGATTATTCGACGCTCATGCCATTATTGTTTCTTCCTAGTCGCGATTCTGCACAATATGGATTCCACACATTTGCTTTTGATTACATTCTTTATTCTTCGCAGTCATTAGTTTTATACAATCCGGTTTCTTCCTAGTCGCGATTCTGCACAATATGGATTTGCTTTTGACATTTGCTTTTTATCACATTCCTTATTCTTCGCAGTCAGTAGTTTTATACAATCCGGTTTCTTCCTAGTCGCGATTCTGCACAATATGGATTCTACACAGTTGCTTTTGATCACAATCCTTATTCTTCGCAGTCAGTAGTTTTATACAATCCGGTTTCTTCCTAGTCGCGATTCTGCACAATATGGATTCCACACATTTGCTTTTGATCACATTCTTTATTCTTCGCAGTCATTAGTTTTATACAATCCGGTTTCTTCCTAGTCGCGATTCTGCACAATATGAATTCCACACATTTGCTTTTGATCCATATTGTGTGACTAGGAAGAAACAATAATGGCATGAGCGTCGAATAATCCGATTTATCATTGCCCAAAAGTTTTTTGATTATTGAAATACGAAGGTTTAGTAATACGTAGAAATGGTTTGGAAAGTGACATTGACTATACAAATTCTCCAAAAAAACTAAGCAAAAACTGCCGATATTGCAGTGTTTTTGACCCTGGCTGTACTTACGTTCGGTCATTTCATTTGTATTTTTATAGCTGCTAACTTTATTCGATCCATGCTGGCAAGCCCAATCGACTTTCTAATCGGGAATCGAGTCCGACTGAGTAACAATTCGATAAGATTAGCATACCTAACAACCTAGACTTGTGAAAAAAGTGCAGTTTTTGTTAAAATTACATTATTCTGTATTAGCAACATCTTAGCCAAGTCGTTTTCACTTTATAAAAATAAAACACTGTGTCGTAATCGTCATGCCTGATAAGGTTTCACGAATATAATGTCTGATTCATGCATTAGCGTGGGCCCCAAACAAAGGACAATAACTTCCTTTTATCGACACATTATAATGCGTATCTAGTGGTCGATGGCGTTATTAATAGCAGTATTAAGTAGGGCACCCGACAGTCGGGAGTGTCTCGAAATAGCTCTGCATTTGCCTGCCCGTAATGACAGTGGAGGATAGCTATATAATATTACGGATCGCTGGGCTTATGCGATCATAAACAAATGATTGCTGACAATTATGTCAGATGCGGCGCGGCGCGGGCGCGTACGTCGCGGCGTAACTCGGTGGCGGCTGGCTTACTTATTTCAGTTGGTCGTAACACATTTGCATATCTATATTACTTAAGACTTTTCAACGACCCGGCAGCTCAGGCTACGTATTGGCAACATATAATTTTGCGCATTTAAAACAAATGTGTTTTATGACAACTTAATTGACATTTTAACCCAGTATTTTCTGAGCCGGATCGTCGATCGCTAAAGTGCTTTTGGTATTTGACAGTTTTGCAAATTGTAGTCATTTTCAATATTTGTTCTATTTTTACTATAGGTATCAACCACTTAAAAATTGTAAAGTTCGCTAGAGAGCTATAATTACAATTGTTATGAGATTATTTTTAAAAGGTTAGTCTAGTTTTAAGTTTATTTTGAATCATTTGCAGTAGTAAATACTTTATTGTACATACATACATTACATGACAATATAAAAAAAATAAGAAAGTAAGAATGTTCAAAGGCGATCTTATCCCTATATCTAAGCTATATATTCCAGCTCTTAACCTTAATGTGTCTAATGTATCTCGTTTTAAGTCTTTACCTACCTTGACACTTCCTAATTAGATTTGACCCACTAGATGTCATAAGATCACAAATCCTCTCTAAAGTCAGCGTCAAATAATAAAATTTGTAATAACCAAAGTAATAGTGTAGATTTTTATATTTATATAAGGAGTGTGTGATCCTGAGCTGTCCACTAACTAGATGTCAGTGACTGTACAACGAGATCTCTTTCGGACATAATTGTTGCGTAGCAATACATACATAGAAGTTTACTACAGACTGCACGCACGCGTTAGCCTGCAATTATGCATGCGTGTGTGTACGCATGGCTCAGGCTACGTCGACTCCATGCTCTTTTGTTTAAAAACATAAGTGGTTACACGGACTTTATTATGCCTGCGTAGTCACTTTACAATTCCGAATATATACAAAATGTGATATTTCCCTCGGTAGAAATACATATATTAAAGAAGATATCACCGATTAAGTGTACCTATAGACCGTTCGTCTGCTAAAAGCCAATCGAAATCCAGTAGCAGTATTTAAATCGTGAACCACTTCAAAAACCTGTTGTTTGAACGAGCGTTGTTGTCAGTGCAATTTAATC
Organism: Grapholita molesta; assembly: GCA_022674325.2. NCBI lineage: Eukaryota > Metazoa > Arthropoda > Insecta > Lepidoptera > Tortricidae > Grapholita > Grapholita molesta. Next base: position 10,726,429 of record CP053132.2, on the reverse strand, counting down.
CCGGCATTTTACACACGACGTCTGTTGGTCCTTCGGTGGATCTCATTTTGAGAAGATCCCAGTCGTGGTAAAACGTTGTAAAAAGGCTGCGACGGGCGCCGGCGGCGGCGCCACTGGACCACGGGCTGCCGACGTGGGCAAGGACGTCGACCTCAACCTTGGACCGGCCAATTAATTCCAACTATATGCCGGTCGCTAAAATTAAATTATGTTGGCCACATCCGGATAACAGCATCTCGCAAATATCGCCAAACATGCTGCGTGTGCGCAAAATTGAGGCCGAGATTGTGTATAAACACAAACAACAACCTGTATGATTGTTTTACGCCTAAAAAGGGGACAAATAAATGGACATACATGTAATTACAATAAAAATTATAAAGAGACTAACTTATATTATTTAATATTGACTGTTTATTAATAGTTTTTGTAGGTATTTCGTTGTTTCTTAATTAGTTAACCTATGTTTATTTTTTTAATCGCTCAGTTTCGCACCTCTGAGTTAGTCAACTAACCCTATAAGTTAAGACCATATATTTTACTATCCTTAACTCTGGGTAAGCGGCTAACCCTGGATGGCAGAAGTTGTAGTATAATACTTATATGTAGGCTGCAAAAATATAGCACAAGAACTGGCAACGAACTAACAAAGATGTCATAAAATTAAAACGATAATATTGTGTACTTAACGTAACGTTTCGCGAATACATATTACATTTGGCGACACCAGTACATAGTACGACAGTGTATTTTTTTACATGACTGTCAACAGCCTTATGTAAATAAAGCTGAGTCAACAATTTCTGATTCATTTGTAGAAAGTACCGCAACGATAGATTACTTACGGACGGGACTTGTATAAAGTAGAGTAGAGTAGAGTTAGTATAGGATTTACAGTTTGGTTGAATCCAAAAGATATACAGGATGCAATTTTTTACGTGATACAAAATATGTTTTTCTGACTCTATAAACAACAAGCAATTTAATGCCCCAACTCTTAATAAAATAAAACATTTTTTTGTGTGATTTTGCTATCTTTTTTTGTCGTTTATTTTACCTTCACAAGTGATACTATCAAGTGTAAGTATCAAGTGATGAAAAATTAAGTAAACATTTCGTTTCTAACTGGGACAAATGACAAAATTGATGTCCATGATAGATCCGATACTAATACTTAGGTAATTCAATTTACTTTAGATACGTTAACAAGCCGTTGTAAAGTCCTAAATCCACTGTTAAAAGAAAATTTACAACAAAAAATTAATAAAAAACACAAAAATAATGTCTTATATTAATAAGAGTTGAGGCACTAAGTTGCTTATTATTCTCAGAAAATCATATTTTGTATCACGTAAAAAATTGCATCCTGTATACTATAGGTACCTACTATAATATTATAAATGCGTACTAATATTATAAATAATAAAGTAACTCTCTCTCTGTTGGTTACCTCCTCACGCTTAAACCGCTGAACCAATTGGGATGAAATCTGGTATAGAGAGGGTTTGAGCTACAAGAAAGGACACTATAATTTTCATCCCGCAACCATACTTTAAAGACGGGCAGAGCTGGCCGACGAAGTCGCGGGGTAAAGCTAGTGTTACATAAATTAAATTGAATCAATGAAACATACCACTACTTCTTCTTCTTAACATTATCCCAGGTTATGTGCATGGGGTCGGCACAACGTGTTTTCCTCTTCCATTCCCCTACTTACTGCCACCTAGATAGAATTTTGTGTCATCATATTAGCCAAACTGCTGGACATAAGCCTCCCCCAATTGCGCCACCCGCATGCAGTGGTTTCCGGGATATTTACTAAATCGTCGTTTACCTTGTGGGGATCTGCCCACGTTGCGCGTTCCGGTAAGTGGTTGCCACTCGAGAAACTTTATGCCCCAACGGCCATCGGTTTTAAGTGCAATATGCGCCGCGGTCACTGCTACTTAACTTTAGCCATCGAGAGGGCTATATCGGTTACTAAAAAAGATTTTTTTTTTGTATAGGTGTTTTTTAAGGGCGAAAATTAGGGCTTTTATGAATTCTAATATTAAAATCTAATATCTTAATGCGCATTTACCTCATCATCGTGTTTTCCAGTTTCACCAATCTACCGATCGGTTACACTCTTTTGATTAAATTCGAAATTCAGATTTTCAAATGATAACTACGCATTTGGAAACTGGCTGACGGGTCGGTGGTTACATTTACCAGTTTTTCGTTTCGTTAAATGCTTTTTTACTATATAGGTCCCATTGTCCCACGTTCAACCGAGGGAGCTCCCAGCAACAATGCGTTAAACGAAGTTGTTTTTTTAAGTCGAACGCTGCGCTCCATCGCGCCGGCGCGGCGCGTACAATTTTACTATACTATGAACTCAGGATAATGACCTGACCGTATTCCCAACTGAGCATGCGCGAGTTTGAGACTTAAATTGTACTGCTAGGTTGAGCTGCGCGTGATCGTAAAGTTCATAATGATAACCTCAGTCACATTTACCATTTATAGATTCGAGCATGTCGCTTGCAGGGACGCTAATTTGGACAATAAATAAATATTTCGGGACAATCGGGACAAATCGACCTAGTCCTACGGTAAGCTCAATAAGGCTTGTGTTATAGGTACTAGACGACGACACATACAATAGATAGATACATATAAATACTTAAATACATAGAAAACACCCATGACTCAGGAACAAATATCTGTGCTCATCACACAAATAAATGCCCTGACTGGGAATCGAATCCAGGACCTTCAGCTTCATAGGCAGGGTCACTGCCGACTAGGCCAGACCGTTCGTCAAAACAATAACACAAGATACGTTAAAAAATAGTTACTAATAATTACCTAATTGGTTATACTAGACAATTTTTGTGAATGATGTCAATCGTTCCTGTTTTTTGTGAGGATCAAATGTTTGTATCGGACCGACTACGTAAAAGTAATAAATACAGTCAAAAACAAAAGTTTTTGCCATTCCGGCCTAATAATCATTAATCCGTCCTGTACACTGTTATATAGTGTATGGAAAATCAAGGAAATTGCTATTGATGATGACCATAAAATACCTTTTTAATCTCCACTGTTGTATGATACATAGGTGATTTTCTATCCAAATGACTATCAAATATGGTTATAAAAATCAACACGTTGTCTAGTATCTATCCAATTATGAAACTTTGTATCCAAGTTTTTCGACCGTTATTCATTGTTTTTAAAGTGTTCATTGCTCTTAAATTAAAATGTAAGTCGTATACTTAAAAAAAGTAGCTAACAGCATCCGAGTCCGAATTGTCCAAAGGCGTGGGGGTAACATTTCCTTCATGGGCCCAAAGAACTTTATTGTTGAACTAGGAAAATTACACTCTGTCTGTTTAGGTACCTAGTTAAAAAAAGGTATACAATCTTGACGTGTCTTTTTATTGAAAACGCTTTTTAAAAATCAGTGACTATTAAGTACTTACGAAAGCAAAATAATGTAAATAACCATACGTCATTCATAATTATCACATACTTGTCATGATTTATTTTTCAAAACTGATTTTCCATAAAAAGACACGTTGTACAGAGTATATTTAATCCGGCGGAAATCGGCTTATATGAATAGGCTGGTAGGTATATACATATTTCACACAATGTAATTTAGTTGGTGCCTGTTGAAGTCTGTCTTTGTAAGCAATAGCAATCGCAACACGAGCTGCGCCGGCGCAGCGTTGCGCAGAGCGTTGTGCTTACAATGCCTGCGCGTAACCCACTACCACAGCCAACACCACTAACCAATGACAAACCTTAAGACAAAAGCATAAGGTCTATCCACAGTAAGGTAAGTGTTTGATGATGGTACACCATTCAATGACATCCTTACAGTTAAATGACCGTCAGTACTTTCAATGCCATAAATATGTATACATTCACTTACCTTATAGCAAAGGTATGAAGGTGAAAAAGTGTATATATATTAATGGGCCTGGACCTGGACTAAACATAACCAAATTGTTTTTGGCGAGTTTACGACGTGCGACCGTGTTTGTAAGTTTGCTTACTTATGCAAATATTTTTAGAGAAAGGATCACTATCACTGGGAACTGGTAAGTAGGTACAGTCAGCAGCAAAAGTGGCTAAGCGTTTGAAGTGTTCTAAATAACCTACACGTGCTCTTATTCTCTTGACAATAGAGATGTGTTGACCTCATTTTGAACACCTCAAACGCTTAGCCACTTCTGCTGCTGACTGTACTAGAGGGGGTCCACCATTGAAATTATATTTGTAGGTTAACCTTTGGCCAATAAGAAATTTACTACATAAATACAAATATTAATTTAGGTATGAAATCAGATGATACTTTACAAGAATGGAAACTAAACCAGTCCAGTCTTGATACTAAGACTTTAGTAACATGTAAAGTAATAGTCACGTGAAGATTGAATCAAAGCAATTCGTTTAGAAACTGTATAACTGTAACAGGTGTACCGCCTGCCCGTTTACCACCTTTGTCATAAAAAAAACAGTCTTGTATCTATAATAAATAAATAAATCGGACTAATATATCGGGTCGCGTAATGAAATTTGTGTTCACTCAATCACACAGGTGATTGAGTAAACGCAAAGAAAAAACTCAAGACGAAACGCATTATCCATAAGAGGACCCGCAATTTTGCGTGCGGTATCGGAAAAGTCTAAGGGAGAGAACACTAACGTTTATCGACGTATCGACAAACCGATTTTATAATTAGCGTTATTTAAAACTAATTACTCAAACTTTCTGGCGATACATTCTATTCATTCTTTCATTTTAAAATATGACGTATAAAATATAAATTAAATATCAAACATATTCATATGCCGGTGTCAATACATATAAGACAGGTATCTACAAAGAGTTGATATTCCAAGTATATATTTGATATCGTTAAAAATAAATTAATCTCACTGACTCTTTCTGGGCTTTGAGTACACGACCGAATTATCGATACATCGATAAACGTTGGTGTTCTCTCCCTTAGACTTTGCCAAAACCGCACGAAAAATTCCGGCCCCCATAACTAATACCTACCAGATAGTTAAGTACACGAGAATATTTACAGAACTGATATATTCCATGAAAAACACAGGAAAACCTAGATGAAGTCATCCGACTAATACTATCCGACTATTTAATAACGATTTCCTATCCGCAGGCTGTTTATTGTTTTAGTATTAAAGTTTATTAGGACTTACGAAATGCTCAACTTGGAGTAAATAATAACTCTTGGCTTGCGGCTATTTTCAGTTTACTTAGTTGCCGGGTCCTTTGTTTGCAGGTACCTACAGGATTTAACAAAGTATTTGCACTATTCAATATTTGAATACCACCCTTCCTAACTAACCGTCAAAAGTAGGTAATAGTCATCAGACGCTCTAGTGTGAGTTTATTTTGACGTAAAAAAACGTTTACGAACACGTAAGTGATAATGTTATTTATATGGGAAACGCAAACGCGTTCATGACGTAAAATTACGTTAATAACTTACACTCAGAGCTCAGAGTATTAAACATTGAATTATTTTTTATTTAATTAATAAATATTTTCAAGAGCGTTGGTGGCCAGCGGTAAGAGCGTGCGACTTGCAATCAGGAGGTCGCAGGTTCTAACGCCAGCTTGTACCAATGCGTTTTTCGGAACTTATGTATAGCAGCACAAGTGGCTGAGCGGGTGAAGTGTTCAAAATGACCAACACGTGCTCTTATTCTCTTGTCAATAAAGTAAGTTGACTCTATTTTAAACACGTCAACCGCTTAGCCACTTCTGCTGCTGACTGTACCTATGAAATAACATTTGATATTTACTAGTCGCTTTTCGGTGAAGTAAAAATATCGTGAGGAAATTGGACTAATCCTAATAAGGACTAGTTTGTGATGACTTGGATGGTCAGATTGCAGTCGCTTTTTTAAAACTAGTGTCTACGCCAAATACTGGGATTAGTTGGCATGCGTACCTCAGGCTCCCATGAGCCGTAGCAAAATGCTGGGACAACGCGAAAAAGATGATGATGATGATAAATATTTATTTAAGACACGTATTTATTTAAGAAAATCTGATTTCATTTATTTTATTTTCATATAAACATTTAATTTATAATAACTACTTATAACTACATTACCTAGATTGTATATACATTATAACATTATATTTACATAGACAAAGCAAGTTATTGCCTATGATGTTTTTCTAAATTAATTGGCTTAGGTATCATCAGAAATGTATTATATTCTAAGTTGTATTCATAACTTCATAAAACCTTAAAAGAACGTTAACTTTACCCTAATGTTGGAAAAGACTTTATTTAATAATTTTGTCTTTAGCAGATATAATCTAACTTAAGATTTTTCTTTCACATCATTACCGAAGAAAAATACTAAACTAGCAAATAAAAATACTTACTAAGAGGCATTGATTAGAAAAACAAGCATTAGTAAATAATGACTTAATATGTTTCAATTCAAGAACTCAAATAGTTGTCATTAAGCAGCATTGTATTTGTACATGAATTAAATACATTCATTATAATAGTAAAACTTATATTATAAAATTTATAAACTTTTATAAGTTATGTTGTAAGTATGTTAAACCTAACTTCTGATATTTTACAAGATAGCAATTATCTGCATGACATTTTCCGAGAGGATATATTAATAAATAAGGATATTTTATAATATTAATGCAGAAGTGGTATTCGAAATTTAAATCCTTAATTGTAATTTAGACTACCTTAATATATGTCGATTTGAATTTTCTATTTAACATTAACTCAATTACTAAGAGAGGATACCTAATCAAAATAAGACGAATGCCACTTCTGACAGTTCCATAGCAATTTAATATTAAATCAAACCGATAAAAGAGAAGAAGAGAAAAATATACCTAACTGATTTTCCTCTTATCTTAATGTGTAAACAAGAATAACAATATCAAAGAGAGAAGGCTCTCAATGCGCGTTTGGTACACATTAGTCAAACCGCATCAGTAAATAGATAATATGAATGGCGAATTCCTCAGCCCACTTACTGGCCTGAATGATTTCGACATTCTTGGCGCGGCTCCGATAATCCGAGAAAAAAATAAACGAGCCAACAACGTAAATACGCTCGGAGCGCACAGTGGCACGGAAAATAAATCAAGACGATATGGTGCTCGGGATAACGTATTTTTACGCAACAGGCTTTGTTTATAGTTATAGTAATGTCGACGCAGACGGCTGGTTATTCAACCGGGCGCATTCCGCGACGGCTCCACTTTTTGCTCGCGCGCCGAACCGTCCTCGCCGAGAAAAACGACCAATTAGAGCTTTTACGGCGACGGAATTAACGTCGCCCATTGTCCGCCGCCGCTCTAACCCGCAGCCGGATTTATCTCTATAAAAATTACCCCCGCAATCAACACACAAAAAAGTCCATTCCTACACGGCGCATTATGCACAAATTGTGTTCGTTTATCTCGAAATAGACGTTTCTTGTTCTGCAACGAGTCCGATATGATTGTGAGGTAATAGCGATGGCGCCGTCGAGGCGTCTACTGCCATTGTTCGCTCCGGCGGCGACACTTCCACTCAAAACGAACAACCCAAAGAGCCATGGGCTCCGTTACATGCTGCAGACAATGCCACCCCTTACCACCCAAAAAAAAAACATTTTAATGACGTATTTCAATTTACTACGATTAAATACCTGCATTCCTTGTGTGAGTATCTAACTTTGAACTCTTTTTACGAGTCAGATCGACTCGTTTTAATCTCGAGGCCTAGTGTCGGACAATGTAGTATCAATAAAAAATAAAAGGGAACGTTTTTATGGGTGTACGTGGAGCACCGACGCCAATAAAACCGATCAACAGCCGGACAAAAAGTCCACGGCTGGCCTGCGCCGGCTTATTTACATTTTTCCTACTCTATGGCAAAGTGGTGTCGAATTACTATCTCGGAATGTTTAGTAGGCACGCCGGGGAGAGCGATCGTTTCAAATTACCTCATACTTACTGCTTTATGTTTTGGAATAAATTATTTAAGACGTATTATGCTCACCGTAGTTTCACATAATAAACATATATATGTAGTTGTATTTGTTGGCCATAAATTCCATATTCATACAGGTTATCCAATTCCACTATAGACACATAAGCACCGTCACATCTGCATCCAACCTCTTTGAGAGCAGCGGCAGCAGCAGAGGCCGCCGAAAAGGCCAAGGTGGAAAATATAGTGTGCTCGACGCAGAATACAATTTTATCCCATTCGGGGTCGAGACCCTCGGTTCGTGGGGCCCTGGCGCTCTGAGTCTCTTTAAGTATCTTTCAAAAAGACTCAGAGATGCCACAGGAGACCAAAGAACTGGCAGCTAACTTGCTCTGCGTATCAGCCACACGATTCAACTAGGAAATGCTGGCAGCGTCTTCGGTACCAGACCGCAGGGGCCTTTTTCAAATTTACCTACCCGGAGAACCATTGCTATTTCCGTATACCTATTTGCTTCCTTTATTTAGCTATTTTGGCAATGATTGAACCTATGAACCTGTTATCTATTACTTCTTGGTTTACTTTATTTAATCTAAGTTAATGTTACTCGTGTTTTTTCATTTGCATTTAGTGCAAGTTCGAGAAAGTGCAAGCCAGAGCTTTCATCAATAGAAAAAATATAAAAATAATAAGGTTTATTTACAGTTGCATCCTGACTCAAGTCAATAAAGTATATCGTACACTACAGTATACTACATACATACTAGGTAGTAGAGGTATATATATTGTACTATCCTATCTTCAGCCATTTGCTCACCCAAATACCTGCTATTCTCCGTTTCATTACCTGGCGCGTGTAGGTACTTACCTACTTACGATTGTAACCATTCATCCTATAATTTTGAATTAACAGTTCTTACTACCAGAATAAGGAAGTTCATTGCAAAACTATTAAGTTAGCTTAGTTTAAGTAAATTTAACTCATCTCGTCTTAAATATTATTGTGTTTTCCTCATACGGTCGTTACAACAATTTTGTTCCGTGGGATTAATAATAATAATAGATGTTAAGAAATTAAAAAAAAAAGTATATTATTTTTCGCGTGTAGTAACACTATTTTTCGATTACCCTCTCTTGCCTAGAAGCTCGGAATGGAAGCACCTAAATTGTTAGCTGTTTAGAAATATTTGCACTACAGTTGCAAATAACCGTAATTTCGTATATTTATTTTCTCAAAACCTTAAATAAAGTGTTGTGCCTTGGAGTCGGACGAGGGGACATCGGAGTGTCGACATATTCAGGTGCCAGGTACTCTTGGAGCTGGTAAGTGTGCACGAGCTGGTCTCTAGGACCCTGCGCCACCTGAAGAAGGAGCCTACACACCTTCCGACCCAGGTTAGTGCCCTCAGTTCAATTCACAAGGCCTATAACATTTTTATTAATTTGTCGTGTCGGCTAGCAATTTACTTCCTATTAGAATTCCAAATATTTCAAAACTAAAAATTACAGTCCACTAATATATCGCACAATAGATAAGAACAAAACTCTTGAGAAAAAGAGACGCTGAGCATGAAATACCATTTCAATAAATAATTATCTATGATTTACTAAGCAGTTACGAAATAGTTACCTATTTGTCATACAGGGGGGCAAAGTTAGTGTTTACCTTCTCGTGCTAATATTGAAACCCGAGCTAGCGAAATATTTCAAAATTAAACCACGAGCATAGCGAGTGGTTCAAAGGGTGGAATCTTGAGCATTGGGAGGGTTTCAAAGAACATCTCGTGATGCTACCACATGAGACACACAATTTTTCACCTCACTACCGCGAGGAAACAAACTCTAAAACTTTAAAAATGTAATCAAAATGATTGGCGTCCATCAATTATCATTCAGAAACATTGAAAAAGAACATCCAACCAGTTAAAGTCAAAGAAACACTCGATTAGTAATAAACATTTTGTTTAAAATTACTTTTGTGAATAAAGTGCTACTTTGCTATTTATAAAACTGTTCTTTCCGAGCTAGTTAGATGAATATATATAATCGCGTGGCATAACGTTGAATTTTTGATTTGTATTTAATCTGAAATAAAATAAACGTGTTTAGTACCTAATATATTTATTAAGAATTCTTTTAACACTTTTGTAAATTAAAATGTAGCTAATTGATAACTAAAGTAAATAGCTATCTGAATATACCAAAAAATACTGAACAAAAAATGTCAACAAATAACAACCCCCAAGAAAATAACAAAATGAGGAAAATCTACCACAAGACAGTTTATCATATCACACAGTAGGCCTCCTGCGGAGTTTTATTTTTTTCACTCTCTTAAATAACAAGACATTGTGTTTGGGAAAGGCCCATTTTTTCTAAACAGACGTTAGCAAAAAAATGATACCTGTGCGACGAGGACCTGTTTCTATAACGAAATACTACGTTACGTTCGCACATAAAAACGCCAACAGTTTACTATTGGAGGTGGCGCTTAGCTATGAAAAGGGCGAGAAGTGTACCGAATGAGTTTGAATTGAATAGCGTGCAATAAACTATGCTCAACGGTTGAATACAGTCTCAAGTGGGGCCCTAATTATAACATTGGTTACCTGAGATGTTCCCGGTATCGCATAATACAGATACCGGCGACAATGGTGCCGTCGAGTGGGTGTGTCGAACCGATCTCGAGTGCTATCAATACCCGCTACAGTCGTATCTAGGTGGATACGTTTAATTTGTATTGAAGCACATTAAGATTCCTATCGGCAAATTAAATTACAGCAGTTACTACTGCACTCTATCGAGCTCTGATTGAAGCTAAAATTAATCTTGTTTATTTTTAATTAAGTACCTAAGTGTTGTTTGTAATTGATGCGATATTTTATGATTCAATTATGCAAGAATCTCGGGCAATGTTTAGGTAGGTAAAATATTAGAATAAGGAGAGTATATTCATGCATATTATCAGTGGAATCAACTTTAAATCGCAAAAATGATTATAATGGATATAAAAAATATTAACAAAAACCTGATACCTACTGTACATGTTCGGAGGCTCCACGGATTAGGAGATAGTACAGTCTAAGCCAAAGATTTTTAAGCTACTAACTGACTGTTTTCATATTTATTTATTTAACATTAATTGCACAAAAAACTTATCTGAAAACAAACTGCTAAATTACTGAAATAAAAGATTCGCTACCACTTAACCTTACGGCAAAACAAAAAACATCATAGGAGGTGCTTCTCACAAATACTGAGAATAAAAGCATATCAAAATATAAATATAAAATTTGACACCTACCTAAAGCCTGATCGGTAAAGTGGCCCGAAGAACAAAATTAGCAGCAAAGAGTTTTAGGATTTTTTAAATATGAATATTTTTGGAACCCTAAAATGAAACACGCAATTATTGAGGTGTCAATCCAACGCGTCAAACACTTCTTCGTTTAACTCCGATTAGCACCCATTTTCTTCTTTGACCATTTGACCTACCTTGTCACGTATGGTAGTCAGAAGGGTAGAAAAATATTTCTGAATAACGAATAACCCGTGTAAAAACCGTGAGAAATATATGTCAGTAACAAACAAATTACTCATACCTACTACACTGAAGAGACGTCTACAAAAAATAATGCCTAGATGACATTTGCGGAGTGTTCTCACACCAACATTCATTAAAGTCATCGTCACAAAAGCATATTGTGCCCATGTGTGCCTGCCCTTCACGGCCGATTGTCCACACATTGTGTTCAAATTTTACAGAAAAACTGTCAAAAGACTCCCCCGACTTTTGCACTTCATCAAAAATAAATTTATCCCGAAATAATACAGTGCCAACCTGCTCCATTGTCGCCACGACAATGGGATGAAAAAACTAGACGGTCGGTGTCTGGCGGACCCATTGTGAGACAGAGACAGAACAAGGATTATTGTTTTTAAGTGAGCTTTAGTTTTTTTTTTACTCAAGTGGTTTTAAATTTTGAATTACTTGCCGACTGACTGTATTATCTGGTCTAAACAAATTCGCATTACTCATGAATGCCATTATTTATTGTTGTAAGAATGCAATTCTTGCATGGGATCATCAGGAATCTTAGTTGTAGCTTGAACCGTAAGTAGCTGAACAATTAGTGACAGTAAAATGTCACATCAAATATGATCCGAATATGATCCGAGAAGAGGTAATAGGTAAATAATTGCTACATATAATTTATCATACATAAAATATATCCACGCCATGCCAGAATTATATTAGACAATATCTAACACGATTCCCCAGGGATGATCTGGTAGTCGGGATCTTGCGCCGTAAAATATCCCGAATAAAGATTAAGATGATCCTTAAAACGCTGGATACTCCTTGGGTACGCAAACAGGATGGAGTGCTTACTGTATGGCATATTTCCTTATAAGGTGTTATCTTAGTATTAATTAAGACATCTCTACATCTCTACTTACCCAATACAAAATTTTAACGGCTAACCTATACACACATCAACCATATCCTGCAAATAACAAAGTGAGACGGTGTAGTAATATAAATTAAAAGTTACTAAGCAACTTAAAAGGAAGGTTCCTAAGAACAGATCTTTGTATGTCTTAAAGTTTTAGATTTCTCTATGAATCTATATGGGACAGCATGTATTGGTAAAGTAGTCAACCCTACAGCAAAAAAATATAAAATTATTATATAATTAACAATATAATATGTAAATAGCGTAGGAACGCGTCTACCCTTGTACCGGCCCTATGCACCGGTGTTGCCCTTGAGCCATCTTTGATGTCGCTTTTTGTGGGGGCCCATCTCGCACAGGGCGAGTCACCGTCTGCCGGAAATTGGACACCATTTTATTAAGCAGACGTCCGGTTTTTTATCCAATAGCCCAGTAGCTAGTCCATCCTTTCCACTCAATAGCCTGGTACATTCTAGATTCCATTAAAACTCAATAGTCCTTACACCATGGCGGGTGTTGTATCTGTGCGCGTCCCATGATACGGACAGGGGCAACATCCGCTTAGTGTACCCCTTACATTCAATTAAATTGTCGAAAGGGCCTCTGCGCGTTGTCTCGATCTGGGTGGCTCCGCGTCCCAAATGTCCGGAAAACCATTGTTCCGTGTACGGAAAAGACATACAAATATATGTAATATAATATAATCGGACTGTCGCTCTGCAGCCCTAACCGGTGGCACCCTAGGTTAGGTTTTTTTATAATACGTTTATTGTTTTTTAATTTGCCATACACATTGCCTCCGTTTAGCGCATGATGCTGCCATCTATTAGAATCAGCAGTAACTATTTTGTATTCTACATAAAGAGGCAGCGAAGCGCGTGAACATAATGGAAACACGCTAAGCGTCGTTTTATTTTTTACGGACGACACTAGGTGGAGCTACCTGTTTAGCAGGCGATTTATATTTTGTATGTTATTTATTAGAATAATTCTGCATGTTTAATGGTTATGAGTGATGTCAAGAAAATTAGAGATTATATAAAATTACAGAGACCGACATAAAATTATTCATTGTGAATAGTGTGCCAGTTTTGAGTTTACTCTATAAATTCTTATTGTACATGTGCATGTCTATTTGACATAACTTTTGACAGTTATACCAATTCAAAACTATTTATTTCGAAGCTTTTACAAATATGTAGATATAAAATACTAATATCAACTATATATATCAAATACATCTTAGCATTAAACTATATATGAATAAAACTACTAACTTAAAATAAATACAAATTGTAAGACCATGGCTAGACCTAATATTTCATTTTAAAGACGTTATAATAATATTACAACTAAAATAATGTAAACAATATACGTACCTATAAGAAAAAAAAAATTGTTATAGTTATTACTTTGGATATGCAATAAAGATGCCGTTCCACAAGAGTTGTTACACGTCCCGCTGTTCTGGTTATAAATACCGGACACTTTCCACCAGCACGGGGCCGGACGGAAAGAGATCCAGAAGACCCAGCGCCCAACGAGAAGAAAGTTTGATCAACCAGAAATTCTACAATTTACAAGACAACATTTCATTTTTAATCGGTAAAGAGATCGATGACACCAAGAACTCGCGCAAGGCTATTTACGAAAAGTTTGAAAAAATTGATGCTAAAATTAATTCATTGATTGAATTACAAGACAGTGTATTATCATTGCGTCAAACATTGTACGCAGCTGAAAATACCCTTGAAGATTTATTTCGAAGGGTGCAGAAATATGAAGTAATGAATGAAATTAATAGCGTGAAGTTTAAAAAGAGTCAACGAGCAAAGCGGGTGTTGGCTGAAGAGGAAACGGAGCAAGAGATATATAGCTCAGATATTGTTGCTCCAACTGTTTTGGCTTTGTGACGTTTGAAGTGAGCGATTCTGTTGATTAATGTTGGCTGGTTACTAAATACTTCACTGTTGTCTTCAATTACCCACACCTATCTAACGTCCTAGCCTAAATAGTCGGTAGTGACCCTGCCTTCGAAGCAGCTCCCGTGTTGGAAACCAAGGAAAGGTTGGGGATGTATTTTTCACAATTATCTCTATGTATTTATCTCTTTTATATGTCTTTGTCTTGCTTAGCCTTTATTGCACTTACTGTAGGGCTATATTGATTTGTGTTTGTTACGTAAGAAATATTCAATCCCCTTTTTCCTGTGGCAGGCACTGGTAGACCCGCAGCATCTTTGGGCCACAATGTCTGTTTTGAGGTAAATAACACAACACAATAGACTGAACGTTATATATTTTGTCTCAGGAGGAGTCATTACAAATACAGCTCTTAGCTGAACATTTTTTTATCCATTTATAATTTTATACACAGTAAAAGTATCGAAACCAGAAAGTTTTTGTTGTTACAATAGATAAGTATAGCTTTAAAACGATCATTAACCAGCACAAAAACACTATTTTATTAAAGTTATGCTTATTTAAATTGTTACTAAGACTAATTAACTATACACCTTTGGGAAAATATTTTTGTAAGTTATTTTATTATTTTATAATAATTTTATTGAATTTTGTGCTGGTCAGTGACACAAACAGTTTGGAATAAAGGAGTTGTTGATACAAACACCTAAACATCTATTCTAATGAACAACCGAGCTGGTTTCCATTAGTTACAGAATGGTATAGATACTTTGAAAATTGAGTTTACGCATATAAAGATAGAGCACATCATTGCCACACTCGGTAAGATTGATACACACAGGTATCATATTATTGTCTAAATACGAATGTTGACATAAACGCAGGGACACTTCGGCTCCATTCGCTGTACGATTTTCATGTATTCCAGTATTACATTGCTTACAGTGTGTGACAAGCTTAGAAATAGAGCAAGAGTACAAACAATTGTAGTCTCTTTTGAGCAGAAGATGAAGTTAATACGTCTACTTATAAGCTTAATACATTTATCTTGAGTCAATTTAAAATTCGTTTAAAACGACGGAAATAATGTATTTAATGTAAACTTTTACTGAAGTGGGACCCTGTACAACATTTGAAAAGCTAATAATTGGATAAAATTCCTTTCAGGCTAACAATTCTGCATGCAATTGAAATAGTCTAATTAAAGTGAAAGAAAATATTTTCCTCAATTTATATAATTTTGTCTAAGTAAATAGTAAAATAAGGTCATCTTATTTAATCTATTTTAAAAATTGAAATGAAATTAACTACATTTGATCTAAGCAAATAAGTGCGTGTATAACAAAAGTGCATTATGGGCTATAAATTTCATGCCAAACATTATAGAATCGGGACTAAAATAGGGCGCGTGCGCACACCGGATATTACAGCTAATTCGCAAATTAACAATTCGCGTAATGTCGGGTGCGATGACCAAATTTAACCGTAGCTGCAAAATTCCTGTTCAATGTAGACTATCAACTTTTTGAATTCTCAAAACGACTTGTTCAGAGTAACATTGCGAAACTTTGTTATTCGATGTATCTAACTATGGCACAATCTAAAAAAATATTGTAATTAGTTGAAAATCTAAATGCTTAAATATAAGAACACGTTATCGTTAAAGGCAGTATACGTTCCGAGAACGGGAAAATACAAGTTGCAGACAAAGGAAAATATAGCCGCGAGGAAAACAACGTTCTCATTGATATTTCATTGTCACCTCTGTCCGCAGTTACAACTTGATTGCAATTAAATACTTAAAGTACAAGTGTGCCTAAAAATGACTAGGGAGCACATTAATCATAATTAAATTATGGAAGTAATCTCCTACTTACAAATTCAATATTAAATTATTCCGAGGTACTTTTTAAAAGCTTTATAAATATAGACAATTTTGTTGGTAAATGCAACAAAACTAATTAAATAAGCTAACAAAAACAATGTACTTACAAAACTAAGTAATAGCATTTTGTGCACCAAATCTTCTCAATTCGTTCCAATACGATATTAAATGCAAATTGTTTTACAATTGGATATGTAAGCACCTAACTCAATATATTTGTGTAACATAAAATTAATTATAAAAAGATTGATTTAGGTAACATATAGATATCACAACATTGAATACACAAACGTATCTACCACATAAGTACATAAAGATGCTAAGGGTAGACAATATCTACTGCGGCTGGGCCGCCACACCGACGATATAATTTCTCGTTAAACAATTGCGTCTACGCGTTCGGGTCTACGTTATCGACTCAACTATGATAAAACAAACAACTTTCAGTTGCCAACATGTGATCTAAGCATTGCATTCCGTTCTAAAGCATTTACGAAACAAAACCGCAAGAAACGATTCACATGGTATTGTTAAACTCCTCCGTTTAATACATTATTTTGTAAAGGAGTTCATAAAATTGTACTACGAATTAAGATTATTCCAATTCGTAAAAAAATACAAAAAGAGACGAGTCCTTCAATGAAGTCTATCCACATTGTCTATCAATAATGTCATAATAATATTGACTCTATACATCTCATTACTCTACCATTATCATAAGCTTCCGTATACGTGAACTGTGTTAGCAAGGTTTCGCCAGGGTTGAAGAAAATGTCACTTTTAACACCTAGTTCACTTCAGTCCATACCATCGGCACATCGATAACGTAATAACACATGCATTTTAAATCTTCTGTCATTTTAGTCAAATAAGCAAATGAACGCTCTGAGTAGACCTTCGCCGAAACAGGCACAGCATCCGCGTTTTTTGCGCTTCTCCTCGGGTGCGAAGCTCGGTTGCTTTGGTCGTTTTGGTCGACGTGCGCAGAGCTTGCTGGGCTGGGGCTCTTCGGGCACCGGCAGGGAGCGCGGGCTTAAATGCACGGGCAGAGCAGCGGGCTCCGTCGGCCGCGGCCGCGCCCATCTCCGTAGCAGGCCCTCCTGCTCCGCACCCACCGGCACTGGCGCCGAAAGTTTGCGCGCCCTAGCCAGCACTAGAGCCCTCTCCATAGGCTCCAGCAGTTCTAAAGCGAGAGCGCGGTCTAAGTCTTCACCCTGCAGCAACAAATATCGCGGACAATATGCTAACTCGCCCAGCGCCGCCCGTTTGTTACTGGGCATCAATTCCCGTTTGGTCCGTTTGCAGGCGGCCGTAGCCCATCGGGAGAGCGCCTCCGCCAGGACTAACTCGTTCGATACGCGAAGCGTGTCGCGCTTTACTATCAAAGCGAGATCTTCGTACGTTAGTTCTTCGAGACGCTCGTCGGTTAAAGCTGCATTCGCGTTGTCGTCGAGCACTAGTAACGCGTTGTGAGCCAAGGAATCGCACCAACGCGAGCACTGTGCAAGAGAACGAGCCGCTGCGTCATCCGTGAGAGCTGGCAGGGGAGGGGCTGAAGCAGCTCCAGGGAGACGCGCGCATAGATAGCGTAGGTCCCGCAATATTTCTAGAGCTACCCCGGCATCCAGCATCTCATCTAAACGGCGAGCACATCGCTCGGCCAGCGGTGGACACAGAAACTTGTAAGCGGCGTCGAGAGCACACCGAGCTGTGGCTACCGAGTTGAGCTGCGTTGGCTCGCAGTAGTGGTATCGAAGGAGTTGCTCGAAGCCGCGGCGATCGATGTAGTCGACGACTATGACGTCTGTTTTGCATGCCAGCAGGGCCGCGAAGACGGGACTAGTGGCGGCGAGGACTCGCCGGTGGCCGGGGTAGCGCCAGGTGTCGCCGTTGATGCCGGCGACGAATACGATGTCGCTCTGCTTCTCATCGTCGTAGAGGCGAGCGTTCTCGTTCTCAGACTCGATGCAGGAGCTGTCGCCGGCCGCACTGTCGCGGCCCGACTCGATCTCGTCGTCGGACCCCGTCCGGGCTGGATTCGTCACCACTGTCATTGTTAGTGTTCTTTGGCTTTGCTCCCTTTCTTGTTCCGAGTTTATTCTGAAATGAGAGAGAGATAACGATTAGATTCATAAATATCAGTTTTACGTTTCTTATGAAAGTTACCTAATAGTGCACCTGTTTGGTACTAACGAAACGGGCCACAAATAAAATTAAACATACCAATTAACACCAGATACAAAATACCCTTTAAATTTAAGAAACAAAATATAATCATATTTTTCTTATAAAATACACCAACAACGTTTTTGCATATTCTATACTAAATTAAACATCATATTATGCCTGTAACTTGTCATTGCCAGAAGCTAGTGCCACGTCGACTAAACCCGAGTATTGTATCAGGCGCTAACCAGCTTCGTTAGCACCCTTATAACACCTCTGTGAGCATATCAGCACCATATAAAGCATCATTATTACCTGTATTACGAATCTTGGTGTTAAATGCGAGCAAGGGCACCTTGTGTTTGTTTGGAGCCTAACTTTGTAATTGTTTCCGCGCTGTGTTCGTGATGTTATACATTTTGTTTTGCGGAAATAATGAGATAGAATTCACTTATAAATCTAATTTACTTGCTAAGAATAAGATAGAACGAAAAGAACAGTTTATTAAATGTGTACGGATTCTGAATTAAAACATAAATACTGAACAACAATTTCGCAACTTATCTAATTATATATATTTTCTGGAAAAGTAGGTTGTGTAAAATGAGCTTGGAGCTCGATCTTGTATTTCTAAACGCAGTTAGTGCATACACTAGACCTCCTCGTAACTTATATTGAATGCAATGACCTGAGACAAATCGAGTCGCAGCGCTTGTAAGATATCTGCTGTCGGCGCCCCTATAAACTCATCGCGTACAAAGATATCTCATACAACAAAATGCGCAAAAAATTCTACAGCTTGATTTGTCCAAATATATGGATATATCTTATTATGAACTATAACAGCATGTCGCATATGTGTTGAGGCTCGCTCGCTTATATGAATATCAAAAAATCATGAATTAATTTGTATTCATGATTTTATGTAATTGTTTACACAACGTTGCTGATAACGACTTTAAAATTGTTATATAGGTACCTACCTAAATACCTATATATGAGAATTATGAGTTACTTCGTTTCCTGACAGAAATTTTCTAGAAGAATCGAGTCGGACCGTAATGAGTTCAAACAAACTTTACAAGACGTTAAAGTAAATAGATATGGAACTCTAGGAGAACATTTAATATTATATGAGATTCAACAAAGAAGGTAAAGGCTGTAGACACACAGAGCAGATTCATGTGTCGTATGTTTAAAAAGTTAAGCTGTTAACATGATTGAAAATAAAAATTCAATAGAAAGAGCACAATCTTCTGAAGATTGTTGAAACAATCGGAACAAGTGCAGTTATGCGAAATTTGCGTCAGTGCAGCTCCAGCGGTGCGTCACTGCATTCTCCGCACAAACAAAAATACACAAACGCTCCGGCGTGCAGCTTAGGCTAAACACCGCGAAGAATAAACTCTAAACAAAGCAGAAAGCCCGTCTACCAATATTAAATATTTAAATAAAATAAATATTTCGGGGGCAATCTTACACTAGTCGACCTAGACCTACGGTAAGCTCAGTAAGGCGTACACAATCCTTACTACACAAGACGACGATATACATAATAGATAGATACATATAAATACTTAAATACATAGTAAACACTCATGACTTAGGAACAAATATCTGTGCTCACTGCTCGTCCCACAAATAAATGCCCTTACTGGGATTTGAACCCAGGATCATCGGCTTTATAGACAGGGTCACTACCCACTAGGTCAGGCCGGTTGTTAAATTATTGTAAATATGAAAAGGATTTTTTCCAATTAAATTGATGTGGAAAATTGACCTATTAATGCACGATTGAAATCCGCTCCTTATTTAATCCTGCACAACTATGAGAACAATTCTTTAACAACATCAGACTTTAAAATATCAATAAATAGCGAAAACCGTTACACAAATCACTGTTTCCGTGTTCGCATTTTAAATCCAGAGGATGTATCAAATAGATGAAAATATTCCACGGCAGCTGTCGCAGGTCTGGCCCACATTTCCCCGTTGCACAATCACGTTGGCGAAGATTTCCTCGAATTTTTATTGAAGATACCTTCAAACATATGCAGTTTCGAAACTGCAGGGACATTAACGACCAGTTATTTGTGATAACTCTCTGACCCACATACATTCGCATAGCTTTATGGCGGAGCTTGGGATTGTCCTATATTTAGCAGCAATCCATGTGTGCAATGTTACGAAAGCACAAATGCGTTTCACTCTATAGGAATCGCACAGTATTGCAGTCAAATGCTCGCTTATCAGATCTGAAAGATGAAAGCTTCCGGATTACTGCAAGTTACAGCCGCGCCATAAAATAATGTTCAATGCACTCGTAACATTAAATATAAACTTGTCTTACTTTTGGTTTATTTATTTTATGCAAAATATAATAAAAATAAATTATGTAATGAGTGTTATGGAGCAGTCACGGATCGTCGGCGCCCTCAGATTCGGTGCTCAGGCGTGTATCCTACAAGTCGGTTAGCTCAATGACTTATGTACATTAATACCAATTACTGACCACGATACCGGAGTGAGTGGCTACTGCAACCTTGCACGGTTATCAAGGTATCTTTAAAACCTCAATCTTAGTTATCAAAACAATTATGTGTGGTAAACGTGAAGTGGGTACCTACTCTCCATAGTTCCTTAATGGTTCGCACATTTTAGGATAGAGCCGATGGCGCCCTGGAGCTAGGTCGCTCAAATTGAATTACACTCAAGACTAATGATATGGCTCACATACTAGCAGTTTTTATACGAATTTCCATACAAAAGTAACTGTTTTTAATGCTCATCAGTCATCACTGTATAAAGCCTCTGTATTAAATTTGCACGTCAACCTTACGTGGCAATTGAGAATTGGTACAAAAAATCATAAAAACTTCCAATCACGTTAGCCGAGCTGCGGACATGCTTTGATGAGATGAAATGGGTCACGGTCACAAAACGAGCTTCTTTCACATACAAACAGTAGGTATAACTGATTTAGACAGACGTAGCTATATTTTATATTATTTACTTCAATAATTATTACGATATTTTTTTAACGTTAAACGATTTTAAAGCTAGCGTAGGTAGGTAGACAAATAAAATAAGCGTTTTGCAGTTATACTACACAATTTAAATGGCAAAGAGTCACGAGACGGGACATAGGGGACTACAGCTAATGCAATTAGGTAAGTAGCTAATGCAATTAAATAAACACAACTTTTCTCAGTCAGCTGAACAGCGCTTCGACTTATTTCGTGCTTATACATAGTTCTAGTATGTACATACATTTAGTATTTCAAGTGCGTACATGTATGTCATTATCTAGGAAAAGGAACCTTTTTGTCGATGGCACTTACGTGGAATAACGTTGCGTTTGTATTGTAACATCTTGAACAACGACATAGGCGCCATCGACAATAAGGTCCCTTTTCATAGGATAATGTCACATTTAGCGGTACGAGTATGACCAAACATCGCAAGATCGCACAGGAGAGTCGGAAATAGCCCGCGACACGCGGAAATGAATGCGCCGTGAATCAACACCCAGTGTGCGCCCGCGCAACTTTACTAATCCATTCGTTTTGACTAATGACCTCATTGGAAGAAGATTCAATTTTCAACTAATTTTATAAGATTATTTTTAAATTTTTTCTGTAACGCGTATAGTGAAAGCAACTTTGCTGGAAGTGTATCAGAATCATCATCTTCCTCGCTTTGTTTCAGCATTTGTCCACGGCTCATGGGAGTCTGGGGTCTGCTTGGGTAGTTAATCCCGGGATATGGGTTAGGCACTAGTTTTACGAAAGCGACTGCCATCCGACCTTCCAACCCTAATAAAGTAGGCCTAATTGAAGTGTATCCCAATGTTTTATTAAAAATCAGACTTCATTTACCCGTATACGAGTATAGTCACACGCGCCACATGTTGCAGAGAGCCTCGGTTTCAATTATTAAGCACTAATAAGGAAGAGTCGTGCGAGCAGTCTGTGAAGCGCCTATGTGTGGAACGGAACGTAGCACTCTTAGTGCTTTAAATTTAATATGGAGTCCTTTGGTTTATGTCGCGGAGGTGACAATAACCTATAAATGTGAAGACGAGAAACGTGAGCAAAACCATGTTTTTAAATAAAATGTCAGAATGATTCAAGTTAGTTACACTATTGTCTTAGGCTTAGCACCTGTAAAGATAGTTGTAAGTGTGGTTAATAAATAAATAAATAAATAAATAAAAGTTTCAATAAAACTACCTATATAAAATGCTTTTTACATGCTGTCTAATAAATGGAACGCCGAACGCCGAACAGTGTTAAGTAGGTAGTTCTGTTGCATCATAAATCCATTTGTTAAACGATATTGGACACTAATGAACATTAACACGTCGACGGCACATCAAACAAGACCAGTTTCAGAAAAAATATTTATACAAATTATTTAGATTTCACAATGCCTTTTGCAGCGCTGTCATTGAAAAATAAGATGGATTCTGCCAACTGAATACTGTGATGTTGTTTGTGTTACAATTATACAACGACCTCAAAGGCAGTTAACGTACACAGCCGCTGAATTGGGAAGAGTACACAAAGGATATATAAACATCGTAATAGTTGTGAAAATACGTTCGAGCTTAACAAATAAGTTAAATAATTGATCTCGGTTTTATACGACATACGTAAAGAATAAATATTTGACCGTGACGTGGACGTTTGTGCCAAGTGCCAACAATATTTTCTACCTAAAATTGCAATAGGAATGCTAGCCAATATTTTACGGATGGTTTTCTTTCATGCCAAAAGATATCCACCAAACAGATATTTACGCCAAGAACTGTTGTATAGTGTTTGAACACACGATGAGTGTATCTAGACACGTGTAGCTAGGAAGTAGGGCATTGCTGCTAGTGCACTTTCCTCCTTAATGGACCATAATGTCGGGTACGCCTCACTCACTATATTGAGAACTATTTCCCTAAGCTTCAACGCAAGCTTAGTCCTTTCAATTTGCTAGTAACTATCGATCGGGATAATAAATTAGAGATACCTATATAAGTTAAGGGGTTTAAAAACCCCTTTTATTAGGTGCTGTATATGAAAATAACAGGTGATTGAAAAAAATGGAAAGTGTAAGTTGATGAAGTCGGTATCGATTCATTTGGAAATGTAAAATTCATTTAATTAATTAGGTATTATACTATTGTTAGGGTTAATGCACTTGCCCATTAATAACATCAGAGTCAAACTGAATCATACTATATAATTATGTTACGGTGGTATGATTATCGATTAGGCCAGAAAGTGATTGGTTTTCTTGTTTTACGATTACAGAAAAACAAAAATGATTTTATTACAGAAAAACAAAAATGATTTTATTACACTATCTCCCTTTTGATGCATATTATTATTTGTTTGTCAAAAATAGTTCCATTTTTTTATAAGTAGACCATGTTTTGCATCAATATATCGCGCTTCAGATATAGTACAGAATCTTCCCGTGTTATGATAACGTTGCAGTGTGAGTGTTTCAGTTTACACGTAGTGTCTGGGCGGCTGGTTGGGCGGGCGGGCACGGGCAGGGCGCGCCCCAAATACCGGGAACTGGGTCAAGACTAAACCATAAACCGAATGCTCCTAATCTGGCTGATACACAGGTTGACAAGCTTTGTGTATTGATGGAGAAACATCAAACATAACCTCGTAACTTATAATATAGTAAAAATATTTGGTAGTCATAATATAGATTCTCAAACTCTCATCCATCTCAAGCATAGTTTAAAATATCTTCTTTGACTTCACTACCTATCTATCGGTATGCATAATTTTTATATGATGCCAAATTTATTGATTTTTACACGTTGTACGTTTATACCTGGAAAAGCGCGACGCACTGATTTTTACTCACAATATGTGAATCAAATTCTAAATTATTAATTGCAGCTGAATGCAAGCTCGGAAATGATGTTTTGAAGAGAATAGTTGATTTACATTTTTTTTAACTAAACAATTATCGTTAGTTATACTACGACACAAGATTTATTTAAATTTAGAAAATGTCTAGAGGTTTCACATAAAAATGAAATCAATGAAACGAAATACAACAATCAAAAGTAAATGGAACGCTTTATTCTGAGAATACCCTGATATCACGATATTAGTGGTATTACATACATAACATATACTTCCTAGGTTGCTTAAATTGCATTTGTTACTAGTCATACTTATATGTGGCTCCCGAAATCGGTTGACAACAAATATTAAAGCCGGTAACGGCACGTTACAGTCTACTAAATGAACATCGGATTATCTGCTAATCGTGGCTTCCACTACGAGTACACGACTGATATTTAACATTTTGCTCAGCACTTTGTAAACATTTTCATGTTAGCGTTAATTCAAACCAATCATGAATATTGAAGTCATGTTTGCGAATGGTGGTTAATCTTGTATCAGATTCTACGCGATTTAGTGCTGAGATTGGGATTTTTATTTGTTTATGAAGTAGCGGTAGAAGGTAATTTCGTGGTTTATTAGCATTCAAGGCATGGAATCGATGACACATAAGTTTAGTTTATGGCTTGGATCATCTCGCTATTGGCCATCGAGGCAGAAGGTCGATATACTTAGCAATGTGTAACAATTCGTGGCGATTGATTCATAGTCTTTTTACGCGTTCAGTTATTTTGCGCTCATATGATGTTTCCTGAGTCATCTTTCAGAAAACGTGAGGAGAGAAATAAACTTCGCCTTGCGATAAACATTTTAATGTAATGTTTTTTTACAGTGATACCTACCAAAACTGGTATATTTATGAAGATGTTTTTTATTCCTACGATGGAAAATTATTGCTTTGGCAAACGAAGTAATAATTTTAAGAAGCTGGAATCGAACCAGCTACATAAAGATGAAAAGGAATCTAATGTTATGATTTTATTTTGCTAATTGACATAATATAACCCAAGACAAGAAAAAATCTACTGATGGATCGTACAGATAAGTTAGGTTAAGAGTAATTTAAGGGTTTTAAAGCCATATTTTTGACTTTATAAAATACCAACATAAACCACCCTTTCGTAACAATATGTACCACAATAACTTATCTAGTAATCACATAAGCCGTTAACTATTGACAGAAAATATAATTTTTGTTTTTATCAATCTGTATAACCCTAATAGGTATAGTCACGCAAAGCTGAGAATATTAATCTTTAACCCTTTGAGGCACCAGTGTCTAACGGCTGTCTGTCCATCTGTCTATCAGCCAAAGTTTTACGGTCCGTTGTTTAACGTTACCTCCTGAAAAGAAACAGACACAATGATCACTCTTTCAATGATAATTTAGTACGGAACTAACATCTGTTATACGGTTGTACTTTATTGTAAAATTGCCATATGCCTATGTGTTTGAGATACGGCAGACTTTTTGCGGGCAATGCTAGACCTGGCATTGACGAGATATCGTCCCTTATCGTTTCATAAGAAGAGTAGGTACACTACCAGCTTTGTAGTAGCGGAAAAAAAGTTAACATGAAGATCTGAATATACGTAGGACGCAAACATGCTTGTATTACACGTTACAACAACGTACGCCTGGACCATTAGTTAAGTTTATTATCTACACTAGTTCAGACAACAATTGATACCTATAACGAAGACGTTATAAAACATATTAATTATCATAACATAAACCCAACACTTACATTTTGAAAGTTTCAGCTATGTTCTTTTTTAATGTTCACTCCGCGCTAACAATAAACATACTGCGAGTACTCCACACTCGCCCCTGGGATTTATACATATCCCAATCAGACAATTCATCATCATATTCATAAAATAGGAAATTTTTCTCAACGGAAAGGACGATTCAGAGCTTCGCGACTTCGCGTATTAGGAAGTTTTCCACTAGCTTACGTTTAAGTGCGATGACGAATGACTCGAGCTTATCAAGAATGTTAGAACGAGACACGCTTATGCATAAAGCCGTGTTCTCTTTTCCTCGAGTACATAAATTATATATATAATATAGGTTTGTGGTAGGACCGCAGCAGTTTGCCCATATTTATGGATACCTAAGCTAGCGTCAGAGCTGCGTAGATAATTACATAGAATCCAATGAACCGGGTCTGGCGCCGTATTCTACAACCTAGACTAAACCCTTCTATAATGTAACGGTATTTTTATAACCCACTAGATTGTTAAATGTATTAGTCAATGGGGATAATAAGTGTGGGTAATGGAACTAATGGATATTCAAAATTTTGTGTCACAGTAGCAATATTTTTTAATATACGCATTCGTAAGGAAGTGTTAAATAATATGTGGGTGATACAGATATTTAGGTTCGCATCTTTTCTGTGGATATTGCGTAAGTTAAGGATTCTATTTAATATTAATTGCACAATATAAGAAGGTACAAATTCCAGACTTAATGCCATAAGGCATTCTCTACCAGTCACCCAACGGGGGTAACGGAAACATTTAATAGGTGCAGGGCCTTTTTAACTCAAAGGCAAATACTTAAAATAAAAATATTATACTGTATATGACGCAGATATAGCCCAGCTGACTTAGTTGCAGTTACGTTGAAGTTCTGAAACGAGTTTACATAATAACACCGTTGCTTATTCACTGTTCTCGTAATTAATGCAAACAACATTATCGAACCTTAGTTTTCTTAGGTCTTTAATATGTAAGAACTAAAAAGGACTCGGAATATTTTTCGCCATAAAGTTCCACGCCCCCGATGACGTGTATGAATTACTTAACTGTGACGTTTTAAGATTATTTAGTACGGGTTATATTCCTGTACAAAGTTCATAGTTATTAATATGGGTAGCATTTTTTCTTTCGAATACCTTAGTAGATACGTTTTAGAATTATTAATTACTAACTGTGCCCCGCGGTGTTAGTCGCAGTTTGTTAGGGAAAAAACGTAGCCTATGTGTTAATCCAGGGTGTCGGCTAACTCCATACAGAATTTTATTAAAATCGCTCCAGCCGTTTAGACGTGAAGAAGTAAAAAACATACACACTTACAAACTTTTGCCATATTAGTGTAGAGTGTAGAAGTGTAGATTAACTTTATCACCAATAACTTAGTTGACGTTTGACATTTTTGCGAACCTAAAACTCTGTAGATAGATCAAACCTTAACAACTACACAACTAACGAATGTTGGACTGAAGGATGCCTTTATAAATGAACACATATATAAGGTAGGTCAGGCATATAAGGCCCAGCTGGTTACAAGGCCCAGAAGCCAAAAATCACATTTCCAATAGTATAATTCGTTCGACACTTCACGTACACAAAGAAGCAGTAGAGAAAACGAGCTGACAACAGCGGTTGGATTCGAACGCGCCGACATTTTGTCAGGACCTTCCAAACAGTCTTTGGGTGAGGTTACGGCTGCGCTTGATGTAAATTTTACTAAAAGAAAATTGCGTTTTCTGGAGGTTTTTAATTGCACTGTGTTATTTTTTAATTTGGATCTAAACAGAGGTTAACCTGGCTGTATGTAGAAAGGTAAGTTTTTAGTTTCATGTCTATTTTTATGTTTAATAATCGTCATTATTCTAGAACCTTTACTTTAGCTAATAAGGCCCAGTATTAGAGTAGGTAACAAGGCCCGGGCCCCGGGCCTTATTAAACGTATGAGATGTAATGGTAGACTTAAATTTGAAATGCGTCAATAGATATAAAACATATAAATAAACAAAAAACAGCTAACTAGTCGATTTTGACAATTCGTACACAAGCATACCTACAAATTCTGTGAGAAGAGGGATTAAGAATAATATGTTTATTTGAAATTAGCTTTTATATAAAGCCTTTAGTTCAAAAAGGCCCACAAAATTATGGTTGATTGATAAATTATGAGCGGTACTTTTTTATTTTGGTAAATATTTATGTTACCAAGTGCTGTAACAAATAAAGGTTTAATTTTATGTTAGTTCTTTCTATTTTAGAGTAAAATCGTCGATTTCCGATATGTTTAGTATAATAAGGCCCAAAGGCAAATAAAAAGACAAATTATAAATATCCTCATGTTATGAAGGTACCAAATATTGTTTCATGTGTAAGTGTGACGTTAAAAAGTTTAAAAACCTGTTATTTACGTTAATATGATCAATTCTTTGGCGGGCTTTATTACCTACATAGTGTTTAATAAGGCCCAAAACAGTAGTTTAAAAAAACTTACAGTAACCTCAAATACACTAATATTTTCACTGTTATTTTCATTTATGAAGAAATTTAAATAAACGTGTCGTCTATATGGAATGAGTTTTACTTGTTATCCTGATTATATCGACAGATATTTCGTTTTAAATAATGGTGGGCCTTATATACCTAATCTACCTTATTAATTGTAAAATGTTTTATCAATTCCTTAAATGGCGAATGGTATTACATCATATTCATATAACATGTAGGTAGTCAAGTATTACAGGAAAATTATTACAGGGCATTAAACAATGCGATTACATTACATAACACTGGCTTTACTTGCAGAATAATTTTATTATTTACTAAATAGTCTTTAAGTACTAATTACTCTCATTTTAAGGGTTCCGTCCGTATTTTATCCTCTAGCCGCCGGATACCTATAAAAAGGTCTACCATGGAATGCCATTTTGAATTTTAATTATGACTACACCCCGTTATCTAATGCTCATTTTGGGGGGAATCTAGTGATGTTCCTTCACATAATTAGTCGATTCATATTTATCTAAAAAAGTTATTTGGCAAACTAAAATTCTTTTTTAAGTAAAGCTATAGAGATAACACATTCATTCCTCTCTTTAATCAGATCGGAGGGCGACAATTATAAATATCGAATTTCGTCAATTTGAAATAATCACCGAGTAATCTTCATAGTGATTCTTGTTCATTCTTTATGGAAATCACTTGGTGACTATTTAAAAAATCGGACCTAAGATCTATTGACATGTTATTGAGTAAGTCAACTTCATTTTTTATCGACTTAAGATTATCGTAACTGCCCAATCACTTGCCCCTAAACTGAGCCAAAGATAACGGGGTGTAATTATGACAAACCATAGTTGCATTTGTCCTGGCAAGGTTTGATATCTGGGCGGCTAGAGGTTAAGAGGAAAAACGGAATCCTTAAAAGATCACTTTGTTGTCTGTCTGTCTGAGTGTCAAGACCCTTTCTCATGAACGCTTGGAGGTATCACGCTGAAATTCATATTAAATATTCAGGTCTACTGTCCCTTAGAGATGACCGGTCTGGCCTAGTGGGTAGTGACCCTGCCTATGAAGCCGAAGGTCCTGGGTTCGATTCCCAGTCAGGGCATTTATTTGTGTGATGAGCACAGATATTTGTTCCTGAGTCATGGGTGTTTTCTATGTATCTATCATATATTTAAGTATTTATATCTATCTATCTATTATATATATCGTCGTCTAGTACCTACAACACAAGCCTTACTGAGCTTACCGTAGGACTAGGTCGATTTGTGTAAGATTGTCCCGAAATATTTATTCATTTATTTATTTATTTAGAGCTGCGATAAAACCAAACTTCTAAGCCAACGCAATCAAAAGATATGTACATCCATTTATGTTGCAAATTTTAGCTAGCATAGATAAAACATTCATTTTTAGCTTTTCTTTATATATGTTTAAATATGGGACCCACGGTGTGCGAGTCCACCTCGCACTTGGTCGATTTTTAATTTATGTAAATTATAAAAAACCCGGCTAAATTATAATATTATTGGAAAAGTCTTCATATTATAAGGTAATAATGAAAAGCTGTGTATAATGTGACCGGTTTTCCTTTAGGCATTAACCCTGCTACGATTAAATGCTTAGTCATTTCTTATTCAACGTATAATAAGTTGAAAACATTTATGTGTTTACATTTCCTTTTTTGAAAAATCGTGTTTATATCCTTATTTCACACTATAGTTAGGTATACAACCATGCATCTCGCGTGTTTATGTTACTAGTTATTACTTAGCACTTTGACAAATAAATCGTATTGCCGGGCGCTAAAAGTTTTATTTGAAACTTTCCTATAAAAATATAGACTTTTTAAATAATAAATTTATTGTACCATCTTCTCATCTTTAGTTTCTCCTCTTATGAAATGAATATGTTTATGTATGTTTAAATATTTACTATATATATCAATATTGTTTATATATGTATTAGTATATATTATGTTCTTCTGTTATTTTAATTTTGTTCAGCTTTCTTCTTAGTTGCGAGAAGCGCCGCCTACAATCTTTTCTATTTTGCGCTAAGGTTAACTGGTAGAGAATGCCCGATGGCATTAAGTTCGCCTTCTGTACATTAAGTTTTCTTTGTGCAATAAATATTAAATAAATAAATAAAGTAATATATAAATGTTTAACAGAAAAACTTAAATTACCTCCATTTTAATTTGGAAATTAAGATTATTTGAGAGTTTTCAGTAAATAACTAGTGTACCCAACTTTTGTTCGACAGTTTTGTGACGATAATTAAGCATAAAATGTCTATAAATACAGAACATAGATTTCGTGCTCGTTTAGTAAGCAATAAGTATTACAATTAAAAAAAGACAAAAATATAGTTTCGATACAACTTTATTTATTAGGTTCATTTAAGGGGTCATAATAACAATTTTTTTGACACCGCTTAGTGTAAAATAACTTGGCTGTTTTAACTTATGAAGTTACTTAGGTACTTTAATATATTCATTTAATATTATGTTCACTACCAAACAAGATCTGAAACTAATTTTTAATATTTCTATTTCATTCTCTTCATTCCATATAACATCCATTTAGATCCAAAATATTTTCATTAAATCCTTCTGAAATTTTATAGTCATTGTAGGGAAGTAGATTAATAATCTAGAGTACCTATTGAATATAACTAAGAGCTCCATCATTATAATTGAACGAGATTTAACCGTGTATTAACAGAAAATTTGAAAAATAGCCTGCGATATTTCGAGACCTACATTGTCCTCGTCGTCCCGAAGATTCAAAAGTTTGGGGTAATTTTGAAGTCTCATAAACGCTCTGATTTTAACAACAACGAGGGTTGCGAGGTGAAACCCGAAAAGTCAAGCAAACGGGATTTCGAATTTACAAGTATACATGAATTATGTTGGGTTGTTAGATCAATGAATAGTATGTCGATTTTTCTGGTTTGACCGCGCAACCCTCGATATATATAAACTCGATAACTACGAGTGCCCTACTTCATACGTCAATTCGCAAGAATAGATCGCAATCGATAGGTAATTTTAGTCTAATTTGTCTTATTGAATTCGATTTAAATGAACTTATATCTATAGCCTACACATCTGATATCTAAGCCACTTCGTAGAACATAGTTCACAGGAACTGTAAGCTGTGACAATATACGTAGTAGGTCTGTATCTAAAAAATGAAATTCGTTTACTGTATGTTACTCTCAGGCGGTTGGCACACTGATGCCAATGTCGGATGCGGCGACGGCGTGGGAAAGAGATAACGCTTTGCGTATCCATAGCGCTGTCTTGTTTACAAACGGTCGTCGCCGCATCCGAAATTCGCAGCATTTGTGACAACCACCTGAAAGAAAGCTCAAGAAATCCTAGTAGCCCAAGCAGTACATAAATACTCTAGGTACTACTTAACTTTCAGTACTTGCTTAACTAACAGTTATTTAGTCAGAATCTACATCTACACTAATATTATAAAGAAGAAAGTGTATGAGTGTGTGAGTGTGTATGTTTTTTACTTGTTCACGTCTAAACGGCTGGAGCGATTTTAATAAAACTTGGTATGGATTTAGGCTAAGTATTTTCCCTAATAAACCGAGGGTTACACCGCGGGGCACAGCTAGTGTATCTAGAATTAATTAAATTTACTCTATTTGACCCCGGTATTTTCCCTAAACTGAGACCAGAAAACATGTGACGCACTGCGATCGCCAACCCGCCTGCCTTCTGCTGTTTACCACAGTCTAAGTCTACCAGTATGGGGGAGTCGTCTGCGGCTTAAGTAGTGGAACCTATTGACCGTTTTAAATTAAAAAAAAAAAGTTAATAGCAAAATATGTTAACGACCACACGATTCATAAGATAATACATTATGTACAGCGGATAATTTAGTAAAAACTTTTATTTATTACCCCAGATAACACAGTCACGAAGCGAACACAAGGAGTCCTTTCATATTTTAGATAAAATCGAGTGTACGAAACATAGTATATCGACTTTAATTTACTTCATTTTGATATTTACGTATAAGTATATGTAAAAGAGTCGTATTAACTACCCTTTAAGGCAACTTATAGTAGAACCTTACATTTTTATTTATATTTTTGTGTAAGGAAGGCCGGGAGAATTGCCTAGATGGAGATGTAGAACCGATTTATATAAAAAAAAGTGTCAAAAGCGAATTGTTTATTTTTCTTTGTTTAGTTTTATTATTTCTTTATGAAATGATGAAGTCTCCCGGATTCTTAAATGACGCAGGTATTTTCAATGTTGTAAAATTCCAACGTTAGTGAAAATAGAATTGAAAATTTTGTCGACGTGTGCCCAGACAACAGCACGAAAGAAAGCTAGTTTATTTACGGTTATAATATATATGTAGTTATCTTAACTTATTAAATTCTGAAGTCTAAAGGTTTTATAAGAATTCGGATCCAAATAATCTAATAAAGTAGGTGTATCATAAGACTTGCTCGCAGAATTTACCTGAAAATTATTCATAATTTACTGAATAGTTGTAATTGTAACTACTCAGTTTCATTTGTTTCCGCTGCAAAGTATTAAACAAACAAAGTAAACGAATCGTAACCATCTGAACACAGAATAACAGACGACGAGCAAACAGCGGTAATGAACGTGTGTAATTAGCTGTTTTAATTGCCTGTTTATTTAATTATTATACAAGTGGTTACAATATTTCACTACTTTTTCAAAATAACTACCGCTTTGCGCATGAATATCAAACCTTGACTCTAACAACGCTGGGTAATTACGAACGTTAAGTCTGAAATTGTCTAAAACCTCCAAGAGGCTACTGAAACGTTTTTCCAGACGCTGAAAACAAGGTACCATGAAATAACACATTTATTACCTGTTGTGACGCGCCGAGCCGTCAGCTGTTCACATTTCAGTGGTCTACCGCCTACAGCGCCCGAACCCACATCATCACGGACACCTCACAAACTGGGGCAATGTTTTAGTGTATCAATAATTAAATTTTCTGCAGTTTTATTATTATGCAGTTGGAGCGTGCTGGTTTGCGAGTGGTTTAAGTTGTATTGAGAGGCAGGGTGCCCGGGGGATCGGCGCGCGCCGCCCGCCCTGCGCGACCTCGCCCGGAAAAACCCGAAGTGTACTCGTGATTGTGGAAGCGGCGCAGTCGGCCATACTTTCCCGCGCGATAAATTTAGCGCGAATTTCGCGCACGGCTCGATAGAAGCGCGCGTCGCTCGAGCCTCCGCTAGCAAGTGGCGAACGGCCGGCCAGCGATGACCGTCGCCTGGCGACCACGCATGCGCGCCGGTCTCTTCAAAACAAACATGCGGACGGACAAAGAAACGGCCCTCGGCATCTTGTTAGTTCCCTGAAACAACGTACTTATATATTTGTATATATTTTAAAAATTAAACTCAAACTTATATCAACAGTTGTATGATATTAATATCACTTATGTAGTTAGCGAGAACTATGACCGTAAAGAGTAAACTGATATGACCTCGTTAAATTCATAATTTATAAAGTTATGCCATAAATTGAAGTGAATCTTGACTCTGACGTTACTCTGTATGTTTCTCTAGGTTTAACACTTTTGCGTATATACATACAATGTGACACGTTTTTATTTATTTATGCAATTGAATGTGCAGGAATGAAACACTGCGGTAATTGTCCAATAGCACCAATTCAACACAAAATCAATACAATAATATTGCACTCGTATATATATTGCACATAGCATAAATCATATTAATCATTACACAAAGGAGTACTGTCCTGTTAAAAATACTTCCAATAAAGCTCCATTATGCCATTATTTTAAGTTGATAACATTCATTGCGGTTTGAACTGGCAGCACGTAGCGCGCGCCTATTCACGACGTTGCATGTCGTTTCTTTCCATCACGGTTTTTTAAACTCGATTTACAACGGAATTCGCTGGATGTAAAAAAAAAATGAAAATGTTTATACCTCAGTCGCTATCGGATACATTGGAGCAGTGAAGGTGGTCACAAATTTCTGAACACCGCCTTTATTATCAAGGCGATAAAGTGCATGTTCAGATATTTGTGCCCACTTCCACAACTCCGATATATCCGTTGGCGACTGTACTAGCACTTTACAATTCACTTCACGCAATGCAATTATATCTCGGACCCAGCAAAGTTTTACAGGCAAGAAACTTTTTTTTTACCAATACAACCCGCTTTCC
Source organism: Grapholita molesta (assembly GCA_022674325.2). Lineage (NCBI taxonomy): Eukaryota > Metazoa > Arthropoda > Insecta > Lepidoptera > Tortricidae > Grapholita > Grapholita molesta. The sequence goes on along the minus strand of CP053132.2, from coordinate 10,691,604 downwards.
GTGAAAATCGAAGTTTGAAAATTTTTCGCTTTTACTCCAATTAAGGCATAATTAGAGTCACAAAATAGTTCGACATTCATGATTTTAAATTTTCTCGTTTTCGATCTTTCATGATTTTAAATTTTCTCTTTTTCGATTTTTTCTGGCTACCATACAGCGGATATAGCATACACTACAGCTCGAACTTGATGACAATATAGAGCCTAAGTCAACGACAAATAAAAAGTCTTAATTTTCAACCAACCATCACTGCCATAATTTAAAATAAACTCCACTCATGCATGACTAAAGCTAAACGATTCTGTCTGAATAGGTCGCACTCAAGTATCGGAAGAGTAACAGACTACCTACTCATAGACCTTATGTCAATGACAAAAGGGTTAGTAATAGTCAGTTTAAACTTTTGTTGTTAGTACATATCTGTTAACAGAGACATGTAAGGCATATAAAAAGGCAACTTCATTCCAATATTACGTTTAGAGCTCGTCCGAGGCTGTGGATTTTTAATTTTTTCGTCAGCCGGTTTTTTTCTTCATAATAAAAATGATTTTAATATCACGTTTCTTACCACTGTTTCACATGGGTCATGTAGTTGGCTTAAAGTTTGAATTTGTGAGTGAATCGACTATTTGTTGTTGTTATTCTGTCACATCAGCCAGGGGACAATAGAAGCATAGTTTCTAACAAAAAATGTGGCACCGCGTACTACTGACACGCTTGGTAGCTGTGACCCATTATGGGAGGGACGTATTGCTTCTACTGTGGTTTGAAGAGTGACCCAGGGGAACATAACCAAGGCAACGAGGGACAAAGAATAGTTGATTGTGCCTTGTAGTCGTTTGTTTTGTCGCCTTGCGGAGGAGACTGTCCTCAGACATGAAGGTCAAAAGTCACGCCTCATATAGATTAATTGGGTTGTCAACTTTCCCGTGGATATTGCGAAAGTTAAATGTTTTAAAGACAAAATTTTGATTATTTGAAATGACAATAACATAAACCGCTCCCCTCTTACGTAACACTATACCTTAAAAACATAACTTGTAAACACATAAGCCGACTATTGACCTCAGAAAAGATGATCAATCTGTATGACCCATTACCTAATTAAAGAAAGGTATAATCTACTGATATATTACTGTAGCTGGGCTAGACTATCAAGTGTAACTCATGTTGTCATCTGAATAAAAGGAAAGGCACCTCTATGAAGATTGACAGTTTTTATATTTAACCGTTCTCTGCCGATACTGTTGAGTCACATTACTAATTCTCTCGTAAAATTACAACAACAATAACATTCAGTTATTATTATTGTAGTTTTTAATCGTCAAGCATACTACAGTTTATTTGTTTGTATACTCGAAAGGCGTTTAAATGTAAAGGAATAAATTATTCGAAATAAATAATTGACCGCCAATTGTTTCCGGTTTTCCGGTCGCGTCTAGAGGTTGTTCCGGAAGTACCAACCAAATTGATATAGTTAATTTTAACAAAACAAATCTTATATTACTTCCTAGCAATCACAGTTTTCGATAACTAAACAAACATTTTAAAGCGGTGCTAGGTAATTTGGAAACGCATACAATATACGTTTTACAGCATTTATAGGTATAATACTGATTTTTTCCTCGATATTTTATACACATTTCAAAATATAAGACGCCAATTACTTATTAGAAATATGTTTTTTGGTTATTTTGATAGTCAAATAGTCTATGACATCGTTTTTTCGAACGCTTGTTTGTAGTGAAAATTACAGAAAAGGAAGATGTTGTTAGCTATCATTCTCTATCATTCTATCTTACTCGAATTTGTCTGCCTAAAAGGATTATCATAAATTTAACTATATTTATGAAATATCTTATTACTATTTTTTTGTCTCCGGACTCAATTAGTTTTGGTTCTGAATTCCGTGTTATCAAGTGTCCGATTAAATATATTAACTTATATGTATATAACGACATAACGAAGATTACCGTTATTTATGTAGGTTATTATAATACGAAGAGAAAATCCTTTACCAATCCCTGAATATAGCTCGTTAATTTAACACTCTGTTAGCATTAATGAGCAGATTACTGATCTCGCCATTAATCCTTATACTAAATCAAATAAAAGCTCAACGGCTACCATAGAAAATATTTAAGTACAAGATAAGCCTTATCTATCGGCTTACTGCTACCGGCTAGCGTGTAAAAAGGCATAACTCCGCTGAAACTGATGTCACATTAAACCTTTTTAATATGAGGTACAGATACTGTAGCCTCAGAAGTAAACAAATGACTTAATCTGCATTAATCCTACTGAATATCGTTGTTCTGCTGCTCAAGGAGGCTAGTAATGGGTCAAGGGCTAAGCAGATTGTATAGTTTAATATTGATTTTTATTAAGGTACCTAGTAATAACTACGTGATTTATAAAAACAGTAGCAGCCCTGAAAATATTACCTCTACTTTATAGGAGGGGCCTATTTCTCGAACACTTGCAACTTGTAATACAAGCGGAAGTCTCTTTCTAACAACAGGTGTCAAAAAGTGACTTCCGAGAAATAGGCCCCAGACCATAATCAATAACCTTAATACCTTCCATGTTCTCTGTATATCAATTTAGATTTGGACACAAAAGCTATCACCAGAGTCCATACGATCTGTGTGTGCGGAGATCTAGAGAATCAGAAACATAATTTAGATATGCAAGTACGTAAGCCAGATCTCTCATGAGGTGTCCAAAGCCTTGCTAATGCGATGCTTACACGATACGGATTTCGTTTTTAGATCTTGCCATACCGGGTAGAGCGCTATGTGTCACGCCTGCATCCCCGGAATAGTCACGAGGCTAGTTTTTCAAGCCAGTATAGTAATGCCCGCAATACCCGAGGCTAGTTTTCCAAGCCAGTAAAGTAAGCTAGTACTAGTAATCTAGCAAGCTAGTGCGTCTATCTTCGTGTATACAAAACTAGCTTAACTTTCAGGCTAATAAGCTAGTGCTGAAGCCAGGATAGTTTTAATAGCTTGCCGTTCAATTTTTTCAGCTAGTAACGTCCCCCACTACCGATTTGTGTATTCCGGGCATTACCGATGAAGTGGTGGAGTACGTTCGCCGGAGGTCTGGCTTCACGGAATGGTGCAACAGCTACTATTCCGTGCACATTCTCGTTTGTGGTGCGCTTGGCGCGGTCGCTGCTGATACCAATGGAAGCGCGGACTTCTGGCTGAATGGGGTTGTGTTCCGGGGTAATCTGCTGAAATCTGCTCCAGTGCTATCTTTGCAACGAAGCCCCACTGCTGCGTTGCCAAAACCTAAATATTTTTATTTTATGTATTTAGTTATAAGACGCATTGGTCGTACTGTAAAGTCATGTTAACTTATTTAACATAAATAATAAATCTTCAGCTTCTTTACTTATTTTAATGAATACATCAGAACTTCTAATTATAAAACGATACCATCCACTCGGATTCATTCAAAATCGGCAAGTATTTCATGGGTTGATGTTAAATAGGTATATAAAATAAAACAACTAAAAACTGACTATATCGCGTAGGTATACTTATACATACACCCCTACCCGTACCCGCTGACCATACCTAAACGTTGCAGTGTTCGAAACGGTTCAGTATTCGAAACGTTGGGATATAATTTAAGATCAGGATATAGGCTGGGCTATTTAGATAAATCATTATTGGGACAATTTGAAACTATAAGACATCCAAAGATCTGATCTTAGGAACCATATCATCGATTTTAACTGCAGCCAGGGCATTCATTTATTTGTGTGATGAGCACATTGGTTCCTGAGTCATGGGTGTTTTCTATGTATTTAAGTATTATATGTATCTTTCTATTATCGTTGTCTGGTACCTTACTGAGCCGTAGGACTAGGTCGATTTGTGTAAGATTGTCCCGAAATATTTATTTATTTTATATGAACTAAACAAGAATGTACGAGGGCGGTTTGATAACTCGGTGACTTTAAGTAAAACAAAAATCATTTTAACATATAAACTTTTTAATTATGATTCTGAACTCCTTGGTAGCTGGCAGTTTTTTTTTTTTTTTAAAAGGTGGAAAAATAAAAAAGTTATTGAGGCATATGTCAAATACGGTCGGAAAATTGTTGGAAAATGGAGCAAAGCGAATTTCGTGTGTTAATTAAACATTACTTTTTACGTGGAAAAACTATTAAAGAGACTGAAAACTGTTTAAAAAAATATTATGGGGAATCTGCTCCTTCTCATGGAATGGTACATACGTGGTTTACAGAATTTCGTTCTGGGCGTACCACTACCAATGACGCAGAACGCTCTGGTAGGCCAATTGAAGTCACCGCTGATGATGTCGTGAATAAAGTTCAAGATATTGTTTTGGATGACCGTCGAGTTAAGATTCGTGAGATAGCTGAGACTGTACACATTTCATCTGAATGAGTTTTGCATATCTTGCATAATATTTTAAATATGAAAAAGCTTTCCGCAAGATGGGTGCCGCGTTTGCTGACAGCCGATCAAAAACGACTTCGTGAAACAACTTCCGAGCAATGCTTAGCCAAATTCAAGCGTAATCCCAATGAATTTTTACGTCGTTTTGTGACGGTAGATGAAACGTGGATCCACCATTATACGCCAGAGACGAAAAATCAGTCAAAACAGTGGACTTCTGCTAACGAACGGGCCCCAAAGAAAGCGAAAACCGTTAATTGGGCAGGAAAGGTAATGGCCACTGTTTTTTGGGACAGCCAATAGTAAAAGCCAGTAAAACAATAAATGGCCCTTATTATGCTACATTGTTGGAAAAATTCAACGCAGAAGTAGTGAAAAAACGGCCACATCTGGCAAAGAAGAAAATCCTTTTTCACCACGACAATGCCCCTGCACACTCGTCGGCAGTCGCAACAGCCAAATTAGTAGAATTGCGTTATGAAATACTGCCCCACCCACCTTATTCTCCAGATTTGGCCCCATGTGATTTTTTTTTATTCCCAAACATGAAGAAATGGCTCGGTGGGAGAAGATTTTCATCAAATGAGGAAGTCATAGCTGAAACTGAAGCATATTTTTCAGGGTTTGATAAAAAATATTTTTTGGAGGGGTTGAAAAAGCTGGAACATCGTTGGATGAAGTGTATGGAGTTGAAAGGAGATTATGTAGAGAAATAAAATTATAAAAGGTCAAAAAGATTTTTTTTCTGCAAAAAGTCACTGACTTATCAAACCACCCTCGTATGTAACAAAGTAAGTATGTGTACATTATACTGACAATGAAACCATCATTATTAAAAGAAAAGCGTAGTTGCGAAACAATAAAGGTAAATGCGTTTGTTTACATTATTTTTTAATTGAATACATTATAGAAACTTTTACTAAACCATCCCAACTTTTCTTATTCACATTCAGTCTATGGGTATTAATATTGGACTCACAACACCGACACCGACCTCTTTTAATTTATCTGACTAACCTATGCGAAATCTCCAGTAAATATTTCGATACCTCCTACGTATACTGAGACAACTGACATTTTTACGATTTTCGTTTTTTTGCATTTTTGGGATCAAAATACTTATATCTACATGCTATAAAAATTTCGTAGCGAAATAACCGTTAGTTCTCGAAATAAAGTAACGTATACTGACCCAACTAACACTATTTTTTAAATTAGAACGTCGTATACTGAGCTAAGTCACTTGTACCAGTATACGCGGTACATCTAGCGGGGAAGGGCGGCGCGGGCGCGGCGCAAGTGGCAACTGGCAGTTGTCTCAGTATGCTCGTTCGCTATCGTTGCGGGGGGAACTTGTCTCACTATGCGCGGGCGACAAACGATGCGGCATACGTCTTTTCTACCTTCCGTTTTCTACCTACTACGTATAAAATAAAGCTTTTTATATTATGATTTTGTTATTATGATGTTGTGTAGTAGTTTATTGTTTAATTAAACACAAAATCACATCAAAATGAAGCAGACGAGAGGAAGAAGTCTGGTTGCACTGGCATTAAATAAACCATTATAAAGCGAAACGAGCGGCAGGCAAGTAAATTTAATTGTATATTTTTGAGAACATTAAATTAAAAAGCTAATTTGAACATTTTTTGGTAATTAGTCCAGTAGACGTGGTTTCAAATGAGAATGTTATTGATTTACTTATATCAATGCACGTGGGTTTTCAATGGTTTTTTTAGTAATTATTAATTATAAGTAATGAAATTTGATTCCATACTTTTCAGTACATTTAATTCAAACCTAATTTGAACAACTATGGAGATATTTACAGACTTTTTGTCAGTTAATCCAGTATACGAGGTTACAAATTATTATTGACTTGCTTTTATCAATGCATGTGGATTTTCAATGGTTATGGTAACTTATTTTAGTGTCCCCGTTGCCGCTGGGAGTTGAGGAGGTACGGGAGGAAATATATTTTTTATATGTGGATCGACGAACTTAGAAAATATAACGTTAATCTACAGTGGAGTCTTCTTATAACTAAACTCGCACATAAATTAAGTTCGGCCGCTTTCATCGTTAGGAAAATATTGAGACAGCTCGATTAGTTTATCATAGTTATTTCCAGTGTAATGTTATATGGTATTCTGGTTTGGGGCAAAGCAGCTGATATACAGACTATATTTGTATTACAAAAAAGAGCCATTCGTTTTATGTATAACTTAAAAGCAGGTGTATCTATTAGAAAGCTTATTAAAGAAATTAATATAAATTAACTGTAGCTTACCAATGTATATATGAAAATATTATGTACGTTATTAAAAACCTTCAGTTGTTTACCAAAAATTGTGACATCTATAATTATAACACTACAAATAAGAATAAGCTTGCTATCAGAAAAAGTCGTGTGCGTAAAGTGTATAAATCATTTTTTGGGCAATGTAGGTATTCATTTATATAACAAGTTACCTGATGATGCCTTAATATTACCCTTCCCAGTACTTAGAGAATTACTTTAAAAAGTATTTGATGTCTAAGGGCTATTACAGAGTGTGGATTATTTGACAGATAAACATGCATGGCCCAAACCAGAACTAACTAAACTGCCTAGCATTATTATTTTTAGCTTTTACATTATTATTTTCACTTTTATATTTTAGTATTTTCAGTTATATCTTGTAATAAACTGTTTGATATGTTTTATTTTCGGACTACGCATAATTATGTACTTTAAGATGTGATTTATCACTGTTTTGAAAAAATAAGTCCCGCCGTAATTTCTTTCCGGTATCTTCTCGGGTCAGGTCATTTGCTTCACTCACTATCACTTGATCTCTTTTTTTGATTCTTGTTCTTTATGCGAATGACTTTGGCAATAATAAGAAGTTTTGTTTTTTATGAGGATTTATATTCTATTTTACCTATTAAACTGATCTCAGTTGTTATATTTAGAGTTATTCATTTTAATTTTTATTGTTAATATTAAGAAAAAGTGTTGTTTAATAATTTTGTAGATATACTAAGCAATGAGAATGAAGACTGTAAGGAAACATATAAAGTACCTAAATGGTCAATCAGTATTACGTTGATAATAACAATGGCTCTGAGTAATTCATTATAATTATTATCTTTATAAGAAACGCAATTTTAGTATCCACTTGCTTTATTTTTAGTTTCACAAACGTTACTTGCCCAAATATCTTCATTATAATTCTTTAAACTTTCTATAATGAGCACAACATACAAAATAATGTTAATAGTATACTGGTACATAATTCATTCATTCAGGCATTTCACAGGCGTATACTGGTACAAGTGACAAATCAGGCTAAATTTAACCGATAAAATATATCCGAACTGGATCTTGGAGTTTTTTAAGATATCTAAGAATGATACGTGACTCATGGCGTTTAGTTTAATAAGATTATGTCCATATTCATCAAATAATAATTTACTACGTATACTGGTTCAAGTGGTAGTTATCTCAGTTTATCAAAAAATTGAACTCGTTAATTTCATGTATACTGGACTAACTACAGTTTTTTCAAAAACTACTATTAATTTTAAAATAGTAATTATGTGGATTTAAGCGAAATACATTCACCATACATATTTGAAAATTTCATGAAAATATGTCAAAGTATGAGCTAGTTATGGAACTTTGTACCTTTAAACAGCTCTGCTGTAAAATCGTGATTTTGCACTTGTCCCAGTATACGTAGGAGGTATCGATTTTCTTATTTATTTATTTTTATAGGTATGGCAGAGACGGCGCTATTTTCGTCCGTCCTTGTCATAGTTTCACATATTTTTGTTCCCCTCCAAGCTGGACCCTTCTGAGCTGTCAAAATTAGAGGGGAACAAACAAATACAATTGGAGTTTTCTTGGTTTTTCAACCAGTTTCGGTAATTAATACAGAATAAGCTAATATTTTTGTTACAAAGAATGTCCTGTAAAGCAAAACTAAAGCGAATTGTTACATTTTGGGCTACAAAAACCTAGAATATCTTTGTCCAGTCATTATTCCTCCTAGAGATTGGCAGTAGGTTGACGTAAATCTACCGTCAAAACCTAGGAGGAATAATGACAAATTAAATGGTATGTCTATGGTCAAAACACACCTCACTTCAAAAATTCTATGTGACTTAATAACAAAAATATCACTCTCAAAATGTGTTTATTTTTATTTACCCTTCCACCTTTATGTGCAATACCGTGCTGCGTTATTCCATGTTTGTGCCTGTCGATCTGCTTTATCGCAACACTAAGAGGCGATAAAAATAACAATCACAAACTAATAAGAGATACTAACGTACATTATTGGTGCCGTCCGGTCTCTGGTTTCGCAGAAAAAATTATGTCGCAGTCAGAAGTGTATTAAAAAGTCCTGTGTAAAGCTATCAAAGTACGAGGCATATTTGAAATTAAATGAAATGCTATAATGAGAAAAAATCGGAAGTCCAGACAGTATTTTGGAATGTTCTCGCACAAACCTAAGCGAAGAAGGCGCTACAATCGTTTAAAAGAATATCGCATTGGTATGACAAATTTATAGCTACGCTAGTTAAAATACCAACGTCTGAAGATTTTTGTTTGGATCAAAAATTTAAAATTCGTTGAAAACCATGAAATTAAAAGTACTTCACACGCCCTTATTAACGAAAATTGTGACTAATAAAGGCAAAAAATTAATTTGCTATAAACAAGATCTATTATTGTACCTACTGCATTTTCCTGTATTTGTAACAGAAGACCACAGCCATAATAGCACTGCTACCTTTCAGGTCTGTAGTGTTGTGTTCCTGATGGTGAGTAACGTTCCCAGAGCTCCAACCCCCCTTAAAGGCCGGCAACGCGCTTGTGACTCCCCTGGTGTTGCGGGTGCCCATGGGCGACGGTAATTGCTTACCACCAGGCAATCCGTCTGCTCGTTTGCCGCCTATGTCATAAAAAAAAAACATTAGTGGCATTATATTATAGCTACAAGTTCTTTGTAACATAAGTGGCATTATAATTATAGCTACAAGGTCTTTTTGAATAAAAGTAGTACCTATATAGTAAATCATTTATACTTACTGCTTTGTAAACAAAGATCTGTACCCATAGTGGCAGTCAAATATATCGGCACAGATCTTTGATTGTGACGACCGGTATGGCCTAGTGGGTAGTGACCCTATATGGGTTCGATTCCCAGTCAGGGCATTTATTTGTGTGATGAGCACAGATATTTGTTCCTGAGGCTGTTGATAGGTGCTTTCTATGTATTTAAGTATTTATATATATATATATCGTCGTCTACAACACAAGCCTTAATGAGCTTACAGTAGGACTAGTTCGATTTCTGTAAGATTGTCCCGAAATATTTATTTATTATTGTGTAGCTATAAGGATGTGTTACGTACGGTAAATTTGGCTACTTTAACTACTAATAACTACCTATATGTATGATACTGATTGATGGCTGTACTTACAACATACGACGATGCTTCCATAGCTAATATCGGTTTCTGATTAAATGTCACACTGTCACAAATTATTTTTAATTGTATTGTAGGTAGGTATTTCAAGACTAAGTAGGTAGGTATTATATGACCCGCACTGTCGAAAGCCAGGTCTCATGAGAAGAGGAGCCAAGGTTCTGAACTTCTGACCTTACACCTTATTGGTAGTTAAAATTAGGACTCGCGGTCGTGTCCGTGATTCGTGAACCCGTAGACGAGCGCCCGGTTTCATGAATCACGGCAACGGTTTTCTGGTCCGTTCCGCACGTGACATTCGGTTACGTGAAATTAGGGTACGTGAATCCGTGTAGATCCGTGTAGGCGTGATCACGCCTTCACGTATCTAAAGAACACACCGTTTCGGTCCGCCCGTAATAATTGTATACTAAGTGGTAACTCAATTCAATAAAACTTAGTCCATATTTATTTTTCTCCCGGGCGTGGCGAAATTACGAAACGTGCGATAAGTATCCAACGTGAATACGGATGCGAACGTAGGTACGAGGTACGTACCTTGCCGTGTTCGTGAAATTCGTGATCTTAGTGCCACCGGGCTTAAGAACCCGTAGCTACGGATCGGCGTGTATCACGGATATCAGGAGCCCTAGTTAAAACATATGATTTGGACATTTCGCAACATTCATATAGGAGGAAAATGTAATCACTTCATTGCCATTACTTTTCTGTTAACTAGTCCAAAAAACAGCATTGTGTTTTTATTCTGCTGTTACTAACAAATTTGGTTGGTCATAGGTACTATTTACCTTATTTAGAAGATCATTAAAGTCACTGAACCGATAAAATAATGTTATGCTAATTAGTCTTCTTACCGCAGGATCGTTTATTTGCAGCGTAATTGCCATCAATCGGCCAAAATAGTAGTTAGGTACGTTTAATTATCTTCATGTTAATTAATCTGAAAATTTAAAAATATACTAGATTTTTTTCTTTCGTCAAAAACAACAACTGTTATATCAACTACCTATTATACTTAAGCATCAAGGGTTTTCGGTACTCTGGGGCGCAGCGCCACCTATGGGCTCATATTGAGTTAATGTTGACAGCGAGACATCTCCGTAGATGTAAGACCTTCTGCTGTTAAATGTGATAGATGGCCCTAGTGCGTTTTCCAGAAAGAGGGGAACGCTATTTTGTGTAGACAATTAGACATTGTGTTCTATGATCCTTGATAAGATGATAAGCATAGAAGATACCTTTGCGCGCGCGTACTGAAGCTCGTTCAAATGTGCCACTATCCGAACGGTCTCCGTTCTCCGTAGTGGCCAAAAAGAGTGGTTTAAGGATACTTGCAAAATTATGGGTAGTAATTATTAAAAGCTTTTTCTTTACAACAATATTTGGAAGCGCCCGATATCACATCACTGATATGGATAAAAAAAATCAAGTCCGGTACGTAAGGTCCGTAAAAAAGAAAGATGCTCGAAATATACGAACTTCGATGTTCACGCATCGAAGTTCCTATATTTCGATTGAAAACACAAGAAAACTCCAATTGTATTTGCTTGTATCCCTCCAACTTTGACAGTTCTTAAGGGTTCTTTAAAGGGGAACCATATATATACCATTTAACTAGACTAGACGGAGCGTGTTAATAAAAATACCACGATCAAAAGGGTTGGTCTTATGTAACTTTCCTTAGGTATGGCAGAGATAGCGCTATTTTCGTCCGTCCTTGTCATAGTCTCACATATTTTTGTTCCCCTCTAGGAGGAATAATGACTGGAGAACGCATCCGCATGCGTTTTTTTTAAATCTTTACCGGGTGAAAATTTTGCACACTTATATATATTCTACAAGTTTATTATATCAAAAATTTACAAATTTTAATAAATATGTTTAAGGTACATTAAACATATTTATTAAAATTTGTAAAATGTGGTTTCATCATCAACTCAACTCGACACCAACATTGTCCTCGTCCATGTACAGTCAGCAGCAGAAGTGACTAAGCGTTTGAGATGTTAAAAATGAGGTCAACTCATCTCTATTGTCAAGAGAATAAGAGTGCGTGTAGGTCATTTTGAATACTTCAAACGCTTAGCAACTTTTGCTGCTTACTGTACCTACAAGCATAGTTACCCTAGCATCTAGTTGACTTTGGGTTGCCAAAGGTAAACATCATTTATACCACGTTGATCTTTGTTATATTATTTTGACGGGATTATTTATTATTTTACTATATTTATTGTATAATTGTACTTTTGATAAATAAAACTAGTGAAGCACATTAGTTATTTAATTTATTTTCACTTCTTATGTAAAATAATTTGCTATGGCATCATTCAGAAAGGGATAGAGGTCTGTGTACTAGCTGTCCTACTCGGCTCGTATTTTTTCTTCACATTCGGCGAACGAAAGTAAACCTTAAATTATTGCTAACAAAGCACATTTCACTTATTAGCATTTTTCACAAGACTTATTCCAGATATATTATAACTCCTTGTTAGTAGTTACATGGTATGTCTATGGTACGACGTACAACTACGTATTGTACTTACATACAATACATATTTCTGTATTTATTTGTATTACTGCAGTATTGTTTTGGCTTTAACTTTTTAACAATATACAGCGGTTTATTGTCGTAAATTAATTTCCTTCAAGTGAGTTTGGCTATGTTTCACAATATCAGTGCTATCATAGTTATTAAATCTTCAAAATATTACATTTTCCCTTTTTCACAGTATACTGTTGTATCAGGCTGATCCGTCTAACAATGACTTCTTTTATTGAACGGCAAAAAAGCCTATTTAACCAGTTAAAAGATGCTGAGGAACAAATCAGTTTTTCTAAACATAATAAAGCAGAAACTCCTCATGACAATGGAGAAATGGACCGTAGGCACTATAGAAAATTAAAACAAGAAATGAAACAGTTCAGAGGTAAAGAAAGTATCTTTAAGAGACCTGAAGCTTCTATGAGGGACTGTTTACGATCAAGAGGGGTACCAGAATATATGAAAAACCCCAAAAAATGGGTGTATTATTCATTATCAGATGTGACTCAAGAGCAGATGTCGGATTCCACAAATTCAGCTACAGCACATGCTTTCATTCGTGAATTGGAAGAAAGAGAAGCAGCTAAGACTAGAATGGAACAAGACTGCGAGGGGCCTGAAGAATTTGTTTTCAAGAAACCCATTTTCCATATATCAGCTACGGTAAAAAAATTACCAGAACCAGAAACACCAAAAGCAGTATTTAAAAGTAGTAAAGTTCTAATGCCAGAATATGTTGTTGGAAGGACACAAAAAAAAGAAAAGAAGCCAACAAGGAAAGAATTGCCTGATAGTAATCAGGATGTTGAGAAGAAAGCGGCTCTCAAGTTAAATCATCTTTATGAGGATGTTGAAGATGAATCTGCGTAACTGACCATTAAATACTCTCTATTTTTATTAATTATTTGCTATTGTTAAGTATATCTATACTTATCAACACCAAATTACAAAATAAATAATTCTATTGAATGGTCACTTCCATTTTACACTTATTGTAGATTTACTCTAAAATATATTAATATTATCGGTCATCTGGGTCAGTTGCAGAATTTTTGTACCTTTGCTTGTCCCATACTTTTTCTCAGTTTTTTTATGTCAATTAATAATACATGTATGGTAATATTACTGCATTATATATATTATTAGTACTTTGTAATATGACTGTAACTGTAACCATACATTTGTTTAATGTAACTAAAAAAATTATAGGACAAAATAAGCAAATTCTGCAAAAGAAAAGGCAAAAATTCTGCATTTGACCCATATAACATTGACCATTGTAGCTTGTATTTGGTGTCATAGAAATAAGTGTAATAATTCAGACAACTCGAACATAACCTACAGTCAAGGAATTTTAATTTCCGATCCATTTGGTACCTTGTCATAGTGAATGTTTGAGGAAATCTCTATTGGCTTTTATATTGGTTGTTAATATGACAAGGTACTAAATGGGTTGGAAATTAACCCTTTATAAGGCAGAGACAATTTGGAAACCACATAGTTAATAAACATTTACAAAGAAAGAACATCCTCTCTTTTATGTAACTATAATGGTATTATATAGCAAATATATCAGGCTTACTTTTCTTATTTATACTTTTTCGGTCATAATTTAATTTTAGTGTAATTAATTAATCTAAAGTTTGTGGTCAATTAATGCACTGTGCCCGTTAAGGGAAGCAAGCATTTGTCACTGTTTCCATTATACTATTAAAAATACACAAGTCGCTGTATCTAATAATTTCAATTATAGCTCTTGTAATTCACGGTGGCGAGTCACGAGACTGTTATTGGTATGATAATAAGGTCTAATTTTGATAAAACCACTCTCCATCGTGAATTGCAATATTTGCAATAACTGAACTACGTTGTTTGTAGTATCAGGAAAATGTATCATTTGCCACTTAAGATTAATAAAATTATAAAAGGTTACATGCTATATCGATAAATATTGTAATATGTAACTATTTGCATAGTGTTACGTACATGGCAGTTATGACAAATGAAGAAGTATTGAGTATTGCCTGTCACGTATCTGTCAATGAATAGGTGTATTGGAAACAGATCATCTGAAAACTCGAGTGCACTAACGGGCTGAGTGCATATAATGACCACATGTTTTTATTAATGATTTCGGTTTTTTTTGCCATAGATGTGTTCCCCAGTGCATTACAAACATGGGACTGTATTTAACTTTCACGTAGCATATCTGTATAACTGCGGCCTTATAAAGGGTTAAATTCCTTGCACAGACATGGAGGCAAATTCCCTTCTTGATATTAACCAATTTGTTTTTAAAAACTTCGACTATTGTGGGCAAGCAATTATTTCATGTCACAACAGGCGTACCATATGCCACGTGCTAAAAACATTGATAACTCGCCTGTCATGCCATTCACATTGAATCAGTTAACCTGGCACTAACTTGAATGAAAATCTTGCAATTTTCTTGTATTGTACCTGCAGTCCACTAAATTATTTATTATTTAAGGAGTTCCAACAGCTATCAAATAAACAATAAGCATTAAAAATAAAAACAAATACTTGTGTAATACTTTTGCTATAATAATTTTGCATACTAAAGCAAACATTTCAGTACAGATTTTAATTTGTAGGTATAGCCATAAGGATGTGACAATATATTAGGCCACTTTGACTGTTACTATTTATATGACGCTGATAGTTTTGCCTTGTCATAATCATAACTCACTTGTCTTAAAAGTATTGGGTTGAACATGGCCACAAGAGGAATGTTGGGAGCATAGGTTGACTACCTACCACTGATTTGTGCCGCTGCTCTAGTTGCTTTTCTAGGCATAGTGTGATTTAAATCTTATATGAACCCTAAGTTAAAGATTCATATTAGTTTAGGCCATTCAAGGTAACGTAATTCAAAATACGGCTGCCTTCCAAAGTACCGGCTGACAAGAAAAACACCACACCATCTCCCACGGGTGCCGTAAGAGGCGACAAAGGAAAAACCAGCAGCAACCATAGAACCCAATTTACAGCTACTGCGGTCACCAACCCGCCTGCCAAACGTGACGACTATGGCAACTACCCCCCAAGATGATACAAGTCATGTTTGGGTGAGGCCTATGTCCAGCAGTCGACGATTTACAGCTGCAATGATGATGAATTTTAAATAAATAACCAAAATTTTCCACATCTTTTCTTCCAATATCCCGCAGTGTCTCAAAACGAAGGTCTACGACCAGTGTGTGTTACTAGTGATGACTTGTGGTGCTGAGACGTGGTCGCGTACTATGGTCTTCATAAGAAGGCTCAAAGTCACCCAAAGAGCAATGGTGAGGGCTATGTTGGGAGTGTCTCTGCGTGATCGCGTCAGGAATGATTTCATCCGCAGTAGAACCAAAGTTACCGATATAGCCCTCCGGATCGCCATATTAAGTGGCAGTGGGCGGGGCACATTGCGTGCAGAACCGATGGCCGGTGGGGCGGAAAGGTTCTAGAGTGGCGATCACGAACTGGAAGACGCAGCGTAGGTAGACCTCCCATAAGGTGGATCGACAACCTGGTTAGAGTCGCGGGATACCACTGGATGTGTAAGGCGCAGGATCGGTCTTCTTGGGTCGTTCTGGGGGAGGCCTATGTCCAGCAGTGGACGTCTTTCGGCTGATATGATGATGAACCAAAATTTTAACATTTGAATTTGTAGGTACAATTAGGATGTATAGAAAAAATGGGAAAAAGGTGTAAGTAAAATAACAGCAAGATATTTTACATAATTTTATTTACACTATGATTAGCATTGGGATATAACAGCTGAATCTGACTTAATTTCCAAATTGTCTGAAGCCTGATTTTCAGACTTGTTATCTGCAGAGAATGCACTCAAATCTCTCATCATAGAGTAGGCGTCTTCTCCATCAGCATAGTATTTAGGCTCAATCTCCAGGATTTTAAAGCCAAGAGAGTTGGTGTATAAGTTTAATGCAGCTCTGTTACTTTTTCTGACGTGGAGTGACACATATTTAGCCTGAAAAAAAAAAGTTGATTAATTTATATGCATATCATCATTAATTGTGTAACTAAAAACAAAAATGTAACAAATATATCCATTAAAATACAGCTCATGAATGAGCTTTTTAAGCAACATTTGATAAAGTGTAAAGGTACCTACAACCTTTTGAATATTTTTCCTCTCATGTCAAAATGTGACATGTATGCTAACATACTTGACTGGTGAAGAACAAATATAAACCTTATCAGTCAGCAGAACAATTGCTTTGACAGCATCTGCCATAGCCACTTTAAGGGTTGGTGGTGCGGCAGGCATCACGCAATCATTTGGTGTTTAAAGGTTTAACTTTCCAATGCCTAGCTCTATAGCTTCTACAGCACAAGACACTGAGCATATCTTGATTTTAGATATAAACAGTTGTTTTTAAAGCTATAGTTAACACACCTGAAAGCATTCTACCATAGCTAAGGAAGCTTGGTTCATAAGTTTTTGAGCAAGACCAAGGCGACGGTGTGATCTCTTCACAGCCAATGATGTTATGTGACCATGTCTGTTGTCTTCTCCATCCTCTTCCATTTTAGCTAGAACATACCCTGTTGGATGGAAAACCAGTTATTGTACTATTTAGTAGACTGTTATAAAAGAATACTAATTCTTTGCCTAAGTTTTAGTAGATCCAAATATTACAGTTACAATGAATTTAATTAATACATGTATGTTTAGGTGGTGTCTTACAGAATAAAATTAGATCAGTAATCAAATTACTTTGCAAAATAATCATAAAAAATTTGATTTTAATTCTTTACATAAAGAGCAAGTTAATTACCAACAATGTGTCCCTTTTCATCTTCAGCTACGTAACTGAGTTGCGGCCAGGACAATCCATGATAAAAATAATATTTCATCTGATAATTCTCAGGTAAGCAGAGCAAGTTGCAATGCTGCATATTCATCAAGTCACTTGGGCGTGCACAGCGGATATTCATCTTGACCTATAAAATAAAACAGCTGATAAGTTACTTGTTTATCCATTGTTAGATCATGCACTGCATGAGTGAAATAATTTTGTTTACCTTAGTTTTAATTGGATTACAGTAACTTATTAGTCTCTTCTAGTTTTCTTAGCTTTAGGCTGCCTAGTCTCTGATGCTGGGGGGGTATCTGACATACCCCCTAACAGTTCCCGAACAAAACGGAACTTTGACAAGCAGCACTTCCACACGATGTACCAACCTGGAACAAAGGACAAAAAATAATAATACTGCTACAAGTAATATTTACAAGCTCTGTTTACATTTATGTTGGTTTCTGTTAGTAATGTATTTTAATAAAGCGAATTGGGCTACTTACAAAATAAGACAAAAACAAAAACTAGAAATACACTACATACGCAGGTTACAATAGCTAATATCACTTCCTTCATTTCAAACTAAGCATGGATTTAACAAAGGTTAACACAAGGTTATGCATTCAGTTTACCGGATTAAGCTACAACTAATTATGCCTTCTGCTAATTGTAATCAGTCAAAATCAGTCTGAATAGGCGTAAGAATATGTTTTGATTAGAGCAGCTGCTCACGCAGAGTCGAACAGCGCCATTTTGAACTGCCGAGTATGGAAAACATTTAACAATATAGCTATTAAAAGTTACATGTAAGATAATCATTAGGTATAAATTTGCTGTACATACTTTGAATCACTCGTTGTACTACAGGATATCAGTTTTCGGCTCGATCAGTTATTTTAGTAACCAAATTATGAAATTAATGTCTTAACCTAAAATTATATTTTTCCTCTTTTGACAATTTTGACATGCATTTTTTTTTTACCTACATAATGTCGCACTTCACTAACAATCTTCTATCGATAGTTTGCAATCGATTCTAAGAAATTGAAGAGTTTTTCGCTATCGAAATATTATCCTTGGGCGTTCGTTGTTGACCGCTTCGAAATATAGTGTTATTATATGTCCACTACTGTAGAAAATTATTGACATACACGACAAGATCTTACCTTCCATTTTTACACATTATACTCGTTTTTAGAACGCACCCAATGGCGCAAATGCCTGAAATGCCAATTGAAATTGTCATTTGTCATTGTCAAATTGACTTAGCGTGTAATTTATGTACTATTTATAATTAAAAACAAGTGTCTTGTTAGTGTGTGATTAAAAATTAAACCTGAGAACCGCAGGCTTCAGCACATTAATATTTTTTTACATGTTTTCTGGTATAAAATAACAAAAGTAAAACTGAAGGTAACAGCATAAATGCTCATCAGACATGGACGAAGAAACACAAGAAGAAAAACCTTCCGCTTCTATGTTTGCGTAGGTATTCTTTGAATATTTTTGTTTGGCTTATGCATAAAGCAAATATTTAAATAGTTAATATCCTAACTGATCTATTAACTTTGTAAATTTCAGACGATTCAGAAGTCCAACTTTTAGTAGGAATGAAGTTCAAACCTTAATAAACATTATTGAAAGACATAAGTACACAATCCTTAACAAGTCTACTAATTCGGCTGTGAACCAAGCCAAAGAGCTTTCCTGGGAAAGGATAACTAAAACATTTAACAGTAAGGGTTTTAAGCATGAGAGAACATCAGATTCATTGAAGACAAAATGGGAGAATCTTAAAAAGGATGCAAGAAAACTTGCTAAAAATCTAGTAGATGACAATAATAGTTATAATGATCTAACTAAGCAAATAGTGGCCATGATGTCGGATGTGGAGGCTAATGTGCCCATGGAACCCAGCCAGGACATGGAAGATAATGAAGAGTATAACGGTAAGGGTCACACAAAGTAACAATTAAATAAGTTGCTTTTGAATTATCTACACAGTTAGGTGACTTGAAATGGTGAATTTAATATGCATGTCATAGTCAATAATTTACAAAATATATAGTAAACCTTTTTGTCATTAACCCTTCAAATGCCTATTCTGTATCCATACCTCACCATATGTACGTAGGTTGGTACAAATGTGTGAGCTTTTCCGGCATTTGAGGGGTTAATAAAACAAAGGAACCATTAATTGAAATGCCTGTGATATTTATCCCTATTGCATTAGTGTAAAATCTAATTAAGAGTCAAGAGTGTTGCTTTTGGTATATAATGCTGTTTGCAGGAGTTTAAAAAAAAAGTAACCAACTACCATGACAAGTAAAAAGTTAAATTATGCCAGTTTTGTAATAATAATTAAGCATTTAAATTCTATAAACACTAAGATTTGGTGATTGTTTCACAAACTAAAAGTCATATTACAATGCTAAAAAAGGCAGACATTTCATTTTGATACAGATTTCATGCTTAATTATCATCACAACTGACATAATTTAAGTTTTTACTTGTCACACTAATTGAGTACACTTTTACACAAGTTAAGTAGCAACTTATAATATTATCAATATCTGGGCTGAAAGCTACAATTCTAAATTATAATAATTGAATACTAAACTAATTATCTTATAATTTTAGATCCTGCAAATGATGAAAAAAGTCTTAGTCAAAATTTTAAAATTAAATCCTACTGGGAGAGCTTAGAAGAAAAAGACTCTGATGAATCAAATGGTAAATATTATACTGGTTAATAGTTCAAAAAGTGTATAACATTTTATGTCTTTCAATTCTTATGTTTTTTTTTCAGATGGAAATGATGGTGAAAAGAGGTAAATCTAATATTTTTTTTATTTTAATGATAGTCAAGCGTTGTTTGCTCATTTGTTATCTTTGTCTTTAAAAAATAATTAAAAGGAACAACAGTCTTACATTTAATATTGGATATTTATAATATATGGGGCACACACAACTAGAGAATATCATAAAGAACATTGGTGCATTTTCCACATGAACCATTCATTGTTCACCTTACTGTTCTAAAAAAGCGATGTATGTCACCTGCTGTGCAACCAATGTATATAATGTTAATTAGTTATGAATGCAGAATACTTGTAAGATTTAATTTTCTTTATGTTGAAAAAAAAAACACTTGTTGTGTGCAAATGAGAAAGTGCAGACCAGGAAATGCAAAACGTAAAACAAATTTGAGCCATATGCTACTTTGAAATTATGATGTTATCTTGACTACTAAAAATATTATTTAAGCAGTTCCTGGTAAAAACTAAATACCTGCATGGTTAAGGTAGATATAGTGTACACTTAGACCTTAGCTAATATTTTAAAATTACCCCCTAACACTTGTTACAGGACTAACCGATCCCTAAATTTCGCGCCACAAGAGTGCAGTCTGTTATTAGAATGCGTCAGGAAAGAGAAGAGGTTTGTATTCTCTAAAGAATACAACACACATGCTATTGGGTTGAAAAACAAAGCATGGAAAAGGGTATGTTAAGGTGTTAATAAACCTTATTTATTTGTCTCATTATACCTAGTGAGTGGTTTTCAATTCTCAACATATTTGAATATGTAACTCTTTTAGTGGAAAAGATGAGTGCATCTATATCACCTCTTTGGTCATTTTGATTCTGACGATCTATGTGACTATAAAAGTACGGTTCATTATACTGGCATTGACAATAACTTAAACATACACTTTGATATATTTTGACAAAGAAAAATATTCATATGAATCAGCCAAAAACTCGTCTTGTTGTTATGTACTTTTCTTGCTTGACTGTCAAAAGTTTTGAATTCATAATATAACTAATAAATAAAAATATATAACAAACCAATAAAATCTACTCTTGAGTAAACAATTGTGATAAAAAAATTCAGTTCATTGTCATACTACCCAACATAGTAGTTAAGTATTTTTTATCTGCAAATCGTTATTTGTTTTTCTTCTTTTTAACTCGTCAACCTTAGTTACAAACGGACTTTTATCCCCCAAGTCATGTCGTGTATCCCGAGCGGCGTGTTCTGACTCGGCTTGAAAATGGTTACCCAAGCTTACCCGAAACATGTCGCCTAGTCCGGTATAAGTATACGTGAGTTTATCCGTTTGTAACTAAGTAGTAGTAACAACAGTTTTAACTATAATTCTATATGCTTTTAGATATCAGAAGCGTTCAATAGGAAGAGCCCGCAAAAGAGATCACAGAAGGTTTTACGCACAAAGTTCAACAACATGAAAACAATGGCTAAAGGCATGGGCATTAAAGAAGCTGTTCGCAACTTTGATATGAATAACACGAAGCATGAAAAATTGATAAATGAAAGCTCAAAGGTAAGCAATAGGTACTTTACAACAAGAAATCTTTACGTTTAGCCATGTGGTTGTGGCGTAAGAGGCGACAAAGGAAAAAAAAACGAAGAATGGGCAGCAGCGAATCTACAGCTACTACAGTCGCCATCCCGCCTGCCAATTTGCGGGAGGCCTATGTCTAGCAGTAGCAGCTGAAATCAGGATGATGATGATGACTCGAATCAACAGCTACTACGGTCGCCAACCCGCCTGCCAGGCGTGGTGACTATGGCATTACCTTCCAAAATGATACAAATCATATTTGCGGGAGGCCTATGTCCAACAGTGGACGTCTTACGGCTGAAATGAGGATGATGATGATGATGACATTGATGACAGAGTTTAAATGTGCAAATCGTATGTAGGGTCTGTTATTTCGTTACAAAACCAGACTGTAAGTATACAACAAACTTTCAATAGGTTTTTATTTCGCGATTGACTTTAGTACCTATACTCATACTCATTCCATTTATTTACTTAGCCGTTTCAGCTAATGGCCTAGAAGTATTGTGTCCTTACCAATGAAATTGGCGTTTTGTCAAACAGTTAGTTCGAAAAAACCTCAATTTCATAAGTAAGGGCCAATACCTAGTTATCAATTTAAAAATATTGATAAACGTCAACGTGTTTTTGGTTTTTAAGACTTCTATCTATGTGCGTCTACCTGCGCGACGACGAAAACGCATTTTGACTACGAGTATTACACTAGTTTATAATATATCATTAATTTAGTAATGGTTTTTGCTCTACAGCCAATTAAATCAGAGCCTATGTACGAAGTGGAAATGGATTTAAACGGGCCTGACGACGACGACCGCCACAACTCGGATAGCAACCACTTTGCCCCAGACCCGCTCAGTACCGTCCTTAATAGTGACTCCGGAATAGGTAAGCACGAGTATCATGGCGACAATAAAGGTCAATTCACACAGAGCGCGGGCGCGGGTCGGGCGCGTGTCAACGCGGACCCGCGGCGCGATTGTTCAGCTAGTTTTAAATGAACATCTTCACACATGCGGCGGGCGCGGGCATGCGCGGGCGGGTGCGTGCGTGTGGCGCGGGCGCACGCGCCCGGCCCGCGCCCGCCTGTGTGTGAATCGAGCATAACATGTCAGCGTGCAGCGTCGCTATCTGTTAGTTTCGTACAGGAAACACAAGTTAAGAGTTGCGCTACACATTTTAAAATGGGTAAATTTCAGAACGAACCTAAATAACTAACCGTAACAATGTCTAACTAACGGATTAGTCCAAAGAAATAAAAAAACGGAATTGAAATCAAAACCCTACTCGACAATTGTTTTGAATATGTGGCGAACTCTCGAAGATATTTCATTTCAATTTAACCTTGTAAGGCCCACCATACTAAAAATTAAAGAAAGGAGTTCTTTTTTTCGAAAAATTATGAAACAAAAGAAATGCTACTTTAATTCCTATTGTAAAAGATTTAAATTCCATTGAAAGGGAGTGTACCTTGTAATGTACACTGGATCTTACGTGGTTTGGATTTGGAAAAGTATTTTTAATTATAAATAATATGATGTAAGCTTTTCACATTACATAGGTCATTCGACTGATCAGTCAATCAACTCAATTTACTAATAATTTTTATTTAACTTCATTTCAGGTTCGACACATTCTAGTTCATGGAGTCAAAATAATAAAGAAGTAGCAAATTTAAAATTACAACTATTGAATTACAAAATGGAAACAGCAAGAGTAAGTAATCAGTTATACATTATGTACTCACCTTTTATAGTTTATCAGATGGCACCCGCGACTAAGTCTCCGTAAAAAACACGTATTTGGGTCGATTCACACAATATCTTCATAAATTATTGCCTATGTGTTATTCTGATGTAAAAGCTACTTACATTATTATAAAATTTAATTAAAATACATTCAGTAGCCATCCTTTTGCGTAAAAGAGTAATAAACATCCATACACACATACTCACAAACTTTCGCCATTATAATATTAGTTGGATTTATCTGCGTCAGTAGTTAGTTTAATCGTCGGTAGCAACTGAGAAAACATTAAATGTATAGAAGCGTCTTAACTCAAGTTTTATAACTCGAATATTGCTCGACATTTTTCACTTCGTATCGAGGAGCATAACCATTAGACGTTCAGCATGTCGAGCAATGTTAGACTAAAACGTGAGCTACCCACTTCTAGACAATTAATATGTTTGAATCTCACGATGGTAAGTTGAGAAAACAATTCATATTCCTTCTCGTGAAGAAAACTATTGTTGTCACTTGTCTTACCGTTCTCTTAGTTTACAGACTTGTATTCTCATATTTTATTTTATTTTTTGTAGATGGAAAGGCAGAGGCTAGAAGAAGCTTCTACGGCGTCAGCTGCAAATCGCGAGTCGGAGTCCATCGCCGCTGCGCTGCGCCTCCGCGCGGCGCGCCTCGACGCCGTCGCCTCCGCCGCGCGACTTCCCCCCGCACACCCCGCGCTCGTGTTTCCACCCGAGGAACGACCGGCGGAGAGATACTTGCGCCAGTACGAACATACTTGAAGGGCTGTTAGTATTTTCATTTCTTATATAAATATTATAAAAATGCTGAGTCTGCGATTTGTAAAACGCAGTTGCAGCTACGGAATTACCACTGATAGATATGAATATGCTAATGCTGCGTAAGACTCTCAGAGATGTTTGCGTCAGTACAAAATTAAAGGGTCGTTAGTAAAATAAAAGTACTAAAAACGGATGCTATCGAGTGACTATAATGAACTTAAATTACATTACGTTGTTTTGAACACTTTGAGTGTAATCAGTTTTTTGTTGTTTTATTTGATAATTAATTATCGCGGTAAACGAAGTCAATATTGAATCTCTAGTACTTTCCTTAATATTTCTGAAAATAATGTTTTTAAGATTTTGGAAAGATACTTAAAAAAACCGGATTAGAATATAATATTTGAAACGCACAAAATACATGAACTTTATAGATTTATTTGTCAATGATCGCATGGCTTAACAATACACTGAACCAGATTAAAAACAAAAATAGGGTTCATGTTACAGGTTGATGTGATATTTTGATTAATATTTGTGTAAGTACAAAATACCACATTGGTTACTAGTATGAAAATTCCGATGTACTGACAATACCTTCACACATAAATGGCGATAGTTACTTCCAATAAATGATTCCTTGCAACCGCTCGGAAGGCGCTTTTTATCGTTTGACTACTGTTGGATAAGCGTACTTCACCCCTATAGAAGAAAAAAATGTACCCAAGTAATGCAAATTTTGGGTTGTCTCTACGTTAGCTGAAATCATGAACCTTAAAGCATTATTGTGGATGATAATTATGGATTGGGGTTGACTGTAATTCAATTTTAACTACTTCACAGCGAATATTTTCCTCGCGGTTGCGTGGTGAAATATATTGTTTTACACTCGGCAATAGCTTGTTCAGTGTTCACCTCTCGTGCTTTGACATGCCCAGCAACTTTTGAACCACTGTCCAACACTGCACTTATTGAAGCGCGAGCGTAGCCAGTGGTCAGTGAAATCTTTTAATATCTCAGATCTCAGGTCAATATAAGCACGCGAAGTAGACAGCGACTAAGCTCTCTTTTTTATGAATGAAAATTATTATTGTGAATGAAAATTATTATTGTAAATTGTTAATGTGTAAGCGACGTTTTTTTTATTAGTACTTGTAAATATGGTTATTTATCTGGTCGATTCTTTACGTTCCTTAAAAGGCGAGACAGTTTTTTCCGCCGTTTCTGACTGGTTTTTTGGCAATTTATTATAATTTATGTTATACCACCGAAAGAATCTCAAATAAAAATACAATAAACTTAGATACGAAAATTTGTATATTTTAATTAATTGCATTTTACATGAAGATAAATTATAATTCAATATTAAAATTAATATTTTTAAATATGCATTTGTACAATTTCCATCTATAACTAACTAATCTACGACACCTATTTGAAATATATTACACATTGCTAATTTACAACATGCTTTTTACATAGACTACTTCTATCTAGTATGTTTATGTATAAAGTACAAAACTTAAGTACGTACATACATACATAATGCTATTTTAGTAGTGTACGAATTAAGTAATGAGCCATGAGTCTATTAGACAAGCTTAAGTCATGAGGAGTCCAACGTTGCAATAACCTGCCCTAATATCATCCACCTATATCCAGCTGTGGACGTCTTTCGGCTGACATGATGATGATGAATATCAACCACTCTTCTTACTTATGGGTCAAACAAGTATTATCCGTTGTTATTCTGTAGCATCAGCCAGGGGAAAACAGTGACATAATTTGTTAGGAGAAATGTGACACCGCGTTCTATTAACACGTTTGGTAGGTGACTCATTATGGAATGGACATATATGGTGCGGTGGTCTAAGTGTGACCCAGGGGGCCGTTCCATAGTAACGTGACAAATAATAGTTGTTTGAGCCATATATGGTCATCAAACATGACTGGTTATTGCAATGTAAACAATTTTATCTATGAAAAAACAATATGTAGGTACAGTTAGCTGCAGAAATTTCTAAGCGGACTAGATGTTGAAAATGATCCTGACACGCTAGTATCAATAAAGTCTGAGTGAATCTCATTATGAACACTCGCTTAGCTACTTCTGCTGCGGGGTGTACAGTCGACGTCAAAGATATGTATACACTTTTGCACCTTATTTCAAAGGATTAAGGTGAAAAAGTGTATACATATCTTTGACGTCGACTGTACAATAAGTGTTTGGGATCCGAAATAAAATAAAATTTACACAGATAATTTGAGCGTATTCTAGTGATTGAGTCATTGTGTTAGTAAGACGCGGTTGCTCTAGGTGGCCACGGATTCTACCTACCATACAGGTTCGTTTGCACGCACGCTGACTCGTGAGGCAAGTTTTAGGAACAATTTTGTTCTTTCAGAACAAAACATAGTCTTTTTCGTGTACATAGTCTATTATTATGTCGTTTAACATAAATATGGCACCAACAAGGGAGCACCAATGCCTTATTTCGTAAAGCTGCAATAACAATTTCAAACTGATTCTTATATGATTACTTTCAACCTTCATGACCGATGTGAAAGTCTTTGACTAATGTTACGGGATAAGAGTCCAGGAGTGTCTGTTCAAAGGGCTTATTTCTTTATGTCAATAAGGCTTTATTTTATGGTTTTCTTGGAAAAATAACCCCTGCTTACATAAAGAAATAAGCCTTTCACGTGCAAAATTGTATTTTGTAGCTGTATGAAATAAGATCGTAGTATAACTGTCATAAGATTGTGCAATGATAATAATACTTAAGATGTTAATAATGAAGATATGTTAAATATTCAATCGTTAGAAAATAAACGTTACGCCCTGGGCATAAAGTACACTTTCACACATACACAATCTACGAGTACCTAGTCGTAACTCGCTGATGCAAAATTGTATAAAATCTGGACGGACAACTCAACTCACTACGGCAAATGAGCATCCAGCAATTTAAACCTTAGGCGCATCACACACATGATGAATTCATGATCTGAATGTTTATCGTCCACGAATATTTTTTATCTGTGACCACGCATCCTGCCCGTGATCCTAGACTCAAAAAAAAAAAACAATCATCAACCACAAACATTCATAAATTGAATTTGTATGCGAGGTGTCCCTTACGGCTGACATCCATGTCGTTACTTGAAATAAATTCGCCGAGGCAAACTACGTTGATCCGAATAGGATTCCGATAGCCGATTTACCAATATTCTACCCTCGTAATAATTTATCTATTCGTTATCGAGATGCTTAACATTAAACATGTGTTTTCACCACAGGCAGCACATAAGCAATTTCTTTAAATTTGTGAATAATTAAATAAGCAATGTTATTGATGTGTCCGACTTATTACAAATTCCATTTATTTTGCTAACACATTGCATCCATTTAAAGTGCTTCGTAACCCCAGCGTTCTGTCTTTGTACCTATAGCGGGGTAACTATCGGAACCCAGTAAATAACTAATGGCAGCCTTTAATTTATTGTAAGTAGATCATATTAATGCTAACATTAAATACTATTTCGTCGTCATTATGGCAGTCGCGTTTACATTTTGTAGCTACGTAGGTATACTATCTCGAATTCTTTGGTAATGAGTCTCATTTAAACTCCTCGATGGTGCCTCGACTTGTGTATTTACTTATGATATATACCGAAGCTATTTTAACTTCGACACCGTTTGCACCTATTAGCAACGTTCACTATTTATATCGGTCCATAAACCTCACAAAGAGGCAAAATTCAATACCAAACATCAAGACCTGCGCTGCAGATTACGTTATACTTGTACAAGCTTTTTACATACAATCGTCCTTCCGACACCGAAACGCTTTCAATATAGCCAACGTGATATATTCACAGCCTAACGTTCAAAAAGAACCGTCCGCACACTCCAAAGACCACCGGGGCATCACTAGCTCTTCATTCACAATCGCATCACTGGCTCCTCGAGTTCCGAAGGATACATCGGGCATCACTATTAGGCTACGGTCTCCTACAAACACCGTCGGCCGCTTACAGCGTCTGCGTCACAATGCTGCCTATAGAGATGTACTGTTGTGATCTCTCGCGCACGTCGACGTCGGCGTCATTTTTGTTCAGGAACATCGACGCCGACGTCAGACGCCGCGTGTAGCATAAAACAGGAGACCGAAGCCTTATATTTGCAAAGCGGCCAACTCGAGCGGCGGCGGGTTGTGCGGCGCGCACGGCGTGAGCGGGCTGGCGGGCGCGGAGGGCGCGACGGCGGTGGCGGGCGTGAGCGGGCTGGCGGGCGGCGGGTCGGCGGCGCGCACCAGCGCCCGGCGCAGCTCCTGCGCGCGCGCCGCCAGTGCCCGCGCCGCCTCCGCCATGGCGGCCACGGCGCTCGCGCACGGGAACTGCTGCGCCGCCGCCTTGGTCTTGGCCACGGTGTTCGCCAGCGCGTCCGACAGCGCGTCCGAGCATCGGAGCGCTCGCGACTTTAAGCCGGCGTGCTGTGCGCTCCTGTGCGAGAAAGAAACCGTCAGAAATGTCTTGAGGCAGACGTCATATGGCTTAGA
Source organism: Grapholita molesta (assembly GCA_022674325.2). NCBI lineage: Eukaryota > Metazoa > Arthropoda > Insecta > Lepidoptera > Tortricidae > Grapholita > Grapholita molesta. The sequence continues at coordinate 10,662,857 of CP053132.2, read as the reverse complement.
AATGCGTACTCTATATACATTTTGGGCGATTAGTTTCTAAACCCTTATTAAGCAGAGGCGATTTAGCGACCACATATACACTTATTTAGAATATGAGGATTAATTTATTTTAGTAAGGTTCCAAATTAATTGTGTTGATTGAATTAATTGTGTCAATATAGTGAAGACAGGTCTGGCCTAGCGGGTAGTGACCCTGCCTATGAATTACCCACTTGAAAGCGTATTTAACTTTCACGTATCATACTTATCTGTAAAACGGACCGGGCCTTCTTAAGCAAGTATCATACATAATTTAAAATGACGGCAAATTCTTCTGAAAACTACCATGCACAAGCCATATGGATCAATCTTTTTTATCTTCGGACCTAATCCCCGCTGTGCATAAACTGTTCCCATGCACGACAAATTGTCGTGCCTGAGGAATATATTCGTCCATTGTTACTATAGAGTAGATCCATGGGTATAGGGCTTTACTAACCGGTGCACCGTGTCCCTGACGTGCACCATCCTGTGCGCGCTGAGCACGACGAACTTGCCGTGCGCGAGGAATATGTCCGTCGATTGCAATTACCATGGATGTACTCTGGGTATGGGTTTTACTAACCGGTGCACCGTGTCCCCGACGTGCACCATCCTGTGCGCGCTGAGCACGACGAACTTGCCGTGCGCGAGGAACACGTCCGGCGGCTGCCCCATGTCCACGGTGCGCAGGAACGCCTCGACGGCCGTGGCCAGGTGTGCGCCGTACGTGGCCGCCTGCGCCGCGTAGAAGGCGGCCAGTTGCCGGTCGTCGGCGGGCAGGCGCGTGGCCGCCGCCACTGCGCTGACCTATTAACACATTCATATATTTAATATTAACGCCCAAATTAGACTAGCTTTCGATTTGATTCTTATTAAATTGACTAGCTGTGCCCCGCGGTTATTTTCCCGCAGTAAAACGTAGCCTTTGTGTTAATCCAGGGTGTCAGCTAACTCCATACCAAATTTTATTAAAATCCCTCCAGCCGTTTGGACGTGAAGAAGAAACAAACATACACTCACAAACTTTCGCCTTTATAATATTAGTGTAGAAGTGTAGATTTTAGTGTAGATTGCTGATGAACCCCATCTTAGTGTTTCAAATGTTTGAGTTAAACATAGCGAGAAAGACTGAGATTGTCTACGAGCGTAGTGCTTTGCGAATTTATATTCGGTCTCAATTTCTCGGAAAAGGCGCAACTCAAAGAAAAAGCTTATTCACTCTTGGTTTATTACAGTTTATGAGAAAGTTTGTATGGAAGGATGGATGTTCATTGAATTTACGCAAGATGATGTAATGACAATTTTGTTATTGAGACTTTACAATAATAGGTATAGCCCACATATGATCTATATATAATTTATAAAGATATTGTGTAAATATGTAGCGATACATGTGCGAACCGAAGTACTAACTCCTGACTTTAGTATAAAAAAATTGTCATTACATCATCTTGTGTAGTAGAATATACTTAGAATGTCATAGCATGTACCTCGCCAGCATGGTCCGCATCTCTAACTAAAGCGTCGAAGGAGGCCCGCAGTTTGTCGGGCAGTGCCGCACGGATCTCCGCGTTGCGGCGACCCAGCGCCGTGCGCGACTCCAGGCGGACGTAGTCGTATTCCTCCGTCCATTCGTGCTCGGGGACCGTGCCCGCTGACCGCCTGGATCGAACAACACGGTTTAATAATGATCAACAAGTTTTCTATTGCGGTATTTTATTGTTTGTCGCCATCATTCGGGGGATGGTAATTCGATAAATAATCCCGATGATGGGCAGCCAACTTGTCAGAGTTCCTATGTAGATAAGTAGACCCCGGATTCTTATGGCGATGACGTACGAGTAAATTTTCAAACAGCCTGGCGAACAAGGTAGATCTTCATTTGGTAGATATTTAATTGTAAAGTCCCTACTATTAGGCACAGTTTAGCAGTCTTGATTGTAAGTTTATATAGGTAGGTATAAGGTGTTTCAAAAATAAAATCCACCTAATCTATGTTTAATTTGGTAATAATTTTAAGTAAAATTTGAATGTATTAAACTTTAGCTATAAGTGTGATCCTGTAATTTCGCTTTCCATCTTTATTCACTGTTTTTACAGATTACCGAATAAAAAAATGATGAGCAGTCAACTTGTCAGTTCCTATGTTTATAAGGTAACTTACCTAAACAGCAGCGACGCATTCCCGTGTATAAAGGAGGCGGCGCGCCGGACGTCCTCCGTCAAGGACCGCGCGCAGGCCACCAGCTGGTCCAGCGCGTCCTGCGTGCCGTCCGTGGGCTCCCGCTCGCGCTCCAGCCGCTCGGGCGCCCAGTCGCCCGCGTCCAGCGCCGACGTCGCCTCGTGCGTTATGCGCTCCGCGTCTTTCAGAGCTTTCACTAGTGGCCGTAGCTTTACTGCGATGCCTGGGAATTATGAAGATCTGGTTATTCATTATACGAGTAGCGTACGTACGCTACTAAAAATCTTCTTACGAAAATCAAAACCAAGATGACAGTTTATAAAAAACGCAATTGTAAACGACAATCATGTATAAAAAAAAATTAAACTGTTTATTTTCAAATAAGCATAATTTAGAGAAATACAACCTCCTTAGAAATAATCTTTTAATTTTAATGTATGTTTTTTCGTTCTATTTGTCGTTGACATTATGGTCACCAGCCGGCGCCACTTAACGCGACCACTAGTAAGGTATATCTGACTGAAACGGTGGTCGTGTATTGACCGCTACGAATAGAAAGCGATAAGATGTAGGTAGCGTGCGCGTTCGACTCCCGCAGCTTGTGGCTCTGACACATCCACTCAAACGCTCGGTGTGCGCGAAGAAGAACAGCGTGCAACGTGCGGAACTTACGACGACTTCTATTATTTCTGATCTAGTGGCCTAGTGTGCAAGTGTACTAATACGCGCGCAGTGTGGCATTAGGTACCTTTGTCTTGCGCATCGTGCGCGTTGGCGAGCGTGGCGTCGGCGAACACGGCGAGGTCGTGCAGCGCGGCCCGCAGGCGCGCGCCCGCCACGCGCACGTCCAGCACGCGCGGCCGCTGCGCGCCGCGCCGCCGCCAGCCCGGCGTCACGTACGACAGCAGCCGCGACACCGCCGCTGACGCTTCCTCCTGCAACGTTTATAGTTGTAGTAAGTTGACGAACAGCAGTTCGCAGCGGGAACATAACGCTTGCTAGTACTCGTATTTTTGTAAGTTTACTACCTAGTCACTGAAAATCAGAGTTTACAACCGATACACCCATCCGACAATGACTTACGCTGCCAGATATGTAGGACAGGGCCGACCTGCCGCGTTGTCAGAACTACAGAAAATCCATGAAAGAAACCAAGAAGCGGACGCAAATACGCTAAGAAGTGCATTGTGTCAGTCTACGTTCAATCGACGGGTTTATCTCGCTGAATCGATCCATACTCAAGCCGAAGGATACTAAGGTACTATCGCATATCGTAAATGAAATGCTGAGCGTTGCGTCGAGCTTCCAAGGGATTCGAGCGATGTGCGTGTGGGTTTAATTTTTTTTAAGACTATGGTCTCCTATAAACGCCGTCGGCCGCTTACAGCGTCAGCGTCACAATGCTGCCTATAGAGATGTGCTGTTGTGGTCTCTCATACGTCGACGTCGGCGTCTTTTTTGTTCAAGAACGTTGTCGCTGAAGTCAGACGTCGCGTATAGCACAAGATAGGAGACCAAAGCCTAAACGCCGCACATCTTGTAAGAGTGAGTGCGGTGTGACTTGCCTGTAGTCTCTCCAAGGCCTCGAGCGCGGCGTCGCACGGCAGCGGCAGGGCACGCGACCGCGGGACGTCGTACGTGCTGGAGTGCGCGGAGCTGCCCGAGTTCGCGGACGCGCTGGACGTGGCCGACGTGAGGGAGCCGGTGCCGCTGCACGCCGAGTCGGCGCTGGCGGGCCGGGGCGCGCGCGGGGCGTCGTACCTGGCGAAGAGTTTAGTCAGGAAATAAACATAGGTTCATACAGCCGAACATTAAACTACATTTAACGGAATTTTCATTGTATTGTCTTCGGTTGCCGCGATAATTACTCATGAAATGAAACAACTAAAATGGATTATATCGCGTATACTAATTTGAACTTGATCCACGAAACTGGTGCTAGCTAAAGGGTTCGAAACGTCGGTATGAAGTAGTTTAAATTAGTATACGCGATATAATCCGTTTTTAATTGTTTTATTTCATTAGAATTTTCATTGTTTTTTTTTTCTTGCATCTCCACCACTAGGTGACTACATTCGATTTCTCTATCTGCTTAACTGCTGTCATTTGTATTAGATGAAGACAACAAAACGATTACAAAATGGGAATACCTAGGTACTTAGAATTTAGACTAAATAAATCTTTATTGTATATGTACTACACTCATCTCAAAAGCAATAACATATGTGAATTGCTAAGCCGCGGCCGTGAGTAATACATATAAGTAGGTACTTACACAAGAGTGAGTTGTTTTCTTTCCCGCACGATATTAACTTACTTACTCATTCATAACAACGTAATGGAATATAAATGGGAATTTTCGGGATAGATACCTACAAAATACGAAAAACCGCACAAACATTACCTACAATATATGTAGGTACGTGCGCTGTCTGATTCAATGGAATTTCGGAAGACGAAGGTAAGGGACTACATATAGGCAGGTAGGTACATAAGTACGGAGTTATCTAAGTTCCGACACGTATTCTCGCTACCCTTTTGTTTTAAGTGAAATGTTTGAACCAACGCGTAAGTACGTATAGACGTGACGAGAAATGACAAGGCCAAATATAAAATTCGTTGCTCTTAATTTTTATTTTTAAAAGTTTAGGTCGAAGTAGGCCAAAAGAATTTTTTTTTTGATTGGGTTGAATTCTCATCTGTACCATTTCGCGTTAAGAATGAGAAAGCATGCCATATCGATAGCATGAATAACTATTTAGTTGACATTAAACGCATTGAAACGACAAAGGTAAGGACAATATTATAAATTAATTTAGGAACATACCAGTCACCGATGGGCCTTGGGGAGTCATAGTTGCCAATCCTTTGCACTGGCATAGGAGCGCGAGGCACGTCGTAATGTGAGCATTCCTCTATCTGAAATATGACAGGCATTCATATAAAGATACACTAGTTGTTCCCTACGATATTTGGTCCAAACGTCTATCAATGACGTAACATTTGGATCATTTTCAGTGGAACGTTTGGGCGCAATAGGAACGTGAGAGGTTGTAAGCGTGTCTCACCAATGCTAAATCAATAAAGAAAATTCTACCTCTAACTTTAACTACTTGCATGGTCAGACTCTGTTGCCTAATACAAACAATCGCACGCAACCACCGCAAGCATCAAATGCACACAGCGGTATTTTAGTTGCTCTAGCAAATTCATTATTATGTCAATTCAATAAAGACTGAAGTGTATCCTCACTTTAGTGAAGGCAGGCGACTGCTGCGCCGGCAACGGTTGGTGCGCAACAGGCGCGGGTGCGCGCGCGCGCCGCCGCTGTAGCGCCGCGCTCGCGTCGAACACACCCGCCACTATGCGCAAGCGGTTGCCCGGGCATATCCCCTGAAATTATGATATTATTGATCAGGGGCCTGTTGCATAATTACATGTAACTTATAATATTAGCCGAAGTGCCTTTCCAATTCCTTTTATTACAAAGAGAGTTCCGCTCATATTATTAGTTGTAAATTGTTATGCAATGGGCCCCAGATGATCAGTTTCAAGGCTTACGTAATAAAAAACTGGCTAAGAGGATGTCGGGCCATGCTAAGTGTAGGGTTCCGTTGTTTTCGATCCGCAACTCAAAAACGGTTCAATATTCGATAAAGTTCAAAATAATTTTCCTTGAAAGTCTATTAAGCTGTACTTTCGTGACTTTTTCATATTTTTGAACTTGCGGTTCTAAAGTTAGAGAAAGTACGCATTTTTTAAACACTGAAAATATTAACCTTATTTTGAACTAAAAAAAATCTGTAGGTACTTAACATTTTTTTTCATATTATTTTTATTTAACCAGTTTGTTTACGTGATTGTTTTACATATTCGTACCAAATTTCCAGCTTTCGGACTAACGGTCACTATGAGCATAAGCGGGGACAGACAGACATGACGGGTTCCAAGTTGACTACGTAACACTAAAACCATATTGTTTGAGTTGTTTTAATGTCATTGTACATATGTGTCTTCGTAAACCGTAAAAGCAACACTAACAAGTCGCCTCGCCGGAATGTGATAACGCCGGGTGTTCTGTTTGAGTGCGGTGAGCAAGTCGCCGCGCCGGAACGCTAGCTCGACGGGATCCGTTTTGTTGTCCACGTGCTTACCTGACGTCCCCCGAGGGAACACAGTCACCAGCCCTCGCTGCCGCCGGTGTTCTGCTCCAGTACGGCGAGCAAGTCGCCGCGCCGGAACGCCAACTCGACGGGATCCGTTTTGTTGTCCCCGTGCTTACCTGACGTCCCCGGAGGGAACACAGCCACCAGCCCTCGCTGCCGCCGGTGTTCTGCTCCAGTACGGTGAGCAAGTCGCCGCGCCGGAACGCCAGCTCGACGGGATCCGTTTTGTTGTCCACGTGCTTACCTGACGTCCCCGGAGGGAACACAGCCACCAGCCCTCGCTGCCGCCGGTGTTCTGCTCCAGTACGGCGAGCAAGTCGACGCGCCGGAACGCCAATTCGACGGGATCCGTTTTGTTGTCCCCGTGCTTACCTGACGTCCCCGGAGGGAACACAGCCACCAGCCCTCGCTGCCGCCGGTGTTCTGCTCCAGTACGGTGAGCAAGTCGCCGCGCCGGAACGCCAGCTCGTCGGGCGACTCTGCTATGTTGTCGTACAACGCTCGCGCCATGCACTGTAACAATAAAACAATGATTACGTCAATTTGATAGCTTTATTTATACGGCGTAGTACGGACGACTAATAAAATCAATGGCATTTCAAAAGTGCAATTCTAACTTCAAAATTATACCAGCTCTTAATAATTATATATCTTCAATCTTATCCCGAAAGCGCTGGTACATTCAGTAGCAGAAGTTGTTAAGCGGTCCTGGCCCGGTACCGCGAATATCGAAGTTCGTTTATTTCGGGCATCTTTCCTTTTACTCCAATTAAGGTGTCAATGAGAGTGACAAAGACAGTCATCAGTTTACGAATATCGTTGTTCGGGGTAGCGTTGCAGTTATTCGAGTCGGCCATAGACGTGAATAGCTTATACAATTATAACATCTACGAATATATAAAAGTTTAACATATACGCTTTATCTGCTACCTCTTACCCAGGGTTTGTACCCACTCCTCAGTCCTCACCCTACCGTCTGCACGTCTTACACAGACCCTATTCTCAATGTATAAATATCCGCAAACAAGGAACTCGTGTGCCGTGCCTATTATTAAGGCGCGTTATTAGTATTTGACACCCTCGCCCACATAATTCGACGTTTGGCGCATGCTCTCGCAGCTGCAGCGCGTCCTATATCGCGATAATGACAGATCACAGCCATATATCTCAATAGGCGTTGCAAGTTTACTTTCACCGCGATTATACTTATGTTGCTATAGCTCAGATGACAGCTGTCAAATAACAAATTGTTGTGGGATGACTTAGGCTTTTTAAACTTATTATTTAAAGAAATTGCCGTTTGTAATCGATTATTTGTCCCTCGTTTTTGTTTGTTAGAACAAATCAAAATTAACAGTCTGAGAGAAAAATGAGATTAGCTGTTTTTTTCACACTCCGTTACTTTCTGAGGAATCATCCAAGGAAAGTGCCATGTGATGTGCGTTAGCTTAGTTGTACCCGATTTGAGCTCTTCATTATCAGTTATATAATATTTAAATAAGAATCTGCAACGACAATTTAAGTTTAAATATAAGAACGACACATAATTATGGATAATAATAGAGCATCAAGCAAAGCATGGCATTTTAATGGTACTCGAAAATGTATGATTGCTCTACTTATATGTCTGTGCTGTTATATCGTAATAATGCAGGATTGTGCAACTGCAATCGAACGTTGGGGCAGGCCATGTCCGTTTCCGACCGAGAGTTTATGCAATTGATTATTTCATTAGTATCAAAGTGATGCAGAGGCGTCCTAATAACGTTATGGTACACGATTGACAATAGCTGCAATGCTGCATTGAAATTTCATACAGAATTAGGAAGAATGGTGATAGCAATTGCTATAGTTCTCTATTTGTTTTACACTGAAGCAAAGTTAATATTTAAGTGTAGCCTAGCTAATTAAAAAAAACACTCAAAATGTGTATTAACTTTACTTGAAACTCATGTACTTGAAATACAGTTTTGCTATCTGTTTTTAAAGATAATATGAAGCTTTTCGAGCTAGTGAGGTGAAAAAATATTATTTGGAAGCCGGATCAAATTTGATTTAGTTTTATGATCTGTAAATTAATAAAAGTAACTGAAAATTGGGTAAGTAGGTGAGACTCGAATGCTACTTATGTGATTTCTGTTTTTGATACCTAGTTCTTAAAACGAACGAGCAAGTTCCTAGTCTAGTTATTTAAACGAGCGTACAAGTAGGTTTGAAAGACTTTAATATTTTTTTTATCATCGACTAAATGCATGCAAATTTATCACATATACTCTAAATAATAAGACTGAATTAATAAGTACTTATCAATAGAACGAGTTATATATTTTTAACTCATACATAACGTAATTTTAAGATAATTAATAAAATACAGAAGTAACGGGTCATCTAACAACCATTAAATTAAATTAAAGTTTACAATTTCAATATTGTATGAGCTTCTTACATAGAAAAACCCATGACAAAGATGCTAATGTGAATCAAAGGTATGGTTATATTGGTTATTCATTGTCTTAGGTTTAGATGAATGTTTTTTTACGATTACTAAAGCTAATTTAAATAACAAACGTATCTCACTAAACCCGATCCAAACATATTTGCATATAAAAATTGATATACAAACAACAACAATAGTAAACTTTTTTATTTGGGGTACATATAATGAGTATCCTGCTTCGTGTACGAGAAGAAAGGATTTTTTAGTGGTTCTGATAAATTATAACGATATTATTACAGATAGACTGTAATCGCGGTCGCAGGAAATTAATTTAGATGAAAGCTGTGATTTAATAATGTAAATTTCAATACCACGTAATAGAATATACCACAACCTCTTAGAATTAAGACTTGATTATGGATTTCGTATATTATACTTTACTTCTATATATTTTACTTCTATATGACGAATGATTTAAATTAAGTAGTATATAATTCATTTTGAAATAACATTTACAATTTTACACAGATAAGAAATATGTATATTTTACAAAATAACTATATTTTACTTCTTAATAACGGTTTAGAACGGATTTAAAGTAACTAAGTTAACTAACCCTTTTCGGATGCGGCGGTTTTATGCTCCGCAAGTAGCATCCCTTGCAACTGTTGTACACGTTCGAAATATAAACACGAATATTCACGGTGTTTGGCATCCTCACATCACTATGCACTCGGTTACAAATTTTAAAAAGTTATGTTTTTTTTATATAGTCTTAGTCCGCTCCCGTCGGAGACACGAAGTGTACTGAGACGGGAGAGCGTTGCTAATTAATTTAATAACTTATTTGTTGTTTTGCTGCGGTTTGATAATGAATCACAAAACCGTCAGTCACGTAGCTCTATGAGAGAATACCAAATAATTATATAATTTACCTACCAATTGAGGCACAGTTGGGAATTTTATATTGTTCTGATAAAATACGATAAATGCGTGCAGGATATACACGGAGATTAATTGTAATTAATCCCGTTATCCATACTAATATGTACTATAAAAGCGAAGGTAGGTTTGTATGCTCTACCTCTTCGCGCTTACATTACAGTCGCTATCAGATATATTGGAGTTATGGAGGTGGTCACAAATATCTGAACAACGCCTCTATTGCCAAGGCGATAAAGTGCATGTCCACTATATCTGTTAGCGACTATACATCGCTAAACTGCTAAAAGTTAAAGATGAAATTTGTTATATTATGAGTCCCGCGAATGGGCAGCGGCGAGTTTTTGCCGACAAATTAAGTTATATATAAATAAATCAACAAATTAATTATGTTATTAAACATGAACTGGACTTAACCGCGTATATTAACTTTAAAATTTACCTCCGACGTTTCAAAGACGACGTGTGCATGTGTACAAACCGTGAAAGTTTAAATCAGTAAATTAATTATGTCTTGGGAAAAATAATAGTTACTTTTACACGTGCGATATTCTCATGCTATGTACATATTATAGGTAGGTATTGTTTATATGTAAGCAGGTTTAATAATTTTAATCCATCAAGAAAACAATTTCCTATAAAAACACAACTTACGGCATGGGTTAGCTTGTGCTAATCTAATAAATAATTTATGTAACAAGGAAAATTGTAACTTGGCACAAATCCGTAAAAATTAAGGAAAGAACCATTCAGATAAATTTAATTAATCTAGTAGCATTAACGCACACAAAATATGAAAATTGGAATATGGAATACAACAAGCAAAATAAATAAAAAAGAGAAATAGAAATCTGCTACATTATGTTGTAAGTTTTGTAATACTTTAACCTTTTTAATGATAATATCCTTTAAAAACAATTACAGCCGTTTTTTTTCTTGTCTTTTTGGTAATGACGGGATATCATACATGTCTCATTGCATTTTACTTTCATAAAACATTATTTAATTCTTAAGAATCCTAATCTGTGCATCGTATTGTCTGACTAACAAACGTAACCCTGATAATTGTCATTGCTCATACCGCATATTGCGTTTAACGCATTTAGCAACTTTACCGTCAAAAATAAGCACAATTGCACAACAAGGATGCTGCGTCATAGATATTAGATGAGTAATAGACGAGACTAAAACAGTTTAATGGAACTTGGAAGGCTTATAGAAAATGAATGGTGAGGTCATTGTCTGACCTCTGGCGCCGGCTACAAAACTATCAATGGCATTTAATTCTACTAATATTTTTCCTGCAATAGCACAACGCGCACTTACTCGTATATACCTTAACCACAGCAAAATATCTTTATCCCCACAACAAAGAAAAAGATTTATTTAAAATTTTCCTCTACCTAAACTTAATTCTTTGCGGTAATGGATCGCATATTATGCTAAATTCGAGTTGTAAAATGTTTCTTGCTAAAAATCAGACAGGTGGGTCGTTTACTTGCGGAAAAAACTTACCAAATCCAAGTTATTTCCAGTTTAAAAACCAGGGTTTGTGAATCGTCTTACATGAAAGCGATTTAAAAAAAAGTTATACATAAAAAATCTTAGTTCTCAGGTTAAGACGGATCGTCGTCACTCAAGTGACAAATCTGTCTTTACAGGAGTCTATAGGCTAATGTAACTGCTTTTCATCAGGCGGCCCGCATGCTTTTCCAACAAAGTGATATAAACCGTTCAGTTTGCGAATCAACTTTCATCTTGACCCAACAAAGACGTCTTGCTCACATAGTTTTAAATTTGTACTCGTATGAAAACACAATCTACTTTAACAGTCAACTTTTTGAATAAAATTTTAAGCTCAGATACCTCGTTATATTTAAATCTGGAACGAGCAATTACGATGCGCACATCCAGGTTAGCCCGATGACCTAGAAGCCTGCACCCTTTATCCAGTCACCGGCCAGCCAAGCCACGTGTGTCAGCGAACTGAGCCGTAGTTTTGCCGCTCGAGTGAAGACGCCATGTGAGACCGGTCGAAAATCAATGGCTACCAGCAGGGGACTGAATGGCGGGGCGAAGGTCGCGAATTGGTCCCGTAGTACGCAAAGGGTTCGCGCGCATGCGTTCTTTTACCAGGAAATCCAGCTTTAGTTTTTTATTTATGTCGTAAATAGAACCTTTAGTAGTTTGATTAGGGATTTGTAAATATTTAGGTTCTGTTTACGATGGGAGAATACTGAGAATTGTTTTATACAACAGATTTTTTTACTTTTTTGTCGTTGCAACTGTTTCTAAGGAATGTGACGTGCCGACGACGCGAACAGGGCACTCACTCTTAGTCTCTAGACTCGGAAATATGTCTGTGTATCTGTAGTAGTAAAGGCGTTGATGTAGGAATAGGAAAAGCAGATGTTTAACAAATAATATATAAGTGAGTAATTTTCTTCTTTCGTTTATATTTTATAGGTCTGTGTCACTTTATTTTATACTTCAGGTTTTAACACGGAAATCACCCTGAGTTTATTAAACTTTAATCTCTATCAGGAAACAGCCGCCGGTTGAAATCGCGGACTCTGGGGCTCAATTCGACTAAATTAAATAATAACAACGAATCTAAGGTTAATTAGTGCGCTGTATGAAGAACTGTTAGATTTTTTCCACTTCATCTTTTTCTGGAATGTGATAGAGCTATTATCAGTTCATTATAAAGGCTGTCTAACTTACCTTCACTGGTGTAATTGATTCTGAATTATTCTACTCAACAACACTATATACCCTATCAACAAAGATGCACGCTTAATAAACAAGTTAAAACTACAATTGCTAAAACCAAGGAAGTGGTATTTTATAAAGAATATGAGGGAAATCAGTTGCAATTGCTATCATTATGTAATATGTCTCCTATCTTTCTGCCAAACTTTTAGATTTCATGATATCACAGGAGCAAGTGTCACGAGTCACTAAAAGCGAAGTCGAAATGATCACAGCCGCTGTTAATTAACCAACTCTCCCACACCGATGCAATCGGCATAAACGAATCGTATATTGGAAAATTGAAAGCTCTATTTCGTCCACTCAAATAGTAAATTGCAAAATGCGTTTGTAAAATATGGCGATGCTATTTGTGCTGTCAGAATGGGGTCAATCGTCTGGCGCCTTCGCCCACTGCCTGTTGTTTTCTTTATTATTAGTTTTAGTTTTATTGTTGCTTAACGCTAATGAAGCGGTTAGCCGCGGAAATGTTTTATTTTTAATGTTTGTTTTTTAAAAACAACTGTGGAATTTATGAGAGCTTAACACGTTAGTGGACAGTAAATGACGGCATCTGTCATAGGCCATAAGAAAAAAAAACATACGCGACGACGTCTGTAGGCTTACTGTCCACCAAAGTGTTAAGAGTAACTATGAGAAGACGTTCTATGAATTAAAATACTAAAAAAATAGCGTGCCTAAACAGATCCTGGATTACATCATGATACTCATGATGAGTGAGCAAGACAGTGGCAATGTACAAGTGAGACGTCAGTCCCCTACGACTTACATTAACGTGTACGACAAGTCAATTAATACTAAAGCTCTGGTGGAGAAATTAAAGTGTAAATGTAGGTAGAGGTAAATATGTTTTTGTACTTTTGGTCTAACTAGTGTGATCTGCTACGTTTACTATCTGTCAGATCTGTACCTATAATAGCGATGTTTATTCGTAAATATACTACTTACTCTTTATCGTGGACGTATTGATGTTTTTGCTCAGATACTTCTCGACACACGAGATAGTTATTACATAACTAACTAATAACTTTATCTATTGATATAATAACCATTTTTACGTTCAGTTAGAAAGTTGAAGCTACTTAAGAAGTTCGCGTAGCAAAAACCAAATGGCATTCATCATCGTGACATTTTAATGGAAAATCTTAGTAGCAAAAACGTTAGCTTCCACTCGTGGCCACTTAAACAGATAAGACGCGGGAGCAAATCTGATGCTGTATCGGCAAGAAGTCAAAAAGTGCTTATTACGACGGTAGCGATTGCTATTCTTGTAACTGGGAGAGAGCAAGCGACTAAAAAATGATTAGAACCATTAAATTTCTGTTTTTGATGTCTCAGGGAGATCTTTGGTGGGTTTTTAGGTCTAATGCAGAATATTTTACTTTATATAACACAGGTTATTGAAAATATTAACGTTTTGAACGCCAAGCACCACTAAAGTGGTAGCGTGATGTCGTGCCTGCCACGCCACCGACCACTAAAGTGGCTATGGCGGACGCTGTCAAAGCAATTGCTCTGCTGAGAGTTAAGGTTTATATTTGTTCTCCACAAGTCATACCATGGCGTACACGTCACATTTTGACGCGAGAGGAAAAGCGTTCAAAAGGTTAATAATGTTACCTCATTATGGATATGGTAATTAGTGTTGCTGAAATAATTACTTTATAGTGCATCTATTCTATTATTTGATATATTTCTACAGCCAAACAGAAACTGCGTATACGGTCGAAGTAATTTAGTATTCACTGATAGATCTATTTTTAGAGTATCGATACGAGTCTGGGGATCAAGGTACGCTGGTTCCCTCAAGGTTTTGACTTATTTGGTATAACATTTGATACACGAATTTCTAAGTTAATAGTAAGTCTTATCGAAATATCTACCTTAGTATTAAGACAATAATAATCGTACTTACAGTCAGCAGCAGAAGTGGCTAAAAGGTTGAGGAATTCAAAATGAGGTCAACACATCTCTAATGTCAAGACAATAAGAACGCGTGTGAGCCATTTAAAACACTTCAACCGCTCAGCCACTTTTGCTGCTGACTGTATACAAGTTGTGTTACCTTGGTCGTATCGATATTTTTGACCCTCACTATACGAGCTTTTGTAATGTATAACACACTAACTGCACAAGTGGCTGCGACCGCAAGGACACTCGGCATCCCATCCTCAAACAACTCGTTAGAGATTCCACGAGCGAGATGCAACTATATCGAGTTCAAAAGTGCGTCCCCTTCTCTGCATTTGTCTTGCATAAGTGCGACAAACGACTTAGATAAAAACTGCACATCGCGTGCATAATGGCAAGCCGACGGCGCCTTTTTGTAAGTGGTGAGAATGCGTTGCGACTTACTTGAACGTTTACTTATCATATGGTTTAGTCCGTCAGATAGTTTATCGAGAAAAGGTTATTATTATTAAACACCTTCGCTGCGGCAATCAGTTCACGTCGCAATTAACCATACTTGCATGGGGTCGAATCGACCCGATGCCGCAATGAAAGTGTTAATGCATGTTAAAAATACCCAAGTACCCAACTTACACGGGTCAGCACTCATTGAACAGCGGATAAGCGAAGAAATATTATTGTTGGTAATTTAACATGAACTTCTGTAGGTAAAGTAACCCCACTTCAAACAGTTACTGACATTTAGCAGATTTAACAAAGTTATATAATTCGTGGGTTTAATACAAAATGTGTACTTTTTTGGACATATAGAAAAATACGTGATATAAGTAGCGATTTAGCGATGAACAAGTACAAAAAATGGAATTGCATCCAAGCTGATTCATAAACTGGCTTGTCATAACGGCAAAAACTAGACAGGCGCAAGACTTAGAGCAAAGACTTTTTGCATTAACGGTAATCAGCTGTTTCTTTGTATCTTCATATTATCATTAATAATCGCTATAGCGCCAATGTCGCATTTTATGCTAGTGTGCATATTAATTCGATACAAGTTTAATGTTGTCCATGAATGCAATATAAAAGCATGTGAGAAGAAAATAAACCGTTCGTAAAATACGAATATAAACACTTCATAACATTTGTTTAATAGGCAATTTATGTGTATGCTCCCCCACTTGTCATGTCATGAGCAATTGGACCCGCTGTCCTCTCTACTCTCGCTCTGAGTATGAGGGCTCTTGTATCATATTGACAAAACATTTTTTCTCGGCTGTATGTTTCTCTAAATATAACTTGGCTCGAAATAAAAGGATACAGTTGGTCTGAATTTCAACTACAACTAATATGTAATCCTATATGTCACTCTAGAGCACCTAACATGAATAATATTACATCCCAAAAAAATCTTACAAAAAATAATAGGTATAATATCCCTACAAACACTACCTAAAGTTCTGGGTCGAACTACCCGCCGAAATTTTCGTCAATTGTATGAGAATGTGTGAATGTGCCGGCAGCGCTTATATTTTTCCTATGAACATACAATTAGGCGGACTATAGGCTTTTTAACTATAATAGTCTGAGTCTCTCATACCACTAACAATTTTGTCTCAAGAAGTATGCTCTGTATGTTTTGCTTAACAGCAACAGTAAAGATAAGTCCATTTTTCCGCACGTATACCTACTCTCATTAGTTATTTGTTATGCAAGGCTGCAAAGTGGTTATTTGGCGTTAGTGTTGAAATTGAAAGCAGAGCAAGCGAAGGAAGCTATGATTGAACCATGAGCGAAGCGAATGGTTCAAAGATAGATTCCTGAGCGTAGCGAGGCTTTCAACACACGAGACGCCAAATAATTTTGCAGCCATGCGGAACACACATCTTTTCACCTCACTACAGCGAGGAAAATTCGAGCGGGAAGAAAAACAATAAAAGAAACATATCGCGGGATTTTACAGGGAAATCATATCGGCATCGCTGCTAGAACCACACATTTCTATAGTTCAAACATTGAGTTCAAAGAGCTTAGTACAGGACAAATCCGACAAATTTGCGATTACGTGAATTGTGATAACTTAAAACTTTTTAAATTTTTCTTTTTTTTCGGTTGCGTTCAGATATTTCAATATTAAGTACATGTCAATTTCTTTATCAAATAAACAATATAATTGTGTTTTATTTAATGGATTAATTAGCCAAAATATGTAAATTACATAAATACTATAACAGAAATACTATTTTATATCATACTATTTACAATAAAACCAATTTGACATAAAATATTAGTATTTATAATAAAACCTATTTGACATAAAATAAAGTGTAGGTAAAAATAAAGAAGTTAAAAATCTGTAATTAAATCAGGTTTCTGATTGGTTATTATCTATGGTTAATATGAAGTCAGGGGCGCTACCGCGAAACACGATTTTCGTAAATTTTGGACGATTGTCTCTGTCACTCTCGTGACGCCTTCATTGGAGTAAAAGAGACAGATGCCCGAAATATACGAACTTCGATGTTCACGGTACCGCGGCTCGGTACCGCGAACATCGAAGTTCGTATATTGCGAGCATCTTTCTCTTTTACTCCGACAGAGTGACAGAGACAATAGTCCGAAATTTACGAATATCGTTTTTCGCGGTAGCGGCGTCAGTCACGCGTTGAAAAGGAGTTTTATATTTAAAAAAAAGTTATTTGCAGAGAACTACAACAATCGGCTTCGAAATTCGAATGACTTTTCCACGCTAGCGGATAAAATAAGCTTTTCCACGCAGATTTCGCGCTATAAACTAAGGTTTTCCGAGCGAGTGAGGTGAAAAACCATATTTATGAATGTGTTAACCGGACCTTCGTTACTTCAAGACGAAATATGTTTCAATGTTATTTATTAATTTATTTATAGTGTTTATTTGACATGTAAAAGCGGCCATGAGGCGCTCTTGCATTATTATTATTTTATCGTAATTGTTAACGTGGTTATTGAAAAACATAGCTCAAATACAAAGGGTCTCGTGCAGACGATTTAAAAATATAAGATTGTAGTTATTCATATAAAATATACGTTAGATGAATTATTTATATCCCTTTCTAACAAGCCGAAATTTTAATACCACGGAAAGAGACGAACGATTATAACGAACGTTAGCTGTAACTAGCGTTTAGGAATAAAGACAAATTTGACGTGATATAATTTAGCTTTCGTCTAGAAATGCCGACTTAATTAAATGAAATCATTATTGAGTATAATGACTAAAACCATAAAATCATACCGAAAGAGAAAATTCTAAGGTTGGAAATAGATTCCCACAAATAAAGCGGTCATATCAAAGACTTCGAGCTTATAACCCGCTTTTGCATCGGGGTTTAAAAATAGTCTAATTGGATTTAGTTTTTGCAACCACTGCGGTTAGCGGTGCAAATAAACTGCAATTGCGGTTTGAATTGTGTACAGACGGCTTGATAGACGGATATCCGAACCGGAATCCAGTCTAGTTATCTCTGGGCTTAGAAAAAATACATAGAACAGCGTGAGAAGAATTATAGTATCAGATAGTCACGGCTGAAAAAACGAATCGATAAGTACATTAAATCGACAAAAATAATAAGCCACTTTTTTTTTCTTGTATTCGAATGAAAACTATAACATTTATTTTAAAGTAGTAACATTTTTACAAAAGATACAGAGATTAAACAAAGTTAGTCAAACTAGTGCAGGGTAGAAGAAGGTGCATTCGGTAGGGCTACACCATCATTGAAGCTGAAGAAATTTACTTTTTAATAAGCTGTTATGTCAAAAGGGTTATCGTTACGGAAGCTAATTGTAAAATAAATGTAGCCGTAATTATTCATTTTATTTTATTTTTACAATAGGTACTTAGTATTATTTATTTTAATTTTTGAGGCCCTTTCGACAATTTTAATGAAATGTAAGGGGTACACTTTTGTTATTATTAATAATAATACGATAGTTTTGTTATTTTAATGTTTTCAATACTATGTTATTGTGTCTCGAAGTTGATAAAACAATGTACCAAGATTTGAATTTTGAACTTGTATTCGTATTAAAAAAAAAGTTTAAAGATAGGTTAAACAGTAAATGAATATTAACATATAATACGATTATCCCATTACGTATGGTACAATACAATACATAGGTATATTGTAAATCACTGGATCTGTAGGATTGATACTGTTCACGTCTCTTGAATCAACTTTTATAAGTTGTTAATATTTTTTTAAATAAAAATATAATAATAAATAAGGATAAGGTATACATGCATCCTGCGATGATGTTAATCCCATAATTACAGGCAGGCAGCACTATTCAAAGCAAGAAAAGCGCTCTATTCCCGGCATACGTTTAATTTTATGGCAATACAGACAGAATGTTTTCATCGGCTCTGTAAGTATTAATACCTAATTAATATGTTAATATCATTTTTATTACAGCTTTATGTCGGTAAGCGTCTACATTACTGCTTTTATTATTTTGATGATCACGGTTTACGTAAAGAACTAAAGTTATACGATCGAAATAGCTTTATGACCCTTGGAATATATTATACATGTAAATTAGTCTTTGTAACAGTATCACAGGAATTGAATAAAAACATCACCGCAGGAGTCTGTCTCGAGGGGAGGCCGTGGGCCCTCCGGCGAGGGCGAGGGTGGAGATGCAATTTCAACTGCATTCTGTAGATATGGACGGCTACGGAAGAATAGACGCGACTTTTTACTCTTATTATCCATGTTTTAACCGCCGGCTACAATTCTTAAAGTCTCCGCTTCTGCGGACAGTTTTTTGGAACGAAAAGCGGCTTAACAATGGGATTGCCGCCGCGCCTCATCGCTGAAAAATTACCGTTTGTTCGTTAAAAGGGAAAAAGAATCATTCCGCGTCCCCATTTCTGCTGCCCAATTATTTGTCGGCGCCGACAGATGCCAAGTATTGCAAGCTGCGCCTGACACTTGTAGCTTGTGTCTGTCACTTGGCACGTGTCCAATCCGAACGCGACGTTACTCGTTACATACTTGCACAATGCTCCGTAAATGCGAGCTGAATATAAAATTTTATAAGGCAGCTAAAATATGAGCCTAACTTTCTTACCGGGAAGTAATATCGATAGTGCAGAAGTGCCGCGTCGTGGTGCAGGCAGTAACTTGCAGTTTACGTCACTGGGAAGGAAGTCAAATAAAATATGTTTGCAAATGCATTAAGGAAAATATCTCTCTCAACGGGTCACAGGAGTTCGAAAGAGAGACGTATCTCCATAAAATTCTAATAATTGTTTGACCTAAAAAAGTATTAAGAATTCTTGGTATTGTGATTAAAATTTTATTTATGTAGGTAAACTTTTCAACGAAGTAAATATGTTATAAACTATAACAAACAATGTTTGACTATTTAAAAATGTTACGTTAATATAACCTTAGTAGTATATATGTAGTGAAGTCTCTACGTAAATATATATTGTCATAATTATTTATAGACGTATTACCTATAGCGCACAAAGCAGTCATAACAATACAATCACACATGATAGAACAGTGTATAGAAGGGCAACTATTATCAAACTTGTCGTTACATTACGACGATGCACAGCGGAGTGCACTCGAGCCGGCTTCAAACATTTTCGTCGGGCGTCGAGAGCTGTCTCTGATTAATATACCTAGATATTTTTCTAGCAGGAATGAGATTTGCTTAGTGCATGCCACAATAAAAATATCGACAATCCTGTTATCGATAAGTACACACTACTTCAACTACATACAATACAGTCTTTTATAGGCTACCTAGACGCCGCGTGTCACCGATCTTGAATAAATTCAACGTAATCCGCACACTTTTGATGTAATATTCTTTTATAATTTGTATAATTTCCAAATTTTGTGTAAAATATAAATAAATCGATAGTTCTGTTATTGTTATCCATTTTTAACGCACCCTATTACCCTATATTTGTCTTTGTATTACCTGTATGACGTTGAAGTGGTAATTATCGATAACAGGACTGTCGATGATTTAATTTTGTCAATCACTTACAGAACATCGTTCGTGCTAGAAAATTATCTAGGTATGCTGATTAAACTCAGTCCTCGCCTGCGCGCGTTTGCTTTATTTATCCGAGGTTCATATTTGGAATTCTTACGAAAATTATGTAAAAACTTTTTTTCAATGAGGGGCAAAAGAAATCAACCCTCTTTGTTCGCACGCCCATTTTCACCCGGATTGAGGCTTGATGCGTGCGCTGTGAATAGCTTCTAATTGCAAATATCAAACACGAACTTTTGAGCTATTAGAAATATTTATCAACTCATTTTTTCCGTAAATTCACGCTGAATAAAATCTGTCCTGTCATAAGGAACATGCATAAGACTATTATATATATTATCGAAATAATATATGTACTTTATTATACCTACCTATTTTATGCAAATCGTCATGTTGTCGCAGTAAATATTAATTAATTATTCATGCAAACTTAGGCGTCTGATGGCAATGTTGCACACAATAATTTAATAATGGAATATTTAATGGAGGGAAGAGCATAAATTCGGCTGCAGAACGACAGCCAGACTGAATTAGATTATGCATTAAATCTCAGATCACGCCTGTTCTCAAACTGTCATGCGTGTTGCGGATGTTGCGATGCGTGTACAGTGAAGGCCATACAATTTTGTAGATATTTATGTAGCTTTTGACTGTACAACTCGTAGACAAAAACGTGTGTCCCGTAAGCCACGCCACACATTTGACTGAGTATTGTGGCAGCTAGATGACGTCGTGCCGCCATGGGTAGAACTTTCCATCTGCATTAACGCTCAAAAGGTTTTAGCATTCAGCAGTAAACAATGACTATGACATCTTAATTACTCTCGAACTTACAAAGCATTTGGTATATTTTATCTACCAAGAAGGCCAATATCGGAATACTATACGAGTAAAAGGGTGACACGCATAAGGTTCCGTAGGTAATAGTTAAATAATATAATTATATAATTTATTCAAAAACATATGAAGTATACTACCAAGCCCTCGCCTGTCTTTCATTTTAACCTAGGTAAATCGACAAATACTCACTATAATCTAAAACATGTCTAAACCGAAATGGTATATGTATATTCATGACAAAGACGCGACTAGATCCCAGTTTGTAAAGAGTTTATTATAATAACTTGATCCGTCTTCCAAGTTTCTTAGGTACCTACTATAGTTTAGAACAATAGGTTTCTAAGTTTGTAATGCCACAGTTCGCTACGAGCGGTAGACAAACAATAGACAAAGTTTGGGGACCGCTGTCCGTCGTCCTAGACAGCGTAATAGCTCTCTTGAGACAAGGAGTGCCAGCGACATAGTAATAAACCATGGCCCTTATGGTAGTCGGTAACGCTATTTATACTCTTTTTTTATAATCTTTAGAATTTTTGTATTATATTCGATAAATTAAAATATAAAAAAATCCCGTGATAGCAGTGGAGAAAATCGAAAAAATGCCTTTTTTCCGACGCTTTCATGGGTTATTTAATTTTTTTTTTTTATGAATGTTTTGACCTGTTTCTTTTCGTTTTTGGTGACGATAATTGCAAATAATATATGTTCAATGCGTTCAGCTTAAATTTTACACAGTGGTGAAAAATGTTGTATTTAACATTTGTAGACTTTCGCTATAACGCTATAAATAACGACTTAAGTTTAACCGCTTAAGTTATTAATCATTAGGTATAAAAGTATTTAGTGATCATTGACAAAATCTGTCATATTTATAAAATTTTAAAAACATACAATATCTAAATTAACAGGGCTTAAGTTCTCTAAATCAGATAGGGTAGCCTAAAGCCAATGGTGCAAAACGTCAATTGTTAAGAGAACCGATAACAGTATCAAAACCGATATCGACTGACCGGCCGCAACATAAAACTTTTATCTCGTTTCCCGACATATATTTTATGGCGAAGATTTTTTGTGAGCCTCTCCTGCGCCCCCAAGCTGTATGTTCCCGGTGCTTACCGAATGCTATCGAGTTCAACATCCAAATGAACGATGAATGATGAACGATGAATGTTATAAGTACAGTTATTTCAACAGCTAAAAACTTTTCATGCTCCTGATATGATTTTTCGGACCTGTACCCTTACCATGAGTTGTTGTGACATTGACGTTTTCGATAACGAGTATCGAGTTTACGATCTGTGCATCTCGCTTGTACTATTTTAGTGCGAACGAGATACATAGATAGTAAACTCGATAGTCGTTATCGAAAACGTCAATGTCACAACTCATGGTAAGGGTACTGATAGATGGAAGTGATCTGTCTTAGTAGTCTGAGTAAGTAAGTCTTAAGAGTATTTCATCGCCCTAGTCGAGACGCATGATTCTACAGATCATGTAGACTATAGTACGGAAGGGGCTATAATTTAAAAGATGTTATTGGACCGACATACATGACAAAATCCATATCTACTAAATGTTATGCTGGTTTCACTTAGTGCATATATTCTTGAAAATTGAATTCGTGTGAACATCCATACTAATCGATACTAATATTATAAATGCGAAAGTACCTAGTCTTCATGCTATAACCGCTGAACCAATTGGTATGAAATTTGGTATGGAAAGAGTTTGAGCTACGAGAAAAGACATAGGATAATTTGTATTCCGCAACTAAACTTTATGCTGGCCGACGAAGTCGCGAGCAAAAGCTAGTTGTTTAATAAAGGTTCACAAAAGTGGCCAGTTCACCTAAATTCTATAAGCGTCTGAAATAAAACGCCAACCGTCTCCCTAGAGGGATAATGTATTTTCCACCCTTCAGGATCTTATTCTATACACAGCTCTGTACTTAGCTATGGAGTACTCTCATTACCCGGCCTCCTCCCCTAATGTATAGGACAATACCACAAAACCCGCATAAAACGTGTAAGTATCAAGACTGATTGTGCCCAGTCGGATAGGGTCCTAAGCTGAGATATCTAGTTTGGCTTTTAAAAAATGTACTGTGTGATATTATTATTCTATAGATATATTTTATTTTATTTATTTGGTTCACCAACGATAGTTTACACTGAATTTTAACAATACTTAAATTTACAATTAGTTATCTCTACTTGCTAAGTGCAACAATCACTTAAAGGTAAACACCACATGCATTAAAAAATAAGTTTACAAGACGAAGAAGACATTTGAAAAGATTCTGCATTCAAACAATGTCTTACGGTTTCATGCTCGTCACTAACCGTGGTATTATTTTAATTTATAAACTTATGTATTAGGTATATATTAAAAAATATAATATTATTATTCGAGTAAATATATTAAGTCATGCGTTTATGCGAATGTCTACTATTACCTAAATATATTACGTGCCACGACCTAATTATAATTATTGAAAACCTCAACTAATAGTGGCAATTGTAGCCCCACTAATGTTCTCAGTAAGACCTCCGATGACTTCGGTATTTTTTTTATATGGATTGTTTCTTGTAGTCAAAATAATTAAATATACTTTTCTCCTCAGCTATGCTTCTCTTTTGCAACACCTATGTTTAAGTATAACATCACACAAGAAGTATTGTGTGAAAGCATATCTAACACTATAGATATTTTTTGGTGTTGAGTTGCTATTGATATTAGATATTATTTATTACATCAAACGACACGCCCTACTGATTTAAACTTTCACGGTTGGTACACATTATTAAACATGAACGGGACTTAACTGTGTATATTAACTTTAAAATTTACCTCCGAGTCTTAATCCGAGACCACGAGGACAACGTCGTCTTCGAAACATCGGAGGTAAATGTTAAAGTTAATATACGCGGTTAAGTCCCGTTCATGTTTAATAATGACACGCCCTACGTAATGAAAATAGTCCTAGTTTATTACAACAGTAAAACAAAGGCTTTACTTATTTATTTACCTTTTTTATTTGTTAGTGCTAGCCCTAGTTAAGGGCCCTTATCCATCAAAATTAAGACGCGGTTGATCTCTTGTACCAAATTACTTTCTTCCTTTGTTCCTGATGGAACTATTGCGGCTGTAATCAACTCCGGTGCTAATGCATCAGGGGGGAGAGGTAGGGTAGTTGTTGCCTATTCACCGGATTTGATGAAGCGGTACCTTTCAACTCTCTCGGGTCGCCGGAAACTTGTATGAAACTGGCAATGAGAATGATACTACCAGTTTATTCATAGGGGAGACTTATCTAAAGTATACCTACATATTATATTAAATATTTGTAAGTTTTTGCAAGGCTCAACGTAGGTATGTTATTGTATAAATATAGTAGTTTCTGAAGTTTAAGGTATACTCTTCAAGGAAATTATAGAGATCATATCAATTTTTATTACTGGGTATTTACCTCCTCACTACTCCTCCTTCTTTCTACAGTTTAGTTGGCCCGGTAGCCTATGATGTTCGTTTTTTATCACGTCACTATAGCTATCATGTTCTAACAAGTATTAGATTCTCGTTTATGTGAGCTTGCCATCGATAAAGACCGGACCAAGTCTGAAAAATACGTGTCTCTCTTAACCTCGACGTTGGCGGAATCATCGATAAAATCGATGGAGCCATAACACACAAAGATTGATTGATTGTAACAAGTATGTGAGTGCGAAAGTAAGACAAACACACACTCGATAAACAAATAGACCATAAATTTGCAACCAATCCAATCTGTTCAGGCGACAATGACTTTAATGCGACCGGCAAATATATTTCTATTCCCCGTCTCATTTTTCTTCTTCTTAGTAGTTATTAATTTATATGACAATAAAGTGTCGTCCTATAATCGATCATCCAAGTCACACTGAACTATATACATTAATATTCAACAAACAAGTATTACAAGTAGTCACAGCATGGGAACGTTTGGTTATAACGATCTATTTATGAGATAACAGTAGCTTAATTATACTAGACCATTTTTGAGCTTCGTGTATGTTCCCAATGGACAAGCAAGCTGGGAGAGCTGAGATCTCGAAGTTGTTTCGTTAGTACCCCTTCCCACACATATCTCGAACACTTTTTAAACGAATTGAGATTAGATAATTTATAGGTACTTTTACTTTTGGGACAAAATCGAATGCAAACCGACATAGTCCATAAGTAATGCTTGTATAACATGTATAACATATATGTATTAACGGGAGTATACTTCGACGCACTAGTTATAATATTACGGATGCAGCAAATGTTTTCACATTTAGATCAAAATATCAAATGCCAGCAACTACCCTAAAGAGTAAACAAAAAGCACAATTATACTGGTTGAATTGAGTAGACTTGTACCTAGTCAGTAAGCTAATATAATGATATCTCTTGTCTTTTACACACCGACGTTTTGATGAATGGGCCGTCGGATCCGAGCCTCTGTCTGTCTGTAACAGTACTTGGCTATTATTCCCATTACATACTAGACAATTAAATTAGCTTGATCTCCGATTACATATTATTGTTCATAATTTCGAGGTCGAAATATAATGGTGTCTTATACTATTGCAGACAGGTGGTTGATTAAGATAACAAGGCTACTGAATTCGGATTTAGGTTGTATGGTTTTCATCGACGCTTCGTTACGTGCGGTGACTGACTGTGACTGAATAATAGCTTAATTGAAATTGAATTTTCCCAATATATTTTTACCGTTCGAAAAACATTTCTCATTGTTTATAAGGTATTAACTTTGGAAAGATCAGTCAACATAATGTTGTATTAGGTAGTGTAAGGTTCCCACGAGTTCGGAACCGTGGAAGAGGGCAATAATAGATATTTTAAGTCATTGAACCATGCGTACGTGTCAGTAGCCAATTAAGCGGTACCATCGCTCCATCATGATCGTTTATGTTTAGCAATTGCCCCCATTGTTCGCCATAGTCGTCAACGTTGCGTGCTTCCAACTAAAATGGAAGTTATAGTTGGTCCATCAACTTCCAGACATAATATATTAAGTTGTATAATTGAAAATATGAATTACCTAGGCGTAAAATCTTAAATTGATACTACACTATTAGATAACCATAATGTTGTTGTTGTTGTTGTATAACACATTGTGTAGGTATGCATACACGCACTTACAAATTCTCGTAACACTTCTTTATCATTGTCTCTCTGTGTTGGTAAGTACTAAGGCTGTGACCTTAATGTTTCAAGTACCTGAAACAAAAATAATAGGTAAGTAACGACTTTCCTAGATACCCAACAGTTGGGTATGATATGAAAGTTAAGACATGACATGACAAATCCACATAGACACCATCTCCTGTTCTATCGTAAAGGTTGACAAAAACATAAATTATACATATATAGGTGAAAAACTTAAATCACCTGGCTTATGTAGTAGTAACGTGTGTCTTTATGCATGTCGGCGTTCTATATTCAAATTTTAACGTAAGTTCCATAATAATTATCTGCACAACTACATAGACATGGTCCTTTAGTTAAGTTTTTCACTTATACACACGTGAGAGACCAGAGACCAGAAAAGAGACAAAAACAAAGGAATAAAATGGTATTGCCCTAGTTGTACCAACTAAGAATCCTATCTTACATAAAAGTTTCTCTCAACAAATATCCAGAAAAATATTGTTAGAGCAGGGCCGAATGGAATTCATTTTCGTGGCATTATTGGATACTCGACTTGTGGGGATATTGCGAACCCCGTTTGTTGTAGTTGTCAACGTTGTCGACTTCCTATTGGTCCGTGAAATTAGATATGAGGTCCTTGCCTTGCCACACTGAGCGTGATATAGCTCCTAACTAGTTTAGTAAGTGCTTTATTAGGGTGTATTAGGTTTTACAGTTCATCGGCATCGCAAATAGAAGGGATACTTTGGAGTATAAGGAAGTACCTGCCATGTCAGGTCAGGGGACCGACAAGTTCCTTAATACCCTATGCCACCAATGATATTCGTATTTTTTTTTCCTAAAATTTTTACATTTTCAATCCCGAAATTTGTCAATGTGAAACGCACTTTAGTCCAGTCTAACCACCTTAGGTATTTATAAAACTTAGCATTCGTATATATTTGTTCATGAATAATGCCATCATATTTTAAAGAATTTTAATGTTGAAAGTATTTTTATTTACTTTTATTGTTGAATCAAGCCGTAATGACAAAACTTTTAAGCTAGTTCAACAACTAAATTTAGTAAATGACAATCTCTAAAATAATAAGCGTTAAAAGAACATCATTCCTCAGAAAAGTTTCTATGAGACATTAACTCTGAAGCTGACATAAAAGAATCTCCCCTTAAAGTTAATTAAACTTTAGGGAAGATTCTTCATGTCAGGAAGAATAAATTTATTTATTTTTTTATGACATAGGCGGCAAACGAGCAGACGGATTGCCTGATGGTAAGCAATTACCGTCGCCCATGGGCACCCGCAACACCAGGGGAGTCACAAGCGCGTTGCCGGCCTTTAAGGGGGGTTGGAGCTCTGGGAACCTTACTCACCATCAGGAACACAACACTACATACCTGAACGGTAGCAGTGCTATTATGGCTGTGGTCTTTTGTAAGGAGGAGGTACTTCCCCAGTTGGGCTGCCCCAGATTCAAGCGTGATGGTCATCGCTTTGCCCTACCTCTCATTGTTGGACGTAGTTTAAGGACATACCCGGGTCCAAAATACTAAATTATATTAACAACTTTTAAAACACGGTATAGTCAGGAAACTCTTTTATTTGTTTTCTTTTCCTCATGATAATGTGATATTCATAATTAAATTAATGAATGACGGACAAGACAAATCTCTCATTAAAAAAAGATGCAACTTCCATAGATTTGACTCAATAAGAACCTAAATGTACGTAGCCAACGTGTTAATCCAGGGTGTCAGCTAACTCTATACCAAATTTTATTAAAAGCGCTCCAGCCGTTTAGTCGTGAAGAAGTAACAAATATACACACTCACACACTTTCGCCTTTATAATATTAGTGTAGATGTACGTCGCACGTCGACGGATCATCTAATCGCAGAATATGCGGGAACATTAACATTGCAAATTTCTTAAATGGATCACGTCCTCAGTGCGTACGCGTAACATCGATACTTTTGTGGGGTATAAAGCGCCTACACTTCTGTGGCTTGCAAGACAAGAATAGGGATTAACAGGGTGCAAAAAATTTATGACACTTAAATATTTTTACTACTTGAAACATTTTGAAATAGAATAAATATTATTGGTCGGTGAAATATTTTATTTTAATATCGTAAATTAAAATTTATTAAGGTGAACCTTTCAACCCTACAACTTAGAATCAACCTTCACGCTAGGCTTAGATCGTTTTAAATTACACGACTGATTTTAATCGGTTTTCATCAATAAATAGGCAGAGTGGTTCAGGGTCAGGGGAAGCTTTATTTGACTAATAGCAATACATTTCGTGCAAATCTCGGGGCGTCCGGGTTGCTATAAAAACAAAATAATCCTGTGCGTAGGTAAAGAACTTCATCGATCAGGTAATAAGTATCATATATTGCATTACAACACAAGCATTTTAACAAAACTAACCATAGTAGAACAATATTTTTCTTTTCTGGCCAGTTAACAACTCCTAAATCACTAATAACAAATTGTTCCTAGATGTATTTCTTGTTGCCTTATTAATCTAATATCGTCGCGTAAAGCCCCAATGCCCCGCGACGCTTGTAGATTTTGCACCCTGTATACAATATGGCTAGAGTCGTCAGAGACGTGACAGGCACTCCACCGCCGATGTTCGTCGAGCAGCACTCACGTCCCGGCTGACAGTGACACGCCAGCTCGCGAGATGAATTTGCAAATTCCTAAGTCCTCTTTGCAGCCTATCAAAAATTTAACGTAAAGATGAAAACATTTGAAACATTACGTCTCTTCTATTGAATAATATAATAAAAAATCTTATGGACAGTCATATTTTCTTACTTTTATTAAATAGTGTAAATAGTGTGATGGTAAAATTGTAACGTCAGAAACTTATTATTTAACAAAGTGATAGAAATGCACCTTCTACTTTTTTGGTGGTATAATGAAATTTGCAATCGATGCTTTCGATCTTGAATTTCCTTACACTTGATCAGCATTTAAAAAACTTTACTTGCTAGGGACCTGTTTGCGAGCAACAGAGTAACAGAGTAACATTTTTCAGTTTTACCGGGCAAATTATCCTCCATTGAGATTAACACTGCAATAGCAATCCGGAATAGAAGGAGCCGAGGGATTGGCTATACGACTCCGGAGTGTAAATAGGGCTTAAAAATCACTTGGGTTGCGCCATTTCTCCGCCACCCTCTTTAGAGCTGAGATCGGGGAGATTGCCAACCTCATACACGAAATCCATTTTCATTTAAATAGAAATTCAAGTGGATTCAAGCAACAAAGTGGAATCACATTGAGACTACTTATAAACTGCAAGATGTTTGGTGTAATGTATTGTAAGAAAACTAGTTTAATAAAATCTACGAAGCGATGAAAAGTTAAATAGAAGTGATAAAAATACGTACAAAGTCGTAAAATGGAGGACTACTCTTTAATTGGTGCACCCATCCTAAGTACGATATACTTAGGTTCAAATGTGGAAGTTACCTCCATTTTTTTTTTCTTTGGTTTAATTTAAAGTATATTTGAGTTACATTTTCTCTCCTGAAAATACGGCACAGAATTAACCTGGACGGACTTTAGATCCGAAATGTAAAATTATTCATTGCATAATCATCGGTTAACGAGCTAAAACTCCGCCATAAACATGCATTGTATGCTTTAAACACAGCGTCGGTAAGCTACATAAATATCGGAATCGGAATAACGACGGATCAGACCTCCCAGCCCGTTTATAGCTCGGTCAATATTATGACATCAACAATAAATGAGCAGCAACAGATAGATACAATAGACAAATAAATAAACTATGTAAGCTTAGTATGCAATAGTAAGGAAGGGAATAAAATTATTGTTATGGTTTTTATTGAGAGATGTTTGAGTCAGATCAAAGGATACAACAAAACAAACGAGGGTGACCAAAGTATTAGTTTAAAAACAAATGAAGCGGTAATTTAACCAATAAACATGGCAGTAAGACCATAC
Source organism: Grapholita molesta (assembly GCA_022674325.2). Taxonomy (NCBI): domain Eukaryota; kingdom Metazoa; phylum Arthropoda; class Insecta; order Lepidoptera; family Tortricidae; genus Grapholita; species Grapholita molesta. The sequence continues at coordinate 10,632,357 of CP053132.2, read as the reverse complement.
ATAAGATATGACATCTCATAATGTATGCCATTGTCCCATAGGAAGGCCCGTGATTTAAATTGCGACGCTAACTCGACTTATGCAGTCGATTAATCAAACCTCAATCGTTATTGATCGGTCAACCACGCTAGCTGCTCCTATGTAATAATACTCAACAAGAGAATCTTCCGGTTTAAACGGATTGTGTACGAAGCTGTAAGTAATCACAAAATCATATTAAAAACAATCTACTAGAAAGTCTAGGTTCATAGGGTCCTAATGCGCACAAACTTTTTGCAGTAATTGCGATGCGTCTACTTGACCTAAGCGGCTTACTCGCATAAGTCGCACAACGTAAGTATCATCATTGCATTATGACGAGGAAATGCCGCCATCATCCTTAACTCAATGCCTCAAGGATATATTATTTTAAATTAAATAAAGTATAAAAAAATGTTGCATATAAGAATAACACGATTAGCAAGTATCTAGGTACTTTCGTTTAACAGCGCATAAAAAACTAAACGAAGAGCGATAGCATCCCCTAATGGAATGAAATAATGCAATGAACGTGAATGTAATGAGAATCCGACGTCACTTGTGGAGGGCGCGCATATGGCGGGGTGCCGGGGTAATCTCCCCGACGGCACGCCGGTCACGCGCGTATGCGATTCATGACAGATTTACCCGATTTACCGTTTCTGCCGACCGAGGGATGTCAAGCCCGTCATTCCGTCATTCCGAGGCTTGGAGCGTAAGAGCCATTTTACATTATCCGACCCAATATCGGGACAACGACACGGTAATATTTGCGTGATGGATATTGGTGCGATATACGAGAATTTAGGTGCGGATTTTTTTAGTGACGGCATATAAACAATTTATAAATATCTGGCTGGATATTGACACGGTAAACATGATTTGAAGATTGCTGCTTGAATGTCAGTGGGTATATCGAGTCTAAGACTATAAAATACGTGTAAGTTTAAATATGTTCATTCCAACATTATTATTATTATTATAACGAAATAACTTCCCTAAATCTGTAGATCTCGTATCAGTAGATAATGTAGACTAATCTCAAGTCGTTTCTGAGGCTCTAGTGTAAGTTTCTTTTGGCGTTTACGAACGCGTAAGTGATAATGTTATTTATATGGGAAACGCAAACGCGTTCGTGACGTAAAGTTACGTTAAAAACTTACACTCAGGGCTCTGAGCAAAATAATGGTAATATCGGCCATACCGATATATTTAAGTAACAGAAATGCACCCATTTCTATTTAAGGCATTTGATGTAAGTAAAGTTTTAATTACTTATACGATGTTTACAGAGGGCTCCACCTTAATGTAAACACAAATTAAAAGCCACGTATCCGCCTTTAAGACGGAAAAATAATGACGTGCCTAATGGTGCCTAAGATAAATATTTGTGTTGTCTGCCAAGCACGCAATAAACCCTTAAAAGGTAAAAACCTTCCAGCAACCGCGAGCTTACGACCAGAAAATTAATGAATTACGAAATGATAACCATTCATTCATTCACACTTGCAACATGCGAATATGGGCATACTGTAACGTTTTTACTATGCTTATCAGTACTAGTTCTTGCGATACTTACCGGATTTTTTTGCATGGAAAATTATCATAATTAATAATTTCTGGAATCGGTAGAATCCAAAAATAAATATAGGACGAGCCTATCGCAAATTAAGTTCCGGTTTTTCGGTACAGTCGCCATTAGATATATCGGAGCTGTGGAGGTGGCCAGAAATATCTGAACAACGCCTCTATTGTCAAGGTGATAAAGCGCACCTCCACAGCTCCGATATATCTGATGGCGACTGTACAGGTTTCAATAGTAATTTTCGTGGATGACTGACTGGTCACGTATTAAGCGACTATGGATGGTAATGCTTGCGAGTAGAATGCTGTTTCTAATATAGATCAAGGGCCAGACAAGTATTTCTTACATACATTTATCAGGCAATTACCGTTAAAATATGAAAACCAACATAAACCACAAAACATGCAGGAATGTAATACCGCGACGCCCCTGTAATAAGATACAGCGAACACTTGTTTTATTATCTATAATCCATTCACGAACAGATATTACATAAAAGGCAACTTAGATATTCGCAAGCCAATAATTTACGCGACAACATCACAATTCTAGCAATAACAATGTATTATGTATTACTGAACTGATAAATATAAGGAAGGGTCTATTCTGGGTTGCAAATTATCACAAGTCTAAAGTGCTCTAAATAGGCTTGACGCAAAAGATAAGATTTGTGACGCCAAACGGCAGACGAAATCATAATATAATATGTCATTCATTTGTTTGTAGAATGTGCGCTTATAGGGTTGGTTGATAAGGTAATGTGAGCTTAATTAGGTATCAGCGACGAATGTAATTAGTGTGGAGATCAATGGCTCGGAGAGAGTAGGCGCCGGAGATAGGGCTGCACCCGGGACCTTGCGCTAGCGCGCCGGTCTGTCGTCACGGCTGCGAGAATGTTCTGACCTGGTCGTATCACATCAATGCAGGCGAATCGAACCATAAAATTAACCAGCGTGTGCACTCCGATCTACTCGTATCTGATTTACAACACCTAAGCTAACCTTAACCTTAGTCTGTGCTGCATAGAATTTGACATCCAGCCACCTCGACAAGACCTAATTAAAGCCAAAAACGCCAACTGATTGAACACCGATCGTGTTCGGCTTTACGTAATACGGCCTTAACGTGCGATTGCGGCCTAGTGGACCAAACTCTTCGTCTCATAGTGGAGAGAAGATACCATGGCGACCCGATGAACCTCAACACTACCTTGACGTCTGATGCGGCCGACTGGTTGCGCGACCTGGATGTAGACTTATAATCTACAAAATACTATACGCCACACTATTAAATAAACGTTCGACTCATCTGCGCTCTGTAAGCAATGTCCAGCGGGCTGACGACGTGCGATACGCGAATAAAATAAGATAGAAGATAGGCGCCGGCGCCGGCTGCCCGACGCGCCCGTGCTCGCCATGCAAACTACTCGCTATGCATGCGACGCCTTGCAAGTCTTGCAACCTATCCATGTAAAATGTACGGCTGCAATTCCTTTAAAACTTTAATGTCCCCAGCATACATTGTAGAATCAAGTCTAACTACTTAATATTGATCCGGTTCATTCCAGAAAATGTCACGATATGTAAAGTTTTGGGTAATTATGATTTATATATGCGTAATAAATTAAGCCACCAGTATTTTACGCAACTTTTCCTCTTAGGGTAATTATAAAACTGAAATTACTCCGGCTTCTCAGAAATTAATATTTATACCTACCTACCAGTGGCGGCGGGTTAGGATTTTTCTTTAGTCATTATTGCTTTCCTTTCCTGTAGGAGCTAATGGTAAATCGCTCAAGTATATGAAAATTATTCAAGCCGTCGGGAATTGGGTTCTATAGATGCGCCGCCATCTACATACAATATTATGTAGTCTACTCCGCAACATTATTTTTTATCTACGAAAATCGAAGTTGTATTGACCAATTTATTTTGTTAGATTTAAGAAACCAGTATATCATTTATAAGGACAACAATATGACCGCACATCAGCATTTTTTATTTGCGCTTCTCCAGATAAAATTATCATACAAGGAGATCAGTGATAGGGCGCGACACGGCGTAAGTAAGGGGCGAGATTACACCTCCGATACAAATCCACTTCGTAAACATTAAACTCTAATCGATTTCACATTACCATGCTCACTACAAAATACGACTTTCCCACTTGGGAATAAGACTCAGTTTACAAAAGCATTCAAGGAGATAAGAATTTCCAATGCAGGTTAAAGAGGTGTCTCGGTGCCGTGGCGCCCTAAGCTCTAGACGATGGATTATTTTTAACCCTTTGGCTTGTTATAGTGTTACGAAGCCAAGATTACATAGATTACAAACGAAATATCTTGCTGTGCACGTAGACAAATCTCGTCTCTACGGTGGTGTGTACGGAAATTACATTTTAAATAGTTTCGTTTTAGACGCCATTAATTTTTAATAATACTGCGCGTAAGACTTCTTATGGAATCTAAAATTTACAGTATCATTTCACATGTCTGCAATGAACGTTCTTATATTCCTGTTCTCTTAAAATGCCCATTGCAATATAAATATTACATCATAATAATAGGCTGACCAATTAATAAATAACAGTTTGCATCAGTATAGAAGTAAATATTGTCAGCGCAAAACAAAATAATAATATCTCAACACGTTAACTTCGTCGCTAAAAATAAAGGAAAATAAACTGGAAACTTTCTTTTGTCTAAAGCTAAGCGTCGATGCGTGTTGCCGACAGTTTTTAATTCCGCCGAGCGGCAAACTGCAAACTTGTGCAAATGCAGCCAGACTCTCACAGATAAGCACAAGCACTGTTGGCAGATTCAAAGTTACAGCCACTGCACGTATTAAGTACATCGTAAAATTAAAAAGGTACTGAAACTGAGAGTAGTTTGGATCTAGCGATTATTTTGAAGTACTAATACTTTCATGTGTAATTTTTATATAGTGTTATAAATGGATACTGCTTAGTTAAATGATAATTAAACGTTCTTAGCCTAGTCGATTATGACCATGCCTACGAGGCAGGAGGTGTAGTTGTATCACAAATATTTGCTCCTAGAATATAGACGTTATCTATTATGCATTTTAGTATTTATCTATTATATATATTGTCGGTATCCCGCGACTCTAACTAGGTCGTCGGTCCATCTTGTGGGAGGCCTACCTACGCTGCGTCTTCCAGTTCGTGGTCGCCACTCCAGAACCTTTCCGCCCCACCGGCCATCGGTTCTGTGTGCAATGTGCCCTGCCCACTGCCACTTAAGTTTGGCGATTCGGAGGGCTATATCGGTGACTTTGGTTCTACTGCGGATAAAATCATTCCTGATGCGATCACGCAGAGACACTCCCAACATAGCCCTCTCCATTGCTCTTTGGGTGACTTTGAGCCTTCTTATGAGGCCCATAGTAAGCGACCACGTTTCAGCACCATAAGTCATCACTGGCAACACACACTGGTCGAAGACCTTTGTTTTGAGACACTGCGGGATATTGGAAGAAAAGATGTGTTGTAGCTTCCCGAACGCTGCCCAGCCGAGTCGGATTACCGGGATTAGTTTTAGTCGGGATACCGCTGGATGTGGAAGGCGCAGGATCGGTCTTCTTGGGCGGTTCTGGGGGAGGCCTATGTCCAGCAGTGGACGTCTTTCGGCTGATATGATGATGATGATGATGATGATATATTGTCGTCCAGTTTCTACGATACAAGCCTTACTGAGCTTACTGTAGAAGTACGTCTACGTCCATTTAATGTGCTCATAAGATTGTCTCAACATTTTTATCTACTAAGTACTTAATTTTGACATGGTGGCGCATTCTTTGTTGTTACTGTGCGATTGTCAAGTAAGTATACATGACACAGATACTATTGGCGTTAACGCTTCAAAATATGTATATGTATAATATTAGTCGCCTATCTTAGGTAACCGACGTAGAACTGTGCTTTATTATAGCGCTTCCATTCAGCAACAATTGAAATCATTTATGTTTATTAGCTTACATACTATATGTAGCTACATGGTAGTGTGTAAAATAATTCGATGTTCCTAGTTGTACAGTCAGCAGCAAAAGTGGCTGAGCGCGAAGTGTTCAAAATGACCTACACGCGCTCTTATTCCCTTGACAATAGAGATGTGTTGACCTCGTTTTGAACACCTCAACTGCTTAGCCACATTTGCTGCTGACTGTAGTTAACCAAACAGTGTGTGTTATCTGTTACTTGCAAGTCTGCGACAGAGGTATGCACTAGGTACACTGCAAACGAAGAGCTTGGCGTGAGAGCAGGTCGTCCCGGCGTGAAAACTTAATGCTGTGGAGTACTGAAACTTGCTCCGTCTGCACTTCACTTACGGAATAGAGACTTACGCGATTCAAACTTTTACGACATCGTTTACAGTGTTAACAATCAAAACTTTCATACTCCTGGCAATCAAAAGATGTCGGTGCATTTGATTATTTATTTAATAAGCAATGGTAGTCTGGCGGCAACTTTCAATGCTCTGAGTTTCTCGGAACTTATGTACAAAATATAATTTATTATATTTACCAATCGCTTTTCGGTGAAGGTATCTTAACCCAGTCAGCTTAATCCAATCATTTGGATTAGATTCCGTTTTATTTAAAACTATTCTTTTGGAAACTGACATGGAAAAAATCAAGTAACTTCTCATTATTTTTTCGTTTCCTTTGCGATTTTATGGATTTGCTTAAGCTTTACGCACGATAATGCTTCCGACCACACAATTTGCTGTGTAAACATCTTTAGCGTCAACCAAACCCTTGAAATGATTTATAGTCTCATTATGAAACCGCATACGCAACAGCCACAAGCGGCCTAATTAACCTTTACAAACATTAAACACAAAGTCCACCCGGCAGTGTCGATAATTAAGCTTAATTTATAATGCGGTGCCTAAGTCGGGGGTCGGGATAGCCCTAGGGGGTTTATTTGCGTGAAGCACTATATACCCCATGTCAACACCAACAACCTGTTAGGTTTGTTCATCCATACTAAAACTAATATACTAAAAATATTATAAATGCGAAAGTAACTGTGTCTGTCTGTTACCTCTTTAATATGCTTAAACCCAATGGGGTTGCCCATTATGGTTACGGTATGCAATGCCCAATTGGGATGAAATTTGGAATGAAGAGAGTTTTAGCTACGAGAAACGACTTAGGATCATTTTTATCCCGCAACCATACTCTAAGAGACGGGCGTGGCTGGCCGACGAAGTCGCGAAGAAAAGCTAGTAGGACTGATATGCGGTATGCCATTATCTGGTACCTGAAGGCGATATACGAATGCTTCTGACAAATATAAATAATAAATTAAGAGACTTTACTTCTGATGACTACTGTATCATTCTTATAGGTGAAAGTGATTTCAAGAGAACAAATGACTACATAAGTTTAGTGCAACATATAAAAGAAACTCTTGAAAAAATACAACACACAAATGTAATAATATGTACTCCAACATACATCTGTGGAGCCCAGGTATACAATTGCAGGGTAGAACTTTTTAACACTCTTCTCAATTTAGACATACAAACACATAAATATGCACTGTATTTTGACTCCAATATGGAATTATCTTTAGATATGTTCTCGACATACACGGGTGTAATAAAAAATGCGGGAATTCTAAATATCTTTGAAAATGTAAGAAAAATCATGAACACACAGGAAACTTACAAAGACGCGAAAAAAGATACTTTTTTTCGCCATGAACCAAAGGTATAGGACCCATGACCCCACGACTATTTCCTGTACAAGTATAACGGTGATGCATCAAAATATAAATGGACTACTAAACAAGGCTGACATGTTATATGTCAATCTTCAAGATATAGCTGATCCAGGAAAACTAATTGACGTAGTGTGCATCACTGAGCATAACATGAAGGTTGGAGATGAAGCACATTAAAAAAAATATCCCAAATTATGAACTAGCAGCACATTTTTCAAGAACCAACAGAAATGGTGGATCCTGTATCCTAATACGAAATTTATATAAGTATAAGGCTATTAACGAGATAATAGAGCGAAGCATTCCGAATGTAATTGAACTTTCAGCAGTAGATATCATTGACTTAAAATTAATTGTAATATGTGTCTATAGAGTACCTAAAATGAAAACTTCATCCATAAACCAGTTTTTTGATACACTGGATAATGTTTTAAATTATGTATGTTTTAAAAATAACAAGATAATCATGTGTGGAGATTTTAATGTCGACCTACTTAAAGACACAACAGCTTCTAATGAATTTAAAAATAAAATGGCCAGTTATTATCTTAAAATTGGAATAAGTAAACCAACGAGACTGCTGAGTAACACTTGTATCGATAATATTATACATAACATTCGAGGAACTAGCTGTGAGGTACTTGATCTTGGTATGTCAGATCATACTTCTCAAACAGCAAACTGCCCGGAAAAAAAGACACGCATACTTCAATATTGGTTTGTTTATCGTAGAGACTATTCCAAAAAAAAACATTTGTAAATTTATTGAATGTATAAAGAACCTTAGTTTTACTGAAACATATAAGGCGGACGACGTGAACAGTGCTTACGAATTTTTTTCTAATGACTTTAGTTTGTTTTATGATTTGTGTTTCCCTATTAACAAAATCAAAATATCGAAAATAAAAAAACCGAAATGGATTAGTAAGGGAATTCGTGGGTGCTGCAAGCGCCGAAGACAAATGCTCTGGAAGTATAGATTGACTTCAAATGACGACGACAAAATAGCATTTAAGACCTATTCTAAAAGACTAAAAAATATATTAAAACTTACACAAAGAGCTCAAAATGACAATTATGTTAGAACATCACAAAACAAAACTAAAGCAACTTGGGATGTCATAAAAAACAATAAGGCAAACTATCCAACAGAACACATAATTAGTATAAATGACAAAGGGCAAGTTCTTAGTCATCCTAAAGTTATAGCAAGCGCTTTCAACAATTTTTTTATTGACTCAATTAGTGATATTGCTAGTAATAATTTAATTTCGTATTATAATAATTGCATTACATTAGATAGATCACTCAATTCATTATTCATGCCACTTGTTAGTCCAAATGACATCCTTAGAGTAATAATTTCACTAAAAAATACAAAGAGTACCGGATATGACGACATTGACACTAAAATTTTAAAAACTGTAGGCTACTTCATTGCTCCAGTCATCTGTTATATAATGAATTTATGCATTTTAACTGGCATTTATCCGAACCAGTTAAAAATTACCAAAATAAAGCCAATTTTTAAAAAAGGTGACAAGTTGGATATGGCCAATTATCGACCGATAGCCCTACTATCAGTAATCTCGAAAGTTTTTGAAAAGGTAATATATACTAATATTTACAACTACTTTGAAAAGAAAGGGCTATTTGCATGCGAACAAAAAGGTTTCCGTAAAAACCAGTCTATAAATGCAGCAATATATGACTTAGTATCTAAAATTATATTTTGCATGAACAAACGTATTCCGGCATCAGCTATATACATGGATATGACAAAGGCATTTGACTGTGTAGATCCTAGAATCTTAATAGAGAAACTTGAAAGATATGGAATTAGGGGAAATATACTGAACTTAATAAAATCGTACATCAGTAATAGAAAGCAGTATACAGAAGTGACAAAACTATGCTATAAATCAAAAACAGAGTTATACCGTATAAGTCAGAGATGAGAGACTTTTTATGGCGTACCACAAGGAAGCATCTTAGGGCCTTTGCTTTTTCTCATTTATATAAATGATCTTCCTAAATCTATTAGCTATCCTATGGTCCTCTTTGCGGATGACAGCACGGCAATATTTACTGGTACTAGATTAGGCAAATTGGACATGGAGATGAGTAATGCTTTAGAAAATATAGTGACATGGCTGACTAATAACAATTTAAAAATAAATATTGGGAAAACTGTGACTATGAATTTCAGACAAAGAACAAATGAATTTGACGACTTACATATTAGATATGAAGGGCAAAGTATAACTCAGGTTGACAACACAAAGTTTCTAGGACTCATTCTTGACAATAGTATGAAATGGAAGTATCAAATTGATAATATATGTAAAAAGGTTAACAGATACTCTTATGCACTCACTAAGTTAAGTAAAATCTCGAGTCAGTCAGTTGTCCTAACATCTTACCACGCCCATGTTGCCTCTACTCTCCGATATGGCATAATCTTTTGGGGAAATGCTACAGGATGGAAAATGGTGTTTAAAGCTCAAAAAGATTGTGTGAGAGCGGTATGTCGCCTGCCACGGTTAGAACCATGTAAATCGCATTTCCTAAATTTAAAAATACTGACTCTTCCCTGTTTGTACATTTTCGAATTAGTAGTTTTTGTTAAATGCCAACCAAATATATACAAACGATTGACTAGTGACCGCTTGAAATACCTGATCCGTTCCCACCCATCAAACACTGCTCTTCTGTCAGATAGTGTTCTTGGTATGGCTCCTAGAATTTATAATAAACTACCTGAACCTATTAGGAAACTAAGTAACATTAGTCAATTTAAGAAATGTGTAAGGGATTACCTAACGGAAAAGGCATACTACTCATGCGACGAATTTCTGGCAGATAACCAATTATTTTAATGTAATTCTCTAGTTTTATTATTATTATGACATTGATATTATTTTTATGACCATGACCAAGCATTATTATAATTTTTCTGTTTATTAATTTTATGTTTACCTACCTATGACCAATGTTTAACTATCTTCTATTTTAATGCCTAAAATAATTATAATATCAAGTGCATGTATGCATGACTGTAAAATTAATTTCGTATGCCCCCTGGGCGCAACATAGTGACGCTATTATTATGTTTCCATCTTCTGCAATGTCTTATTGTTGTATGATACCTATGTTTGACGAATAAATGATTCTGATTCTGATTCTGATTCTGAATAAAATATGTCAAACATATATTATTTACTTTTTATGTGCCAGGTAAACGCAATGACGAAATTATTTATTTTATTTTATTCTTTATTTTATTTACTACTATTACCAAAGAGGCTTACTAAAATTTAAATAAATTTGTAAATTGTTAGTCTAGTGAATCCACTCTGGGCAGTGTAGCACAAACTGATATTTGATGCTGGTGCTATAAGAACTAAATAAAAAATGCAGTAAAAGTCAAAAATATACCATATATTCGTTGCATACGGGTATTCTATTCAGCATAAGGGTAATCAGTATTAGAATTACTTCCACTTATCCTAAAATACAACCATATCTATAATTTGACATTCTACATGTCGTCTACAAGCAATTGCATAGCCTGATGGATGAAGGCTGCATTTTCAATTAGCAAATGAAAAAAACTACATTGTATGCGTATCGTATCGCTTATTCACGTCGAATTTAGGGTTGTCAGTATTTATTATGGAAGGTTTTTCAATCAGTTTACAATAGCATTGAATTGGTGAGTTACACAATAGCAGGGAACCCTAGGGCGGGGGTGACGCGGGTTGGGCGGCTAGGGCGGTAACGAGATGAGCGGTCACGCGCGACTGGCCGCCGAGATAGCGTCACAACCGCGACACTTTGTAAAGCTGACGCTGCTGAAATCATAATGTCGAATAGCTATAACTTTATATAACTATACTACGAGTTTTAATAAGTAGGTACAGCCAGCAGTAGAAATAGCCGAGCGGGAAAGAAGTAAAAAAATGAGCTAGACTTTATTTTTAATAGCGTGTCAAGATCATCCTGACTCCACTCCTGCCGCGCTTAGATACTTCTGCTGCTGACTGTACATAGGTATTTAAACAATCATATGTACAGTCAAGGTCAGAGATATCGATGCGAACAAAGTGCCAAAATATGTATACATTGCACCTTACAGTCTCAATACTAAAGCACACGTATACATATTTTGGATCTTTTTCCGTATCGATATATTTTACCTTGACTGTACATGTTTAATCGTCAATTTAAAATGCGTACTTACAAATGATTACATTAGGCAAACGTATAAGTATGGGGTGATAATTCAACAAAACCCTAGGTATTATAACCTATACATCCCTAGGTATTACTAATACAAGTAAGAATGCTGAGATAAAACAAAATGAAACTGTACGAATAATTTTAACTTTTATACCAGACATTTGCACTTGCTAATGGGCTTTTCTGCCCCATCACAGATCCATTAAAGCTCCGGGAAGCTGTTTCAGGCATAATGAATAGCTAAGTTTATTTGCACCCATAATTGTACCTACAAGATAATTAAGAAGAAAAAATAGAAAAACGCTAATAAATTATATTTGAAAGCCAGATTGAATTTAAATGAATCTTTGACGGCATATTACAGCTGCAGAAGGGTAGATTTCAAATAAAGGAAACGAATGTGAAGAAAATTTAAATCGTAAGATTTGACAATGCTTTAAAACGTGTCATAAAATAGTGATACAACTATGTACTACAAATACCGATCGATGCGGTCTTCCATAACCGAATAAAAACAAAAACAAAGCGTCTTATAATTAATATATACGAGTACTAATAATATTATCCCTAAACTGTAACTGTTGTAAAAAGGTACTACTTTATATGTCGGCTATAATGCTGATGGGATCTTATGGGTTTAAAAAAAACATTACTAGTACCTACTCGCATCAAAGCTTTACGATTCACACAGCAAGAAAACAGAAACAAATATGAAGATTAGGCCCAACCATCTTTCATAGCTTTTGTTGTGTAAAAGTCGGACTATCAAAAGTTTAAAATTACGTAATAACTGAATGTTTTTTGCTCCTGATTTCTATAACCGGCTGACTGTGCATTTTCCAGGCACAATAAATGACCAAGCATTGTTAAAGGTTCTATTAAAGTCGTTTACAATGAACAACAACGTTCTTCGAACAAAAATATAAATGGAATAAATGCATTTATTTACCTTGCAAATGGATGTTTAATTTAATGTAAAAAAAACTTCTTACTTTATTGTTACTACCGACTACTTAAATCTAGGCTACACTGGTCTAAATTAGTCTGAAGATAAAAACGTAAAAGTTAACCTAAAATAAATTGCTTGCTTCAAAATACCGGACCTTTACTAATCTTTATATATCTAAAAATTGGATTTACAGATTACCTTAGATATCTAAAAATTGGATATTACGTTCATAAAGCGTAACTAACAGGATTTGATACCCAATTAATTTGTTTTTTTTTGTCGATGTTCGAGTTTGTAAACATACGAATAGTGCACGCGACATTTCGTAATGTGATTAAACGGGGTCTACTAAGGCGTTGTCATGGAAGGGGCGGCCATGTTTATAGCCAACCCGTGTTACGACAGCGAACTTGGAATTGCACCTATTTATTATTAACCCCGCGACTGAACAAACTTCGTAACATATTACAGAACTAAGCCCAGTAATATATAAGTAATAATATACTCTAGAATAAGAAAAATACGGCTAGTAGGTAACTACTTTCATTTAATAATTCAAGCAGATTTCTCTAGCAGGCGAATTCCAGAAGAATTACCTACTAGTATAATTCCAGATTCCGAACATGGTTTTCGCGGCTTGAATATTTTTATCAATGCATTGGAGAAATACGAGTAGGTTTTAGGAATACGTATTTTAAAATATGTAAAATACGACTTTCCCTTAATAATTCAACTAGATTTATCTCGCAGACGAAACGAGCACGATAAAACATCGTCCTTAAATTGCAGAAGAGCTCCAATCCCAATTCCCAAACGTCCGAAGGGAGAATCTACTCTCTTCACAAAATGATAAAAATGCATTGGAGCGAAAGAAATGGCAACAGAAGCCTGCCATTGAAGCCATTTGTTTGTTGTCGATGTGTATGAATGGGTAGTAACAGTCCTCGCTTTCCAATCAGAGCTATTGACAGGGGGACGGAGCCAATGTTTATACACTCGCATTTTATTGTTTACTGGCAGCTTACAAATTGTCCGCAATGGCACACATTAGTCCGTGTTGTTGATTGAATTTGGCTATACTATACTATTGGTTATAGGTTTATTACTCATAAAGAATACAGAATTGACTTACAATGAGAAACATTACTAGTTAGGACTAAAAATTAAGCATAGTGTTTACAAGTATGTATTTCACTTCCACGAAAGACATGCAACATAAATAACATAATAAATAACGTTATAAATAAATAAATAATTGTTAGTTACTGAGCTTAAAAACAGTACCTAGGTGTAATTGATATTTATTACCATTCATAATGTTATACCGTAAGCTAAAGATGTCTTCACTTTTAGTAATATCGCAAATGAATAATGCACTTTACCGGACTCTAAATGACTGCAACGAAATGATAAACCCAGCTTAAGAGATTATTTAAAGAAATAGCTGTTACTATCAGTTTCTACAACTTACGCTCCGATGTTAGAAAGCCAAACTTGCTAGTCTATCGAAACCATCCTCGCATCGCTCAATGACAACACCAACTCTTCCTGGTAATGTTTTGTTTACATAACGCGATATCCGGGACTGGTTTCTTGACCAGGCTAAGTCTTATTCCAAATAAATCGAACCGAATGATGTTAAACAGAGCACGAGTCCGTTTACATACTTGTAACTTGTAAGCGAACTGCTTTGATACTTGGTTATTCGCCACGTTTACCAAATCGCCTCCTTACCTAGTTACTAGTATAATTGTAACTTCTGACTAGCTAGATTTTTCAGAAGATTCGTCCGGTTAGAAATAATATGACACATGAATTTTTCATGTTGTTTCTTACGCACTGCCCGGTCAAAAAGCTCATTTTTCCTCACCCCTGTTTACCCATTTTTTTATCTATAAGACCAGTGAGGTTATAAAGATCTGGGATCTGGTTATGCTAGTCATTCCAATTCTAAATATCTGTGAATCGAATGCGTGCAGTCGAGTATCGAACCTTGCACATAGTCTTATTTTCAGAAGTGATGCCGATTGAAGATGCATTCCTCAAACGAGAACATGCATCTCTGCAATCTCTGCATGCATCGTAATTATATACGGAAATAACATTCAAGCAAAGAAGGAATTGAGTATTTATTCAACGTTGGTTTTATAAATGGAAAACATGTTTAGTTGCATGTTACAAATGCATAGAAATAAATAGGTACTAGAGGCTATTTTGTCGTCTTTGAGGATAAGCTACAAATTATTAATCTTAATGCTACAAATTATTAAAAAAAGAACTACCTATAATAACTATCCTCGTGCGTTTGACGTGTTGCAACGGACAACAACAATGGGCCCAATATGCACACAATGAGCATATGGCAGGTTATGAATTTAATTATCCTGTAACTCTAATGCTGGGCTAAAAATAACAAACAAACGATGTCACATACGGAGCAAAGACGTCACAAACTCAATCTTGAGTCTGATTATAGTTACTTAGCGAGTACAGGCGAGTCGAAGACTTAATGAACGGATCGATTGTATATTGGGCCCATAATCTCGAATGAATTATGCCAAACTCATCATTTGGCATAATTCATAATTTGCATTTTTTTTTTCTAAATTGTTATTTTTTTAAGATTATTATAAAACAGACCTAACGTAACGTAACGTAACATTAGGTTAATGAAACGTCGACTCGCTCACATTTATGACTCACATGCGAATACGTACTGTATATTGTATTGATTCACATCCACCATATGGCACCTTCGTCATTGCGACAATAAAAACAACTGGCAGCGTGGACAGATTCATTTCGGCCGTGGACGGAAAATATCATATTTGTTAATGCTACTGGCTGTTTCCTACGTTTATTATTAACAGACTTTTTTTCCACCATATTGGAAAAATATGATTAGGAAAGCAGTGCAACTACCCTAATGCTATTAAGAACCAGTTAGAGCAGTCATTCGCAAATATGACTAAAAAAAAATTGGTTCGAATTCGATTTTTGAAACGATGAAATTGCGGGTTTATCTTGTATAGCTCGTAGTTGAAAAAACATTCTATATTATGCATTACCATCGACAATATTTGTGTTAAAGTTTATTGTAGCCTCAATAAAATATTGTTGATATAGTGTTGCGTCGTTATATAAATGTTGTTATCTTCCAATTCTCATGATGTAAAGAAGAAAGCTTCTGCTCTAGAGCTTTCTTGAAAATCCCCTTCAAAATATTATATCTTATGGAACTTTGTAAATTACAACTGAAAGGAAATTGAGCTTACTTATTGTATTGTTAATACTACTTTTAGGTCCTTTCTCATGATTTGCAAAACTCTTGTTAGTTATTTTATTAGTCCAAATAGAATAACAATATTAAGACGTGAGTATTCAATATAAGTAATACCACTTAATATGTAGTACTTTGAAAGCGGGATAATTCCTACCTATAAATACATAATAGCGTTAACAAGAGGTCTATTAAAATGTAGTTCTCACACCAGCCCCATTACCCGCACAAAGTTCCCTAGTTATCGATCTCGATGATTGCCAGTGATTATAACTCTGACGGACGACTAGTCGCGGGAGTAACGAATCGAACAGAGAAACGGCTTTAGTGGTCAAGATTTAAAGTTAACATGCAAGATATTGAACAGAATTACCTACACACATCACATACAGGTCTGGCCTAGTTCCTGGGTTCACATCCCACTAAGGGCATTTATTTGTGTGATGAGGACAGAATCATATTTGTTCCTGAGTCATGGGTGTTTTCAATGTATTTTATTATTTGTATAAATATAATATACATGTTGCCAGGTTGCCTAAGTTCCCAGAACACAAACCTTCTTAAGCTTACCGTGTTGTACGTGTTACCAATATGTGTAAGAAAGTCCTGTAATGTTTATTTATTTATTCGACTTAAATCCAATAACAACCCGATTGTGTACAATTCTTTATCCCATAAAACGTATCGATAATTTTAAATTGTACTTCACATGTTTTATATGTTGGTCCGTCCGCTTTGGTAACATGATTGCTAACCTCTTCGATGACTAATAGCGATAAGCAAGTAGAGAGAATAAGTATAACTTACATTTTCATGCACAGTAAATGTTTGATACCACGTTCTTATTCTTTAGCTCTTGTGGTAGCACAACGACTGCTGTCTCGAAGTAGACTGAAAACTGTAACTCTGTTACATTTCTATATTCCTGTGATCGTGTCGAGTCCGAATCGAATGTGCACATGGTGTGTGACAAATCGCACCTTGATTTATGTATGAGTGTTCTGGCCCTTCATTGCCGTTTACCGAACCTTTTCCATAAGTCATCCAGCGTGTGAATGATCTTAGACCGACTTTATGCGTTAGCGTCTTGAGGCCACAGTTATACTGGTTTTTAGCTGTTCGTCTCATATGTAGGTGTAAATAGCGTATGCATGTATGTTCGTACACTTGAGAAGAAAGGAACATAAAAGGAGATAAGCTGCGCATACGATGCAAGGCTGTTTGCTTACAATTTGTTTCGGATGTGTATCGGTTCAGACTGCATAAAATGTTGTGTAGTTAACCTAAAAATCGAGGGCAATCTAAATTCTTTTGTTTCCTCTCCACACATTTCTGTAACAGTAAGCGCTATATCCTGGTACGATTGGTAGGGTGTATTTATGAATAATACTAACCAATTACATTGACTTCCTTACCAAATGCTTTCTTCAAGAATAGAAAAACAGTAAATAATATTTCACTTGTCTGACCTCTCACCGAATTTAGCCTTTAGGTAGGTACTATACCCTCGTTGGTAGTGCAGACGATTGGTCTTTGTAGAACCACTGAATTCTAATAGTCAAGTCAAATAATCAAACCAATACTTCAAATAATAGTCAAACCAAGTCCTTTCAGGCGCGGATCTAGCCCTTAAAAGAGGTTGTATTCACTAAGCTACTGTAGGGACTATAACTGTGTAGATAGGTATCTTTACGCTGTTTCAGGAATCGTAAGTATGACGTCACAAGTCTATTAGGGTTGTAGGTATGGCCATCGTGCCCACAACAGCGGATCCGCCCTTGAGTCCTTTGCTTATACGAGTAAGAACATTCATCAGGGTAACGCTTACGTAATTCTGATAGCTCAGATGTATTGATATAATGCCTCATTAGCAAAAAGCTGCAATAAAAGAGTGTTCTGTTCTAATCCTATGCTTGCTAGTTTGATTGAAATGATACTAATATACTAGCACTTTCTACATCCTTTCGAATACTAAGCTCAGAACAACACCTGCATGAAAATGTGACCACCAATTACAAGTAGTTGGATGTTGAGGTCAAAAACATAGGTCCTGTGAACTCAACACCCTGGATTGGATGGAAATACAAGGCACTCCTTTGCGACATTCAAACTTAATTCGATATGCTTTTGATATTACTGGCAAGGCATCTCGTTCATACTTCAATATGTTGTTGCAAGCAAAATGCGCTGCCAGTGATGTTAAGATGAGACTTTGTAAAGTTTGAACACCCCTGGTACTGATACCGCTGAGTCACGAGGTCAGACAAGTAATCTGACGTAAGCCAAACGTACGTTAAACGATTTACTTAATCATATCAGACGAGTTTTTAATGAAACCTCCAAGATAAGTTTCTCTGTCACCGGCAGGACATGATAAGTAATGGGAGGAGAAATAATCTCATCGTCTTGACTTTTGAACCCGTTGTGTATTGAAGAAAGTTCGGCTTGGATCGCTGACCGGTTACGATACATCAACAATGGCATGCTTTTATAACTCTATCATTTGGTCGAATCTAGCGCGTATATGACGCAGATGTCCTAATTATTGTTTTTTAATTATCTTTGTCAGTTTGTCGCGCTTTGATCCTCCCCCAGCCAGTCATAAAACTTCTCATAGCCAGATTGAAAACAAAATTGATTGATTGATAGATCGGTAAAGTTTGTTATGCTCTGGATAATCCATATATGTGCAATCAGTCTAAACAAATCCATGTTTACTCAAATACTCAGTGCGCGCCGCTATTTATTTTCTGCCTTTTCTAAGAAAGATCAATAAGGGTTGCAGGGTGCCAATGTCAATAAGACGGAATGTATTTAAAGCAAATAACCCGACGGCACTGCATAAAATCTAAATATAGACGTAAGACGACGGGGGTATTTACTATATGCGACACTGTAAATGTTTTGATATATTTATTGTTTAAATGGTAATAGTGTAGAACCTTACGTATCTAATAGAGAAGTTTGCAATGCTCATATACCTTCCCACGCCTAGGTTTAACTGTTTAAGGTGAGAAGGAAGTAATCTATACATTGACAAGAAGTTTTGTTTAAGCGTTGATAGTATAATACATTAACTAAAAAGAAGAATTTGTTAGAAAGAGGAAGCAGAACAATCTATGATTCATTTTGTATCCACCAATGACTGATGACAATGATGACTTTTGAAGCGATGAATTTTACTGATAATTATATAATAGCGTAATTGTTATCAGTTTAACTTGTGATTTCATCGGTGGAGGAGCATGTTGTGTTACACTCGGAGGCAAAGTTCTCATCTCATCATCATCATCATCTCTTTGTTTTATATACGCTACTTTAGTGGTTCAATATTGGGAAATATATCACTTCCTCATTTATTTTAATATAATCATAATACTTTTGCCTTTGTAGTTATAATAACATTTTGTGATATAAATACGTCTAGCCCCGAGACTATATTTAGTAGTAGGTATTTAGACTATATTTAGTAGTAGTATTTAAACTACAAGTACATACAATTTGTACGTCTTATCTACCGATCCAAATACTCAACAGATGTTTGTTTGTCATTGACACCCATAAAATCCGTAACCCTATATCATTTTACGTAAGCAGTTGATAGGCAGAATTAGTGTTAAAGAGCTTATTTACGATCCTTACCATTATTATGTTTCTGGCCCTAAGAACTTAAAATAAACAATATACATTACTTTTAATGAAACAATATGTTAAAACTGTTATACTCCTACGCTGGTTTTTGTTTCCTTTTTAACGTAACCGTACAGTGACCTTAAAAAATCAGTTGGCTACAATATGTCTCATAAAAACATTGCACTGTAACACAAGCCAAAGCAATTTTGACTCAAATGGGTGTGGTCAAGCTTCGTCCGTCATATTGTGGTGTGGTCCGACAATAAATTAAAAATGACAGAAAAAGACCACCAAGTACAATTCCGGGAAGACGGGACGCATCTCAAGTTTCAATCGATCCCGCGCCTAACTTTTGTCTCAAGTGATTTAATGAATGATTAGTAAAAAAAGTGCTCTTCTTTTACCCTGAGAATTAGTTAATGAACCACATCAGAAAGCTACAAAAACTCCTTTAGTGAATGAGCGACCGTCATGATTTATGATCACAGTTGAACTTACGGTTCAACTTTTGTCATCGTGTTGAGTTGAAAGAATTTACGCCGGATTAGATTTCAAGCCAGTAATGTTTCTAACCAATTATTTTTTCATTGGCTGATTTTTTTATCTGCCAATGAAACACACATGGCGCACATATCGACAAATAATCGCAAGAATGAATAAAAACGGTATTTTTTCAAGTGGACCCATTAAAACACTAAACACCGCGAGTTTAACTCACACACATTTCTGGGAACGCAACTACCTGCTTTTTATAGCCAAGATAAGGGCAACACAAATATGCGCAACCGACCTTATTCGATCATCGATTGGTGGACCACTGGTATCGATACAGGCCGCCTTTTCAAACAGATCGGTTAATACCGTATGGACATACGGCTCGTACAATCTCGAGTGACAAACAAACACAACGTGCGGCCATATGGTGCGTCCCTGAATTTTAATTATAGGAGCCAAAATGATAAAACACTTCAGTTAATATTACTGTTGCTTATCTCTAATATCTACGAGTATATCGTATAATTATTTCAATAAAACAAGACTTTGAATCGACTATAATCATCGGGTTAAACGAGCACAACAAAGATTGCGGCTGCTCGGAAGTCTCATACTTCCGAGCAGTCTCTGTGGGGCTGGGTTGACCTATAAATAAATTTTAGCGGACATTTACTCTTTGAACCAGAATCCTCTCATAACTCGTGAAGTAATTGTACAGTACGCGAGCCTCAAAAAGGCAGTCAGGCTCGCCTCGTGTAGACGGGCGGACAAAGCTTTTGGCGGCGGGAAACTGTCGCGGCGGATTTGATTGTGCGGACAGCTCACTTTGTCGGCGAGCGAGCAGTAATCTCGAAATGCACAGCTTAAGCTACGCATACAAATATACCATCCAGCCACTATACGCCCGTATAAAAAAACTTGATGGTATAATCATGAATTTATGAAGCGCAGTAGCACTCCTTTACACTTCATTTACATTAGTAATATATTTAACTTCCCATAACTTTCTTGTTTACTCTCAATTATTTTGTACGAAACATACTGAAACACCAAGTTCTTTAAAATGAAGCCAGAAAAAAGACGTGTCATTAACTATGTACAATTGCCTAAATAACTTAAATATTAATTATAATATAACAATAAATTAAAACATGCAGAACGAGTAGAATGGTTGCCATTTTACCATTTACCGCGCTATCCGTCACGTACATGTTGGACCGTGACAGATATCACAGATATGTGACAAATGATAGAAAACCAACCATATTAGGCTATCGAAGTAGATACTGTCCTAGTTCTTAAATAGGGTGTACTCATTTACAATACAGAGTGTATCTTCTCAAAGTTATTTACGACAATTACAGTCAACAATACAAATGCATACATATCTTTGATATCGAATATCCAAGCTTGAATGTTTAGAGATCTCTCTGGAACTAAATAACTTCATAACTTTGAAAGTCGTGTCAGCTGCCTATTGTCAAAGAGCGAAGGTATGTTCATCTTCCCTTTGAAGTAGAGTAACGTGACTCTACCGATAATAGAGCATGAAATTTAGTTCGACGAACTCGGAGCTTGAATTATTTGAGAGAGATGAAAATTAACTACGAATACGAATTAACTAGGTACTTCAAAAAGGAAGTCCATTTTTGTATGCGAAACAACGGCACTAGCGAAAAATGATATTCGTAAATTTCAGACGATTGTCTCTGTCATTCTCATGGCGCCATAATTGGAGTAAAAGAGAATGATGCCCGAAATTCACGAATATCGTTTTTCGCGGTAGCGCCACAGAATAATCAGGCATATATAAATAGGTATCTTTAGAAAAGGGAAGAGCCCGTGGCCTAGCGGTAAGAGCGTGCGACTTGCAATCCGGAAGTCGCAGGTCAAACCCCGGCTTGTACCAATGAGTTTTTCGGAACTTATGTACGAAATATCATTTAATATTTACCAGTCGCTTTTCCGCGAAGGAAAACATCGTGAGGAAACCGGACTAATCACAATAAGGCCTTGTTTACACTCTAGATGGGAAGGTTTGATGGTAGTCGCTTTCGTAAAACTAGTGCCTATGCCAAATCCTGGGATTAGTTGATTTAGTTGCCAAGCGTTCCCCAGGCTCCCATGAGCCGTGGCAAAATATCGAGAAAACGCGATTAAGATGATGACACTGTATAAAAAAATGGATATTTATTATCACAACTTACATTATCTGCTCACTCAACTCAACTTATGAATATGCACTGAATATTTACCTGGAACAAAAAAATTGTCTATTAATAAAATGGCTGTAGGTACTAACAGGGTATCAAATTAAGTATTTATACCACAACAAGACCGTATTGTGTGCATAAAAACTTTAAGGCATCGCCTTCAAAGGAAGGCTGTGCAAGCGGGAACAATAAAAACCTCAATAAACAGCCTACTTCCTTTTTTGACAGTGAGCCGTAACTTATAGACCTTAAGCATCAGTGGGGTGGCTACTAGATGACAGATGAGTATCCTTTATTTTATTGCGCCCACAGGCCTTTTGTCACGAACGTAGCCTCGAAGGGCATCGACCCCGCTTCCGACAGATTTCTACGGGATAGGAAACAAGATAACTTGCACCGTGAGATTGTTTGTACTGATGATCCGTATCCACCTCCGAGAAACATTAAGGTTTAAGGGAGCGAATGATTTCGTCATTACTTGATAATAAATTAATGATGTTGTCATACATAAATAGATATAAATAAATAAATATTTCGGGACAATCTTACACAAATCGTCCTAGTCCTACGGTAAGCTCAGTAAGGCTTGTGGTACTAGACGACGACATATATATAATAGATAGATACATATAAATACTTAAATACATAGAAAAGACCCATGACTCAGGAACAAATATCTGTGCTCATCAAACAAATAAATGCCCCCTTATACATATGTATAAAAAAAGGAGATCCGGTTTGCAAAATTACTAGGAATACAAACAATATATAATTTCTTAAGAATATTTTATTAAATTGTGATTTCATTACTATGACATTTATTAGTTTCCAAGTAAGCGTCTCTTGACTATGTTATACATTAATTAAAACTGGAACTGCAAAAACATCATATAATTTGCATATATTAATTACGACTGAATGCAAACAACCCAAGTCGCATTATAAAATTAAAAGAGATTGCGGACGCCGCGCATAAACCCATTTCCGCGTGCGTAACCATCTCGACTGCAGTCATTTAAGAATATTTAAGGAATATTTTCAAGTACTTTAACAGAGCAAGTTGCCTCATATGGTGAACTATAAGTATTGAAGTCACTACAGTACCTGTAGTGACCATAAAAAGTACTTTTTATTTTTATGCTTTAGTATTCTTTTAGTTGGCAGAAGAAGCATAAATTGCCTGAACTAGTTTCTCTTGAGTTTGCGCTAAGGAAGGATCGTTCGCGGAATAATTAATAGAGCGACGCCGTTGAACAAATTGAAGTGCTTTGTTGATTTACTGCACAAAGAAAGAACGTCTAAGGCGCCGAACTCACGGAGTATTGAGGCAACACGGTACCGCCGCGTACCGGTTAGAGTCACTCCGACAGCGGTCGGGCCTGCTGGGTTTCTTGCTGGAGTCTTTACCAGCAGGCTAGGGGTAGCGAACCAGCAATAAAACTCCCATTAGCTCGATACCATTACACACCACTCAGATTAGGTTGAGACCGTCTCAACTAATCTCACTGGAAGCGAAAACTGAGTAGGAGTATTCCAGTAGTACAAGTCAAGTCTGGCGCGGAAGGGTCCTGGATTTTCCCCAGGCTACCTTCCCCCCACACAGTCCGCTTGCTCTAAAGCACAACACATGTGCATAAAGCCCAAGACAGGTTCAAAAAAATAAAAAAGGATTATTGAGGCACAAAATCATGGTTAACCATGCAACAGCAGTGCCTTAGGGATATTCAAAAGTTGGATACGCGACTACTGATTCGAAGAAAGCCATAGTCGTACATTATTTGACTAGTTACAATTGTACACCGTGCGAAGTGCGCGCTGTCTGTTGCTTCGTGTATCCTATCCCTAATGTAAAGCAATTCATCACTAAAGACCCACTATAGAACTACTCTCTTTGATCCACTTTCATAGCTGTTGATTATAATTAAACCTATAATTAAACTGCCACTTGATGAAGTTATTCGGTCCTCTAGATTGCAGCCATAATTACTGTCGTATAACGTGTATTTAGCAGATAATTGTCATAACAGGCCCCTGTGGTTAATATCACGCTATCACATATGTGGTTCATCAGGGGTTTGTTTTGAAACTTTTGAAACGCATATATTTTGTGTTAAATAACAACGAATGTGGAGGATTAGGTATTATGCAATGGTTGTTCCTTGTTACCTTGCTATTATCTTTGTGTGTAAAGAAAAATATAACTATCAGTAATATTTCTGATACCTACTACCTAGCTTATTTATTTCGCAAATGTCATGTATCCCTCGATACCTACCTATTGTCTTTAAGTATTATAAATGAAGCGACAAGCGCTCCCGGCAGTCCGCAAACGATCGCAATTTTAAATAATTACACCTCTCGTATTCGCCGCAATGCATTTAAAATTGTTAAGCCCGAGACTATAGTTTTGCAATCAACTTCACATTTTATTGATGAATCAAGGCCTTTGTGATGCTCCGGTATTCATAACATTTACATTTCGCGATACATTTGCAAAACAAGCTTTCATCTGCATTGAAATTGTATGGTTGATGTCTTTATATGAACTTTTAACGCTATTTTCCTGCGGAGTGCATTCTCACGCGTACGTACTAATTGCATTGGAAAACTTTTTTTTATGTCAGTCGTATATTTACTGCTAAGTACAAGCCTGTCCACGTATACATACGTTAAGAACTAACCGACTGCGAGAGGTAGATAAGAAAGTTTAATGTCGTCTAAAGCTAGCCCTCGTTACTCTGAAAGTGTGTTTACAAGCTTAACTCGCCGTGCTTTGATAAGAAATGCACTACGCTAAAAAGCCTTTTAGCTCGTTTGACAAGTTCACAACTTAATAATAGCGTCGGGGTTTAATTTGATATTTGCTAGACAGACAGCGGATAATAGCGTTTACTTTACGGCAAGGCTAGACGTTCAGTAAATACTGTTCATCCGTGTTGCAAATAAATATTGATAGGTTTATGTTGATTTCATTAATAAAATCATTAGTTTACAATGAATACTTGATCATTATTGCAGTATTACGTATTTGTGTATACCTACACGTTTAATCTAGTTCTATTTAACTGATGTTCAATGTTGCAAACACATGTTTTTTCATTCTAGGATTTCTAAAGTGATATTTTTTATACAAGACTGACCAGCGTTTGACCCCACAGTCGCACGAGGTCGAGGGTGTAGCACGCTGCGCGCTGGTTCCGTTTTTAGTGCTATTTGTTCACGAAGTCTGTTGTTTTTGCTGTGCTTATTTGTTGCGAAATACGATGTTTATTTATTAAATGTAATATTTTTTAAATAACTGTTACAAATAAGCATTTGGATCTCTGATTAAACTGGTAGAGGAGTAATAATCACCAATTCTGTGATCAAGTTATGGTTTGATAAAATATAATATCTCAATAGTTACTGAACGTCTAGCTAACGATTAGTTATGACTCAACCACGAAAACCCGGTCTGACGACAGGTGTCGTCATGAACAACGATCATTTACTTTACCCGAATCAGAAGACAAAGCTTAGTTATTATCATTGTTCTGTCTGAATAAACATTTGTTTTCTCATTCAACAGACAGTCGTTCAATTTGAATACGACTTGCATAAAACAGGACACAGGACACAACCGTATTTTTATTATAAATGCATAGTCCGGTATAATAAACTGCCGACGTCGAAATGTAAGTTCTGGATGGTCCGCGGTTTGATGAAAAGTATAAACCATCCAGAGTCGAGAAATCAGCTAAACTTTCGTTTTTACGGTACAAATTACTAAAAACCTGATTTATTTAAAGTCTACTCCTAAACAGAAAACTATTCTGAACGGCTAATATTATCGCAAATTTTCCGTTTGGTTTCAATCAATAGCCAAATCTTAAGATAAATTAAGTAACCTACTAAAACTACTCGGTGTTTTAATTTTTCGCACGATATTTTTTATTCATTTGCGCCGAAGCGTTACATTCTCTGCATTAGTGTTATCATTATCACCCTTTCAACGCAGATGACTTGTGGCATTTAAATTTGTCGACCATATACGATGAATAATTCATTAGTTTATGCGTCGATCGAATTAAAGGTTGTATCGGGTTCGACAGATCGGGGCCTATTAGCATATCCCATGTTTTCTGATTGAGGCTATGCATAAGTGAATGATATGTTTTTCTGTCTAGAGCAGACAAAAATGTATGACCATTTAAATATGTTTGCGACGGTTATGTCATTACAAGTTAAAGCAGATTTGTAATGTTGGGATAATTTACAAGGAGAAAAAACAAAGGCAACAGGCTAACAACCTGCCTAGTGCCTATCTATAAAAAATGTACCACCGTTTTAACTACTGTCCATATTTGTGATTCTCATTTACTGCTATCGAGATCAGTAGACAAAAACTGTGTAGAAGCGGAGAAGTGTTGTAAATGTTGTAGTCACGACTACTGCCACCGAGCACCGCTCGCTACCAGAAAATGTCATTCCATGCACTTATCAACATGAAAGTCCAAGTCTTAAGGCAATCCAATATAACTGCCCTCTAAAATTAAGTATATTTTACAGATCTTGAGTTCAGCTTAAAATGGATCTCGACTCTAGTTGTGTAACCAATGGAACCTTCACTGCCTGATGATAATCTTGACACGAGCCATACGAGTTTGGTGAAGCCGGATAATAACGCATTACGGCTGACTGCACTCTCTGATCTATCATCAAACTTCTTATCGACTTACAAGAAGCTGTAGATTGAAATTGAGATATTTTATTCATTTATTAATAGAGGTTTTCTTAAAGTCGATCAATCATTGAAGGTTTCTTAACTGAGATAAGTTAAGAGTTTAATGATTGAAAATTTTAATAAGGCTTATTTCTGATAAATAATTCTTATTATAAGGTGTATTTCATTATCAAATACCATCATATACCTACTGCGGAAAAACAAATAATGAATTCAAGCACCTAAAACTCATAAAGAATTCTATTCAGGTAAATTTGATTTATTGCATCGCTCCGTCCCATTATACATTCAGAGTGTTCGGCCTTTTATCATTTTTGGAGCCTTCACGAATGTTAATATGGCCGTAATGTGTTCTTATACACGTTATTTCTTATAATCGTGTAATATCAATTTGCTTTGACGTGACTAGTATTTATAAAACTTAAGATATGCCTTTTCTGTGGGCGTGTGCTACCGACGTCCGTATCCCACCTTGTAAGGGAGCGAGGCATGACATTCCATAAATGAGTTACAAAAACGCTTACGATTTTATAAAACAAGTCTACGTTTTACTTCCTTAACGAACAAATCTATTCAAATCGCATTATGTTAAAAGTTGCGCTGAACTCGGGAAACGAGAATAGAGCCTAATATGAATTTGAAATTTCTCGTTACATCCAAAAGCATACATATTTGATGCGCGGAAAATCGAATTGAGTAACATAGTTACAAGTTTGTATAGCGAAGTTAAGTCCGGCCGGCCGGGATATTTGGCCATTGGATGTTCGCTCGTCGCTCGGGGCGCCTTGTTAGCGTTTTGTTTGCATACGACCCGCGAAACCCCCATCCTTTAACTACCACTACACGTTCCCGTATCTTCCTAAAGCTAGCTGCCGAAAATGGAACGTATTTCCGTTCTATGTAAAGTTCATTGTACGATGAGAATTATCCAAGATATAAAAGTCGGTGAGAAGCTGTATTAGAGGTAATCCGTAAGCTGAGCCTTTGCAAATCTATTTATTTAAGTATTCCTTTTTGTAGTCACTGTTTGTTTTCATTAGTTCTCGGAATAAAAACTTGAAGGTAGTTACGACAACTTTCACTAAATTTAACACTAAATCATCACAATTAGTGTCACTAAAGCCATGACTGCGCCGACGCATGAGCTATGTCATAACTCTGACAGCGACGTGGGAATATCGTCAAACACTTTGTTAATTGCTCGTTAATTATATCCACTCCAATATTTGGTAACAGACGAGATGTTAATAATTAGAAGCGACTCAGTTCCTGCTTCCTTCCAGGTAATTAACTATTAGGTAACAATTCATTATTATAGTTAAGAGAACAAGTGAAGTATACACGATGTGTCTAACCGAGTCAGACCACCGGTTCATAAACAACTGCACCCAACCAACCACTTTCGCGATCCGGGACCGGCTTTTAGCAAAAATTTGATCAGTGAAAGTCTCGTCGTGAGCCCGACGGGAGCACTCGATTAATGTAATCGACTCTCCTTCTCTAATAGATAAATTAACTAAAAGCTCAACAAAGAGAGATTTCGCACACCACGAGCTGCGTGACGATGACGCTTTTTCGTTAAATCAATGCCACGATGAATCACAAGCTTGTGAAACACGTTGTGAAATCACTAGATCGATTATTACCTATTCCAGATATTGTGTTAGTAACTAAAAGGTCGTTACAATATCACGATTAAACTTTATTATTAATATCTCAATCGTCGAGAATATAGTTCGCAAGAAACTACTCTCGAAGTAGAACTCGGCACGGATGTCTCTGTGCAATCAGTCGAGCTAACGAGCTTCGATAATTCTCGGCTAGCTCAAGGAAGATTTCTGAACACCTAAGACTTATTCCTACATTACATTTTTCATATTCAACTACTTCTGTGCTGATTGAACTTAACCGCTTTAAAGGTAAAGTGTATTTTAAAACTCGTTTTAAAACACTGTTTGTTTATTAAGTAATTCTTCGCCGTTTTAACGTTTCTCATACATTAAAAGTCCATATGCGGTGAAGACACGTACCGCCGCAAGCCCAGTCGGTAGATACAAGTATGGCGTCAATTTGCAGTAATGCGTCGGCAGGTTCGAGTTACTTTTTACGCGAGGTCGTTGAACCGCTCTAAACAGCAATGCAAGTCAATGTACTATGTCGGGATAAACCGCCTACTGACCTTTATTGCGATTACATGAGCTGGCCGTGCAGGTGACCTCGTGCTTGATCCGACTGATCTTGTTTTGATTGTACCAATGTGTGCCATATAGTGAGAAATTCAATATCGCTGCCAGCTCTGTTGCTTGTAAAGCAGATAGAAAGGAAAAGTTTTGGAATGGCGACCACGTACCGGAAATAATCTGATGAAGGTTGGGGGTTCGGGAGTTTATTTCATCAAAGGCTTTCATTAGGGAAATGAAGTTGTGTAACACGACCTTATTGGCTGGCATTATGATGTTATTGAAAACCACAAACGCCAAAATAATCTTCTCAATCATCGAGTACTAGAAATTTAATGTGCTCTTTAATACAATCAAAAAGGTAATAAAAGGCAACGGTTCAGCTTGTATCCTGATTGGGCTTATCGAGCGTTTATATCTACTTATATAGGATTTTTTTATCTCCGACAAAAGACATTCCAAAATAAATTAATAGCCTGCTCCCTAATAAAGTCTATAATTTTAAATGATAATGTTGAATAATGAGGCGGAAATCACGCGTATCTCGGATAGTGTCGGACCGTTCTCAACTTATCAGCAGCAACCCGCCCTCGCTCGGTCACTCAAAAGGATTCTTCTGTTTACCTCATGAAAGTGTGAAAAGGACAGTTATATCACGGCATTTATCTTGTGAAGGTGGAGTAATTGCTACAAGGAAGGAGAAGCTAGCCGTGTCACCGCGGTCGATAACGATATCGCATCCACTCGACTCGGCAGATAAAACGATTTCTCGTGTCGAACTCATTTTTTCACTCAAGAAACATTTTAGACGACTCTTCTAAAATATTTGTTATAAGTACATATAACAATGTTGTCAGATTGAAGGATCCTACCTTTGTTATTCCAATCTTGTTATTAAATTGATCCACTGAAGTCCACATTAAGCATTCAGGAGCCGTAGTTAAATTTGTTTTTCCTTTTTCAATAAATGAAAACACAAATTTTGCCCAGGCTTTCTTGGTACCAAAGTTGTTTTAATATCTTTTATCAACAGACTTTGTTTTGACGTCTTTCCCATTATACAATTTATAAAGAGTTTGGGAAGCAGTTTGCTCACAAAGACCGCAATTCCTAATCGGGTAACGGGTTTTATATGTATATTTTTGAATGGTTGCGATAAAACTAATAGCCAACTAGGTGCTATAGTGAATTAATAGCAAACAAAGAAACACATTCGCGAGAGACGGATGTACATAAAACGCGTGTGACCGAGTTACCTAGAAAATTCGCGCCATATCGTTACCATTCAGTCTCAGAGAATGGTAGAAATCGCAATATTTATTGCATTTATATCCTGTACAAGCTATAAGTAATGTTGCCGGTTGACGAGATTGATAAATGATGAATGACTCTTTACATCTAAAGTTTTGCTAGATCATTGGCTCTCCCAGCTCGACTTTTAGTTGCTACGAAGCTAACATTACCTGGGTCTTAAATATATATAGATCACAATAAGTACCTACTCATCAATACAAATTACGTGGATATAGAAAATTATTAACCGATTGTGATACTCAAGGTTATACATCTACAATATAATATTTATTTTAACGTAATATTGGTAACAAAATTTGTGTATTAGGTGATGACGTAGCTAAAGCACCGTCTATATACGAGTAGTAGTAACTTATCTATACACACATGTCGGCGTTGTATATTCAAATTTTGACGTAAGTTGCATATAAATTATCTGCACAACTACAGTATAGACATGCATGATCCTTCAGTTAAGTTTTTCACCGACACGACAATCAAATGGAATAATCTGTAAGTAGATACCTATATGTATACTTACCGTCACCCTTACTTCCATAATTCCTCAGCTCTGTATATGACGCGCTTCAAACCAATTAATAAAACCTCAGTCAAGTTTAAATTGGATCATAAACTGGTTCCGCCTGCAACCGCGAGCAGTTTTCGACAGGGAGATGTACGATTCAATTTAATAGTGACCGGACCCTCCAATTTGACTCACATTCATGAATATTTTTCGCATCCAATTTAACTAGGCGCTAAACCTAATTGAATTTTAACCAACGAGTGAGAAGTTATTTAGATCCAATCCAATTGGTTACTTGAACTTGCAGCTGCATTTATGGTTTAGAATTCAGGATATGTACGAGTCGATCCGTGTCAAACGCCAGCTCTCGGCTTCGGATGATTCTCATTCTGACACGCACGTGCTGTCATGACATTAATTGACATATGTACACACTAGGAACAGCGCCCAGTGTTACTTTAACGTAATAAGAATAAGGCATAGGATCACGCGAATTTAGAAAGTTCTTTAGTTCTTTTATAGTCAGGGCGATGCACTTGTACGCTCTGCCCTTACAAAGCAAGTTAAAATTGAGCTTCGAGCACTTGTTCTTAGGTTGAGATTTAAAAATCATGGTTAACATGTGAAGAGTTAGTTAGGTGTAGTGACGAGCGAGTTGATAACGTTGTTTTAACGAACATTTGCGCTAGTTTCGCGACCTGGCGTGCCTTATCGCCACGAGCTCGGCCGGTCTGTGGCTATCTACCATCTATTCTCCTAAGAGTGCCTAATACTCACTGAAGATTCGCTCATGGTGAATCAGATATTAAATATCTCTATAGGTTTACAAGTACGCTTGAAATATAAATTGACTGGTTGTTTAATGTCTTGCACCAAAGTCCAATTAAATACACTTTCAGCACTCAATGCAAAACAGTTAAATTTAACGCTCTCTCTGACATTGACAGTGCTGGCCTAGCCATTTAGCAAAATGCCACGTTGCAAAGAAAATTGAGTTCATATTTCCCAAACTGTAATCAAAAGAATTGCCTTGCGTATGAAATTAAAAGGTTAACGAGGTTGCAAATGGTACAGGGTAGAAGCTGCCCGTGCGAGCAGGACCGTATTTTTTTTTGACGTACGTATGGATTTTAGCCCTGGTACCTTGTGGCTCCGCAGTCTGTATAGATAGCATTTAAATTAGATGACTTTCTGAACTTTGTCAACGGTAAAAACACGGTAAGAACGTCTGTCAACGGTAAGAACAATCCCAACGGTAAAAACGGATGGTCTGCTGTTTCAGAGTGGTGGAGGCTGCCCCAAGACCTTGCAGACGCGATGGATGGATGCGTCACCCCCGTAGAAGGAACGACAAGAGTAAATGCGGCCCTGCCGGCGTCGTGCCGGAGATGTCCTCACGGCGCGGGCGCCGCTGCGGCCTCGTTGCCACCGCCTTATAAGGCCCTCGCGGCCAACAAGCTGCGACCCGACTTGCGACAGTCTTGCAGGACAAACACGTCTGTGCTGACCATTTGTGTACCTTATGCCTTTGGAATAAAGTTTACGATTTGTCAAGTTTAGTATTCCAGCAGCCCTAAATTATTCGCGTTCATGTGAGCTTTTCGTTGTATTTAAATGTCATGGATATGTTCATTTTAATTTCACACCTAATTAAGCCGATTCAAAGGCGCCGCGCGTATACAAATTCCGTCCATTTAAAGCTCTACGTGAAATTCTACGTGATTTGATCGTCAGATTGTAACATTGCTTGATCCCACATCAAATTCACCAGCCGCTTTTCAGTGAAGGAAAACATCGTGAGAACTGGAATAAAAGTCGCCGTAAAACTAGTACCTACGCCAAATCCTGGGATTAGTTTCCATGCGGATCCCAGGGTCACAAGAGCCGTGGCAAAATGCCAGCACAACACTAGGAAGATATTGTTAGTATCATGACATTTTTTTAATGATTCTATTGCCGGTATTGGAACAATATATTGTTAGATTTAAAAGTCTTATTTTGGAATGCAGGCGCATCGAGATAAGCGATAACCTAAAAACGGAAATCGATTTAGAAATAACGATAACGAAAAACCGAGCCATCATGAATCTTCGCCAAAAATGCAGTCAATTTCCAAACTAGGGCGAACAATAGTCCTTGAGAGCTGCAGTCGGTTATTATGTAGCCAAATATGGGCCGGGGGCATTCTCGGAGGCAGCAAAGGACGCCGCCAGGACGCGCCGCAAGAAGCCCAATATTTAAGCAGAGGTTATTTAAGGACCGGGAGTTCTTCGAAATCACGCACGCGATGCCCGTAGTAGGCGTAATTTGGGACCTTCAGGCTTTTTATTGAGGTCCGACGTCGCGCCGTGGCACAGGATAATGGTATCCTCGGTATGGCATGATGTACATTGTGCGGATTGCTTGTCCGCACTTTGATATGGGCACGCATTCTTCGTCTGGCGACATGGCGTCGTTGCTAGCGGCGAGAACGTAATTATCATAAAAGCGAGTTCCATACCCAAGCCGGCATTAGTTGTTACTTCCACATTTAGTTTCGAATTTACAATGCTGAAGAACAGCAAAACCATAAATATAAGTTACATGTGCAACAATGAAAACAAAATTTAAATTTATTAACTCTCGATAATCAAAAACGGTACGACATTTATCCCCTTATCGCGTAATCAGTATCGATAAAGCGAACCATACAAAGTGCGATACCAGAGATAGGCATGCAATACCGGGTACCTATAAAGTGTGTCATGTACGTAGAAGTTTATTCAATAAATATGCAGCTTGATTAAATTTCAGATATTAATAATAACGATAGAAATATATAGTTATTATTACGGTATACATCAATATGTATACCGTGTATGACAACACCCCTTGATAGAAAATGTTATACAATTTCTTAAATTAATACAATAATAGGTTATTTTAGTTTTAATAAATGTATTAAGTATATTCGAAGTATTCAGTATAACAAAGATGACTAGTTTTTGTGGTTGGGTTTCTTCGAATAATGCCTTTTATTATGTACATAATAAAATAGATTAGGTACTTTATAAGTTATTAGTTTTGTCTACGAAAACGTAATCGATAATATAATTGATCACTTATTATTTGATTTCGTGTATGCATCGCATTTTAGTGCATGAGTAGAACAAAGAGCTAGGTATAAGTATTTCAAACTATGCCTGTAAAAGTTATGGACGCTAGACAATTCTAAGCTCTTACAGCTAACAATTATCTCCTCTCGAAAATCGAAAATTGTATGTCTCCATCTCTATCGCGCTTGCTCATACGAGCGATAAAGAGGCTAATAGACGAATTAACGACGTAGTCGCGCTAGGCGTTCAGGCATTGTTCACTCACTCGACTAGCCAGCCCAACGGTCCATTATCGTAATAGGGCCACGCTAAGATGCAGACAATGTCGCTGATAAGGCTACTCGGGATAGCCTAGTTAGCAATATTCCCCATTACACTTAGGTATTCCTTATCGTGCGATATCTGGACGCTTTGATAAGCTTCTACCGCCATAGTGTTAAAGGGTGATTATTCGAGCGTTTGAACCGTTCTTATTACTCTGTCCAGATTTCTGTAGAAGTGCCTGCATTATATTAAGTAGGTTTTGGTTGCCCTTTAGCCAGTCCAGCTGTCTACCAGTAAACCAAAAATAACACCAAACTGTGTGATCAATGTGATCATTTCTTCAGAAATCTGGACAGAGTAATAGAACGGTTCAAACACCCGAATAATCACCCTAAACTTAACCCATTGCAGAAGGAAAGGTAATATGATTTCTGAGTGAATATACGAATCTGTATGCTTTGCGACAAGGCGATTACAGTCTTCGGAATTCAAGTTAAAAATTAAGATTATTGCTACCACTTGTAGTTATCGACTTGACTTGGTGTATTAGCTTTCGATATGATATGTAAATATACCGGTACCTTTAGTCATTCATTTTTTTTTTTCTTACTATAATATTAACAATAAATCGTTTATACAGTGTGTAAATCTAATTCGGGCGAATCTCTTAACGGTGGGTAGCAAGATATAAGACTATTTAGATAATTATTCCTTAGAAGCACAATTAAAATTTTATTTATACAAAATAAGTCGGCCCGCAATGTAATACAACACACTCGAATTAAACACTCGAAACAAACACACATTTTCAAAAACTTATATCGCGTAATGTTAGCTGTACATAGCAGAAATTTTACAAAAATTAAATATATGTACATATAGGTAATATTTATTTAATTGTATCAAGCAAATATATACCTTTTACTTAAGGATTATACATGCAAATTCTATGTCTGGTTTAGTATTCGATTTACATTTATATTAAATCTTAACCTATACATATATGTAACTATTTTTTTTTGTCGTACCTACTTATTATTTTAACTACTTAAGCAAGTTAGTACGTACTAGCGTGCCGAAGTACCTAGTCTTCGTGTACTTGACACAGAACTTTTAATTAGAATGTGAGCGACAAACTCATTATTTTAAATAAACCAGAGCTTTTTCCTCCAAACAACTTTTACTAAATATATATACTTTACTGGACCTAAACCATTTGTTTTTATGTAGAACTTTTGTTATTGTCTTTTATTACGAGTTCGCAGTTGACTCGTTTCTGCATAACTGAGAGTCATTGCGGTTTTAGCGAGTGCTCTTCACGGCGCGGTCTCTGGAACTTTACGAAAATAAACTCTGACACTGGTTATAAATAAAACCTAACTTCTCAGCTTCTTGGAATTTAGTTAAGTAGTACAAATAGGCTGGTAAGGCATACAATTAAGTTATTACATAAGTTATACAACGAATGACAGATTAAGAAATAGTAATATTGTTAATCATAAGTTTGGGTGTAAACTAGTATTTTAAAATAAAGAATAAATCACTATAGTCAAGTTAACGGTTAATCCCAATAAGGCCTAGTTTACCCTCTGGGTTTGCAAAGTCAGATGGCAGTCGCTTTCGTAAAACTAAGTGTCTACGCCAAATCCTGGTATTAGTTGCCGAGCAGACCCCAGGCTCCCATGAGCCGTGCCAAAATACCGGGACAATGCGAGGAAGATGATGTGTCAAGTTAACGTCAGTAAACTTATGAGCTATAACGTGACAAATAAGGCATTTTTTTTATTTTAGATTTCCAAACAAAAGCGGTAAAATAAGGTACAACTAATTACGAAATTCCTCATGGCTGGATATCTCTCTACACAGGAGTTCATTGACCTCATCCTCCAGGTTATGTTTAAATCAATAGCGGACCATAACTTTCGCACGCACGTAACACGTCTCTAAGTTTGATCAATATTGAACCTTAAGTCGTTACCTGAAGACTATTTTTCGTTTATCAAAGTTTCATTAGATGGCATGGCGTGTTCGATAGCAAAAGCATCAAGACTTGGAACCTGTAATAAAAGCTAATGGAGTGAAGAGTGCGCAATGAGGTTGCTTATACGTTTCGCTGTCTACTGGCGACATGCCGCGTCTTAGACAAACATTGTCGACGTAAACGTGCTTAAAACGTACCAGTATTGTTGTATAGCTTTTCATCATCATCATAATACCTAATTTATCTTGATAGATTATCTTTAAAGAGCATCTGAAGATGAGGATCAACATCTTGCTTGACTTAAGAGAGGTAAGAGCCAAAGTTATTAGTAATAAATTAAGTTGAGTAACTCATAAGTAAATATTTGCGTGCTTCTTCAAGTAGAATGTACGCACCTTTTTGGATACCCATTATTACTATATTGCTACATTTTGCAAATAAATTGATTTGATTGGATTTGATTTGTAGATTATAAAATTAACTATTTATTTTTTGAGACTATAGATACTGCACAATACGAATAAAAGGCACCACCACAAAAAAAAGTTCAAATTAATTTTGATTTTTAGTGACGTATTTATCACAATTTTCCTAACATTAAAATTATGATCTTAACACAACTAACAACTAAATAAACGTGTTCAGGGATTAACTAGTTGCCTCGTTAAGCATTAAGAATGACTGCTCTATTCGGCCGATTAATTCGCACGCTGATATAATAGCATCATTATTCACCGGGGTAGCTACAGTCTACTCCAGATTTAAACTGCTGATAGGGAGAAACGTGGAATAATAATGTCTAAAACAGAAGTTATTTCTTGATACTTAATACCGAGTAATTAAGTAACTTTTACTTTTCAAATTTAAACACGATATTAATCATTTTCTAAATTCACTCACGTTTATTTAGTCACTCGTGCGACGTTTCGTGACGTGCCCGAAACGCGAACGGACACTCAGCAATCTTAGTGCTTGAAAATTGAGACCTATGCTCACCGAAACATGTCGCGCGAAAGTCACGAAAGTTTACATACAAACTACAATAATGAATTAGAAAATATGAAAAAAAATGTTACTATTATTGCTTTGGTATCTAAATTTGGCCCAGTGGATGCAGGATGCCAGTTGAGTTTCGAAAGATGCTAACAAATACGCATGACGTGGTTATATTTATGACGCACCTAAATAATACATCATCGTAACATTTGACACATTCATTGTTCATTTACCTGTTATGACCTATGACGTGATGAATTTACCCTTGCAGAGAACTTTGTTTTTTTTCTTTAATTGACTGGCAAGAAAGGAATGCTCATACTTAGGAGGATTATTTTCCAAGGACAAACATATACTTAATATGTATGTAGATACGTATAGGTATATTTCTTTGATCAACTCTGCAAACCTAAGTTGTCACTGAAGTTGACCTATTTCATTGTTTTACACTATTATGCAATAGCATTTGCATTTTTGTGATACGCTTGTAATTATTTCAGCGTTTTTATTTTTTAAGTCCTTATTAGAAAATATACTTTTATTTAGAAAAAGCGGAAAGGTCAAATTGATTATGACGAAGTATTTAGTTGAAGTAATTGCTATCAAAGCTACATACTAATTTTGTAATCACTCAAGAAATTATTTTTTCTGCTATACCTATTGCATTGTATTAGTAGTAGTAGTAGTCTATATTTGGCTAACTGTACTAAGGCCTAAAAAGATAAGCGCCACTTCGCAGAAGTTATGAGTCAGGGCATAGCGATGCGCAGACGCAGCCATAGACTATGGTCGCAGCGCATAGCTACGATTATTTTTGGAGGCGCGACTAAGGTGTGAATGAGTAGATTACCTAATGACAAGTAATGAGTAAAGGTTCAGTTTTTAAACAGATACAATATAATTAAGTAAAACACATATAAAAAAATAACAGTGTATAAGTTTTTAGGTTCACACTTGTCATATTTGAAATAAGTTGATGTTGTTGAACTTATATGGATATTTGAATAGTTTTAATATTTACCTCAATCATGGACTTCCAGGTACCTACATTATTTACGTAAAGATGTTTGATGACGGTCTGATTCAAATGTAACAAATTCGCCCTTTTGTCAATCTCTGTACTGGTTTATTCATCAAACAATTTACGATGAGATTTTTGATTGAATACATACCTAAGCTGGCGGTGTGGTGGAATGATTTATTACCGCAAATGCGAGGAATGTTTAGTGCTGTCTACTGGCCGGCAAGTAGCTACGCCATGACTCTATGACTAAATTTCCGACATTGTGACATATAAATCCATTCAACTATACATTCATTTGGACCCGGGTATGTCCTTAAACTACGTCCAACAATGAGAGGTAGGGCACAGCGTTGACCATCACGCTTGAATCTGGGGCAGCCCAACTGGGGAAGTACCTCCTCCTTACAGAAGACCACAGCCATAATAGCACTGCCACCTTTCAGGTATGTAGTGTTGTGTTCCTGATGGTGAGTAAGGTTCCCAGAGCTCCAACCCCCCTTAAAGGCCGGCAACGCGCTTGTGACTCCCCTGGTGTTGCGAGTGCCCATGGGCGACGGTAATTGCTTAACACCAGGCAATCCGTCTGCTCGTTTGCCGCCTATGTCATAAAAAAAAAAATTCATCAAAAAGTAAGCTCTTATAGGTAAGACTCGGCAGACAGAATAAACCATTTTTACGTAACAACGTGTACCTACGTATTCTCTGCTATCAAACGGATTATATTTATTTCCTTAATCTTGTTCACAATGCGTTCTATTCAGCGGTAGATATCTATTGTTCGCTTTTAAAAATCACCATGTATATGCGACATCGGCGTCGTCACGATATCACGGATTGTTTACATGCACGGTTGCGTACAGTGAGCTGGATATTGGGTTTTAAACCCAGTACCCTCGGTTTCGATAACGAGTATCGAGTTTACTATCTGTGCATCTCGTTCGCACTAAAATAGTACAAGCGAGATGCACAGATAGTAAACTCGATACTCGTTATCGAAAACGAAAATGTCACAACTCATGGTAAGGGTACAGTTAGGGTGTTTATTTGCGTAATGAGCAATAATATTTGTTCCTAAGTCATGAGTGTTTTTTATTTAGGTATAGTTGTTGTATCGTATTATATATATCTTTGCCTTGAGTATCTACTACACAAACCTTCTTGAGCTTACCGTGGGATTCAGTAAATTTGTAATATTTATTTTGAAATGTAAAAGCGGTTTTTTTTTATGTCATAGGCGGCAAACGAGCAGACGGATTGCCTGATGGTAAGCAATTACCGTCACCCATGGGCACCCGCAACACCAGGGGAGTCACAAGCGCGTTGCCGGCCTTTAAGGCGGGTTGGAGCTCTGGGAACCTTACTCACCATCAGGAACACAACACTACATACCTGAAAGGTAGCAGTCCTTGTATGGCTGTGGTCTTCTGTAAGGAGGAGGTACTTCCCCAGTTGGGCTGCCCCAGATTCAAGCGTGATGGTCATCGCTGTGCCTCTCATAATATTCGGTATATTGATATCATGAACTTCCACGGCGAATCATAAAAACGTTCATTTAATCAACGCCACTATTACATATAGGAATTTAAAAAATACTTAATAGCTTATAAAAACATCGTCGCGACAATATTAACTGCTAATAATTTCGCGTGTAACTTTAAAATAACCTCGAAAACAGATGGGCCAGTCCCATATGTCAACCGCGCCCGTTCCGATACATTGCAGCCATCCGCCTAGATTAGAACGTTAGTGTGTCAATAGCGGCGCCGGCGCATCTTGCTCAGATAAAAGTTTTCGACAAGGGAACTGCATGGCGTCAGACATAGTCCTCAAAATATTTGTGTTACGTTATATTTATTTCACAAGACAAATAGGACAAAATTGCAAATCGTAATATTGTCGGTAGTCTCGGTGGTCAACGCGTCAGCCACGAATCCTAAAGACGCGGGTTCAAATCTTGCCAGCGACACCCGTGGGCTTGCTCACTTTTTCTTCACATATACTTCGCTTTATATTTATTATAATATATAGTAGTGTTAAATGCTTAAAAACAAACCTAAATTAAAATATTTAAATATAAGTTTTATTTCTTCCTAGTGAATACTATAAAATATGGACTATAAAATCACGTAGACCCCTATTTCCGCATTTATTAAAACTCTCTTTTACATATAAAATCTAAGTTTCTTAAATAGTAGACATTAAAATCTACTTGTTTATTAACTTAGGCAATATTTGGACAGAATCTTACGAAAAACAATATATCACGACCAAACATATTGTAGGGACTATTATAATAGTTACAGATTATTACGTTGTCGTTTACGTAATCGTCGATAAAGTGAGACCGATTTGTCGGCATTAAGCATGACGGGAGACAACGATATTTGTCAGGTTATAAATGGTTCTGTAATTGACGCATTATGGCGATATGAAACGCAAGCTCTGACAGCATAATTATCGAAATACGAGTAGCACGCAGAGTCAATGTTAGTAGTTGTCTGCTGTTATATAATATTTTTATATGTTCGTCTATATCCTCACCAACTTAATCCGCAGATATGTAATCAAAAGATAAAACCCAAAGGTTATTTTAAGGCCATCTTATACAGTAGGGATTGCAATACCGATATTTTTCATATGCAATAAAAAGTACGATAAACAATAAAATCGGTGCGTTGTCTGGCATAACAATACACCTATGCCATGTTAGTCGAGGCCAATTTGGTACAAATTTTCTTACAGGCTCAACTGTTTGAAAACTGGCTTGCCTATCCGATGAACATCGTGAATCCGTGATGTACGAACCCTCCCAAAGTCTGTCAGTGATATATATTTATTACATTTATATTATTACATATACATTATATGAGATTATATTATATTTTATATTTTTTCGGGACAATCTTACACAAATCGACCTAGTCCTACGGTAAGCTCAGTAAGGCTTGTGTTGTAGGTACTAGACGACGATATATATAATAGATGGATACATATAAATACTTAAATATATAGAAAACACCCATGACTCAGGAACAAATATCTGTGCTCAACACAAATAAATGCCCTGACTGGGAATCGAACCCAGGACCATCGGCTTCAGAGGCAGGGTCAGTACCCGCTAGGCCAGACCGGTCGTCAAAACGCCGATATACGCCTTTGTTTGTCATACATCTCCAACTTCCTTATACTTTTCAGTGAAATTTTGTCTCACATCTTTCGCAGTCACGTTCCACATTTTAGTATCAGCAGTATAGCCAAATATAAACGCGGAACCGGTGTAAAAGTAAAGGAAATAGCGGGAACCTTGCACCCGCTGGTTGGATCAATAGAGCCTTGAACTTACCGCGCCGAACCAAACCGAGCGACTATAAATACAGCCTAGCATTGAACCGATTATATCTGATGTTTCATACCAGAGACCAGTGTAATGTATCGATTTTAGAACAAGCTGTGTATGAAAATGTTTCTTTATGATTGTATGTTTATGTTGAATATAAAAAATTGTCTCTTGCAATTTTTGAGGTGGACTAAAACGATTTTAAATTATGTTTGCGAAAATTACTTGTTAGTCGTTGCTTTTTGTATGGAGCATGGGTATAGGTAGAGTGAGCCTAATATAATAAAATCAGGAAAAAACAATAATTTCAAGCAGTTGGTGTACCACCTTAGGTGGTGTATGGTAAATTTCTGTGCGATATACACAGATTTGAACAAGAAAACCTGGATGGACTCTAGATCTCCAACTCTAGAGATGGTTAAAAGTACTTTCAGTTATGCGACAGTCCCAACTTAGTGAAAGTACTACATCAATACTTGAAGCTAGAAAAGTGCTTAATACTTGTTCTCTCCTACATTTTTACAGAATAGCTGTTTGATGTCAAATTCTGAATTCACAATGACACACGGGCTTATTGCTCCGTATATTACCTACACTACGAGTAGGTAGGTACGGTGCGCTGGCAAGTTCCAGAGATGTTTAATGTTGAAACTAGGTTACTGAAGGCATGTGCGAGGTATATAAGGTATTCAGGATATTCAATCATAACTCATAACATTGAAGCGCTGAACTAGGTCGGCTTGGTATATCATAACATAACTAGTAGTTCGTGATATGGTCGATCTAGATAGCAAAGTGTGCTTAACTTTTCCATCTAGGTACACTTGGTAAGTTGGCATACCGTGTACCGGAGGCTATTCAGGCCCGGTACCGCGAACATCGAAGTTCGTATATTTCGGGCATCTATCTCTTTTACTCCAATTGAGGCGTCATGAGAGTGACAGAGACAATCGTCCGAAATTTACGAATATCGTGTTTCGCGGTAGCGCCGCAGAGTTGTAAATATAATACAAATAAATTTATTACCAAAAAACGTCTACTAACGAAACCATGCGGTGTATATAAATAAAGGAAAAAGGGAAAAAAAACATACATCACAGCCTCGGACGAAGCTTGAACTCCTCTTTGAAGGCGCTTAGAAAGTATATGATGGATAAATTCGCAGCCAACGGGTATAGGTAGTCTTGGTAGCTCAGATGACAGAGCGACTGGCATGTATCTACTTATCCAGGAGGCGCGAGTTGGAGTCTCGCCCGAAGGAGTAAGCTTTTTCCATTTTTCCATTATTTTTAAACATTATAATACAATCTTATGTCACCAAGGCTTTTAAACGACAGTTATTATGATAACTTAACCCTGTTCTGTGTCCGTGCAACAGCGACTACCTTACGTTGTACAGTAAAAAAAATCTCATTTTTCACTTGTGCGATCAATGGATGGTGCGACTGAATTCAGATCGGAAAATACTCGTAGAAACATGTCTTAATGAATCAACAATATATGATTAATAATATATTATTATAATTTGCCACCGTTATCATAAAAAAAATATAGTAGCAGACAAGGAAGTCTCCTTTTTACGAAACAGGGTAATGTTTTCAAAATGACGGGCGTCTGTCCGAGCCTTGATTATCACTGTACCTACTGAAATCCAAAAAGGTTGCCGTAAACGGTATCATATATCATTATCTATGAAAAGGGACCTTATTGTCGATGGCGCTTATGTCGTTGTTAAAGAAAATGCGATACAAACGCAACGCGGTTCGACGTAAGTGTCATCGGCAATAAGGTCCCATTTCATAGAAAATGTCACATATTTATTTCAAGTGTCTGAACAGGTACGCTTCAAAATATCAATTACCTTTCTTAATTGGTTGATTCCCTATCGACTACCACAGTAGTTATTTAGAACACTGTAGTAGGTAATAATAATGATAAAGGTGCCTAATTGCCCATGATTGATTAGTAAGTTTTGTTAAATTATGCAAATGATTTACGATACGATTATTTTATATCTATAATTTATCGAATACTTCGATAAGATGTCGAACAAGCGTGATTACGTGATATGTTTGTTGCGCTGTATTGTATTCGATATTGTATCGATAATATTGTCATCATCATCATCACTTATCTTTTATGATATTGTTTTATGACGTTAGGTACCT
Organism: Grapholita molesta; assembly: GCA_022674325.2. NCBI lineage: Eukaryota > Metazoa > Arthropoda > Insecta > Lepidoptera > Tortricidae > Grapholita > Grapholita molesta. Next base: position 10,588,607 of record CP053132.2, on the reverse strand, counting down.
ACGTGACTTTTCTTTTCAGGTGCAATCATGATTATTAACTTAACAATGGACTGCGTAATAACTATTTATATAGCTTGGACAGCCAATGAAGGGAGAAGCAATTTAAAGCAAACTTAAGTACCTATATGATACTAACAGTAACTGAAAAAACAGCACGATTTTTTTTTATTGTTGATGTAGTAGGTATTTTTATTACTTAAGTACGAGTGTGATGTTTTTGTAAAATACTAAAGTTATTGATTACTTTTGAACCATGTCGTTTTAACGTTAAGTTCCAACTACCACACGAAATCATCAAATATGTTAGAGCGACAAAGTTCCAAAATGGTCATCTAGTTTTTATGTTGACTATATCTACAACAAAGGCTTTGTTGGTTTTGTTTTCATGTTGTCGATTTGTGTAAGATTGTTCTAAATTATTTGTTTATTTACAACAATAACGACCGTTTCAGTTACGACAGCTTAGATAACCTGATGGGTAAAGCCCTTAAACTATATTAATAGGGTAGTCAACCAATAATAGAACTACTGTGTAAAGTATACACTTAAGTATAGATAAGTACCAAAAATAAGCATAATATATATACATATATATATATATATATTAATATGTCGTAAATACGCCCAAGAGTTGTTTTGCCATCACACTTCCGTAGATTTAGAGGACTTAGAGGTGAAATATACATAAAGATGATTACTTGTTAAAATATTACCTTATTACAAGTGCAATTTTCTAAGCAGTACCTTAATAGAGCGGGACTAAAGTATAAAAGCATGGAAACTTGTGGGAAAATCTAGTTAAAATAACATCGTTATCTCCAAGTGTCCGTCCATTATCGAACGATAACGCAGCCCCGAGGACGCAGGTGTTTACAACACCTTATTTAAAATAATACATGACACGTTCTTAATGAATCATTTTTAATTTGAAAATTTTCTTATCTTTTGTTTAAACTGGAAATAACTACTCCATGTCTGAAATTGGGCGTGTGTTTAAAATATATAAAGATATTATTTGTTAAATAATAATATTTAACAAACCAAGTATAACATTCTCGATATTATTTTATATTTCAATTAAAATATATATATATATATAACGGGTCACTCACGTATTTTAAGGTCGAATAACGCTCGACGTATCTTTCGGTCCAATATGGTTATATACATTTTAGTATGTCTGAGTCTCACGGGAGTTTTCTATATATATATTTCAATTGTATAAAATTGTATCTAAAATGAGTAAAGCTCTCAATTTATTAATATTGCCTATGAATGATCATTATGGAAACAATCCGAATCACTTGTTGGATCCATAGTTATGGTTTCCTTAAAAGTTGGCGACAGTAAATACCTACTTCCCTACATTACAAAAACAATTGACGTTTGCGATCACTTGTTTGATCTTCAGGGTGCGCAGCGCCAGTCCCGGCGTCGCTGGAGTGGGAAACTCTGCAAGCCGACAGCCGACTCACCTGCGTGGGGAGCACAGTCTCCCGGCCTAGGGGTATCGACATTTTCCTACCGGCGCCGCCGGCCGCGCCCCGGCGCCCGCGCGCGCCGCACCATCCACCGACCAGGCGCTCCGGGCCCGCGCCCTCTCCGCCCGCCCGCCACAAACAAGAAAAACACTTTTCCCCAAAAATTTTTCACCACTCAAAAACTGTCAGCATCAAATCCACTCGTAATCCGTTCAATATAAATTTAGAAACTGGAAGCACTGTTGTGTATAAAAATCGAAAATTCCGTACGGTGTGTGTAAAAATACGCGACGCTGTCGTAAAGGCGCCCGCTCCGATAGGCGGTAGCGTACGACTGACGCGGCGAGCCGCGCGCAGCTCACCCCACGCACGTTACCCGGCCCGACACAGCCTCCGTGACGTTTGTTCTCACCCCGGTCACAGAGACACGTGCGGACTCGGCACGTAGTGCGGCTATCGAGCGCGCGTGTACTTGCGCACTGGTCCATAGTGTTCTCATTCATTACACAGGTCAGCTCACGGTGCACACCTGAGCAAATATTATGGAATCCGGCGACAATAGGCGCGTTGTGCGAGTAACAATTATCGGAGAACGAACTCATTACAGCATGTTGCGGAGAAATTCGTTAAACGTTCATTAGTTTCCTTGCACTTGCATTTTATCGCGAGATAGAGCTAAAATTAACCCAGATTTTCTAATAAACTTCATTAATTAAACTGAACATTTTCTTCGAATAATTTGTGAAATGTTTTCTTCAATTTTGTATTAAGAAGTTGTATGTTATATAGTTACCTTCAATGTTATAGAGATTGTAATATGTAAATCCAATACAGACAAAGAAAATAAACCAGATACCTATAGGATTTACTCGCAAAATCATTAACTATGCCTTATTTAAATACAATCGTGATAACCAATTTGGTATATTTTTTGTATTATTTCCAAGCAGTAAGTAATTAATATACTGTGAACATAATTATAATCTTTTGAAACTAACTATTAACGAGTGTTTAATTCGAGAGTGTTGCATAATATTGCGGGCCGTATTATTTTGTATGGATACAATTGTAATTGTTGCTATTGCTAAGCAAAAGTTATCTTAATAAAATTCTTATGTCCTATACCACCACATTATGAGATTTACACACTGTATACATCAAATTTTAAGGAGTTTTCGAACAGTCAGCGTCAAATATTTATTTGCAAACGGAGAAGCCATACATAACATTACGTAGGTAGTATACAGCAAGAATGTTTTACTATCTATATGATGCTGACTAAATAAAGCGTAACAATCCTACTATTATTGCATAGGTACTTATATAATTCCTATTTTTTTCCGTAGACGGAAAAAAGGTTTCCCGGACATTTGGGAGGCGTAACTACGCGGAGCCGGATCGAGGCAACGCGCAGAGCCCTTTCAACAATTTAATGAAATGTAAGGTGTACTAAGCGGATGTTGCCCCTGTCCGTATCATAGGACGCGCACAGAGACACCATTAAAACTCACACCCTCCGTTGTGTAAGGAACTATTGAGTTTTAATGGAATCTGGAATGTACTTAATTCCTAGTTTTATTATTATGGGTTTTAACATCCATTACATATATGATGGAAGTGAAACCCATAAAACTTTTATAGTATCGTTTATTATAAGGAAGCTAGATAGGTTAATTATTTTGAGTCGGTATCTAGACAGACGCGTTTAACAGGATCCGCATGCAAAAACGAGTTCGTTCACACAGATTTATCAGGTCATTATTTAATTACTCCCATTATACAACCAGACGTCGCGGAATTCTGGGGAGATACATTATGTGGTACAGTCACATATAGGGATTGTTGAGCCATTTCTACCGAATAAGCGATATATCCCGAAGTTGATTCGAGAAGTGAGATAAGTTAAGAACATATATATATATTTTTATGACAAAGGTGGCAAACGAGCAGACGGATTGCCTGATGGTAAGCAATTACCGTCGCCCATGGGCACCCGCAACACCAGGGGGTCACAAGCGCGTTGCCATCAGCCTTTAAGGGGAATTGGAGCTCCGGGAACCTTCCTCGCCATCAGGAACACAACACTACAAACCTGAAAGGTAGCAGGTACTAGGTAGCGCAGCGCCATCTATAGTTACTATGTCGAGCTATTTTGACAGCAAGACATCTCCTAAAAACTAGTATAGCACTGTGCACTGAGACGTACTGCTGTTACACATGATAGATGTCGCTAATGTAGGCGCCAGGATACGGGGAACGCGGTTTTGTATGAACATTGTATTCCATGTCTTGTATATTCCTTGCTCTTAACGTCAAATTAAAAGCGACTGCATACAAGTTCATAAATGTTGTCCCCTATTTTATCATGTGGGAAAAATTTTAAAGATACCATCTATGTTTACAATGTACAGTCAGCGTCATATAATTAGTTACAGTCATTATAGCCAAATATGTCGATACACATCCTTACTGATATATAATTAAAGATCTGTATCGATATATTTATTAGGCCATAAGTATTGACTGTAACTAACTATATGACTACGTAACTTCGTACGACGTAGCTTTATCACTATTTTTTTAAAGTATAACACGCAAATAGGTACTAACCCAGCGAACTTCGTTCAGCCTAAGTAACAGTATAATTTTTTATATTATTTTAGATACTTATTATCACTATCAGTTATGTTACATGTTATTTATTGCATTGTTGAATACTATAATAGGTACTCAGGTAGACAATATCGGCTATGGATGGGTCAATGACCTGTTGGATACAAGATCTAAAAAGATAGATATTTTAATAGTTTTTGTTATGCAAGGCTGCAAAGTGGTTATTTGGCGTTAGTGTTGAAATTGAAAGCAGAGCAAGCGAAGGAAGCTATGATTGAACCATGAGCGAAGCGAATGGTTCAAAGATAGATTCCTGAGCGTAGCGAGGCTTTCAAGACACGAGACGCCAAATAATTTTGCAGCCATGCGGAACACACATCTTTTCACCTCACTACAGCGAGGAAAATTCGAGCGGCAAGAAAAACAATAAAAGAAACATATCGCGCGATTTTTCAGGGAAATCATATCGGCATCGCTGCTAGAACCACACATTTTTATAGTTCAAACATTGAGTTCAAAGAGCTTAGCACAGGACAAATCCGACAAATTTGCGATTACGTGAATTGTGATAACTTAAAACTTTTTAAATTTTTCTTTGTTTTCGGTTGCGTTCAGATATTACAATATTAAGTACATGTCAATTTTTTTATCAAATAAACAATATAATTGTGTTTTATTTAATGGATTAATTGGCCAAAATATGTAAATTACATAAATACTATAACAGAAATACTATTAGTATTTACAATAAAACCAATTTGACATAAAATATTAGTATTTATAATAAAACCTATTTGACATAAAATAAAGTGTAGGTAAAAATAAAGAAGTTAAAAATCTGTAATCAAATCATGTTTCTGATTTATTATTATTAAAAATACAGTACAACATTTTGTTTTATACATAGCTCCACAAAACTGTTTTCACAGTTTGACTGTGGAGTCCGGAGTCTCTACTCATAAAAGATATGTAATGCGTTCTGCAAATTGGTGATGTACGTCTAGACTATTACAATATTAAAATAACTGATAATTTAACAATACGCGGGTTACATAATATTAAAATATTAAAATATACTATATTTATTTATTAAAAACAAGTTTACTAAAATTACACGAATTATTCAAGAAAAAAAGTAAAAATAATAATAAACTAAACTATTAAAATAGCCCACCCCGCGTCGTTCCAGGTACAAAGGTGCCCATTACACTCGCTGCGTTGCCACGTTGAACAGCAATGGACAACCTTTGTAAGAGGAAATAAGTTTGTTTGTTTCTGATTGGTTATTATCTATGGTTAATATGAACTCAGGCTCGCAACCGCGAACATCGAAGTTCGTATATTGCGAGCATCTTTCTCTTTTACTCCGATGAGAGTGACAGAGACGTTAGTCCGAAATTTACGAATATCGTTTTTCGCGGTAGCGGCGTCAGTCACGCGTTGAAGGAGTTTTATATTTAAAAAAAAGTTATTTGCACCACAGAGAATTACAACAATCGGCTTCGAAATTCAAATGACTTTTCCACGCTAGCGGATAAAATAAGCTTTTCCACGCAGATTTCGCGCTATAAACTAAGGTTTTCCGAGCGAGTGAGGTGAAAATAACTATTCTGTTCTAAAAGGAGACGAAGACAAGTAAGAAATCATCAAAATCGATCCATCCCTTCATGGGTTACAAATGGTATAAATAACTCGGTTTGTTTTATATATAATATGTATACATTACACTACACAGATTTGACGCAAGAGGTCAATTTTAGTGATTGATGGTTCCCCTAAGTGACTTCCATCGCAACCCCAGCCCTTTTTACTTTCGACTCTACCACTATTTTCAATTAAGGTTATTATGTTCGCCGAGCGACCTAATTACATGTTCCCGTTTTTAATAAGCAAATAATACAAGAAGGTACGTTTTAGGGTTCCAGAATCAAATAGGCATGGAATAAACACACATGGCGAAACTATAACGCCATGTCTGTCTGTCTGTCTGTCTGTCTCTGTCCCCGGCTATGCTCAGCGGACGTTAGTTGTAAAGAACTGTAAATTAATCGTGCGCAGACAAAGTAGTATAAATATAGGTATTTTTAAAAATTGAGTACCTGCCCTACATGTGACGGTTATTATTATACTACACGGACGGGTATTATTTTTTCAGTTTAACCATAAATTGTGAGATTTCGTTAGTTGCGTACCTATTCGAAAAAGAATAGGGGCTTGCCTTAAACATTTTTGATTAAGTGAATATTTCCGGAAAAAATCGCTATGAAAGTTAAAAAATTGTAGCTTTTAAACCGCAGGTCCAAAAAATTAGAAAAAATACGTGAAATTACAGATTAATAAAGGCATTCAAGGAAAACATTTTTGAATTTGATCGGTTGAACCGTTTTTGTCTTACGGGTCGATCATTACGGAACCCTATACTGAACTTGACCGGTCATGCCCTTGGCCGGCCTTTTATTTATTTAATTCTTACAGCACTGTAAAGCAAAGTAATTAATGAAATAAATAAATCTTCGCAATATCTGCAGGAAGAACACGACCATAAATGTCTGTATGATCCTAGTACTTGTAAACGTTGTCGGTATAGACGGTATACAGTTAAATAGCCATGTTAATGAATGAACGAGGGTGCAAGGAGTGCGTAGGCGCAAGGCTGCAGCATTCGGTAGCGCGCCCACTTTTCCTCTCGACTACATTCACTGTTCCAGATTACGTCACCTGACTCTAGTGGGCAGAAACACTATGTTCATTCATTAATAAATTTGGAAACTGCAGAATAGATATTTCGGCGCGAACCGGGATGTCACTAGTATTAAAGTCGTCTTTAAAGTTAGAAACAACAGGTTTTAAGCAACCCTACAGGAAAAATAAAGGTTTGAACTATCTAATCTAAAGAATACAGCAAAAAAATTACTCTGTTCGTCACATTTTGCCATAAGCCGAGCCGGTTCTAAATTTGCGGGTTGTGCAAAAGGCACAGGTACAAAGCAAGCAAAATACTGCCTGGTTATGAAAACGTGTAACCTCAGATGTGACGTGTAGCACTGAAATTAAATACCTACATTACATATATAAAGTGCATATAAAGACGAACAAAGAGAATTGATAAAACAAAACATGCGTACGTGTAAAAGTAAGCTATGTGTAACATGATATATGTTAGGTACATTACGTGTGGTTTGAAGCCCTTACCCAGAACATCGCGATGCATCGCCTCGTACAGACCAAACTAAGCTTGATCCCTTCTATTCTATAATATATACTCATATGGTTGTAGGTCCTCCCATGGTCCCCATCTCCTCCCGTGGGTGTCGTAAGAGACGGCAAACGAAAAAAAAACTCTCGGATAGGCAGAAGCGTCCGCCGTAACCGAATTACCAGTTACCGCCAACCCGCCTGCCAAACGTTGCGACTATTGAAACCTACCCCACAAGATGAAACAAGTCACATTTGGGGAAGGCCTATGTCCAGCAGTAGACGTCATACGACTTTTAGTAGTAAGAATAAATTTATTCTTATTCTTATTCTTATTCTTAAAGTCTGTAGTTATATGATGATAGTTGTAGGTACAGATCCTGAGGTCGTATTAGGCTGGTTTTTCTTTAGCCATGAGCTTGGTATGACAATCGGAACCGTACGTTGCCTTAAAGTGTTCCATCCATTCGTTTTCAATCAAAAAACTGTCGACGCTCATATATTTAGGTTACTTAAAAGTGCACATAATAAAATGTGAATTGTGATACTTACTGTTATGTTTCAGCAAAATTACGGTGGTATTAATAATAAATACCATAACCAAAAAGGAATCCGAAAGGGCCTGAATCAAGGCAAAACTAGTAATGAAGTCTGAAATAATTGTACTATTTGTTTGTCATGCAATGCAACCAAGATGGAGTCTGTCAAAGTGATCTCAGTGTACCAAAACTCTGCTAAAATGGGGTTTTGCCAGAACGAAGCGTAAATCAAGAATACCTTAAGATGCTGCGAGCGATGACTCGATGAGTAACACTTAGTCACGTTAACATCCTTGCCAAGGTTCCGTGTGCACTGGCGTTGCAATCGACTGCTTATTGTTCCTGAACTTTATGGCCCGTTCGGAAACATTGAGGTCAGAACTTTTAACTTTACTGACATTGAGTGGAAAAGTGTTTAAGTTTTTATATCCGGTTTATGGGATAATAAAGATCTTCTGTAAGACATTGGCCATATCCCAACCATACAGTTTCATATTTTAACCCTTAAATGCATGGTGCGCGATTAAAAACTAGGACTATATATAAATAATGAATAAATAAATATTTCGGGACATTCTTACACAAATCGATCTAGTCCTACTGTAAGCTCAGTAAGGCTTGTGTTGTAGGTACTAGACGACGATATATATAATAGATAGCTACATATAAATACTTAAATACATAGAAAACACCCATGACTCAGGAACAAATATCTGTGCTCATCACACAAATAAATGCCCTGACTGGGAATCGAACCCAGGACCATCAGTTTCATAGGCAGGGTCTCTACCCACTAGGCCAGACCGGTCGTCAAAAAAAGGACTATATATAACTAAAATAAAATGACATTAATAGTGATATCATAAGAAAGACTAATGAATTTTCCTATGTAGTACTAATTTGTTGCCATAATTGTATTTTTAAAAAGTTATAAAGGTTTATAAGAAAGATGGCGGCAAATTAGAAAAAGTTAGATTTTGTAGGTTGTCGTTGAGTGTGTTTGGCGGTTTTTATCTAAGTAATTAAATTATTTACTTTTATTTTTTATTTTATAAGTTTATAACTCATATCATACCGATTTTACGTTTATTGAATTTTTATTTTTGTTTTTACTACGGTGACCTTTTTCGTCGATAACCGGGTTTAGGTACCTAATAGGTACCTAAACCAATACTATAGATAGCCATATAGGTTACCTATCACCCTGGTTCTTTCACCCTGACTTCTTTCGACGCTCTACGACTTCATGACGAAAACAACTTAATGTTATATAGTAAGTCAGTGTTAATTTAGTGGAGGCAGTTACGACATTGACCCAAAAATTTTTTGTAGAGCTATGTGCTTCACCACATATATTCTTTGAGTAATTCTAAGCATTTCTAGCCCGGGAGGCAAACTGAAATGTGCGGCTAGTCGGGGAGGGGGGGGGTTCAAAGATGGCCGCCACCCGTTCTCCTTGAAAAAAATCTACTCTCATCCCGGTGGGTACTAGGGCAAGTTTGGTATCATTTTCGAATAAAACGAAGATGTAGAATTCATTTCTGATATTAGTTTTATATAGTTTCATAGTAAATTTACAAGAAATACATAAAAACGTAAAAATTTTAGTTGCAAATTTTTGCTTTGAGAGCTAAGAATTTCAAACGTCCCCCCCCCCCCCCTAGCCGCACATTTCAGTTTGCCTCCCGGGCTATAAATGCTTAGAATTACTCAAAGAATATATGTGGTGAAGCACATAGCTCTACAAAAAATTTATGGGTTATGTATGGGAGCGATGCGTAACTTCCTCCACTAATTACGTGTATTACAAGCATATTTCGAAAAATGTTTAATTCGTACCTATATATATTATGTATTTCAGATCTTTCATATGGGTCGTATATACGGCTAATTGATTTTGCGGGGAATGCATTCTACCATACCGACACTGCCTTAGGTACCTACGTACTAAGTATAGATATTGTAACAGGTTTTTGGCTGTGCATATATTATAAAATTAATCTAAAATCCAAGTTTGAACTTTTACAGCTTTTACACGGTAGTGCCATTTTTTATTTCTTCTACCACCAACAATGTCAACGAACCCAGAGAACAAAGTCGCTCTCGAAACGTCGAAGAAACCATTTCAGTATACGACGGATTTCATGTAATACTTACAATCTACATTTTTTGTTATTTATGCAACGCCACAAAAGTAGACAACGTTACCTCCGATATACAGCTGAAGCTACTGTATTTAACCTTAACTAAGGCTAAAAAGGCTGGCTTTGATAAAATTATCAAACCACAATAAGAACCGTATCTAAATTGAAATAAATATGAGATTGCATGCATGTCCTTCACACATGATAACGCCTTTCTCAATAGAAAGACTTTTTCATGCAGAATTAAAATTTGGAAACTTTTCTAATTAAATATATATGTATATTATTTTGTCCTATAGATATTAGGCACGAGAGGGTGTAATAGTTACTTTTATGACTAATTAACTATTCATAATATTTTTTACTTACCTACCTGTACATTCTCCATTCCACCATCATACAATGTCCAACGTCCATAAGTCGTCATGCTTACTCAATTTTCAGATTGAGCATAAAGGTAAGTACTAAAAGTTAGGCAGAACGATCACATCACCCCTGAGTAGGTAGAGGTACCTGTTAACACAACACACTCGATTCTTAAAAATAACTCGATAGTTAATCGATCACTGAACAAATCACGTTATTTTTTCAACTGAGTACTTTAAGTCATATTAGTTCATAGGCACAAGCAAAGCGCAGGCTACTCACTTTGACACTGCGCTGCGAGATATAAACTGGTCAGTTTTTGTCATCGATATCAAGCTTAACATCTCTCACTAACCAAAATACTTGTATCTCCAAGAGTCGTAACAACAATTTTTGATCGGAGATTATATTAAACTGGTTGTTATGAGGCGACGGTTATGTAAAAGTGAATAAGAATGCTGTTTAGTGCTTGATTAGCACAGTGCGCAAATCACTTGACCAACCGCTGCCCGACGCAGATTCAAATTCATTGTCCACTCAATTCATTGATCTCAATGACTGAATAAACGATATGGTCCTTGGAACCGTTTACTTTACACTGATTTGTCGATTGACGCATTTAGCTATAGCTTGGCTTCATGTACCTACCTATTTTAGGGGTTCTAAACACGAATCTGTGTCTTGATAACGAATGCAGTACAATAAATAAGTACTATACCTTAAAATACCTTAACAAGCAGCAGAGCACAGAAGCGACCAGCTATTGTTGATCGTTATTAGGTATACATATATATTAATATAACTATATTGTGCAACGTGGCAACGTAGGTACGATAGAAGCAATTTAGCAAATACAATCGCATGGTGAGCCGAAAATTGTTTCTGTATCGGTTCTAATGCACTAGTCGAATAAAAGTCATGGATGAGTGCTAAATTGGATTTTTGCTATATGTTAGAGTGAAATGTCATTGGAAATCATCGTTCCAGATCAGAAAATTTGGTTTCCATCGACTTGCCTATTTTACAGTCACCTGTTTTTTTTCTACGGCTCATGGTGAAAACATAAGCAGCCTAATCAGTTTAATCGGCTGCTCTGCGAAAATTTTTATCACACCGACACTGCATGATACTTCTGAAGGCCTATACCTGTATTCAAACTATCTCTGCTAGCAGACGACTGGGTTTATGGTTTTTTTAATCGCAGTTATGAAGCTTTACGACCAGCGACAAAATAACACGTTTGTAATGTAACCGCTTCGCTACTGAGTCGCCGTATGCGATTCATTTAAGAAACAAGTGACTGTGGGAGCTCACACATAGTTTCACGTAGCTATCAACTGACGCTGATCATGCTATTTAATAAGGCCACCTTGTGCCTACGCAGTGTTGAATTTCTACGAATGTATTTGCTTTAATACTAGCTACAGTCACCATCAGATATATCGGAGCTGTGGAGGTGGTCACAAATATCTGAACAACGCCTCTATTGTCAAGGCGATAAAGTGCATGTTCAGATATTTTATCGATAAAAAAATATATCGATGTTAATGACAACTTTTAAATTTTAAGAGACATCTATATAAATATTTTTTAGACATTATTAAATTTTTAAAAAATACTACGGATATGTACATGTTTATTTTAAAACAGTTTTCATAATACACAATCAATGTTTTTCCCATGTTCGTCGGTATTAATAATTGCCATCTAGATGAAAATATTCATTTTAAACTGCTCAATGTTGTATTACTATTTACTGATTTAAAACTCTAGTAATAGAAATTAGTGACATATCTAGTAGTAATATATATCGACATCTTTCATCGATATCAAATCCCTATAACTTGCCCCGTGTTATCCCAGGTTTAGATATAAGTGACCACCTCCACAGCTCCAATATATCTGATAGCGACTGTACGTGCCTACACAGTGCGTCTGAAGTGCGTTTTAGTAAAATAACAAAATTTATTAAAGTTGTAATTATAAGTTCGTTATAATTGTAGGCATGACAATATTGATAATTGTTTAGGCGCACCATGGTATCTATGCGAAGGAGTCTTCACCCTGATATATGTATATTCTTGCTATCCGGAATATTTCGCATAAGCGACTAATTTAACGTGAGTAAAGCCGTATTTTTAATAAATTACCAAACTACAGGATATACTTAATTCCAAACTTCAACAGTGTAGACTGAGTTTTGTCAGCCAGTCTCTAGATAGCGGCGATTATTTTATATATTTAGATACCATATGCCGATCTATAAAAGAGCTGTGAGATGAGACTTGAAGATGGTGTACCGAATGCTGGGTTATTAAATAAACGCATGAAAAAAATGGAGTTTTAAATAATATTAATTGAAAAGGACATGTCATGAGACGCGACGAAGACACCATGTCGTCAAGAGAACCTTCGCTCTACCAGACAATAAGAGAAGTAGAGGCCGCCCGCATGTCATGTGATCCACAATATCAAAGGACTTGAAATAGGCCCAGTTGAACGCGGCAAGGAAGAGGCACGAAAAGAAGAAAGATATAATCAACTATAATTTTTGACGACCGGTCTGGTCTAGTGGGTAGTAACGACGGGTAACGACGAGCTCGTCGTTTTTCTTAAGTATATGTTATCGATTTCAACTTTTAATTTATATAGTAGTATTACTACTTAAAAATCAAAGCAAATCAAAAATATTTCATAAAAAATAATTTGATTTGTTCTTAGTTCCGTCTTATTAGACTCTTGGCTTAAAAATGGTCTATCTAACCCGATTTTGTTTTATTTATGTATAAGTATAATAAAGGTAGATAGCTAAAGAACTATTCAGTCGGAATTGCAACTTGAAAGAGTAGTATGTGGCCCTCATCAGGGTTAATCTGACCTCTTAAATTAGCTTTTACTGTACAGTCAACCAATTTGATTTATAGGCCACTTCGTACCTTGTCACAGTGAAAATCTATATGAAAGACGCAAAAGATCTCTTATTAATTATTAACGTCACTGTGACAAGGTTCGAAGTGGCCTAGAAGTCAAATTGGTTGACTATACATTCTAAGCGATTATTCTCATAATATAAAACTAAGTCATACAACGTGCAAATGGTACTCAAGTTTGTGTTCTGTGGTAAAATTTCCGCACTTACAATATCCTCTAGCCGCCCGGACACCTATAAAAAGGTCTCCCATGGAATGCCATTTTGAATTTTAATTATGACAGACAATAGTTGCATTTAGCTTGGCAAGTTTTCAAGTCTGGGCGGTTAGAGGATATAACTGTACTCTAGCCATTAGCAGCTTCACTTAGCCATTCCAGTCATTAGCGAAAAAGTTGCCGTTGTTACAGTTTAGCATTTATGTATTTTTCCATAAGGTGTATTTTTCGATGTGAGTATGTTTCGTTCTAATTCGTTACAGTAAGAGCTGTTTTGTTTACCAATTTTAAGTAAAGTAACTAGTGTGAACTTGTAATATAACACTAACTTGCAGTACAATGATTGCTGAGTTGATTATAGTTGATTACCTATATATTTCTTTTATATTATAAATAAATAAATAATAATCAAAATTTCAGGACAATCTTACACAAATCGACCTAGTCCTACGGTAAGCTCAGTAAGGCTTGTGTTGTAGATACTAGACGACGATATATATAATAGATAGATACATATAAATACTTAAATACATAGAAAACACCCATGACCCAGGAACAAATATCTGTGCTCATCACACAAATAAATGCCCTGACTGGGGATCGAACTCAGGACCATCGGCTTCATAGGCAGGGTCACTACCCACTAGACCAGACCGGTCGTCAAAAATTATAGTTGATTATATCTTTCTTCTTTTCGTGCCTCTTCCTTGCCGCGTTCAACTGAGCCTGTTTCAAGTCCTTTGATAGTGTGGATCACATGACATGCGGGCGGCCTAACTACTACTTCTCTTATTGTCTGGTAGAGCGAAGGTTCTCATGACGACATGGTGTCTTCGTCGCGTCTCATGACATGTCATTTTCAATTAATATTATCTCATTGTAGTGGAGTTTTTTCATGCGCTTGTTTAATCGCCCAGCATTCGGCTCCGTACACCATCTTCAGGTCTCGCAGCTGTTATAGATCTTGTCCTTGGTCTTTATCGGCATACGGTGGTCACAAAATACACACTGGTGCGCTCTCCACCTCTGACAGTTATTGAGTATTATATCTAAATATATATAATAATGGCCGTTATCTAGAGACTGGCTGACAAAACTCAGTCTACACTGTTGAAGTTTGGAATTAAGTATCTCCTGTAGTTTGGCAATTTATTAAAAATACGGCTACACTCACGTTAAATTAGTCGCTTATGCGACATATTCAGGAGAGCAAGAATATATATCAGGGTGAAGACTCCTTCGCATAGAGACCATGGGGTGCGCCTAAACAATTGTCATGCCTACAATTATAATGAACTTATAATTACAACTTCTATAAATTTTGTTATTTTACTAAAACGTACTTCAGACGCACTATACATAAATAAAAAAAAATCGGGTTAGATAGACCATTTTTAAGCCAAGAGTCTAATAAGACGGAACTAAGAACAAATCAAATTATTTTTTATGAAATATTTTTAATTTGCTTTGATTTTTAAGTAGTAATACTACTATATAAATTAAAAGTTGAAATCGATAACATATACTTAAGAAAAACGACGAGCTCGTCGTTTTTCTTAAGTATATGTTATCTATTTCAACTTTTAACGGTTAGACGGATTTTGGTGAAATTTAGTATAAAAGGAGCGTAATATTTTTAGTGTTAACTACGAAATTAATAGCTGTTAGTGCCACTTATTCCCGTTGCCACCGTGCCACCATTTGCCGTCATTCGTATTACTGTACGAGTTCCTAAAATTGTATCTAATAAAGTGCAAAATGTATGTAGAAATTGTTTTAATGGAGGCATGTGCAACACAATCTTGTGTTGCTGAGGCATGAAGCTACTACTAGCATGGTACGGCAGCGCCATCTAACGGGTAACTCGTAAACTGAATGCTGGATAATAGGGTCATTACATGTAGAGTACAGTCAGCGTCATATAGTTAGAAACAGTCAGTATGGCCAAATATATCTATACACATCCTTACTGCTATATAAATAAGTATCTGTATCGATATATTTGGTCATACTGACTGCACCTAACGATATGGCGGTGACTGTGTCAGTAAAAGCAACCAAATATATCAATACACACCCTTACTGCTATGTAAATAAAGATGTCTAGATATGTTTAGCTCGTTTGGTTGCTACTATTTGATGCTGTCTCTACAGTCAGCTGTGTAAAACCCCTTTTGTCGGCCACTGCATTTTCGTATAACAAGCAGAAGTGAACCGTACTAGAACATCCTAAGGTTCATTTTAAGCTATAAGCGTTGACGCTAGGGCCGTCGATGGCTCTCAAAGGGAATTTTAAAACTAATTTAAATAGCGGATTGACTGGTACAATGAATCCTATATTAATGAACGTAGCTAATGAAAGACTGTATTACGACTAACATTTATTTGAGTAAGCGTTATATCTACCAGGTATCACCAGGTAATCAGGTAAAATGAAATGCAGATTTATCGGTTGCTTCGACGACTGAGGCGCATATCTCGTTCGATCTCGTACTGCCGGTGGTCCGCGCGTTGCAAAAAGTCTTGGCGGTCCAAGTAACTGTGAAAGCAATAAAACAAATAACTTTCCTTTCTTTGTATTCCTTTCTAGGTATATGCCAAGTAACATTTTGTTAGTGAAAATTATAAATTATGTTATGATACATTAAAGTATTAGACTTAATCGGCACATAACAATCTATACACATAAAAATGAAATGCGTTTGTTAGTTACCCATAAACTCGACAATCGCTGAACCAATTTAGGTAATTTTGGTATTGATATGTTTGTATTAGACCGCAGAAGGTTTAGGCAGTGTAAAAACACGGAAATATTGTGATGATAATTAGAAAACAGTGATTCTTTATTCCCATACAAATTGTTCCTACCTGTCAATCATTGACATTCCAATTTATAACCATAGACATAATAAGATAAAAAGAGAAGTTACGGATGTAACGAAGTTCAACGGGTCATCTAATAGCATATAAAAATAATTTAGGAAGGGGTAGCACATTGTTATCGATGAATTCTCAATGAAAATTGAGACTTCGATGCCGTTAAGTGCTTAATACGCTGGCGGTAAATGTGTGTACACGTCACCCATGATGACGTATACGACGAGGGATAAATAGAAAAAAATGACAAGTCTAAGCGGTACTCGTATAGCACAATTGGTAGTGCACTGGGTTCGGGTCCCGGTGCGAGTCATTTTTTTCTTTTTTCTTTCTATTTAAATATCGAATAGCATATACTTTCTTGGTTTTCTTAATAAACGCATGTTGAATTAAATAAAATACCGTTAATAGTCACTATAACGCTTCTGAAAAATGGCATACATAATATTAAAGTTCTGGAACTAGACGTGTACAATTAGTAGAGCCACAAATCGTACCTAGATAATACTAAGGCATATTGTCTTGCATAAGAAAAACAATTTGTTGCCACCAATGAACGGTATCCATTTTCTTTTTCACACTTTTTGCAATGAGTACTTCATATAGTTATGTGTGTGATCCATTCCCTTAAACTCTGGTGGCACTACAAACTGAATTTAGATTCAATTAAAGCACCTTTTAAGTACCATGGCGGTTTCAAATAACTGGTAATACGCGTTGTCACGAATGGCGGTTGTTGGCTGTGGTTAGAATGGTTACATTTAGCGCCATCTATTGATAAACTGTGACTGATTATGATATGTGACATTATCTATGAAAAGGGACCTTATTGTCGATGGCGGTTACGTCGTTTCTCAAGATGACGAAATACAAACGCAACGTGATTCGACGTAAGTGCCATCGACAATAAGGTACCTTTTCCTAGATAATGCTACATATGCAGAGGCATACTAGCCACAGACGTGCCATCATCATCTTCCTCGCATTGTCCCCGCGTTTTGCCACAGCTCCTGAGAGCCTTATAGGGTCTGCTTGGCAACTAATCCCAGGACAATTCCTGGGATTAGTTGCCTAGGGCCTACGTCAATACATAGGCCCTATAGTTTTACGAAAGCGACAGCCATCTGATCTTCCAACCCAGAGGGCATACGAAGGCCTTATTCGGGTTAGCCCGGTTTTCTCACGATGTTTTCCGACACCGAAAAGAGACTTGGTGAGTACGAGATGAGAAAAATATATTTACCCGTTCTTCCCCTTATTGTGACTCTGTATCTCCTCATTGATGTCTTGATCTTGCTTGTAAGTCTCCCAATCCAGCTTCGATTTCTCAAGTGTGGACAGACTGTTCTTCTTGTTGAGTTGGCCGAGGACATCGGCCAGCCCGCCGGACCCTCGGCTCCGCTGCGGGACGAGTTTGCTTACTGAAACAATGTCGGAATTGTGAAAAGAATGAGTTAATAAATTCATAGGACCATATAAACCGCCCTAGTCGTAAAACCTGAGCTCTGAGTGTAAGTTTTTAACGTAATATTACTTTACCATCGCGTTAGTCTTTCCCATATAAATAACATTATCACTTACGCGTTCGAGACGTTTTTTTACGTCAAAAGAAACAACTAGAGCCTCAGCCCAATAATTTGTTGTGGAATGTCGAGTTGACGTACGTGTAGAGTATTGTTCATAAAGTTATGAAACATTTTTGCGTAGCGGGAAAACTTTTGAAACTTTTTCTCTCCTTACAGATACTGAGTAGAAATAACATCTATCAGCTACTAACGTCCACTCCTGGACATAAGCCTCACCCATATATCGTTACAGTCAGCAATCTTCAACACATTGCAGCCACTGACTCCCAGCGATCCATATGCATAGAAATCACATAAAAAAATCCACAAACAAAATAAAATAACACCAGTATGATTCTGAATTAGACAGGTATAAGACCTTTCTAATTTATTTATAGTAAATCAAGTATATATTCACCTGTAGCAGAGGCTTCAGCTGTTTTAATTTTCTCTTTAATTACATTGTTTTCAACAACAATAGTTTCCCCGGCAAACTGAAATATTCTCTGCTCTCTGGCTTTAATCTCATCTTGAATACTACTAGTTTTAGCTTGTGGTTTAGGTTGTTCTGTCACTTTATTGTTGGCTTCACATTTTTCTGGTTGTTTCACAGTTTCTTTAGCAGGAGTTTTAGATACAGAACCTGTACCTGCTAAGAATTTGGCCCATAGATCTTCCTCTCTTTTCTTCTCTTCTACTGGGTCCTGATTTGTGTCTTGTTCTTTTTCTTCCGGTTCGGGTGTAGGTTCTTTTACAGCATTTCTTGTCCGCCTTTTCTTTTTGCTTTTGCTTTCTTGCGCTGCTTTTCTTTTCTTTGTCTTGATATCTTGTTCCTTTTCATATTGCAGATCAGTTTCTTCATCAGCCGAGCCTTCTTCAGACACTTGTTCAGGTTCACCGGGTACGTATTCTTCGTCACTGTCACTTCCGGACGACATCTGAAAAAAAAGGAATAGCATCTAATAAACCTTTTAAAATTTTATTGATTACCTAACAGTTAGTAATTTCAAGAATTTTTCAGTATGATTTTAGAATCTAAAGTACTTTTTTCTCGTTGCGTTCAGAGCGTTATCACGTCGGACGTGTACACTGACATAAACTAAGTACGTATGTAAAGGCTTGTTCGGGCGAGTTCAAAAAGATCCTGCAGCTCTTTGAAGCAGCAGTGCTGGACCAAGAGTTGTAATAGGTGGCGATCACAATAGATCAGAAATGGTCGCAGTGATACACAGGCTGTATGAGCCGTGCATAGCCCCTAACAACAAGAAGAAGAAGAAGAAGAAGAAAGGCTTGTTATTCTTATTAATCTTATGAGAGCCACAGGCGACTTTAGCCGTCAATGCTTAGGTACACTTTAAAATTAAACCCTTAAATTCCAGTATCGTTAAATTCTGCGTGTTATACCTTCATAAAACCAGTGGATATCAATAGTTTGAGCCCTTGAGCCGGTATCGCGTTAAATTTAGATTTGAGCAAACAGTTCTAATACATTTGGAAAGTAAATGATCATGGATAATCTCGTCAAAAATTAGGCTCCATGGATAATCTTGACCTAATCCGTCGGTCTCTTAACACCATCAATGTCACTGCTCTTCTTGAGCCGACCGGCATTGTCAGAGATGAGGGCAAGAGGCCTGATGGAGTCTCTTTGGTTCCTTGGAGGTTGGGATTGATGCTGGTGTGGGATGCTACCTGCGTAGACACACTAGCGTAGCGACGTCCCACTTCCAACACTCTAAGGTAAAACGGCGAAACTTTGAAACGCAACAAGTACCAGAGCCTGGGCAGAGATAGTGTACCATTTTGTACAGTTTCGCGTAAAAACGCTAGGTCTATGGGGTAGTTTTTCAGAAATAGCGAAACGTTTGGTTGATGCAACTGGTGACTGAAGAGCTGGTGGCTTCCTCGCCCAACGTATCAGCAATACGAGGAAATTCAATGCATCAAGGGCCTTTTTTTTAAAATTCAATGTAGAATAGTTAAATAGTAATATTGTAATTTTATTATTTTTGTATATTATTAGAAAATAAAGATTATTCTATGATTGCTATAAACTGATTTTAGCATGACCAACTTATGGAGATAAATAAATAAAACCATGTTTTATTAAAATAATTTATTTGATAAAAATGACAATTTAAGCTGGTTTCTTTTTATCCCTATTCCTATTCTTAACATTAGAGACTTCATAAAAGTTGCTTCCTGTCTTAGTGCGGCGTTGCGCTCTGTCTAGGGCGCGTCGTTCCTTTGCAGTTAATTTCTTCTTCTTTGCAGTGACATTGTTTTGTGCTCCCTTGCGTTTTTTGCCTGCTTTCCCTACTTCTTCTACTGTGAAAGCACCACTTGCTGCTTCTAGCTTCTTACGCCTCATCTCTTTGACTGTTTCTGGGTCATTAGTTAGATAATCTTCAACATCGCTACATTCCTTCTCATCATTACTGTAAAAGTCACTAATGTCAGAGGAATCTCCATCATCATCATTTTGGTCTTGACCATCTTGCGATTCTTCATTGTCACTTTTAGCATCAATATCTTGAAGTTCTTCAGGAATGTCTATAGCTTCAAGTGGTTTTACATCTTCATCATTGTCAAACTTGAGACCCACTCGAATTTTGGCAAAGTCTTGTGCTATAATCAAATTATTTACAGAAATTACAGTGTTTTCTTTATCTTCCTTTTCAGTGTCTTGTGACTCAGAAACTGCTTCTGTAGTATTTTCCTCAGGTTTTTTTTCTGCAACGGTAGGGCTTACTTTGGGCGTCTCACTGCCAGGCTGCTTTGAAAGAGGAACTTCAAATCCTTCAGGAGCAACATAGAATGGTAACTTGCCTCTTTGCCAGTCATTAAGTACCATCCTTGCAACTTGGTTGACATCAGGCTCTCCTTTCTTCAACAACTTGCCTGTCCTTGCAGCCATTTTTTCTAAAAATTCTGTTGCAGTATCCCAACCATCAACCTTGTATGTTTTGATCAAGTATTCTTTTCTTACCCTTTTTAGTACTTCTTCAATATAATCTTCAGGGTTTTGTACCAGTTCGACTCGAACTACACCTTTCAATACCTTTTCTGTGTCTGTTTCAGCTGATGGATAAACAACACCAGGACAATCAATCAGGAATATTCTCCTCATCAGTGTAATGTACTGCCACACTTTGGTTTCACCTGCTATTGGTGCAACTTTGCATACTTTTTTAGATCTTAAAGTGTTAATTACAGATGATTTTCCAACATTTGGATAACCAATTAGTCCAACACTGATCTGTTTCTTATCAATGTGCAATTTGGCAAACTGTCGCAATAAATTGATAAGTGAACCTTTTCCAAAGGGATGTGTTAATGATGAATGAAAAGCTATAGTTGGATATTCTGCACTGAGGATAGCTACCCATCTCTGTGTTACCCAATTAGGTACTAAATCTACTTTATTCAGAATGAATATCAAATGTTTGTGAGCCTTTTCTTTTTTCAGGAAGTTCTCAACAAAGGGGCTCCTAGTTCCCATTGGATCGCGGGCATCTAGTACTTGCAACAGTACATCTGATGAATCAATTACTTTATAGAGCTCATTCCAAATTCTCTTGCTCATTCCAGCCCCAAACACCCAGTCCCTCTGTCCTTCTTTAACACCTGTGTCTTCTCTCACTCTGTCTATGTCTTTACTCTCATCATATTTCTCAGCATTTTCTTCAACAGCCTTTGACAGAGAATCAAGGTCACCAAACTTCAGATTTACGCGTTTTCTTTGTTTCTTAGGGCCAAATGTTTTATCAAAGCCTTCAGTATCTAATAGATGTACTCTAGCTTGTTTGGCTTTTTCATTGAGTAATGTAATTGGTAAGTTAGTAGGCTTCATTACAACTTGGTAAGGATTTTTGACTGCAGCTCCAAATTCCTCTTGAAACTTTTGTAGTGCGTTCTGAGTGATAACCCTAGAGTTGCCAAACCACTTTTGGTTGGGTTCTACGCGAGCCCGAGTGCCCGACGGTAACCAGCCTTGAAATGGCGCTGGAGTCAAGATTTTTCCAGTTTTGTCTCTTTTAGCTTTAAAATTACGGTACATCTGCAACCTTTTGATGGTACCCTTGGTCCTGGGATTACCGACACCCTTCAGGCCTTCCGTAGGTCGATCGGGGTTCATGGAGTGCCCCGACTTATTGAACCCCTGCTTCCGGGGAGCCCCGGGTGCAGACCGCACTTTACCCATTTTTGTAGTTGCACGGAACACTTAAAACTTTAATCTTTACTTTTCACTCAGATATCACGAGGCAAGCAAATAGGTTATGAGGAGGCAGGAACACCACAATATTTCCTGTGATAGAAAACTGTCATACTGTCAGGCTGAAGCTCGCGAACTTCACGTCATTCGAAACTAGTCTGTATTTTTACGGAAATACAAAAACTATTTTAAAAATTTAAAGCTTACCTTGGCTTAAGATACAACGATGATTTAGCTTCCAAACTGATTATATTTTATATTCTGAGGTAGGAGTAGTTTATATAATATAATATGATTTACTTTCCGAGCACAGAAACCTTTTCTTCAATTGTGCGCTAACTTCACTTCATTCAATAATGCCTGTGTTGCCCAACTAAAATATTATTTATAAACAATATGTGAACAATGTACTCTTGTGAACAACTTATGAGGCTTGATTAATATAAGTTCTTGTATTTTTAAATGAATTATGATATCTTAATTAATATTTAATTCCACAGAAAAGTTATTAATTAATACACTAATAAAAACCATAATACATGCAATTAAAACCATAATCATTTAGTTTTTAACTAAAGTTTTATTTTTAGATTTAATTAATTAGTTTAATTTTAGTAATATTATTTGTCTTGTTATTATAAGTTATGTTATAATTGTATTTAATAAATATCAAAAATGTTTTTATTTATTTCATTTCATACAGAAAGTTTTTATAGTAGATATTAACCACATATTAACCGAATCATAAGGTCATAACTAACCAATACATGTCCTATTTTAGGATTCATTATTTTCCCGCTACCTATTTAGTTATCGTCAATAGCGCGCAATCGATTACTAAAAGTCAATAACGGTAATCGAATCCTCTTGCCACCTATTTAAGTTCTATTCAATACTTCGAAGTACAACACTAAGTAGAATTGACGTTAAGACATTATTGACATTTGTAATTGTAACAATACAAAATGTCATGTCAGTGCAATGATAATAAATTGTGCGATAAATTAATTATTCGATAAAAGATTTACTTCAAGCAAACAAATGGTATTTTAAATAAATATGTGTGAAGTATATTAATTTAGAATGTGATCAATGCACTATTCTTTGGAATATCGACGGTTTGTGCTGTGTCGGAGAAGAAAATTTATTTGGACAAATATTTCATGACCATCAAAACTGCCCCGATGCCTCTAAGCATCAATATCTTGAAGACAACATGTATGACATGTTGTCAGAGTTTCAAGTATCAGAATTCGATTCCATCGGAGATATATTTCGACTGAAGTCTGTTGATCCATTAGATACGTTTGGTGAGATGTGGTACCCAGTGTTTTTGTGGTCATTGTGTTCGTCAGTGTTTGTACATACTTGCGCGGCTCTCGTGTCGTTCGGTACTTTAAGAAAACACAAGTATGGGAAGTTCTTTCCGGTCCTGTTAATAGTGATGGGTGTCGTGAGCCCAGTGACCTCGGGCGTAGCGAGCAGCGCCGCTGTCGCCTTTATTTATCGCGCAGCAAATCTCACAATGCCACCCATACATGCAATGATATGGGGCATTGGACAAACATTGTTAGGGGCGGGCATTGGTTTCACAAGGATTTTGGCAACATTGTAATAAGTGGTATAATGTTTGTAGTTAATTGTGATGCATCAACTCTCTATATAATTTGGATGTAATTGAAAGTCAATTATCTTAGCATTATTGTAATGAATATGGCATTGGGTGGTGTAGATATTTTAGTATAGAAGAATTATTACTGGTCCTGGTAATGGTAAATACTCACTAATCATAGTGGTGAGAATGCTGTAAATAATTATTTTGTGTATAAAATAAAGAATTGTAATTTATATTGTATGGATTGGCAATGAAATGATGTTTTTTTTCGTTTAGCATGGAGTATAACAAAGAATCATGAATTATGTAAAAATATGATAATAGTTATTCATTTACATTTCTAGATGTATTATCATAAATGCCTACAAATATTCTTTGTGATGTATATGCAAAGGAACAAATAGTTACTGACAATTTGCAGCATTACAATCAATAAGATTATTTTATGAAGATCCAGTAAAGTGTGAAGGACTGTGTTCAAACCATTTCAAAGTATGGCCGCTATCATAACTTATTTCCATATTCATTTTTGTTTAAGTTTGTAAAATTTTAATCTTTACTGTAACCTTTGTTTGAACTATATTAGATAGGGTTTGCGCCTGGTGCCAACCAATGTTTTAAATTAGAATTCCCCATAAATTGGAAATTAATCCCAGTTCTAATTAATCTTAGTCCCCACTTGGGGTGCTAACCAATGGGTTTTTTTAACCAATGTCCCTTAAGTACCTGTAGGTACAGTTATGTTACCTAATAGAATATATTTCTTTTTTTTTTAATATTACTGTGATTAAATTGATTGCTCATTGTTTTCTCTATTAAAAAGACCCACCGATAGTCACTAATCATGCTAACATGTGACTGATTATAATTTTAATACCATTGAATAGTTGCAATATTCAGAAAGTTATAAATTATTGTGATAATGGAAAATAAACAATGTACGAAATTGATTTAGGATGACATAAAACAATTACTCATATTTCCATGGTAGTATAAATATGTCAATTTTCTTTTTGATGCACAAACTCTTACCTAAACCAATAAATGTACTGGTACTTACCTATGTAAACAAAAACTTAAAATATGAATATAAACATATTCCACTAAGTAATATAAGTTACTATTTAATGCTAAAGGTAGCTTAGGTGCTAGACAAAATGAGTAATTTGCAAACAAAATATATATTTGTATATAGGGAGTGCAATATTTTTTTTATTGGTTTTTATAATGGATTTTAATAGTATTTTATACTTTGCATCTTCAATAGATATTTAACTGAGTATGTATGTCAACATATCTCTTTCATTTTTGTTACAAGGATCTGGCAGTTGCCAAATATTGTATAGGTATTTGTTTTTTTTTTTTCAAGCAATTTCACTGTGCCTTATGATAATGGAGGGTGAAATGGAGCAATCTGTGAGCATTTGAATTGAACTCCTAGCCTTTTCAGTAGTTGTAGGATATTAATAGGAGTATCTGCCTGAGTTAAACATAAAACCAGTTCTTTTTCTGATCCACTTGGTAAAAGATAGTTTTCACTATAAGAATGTTAAGGCTAAAATATTCATAGGTAAGGTAAAACATGAAATGGCCTAGAATTGTATAAAGAGATGGTACCTACTTGAATTGGCTATTAAGTCCTCTTCAACTTGAAAAGCAGAATAATAATTCTTCCCTGTAATACCTGAAACTCTTTCACAATAAGAAATGCATGTACATAATGTGTTTTACTTGTGTTAAAATCTTATTAGAACAAAAGAGCTAGTGTCCTTGTTTAATTACCCAGCAATGTATTATATAGAGGTTTTGGTTTAGGTAAAATAACTTTTTCATATTTATCCATTGGTAATAAATAAAATTTATTTAATACAATACAGTTTTCTTTAGGAATGTAACCTAATTCATATTTGTAATATTACTAACACATTCAACAATAACTAACAATTCATATGTGACAACAAACAGGTAAAATGGTAGTAATTGATTTTATAAAGTACTTCCATGTGAGTACTTTGAAAATCTTTTATGCACCTCATGGAAACGTGAGCTATCTTCATCCTCCTCATGGCTCACCTCATGTATTGTTTCTTCCAACATAAGAGGTAACTCCAACTCTCGTGTCAATGTAGACTGAAAAAAATAAAAAAAGTGTAAATTATTTTCATATGTGAAGTAATCAGATTTCTAGTTAATTACAACAAGCTTACTTCATTAATTTCAGTTTCTACACGACTTAGTCTGTTAATTCTGTCTTGTAAAGATCTTGTTTCAGCAGTAGCATCTTGCAAAGCTAATTTCAACTCCACAACTTCCCTCCTTGCATTTGAAAGTAGCTTTTCACTTGTTTCTAAATTGTCTTTCGCATCGTTTTTCTCTCCCTCTAACCTTGCCTTTGCTTTTGAAAGGGTCTTAATTTTATTTTCGTAAAGTTGCAGTTCTGAATCTGTATCACTCACACCATGTGTCACTACACCAGACTCTTTTTGAAGGGTACTACACATCTGTTTCAGATAGGAGACATTCTGTTCAAGAAGGGTTTTTTCCTCAGCAATTAACTTGACCTCATTTTCTAATGCAGTTATTCTGCAGGTCATTGTAGCAATTCTTGCTGACTGGGCATCAATAGTGTTATCCTTATCTACAAGTCTTTCTTCTAGATCCTGTATTTTACTAATATATGTTTGTAACTGTAGAGATTTCGAAGCAGCTTCACTTTCCAAAGAATGATTAGTATTTTCCAATATATTTGCTTCAACTGATAAACTTGCAAAGTGCTCCAGCATGTCTGATCTCTCAGCTTCTTTCTGTGAGAGCATTTCTTCAATTCGCCTAATTTCTGCTACATAATGTTGTAATTGTTGTTTAAGGCCATCCACTTCTCTTCTAGATTTTTCATATTCTACTTTATTTAATTTTAAACATCCATTTGCCTCAGCCAAATTATTTTGCAAATGTTTATTTTCCATGATGGCATTATCATATTGTTGATTTAGACGCAAAATTTCCCCATTTAAGAATTGTATTTGAGATTCAAAGTCTACCAATTTGTGTTCTGATATTCTATTGAAGTTTAATTTCCTTCTGAACTCAGTAACTTCATTCTCTAGTTTATTTATCTCATGGCTCTGAGACTTAATTTTTTGTTCAAGAACACTTATAGCTTCAGTCTTGTGGTCCAATTCTAACACCAATTTATCTCTATCTTGGTCAACTTTTTTAAAATTTTCCATTAACTTTGATTTATCATGGTTTAACAAAGTTATTTCGGATTGCAAATCGTTACATTTTTTTTGTAATGATTCAATTGTGTCTTTTGAAAGGGTTAATTTCTTTTGAGTACAAAGTAATTCACTTTGTACTTCATTGCTGCTTCTTTCAGTTTCCATCTGAATATTTTTAATTTGACTAGCTAATGTCTTTTCCTTTATTACATCAGATTGCATTCTTTTTATTTGCTCTCTTAAGAAGTTGCATTCCTCCTTAAGGTGATCAGCAGATGCTTTACCTGTCCGGTGTGTCATTTTATAAGAACTATTCTCTTCCTGCAGCTGTTCAATTTCTCTATGCTTAATGGCCAAATCTCTTTTCAACTTTTCTACTAGATCTGTAGATTCTTTGTATAAAGTTATATATTGCTCCTTATCTTTTCTTAAGGTTTGGGTGCTTTCCCTTAACCTATCAATTTCATCTTGAAGCTTTAATATATCATGTTTGGTATATTCACCTCCTGCATTATATTGTGCTAATTTTAAAGTTTTATATTGACTTAATTGATGGCTTAATGAAATGTTTTCTTTTGTAAGTTCACCATTTTCTGCATTTAGTTGAGTGATTACATCCTTATAGTTCTGTTTGTATCCTTCATCTTGCATTGCAGACTTGGCTTTAAGCTCTTCATTTTCTTTTTTTAACATTAGTATATTTTGTTGGCTCTCACATAATTGATTATGAAGATTTCTAATGCAAGTGCTATCTGGAGGGATACTAGTTTTTGGGCTATGATCTTTATCTTTACACTTTGATAAATGTCTGTTAAACATAGTTGTTGTTTCAGTTAATTGTTCTTGCAATTTAGCCATGCATTTTTCATATCTTATTCTTTCTTCCTCTAGAAGTTTCTGTAATTCATCTTTAGTTGGACATTTAGTTTTTACACTTGCTCCCCTGTCAGAATTAGTGTTATTGATACAAGCTAAAGATACAATTTTATCTTGTAAAGTTTTATTTAGTTCAGTTAGGTCTGTAACCTTCTGTTGTAAATTCTCCTTCTCCCTCAAAGCAATATTTAGCTCTTGTTTAAGTCTATCAATATTAGATACATGTGCAATTTCATTTATGAGTTCTGAATTTTTCTTAACCAGATTTTCTGCTTTACCTTGTAGTTGACTTATTTCATTTGCCATATAAGCTAGTCTTTTATTACAGTCATCTTCAACAGTTAAAGCTAAAGTGTCCATTTTTTTCAGTTCATCATGCAAAGCTCTATTCTTATCAGCAAGATCAAGTGCCCGTTTCATAGCCTCATGTTGTTTTTCTAAACTATCTGTTACTTGTTTTTTCAGTGCATCATTTGCAGCACCTAAGTCTTGTAGCTGCCTCAGTAAATCTTGAACTTTTTTATCAGTATGTGAGCTGCAAACATTTCTGTTGAGTGCTTTAAGAGGCCTTCCACCTTCTAGAAGAATATTCAACCTAATAATTTCATTGTCCCTGTGTTCAATTTGACTTTTTAAAACATCTATGTCATCAAAGTAGGCTTTATTTTGTTCCTCCAGATATTGTATCTTTTTTGTCAACTCTGTGGTTTCAATATCAGAAGCTGTTGCCTTATCATGACAGAGGCACAGTCTACCAACATTGTCATCTCCACAGTCTTTTCTTCTGCTTTTATTACGGCTGCTCTGAGTGCCAGCACACAACCCTCTGAGGCTTAGGTCCCTAATATCATGTTGTAACTTACTTATCAGAGATTCCTTCTTTGAAAGCTCATCTGTCACGGTTTTAATTTTTCTTTTACTCTCTTTAGTTAATCTTAGGTAGTCTTCTCTTAACTTGATGTTTTCTTGATGAAGTTGATTATTTTCTTTAATCAGCTTGGCATTGTCACATTTATATGGTTCTGCTTCGAGCATCAAAGAATCCCTTTGCGTTAGAGCTTCCTTGGAAAGGTCCATGTAATGTTGTAAACTTCTTGTAGTCTGAAGCAAATCTGCGAGCACACATTCTACCAGTGGAACTGCGTCCAGGGGCAAAGTGTTGTTATATCCTAGATCTTCCAGTTTCCGTTTTAATTTAAAATAGTCTTCAGCCATTTTGCAATTTTGAAAATAATATACACTTTATATTACACGCAGTCACATAACACAGACAATAGAACAAAGATTTAGCTTGTAAAAATTAATTAATGCAATCATAACGGTTTATATAAAGCAAGCAACTTTTTGTTTGTATTCGAATGCGATGGTGACAGCAGTGGATGACAGTTGACAGTATAAAACCATAGACAATATCGAAAGATAGAAGATAATCGAACATAGACAAGTACCATACCCTGCAACAGCACGTACCATACCCTGCTGGCGCTTTTTTTGGAAATGAGGCGCCAGCAAGTTTTTTTCATTTGACATTAGTCACTTGTGCGCAATGTATCTAATCTGCATTTCATTCATTTGAGCTGTCACTTTTGAGGTTTTGAGGAAAATGTCTTGTGTTGTTCTTATTCTTATTTATTTTTCCAAAGTTCAACAATATTAGAATTTATTAACATTACAGTACGAAGTGAGATGAATCATCGGAATATATCAGTCAGTTTTGTAAATTTTACGTTAGGTAGTGTATATTAAGTGAAATAATCATGAATCCATATAAGGATCTTGAAGATAGTTCTTTCACCGCTGCTCCCCACTTGACCTACGAAGATATTGCCACAAAATTATTAAAAGATCACTATTTTCTAACGGCTCTCGAACTGCATACCGAGCTTGTTGAAAGTGGTAAGGAATTACCACAGTTAAGGGAATTTTTTTCTAACCCAGGAAACTTCGAACAACATGTTTCTAGGGCCTCAGAGTTTGTTTCTATGCGTAAGTAAATATGCCTAATTATCCAACTTAGTAATTCTAGATGAAGCTTATAAATTAGTAAGTAACTGTTAAAATACAAGTATAACTATAAGAACACGAACATGTGTGTTATCAGATCGTTCGCCTAGTCAAGCTACATTAGATTCGCTCGACACTGCGCGGTACTCCGAGGACGGCGGTGGTGACCGTGGCGGCAGCGGCGGTGATGTCGCTGTTTTAGAATTTGAATTGAGGAAAGCAAAGGAAACTATTCATGCTTTAAGAGCTAATCTTACTCAATTTGCTGGTAAGTTAGACAGCTGAACCATTAAAAAATATTTAGATTGATGATGTGTAATCTAAGGAATTGTATAATATCAGAATAAATTTATAGCCATTATGCAAAGTGATACTGGCATAAATACCAAATTCATGCAACAGAAATACCAGCAGAGATAAACTCTTTGCTGACTCTTTTCTCTGTACTTATAATTCAAAACACAAATACACTTCAGTCAACAGTGACCAGGCTACATTTTACAAAATGCTGATATCACTCTTAAGCACATAATATTTGCATTCATTTCATGAAAGAAAAAGGAAAGACTAATAATGAGTTCATTTTCAGATGGTGAATCAGCACTAGACAAAAACTCTAAGGATCCATTCAACAAGCGTTTGTTGAAACCTCACGAGCGCAGAGCCCTCAACTTCCTCATCAATGAATACCTGCTGCTTCAGGACTACAAACTCACATCTATCACATTTTCTGATGAAAATCCTGACCAGGTAAAGTAACAGATACTTTAAAGATTTTAAGTAATAAATTTTACTGACAGAAAAGTTATTGAAAAAAAACACGCAGCATTTTATAGTCGTGGTTAACAATAATAACTGTATTCTCAGAAACATTAGCTAAAAAATGGGGAAAATGGGGTGGTAAATAACCTTCATACTATATATTTTATCCAGATTAGCATATAAGACAAATAAATCAATTTCAAGGTATATCACAACATGAAGCATCCTGCAAAATCTACTTTATCCCACAAACAACTGTATTTTTTCCAGAGATACTTGATCTATTAACACATTTAGTATTCTAATATATTTGAAAGAGATGTTTATTTACCATATTGTATTGCAGAGCAGATGTTGTTTTGATAATAATATCATATTCATATATTGTGTATTTACTATTGTGATTGAATATCTAAGTTAAATAAACTAAACCTTATGTTTACTTTATACTGAACTGAACCAATCAGTTCAGTATAAATTGGAATAAGAGTCTAGAATATTATGTGAGTTCACATTTATTAAATTCAACTGTAAAGGGCTCATTCAAAAATCATGTGATCGTTTTTGGGGGGGAGGAAATATCACGATTGATCACGATGGGGGAGGGGGGAGTCCAAGACCACATCACGTGTACGTTAGTTTAGTTTTAGTTGTACTGAAAAGGTGTGATGTAACATAATTTCGTGGACTTAACAGTGAAAAGTGTTGACTCAAAAATAGCTCGAAAACTACTTGTGATTTTGGATGATTAGCGTTAAGATCACCAAATGTCACCAAGGGGGACGGGGTGGTCAAAATAAGGCCAAAAACGATCACATGATTTTTGAAAGAGCCCAATTATCAGTGTTTTCAAACTTCAATTTGGATAGAACATAGCTTACTTATTGTGTTTTGGTAAAGATATATTTTAAATACACAATGAATATCTATTTCTTTTTTTAAATTTAGATTTAAGTGTTTATAAAGAAACTAGTGGACCACTTTTTAGCATAGTGTTTGAACATAAAATTGAAAAGCACTGAACCAATTTAATGTTTTATATATTGTTAATTTGTACCTTTACATTGCCTTTTTTTATAGCCTGCTAAGTACTCATAAATTATCTGAAAAAGTTCTCTCTGTAGACTGCATGTTATTTACCTCTACTTTCAATCTTCTTTAAAATGCTATGTTCAATGGTTTGTATTGATATGACATGTATTTTGGAAGTCCACTCCACATACTATTGAAATATCAATAGTGCCATGAAGATCAACAATACAAAGATTATTTTTTTCATTAACATGCGCCCAATAGCCTTGTTGTATTGTATTTGTTGACTCTGTGTATAAATTGTTCATGGTCATGAATATTTATTTGTTAAATACATTACTTACAAATATTATTTAAACAGAGGTGTGAATCACACTTATAGCTCAAACTGTAGCGCGGTGAGCCTAATACAGGTTCATATAAAACTATACATATCAATCCCGTCATTTTACGCCAATGGCGTGCCGGGAAACTAGATCAATTGTATGGACTTTTAGCCGATGTACGCTCGCCTCGCCGCCGGTCTCATGGATCGAGTCTGCCACCTAAGTAGTAGTTTTATATAGTATCGTCTAGGTAATGCTAATACGGTTTTGTAAAATGACGTAACTCCCATAATAATGGTATTGATGAAGTGTTGATAATCTAACTTTATATAACTTTAATAACAATGATTTGACTGTGAATATGAAAGCTTATTACAATGTCATATCGGCTATATTCTTATCACTCCTTTATTGCCGCTAAGTGCAGTCAAGACTCCCCTAGTGACTACGACGTCTACGAGTAGCCCACCTCTTTGAGGTACATCTTGAAATAAAATTCCAATAGGATACCTGCAATTTTTATATGTTTTCAGGATTTCGAGGACTGGGATGATGTAGGCCTAAATATGCCAAGACCGTCAGGTCTGGTGTCGCATTTCTGGGGGAACAGTGGTATAAGCGTCCCAAAGACAGATGCATGTACAGAAACGGACTGGCAATGCTCGGATATGGAATGTCAGACTGACGACGACAATGTGTGCGTGAGCTGCCAGACTTCGTTTCAGAATGATAGTGATTGGAGCCATGAGGTAAGATATGATTGATAAGTCTCCTAATAAAACGTTCATATTTTATAGGTATTATTTTTTATGTAGTCTTATGTCCATCCATAGACGTGTGCGCCGATTACAAAAATTCGCACCGTGGAGTATATTAACCCATTATAGACTGAGTTTTTTTGAGGTGACCAATTTTTGTAAATTTTTAATATGTTCTTTATTAATAGAGCTTATGTAACGAAATTTGAGTAATAACTTTTACTTTAATTATATAATTTATTATTATTTTAATTATAATATTGTAATATTATAAATTTACATATTATAATAAATCACGCGAAATTAAAAGTCGTAAATAACTGGTCCCATATGGTACCGCTAGTCTATAATGGGTTAAAAAAAATTACTCTTCGCTAGGCCTGTACTTTTACCAGATTTTCGATAACGAGTATCAAGTTTACTATCTGTGCATCTCGCTTGTACTATTTTAGTGCGAACAAGATGCACAGATAGTAAACTCGATACACGTTATCGAAAACCTCAAAGTCACAAGTCATGGTAAGGGTACTGGTGCTATACCGCGAACCGCGAGCGACGGCGATCAGACACCGGCGTAGCGGGACGAGGGCGTCGGCCGCCCGGTCAAAATGTTTCACATCACTGCAATGTATTCTATTTTTGCTACTTACATGCGTTATTAATGTTGTTGTTTTTATCCGCAATTTTTTATCGCGGCGCACATATCTAATCCATCCTGTGCTTATGTCCGAAACTAAGGGAGAGTCGCCATCAGATATATCGGAGCTGTGGAGGTGGTCACAAATATCTGAACTTGCACTTTATCCCCTTGACAATAGAGGCGTTGTTCACATATTTGTGACCACCTCCACAGCTCCGATATATTTGATGGCGACTGGACCTACCTTCTTATCGTACGTAGTAACTTAGTAAGTCATTATCTGTGTAGTAAGTACATGTTTTTTCTAGGTCCTTATACAAGCAGAAGAAATAGAACTACTGAAACAAAAAATCATACTACTGGAAACAGAAAAGTTAAACTTCCAAAAATTATATGACGCCGCCATAGTTAGTCTGAATTCATTAACCAGCCCAGCATCAGAGAGCAAGGGTCTAGAACTCCATATGCCTGAAGATAAGATGGCCCAGATACTTGACACTGCCGAGGGTAGGCCTCTGCCTTGCACAGCGACTGAGAATCATTACGGAAGTGGGCAGTCTACTCACAGTGCTACTCCGGACCAGTTTGAAATGATTGACAGTGAGAAGAATAGTGCAATGTACGTACTTTTATAAAAATATGCAGTTAGTTTATTAACACTATATTATGATTATGACTTGTTGCACATAAAATACCTAAACCAACTTAGTGTTTGAAAGCAATGTCGCACTCGAAGCATCAAAACCGAATTTCATCATCATCATCATCATCATTTCAGCCGTAAGTAGTCCACTGCTGGACATAAGCCTGCCACAAATTTGACAAGTATCATATTGGGGGGTAGTTGCCATAGTCGCCACGCTTGGCAGGCGGGTTGGCAACCTCAGTAGCTGTAGAGTTTCGACTGACGCTGCTGCCCGTCCGTCCGTTTTTTTCCCTAGTCGCCTCTTACGACAGCCGCGGGAGATGGGGAGAAAACCTAATTTATTTTGCCTAATTCCGTATTCACAGAGTAAGAAAAGAAGGTTCCAACACAAGCTCGTTCGAGCCGGCTCTACTCGGTGACGTCACCAGCCGGGGCTCCACAACGCGCGGGAGCGTCACGACACTCGACGACACACTCAGCATGAACGACGCCGCGGAATGGACTAGAGTGCACTATGAATACACCGATTGCAAGGAGATGTGGATTGACAGGTCAGTGCAAGGCATGTACGGCCGAGTGGACACGCGTGCATTATGAGATAATGAGTACACAGACTAATGAAATGTGGATCGACAGGTTAATGCCCACAACGCACGGGGGCGTCACAACACAGGCCCATGGATTTCTCCAACTACTCGCACTGTTGTTCTATGATCGTTGTGAATCGTATGAAATCGTTCATGATAATTCCAATCAACTTGTCACCGTCGTAATAGTTATCGATTATATTTAGGCCTATTGAAGGCTCAGTGAAAATCGATAATCACATGTCAGGCACAGTGTTTGTACCTATTTCAAAATCAAGATTAAAACCAATTGCAACTGTGATAAGCCAGATTTTCTGTAGCATATTACTCGTAAAAGTAACACTGATTATTAATACTGATATCTCAGCTTATCTTTATCTCGGTATAGATTAGGAAGAAAGTTTTTTATTCAAAAGAAACTCATGTAAGATATGCGATTACCCAAACCCCGTTTACAAGATTTAGCGAGTAAGTATATCTTAAATTTTTGCCACTCTAACAAACACTTATATCTGACTGATGAAAAGGAACAAACGATTAGATCGTTTGACTACACATAACAAATTAACTTCCACACCAAACGATTCACATCTTTGCTGACATTATATTAAGGTATATTTTCCATTTCAGCGGTCTACCGAGCACCCTAAAGCAGTCTATAATTAACTGGTGCAGCGAGACTCTGGGCCTCAACGAGCCTTTAACGAACGAGTTACTCGTCGAGTTAGTGAACAGTGAGAAGCCGGTCACGCTTTCGGAACTACTTACACTGGTCGCTGATACGCTTCCTAAGGTATCAACTTAAATTCAATTAGGTAGTAAGCAGAAATTAGTTTTTTTTTTCTTCACTATTTAGTATTAAATTATTTAAGTTTTTAAACGCCAAAGGCGAGAAATAAAGAAGCCATCGCCACGATGACCAGTACGACGCTTTACAGTATTACTTAAAAAAAAGAAAATAAAAATATTTAATACAATAATTTGATTTATTCCCAACTGCATGTGAAGTCAAGATACAAATGTTTATTGTTAACAGCTTGTAGCAAAACAATAAATTCTATTGTTGTAATATTATCGATAATACTGAATGATTTGATGGGTGACGAAATAACTAATAATAATAAATATGTATGATTGCAATTTATTTCGTATGACATTTGAATTCGTAATTATTCGTTTTTTTTTTGTTAAGCCTATAGAGTGTCCCACTGCTGGGCAAAGGCTTCCCCTCTAGATTTCCAATATTAGTAATACCAGTGATTATATAACTATAATTGATGTATTGTTTTTTTTGCGTTATATTGATTGTGGTTGTAGTTTTGGTTTTTTTAATTGTGTATTTTTAGTATTATTTGACTTTATTTTGACATTAAGGAATTTGAATTGAAGTGAATATGCCTAACCTCTAGCCGCCCAGAAACCTATAAAAGGGTCTCCCATTGAATGCCATTTTGAATTTTAATTATGACATATCATAGTCGCATTTGGCCTGGCAAGTTTTGATCTCTGGGCGGCTAGCTATAGTATGTGCTATTGTGTGGGTTGACTATACTCTGTTTAGGTTGTTAAAAAAAAGTAAACAATCTTGACGTGTCTTTTTATTGAAAAACGCTTTTTATAAATCAGTGACTATTACTTACGAAAGCAATATAATGTAAATGACCATATGTGATTCATAATTTGGAAACTTGTAGTTTTAAGTTTAATTTTATATTATTCTTGTATTTACATTTTTTTTTAATCGTGTATTTTATGATATGGGTGTATGCCTGAAATAAAGACAATTTATTATTTTATTATTATTATAATTGTCACATATTTGTCATGATTTATTTTTCAAAACTGATTTTCAATAAAAAGACATATCAAGTTTACCTTTTGTTAACTACCTAAACAGACAGATTATAGGCAGACTATAAAGGCTCGGGCACATAAGCGCGTTTTGTGAGCGTGGCGCTGGTGTGGCTAATGTAAAGAAATAAGGCACACATGCAGCGTCGCGCCCCGCTCACAAAACGCGGCTACGTGTCCAAGCCTCAATGCGGGCGTGCGCCAGGTGCTGCCGCACACGCTGGTGGCGCGGCGCGGCGAGGCGGCGGCGCTGCTGGCGGGCTGCGCCGCGCTGCTGCCGGCCGGCGCCCGGCGCGCGCGCACGCTGCAGGCGCTGCTCACGCTCGTCAAGAAACCCGAGCCGCCCGACACCCGCGCCATTTGCGAAGGTTAGTCGCTAACTAGGAATAATGACTGGAGAACGCATCCGCTAGCGCCAGTAAGGGACAAAGATATTCTGGCTTTTGTAGCCCAAAATATAACAATTCACTATAGTTTTGCTGTACATGACTTTCTTTATAACAAAAATATTAGTTAATTCTGTATTAATTACCGCAACTTTGGTTGAAAACCCAAAAAAACTCCAATTGTATTTATTTGTTCCCCTCCAACTTTGACAGTTCTGAAGGGTCCAGATTGGAGGGGAACAAAAATATGTGAAACTATGACAAGGATGGACGAAAATAGCACCGTCTCTGCCATACCTATGGAAAGTAACATAACTCCACCACCACTTTCGATCATGGTATTATTATTAGCACACTCCGTCTAGTAAAATGGTATGTCTATGATCGCTAATCATCATAGATTTACATAGATACAGACATACCGAACCGAACACTGTATTTTGGGACCAACACTTCCGTTGACATTAATTTCACATTGGATTTGTTTTAATTATTTTTCACTCTTATATCATAAGTATGGGCTTAAATCGATTATAAAAGTGCCTCATCATAAAAGGCTTGGGCACATAGGCGCGTTTTGTGAGCGTGGCGGGAGCGCAGCGTGACACCTGAATGCCGTCCGAATGTGTGCCTTATTATACATTAGCCGTGTGGCGAAATAAGGCACACATTCGGACGGCAGCGTCGCGCCCCGCTGCACCACGCTCACTAAACGCGCCTATGTGCCGAAGCCTTTACGTGATTTGTGGAATTGTTTTATTAAATATTCATGTTTTAATTCCAGCCACATGTCTCATTGTGAAATGGGGTGGTGCCGGCGAAGTGCTTTCCTCCATCGCCGAGCTACTCGCCTCACGCTCCACCGAACGACGGATTCTAGCCAGCCAAATATGCCTAGCAATAGCCCCATATATTCCTATAGAACTATGCACTTCGTTACTACTCAGCCTAGTCACATTGATGTGTGAATCTAACGAGCCAGAAATAAGAAGTATTGGATTAAAGTCGGCCTGTTTAATATGTCCAGTAGCGGAGCAGAAGTATTCACAGTTGGAGAATCTCATGTTTAGTTTTCTGAAGGATCCGGTTGATAGGAATGTTAAGGATGCTATTAGAATATTCGTTCCTTTGTTAGCGAGGAGCGCTTTAATTTCAGGTAAGTAATCACAATTCTTTTTTTTTACTATTCTCTGTAATTTTTCATTTGAGGTGTACAATAAAAAGTATTTCATTCATTCATTCATTCACAAATATTTGTCTATCCCATCATGGCATAATGGGAAACGTGCCAGGTTGCTAATTATTAAATAGTTTTTTTTAAACGATAGCCGTGAAGAAGGTCCTCAATATCATTGTCGATTTCAACAATATGCCTCAATAAAAATTTTCACTAGAAAATTAAAGGCTATTTTAATTTTTTTGTGATAATTGTTATTTATTTATGTACTAATAATTATTATGTTTATTGGTTATGTTTGTCATAAATTAATATATGTACTTAGTTACTTTTTTGTTAAATTCATTTAAAATGTTTGAGTAAAGTAAGGACATCGAAATAAGTCTTATTTAACTAGATCATATCATCAGTTTCCGTAATTCTCTAATCTAAAGATTAAATCAGTCTATGTCGACGGTGGAAATTTCAAATGTCGTAAGGGACATACTTTTATATGCGACTTACGACATTTGAAATTTCCACTGTCGATGTAGTTTAGTTTAATAAATAATTGTATATTACCTCTTTTTCCAGGCAAATTTTCAACCGAATTATGCACACGAACATTATCGAATTTATTAAAAGCAAGCAAAGAAAACGAATCAAAGAATATTATATTATACTTAGATGTACTAAGAGTATTAGTTTTATCAGAACTGGCGTACGTAGTGAACGTACAAATCGTTAGAGAAGTTACCC
Organism: Grapholita molesta; assembly: GCA_022674325.2. NCBI lineage: Eukaryota > Metazoa > Arthropoda > Insecta > Lepidoptera > Tortricidae > Grapholita > Grapholita molesta. Next base: position 10,549,845 of record CP053132.2, on the reverse strand, counting down.
CTATCTGTGATACGAGTGTTATGTTACAAGATGTTTTGCTGGAGAGTGAGCAGGACAGCTTCATGGATTTGCAGAGCTATTTTATGGAAAATGTGGACGCTAAAGGATTAGTAGCGGCGATGAATAGTTTATTGTTGAAGAAGGATGTGAGATGGCCGGAGCTGGATTGGTTTATTGATTTGTAAGTAGGTCTTTGTTACTTCTAAACGTTTATTACATAGTGACGCTTCAATACTAAGACATACTAAATGAATCAAGAATCAACTCTGTAGCCCTAGTAAAAAGGGTACAAATGACGAACATTTAGTATGAAACTTATACCGTTTTTCACTATGGCCACAGAACTATTTTTGTTATTCCATCACATTGGTAGACAACGGCGGACAAGTTTGATGTGAACTTCTCATGTCTTTAGAATACTATAAGTTAAAAGTCAGACGTGAATAAATTGCTTGTTAGCCCAGTCTGGTAGCGGCCCTGCCTGGGAAGTGGGATATCCCGGGTGAAGAGCTTTCATTCCCGGTAAATTCCCAATGTTCCTAAGGAAAAATTTACCATTTGCGAACATTCCCCATAATACCTATTGGGAGCGGCTCGTCTCTAGTCCCGGGCCGTTATCTATTCATTTCATTATTTTTACGTAATTATCTGTCATATAGATTGTTGTATAGTACCTACAGTCAGCGTCATATTGTTAGTATGGCGAAATATATCGCTACAGATCTTTATTTATATAGCAGTAAGGATGTGCATCGATACGTTTGGCCACTAACTATGCTGACGCTGACTGTACAGCGCAAGCCTTGTTGAGCCTCCTGGAGCGGTAGCGCGAACATCGAAGTTCGAATATTTCGTTCATCTTTCTCTTTTACTCCAATTAAGGTGTCATGAAAGACGCCATAATTGGAGTAAAAGTGAATCGAATTCGGGCAATCTAGTATGGTTCCTCTCAGCGTGCTATACAAATGTGGCTGTCAAAAGGTTTATGATGTCAGTTGACGCCTTAAATAACGCGACATAATTTTATTTCAGAGTAAAACAAATTATAGAAATAGCCACAAACGGCAAAGCGCTAAACCACCCCACGATATACGAGATGCTGATATCCCTATTCAGCAGTTACGTGGACAACTTTGGGGCCCAGTTCACACTTAGCATACTCACGCCTATATTCATGGACATTATAGTGGACCTGGAGCAAAAGATGGAGAGGTTGCATAGTGTGAACGTGGAGCATACTGTGGCTGTTGGCGTGTACCTCGTGGCTGTGATGCCGGTGTGTGCGGACTCGGCGCAGCAAGAGGAGTTTCTACAAAAGTAAGTTTTATATTCATACAAGCTGGTATGAAATTTATATGTATAATATACAGAGATAGTAACACAGTGTTACACAAAGTGTTGTGTTACATTTTTAAGCATGCTGTGTACACTATATAACATTTAATAAATTTAGTATATGAAATCACATAACATGATTCAACAACTAGTCACAATTTCCTTCCGGCCGTTGTTGCAATAGCGATTCGCACCAGTTTAACTTAGGAGTTTTCATTCTTTTTTCACAATCTGTTGTGAAAAGACATTTATTTACTAGTACAGAACCAGTTGCCATCATATTTCGTACCATTCGGAACCAACGACGGGTATTTCTACTCGAAGGTCCTTCGGTTATTATACTTAGGCTACCTAGGCTAGCCTGAGTATTCGGGTAACTACCTAACGAACCTAACCTACCTATTGTATTTCACTTGCATGGGTTTCCTCCAAAGAATATAAATTCATCATTTGTTATGAAGAAAGAGTGAAAACTCATAACTACTCATAAGTCACAACTAGTTACAAAACGGCCGGAAGGCCGGAAAACAATCTGTGATAAAATGTTATATATAAAACTAATGTTCGATGTTCTAGAACGTTGTATAAAAAATAATGTGGGATCACTAGGCATCTGCGCATATGTCTGGTGAAAACGCAAATATATTGAATTGTTTTGCAGATGGATTGTATATAGCAGCATCCGCGGGCTTCCAGTTAAAATGTTCTCCATACCCTTGAAATGGGCAGCCAAACACAGACCTCTTCTTTTGGAATCTTATTTACAATACCTTAGAGAATGTAAGTATTATTGTAATATAAATTAATACATAAACTAAACATTACGTTTCATCCTAAGAAGCAAACGAAGTATTCAACATCACTGTCCATCCAGAATTCATCAATAACATCCTATGCTACCCCTTTCTAAATTGTTTTTTATTAAGCAGAAACGTCTGCTAGCGAATATCATCGATTCGCTACGAGTCAAATTTTTCTGTTTTTCTTCCGATTTAAATATCGATGATATTCGCTAGCCAACGTGTCTGCTTAATAAAAAACAATTTGTGTAAGGATGTCCTGTAATTCTATGATTTTTGAATTAAGAACCAAATAAATTTTATTCGGAAACAACTAAATACGTACACAATCAAAGATTAAAATAAACAATAAATATTCAACTAAGACTAACATAACATATAAACTTCTTATTCCCCGAGACGACTGGTACCTGGTGCAAATGTGCTAAAAATACTGGCGGCATTGCCACGCTGTATTGCCAGCGATATTTGTTGCACGAGGTACAGTCAGCAGCAAAAGTTGCTAAGCGTTTGAACTGTTAAAAATGACCTACACGCGCTCTTATTCTCTTGACAATAGAGACGTGTTGACCTCATTTAGAACACCTCAAATGCTTAGCTACTTCTGCTGCTGACTGTACGAGCCGGCCCGGGGATCACCATCTGTAATTTGTATTTAAATTTTCGTGAAACATAATAATTAACGATTAACACGGTTCCATTTCACTTAGCACTCTTAGTGCTTGAAAATGGAGGCCTATGTTCTCCAAAACAAGTCGCGCGAGTGACTAAATAAACGTAAGTAGAACCGTATTAATCGTTGATGTCCTGTAATATTTGTTTTAGTAATATTCTGGACCCGGGTATGTCCTTAAACTACGTCCAACAATGAGAGGTACCTGCTCCTTACAGAAGACCACAGCCATAATAGCACTGCCACCTTTCAGGTATGTAGTGTTGTGTTCCTGATGGTGAGTAAGGTTCCCAGAGCTCCAACCCCCCTTAAAGGCCGGCAACGCGCTTGTGACTCCCCTGGTGTTGCGGGTGCCCATGGGCGACGGTAATTGCTTAACACCAGGTAATCCGTCTGCTCGTTTCCCGCCTATGTCATAAAAAATAAAAAAAAAGTTTTTTTTATTTATTTCGCCACATTGCCTGCTCACTAACTGATTCACAGTTACCTAAGTACAACGTCAAGTTGCTCAACAATTTATATATGACACGTTTGTTGCAGTTACGGCCCACAGTAGCGCCGGCAGCCGAGTGTACACGACCACGTTGTTCGCGGAACTGCTGGGCGTGTGCGACGTGGACGAGGGCTGTATCGAGCGGCAACTCATACCGACTGTCATGACGCTGCTTAATGATGATGACGCGTGAGTATTGCCGTCAGTGAGACGTCGTCACTTGTACGGGTCATAGTCATTAGCCTTTTTAGGGTTCCGTACCTCAAAAGGAAAAAACGGAACCCTTATAGGATCACTTTGTTGTCCGTCTGTCCGTCCGTCCGTCTGTCAAGACCCTTTTTCTCAGGAACGCGTGGAGGTATGAAGCTGAAATTTATATCAATTACTCAGGTCTACTGTCCCTTGAAGCTGTGAAAAAATCAAACTTCTAAGCCAACGCAATCAAAAGATACAGCCGTTTATGCCGCAAATTTTCGACACTTGCAAGGGAATCAAAACCTACAGGGTGCTTCCCGTGAACTCAGAATCTTGAAATTTGGTACGAAGCAACGTCTTATAGCATAGATAAAGGAAAAATTACGAAAACCATAAATTTTTAGTTACATCACATAATATATTTTTTAATAATTTTAAACTTACTACCCATTTCCTCATAAACGCGTAGAGGTATTAAATTGAAATTCATACCAAATACTCAGGTCTATAATACCTTTAAGCTGTAGCAAAATCAAACTTCTATGTCAACGCAATCAAAAGAAACAGCAATTTAAGCTGCATATTTTGAAACTCGCAAGTACTCGCAAGGGAATCAAAACCTAAAGGGTACTTCCAGTCGACCTAGAATCTTGAAATTTGGCATGTAGCAACGTTTTATAGCACACATAAAGGAAAAATTCCGAAAACCTTAAATTTTTAGTTACATTACAAAATATATATTTTTTAATAAATATAAACTTTGTAAACCTTGCAGGTTTGTACGGAACCCTCGGTGCGCGAGTCCGACTCGCACTTGGCCGGTTTTTTTTTTACAATTACACTTTTTTTATGATAAAGGTGGCAAACGAGCAGGCGGATTGCCTGATGGTAAGCACTTAACGCCGCCCATGGCCACCCGCAACACCAGCGGAGTCACAAGCGCGTTGCCGGCCTTTAAGCGGGGGTTGGAGCTCTGGGAACTTTACTCACCACCAACACAACACTACATACCTGAAAGGTAGTAGTGCTGTTATGGCTGTGGTCTTCTGTAAGGAGGAGGTACTTCCCCAGTTGAGCTGCTCCAGATTCAAGCGTGATGGTACTTCGCTGTGCCCTACCTCTCAATGTTGGACGTAGTTTAAGAACATACCCGGGTCCAAAACACTTCATAATACAGTAGGTTACAGTAGCATCGTAAATCCAGATCGGTTTGTCTCGACGCTTATCCGCAGTACTTAAATACTAAAACATAGGTAACAATAAGTAATCGCAATTACACAATATGTTTGAAATAAATAATAGTTGCAGTTTACTAAACGCATCCTATAACGCCGCGCATTCAAAAACCGGTCGGTCCGTACTTTATAAAAAATACTTATTCGCAACGTCTTTCTTTGCTACTAGGTATTTCTTTTTTATAAAATTGTTGTCATTTTACTTTTTTCGATAAAAATACCCGACGGAGAAAATAAGTTAATACGAGTATGGTAGGTAAATTTTTTAAATTTGGAACAGCTGTCAAATTCAAGTGGGGTGTCTAATCTAGTATCTATAGATATTAAAACAGCAATTGATACGAAACGCCAATTCGTTATGTTTTTTTAATATAAATCGAACGACATTTGAACTCGAGTGACAGTAGAATAGGGAGTTCATTCGCTTGTCTATGGTTTAAAAAAATTGACTGAGATACGAAATACGCAATGCCGTCGTTCCAAGCTGTCATTTGTTTTGTTCGTTGACTTTTTATAAATAACCCTAGTAGTAATTCATTTCCCTACGGTTTCTGAACCCATCTTAAAACACTTAATGATATGTGTGTAGATAAAGTAGTGTATGTAACTATACATAATTAGGCATTACAACAATCGTGTGATATTATTATGAAACTCGCCTTCGGCTCGTTTCATAAACCCACACTCTTGTTGTAATGCCCTTCATTATGCACAGATACATAAACTACTATTCTCAAGCCACAAAGAGCCAATATAGCGTTTAATTTTCTTCGTAAGCCCATGGAAAGCTGAAGCTGCGGGGAAGTTGGTTAAGCCGGCGGAAATCGGCCTGTACTCATAGGCTCTTCTGTTACTTCTGTGTACATTTAGTAAATGCAAACTGCTCGTTTCAGTTGCGTCCAAGTCAAATAAAAACATGTACAAAGGATAACGTATTCAAAGCTGTATGATGCGGATTTTGGCTATTCACCAATCTTGAAATAAAATCAAGTCAGTAATGTATTCAATAAAAACTTGTCCAACACTTCTAGATCGGTTCGCGAATCAGCTATCACTTGCTGGGGCAGCGTGACCCGCGCCTGCCTCATCCACGGCTATCCCAGCGAAGCCCACTGCTGGCCGTCCATGGAACACCTTATAGCGGCCGGTCGACTGTCGGTGAAAGAAGTGGCGCGCGCTGCTGAAGCGCTGGCGTTGCTGGTGCTGCCTACTGCGGAGAACGCTGTCGTGTCTGAGCGAGGTAGGTACAGTATGCTAACATAGGATAGAGAGAAACATAGATATCATGAATTGTATTATAGTCGCCGGTCGATTATCGGTTTCCCTTCAGGGCTGATCAATTTTTTCACTCTGTATGATGCATTTTATATGTTACATTTGATCCTAATTATATGGTACTTTCTTTGTGCAGCGGTGTCCCTCCTGTGCGCGCTAGCGACCCTGTGCACGGCGGCGGAGAGCGTGTCCGCGCTGACGCCGGGGCTGCAGCTGGCCGCGCACCACGCCGCGCACCACCCCGCGCTGCTGCCGGCGCTCAGGTAGCTCCACCTGGCGTGCAGCGTGTCCCTCCTGTGCGCGCTAGCGACCCTGTGCACGGCGGCGGAGAGCGTGTCCGCGCTGACGCCGGGGCTGCAGCTGGCCGCGCACCACGCCGCGCACCACCCCGCGCTGCTGCCGGCGCTCAGGTAGCTCCACCTGGCGTGCAGCGTGTCCCTCCTGTGCGCGCTAGCGACCCTGTGCACGGCGGCGGAGAGCGTGTCCGCGCTGACGCCGGGGCTGCAGCTGGCCGCGCACCACGCCGCGCACCACCCCGCGCTGCTGCCGGCGCTCAGGTAGCTCCACCTGGCGTGCAGCGTGTCCCTCCTGTGCGCGCTAGCGACCCTGTGCACGGCGGCGGAGAGCGTGTCCGCGCTGACGCCGGGGCTGCAGCTGGCCGCGCACCACGCCGCGCACCACCCCGCGCTGCTGCCGGCGCTCAGGTAGCTCCACCTGGCGTGCAGCGTGTCCCTCCTGTGCGCGCTAGCGACCCTGTGCACGGCGGCGGAGAGCGTGTCCGCGCTGACGCCGGGGCTGCAGCTGGCCGCGCACCACGCCGCGCACCACCCCGCGCTGCTGCCGGCGCTCAGGTAGCTCCACCTGGCGTGCAGCGTGTCCCTCCTGTGCGCGCTAGCGACCCCGTGCACGGCGGCGGAGAGCGTGTTTTAGCAAAATACAATTAAATAAAGTTTAAAACTGGTGCCAATGAACAAAGATCTCCTCTACGAAAATTCATTGTTACTTAAATGTAAGCTAATGCAAAGCTCTTTCCTTCCAGAAAACTAGAAGAGACCGTGCAGTCGGGCGGGCTGGCGCAGTGCAAGCCCTCCGTGGAGGTGCTGCTGGCGCACGCGGGCGGCGGCGAGGCGCGCGCTAGGCCCGCGCACGACGTGTCGCGCCGCGTGTCGCTCATGTTCCAGCACAAGTCGCACATGGTGCCCAACATATTTAAGAAGAAGACGTAGGCGCCGTGCAATAGCCAAGTTTAAAAAAAATAGATATTCAATGTCAGGACTGTTTTAGGTACAGTAAAGTAGCGGTAAAGATATTGTTATACCGATTAAAATATATTAAATTCGGGGACCGTTATCGATATTATATAAAGTAAACGGTATGGTAATATAAAATATCAATACATCTTCGTTATGAAAAACTCCACTAATATTATTTTATTAAAGTCTGCTTGTATTATTTTGGTACGTAATAATTTGCAACGTTTGATATCACTTTGTAGTCTTATTCCCGTTATGCTGTTCGTGATTAAATCATAAAATAAATACATATACTGATATAAATAGAATCAGCGTGTATTTTGCGAATTGTTGTATTTTACCACATTTATTTAATTATTAGCAAAATCGTGTGTGGTAAATCTAGAAGTGTGGATATTTCCCGTAACCGCTAACGGTAAAATCCACGACACCCGATGTCAGCTTCCAAACAACGCAACCATTTTTTTATATAATTACATACAAGATAATGACTGCAACTATTATAGTGTTGTGCTGTTTAATATACATTGTAAGTGTTAAGACTGGTCTTAGCACCACATTATATATTTATATTTAAATTATTGAAAGATTTTTATTTTTTGTCTTCCAAAGTATTTGCTTTTGAATGTATAATTTTTAAAAGTTCTGTATTCCGATTTTAGATAGTATTTTAGATTTTTTAAATACTGTAATGAAATTAGTAATTTTTTGAGTGAAGACATAGATTTAATATTTAAAAAAGTATGGGTACACCATGTCAGTAGTAGAGTCAAAAGGTCAGTATATACGTCTAATAAATTGTTTGCAATTTTATAGCTTATACCTTTGTAATAAGCTGCAAAAATGTAAACGTTACCGCCTGGCTCGGACACCGTTACTGTTTCTTAAATACATCTATTTCAATTTATTTTGAATGTCTGTCTTTTCAACATTTTAATTTGTGTATTAGAAAGAGACACAGAGTTTAGTTAATTTATAAACAAGGTAGTTATGTGACATGTATGCATTCCAATTAGTTGTTTTGATCCACAATACTTGTTTTAGAGAGAGATTTTACACCTTAGTTTAGTTGTTGGTTGTACTTAACTAGATGTAAGTATTACTCTTAGTTTTATCACAGCGTTATTATATAACACTAAATAATAGATTACGTAATAGTTTCCTAAAAGTGCTTTATTCATGGTTTTATATTTTCCTTTGATAATAGTCCTATATCAGTTGTGTGATAATATTAAAACATTTTTATTTTAGTACAAACACAAGTTACACAATATAAACAATTACAACTAAGTTCAAATCTGTATTTAATTTTTTTGCAGTACGATAAGTTATTTCTGTCCAACTGTTTTATTTGTTAGGTTATTTTAGTACTTATTATTATTGTTTTTTGCATAATGTACTTAATTTAAATTAATATTACAGTTTTTAAAAATTTTTTAGAGCACAAACATAAATATAATATAGACTATTTTGGTATATAGCAGGATTTATTGAGAAAAAGAAAAATAAACTTATAAATATTGTTTTTAACACAAATCGTAGGTATGTAATATTGTTATTTTACTTTATCGTTTTCCATTTAATAATTTCCTTTATGAATCTGGTTCAATGTGACGTCACATAATAGTTTCTCATAGTGATTCTTTCCTAGTAATAACTCATTCTGATTTATAAATAAGCGTTTTATTCAAAGCAGTCAACTTAGCTGAGCGATAAAAAATATTAACGATTATATAGTCGTTATACCTTATAGGTCTATTAATTAAATAATATTCTTTAAATTTGCTCTAAGCCAAGTGCCTAAAATAGAATTTAACAGTAATTAGTCCCAGCCTTACCTACCTGCATTATTCCCCATGAGATTGTAAATCCAATATTACAATGTAAAAACTGATGATAAATGTATATCACTATGTTAAATAGCGAATAACATTATAATGTTACATGTGTTTGATGTGATTATTAGGAATCTCATTATTATTATAAAAAAATAACACCTATATTTTTAATTGCTTGTGTAGTTCTGTTATCCCAAAAGAGTGATGTTATTTGATTAAACGGTCTTAATTGCTGACTATCATTAGTATACATTATGAAATAAAATGTTTTTATACATAAATTAACATGCTTCTTTCATTATTTTGATACCAAGTTGCCACTTTATGCTGTACGTTATTCTAGAATCTAGTTAAGAGAGCAAGGAGGACGAAGACGAACATAAAACACATATCTTATACTTTTTCCGTTTTATAGAATCTAGATTCGAAACCAGTTTCCGCAAAAAAAAAACCTTGATAAATTTAATAATTTCAATAGGGTTCATTATGCATGTAGATAATGAATAACTGCGAATTATTAAATCGTTACTCCATATAAAAAATAGAGCAAAAGCTAACATTAAATACGTCAAAAGGACAGGTGTAATCAGTCATGAAATACAATCATCATCTTCCTCGCTTTATCCCGGCATTTGCCACGGCTCATAGGAGCCTGTGGAGGAGGCCGGTTGGCAACTAATCGCATTATTTGGCGTAGGCACTAGTTTTACGAAAGCGACTGCCATCTGGTCATAAGTATAATTAGAATATGTATACCTTTGCAATCGATCGGGTCGATTGATTTGTTTTGATTAATAGTCACATAAGTATGGAATAAAACTACTGAAAGGAATTATATCGCGTATACCAATTTAAACTTTATCCCGACGTTTTGAACCCTTTAACAGCATTCGGGTGGTTGGTGGACAATATTATAGGAATATATAATTTTTACGTCACACTGGGCGGTAAGAGAGATATACCGCCCTAGGGCGCGACAGAAAATCTCACTTTACACCTAAAACGTAAAACTATGTACGCACGACGGGCGGTAATAAAGAAGGCCTCAGATCGCTTGTTTATGACCCTCACCTCCGGTTCGGGCCACAAATACTGGCGATCTGAGCCATTCTTTGTTTTACCGCCCTAGGTACGTAATATACTATTTTTATGCTAGTATCAAACCTAAAAAAGAAGGTATATTTGTCAACTCCTACTGACAATTTTTTTACAATGCACAGTAGCTGAATAGAACGCAATTTTGACAGACAAGTGATAAGTTGATGACGTCATGTCTTGGTTGTGGTCGAGTTGAATTGAACTGTCAGGCGCCCGGTAACCACTAACCCTTCACTTCTCTAATCACTACACTTCGTCTATCGAGGTTATTCGGCGTCGGCGAATACTGTGTGTAGTGTTCTAATTAATACAGGTATATTTCTTACACTGTAGTTATAAATTTGATGTGCAATAAGTTCCGAGTATCAAACAGTTTTAATGGAAAAAATAGGCTATGCGTTTAAGTAATGATTACCCGTCTAAATTGCAGATTTAACTAATGGAAACTTACTTTCTCTTATATCCGAAATTTACTTTTCTTTATGATTATTATGTTTTTGCTTGTAATTCCTTCAGCTAGTGGATAGGCACCATAAAGTTTTATGTCTTATAAGGTTCTAATCCCAAGAGTTCAAAAAGTTCTGAATTCTAAACAATGCCAAAGCTTTGCTGTCAGTAATGAGCTAGCTGTCTTTTAGTAAAGGAAAGTACTCTTTTAATCTATGACAAAAAGTTACTATAAATATTTTTTTCAGATATTGTTCATTGGATATTCATTATCACCAAAAATGTCTGAAAAACATTTAAAAGCTGGTATGTACAAATATTTATTTTATTGAAATGGATTAATTATTAAGTAAAATTTCGATGCATAAATGATTTGTAAAATTTTAGGTGACCCTCTGCCTCAATACAATGGAAAGCTACGTCTATTTGCCATGAGGTTCTGTCCATATGCCGAGCGCAGTGTATTGGTGCTCAATGCCAAGAACCTGCAGTATGATCTTGTCTTCATCAATCTGGACAGCAAGCCAGAATGGATCTTTGACTTCAATCCAAAAGGTAAAACATTTAATTAATATGTGAATTAATTGTTATTATCCTGGTTCATTACATTTTACCTTTTCCTATAATTAATTAAATGTTTACTATAATGGCTAGTTTCTGTTTAAGTAGCACATAATATCAGTTCATTTGTTTCAAGTATAAACAAGTTTCATATTTATTACTATACTTTGCCTATATCGGTGGTGCTACTGTGAAGAACTATTTTCGTAAATTTCGGACAATTGTCTCTGTCACTCTCATGACGCCTTAATTGGAGTAAAAGAGAAAGATGCTCGAAATTCGTTGTTCGCGGTACTAGGCCAGAGTGTCCACAACCTCAAACCCGTACCATTCCTTCCTAGTTCAACAATCTTTTTAGTCTATAATGTCCCTAAAATATATTTATATGTATACAAGTTTAAAAAACCCTACACATTTTAAATCTTTCCATTTAGCCCATTGGTCGGCTTAAGTTTACCATTTGTATCTTGTATTGTGTAAAAAAACTTATTTTTAACCTAGAAAGGACCTATACTTTCTTTATCTATATGACTTTATAACAGACGAGATACATGACTTGGCAGTTTCAGTAACAGCATTTATCATACCTATGGCCATGGCCTATTGCATAACATTTTACAACTAATAATATTTCCAGAACTCTCTTTCTAATAAATACAAATTGGAAAGGGACTCCCACCTTAAATTACAAGTTGTTATCCAATAGGCCTCATAATCATAATGGATTATAACCCAGAACCATTTTTAGTGTTCTGTAGGAATTCATTTAGTTATAATATGGTCATGGTTTAGCTTTTAGCTCATTGTTCATTAAATCATTAGTATATTACCTATGTTAGTGTTACTAAATATAAAATAAAAATAGCCTTTATTTAAAATTTAAGCTTAACTTAAATTTTTAACTTAACTAAATACATTTATGGAATACTACTACTGCTGTATTATTTTTATTTCTGATTCTCCACAATTTCAATTTGTCTTTTGACATTGGCTTCTTCCAAAATTTTCCATAGAATATAGTGCCGTCTCTTGCTTTTCTAAGCCAGTCTACTCTACATATGCATTTCAGATATATATATATGTGTATTTTACATATATGTGAGATTGATAATGCTGATAATGTTGCAAAAAAAATGCAAAACATTATTTTAAGCAATTCATTAATGTAAATTGCTTGAAAAAACTTATCTTCAATTTTAGGCGCAGTGCCAGCATTGGAATATGAACAAGGCAAGGCTATCTTTGACAGTGCTATCATCAACACCTACCTCGATGAGAAGTACCCAGAGGTGCCTCTGCAGTCTACTGACCCACTCCGCCGGGCCCAGGACAAAGTTTTTGTGGAACTGTTCTTGGGGGTACATATATTATGACTACTTTACTATGACTATACCATATCAAATCTCTTGAATTCATAGATTTCTTAAAATTTCATTGCATAGCCGAATCTGAATGTACTAAAGCCGACTTAAGGAGTACATTCTAGAAAAATAATCGTTTTTAAACTTGTAGGCTCATTCATCCTTCTACGTAGCAGCATTCAACCCAGACGGCTTCCAGGCCTCCCATCTAGAAGCGTACAACAAAGGCTTAGAGCGTCTGGAGAAAGAGTTGGAGGCCCGCGGCACCAAGTTCCTGCACAGCAACGAGCCGGGGCTCGTGGACTACACCATCTGGCCGCATCTGGAGCGGTTCGAGTCTCTACCACTGCTGGGGAAAGCTGAAATGGCTATCGATAGCGCTAAATATCCGCGTTTGGTTCGTATATTTGGTTTATTTTTATTTTTTTAAGACATAGACGGATTTGCCTGGTGGTAAGCAATTACTGTCGCCCATGGGCACCCGCAACACCAGGGGAGTCGCAAGCGCATTGCCGGCCTTTAAGGGGGCTTGGAGCTCTGGGAACCTTACCATCAGGAACACAACACTACGTACCTGAAGGATAGCAGTGCTATTATGGCTGTGGTCTTCTGTAAGGAGGAGGTACTTCCCCAGTTGGGCTGCCCCAGATTCAAGCGTGAACGCTGTGCCCTACCTCTCATTGTTGGACGTAGTTTAAGGACATACCCGGGTCCATACAACCATTATTTACAAAAAAAAAAAAAAAAAATTTCACCTACAACAACAACAACAACAACACAACTCTGGAGCAGCTGTCGTTGTTGTGTCAACCTTCGACGTGCTATCGACTTCATTATCTGGTCGAATCTGTACCACTCCATTACTTATTCTTAAATCATAATTTACAACACCTAATCAGGTAATTAACAAATTATGCAGAATGTAGACATAATTAAAAGTTACTAACTATCCAACAAAAACGATTAATAAAAATGCATTTAAATATTTCTACTCACCCTGGATTCATTACATTGGTGATTAGTTTAATTAACGTAAACTAATAAGGTGTTGGTTGACTATCTAGTCGTAATGAATACTTCGTTAATAGACAGTTTAATTTTTAATCCCTTTCATTAGCATCATTATAGCATCATTAGAGGGTAATTAATCGTCACGCGCTCATTCTTATTCTCATTTTCAGAACCTTGAGCCTTTACGAACCTATATTTAACTCGCACACTTCAAATGTTGATAAAGTTAAATGTTTTGCTAAAAAGAATGATTGAAATTGGAAAAAAAAATGTATTTCACCGGACAACTATCAATTGACTTATTATTATACAAGAGCGGACAATTGATTTCTACATTACTCCCATGTTTATATAAACAAAAACGTATATCATCTTAGTTATGTTCATATTAAATAGACTAGGATGACGTCGCCAGTAATGGTCAAGGAACCAATAATGAACATTAGTGCTTATTGCAAAGGATTCAAGTGTTGTGCATTTGTTGGTACATATTCAATTTATAACGGTATGGTTTTTGAATTCAGAACTAAGTGTCCATCATTGGTGCCTGTCAGCTTAAAGTATCGAACATGAGTGCCATCACCCTATACAGTCGCCATTTTAGACCCGCCCAAGCGAAATAATACGTTCGTAGCGAGTGGTTTAAAGGGTGAGATTTAGCGTTACGGTGGTCTCAGGGCTTGAGAGTTTAACAAACTGTCTTGTTTTCGTTTTAATTAAACTATTATGTACCTACTAAAGAAATATTATGAAAGCCCTACTGATCTATTGTGTACGAATACTTTAAACAATTAATGAGGTATTCGTTTTAGATGGCTAATTACTTTAATCATTTTTACATCTCAACTCGCGATGTACTTAAAAGTTAACTAATTGTAATTAGGAATTCCTTTTAATACACCTATTTAACAAATAACTGATAATCATCTACTGAGTTTATTTACGAAATTGCAATTCATCGTAATTACAAAGTACCATGAAACAGCATTGTAGATAAGTAATTCAAGAGCTTAATGTTGATTTAACTTATCTACAATTTCCTACAACAGTTTACATACCTACCTTTAAGCCCCATTTATACCAGGCAAGAAATTGTATACAATTTTCATTACATTGCGTGCTATCGTCGTACGGCGAATTCGATCGCTTTATATAACCCCGCAATGTAATGAAAATCGTATACAAGTTCTTGCATGGTCTAAATGGGGCTTTATGGGTGAATTGTAAAAAAATGTGTCTAGTTAAGGTGAGTTAAGGACTTGCAATTAGTTTTTAGATAATAATTTCACTTGTGTTACGATAATGCAATAAAGTGTGTTGGTGTATGCTGAAACACATATGAGTACGTATTACGAATACAATACAATTGTTATTTAAACTTTCGTGAGACATAATATAATTATTAACGATTAACACGGTTCTACTCACGTTTATTTAGTCACCCGACATGTTTCGGAGAACATAGGAGCGCAACGCAGTCTTAGTGCTTGAACATGGAGATGTTCAAGCACTAAGACTGCGTTGCGCTAATGCGCGACGGGTCGGCGACGCGAGCGGCGAACCGAACGGACACTCAGCACACTTAGTGCTTGAATGGAGGCCTATGTTCTCCGAAACAATATGAACCTTGTAAATCGTTAATAACAATAGAATTTACTTGTCAGGTGCAACAGTGTGTGCACTGCTGAGTGTGAATACATTATATAGTTTTATACCCTAGCTAATCCGCGAACTGTTTAAAGCCATACAAAATTACAACCCCGCATTAATTTCCTTCGACTGTTCCGTTTATTTATATCATTATTTGCATAGGATGTTCACACCAGTGTCTCGCACACCGTCGCCACTTACGATCAATATTCGCTTTATAGTTTACGAGTTGAATGCTTATTAGACGGACATGACGAAGCTCTAAAGGTTACGTTTTGCCATTCTGGCTGGGAGACCCTAAAAAATAACAAGTACAGTTAGCAGCAGAAGATGCTAAGCTGGCCACTGTACAGAATGAACTTGACGTTCTTATTTTATTAACAATAAAGTCGTGCCAAGCTCATTTTGGCCACCTCGCCCGTTTAGCAACCTCTACTGCTGATTGTACCTTGTCGGTTTGTCAATAGGCGTTACGACTTAATACTTAAAGATCAAATTTAATAGAAATCACTGACATAAAGAAATAGGCTCCTACAGGCGAACAAATTATGTACAAAAATATGGCACTAAATGACATTTCTATCACGTTCCAGTTTATGCTAATAATGCTAATTTATAATCTTCTTTTAGACAATATAAACAAACAAAAAAGAGCTTAGTGTTCTAATTACGAAGGATCAAACTTCACTATTGATAAAGTAATAACTTTTCAGTCATTGTTGACACTTGCACTGACAGCGGTTCAAAGAAGACTTAACTAAATGGCTGTTTTTAGAGCCAATTTTTTGGGGCTGATTGTGAATCTACGATGATAGAAATACATCTAGTAGATACATCTAATAGACGACATCGATGATAGAAATACACCTTTTCTTATCAACAACAATAATGTATAATATAAACAATTCAAATCAAATATAATTATATGTATGATTACTTTATCTGCAGGCGAACTATTTGGAGGCGATGAAGCAAGTGCCAGCCGTAAAGCAATACTACCTCTCGGCCGAGACTCATGCCAAATTCGTCGAGTCCAAGACTAAAGGCGAAGCCAACTACAACATGCTTGACACCAGCGATGTTTGCTGCATGCGTCCCAGGAAGAAGAAGCAATAAACTTCCACCTTGTATCCTAACACCTTCGCTGCCGCAATTAGTTAACATCGCAGTTAACCATACTTTGTGAGGCGTCAATAGGCCCTATGCCGCAGCGAACGTGTAAAACTGCAAGCCTTAAGGCTTGAGCACAAAGGCGCGTTTTGTGAGTGTGGCGGCAGCGCAGCGTGACACCGGTGTGGCTTATGTAAAGAAATAAGGGACACATTCGGACCGCAGCGTCGCGCCCCACTGCGCTACGCTCACAAAACGCGGCTATGTGCCCAAGCCTTTAGATTATTAAAGCCTAGGAACTTGTACACTGAGGTGGTATGACATTTGATAGCCGCAAACTTCTAGTTAGTTTGCTATAGATAATACTTATTGCTAGACTCCATCATCTGGCAGGTATTCATCGGTGGGAGCTAAAACAGTAAATTTTTTAAATTTAATTGCAGATGTGCAATTTTGTTTCTATCATAACGGCTGACGTTAAAGAATAATCTCTCATCTCTCGGGTCTTGTGAATCCTTTTCTCTACATACAGTATTATTATGAAAATACTTACTAAATAAAATTTAGTTGCTCTTAAATTATACATCATTTCGGGTTTAACTCTCCGGCTATTGAATCCGTGTTCTAAAACAAAGGGTTTAATCACTTCTGGGTCTGGCCAACTGCAAAAGAAACTTTGTGAAGTACATAATAATTCGCCATTTGAAAAGCAGTTGAAATAATTCAGTTTATTTTATAATGAAACAATAGAATACTCCATTTTGTATGCAATGTCTAACTGAAAGATGATATGTAAAATATTATGATTAGATTAACCTTTTCAACGTTGAATTTATACTATAGAATTTTATACGTGTGTATGTAGGTCAATATTGCTCTGTGGTATATATATATATATATATAATCATTCTTTGGCGTTGGACCTGCGGTGGCGATATGGCGTGGAAAAGGTTAACTAATTGCAATACGTATTCGAAAGCGATGTTTAATATAAAAATACAATAAAATGTTAAAGCAATACTTTGTTTATTTTACTGATAAAACCTCTGTGATCACGATAGCGTGTAGCAATTTTCTGTGTCAATAATAAATATCAAAATAGATAAGATAAACTATGATATCTGTAGTACGACCTGTGCTAGTTTAAAATGGACCTTCACACATTCCATTACGGTTTACATTGGTGCGTCAAATAATATAGTTCTCTTAACTTCGTTTCAAGTACGAGGCGAGTGAGTTGCAAGTGTGCACTTGCAAGTCTTGCAACCAGGGATCGAATACCGGTATTATTTTCATACAAATTAACCGATATTCACTTTCGGTATCTCGGTTGTTATTGCATATTTTTCATTTTATTCTGCAAATCATTTAAAGTATTCTCCTTGCATAAATACCATTTAAAAATATAATTAAGTCTGATGAACGACGATATTTAGGATTTTAGCAATACCGGTAACGATCCCTGCTTGCAATAGAGGGGTTAGCGGTGAAAAGGTTTTACATAAAACCACCGGACATCCTTACACAAATTGACTGAGTCCCTCGGTAAGCTCAAGCTTGTGCTGTGTGTAATCAGCCAACAATAGACATAATATAGGTACAAATACTTAAATACATAAAACACACCCATAACTCCGGAACAAATATCTGTGCTCATCACATAAATAAAAGCCCTCACTGGGATTTGAACCTAAGACCGTCGTCTTCATAGGGTCATCTATAAGCCAGACCTAGGCCTGTGACCGTCGTTTTCTATATTAAAATTTGAATATAACTGAAAGGAAACCCTTATGACATATCTCTAAAGACAGTAGTTTGTGCCACAAAAAATTAAATGGCATTTTATACGGCGAGGGTCACTCGTGATAACCGGATCACATTGATTGATTGTGCCAAAGATAACTTTATATTATGCACTCTCATTTCGAGTTTGATGCAATGGCATACCTACAGTCATTTAAATTTACTTACTGATTTTCATATTCAAATTATTATAAAAACAAATCTACGTATTGATATTATTAATTAGTTTCCCATCGTTATCAAGCGTTATATTTTTTCGTCGAAAATATTTTTTTTAGAGATATATGTGCCCACCTACGATTAAAAATGGCATCATCATGCATACCTACCTAGTTAATAATAAAAAGAATGAACGAGATAAAATTTGAGTCTTTATTAGGTATGTTTCGTTGGTATCGCCACCTACATACAGTGCATAATAAATAAAATAATAGTAAATATTATAATACTTGATTTTTAGGAATAATTTTGTTAATTTACATACTTATTCGTACTATACAAACGGAATCTCGAAGCAGCCTTGCATTTTATTATCATGGCTCCCAAAGTGAATTATAACACCAGGCACCTTAGCAGAGGTAAGTCATTTTTCTAAATAACGCTTAAAGTGAAGCGAGCATAATTAATATTTACACTAACGACAAAATGTTTTAGGCCTGCCTGGCCCGTTACCGCGACATCGAATTTCGTATATTTCGAGCATCTTTCGTCTTTTACTCCAATTAAAGCGTCATGAGAGTGACAGAGACAATCGCCGGCTAATATGCGGCGGCGTAGTGCCAATTAAGTACACTAGAAAAAGATCTTAGTTCTGGGTTATATCGCGTATACGGCAATAAAGATATTAAAATTAAAAATACCTATACAAGCTATTAGTAGGTACCTACAATTCACCCCGTAAAGTTTGTACTGCTACAGTTTGTATGTACTTCTTTTGTATATAGGTAAATTTGTTGTGATTCCCCTAGTGTTACGGGTGCCAGGGGCGACGGTACGGTAATTGCTTACCATCAGGCGATTCAACTGCTCGTTTGCCACCTTTGTCATAAAAAAATCATCATACTCGTACCTACATCATGAATATCATGACTAAGCAAAATATTATGATAATTTCATGTCGATCTAGTGGTTACGTCATCTGTTAGAGCTCCAGCAATAAATACTTTATCAACATGGCAAAAGATACTATGTGGCTAAATTTCTTATTTTTACGATAATACACTATCTACGGTTAACCTGTTTCGAGTGGACGCAGTTTGTTTATAATGCACGCTTTGGCATTGGCCTCTTGGAGAGTGTTGGTACCGGTTGTCCAGAATCTAAAGTACGTGCTACCACTCTATCGTACTATGGCAGGAACAACTAAAATCAACTTTAACACAAAACATTTGTCGAAAGGTAAGTTTTAACGCTTGTCATAGGTATTTAAACCTTCGGTCCTACGCTAAATCACTTACTTTCTTTTACAAGGTTAATGAACTACTGAGGTTAAAATATGTAGGTTATGTTTGTGACGTGCAGTTTGGATTGTATAAGTAATCACTAAACAATAATTTGAACGTGTCACATAATTATGATTATATATTTTTTCTAAACATAATACTCACGTAGTCATCAATATTAAATCGATTAAAATGCATTTCTCAGCAACTTCATAGTGAATCACCAACTGTAGCGCAGACAATGTATTGAGTAAACAATTTTGAAATATGAATATGTGGGTCGTCTAAATTCCTACTTACCTGCTTTATAATAACAAATATATTCTTTATTAATTCGAAATACACTTGTGCTTAGAAGGCATTAGGTACTATTCGACTGCAGCTCGTAAGATGACGACAACAAAGCAACAAAAAATATAAGAACTAATGAAACTTTTTTTTTATAGGCTGAAAATAAAGACCACTGTATTTTCGGCAGATATCCTTACCTACCCCCTTTACCACTAGCCACTTACCAGTACGCCAGAGGTTGGCAAACCGCGGATCGCTTTTTAGAGAATTTTTTTTAATACTGCGACGGTGTCAAATAAGCATACGGTCGCTTATGGTAATCAGTCACTGTAGCCTATGAACGCCTAAATTCGATCAAATGACAATTGCTAGTGAGATTGCTAAAACTATCGATTTCTGCTGCAATTAGTTTTTCAATATTCAATTCGTAAATTGAACATACGAGTATAAATACATAGATACAGTCCTTAACTCAGGTTAGGAACTCTATGTATTCACACTGCACTGTTTAGAAGTTAAGATCTTTTTAGCGGTCACTTCGGATGTAATTTTTATATCGTAAAATTCAAGTAATCGTGTTTCTGAATCGTATGATTTATTTAGTTAATCCTTAAATATGTAACTTATGACGCACAAACACTAAGATTAAGAATTAACTATACAAAATAGGTATCTAACAAACGAAATTCTGCTGTCATTTCTTCGGCGCAGCGAGAAAAAATATATGACGTTAAGGGAAGTCCGTCATATGACACTACATTCCTATGAGATAATGTAGGAAATTGGTTGGTAGACGGTCTTACCCACGTTGACCTTGCGATTATTTTCAGGCGACCCCCTGCCGCCATACAACGGGAAGCTGCGGATCTACAACATGCGTTACTGCCCGTACGCGCAGCGCACAATCCTCGTCCTCAACGCCAAGCAGCTCGACTACGAAGTCGTCAACATCGACCTGGTGGACAAGCCCGAATGGCTCACCAGCAAAAGCATCTTTGGTAACCTTAACAACCCTCTGTGATACCTATAAACGAGTCATATATCTACCCGTATTTTCGCGTTATTTGACGTGTACATAACCAAAGTTAAGGGAGCGTCCTATTTTTTTAATAGACTAATCCATTCGTTCTGATTCGATTTCAGGCAAGGTGCCTGCGATTGAGGTTGAAGATGGAGTTTGCATCGCCGAGAGCTTGGTCACGTCAGAATATTTAGACGATATCTACCCTCAGCGACCGTTGCTGCCGAAAGATCCGCTAAAAAGGGCGCTTGCTAAAATAATCGTCGAAAGCTCAGGACCGGTAAGGGCCTCCCCAAATCAGTTTACACGGATTAGGCTAAAGCTGTAAAAACCCGAGTAAAGGTCTTAAAAACCTCTATGTCCATGTAGTAAGAATGTCTATTTCGCTCTTACTGCGTGGACTCGGGGACAGTTTATAAAGGATTTACACCGAATTTAGCCATTCGGTTAGAAACGAGATTCTAGTGCATTAGTTTATTAACCTTATCTTCCGTGTGTATTTTTAGATACAATCGATATTGATAAAATCCGTGCGAACTCCTGATCAAATCACTGAAGAGAATATAGCCGCGTACAGAAAGTACTTGAGCTTCATCCAAGAAGAACTCAAGAAGAGCGGAAGCAAGTTCCTTGGAGGTCCCGAACCAGGATTTGCAGACTACATGATTTGGCCCTGGTTCGAGAGGGTGGTGTATCTGGCAGAGTTGTACGATTCCTTGAAAATAGACGAGAATGAATACAAATTACTTGTAAGTATTTGCATTTCCAAATGTTTATTGGTCGTATGTTACATGTTAGATACTACACATTATACCTTAACAATAAAATTAACTGTTTTTTCTACGATACTGAAATGGAAGATTAATTCCATGCCTAATTTCTGAAATTATTGGATTGATGATAAATCGCTACTTAAACACATTGTTTTCGCCGGACACAATTAAAGATACCTATAAGTATATTTAGTATAGTTAGTCAGTAACAAGTTTTTTTTCAGTTGCAATACATCAACAACATGTTCAAAGATCCAGCTGTGAGCCAGTATGTCGTGCCGAAGGAAATTCTTATAAAGTTCTTAGAAGCATACAAAACCGGAGGAAAACCCAATTATAATCTTCTTACTGTGGAGTAGCTAATTTTAACGGGTGATATATTTTACGGTTACCTATTTGTACATTGTGTTACATATGAAATAAAATATAAGAATTTAAATCATTTATTTTATTTATTGTAAAACGAAATACCACACAGTAAGGAAAAGAATCATTAATCACTAAAAACTTAAGGCTAAGATGTGAAGAACACTAAGTACATTGCAAAATCTTTCAGTTTAGAAAGTAAGACACATGATAAATTAAACAAAAATATTTACGGATATGTTCAATGATTAGGCTATGTCAAAATAGCATCAAGTTTTTTTTATATATTTACTATTATTTGGTTACAGTGTAATTTATGTGACATCAAAATGTCTAATTCATGATAGATAAGTATATGGAGAGTAATAAAATAAACATATATACCATTATAAAAATGTCCAATAGTTAACTTATGTCAAAACTACATGAAAATTACTTTAATGTTGCGTATTTTGTATGAAACCATATTTATTTTATGATGTCACATATCTAATTAACAATGTCAGCTTGCAAGATTTATACATTTAATAAGAATTTAGATCTTTAGAATACAAACATATATTATTGATTATTACAAATTTCGGTAAAAAAGTTTAGCAGTTAACTTAAAAATAATGAAGGATGTCATACTTAACAATACATTTACTTACTTAACAGTCTCAAGGATCTATTCCTATGTCAAATAAATAATTATAATTAATCTGTTTTATACTTATCTGCCAATGCTTCTAATTTAGAGGTGATGTTTTTAAGCTCAGAGTTTCTGTCCAGTTTTAGATATGTTGTGTTTCTAATGTCATGTAACTTAATCCAATCCGGGACTTGCTCTGTGAGTACCTTTATGTCTCTTTGCAAGTCGTTGCTGGAGACATTGCTTTTGAAACTGCTGTCCAGCTTGGAAAGCACAATGTTGAGAGCTAGTACATTCTTTCTCTCCGTCACAAATATGTTTCTCAATGTCCTAGCCAAGTCTGGCAAGCGACTGTAGATGAGGTACTTGTGGTCATGTTCCGAGGACCTGGTCATGGCTTCCAGAGCTTTAGCAGCTTGCTTCGCTTTCACTTTCTCAAGTAATGAAGCAGGTAGATTCCTTAATGCCGGATTTAGAATGGTCACTCCGCTTGTGGTTGGCTGGCTTGCCTGTGTGCTAGCATTCTGTGTCTTTGTCTGGTCCTTGATGCCAGTAGCAGCTTTTTCCTCTTCAGTAAGACCCCTGGCTTTGGCTTGGGCAAGTTTCTCTAAAGCTCTCTCCATTTTCGTGTTACATTTGAATAATTCCCTTGCTTTAGAAAGGACATCTTGAGCAGTCGAGAACTTTTCAGCATTGGGCATTTCAGGCAGCTTTGCACACTCAATTTCCGGTAATTTCTCAATTTCAAATTCAGGATGCCAGCGGGTGAGCTTGTTGTCAGGGATCACCATTGGGGGATCAAGGTTCAATAAGTACTGAGCATGATGTTTCTTCACTACTTGAAGCAAGGTATCAAAAAAGTATCTACGTCTTTCTAGAAGGACACTTGGGTTCATTACCTTTATATCATTTGGAAAGTTGGGGGATATGATTAATTCAAAAGCCTCTTTATGAGATGAGGTAGCAAAATTCTTAATTTTTTGCACCTCAAAGTTGTAGAAATCAGGTACTAAGTGCTTTATTTGTCCAAGATGTTTTTCTGTGAAGTTACGTTTGAGCATGTCTTGTACAGAAGGCTTCAATTTGGCAAAGGTTATTTTCTCATTTCTGTTATAAAGGAGGGATACAACAGTTTCCATACCTCGGAACAGTTCCGCAAGGAACCTGTAGTGGTGCGGAAGTGGCAGACTAGAGGAGCTGGTAGCAAGGGCGGCATGTCTTATGTATGCTGGGACCTGAAACATTTACAAAAGCCAATAAATTTCTGCTAGAATATAGAAAGTATTACCATTGCATCCAATAGTTTCCTATTTGTAGAGTAAAAGACACTCACAACAATGAACAATAAAAAGTACAGCTAATAACTTTTCAAACAAAATGCTACCTGTACCTGATTGTAAAAGGAAAACTAGAGATACTGATATTAATATTAGGCTAGTTCTTTCATTTTTACTTTCACAAAAAAGTATCTATATCAAATCATATTCTGCACAAAATAATGAATTTAGTTACAAACATTAAATAGATGTGAGATTCTCCTTAATTATTAAAATGTGTCACAAATACTATATTTTAAAAACCTAATCTACAATGACTTACAGAACCAAAAACCACTTGAAGAGTTGTTAAGAGTAAATTATATGTTTGAAACCTAATTACCTTGCTTGGACTCTTCACAGGACTAACAACAACCTTGCGAGGTGATATCCAGGGCCTTTGTTGCACAGCACCAGGGAGCACATCTTTCTTTGGAGACATTAACTCATTTTCAATCTTGTTTGTTCTCTTGCTTGGACTAAAAGCATACAAAAAAAAATACATAACTATTTGCACATAAAATGTAAATAACCTGCTATAAATATTATTCATGCACTAAAAAATTACATTAATATCAGTGATAATTACCTTGATGGTACTTCCACATCGATGGATTTGAATTCTCTGAGTTTCCCTTGCTTTTCGTTGGCATTTTTAAGCTGCTGGATACCCTTGCTCAGACGTTCAGCGGATGATTTCAATTCCGCCAACCTGGAGCTACTTGACAATTTCTTTCTGATATCCCCCAAACTGAGCTCCTTACGAGCTGAACTCACTATATCAGATTTGGAGGGTTGACTGATTTTAGTAATATTAGAAGCGTTGGCTTTACTGGTAAATGCCTCATCCGCGCTTGTCTGCCCCAACTCTTGCCGCTTGGCCGAAGATAATCCATTTTTTAACTCTGGACATGGCTGGCTGATCATATCTGATGAAGTTATCCCATCTTTGATAGTAGCTTCAAATTTCTTCAACAAAATATTCTTCGCTTTCGATTTCAAATCACTCTCCAGGACGCGTTCTATATGTGGAACTTTACGCTTAGATGATGCGATGTCCTCTGCTGCAGGTCTTTTTCTACTGTTGTAGAACGCGGTAAGTGTAGTCTGAGACATTATAATTAAATGACTAACACTTATTAAACACCAGGCATAAATTTTGTAATAATATAAAATAAATCAGCGTTTTTCCCTCCAAATCCGTAACGCTAACGAACCTTGTCAAATATCAACTTCAAACTGACAAAACAAAAGTCAAACTCAAACTTGACGATAGACAATGTGCGTCGTTTTTTTTTTTAATTTTGAATTTAAATACCAGTTTCACTACACAAAACCAATAAATTTTGACGTCCTATTCAGTTAAATTTCCGATGACACTAACTGAATAAGAAATACAATCCTTTTATATATGATCAAAAAAGTCATTAGCTAATTAGTTCTTCCACTTTAAGTAAATAGGTACCTATATTAGGATTAGATTTATGGTTCGTTATTATCACATAATCTGAAGTAATAACGTAATTAAGTAATCGTTTATAGGGCTCTGCATACAGTTTATCTTGCAGGATCGATTTCGTAAACCCATTATTCCAACAAAAGGGAAAATGTTGGCAAACTTTTTAACTAGTCACATCTGTCTAATATGTACCTATGTAAGGTCAATGATGCCTTGGCGTTATTCTGCCTATTCTATTCCCACATCCTGTAACACTATATTTATGTTAATTTACTTGCCTGCTTACCATTTTTAACCGATAATTTCTGAATAGGATTGTTTCCATCTACAAAAGTTAGAGCGAAGTTGAGAGCATAGAGTAGGCCTACCTAATTCCATTACACATTTGTACACGCAAAGCGCAAATGTTGTTTTTTACCTATAAAGACTAACACATACACAAAACATACCCATCCCTTTTTAAAGGTTCATAGTTAACTAGGAACCCTTATAGTTTCGCCAGGCTATACTCAGTGACCGTTAGTCCTAGATCACTCACGGGCCAAATCAATCACGGGGCCAAAGTGGTAAAATAAAAAATGTATAAAAAAGTTATTTAGGGTACTTCCCCTACTTGTGAAGTGGGGAATCATTTTTTATCGGTTCAACCCTAATCGTGGTGGTGTGAGATGTCAGATGTCTTTCTTTGAAAAAGAATTGGGATTTGCTTTAAAATTTTGTAATGTGAATGTTTTCGGTAATAAACGCTCTGAAAGTTGATCTGAAATCTTTTGAATCGCAAGTCCAAAAAAAATAACGGAAAAAAAATATGAAAGTACAGCCTAAAAAAGACGACTATCTAGAACATTTATTTTGGACTTGATCGGTAAAACCGTTCTTGAGTTACGGGTTGTAAACTACGGAATCCTACATTAAGCATAACCCGACATGCTCTTGGCCGATTTTTTTTACCACTTTGTCCACGTGATTGATTTACACATTCATACCAAACTACACTTTTGTAGAACTATAACGGTCACAGAGCATAGCCAGGGACAGATAAATAGACAGGCAAGGCGAAACTACTAGGGTAGGTAGTTGACTACGCGGTACTTTAAAGTTATTTGTTATACAAGGGAGCAAAGTTAGTGTTTACCTTTTCGTGCTAATATTGAGACCCGAGCTAGCGAGAGAGATTCCAAAATGTAACCACGAGCATAGCAAGTGTGTCAAAGAGTGGAATCTTGAGCATTGGGAGGGTCTCAAAGCACGAAAGGGGAACACTTTTTGCTACCGAGTGAAACACACAATTTTTCACCTCACTACCGCGAGGAAAAAATTTACCCTAAAACTTTAAAAAATACATATAAAATTGTTGGCATCCATCATTCATTATTCAAAAATATTAAATTAAAGAACATCCGCCCAGAAAATACCAAAAAACAGTCGATAGAAATAAGCAATTAGTATGAAATTACTTTGCACTCTTGTGAATAAAATGCAACTTTGCTATCTGTTTTTAAAGTACAAAACGGTTCTTTCCGAGCTAGTGTGGTGGAAAAAAATCTTTTTCCCCTCACTAGCTCGTAAAGCGCTTGTTTATCCTTTAATACTAGAGGGTAAAAACGCATTTTATCCACTAGTGATTAAAGTAAGTTGACTTCTCATAGCTCTTATTGCTATGGTTTTAAAGTCTTAATTCGCGAAGTACCTACAGCTAACTTGCCCCCGCGGCGGCGGCGGGCGCGGGCGAGCCTCGCTAACGCACCGAGTTGGAAATCGAATTAGAATATTCGAAAATCGTACTGGCCACCACAAGCTAACCAAGCTAAAGGCACCTTTTGTAAGAATGTTGAATGTATCTAAACGCAAAGAAAAAATCAATGCGATTTCAAAACCTTTTTTTGCATGTTTCACTTTCCTCGCTGTAGTGAGGGGAAAAGTTTTGTGTTACACACGGGTGCAATTGTAATTTACTTCTCGTGTATTGAAACACTCGCTACGCTCAGGATTCTATTTTAAAACCACTCGCTTTGCTCGTGGTTAAACTATAGAATCCATTCGCTTGCTCGTGTTTCAATCGCACACTCGCAGTTAAAATACAATTTTGCACCCTTCTATAACAAATAACTATATCTCTTTAATTCCACGAATAAAGTCTTTAACGGCATCGGCAATAGTAACCTCGCAGAATTGGTGTTAAGACACACACAAGCAACATCTACATATTCTAGGGTTTGACAGGAATGTCATCATGTATATATCTTAATAATAAAACATATTTATCAAACATTAAAAACTGTTTATCCGTGAGACGAATTACACAGGGAAACACAATAATCGCACGTATACACTAAAGTTATAGAACAATCTATGGCAACCAATGATAATAATCAACCCGCAAATTCAGTTTTATCCAAGACAAACGAGAACCGGAAAAGTACTGTTGTCATAAGTACCACAAACAGACGTAGCAGCATCAAAAGAACAGACGAAACTGAGATTAAGGCTCAAGTCCATGTACCCGATGAAGGCTGCTGGGGGTGGGTGGTTGTTGCCGCTGCATTCTTTACAACATTCATAATGGATGGCATAGCGTTAACATTCGGCAGTATCCGTCCAGATATGTCCTCAGACATTGGTGTTTCGGAAACAATAGTAGCTTTAATCAACTCTATTGCTCTTGGTCTATATTTAGTTTCAGGGCCTTTGGTATCTGCTTTAATAAATCGATTTGGTTTCAGAGCTTGTGCCATGGCAGGCTCCATGTCATGTTCCCTCTCATTATTTATCTCTTATTTTTTATACAATATTGGTGCTCTTATTTTGTTTTTTGGTTTTATTTGTGGTTTTGGATTTGCTTTAATTAATATGTCAGCAGGACTCGTAGTAGGCTTTTATTTTGAAAAAAGACGGGCTATTGCTATAGGAATATCTTCACTTGGAACAAGTGTTGGAGTCATGTTTTGGTATCCAATAAACACAACGCTAGTTAAATTAACCGGTTGGCGGTCGGCAACTTTATTTCATTCAGGTATGTTTGGGTTAATATTTTTTCTTGCTATGACTTTTCGTCCGTTACTCTCATTAAATGTATCCAAAACGGATGTTACAAAAAGCGACTCTATTCGAACAGTGACATTTTTACCAAATGTGTCAACTGCAGCTGGTGCATCTCAAGCGGTTGAATCTGAGGCCGATAAACCAACAACTACGGAACGCCTATTCTCTGCAGTGAAAAGTGATCATTTTCCCACAGCAGCCGATGTGGTAAAAGAAGACGATAAACCTCAAGCTCTATCCACTCAACCAGGACCTTCGGTTAGCTTAACAAATGTATCTAAACTAACAATAACTCCAATGACACCAAAGAGTGGTATCAGTAACCACCAGTTACAACAACTAAAATCCATTATTTCTAAATCTGTTAGCATTCAGGACGTCAAAAAACCGAGCCTACAAGTTATTCTCCCAGAGCAACAACCCAAAAAAGTGAGTTGTTGGGGACGGCTGTGCTGTCGTTGGGAACGGCATTTGCCCGAGTCACGTCCTATGTATCGGGATGATGCATTTTATACCGGAAAAGTTGAACTTTTACCTGAATACAAGAAAAGCCAGGAAGTTGTTGCTGAAGAACGAACTGGACTCGAGTATCAGATGGCAGTGTCCCGGGCGGCCTCTAAACGTGATCTACAAGAACGCTGCGGCGTATGCACCACAGCAGTTCGGAGAGTACTTGCAACAATGATAGACTCCCAATTATTAAAATTAAGTACTTTTAAATACTTTTGTGCTGGTGGTTTCCTAATTTATTTGGGCTTCTTAATACCTTTTGCATATATACAAGTCAGAAATTTACAGAGTGGAATAGACCCGAGCCATTGTAGCCTGTTTGTAAGCGCAATGGGGGCATGTAATGGCATAGGCAGGTTGTGTTTTGGTTTATTAGCAACTAGATTCTGCCCCATAAAATTATCTATCATTGGATTATGTATCGGTGGTTTGAGTACTACGTTGTCACATATTTCTTACAATATATATTTTCAGTATGTGTATTCTAGTTTATTTGGCTTAAGCGTAGCTTGCGTGATTAGCCTCCGGGCTTTGATGCTTGTAAAACTTTATGGACTAGAAAAGTTAACAAACGCTACAGGAATGTTATTATTATTTCAAGGAATAGGAAGTTTAATAAGTACTCCATTAGCAGGTGTTTTGAATGACCATTTTGGATACACAGTTGGCTTTATTTTTTCTGGGGTATCTATAGCGTTAGGAGGTGTTATGTTAGCACGCATGAATTGCATATTTATAAATGAAAAGTCGTCAGTCCCCCTATCGGCACCAAAAAAACCCGATAAGTCTAACCAGCCCGTAATCAGTATAAAATAATTTTAAGTGTCTTCTTATAAATATTAAACTGTATAAATATATCTAGTATGATTTATTATTTGTTATAGCTGAGCTGAGATAATGATATTGGTAGCTTTTATAATTTGCTTGATATTTTGAAGCTATTACAGATATGATTATTATTTTATGAGACAGTTGTATGTACGATACATGGACATTCACGACGAGTTACAAATGCTATCATTGTCCGATTCAAAACCACTCATGGTAGCCCTAGACAAAAATACGGCACTCTCGAACTCCTAATCCGACTAACAGTCACTGAGCATAGCCGAGGATAGGCAGACAGACACACGGCGATACTAAAAGGGTTCCTAGTTGACTACGGAACCCTAAAAACAATTTTTTTATATAAAACGTTCGTTTTACATATCACATTCAAATTGTCTATTGCCATTGATATTGGAGGAAATCGATGCATCTCCTTTTTACACGTAGTTAATTAAACCCTAGGAAAGAGGTGAAACTATAGGTAGATATAGGTACGCCAATGTTTAAAAAAAAATCTAATATAATAAAAATGTACCTATACTTAAACGACTACTTGAATCATCGTCATCATCATCATAATGTCAGCCGAAAGACGTCCATTGCTGGCGGCATCCCGCGACTCTAACCAGGTCGTCGGTCCACCTTGTGGGAGGACTACCTACGCTGCGCCTTCCAGTTCGTGGTTGCCACTACAGAACCTTTCCACCCCAGCGGCCATCGATGAACCGGAGCAATGTGCCAATGTGCAAACTTTTGGCGATCCGGATAGCATAGCTCTGCTAACTTTGGTTCTACTGCGGATGAAATCATTCCTAATGCGATCACGCAGAGACACTCCCAAAATAGCCCTCTCCATTGCTCTTTGGGTGACTTTGAGCTTTCTTATGAGGCCCATAGTAAGCGACCACGTTTCAGCACCGTAAATCATCACTGGCAAGACACACTGGCCGAAGACCTTCGTCTTGAGACACTGTGGGATATTGGAAGAAAAGATGTGTTGTAGCTTCCCGGACGCTGCCCATCAGAGTCGGATTCGACCATTGACCTCTTTCTGGAAGTTGGATCTTCCTATCAGGATAGTTTGTCCTAGGTCATCATCACTCATCTACAACTTCGAGTGTAACGTCTCTGATTACAATGGGAGTTGGTACGACATGGGCATTAGACATGATTTTTGTCTTGTCCATTCATCCTTAGACCAACTCACTGAGAGGCATTACTGAGGTCATCTCGCATTGTGCTCAAATCCTCCATCGGTCTTACTTGAATACCTACAGTTTAAAGACGCACTGGCTGAATAAAATAAAACCCTAGACTAGAGAAAAAAGGTCTTTTCATCTGATGCCCTTCAGGAGCGGTACTGCGAACAAGTTCATACATTTCAAAATTCGTATATTTCGGGCATCTTTCTCTTTTACTCCAATTAAAGTGTCATGAGAGTGATAGAGACAATCGTCCGAAATTCGTGAATATCGTTGTTCGCGGTAGCGCCGCTGTTTGAGAGATCTATCTATCAGCTACGGACGTTCCCTACTGGGCTTGGACCTCCCCCATAGACCGCTACAGGGACGAGGGATGAGGGATGTATGAGAGATGGCGATGTAAAGAGGCACTACAATACCTCTCTTTACCATACTTAGATATATATTTATCCATAAATCCATATCCATATCCATTCCATACTAATATTATAAATGCGAAAGTAACTCTGTCTGTCTGTTACCTCTTCACGTTTAAACCGCTGAACGAAGAAATTGAGATGAAATTTGCTATGGAGAGCGTTTGAGTTCCGAGAAAGGACATAGCATAATTTTTATGCCGCAACCATTTGATATTTGATAAAGCTAGTATTTTATATTCTCTAGATTTGTCTTTGGTGTCATTACACCATACTTACCCATAGATATTTTGCGATGGCATGATGGACACACAGAGAGAGTTGGATAGGGTCGCATCCTGTGGTCGCACCATAATGATTTATTTTTACCTTTTCGGTGCGGAGCCCGGTAAATGATTTTGTCTGATTTTGGCAGTTGGTGCATATATTCGTCTGACAGTTATATTTACAGAAAAGTGTACAGATGTGAAGATATTTAACATTTGATAATAAATAATAATTGAAATGGTTTATGAACGACACATACAGAGGAATGTGGTTTTATATGAGATCAAATAACAGTAATCATCAACCTGCAAAATGCCCCCAAAACCAATTTTATCAAAGATACACGATAACCGAAAGAGTGTTACAGTAGTTGCAAGCAAAACAAGCAGACGTGGCAGCGTTGAAGGAACAGAAGAGACTGAGATTCAGGCGCAAGTTCATGTACCCGAAGAAGGCGGCTGGGGCTGGGTGGTCGTGGCTGCTGCGTTTTTCATAGCATTACTGATGGATGGCATAGCCATGACATTTGGCAGTATTCGTCCAGATATGACCCAAGACCTTGGTACTTCTGAAACAATGGTAGCTTTAATCAACTCGATTGCTCTTTCTTTATATTTAATTACCGGGCCCTTGGTATCTGCTTTAATAAACCGATTTGGCTTCAGAGCTTGTGCCATGACAGGATGTATAATATGCTCCCTTTCACTATTTACGTCTTATTTTCTTGGTAACTTTGGTGCCCTTGTTGTATTTTATGGATTTTTGTGTGGTTTCGGGTTCGCTCTAATTAACATGTCTAACGGACTTGTCGTGGGTTTTTATTTTGAGAAAAGAAGGTCAATAGCAATAGCGATAGCCACACTCGGCTCCAGTATTGGTGTCGCCATGTGGTATCCAATAAATACAAAGTTAGTCAATTTAGCCGGTTGGCGCTCGCTGACTTTGCTTCATTCGGGAATGTTTGGTATTGCCTATTTTCTCGCTATGACATTTCGTCCTGTGCTTGCGTTGCATGTAGTTAAAACGGAAGTAACAGATCATCCAACTCGCACAGTAACTTATTTGCCGAACATAGCAGCTGCGGCTGCTGCATCTTCAGCGGACCAGCCGCAAACCGCTAAGCCAACAGCGGCCGAGCGTCTATTTGCTGCAGTGAAGAACGACCACTTCCCCACTGCAGCTGCCGTCGTGAAAGATGTAGACGAACCTCAAGCTCTATCAAGCCAGCCAGGAACCTCACCCGGAGCTCAACATGTCTCGAAACTAACAATTACTGCAATGACACCAAAAAGCGGTATAAGTAAACGCCATTTACAACAAGTGAAATCCATTATGTCTAAAACAAGCATGGGTGGAGAAGTCAAACAAAAACTTCAAGTTACTATTCCAGAAGAACATGTCAAAAAGGTGAGTTGTTGGGGGCGACTCTGTCATTGGGAGCAACATGTGCCCGAGTCACGGCCCATGTACCGAGATGATGCATTTTATGATGGGAAAATTGAAAATTTGCCGGAGTACCAAAAAAGCAAAGCCGCAGTTGTTGCTGCAGAAGAAACTGGCCTCGAGTATCAGCTGGCCGTGTCGCGCGCGGCCGCGGCGCACGACCTGCAGGAGCGGCGCGGGGTGTTCACCACAGCCGTCCGGAGGGTTCTTGCAACGATGATGGACCCTAAATTACTGAAATTAACTACATTCAAACTCATTTGTGCTAGTGGGTTTTTAATGTATTTAGGTTTTTTAGTACCTTACTCATATATACAAGTTAGAAATTTAGAGGCCGGTATTGATCCGAGCCATTGTAGCTTATTTGTAACTGCAATGGGGGGCTGTAATGGTCTAGGCAGACTGAGTTTCGGTTTTATAGCTACGAAAATCTGTCCTATAAAATTAACTGCTACTGCATTATGTACTGCTGGTGTAAGTACCATGCTGTCAAATGTTTCATTTAATACCTATTTTCAGTACGTTTATTGTTGTTTGTATGGATTTTGTGTAGCGTCTGTGGTAAGCATCCGGGCTTTGATGCTTGTAAAACTTTACGGGCTGGAAAAGTTAACAAATGCCACGGGAATGGTATTATTATTTCAAGGAATAGGGAGTTTAGTCAGCACACCATTAGCAGGTGTTTTAAAAGACAACTTTGGATTCACTGTCTCTTTCATTGTAGCCGGGATATTTGTTACGTTAGGTGGTTTGATTTTGGTGCCCGTGGTTTACATATCTTTAAAAGAAAAAGCTTTGGTTCCCCCATTAGCACAAAAAACGAATTAAAGGGTGAACCCTTTAAAGCGCCCCGTAATAATTAGCAAAAAGTAATTATAAGTATCTTTGTTTTAGAGAATTAGTTATGAAATTTAAATATATATTCTTTTTGTTTTTTTATGCCATTTTTACATATTATTAAACTACATATTTCCTATTTTTATCTACCGCGTGTCTCCGAATTGGAGCTTTAAATGTAAGGATCAAATGTGCTCATATAACTGAGCTAGATACTTTTAGTATGTTGTATACTAAAAGTCTTGAAAATTATTTGATTTGTAACAGTGAGTGTTGAAAATAGTATTTCGTTTGTATGACAAATTGATCTCATTAATAAATAACCTGTATTCGACTAATTACACTAAAAGTAGCTCAGTTTTATGAGAGTTAAGAGCAAAATCGATCCTTACATTTAAAACTCCAACGCACAAAGCTTGGTAAAACTGCTGTCACGTTGTTTAGGACGTAGTGATTATATTCTCTTGGGTTTAGGCATACTAAAAAAAGAGTAGGTACCTAGATATCTCAATTAATTTAACAATGTCTAAATGTAGCATTATAATAGGGGCTAGGAGCAATGTTTGTGTTATCTTTAAACTTTTTGAAAGTTTTCTCTCGTCAAAATGTAGCTTACATGCCAACATCTCTACTAGTTGAGTACAAATAAATAAAAAATTATACGCTGCGGCGTTGACTAATCGCTAATCCCAAAACATGTATTAATGATATTTTCTAACAGACTTCTTTAGAAGACGGGTGTGATGGGAGAGATAGCTTGCGGCAGGGAGTCTCGTCTATTTCTATCAGGGTGGCCACGTTATTTTCCAAAATACAGTGGGCTTACCGCCAACATCAAATATCGCAAATTTCGAATGATTGTATCTGAATATCTGCCTTAATTGGAGTAAAAGAAAAAAAATATCTAAAATTTTCTATTTTGGATTTTCTGTCACTCTCACGACGCCTTAATTTGAATGAAAGAGAATGATGCTCGAAATAAACGAACTTCGATGTTCGCGGTAAGTACTGGGCCTTTGCGATATTATTACTCACCGTCTACATACAGTGTCAAAATGCAATAAGGTGTATTGGACTAATTTCGAATATGTGAAAATAGCGAATAATTACAAAATATTGTCTAAAATAAGTTGCATTAAATCATTTGTATTAGGACTCCATTTCAAAATTATCCAGCATTTAACCATATTCGATATTATCGCAATTCTCAAATCTTGTTTATTAAATTTGGTCAGTTTCTTTGGAGGTTAGGTAGTCTTCGAGATTGAGTGTAAGAGGGTAACCAATTTATACATAATGGACTGGTAAGTAATAATTCTTAGGACCTTTTAGTAGTAAGCAATAATCACATAGACATACCATTTAACCAGACGGAGCGTGGTAATAATAATACCACGATAGAAAGGGATGGTCTTATGTAACTTTCTGTAGGTATGGCAGAGACGGCGCTATTTTAGTCCATCCTTGACATAATCTCACATATTTTTGTTGCCCTTTAAACGGAACCCTTCAGAAGTTGGAGGGATACAAATAAATAAAATTAGAGTTTTCTTGTGTTTTCAACCGAAGTTGCGGTTATTAATATAAAATAAGTTAATATATTAGCTACAAAGAGTGACCTGTAAACCAAACTATAGTGAATTATTACATTTTGGGCTACAAAAACCCAAATATCATTGTTCCTTACTGGCGCTCGCGGATGCGTTCTCCAGTAATAATTCCTCCTAGAATAATCACTATCTATGTGTGACTATTGTGCTATATTTACATGACATGGACATAGTTTTTATTAGTATAAAGTAATAGCGCTTCTCTGTCATACTTATTGAAAGTTTAATAAGACCATTGCTATTAATATTACAATTGCACGTCTATGGCTACTAAGCAACTAAGTCTATGTAATCGGCCGATTCGACTTCCTCGAACGTACTTAAAACGAACCAATAGCATTGGCCTGCCATCTATGATTATCAAATCAGAGCGCCTGTATTTTGCAAAAAAGCCTATGAAAGTAGAAATGAGTACTTATTGAACTTATTATGTGATGTAGCAACATTGAATGGGTTTCGTGTTCGAGCGCATTTTGTTCTACGACCGGCCGCCATACTCAAACAAAAAGATTGAGATGAAAAGATAAATTTTATATTTATCGGACGTTATTGAAAGTGTTTTAATTTACTAAATGAGTTCTAAATCAGATGTAAACAGAAGGGTACTCGCCATCCAGGCGAAAAAGAAGCGACATAAATTAGGAAAAAAGAAAAATCGGGAGGAAGAACACGGCGGTGGAGGACAAGGAAACGGGCTGCGCAACCAGAATCAGAATCGACTGGAGCCCACGCATAGCTCCTCCAACGAGACAATCGAGGAGGACGAAGACGAGCAGTACGACAGCGACGACGAGGAGCAGGAGGACAGCGCCGACTACTGCAAGGGTGGATACCATCCTGTCAAAATCGGAGACTTGTTTCTCAACCGCTACCACGTTACGAGAAAATTAGGCTGGGGCCATTTCTCGACGGTATGGCTCTGTTGGGATCTTATTGACAAGCGATTCGCAGCGTTAAAAGTCGTTAAGTCTGCGCCCCACTTTACCGAAACCGCCCTAGACGAAATTAAAATATTGAAGTCCGTTAGAGATAGCGATCCCGCAGATCCTAAGCGGAACAAGACTGTGCAGCTGCTCAATGACTTCAAAATCACGGGGGTCAATGGCACTCATGTGTGTATGGTGTTTGAGGTTCTTGGCCATCACTTATTGAAGCTTATCCTGAAGTCTAACTATAGAGGCATCCCTCGAGATAATGTGAAGACAATTATACGTCAAGTACTAGAAGGCTTGGATTACCTCCATACTAAGTGCAAGATAATTCACACGGATATAAAACCTGAAAATGTGTTAGTGTGTGTAGATGAGACATACATTCGCAAGTTAGCAGCTGAAGCTACCGAGTTACATTCCTTGGGCTTGAGATTGCCCCACTCACTTATTAGCACAGCGCCGAAGGAATTCCAAGAACAAGTAGTAACTGGTAAGATGAGTAGAAATAAAAAGAAAAAATTAAAAAAGAAAGCCAAGCGCCAGTCTATGTTACTCAAAAAACAAATGGAACAAATAGAGGAGATAGAAGAGCAGAAAAAGGTTGAAGTTAGTGAATCGGCACCAATGTCCCAGGATAATGATGATTCACCGCAGACACCAGAGGAAGCCAGTGTTATTGAGACTACTCGCTCTGAAACTGATTCAAATCTAAATGAAGCTAATTTGAATGGCTGCAATGATTATCAAAAAGCAGATGATGAGGCATTTGATACAGATGCTGAAGCAGTGCAGGTGAGGACTAAGCCACATGGATGTGGTGATGATATTGGCACCCCTATGTCGGAAGGTGATATGACTGACACCCCACCTTCATTTAACTCTGAATCCACGAAGGGAAAGTCATTGGACAAACAACCTGACCCAGCTTTTGAGGTATGTGATTTAGAAGTCAAGATTGCCGATCTTGGAAATGCTTGTTGGGTCCATCGACATTTCACAGAAGATATTCAAACACGGCAGTATCGCTCCCTTGAAGTACTACTTAGTGCTGGGTATGGCACGTCTGCAGATATATGGAGCACGGCTTGTATGGCCTTTGAACTGGCTACTGGAGATTATTTATTTGAGCCTCATTCAGGTGATGGCTACAGCAGAGATGAAGACCATCTGGCACACATAATAGAATTGCTTGGAGACATTCCCAAGCGTATTGCTGCTTCTGGGAAGTACTCCAAAATATTTTTTAACAAGAAGGGTGAGCTGAGAAACATAACAGGTCTAAAGCCTTGGGGTCTAGTGTCGGTTCTCACAGAAAAGTATGAATGGAGTCACACTGACGCAGAGGAATTTGCTGACTTTTTGAAGCCCATGTTAGATTTTGATCCTAATCGTAGAGCCACTGCATTTGAGTGCCTTCAACATCCCTGGTTGAAGATAGCTAACTGTGAACAGAGAGAGAAAAAAGAAAAGAAAGACCCTTCTGTCAACTCCACTCCAAACACAGATGACGTATCACAGACTGACAAACCAGCAAAAAGGAGGGTAAAGAAGGTGTACACATAACCCAGATTGTAAAGAGCCAGAGTGCATACTTTTTGTTTCTTTGGTATTTCATTGTATAACTTCATTGTATACACTCATTTTGTTCGCTCTCTGTTACTTGAGTGAATCCCTGAGCATTCATCAAATCACTAGTGTTGACTTACAAGTATTTAGTGTTTTAAAATCAAAGTTTATTTATAGATTTGTTTGTGAATAATTTAATTTGTATCTACATTGTTTATTTAGCAATCCCTTATTTGTAAAACAAAATTGTATCCATCTATTGAGATAATGCTGACATACAAGTCCCTCACATGTGGCTGTGTATATAATACAGGCCGCTTAATAGTGGTGACATGTTTGAACAAACTCATTGGCATTATTGAATAAATATCTTGAAGTACCCAAACTGTACAGATAGCTTTAGGAAAAATTGTGATGTATGACATGTAGACAATATAGGTTTTGTCACATAAATCTTAGGAATTTATTAGTTGTCATAGTTCAGCACCTAAATCCACCTAGAAAGAGGAGTGTAATGTGAAGTCATGCATGCATACTGTAGCCTAGGAGTTGCCAACCAGTGGGCGCACCCCCAAGGGTCTAGCGACTCTAGCGTCAGTGGAGGGAGCGTGAAATGACTTTGAAAAAGAAAAGGGGGTATGACAAGACGCAAACAAGGTTGGGAACCCCTGATGTAGCCTGAGGTAGTATGTTCACGTAATTGTCTAAGTTTGTGTTTTATCACTATCACAATAGAAATCTCATAATATAAACTTTAGGGAATAAGACAGTATTTGTAAAGCCACACCTCCGAGACTGCCTTTTTTATATTTTGATGAGTCATCTAAATTAACATTGGCTGGAGTGCAGATAATTGGGAGGATGTATAGTATCGAATCCTCTGATCCAGCTTATAGTTATTATTTATCATAGATCCCAATTTACATGACCATTTGTATTAATTATATCTGCAAATTTACATAAATAAAATGTCAAAACGAGCTTGTTATTATGAGTTTCAATGTAGAATTATTTCATTATAATGTTTGAATTCCCGTGAGATTAGCACTTGTTACCATATTATTATTTGCAACTGGGCACCATTTTTTTTATTTTAGAGTTCGAAATCAAAGAATTCCTCGGTCTAAAAGTTATTAACCAATATTGGAAAATTTGTAGCTTCAATACCAGTGTTCAATACCCCATTGAATTCCCCCGTTTTGTCATCGGTATGTACAGTCAGGGCAACTAAAGTGGCAAATTTTTAAGTATATGTCTGAATAAATCGTCGCCTAGTACCATCAGATGTCGGAGCGGCCAAAACGTTCATAAATATTTGAGCAGCGCCTGTATTGTCATGGAGATAAAGTTCATGTTCAGATATATTTGAGAACTTTGGCCGCTCGGATATATTTGATGGTGACTGTACAACACTAAAGTATGCAGTGATAGGTTTCGTGCACCGAGTATATTTTTATGTTATGAAAACTTTCATTGTATAGACATTATTAATTTTATTTTAAAAATATAATCAGACTACAAAATTACATATTTGTTGAGAGAACACCTGCAAAACTGTTTCATCAGTTTGACTGCAGGAGGCATTATTTGATAACCATGTTTCCTTGAACAAGATAAAATATAGTTTTAGTGCCTGCCGCACTTAAGACCTTTTGCCTAAAAAATATGCATTTTGTAATTTTTTTCTCAGCTTTACAAGTGATGAGTAATTGAACACGCTTGGCGTGGTCACAATGAATAAAGAGTTATTCCGTGTCGGTGGTTTGACCTGTGTGCACAAGTAACCGACATGTTCACAATGCATTTGGCTTCACTGTGAGCTCTGTTCTAGTATAATTTGAGTTACATCTTCATAGCGGTTATAGGTACATGGAGATCAGGATCACGTTACTGGTTGACGCGTGGGATTATGAAAGGCTTGAGCCTTGAATATTTTTCCTAGGTGGAACAGGAAACGTTATTGTAATCCGAGTCGAACTACGTACCCAGAGGTCATTCTTACCTATCAATGGCGTTATATACATGTAAATGAGTCAAATGTGGTTTCTGTGCATGTAGTGTGAAGTGTATCTGTACAATTCAATATCATTTGCACACTCCTTATGAAGGCTACGCTATTCTATTAATCAGACATGTCCAGTAAATATATTTAAAGATGGTCAGGTACCTAGGTGGCTTTCTACTACCTACATTGGTAACTAAACTGCAACAAAAATAATGCCATAAAACAAGGCCTAACCAGAATGATTTTACAGCAGCAGCAGTCTACGCCAAGTCGACTGCTGCTGGTCAAGTTGAGTCCATTATGGCTGGTGAACGGTGGGCATTGAGTTGTGGCATTAACTGCCGGAAAATCACCAGTCAACTATCGAGATGATGATGAACAGTGCCACGAATTCGAAACTGTTAACTGAACTAATTCAGCCGGTAGTTTTTTTCAGTCCTAAGGCCTGTTGTGTAATCTTGGATTGGGTATATGAAATAAGTAACAATGGATACCGCGTCGGTTACCTACATAAAACTGTGCGCACACCTACCTACGCGCTTAGGGACCGTCTGACGTCACGGGAATAGCGCGACATTGGCCAAAAAGTCGAAATATCGTGTGACGTAATATGTAGATAGCCCCTAAAAAGTTAATTCATTCATCGCTTTAAATACGTAGTTTTAAATATGTGCCATAACCCATAACATTAAGTCACAGTTGCATCGCAATTAAGCCGATGCGGTATGCGTAATAATTTAATAGATCCATAGGTGCCTTGACCATACAAGGTGTGAACTCCACTACACCATGCCGCCTAAATGCGGTATGTACTATGTAGCCATACTCTCGCAGAGACATGCGACTATTTTGTCTTTGCATGGCAGTAAAGAACGTTTGGATATTCCTTTTGATTTACTTTGTTTTATATATTTAAAAAAAACTGTAGATGTAAAAAGAGTTAATACATGACCATAAATCAATATCGCAGGCTTAGTATCGCAGGTTAAATATGCGAAATTAATATTTATATGGTGAGATACGTAAATGTTTCAATCTTTTATAATATGTGATGGAATTCAAACGCTTTTATTGTTCTGTTGTTCTGCGTTCAGGTTAAGATTCGGATGTTAGGAGAGTTTACCACATCGCAATGACCACTTCGGTGTTATTAAATATATATCAACTAATACAGCTTGTGAGTCAACATAATAAACAAATGTATAAACTGTATTACGATGAATTTTACACGGCTGACATTTTTACACCTCTTACGTCACGTATGTGTGTGATATGTGTGAAAAATTATCTTGATCGAACTTTATTTTGACGTTTGACTGCTGACATTGACATACCTATTGACATTGAGTTTTTTTTGGCGGGAACGTTAAAAAGAATAGGCGCGCTTTTGAAATTAAATTTTGTAAATTAGTTTTAAATTCTAGATTTGTACATTTCTTTGTATATTTCTTATGTAAAATAGTCTATATAGTGTTAGTTTTGTACATATTACGTTAGTGCGTTTCCCCATAATGGGGAAGCGCACGGGGCGTAGCGGCCGTAAACGATCGCGAGTTACGGGTGAGTCTCTTACAGAAGGAATAGATCAGGACTTACCTTCTTCATCATCATCGACGACTTCATATTCTGATGCTGAAAATAATGATCGTCCACTAGCGAAGAAAAGAGAAAAGGATAAGTACACACCTTATAAAGCAGGAAATTATAACAGATTTTATGACGAAAACTCGCAGAAGAAAGATTTTATTGTCTTCCTCAATCGCGAAGAAGATAACACTAAAATTACAGATAAGGATAGGTTGGCCATATCTAATGGCATCAGAAAACATTGTGTTTCAGGTGTAATGCATC
The DNA here is from genome assembly GCA_022674325.2 of Grapholita molesta. NCBI lineage: Eukaryota > Metazoa > Arthropoda > Insecta > Lepidoptera > Tortricidae > Grapholita > Grapholita molesta. The sequence goes on along the minus strand of CP053132.2, from coordinate 10,507,899 downwards.
TGAGGTCAATTAATGCATTCAAAATTGGTATAACTTTCGACCTCCCTAACAACGCTAATGTTTTTCTTAAGAACGAAAAGCTCCTAAACGAATTGAGGATGGTTGGTTCAATACCGGCTGCCGAAACAGAAGCCACTGGGGTTCTCACATCTGTACCTTGCGATTATTCCAATAAAAATCTTTCAGCTTATTGCTTCTAGTAAAAAAGTTATTAGTGTGAGACGTTTCATGCGACGGGTAAAAGACGCTCAAGGTGTCGTTTCCTTTCTTCCAACACAGACAGTTGCTGTTACATTTGCTTCAACGCAGCTCCCCGAGTATGTTACTTTAGACCACTGGAGACATGAGGTAGGAGTTTATGTTCCTCCTGTTAAACAGTGCCTGAAGTGCATGAAATTCAACCACATTGCTAAATTTTGTAAAAACAATGAAACTTGCTCAATTTGCTCAGGCAACCATAATTTTAAACAATGTGACAAGTCCAAAACTCAATGTGCTAACTGTGGCGGTGACCATATTGCAATTTCTACCACATGTCCACTTAAAAACAAAAACTAGAAGAAAACAAAATAAAAGCAAAAATGCAAGATATTCTGATCTTTTAGTGCAGCTCAATTTCCACAGCTAAATTCAAAATACATTGATACTCAAATATCCAATTTAATTAAATCTGACAAATTTATGAATTTATTAGTTGAAGCAATGCTTGAAATATGTTCAAAACCTGATGTGCCAAAAATTCTAAAAGCATTAGAGAAATTTTAGATAACACTTTTAAGAAAAACACCTTAACCTTTTTATGGATACATTACATATAGTGCAATGGAATGCTCAAAGTTTAATTAGTAATAGGCTAGTTTTAACAAAATTTTTATATGATAACAACATACATATTGCCATAATCTCTGAAACATGGTTGAAACCACATCAATTTTTTCTATCAAAGGGTACAATATTATTAGAAATGATTGTGGGAACAACCACAATGGTGTTGCAATTTTAATTCATAATATTATAACACATTCTCAAATTACAACTCATTTTGATAGTTCTTTACAAAATGTTTGTGTGAAAATCAAAATTAATAACAATGAATTAAGTGTCGTTAGTTTTACAGTCCATCTAATACAAATCCACCATTTAATAAAAATAATCTAGACGTTTTGCTTAAGTCCATTCCTAAACCTATGATATTTGGAGGCGATTTTAATGCTCATCACATGTCTTGGGGATGTGTCGACACCCTGCCTCGAGGTAAGGATGTTTTAGATGTTATTGATGAAAATGATCTTGTTCTTTGAATAATGGCAGTCCCACTACAATTGGTTCTTCATCTTGGCGAGCTAATGCTCTTGATTTAACTTTAGTTTCTCCATCTTTGGCACTTTCATGTGATTGGTCTGTTTATGATTATCCTCTGGGTAGCAGTTATCACTTGCCTGTAATTATAAATTTGGTTGTTGGAAATGAAAGTAATCTACAGAATAATATACAATGCAATAATGTACATTTACCATTTCAGCATAATTACAAATTAGTTAATTGGAAAATATATAGTCAATTAATGGATTCAAATTTAAAAAATATTGACTTTAATGCTATGTCTCCACCAGAATCCTACAATTTGTTTTGTAACATAATACATTCTGTTGCTGAACAGTCAATTCCACAGTCTACCTCCACTAATAAATGTAATAATATTGCTAAACCTTGTTTACCAAAACATTCTAAGTGTCCTAGTTTACCCTGGTGGAACTCAAAGTGTTCAGAAGCTGTTCAAAACTCAAAGAATGCTTATATATATTTTAAAACAACCCTTCTGAGGAAAATTATATTGAATTTAAGAGATTGCGAGCTTTAAAAAACTAATACTTAAAACAGAAAACCAACAGCTGGATGGAATTGTGCAACTCATTTAATAGATGTACCTCATTGTCATTGGTATGGAAGTACATGCGTAAATTTAATAAATCATTTACTCTTAATAATTCTCTTGATGATAGTTGGATTCCAGATTTTATATGTAAATACACTCCTGACTTTGTTTTGAATGAGCCGTTAAATTATAATAAAACTGATAATATTGGAAATAATTATTTGACTGATCCATTTTCGTATCAAGAACTCCATTCTGCGTTGTTTTCTAGAAGAGATACATCCCATGGTCTAGATGGGATTCCATATATACTTTTAAAAAATTAACCCCAAATTGTCTCATAATCTTTTAAACTTACTTAATCGTATGTGGAAGGAAAACTTTATACCTGAGGAATGGAAAACTGATTGTTTGGTTCCAGTTTTAAAACCTGGTAAAGATAAATTGTTGCCGGATTCGTATCGACCCATAGCTCTTACGTCTTGTATTGGAAAGATATTTGAACAGCTTTTAAAACAACGCCTAGAATTTTATGTAGAACAAAATGGTCTTTTACCTTACAACCAATTTGGTTTTCGCAGAGGTCGGTCTTCTCGTGAAAGCATTTGTCAGCTAGTATTAGATGCTCAACACAGTCTGTATAATAATCAATATCTTTTATGCGTTTTCTTTGATATTGCTGGTGCTTTTAACAGTGTTAATATTTCGGTTCTTTGTAACGAGTTGTCAGTGATAGGGATACCTGGGCAATTAATAAACTGGATACAAGCATTTTTGACCAATAGAAAAGTATTTGTTAAATTTAATAATCATTTATATGGTCCAAGATGCTCGTCGTTAGGAGTATGTCAAGGAGGAATTCTGTCTCCATTAATATTTATCTTATATATTAGACGATTGAATCTTATTTTGGGATCGAATGTAAAAACTTACAATATGCAGATGACTTAGTAGTTTATACATCTGGAATGGATTTAAGTCAATTAGCTTCTACTGTAAATAACGCACTTTCCAGTTTATATAAATACTTTTCATACCTTAATTTAGATGTTAATCCTACTAAATCAAAAGTCTTCATTTTCGGTCGTAAATGTGTAGCTACACCTAATATTTTGTATAACAGAATTCCATTGCCTATATATAGTGAAGTAAAATTTTTGGGTGTAACTTTTACTCCAAAACTCTCATGGACAAAATACATTAATAATATAACAACAAAAGCAAACAAGGCTTATAATGTATTAAAATCTGTTTGCGGGACTACTTGGGGAGCAGATCCCAAAATATTGTTAGTGTTATACAAATCTCTCGTTCGTAGTCACTTTGAATATGGTTTTCTTTGTTTTGCTGGAGATAGTAAATTAGTGAATAGTTTGGACAAAATACAAAATAAATGTATGCGCACAATACTAGGTGCCTTTAAAACTAGTCCTATTGCTGCTTTGCAAATCGAAACAAAACTGCCACCCATTAGTGTTCGATTCCGTTATTTGAAAGAAAGATTTATCTTGAAGCTTCATAGTTTGCCTAATAATGATCTTCTTACCAATTTAATTGCTTCTCAATCTGCTCCTTATAAGCAACATATGTTTATTTTGCAAGATTTTTCTTGCTTTTTCATTCTCTTGAAGAGTTTAATATACATTTGAACGATGATGTTCTTCCTTGTTATGCAGGCACATTCCAAAGTAAATATGCCGCAATGAATATTGTAATTGATTCAAGCTTGTCTTCTAAGGAGGAAGTTTATCTGTTATTGTCAGAATGGACTAATTATAAATTTATTTATACTGATGGGTCCAAAAATAATGATGCTGTATCTTTTGCAATTTACCAGACCGAAATCAATAAGGGAGTGGGATACAAAATTAATAAATATGCTAGCATCTTCACTGCTGAAGCAACAGCCATCCTTTTTGCTTTAAAACATATTATGGAAAGAAATCAGTTGAACAAAAATTGGGTAATAGTCAGTGATAGTATGAGTGTCTTAAAAAGTTTGTCAAGTAACAAAATGAATGCTAACATTAACTACCTGATTTTTACTATTAAAGAATTATGGTGGAAGTTATCCTTAACTGACACTGTAGTACAATTCGTTTGGGTACCTTCGCATATAGGAGTCTTAGGTAATGAAAATGCAGATTTTTAGCCAGAACCATTGTTAATATTTCTGATTCATGCTCAAGTTTAACCATCAAGGAGTTGGATGTCGCTTTGCCGTATACGGATATGATATCTAATCTTAAAAAGCGCATGATTAGTAATTGGGGAAAACATTGGTATTTTTGTAGAGAAGTTGAAAATAAAGCTCATATATATTCTTTGTTAGACGTTCCTGTTAATAGTACGCCATGGTTCTGCAAGCTTAAACATTTTGTTCATAGAAATTTCTATACTATAATCAATCGAATGCGCATTGGTCATTATTGCCTAAATTTTCATCTTCATCGAAAAAATATAGTTTCTTCTCCTTATTGTGATCGTTGTCAAATGAATGAAGTTCAGTCTCTCGACCACATCATTTTCGTTTGCCCGTCCTTCGGCATTCAGCGCCTTGTGCTGATGGATGAGCTGCTTAATATTTATGAGGCATCTAATATAATCCCGCTGTCAGTACCAGATTTGCTAAGAGAGCCTACCACGTATATGTCTTTGTATAAATTTGTACATAACACCATAAATAAGTTGTAAATATTTTAATACAATTTTTTAATTTTAGGTTCTTAATGCAGATAACATATAAATGTAAATTGTATATATTTAAAATAAATCTAAATATCGCTACTAGAATATTTCAGGATTGTACTGTTTGGAAAGGACAATAATTAAACTGGATTATGAGATTGAACGTACGGTTTTGACTTAATTAATGGATGATACATACATACTGAAATTGTATAAGAAAATAAAAGTAACTGAAGACATTGAACTCGGATTTGACCTAATATGAATAGTACTTACTGAAGACGTTGACCGGATTGAACTTATGAAAAAGAAAACAAACTACTTATGACAAGGCAGTATGGCTTAGAGCTTTAGCCTGTCCAGATGGACGAAAAAAAAAAAAAAAAAAAAAACTATTGACATTGAATTGAAGTTTAAAACTGAATTGCCGGGAGTAGCCTACCAATTTGCCTTTATTTATGGTGGTATTGCTGAATACTGAATTGTGTTTGTATTTTCAGCTTATACAGTCAAATATTATGGACTGAATATTTCATAAATTTTGTTCATTTACCAGAACTTCATTGGACTTCTGATCGAATACATTGATGTTTCAAATACTTACTGCATTGCAGTGTACAAACCAGTTTCAGACTTCAGATTTTATTTATAAAAACGTATAACAAAAATACTAAGTAAGTATGTATTAAGTAAACGTTCTCGTGATAGCTGTTACTTGTGTTTTATATGTACATAGTTGAACTGGTAGAAAAAGTTTCTAAATAAAAACTGCAAAAAACTTGTTATAACATTTTCAACAATGTAATGCTTATGTTTTGTCCATATTTATAAGAACTAATGACATATCTCATATATTTCTGGTAGCGATATGTCCCTTCCATAATGTGACACATTATGGAAGGGACATATCGCTACCAGAGACAAGGGACCAAGAGTGTTAGTAGAATGCGGTGCCATATTTCTTCTAACAAACTATGCCTCAGATGTCTCCTGGCTGACCGGACAGAATAACAACAACAAATAATAGTTGATTCACTCTTCTGCTTAATTAAAGGCTGTGCAGCTGTGTTAACCATGTTAATTTATACCAAAATTCCCTAATTTGATGTACTATATTATTTTTAGTTTCACTACTGGATTTTGTCTTATCATATCATCTACCTTAATGCTAAATTTGTGTGTTATAATTCCTATGGTATCCAATATGGTCCTTGTATGCAAACACATCTTAAAAAATATTTAAGTTAGTCCCAGAAAGGTACTTTTAGTTTGATACCCTTACATGATTAACACGTTGGTGGACAGTAAATGACGTCATCTGTTATAGACCATAGGAAACAAAAACATGCGATGCCTATAGGCGTACTGTCCGCCAAAGTGTTAAGCATCTTGCTTAGATGTATTTATGACCCTTTGATCCATAGCAATACAATACAACTTTGTTTTATTATACCTTATTTTGTAATTTAATGAACTTTGTTTTGTGGTTTTTAGGTGTTGTAATGAAAAGTTTGTGTCATCTGTGGCTTTGGATTACAGCCCAGGTGTATAAGTTTGTAAGAAGAAGGCTGATACTTGTTAGTTTGGGATCATTAACTAGCTTTGCACTGTTGGTTATTTTACTGAAATGGAGCTTGACATGTTCCAATATACAGCCAGAAAAATATGTTAATAACATTGTAAGTATTTTTATTGAGTACATAATAACATAATTTTATGTATTACATGATATTGTATACAATTTGTCTAGTTTAGGGCAAAAAAAAAAATTAAAAAAATTATCCTTAATATGTATAGTATTAGCCACCTTATACTGAATATAAATTTTGTTTATGCAAATGGGGTTTCTATTACTGGCCACCTGTCAATAACTGGCCAGGTAATACTAAAATAGGTTCTATTTATAGGTAAACAAATAAATAAATAAATAATAATAAATATTTCGGAACAATCTTACACAAATCAATCTAGTCTTACGGTAAGCTCATTAAGGCTTGTGTTGTAGGCATCATACAATACAATACTTAAATACATAGAAAACACCCATGATTCAGGAACAAATATCTGTTCTCATCACACAAATAAATGCCCTGACTGGGATTCAAACCCAGGACCATCAGCTTCATAGGCAGGGTCACTACCAACTAGGCCAGACCGGTCGTCAAACAGAATTCATTTTCAGTACAACATGTTCAGTTATAGAAATATGGACAGTTACTGGTAATTTACCCTATGTTTCTTTCCAGTGTTCTGATTACCAAAGTGGAACCTCTGTTGGTAACCTTTGTGATGGACTTTGTAAACCTAATGGAAGGGCTTCCATTACCTGCTACAATTTGCACTCAAGCAAGGAAGCTGTGTTCTCAGGTATCCACGGCAACCACAGTGTCATCTTCAAGTTGCCAAGGAAAATATCAAATTATGAAGTACTGCACTGGTTAGATAACTCGAGCAAAAAGATTTATCCTTCTGAAGTTGATTTTACAAATATGATTGTAACAAATGTAAAACTTAAATTTAATATTTTCTTAAACCATATTGATGCTAAAAAAATGTCATATATAAATAATTCATTAGCCCATATGAGGGAGATTGAAATGGAAAATGCATGGAGTCTACTGCAAGACAATGAGTATCTAGCTTTGTTGTTGTATTCAGAACTTGACATATTTCCTCGTTTAGAGGGTTCTTGCGGTTCCCTGTATGCTGTTCAGAAACTGAATACAATATCAAGGTACTGGCACTTGATAACAATTTACGATAGCAAGAGCGAGTGGGTAAAAAGGGTCAAGCTCTCGGTTATGATACTAGACTTCTTGTTGCATTTAGACCATGTTCTGCCTGAGCCGCTACATATTTGTGATATAAAGATGGACCATTTTGGCGTCACAAATGATTTTAAGAAAATCAAATACTTAGATCTCGACTCTGTTCATCCTTTTAGTGTAACAAACAGGCTAACGGCCGACGGCTCAGATTGCAAAGAGCACAGTGATTGTGATTTTAAAGACTGCCGATCTTTTTGTAACCTGATGACATTTAAATGTCAACACGGGGTGGCTAACAACAACTTGCAGATTGTGTGCGAGAAGATATTTTTGGGTTGGGTGATGTCCGGTCGGGTGATGGTGCCAGGGCTGCTGCTGGGCCCGCGGTCTCCGCGCGTCCTCATCGACTTGTTGGAGCTCTGCGCCAACCCTGACGGTGAAGCAGGCATTCCGCGAGCGCCAGCATCAAAAGAAATTAGAAATAGACTTCACAAATTGCTCTCTCATTTGACTTGAATATGATAAAACGAAATGCACTGTGATAAAATATATTTCTTCTCTTAGCTATGTAGGTGTTAACATTTTCTAGTCACAATTTTTAAAGTTACACGTTTAAGTAGTTTTTATAGTAGGTCATTTCTGCACTTGGAGTGACAATAAAGTTACACCTGTTTGTGATACTTAGGTTGTAGAATTCGTTGATAAGTAGAAAATTACATATTAGTTTCCCATGTGCCTTTGACTGGGATTTTAAAAGGTTGTTGTCTAGTCTAGATAGCTTTATAATTAAACGGATGGCCAACAATGTTTCTTCCTTACCTACGTAAAATAACATTCAAGTAATTGTATAGTTTAAACAAAAGAAATACTTAACCGTTTTATTTGAATTGTACCAACTGTATTAGTGGCCTTATTTTTAAAGTTTAACCGGCAGTTGGTATATGTTGTGGTAACTGATTTTCTAAATGCAATTTTTTTGACTGTACGTTATTATAAATTACGTTATGATTATATAGGTATCTGCCTATAGTTAGTGTAGGAGGTTTTTGCATGGTGATCGATCAGGAACTTTCTCGTGCGATCAATTACATTGATGGTTCAGTTTAAGGGCAACCTCTAAAGTATCAACCATAAAAATAATAACGAGTGCCCCTGTCCGTGTCCGTGTCATGGGACGCGCACAGAAACAGCACCCGCCATGGTGTAAGGACTATTGAGTTTAAATGAAATATAAAATGTACTATGTTTTTGGATAAAAAACCGGACACCTGTCTAATAAAATGGTACAATTCTATTTCCGGCAGACGGTGACTCGCCAACACCGGTGCAAAGGGCTATAGGCAGAGAGAGGTGACACTGGACTTTGAACATACAGCCAACTCGCCACTTAGGTTTCTATATCTATCTACCCTCGAAAACGCTGCTCTTGCGACCCCACTCTGAACGGTCGGTTAAGGCAAGCTAGAAGAGGGAACTTGTCCCACCTGTCCGAGAGGGAACAGACCCCAGGGGCACTCAGGTACGTGGAGACGCTACTCTCGTCACGAGCTGCCCAACGTTGACTGATTGCACTGGAGCAAACCAGTGGGCGATGTGGTCGTGACATACTACCTACGCCTTTATTGTTAATTATTAATATTGTTCAACTCCTGATCACCAATCACTGTAATAAATAAAATAAAATACATTTATTTCAAGCAACAAGGCTCAAAAACAGTTCTGATACAACAAAATTAAATTTTAAACTTTTAAAATTAACAAATATAAACAAGTCATACGGCAATCATTTAATAAATAATAATGATAATATAAAGATTTAAAATGAATACCTACAGAAGTGATAATATTACATATAAAAAAATATCGATATCAAATTTAAAATATTTTATAAAAGTAAAATTGTGTCGCTTAACTTCAAACTCAGGTAAATCCATTCTGCTTTAAGGTTGATTATCTAAAAAAAATGTATGACAATCTGAAAGATAATCAACCTTAGAGCAGAATGGAGTTACCCGAGTTTGAAGTTAAGAAACACAATTTAATGACGACGGCTAATTTTTAAATTCTGCTTTCAATTTCAAAAACATAAATAATTCTGAAACCTATTATCCTACTCCCGTTTTGACATGCCTGTCGCAGCGGGCCTGCGGCGCTACTGCGAACAACGATATTCTCTTTTACTCCAATTAAGGCGTCATGAGGATTGAGGCGTCATTAAGGCGTGATGACAATCTTCTGAAATTTGCGAATATCGTTTTTCGCGGTAGAGCCGCAGTGCATGATATACTTACGGGCAGTCGAGTCTCTGCGTTAATCGATATAACTTAAATCATTTTAATATAGTAAGATTATATTATTTTGTGTACTTATCTGTTTACAGAGATGTTAGCTCTATTTATTTATATTACCTATCTTGAATAATAGTTGTAGACCACACTGTATTATTACTATCAGATTAGGGGACATTATTTTACATATATAATTAGGTTCCTCTAAGGTGGAAGAAAAAAAAAAAAACTTACAACCATATCAGTTAGACAATCCTAGGAACATGTTTAATGTAAGTTTTAGCGAAATCACAGGATCATAGGTATATAGTATCTCAATAAACTTCCAATAGAACAATTAAGAAATAAGTTTTTTAATACTTTACTTGATCTAGAACCCTTACTGTACGAACAGTTCGCAAAAGTTAAGGTGTCATGCCGTAGCCAGGCCCAGATTTAAAGGGCTTGGGCCCCTATATAGGCATTTGGCATTTGGGCCATTTTGGGTTGGCTCACTATCTCAAAAATATTTAATTTTAATTTAGCAAAGATTCGGGGCGGACTGGGCCCCCAGGCCGGGGCCTTGTAGGCCTAAATCCAGAGCTGGTTGCAGCATCATATTTTTGAAAAATTTAAAAACATCCCTACAAATAATCATGGAATTATATATTATATATATCCTATATTATATACGCGTTTACCATTGTAAGTAAGGAAAGTTTCATCGATACAGAAAATAGTGTATCGACGAAACTTTCCTTACTTTAAATATGCCTGGGCCTATTTTTGGAACTCTTGTAATACAAGCGGAAGTCTCTTTCTAACAACAGTTGTCAACAAGTGATTTCCGCTTGTATTACAAGTTACAAGTGTTCGAGTCTATCTGCGGTGGTATTGCCATCATTACTGCGAGGTTAGCTTGTGCAAATAACCAGAGGCGCAACCGCCCAAAAAGATAATCGTAAATTTCGGACGATTGTCTCTGACACTCTCACGACGTCTTGATTGGGGTAAAAGAGAAAGATGCCCTGAATTTACACCTATCGTTTTTGGCTTTATAGCACCTCAGTAGTCTAAATACTCATACTTAAAACATGAACACTTCAGCATGTTGGAAAGTCGATATATGACCACTGTACGAATACTTGCGATAGTCTCGATGTACGATAACTACTTTCCCCTACGAATCTTACCTATATTCGGAGTCAATAGAAAACTCAAAAAACGAAAACAAACCCATTTACCTTCATAGCCCCGCAATTAGGCACTTTTAAGAAACAACCATGGTTTCATTGTCATTTGTACAAACATACATTCTTGTTTAGTTCAAATATGCGATAATTACCTATAGGTATTAAGTGAAAACAAATTTATATCATTATATTTTCTCATGTGTCAAATACTTTTATTAGATCATTGTTTTTATTTAGAAATTCAGTTGTCAGTCCGCCATATTTGTTTACCTTATTTTTATTTTCTACTAGCTTTTGCCCGCGGCTTCGCTCGCGTAGTATTCGTAATTTTTAACAAAAAAGAGGTTCTTGTTAGACTAATTGTTTGATGTAGTAAATATACCTATCAGAGAGGCAAAACACCTGGGAAGTGATGGTAAGTACGTAGTTTAGAGGCGGTATGGCAACCCCATTCTACGCTTTCCCACTGTTTCATCTTGCAATTAATTCGAAAAATGACCTTGTAGACTTTAAATCATTAATATTGTATGCACTTGTTGAATACATACCTATATTTCCTGGTGACACCCCGTCCCATGCGCCGCCTGCACTCGCCTAGGTACACTGACGACGATCGAGATGGCACAAAAAACCGCGTTCTATAGATCAATAGCAAACCCTACCCCAATAGTATAAATGAATGCATTAATTTGTTTAACACATCGATTATTACATGTAACAGTTCTTATAGCTATATAGGTACAGTCGACTTCATAAATAGTTTTTTTCTATAGCCACTGAACAATGCCCAATATTGTTCAGATATTCATAGACTCGTCTGTACCACACCTCTCGCCAACAACATGGCACGCGTGCAATTTATCTGTCACAATTCCTTATTTCCAACAACTGTATTCTCTTCTTCAACGATACTTAAATTTAAAACTATAACGTAATTAAATGTCTAGTAGTACTCTTATAGTTTAAAAGTAAAAAAAAGATAACGAAAAATAGTATTATAGTTAATAGTAAGTAGTCAGCTTCCGTTCGTAGTATCACCTCGTTTTGAGAACACTCCCCTAACAGCTACAGCCAGTATCGGTTTTCTTGGCGTCCAGATCCGCGGTCATTTAGAGAGTCATTGTCATTTCCCCCAATATTGGCACTCTTTTAGACAATACCACCTTCCGCTTAGTATCCAGTTCACGTTTAGGGGCATCAACAAACCATTCACATCTATGTCAATGCCGCGTCATGGTGGACAGTCTGGGCCACCACGGCCTCTCATGTGTCCGCACTGGAAGGGCCCTTGTCAGCGCCAAACTGCGAGCGGTTTTGGAGCCGAGCGGTCTAGCGAGAGACGACGGCAAGAGGCCCGATGAGATGGTACTGGTACCTTGGAGTATGGTCCGGCCGCTAGTTTGGTACGCTGCGTTGCTACTCTGGCACCGTCGCATATTCCAAGCACTAACTTGAAGAAGACTTCAAACGCCGCAAGTTTGTCACTCTGGGAAGTAGCTACATATCTGCGGCGTTTAGCTTCTAAATTTTGTGGCCGGTCCTATCTTAAAGGCCAGCAACGCGCATGTGACTCCCTTGGTGTTGCGGGTGCCCATAGCCGTCGGTAATTACTTCATCATGTCAGCCAAATGATGTCCACTGCTGGACATAGGCCTCCCCCAAAACGACCCAAAAAGGCCGGTTCTGCGCCTTCAGATCTTTCCGCAATGTGCCCCGCCCACTGCCACTTAAGTTTGGCGATCCGGAGGGCTATATCGGTAAGTTTGGTTCTACTGCGGATGACATCATTCCTGATGCGATCATGATCACGCAGAGACACTCACAACATAGCCTGAGGCCTACAGTAAGCGACCACGTTTCACGTTGTGGACCCGGGTATGTCCTTAAACTACGACCAACAATGAGAGGTAGGGCACAGCGAAGTACCATCACGCTCGAGTCTGGAGATTTTTTTGTGTGTGGATCAATGAGAGTCAATGTGTCTGTTACAACCAAATCAATGCCATTTTCGTAATTAGCGTCCCAAAAAACCATGGAAACGACATCCGTATCGATATTTTCAGATTTCAACCCCATTCCACCCCTAATAGGGGGTTGGTATTTCACGTCCACACGTTGTATTTTATAATATTCATTGTTTTCGTAATTAGCGGACCGATATATAGAAGAAACAATACCAATGAATTTTTCAAAATCCGCAAACACGTGTTAAATTATGTGTTGATAGAAATACTCTTGTGAAATTTCACATGAAAAAGGTCAATAATTTTTTTTCCCCTTACAAACTTTGGACCCCCATTTCACCCCCTTACGGGGTGAATTTTGAAAAATCCTTTCTTAGTGCACCCCTAGACCTTATAAGGAACCTACGTGCAAAATTTGGATTCTCTAGGACCAGCGGTTTGGGCTGTGCGTTGATTTAAGTGAGTCAGTCAGTCAGTCAGTCAGGACTTTGAGATTTATATATATAGATTGAACTTGAGTATAGGTAAACAACAAAAACAAGGCAGCAGGTGACATGAAGGATTTTGAGCAAATTAAGTTAAAATCAATTAACGGCCGTTAATTGATTTTAACCTTGGCTAAGAAACAGGCAGTATCGTTGCCCATCTATTAATTATATTATTTATATTATAGCACCTACATACTTTATCCATAGTATATCATAAGCCCTATCGAGGGCTGGATATTGATGCGTTTAAGATTATACAAAATATTTACTTATTATATTATTTTATTACCCATGTCATTGAGTTACTTACTCTCAGTGAACATGTAGGTATATTGGTTCGTCCGTACAAGCCGATTCCCGCCGGATTGCCTAAGAAAAAAAATACCCCCGCCACTGATGTCTACATAATAGTACATATTTCTTATCTAAACTCAATATAAATGCAATTTTTATTTGAGAAATTAAGTATAACTACTATAAGATCTTCCACGCCTGTACTTATCTGATAAATAATGTTATCAGTTTATCGGATTATGTGAACTATGAGGTATGAAAACACAATTCTTACCAAAGGTATGTATGTGCTATTACAGTAATTTGGGTAACCTACGCTTTACACGCATACTTGGGATCATTTCGACCACAACAAACCAATGTGAGCACCGAAAGTTTGCCAGAGGTCAGAATTAATTTAGGTTGGCGGTATTATGGGCAACGCGACGCATGCGCGACGCTGCGGGCGACCTTCCGTCGTCCTTCCTCGCCAGTCGACGGCGCACGCCGTGTCGCCCCACATGTTGATAAAAGATACACGTAGAAAGTGGACCAACTTTCGCTTTCTTTCGCGTTAACAGGCGTCTGTTCTGAGCGCCTGCCGCGAAGTGTTGTGATGTGCGTGTAACGTACAGGGGTACGGGATTTTGAAGATACCGGTGCGCAAAACAGGTACCCACAACTTGTAAACATACGTGCATGTTGCGGCCTTATGTTATGTGTGCCTAGTTGAAAAGGTTTGCGAATTATGTGTGAAATATGCCGGTGACTAAAGGATTTATAGTAAAAAGGGTCAATTGAAACTTTAATAGTCGAATAGCTTAGTTTCTTTGATAACATAACCACGTGACCTTCACCTTTGACCGGAGTTCAACGCACGTTAACTGACGTTGTGTTATGTAAGGTTATGCATTTGTGATAACCAGGTATTTGATTACCATGTCATTACTGTATCATTCGGATGAGCGCCTACTGTTTTCGGCATAAACACTCGCGTGTCGAATCGAATGTTTAATAATTATAAATAAAATATACATGTAGGAACACATTTCACAATGATTAAAATAGGTAGGTGTCTGCATGTTATAGGTACTTTCCGGGGCCGAAATGAGCACTGTAGGGGTGTTGATTAGTTATTAACAAATGAACATCGTGGGCCCGCGATAGATTAATTATTGATGAATTATAAACAAGCATAAACAACGCCAATTTTCTTATTATTTTCAAAGAGCATCTTTTAAAACAGGTTTGTACTCGTAGATAGTTTAAGTAGTTTTTAGCAACTAATAACGACATGTTGCTATAGCAAATGTTAGTTAATTTTATAGCAGCTTATCTAATCGTTATCGGAAACTATATCAGTCATCACATTTACAATACGTAGTTTATCTTAGAAGTAAAGTTTGTGTATATAGGTATAATATTTTTTTAGTGAATTGTAAAAGTAATGACAGTTTATATCTTTTTACCTTTCACATAAAAAAAATTAGAACAGATAGATAGATACCTTTTGGCACCGGCTCTTATCTTTCCGATCTTTAAATCCTGAGTTACCTACCGAAACACAGGCGATGAAAAAGGGGGAAGCTTTTGCAAAAGTAGGCACCTACTTATGGGGATGTACTTGACGATAATGATGATGATTTCCGGCACTGTTTAGATAAGCTGAGATCTTTGTTGCGCCAAAATCGGAACTGGCTCTAGGCACTGGCACATCGGTTCCGGTTTTACTTTATCATTCAGGCCCGGTACCGCGAACATCGAAGTTCGTATATTGCGAGCATCTGTCTCTTTTACTCCAATTCAGGCGTCATGAGAGTGACAGAGAAATTTACGAATATCGGTTTTCGCGGGTGCGCCGCAGATGAGCGCCTATTAGTTTCGGCATAAACACTCACGCATGTACAGTCAGCAGCAAAAGTAGCTAAGCGTTTGATGTGTTCAAAATGACCTACACGCGCTCTTATTCTCTTGACAATGGAGACGTGTTGCCCTCATTTTGAACACCTCAAATGCTTAGCTACTTCTGCTGCTGACTGTACGTATCAACCAACTAAATGGATGGAGGAACACATTTAACTATTATTAAAATAGGAGTAGTCTACAAGACCTAAATGGGTCATACATATTAATTAGGTTCGCGTCTTGCCTGCGGACATTGTAAAAGTTAAGGGTTTTAAAGAGAAATATTTGATTATATGAAATATTAATATAAAGCGCTCCCCCTCTTACGTAACTCTGTCCGACAAACAAAAATATAACTTGTAATCACAAGCCGCTAACAATTGACACAGAAAAGACAATATTTATTTATCAATCTGTATGAAATGAAACTATGAGCATAGCAAATAAAAAAAGTTAAATGTAATGAGTTATCAACCAACCTACGTCCCTAAGCTTGCTACAAAGAGGGTTCGAAACTGCTGGGCTTTTTGGGTATTAGAAAAGCCCTCAAAGAAGTAATACTTATGTCAGCGATTTGCCGTAGAACTTTGGTCTTTTGGCTAACCCAGCTTTGGTCGAAATATTCAAACTGCGTGCCCAAAAACCTACCTGGTAAATCTTGACCGTGACTATTTCCTACTTTAAGATAGATTATTTTCAGAAGGCCGCAGTACTAATGCAAAATATTGACATGGAAATGAAAAAAAAAAACCCAGACAACACAAAAATAAATCTTGGAAATTATAGTTGTATTATAGATGTGTTGCGGCCCTTTTATTGAGATATATTTGACTTCTCTGACATTGTATTTGACTTCAACACTGCACAGAAATAACGAGTGAGCTCTTCGATTTAATGGACCGCTCATGAATTACAATCAAAAAGCTTAAAGCCTCGGTCAAATCAGAGGGCGTGACGCCACGCCGCGGTCGCGCGCGCGACCGCGGCGGCCTTAAACACATGCTAACAGGTTAGCGACGTCAAACAGACTGCGTCCCGCTGCCATCGCGCCCCGCTTCTGTCGCGCCCCGCGCCGCGCGGCCCTTTCGTCCAGACGGCGCGGGCGCAGCGCTACGCGGCGCGGACGCGGCGGCACGCTGCGCCGCGCTGGGTCTCCGCAGTCGGACGTTAAGTGGCGCGCGGTGCGTAGTGCGAGAGTGACGCCCGCATCGCGCCGCGTCCACGCCGCGTTCGCGCGCGTGATGAGGGCGTGTTGAAAGCGCGAGGCCGGCGCGGTCTGCGCGCGCCCTGTTTGACAGTCATCACGTCGGCATCACGCGACGCGGACGTCGCGTCGAGCCACGCTCTCTGATTTGACCGAGGCTTTAAGCGGCAATTGCTCTTGCAGTGGTAAGAAAATCATAACTACTTTAAAAGTTGAGTTGCTCCTCCTGTCTCTATCCCATTCCTTTTGAATGTCGCATGTGTAAAGGATACGGACAGTAGGTACGAAGTTCTTACATCTTCTTCTGGACTCTGGGAAAGTGCTCCGGGAATGTTATTCAATTGCTTACATTATAGGAGAATGTTCGTTTCAGAATTAAGCGTACAACGAATCATGCATATTTTTTTTTACTTTATAAAGAACAATTGAAATGCGACAATATTTATTGAACGCGAACTGGAGCCGTGGCAAAGATAGCAATCGTTTATATAGAAAAACAAATGAAACGTAAAAAAATGTATCGAAATGACGGATCGAACAAGTCACGAGATATTTATATAGATTTTTTCGTTTTGATTGCGTTTTCTGTATAAGCGATTGTAATTTTCGCTACGGCTCCTGGCGCATACTTAGAAATATTAATTCTCGGAAGCTTGTAACTTGTAAAACGAGCGGAAGTCCGGTTCTAATAGATTTCCACTGTGAGGTACAAAGTTACAAGCTTTTGAGAACTAAACCCCATCAGTGGGTCCGATTTTTGAGAGTCGTGCACTCGACGACTCGACTTATTAAAGTCTGTCAGAAACGAAGAAAGTATTTCCGAAAGATGAATTATAGTAGGTATTGAAATTATTCACAGGTACGTACAAAAGTCTAATGATGAAAATAATGGTATTTTCCCCTCACTAGCTCGTAAAGCGCTTGTTTATCCTTTAATACGAGAGGGTAAAAACGCATTTTATCCACTAGTGATTAAAGTAAGTTGACTTCTCATAACTCTTATTGCTATGGTTTTAAAGTCTAAATTCGCTCACTTGCCCCCGCGGTGGCGGCGGGCGCTGGCGAGCCTCGCTAACGCACCGAGTTGAAAATCGAATTAGAACATTCGAAAATCGTACTGGCTACCACAAGCTAACCAAGCTAAAGGCACCTTTTGTAAAAATGTTGAATGTATCTAAATGCAAAGAAAAAGTCAATGCGATTTCAAAACGTTTTTTTGCGTGTTTCACTTTCCTCGCTGTAGTGAGGGAAAAAGTTTTGTGTTACACACGGGTGTAATTGTAATTTAATTCTCGTGTATTGAAACACTCGCTACGCTCAGGATTCTATTTTAAAACCACTCGCTTTGCTCGTGGTTATACTATAGAATCCATTCACTTGCTCGAGTTTCAATCCCACACTCGCAGTTAAAATACAATTTTGCACCCTTGTATAACAAATAACTATTTTCCGTCGTTGAAGCTTTTGAATTCGAGTGGACGACTCTCAAAAATCACTGGGCCTACCGCGAACGTCAAAGTTCAAAAATTTCTTGCATCTTTATATTTCTTAATTAGAGTGACAGTGAGAAATTTGCGAATTTCGATATTCAGGGTAGGCTTTCCGCCGTCTGGTCTCCTTTGTGTCGAAAGATCGGCAGTCGGAGAGTAATAGCAACGCAGAGTCATACTTCTTGCCCTGTGTGGGCGTCCGGTTGCCACTCGATGGACAATTTAATGCCAATAAAAAGAAATTATTGTCTGACGGGCAGACACGCACTGTACAATAATGGGAAGTCCAATAAGTCGTCCGAAATATTGCAATAAATAACTATAATAAGTAAAACTTATTCTGATCCGGCAATTTTGTCTGTCATTTTGTCACCTCTTATGACACCCGCGGAGGAGATAGGCAAAAGGTTTTGGCGTCAGAAAAATGCTGATGCGGCCTACAGCGCTGTTTTTCAGCCCCAACCTAGATAGGTCTTATCCAGGTCGGGGTTCCACTCTTAAAATATTTAATTAATAATACAAAAATAACTACATATTTACTTTAACTGAAATAATACAAATACGTAAAAAAAATACAGCATGCACTTTTTAACTTAGTCATAACGGTGGTACTGTATAAATGTCTAAGGAATTTAATTCCTAAACCAGAAGCGAAAGAGGTCCGGACCCTGGCCAGGGCATTTATTTGTGTGTTTATCAGTACACACTTGACCAAAAGTATTGAGTATACCTACTCTTTTTCTTCCAACTCTAAAAACCATTTCTATCTAAATGCAGTTAAACAATTTTCTGATATTTCAAACCTTACTATATGTATACGCAACAAGAGAACATCAGTTAATAATACTAAAAAGTATGTGTTAAATAAGAAAACAAAAAAAGTATGTAGGTAGTTCCTATTCAATAAGAAAATAAAAAACACCAAATATTCGGATATACAACGAAGTGACTTATTGCATCTACTATGCCCTCACAAGTCACCGCTACGACCAATACCTCATTAATATTATAATTAGTTTAAATTAATTGACAATAGTTTATCAGAAAAGTAAGACTAAATATCGAGTTTTCATATAAAAAGCATGGGTGTTCAATACTTCTGACGAAGGCTGTACTGTATGTTCATGCATTAGAAATTGAAATGTTTAAATAGTGACTTAAAATATTTATCTAAAATACCTACTTACATGTTACGGTGTACCTTGTTTAATAAATATGACAACGAAATAACTTTTGCAACCCTTTCACCTTAACCTATTTTATTTGTAGATTTAAACTGAAAACATCGTTTGCTTTGTGAATACTAGGTACTTATGAATTTTTCATTTCATTTTCGTTACAGCTGATGTGATTGTTTCTGTTCTACTCAAAGTGCAATGAACTGTCTGGGTATTTTCAAGAGGAGATATGTGGTATACACTTGTAGGTAGGTAGTGGTGCGGCGTCTGTCTCTGAAACAGTTTAGCTTGTCTGCATGTTTATGGATTCCGTTAAATAAATTAGTTGGGTTTAAGCAGTTCAACGGCATATCTTATAATCTGTCTTTTAGGGTATAGTCGAACAATTTGAGATACAGGTTAGCGTTAAATTTCAACTGCTTAGAGCAAAGTTTCTTTATAAATACATTTATTTTACTACTTACCGGATCAAGAGGTATGAGAAGAGCCTTGAGCACGTTTCCCGTTTTAACACCCCACCAATTTTTTTTATACAAGACTGACCTGCAGCGTTTGACCTCAGTGACACTGACACCTGATGGTAAGTGTCGATGAGGTTGTCTCTTGCCTTGAAAAGACCCAAATTATATCTTGCCGGGAATGCAAAATAAGGGAGCGAGTTCCATACCTTAGCAGTCCGCATTAGAGCGTTATCACACTTGAGCGATTCGCAAGCGATTTCTATACAAAACTCGTACGCGGCGAACTCGCGGCGTAGTCGCCGCCATACAAAACTCGCTCGCAAATCGCAAGTGTGATAGCAGCCTTAGGAAGGTAGAAGCGAAACGATTCGTGCGAATGAATGGAATATTCACAACGTAAGGATGAAACCGGTTCCTTCGCCTGGACGTCCGGTGGTGGAACGGAGACGGCAGAATTAAATCGTGCAATTCCTGTGCACACTCTCCAAAATGTATCTTGTAAAACATAGACAAACTAGCAACCCTGCGACGGTACTCAAGGCTTTGTAGCCTTACACTCACCAAATGAGGATCGCCAATGAGTCTGCGAGCTCGGTGCTTTATCTAAACCAAAGCGGCCAGCTGATACTAGCCAGACGCGTCCCAAAGGTGGCAACAGTACTCCATACAGGATCGAATCTGCGCTTGGTAAAGTGTTAGAAGCTGTTCCGTCGTGAAGTACCGCTTCACCCTAGTTTTTCATACCTATATACTGCTCTGCTCTACGAAGCAATTTTATTATTTCTAACTGTATTGACCGAAATAACAATATGTATTAAATTGTTTGCTTCCTGATATCGTATACATACATATCTCTCTCCCGCTAACAAACCGCTTAGTAAGTTCATACATATGAAAATATATTATATTTAGGTTAATAATTTCGGCATGACAGGTATGCCAATAAATGCAACCAATCTCTGATAACATTGCTGATATTACTTTATCTTAATTTGATGATTCATACATGTGGTTATCTTATAAATGTTTTGAGTGAGTATCTGTTTAGTGTATTGCGTTGGTTTGCTTAATGATAGTATTGTGTATATGCCTATATCTAATCATATTAACATACTTTTGAGATAAACTTGTATGTACTTAGGAAATTTGTACTAATTTGGTCCTTAATTATGTATTAATCAACCGATATTGGACACGTCGCTTAAAGTATATTTTTCTGTAAAGTTTTAAATTACAGAATCATATACAAAAAATAAGGATGATGTACGATTCCTTAGCATTTAGAAGGTGCAAATGAAACGAGAGAAACGCGTGTCCTAGACACCATGACGTCATATGCCGATTTACAAGTCATACTCATGAGCCATATGGGGTCTGGGACCAAGTTTTCGGCCGACGAGCTGGGCTAACGCTTGTAGCCGATCTCAGCGTTTCCGGAGCGGTACCGCGAACGTCGAAGTTCGAATATTTCGAGCATATTTCTCTTTTACTACAATTAAGGTGCCATGAGAGTGACAGGGACAATCGTCCGAAATTTACGTATATCGTTGTTCGCGGTAGCACCGCTGGAATGGACTTCTCTAATGCCTACATACAGAGAACGCGCCTAATAGTTTTCTGGTGCTCAAAGTGTTATAGATACCCAGGTTTTACGACTCTTGATTGATACAAGCAGAAAAGTCTCAATGGTTATAAGTTTGAAAAAGTAAACTTACTTTGCAAAAAACACGTTATACTAAAATGTGGCACTGGCGAGTTTTTTTCTGTACAAGGATATTGTCGGGGCTTCCGACCTCTGTACTGTGACCAGACGCTGACTGTACAGGCTGAGTGACATGTTTTGGAATGACCGATACTAAATTTAAAAACTTATAGGACAGACAAGACAAAACTGACTTGATCTTAATCGACAAGAACCGACAGAGACGGTTAAAAATAGAACAAGAACCAGACAAAGACGGTTCAGACATAAATATACAAATGCTACATATATCTCTACGTATATATGAACCTGTAGCTAGTTAATAATGTCTAATAATTTTACATGTGAAATATATAATTTGATGCGTAAAACAATTGATCAACCATTATTTAAGTTGCGATTGAAATAAATTGACCACAAGCATTATTAATTGCATTAAATATTCTTTAACACATATATATCAAGGAACTGTGATACATTTATTATTAATTTAAGAGAAGCTAATCATAATTCACAGTATGTATTATCACGGCAGGTCCGGCCCGGGGCGCAGCGCATGCCTTTCTGGTGCAAGGTGGGTCCAATTTCATGGCTCTCGCTATCGCTATCCCATAAAACGGCTTTGATTTAACCCGCGTGCCTATAGCCATACTAAAATTGACGTCCATTCCTACTAGTCATTGTCGGGTATGGCTCTAATATTCCATTTTGCTTTATGAATTATAATTTATAATACTTACGCAGATCTATGGCTAACCCTAAGTGTAATTATTTCTTCCATTTAACACAACTTCTGACCAATGCCTTTATTAATGTTATTTAGTTTTAATGTGTTTTATGTATCTTCGTTTCTATTTTGGCATGAAGTTTTCCTATATCCTTTTTGGTAGTTCGTGTCAAATGTGGCTTTACTTAATTTTATCTTCCATTTCTCTTCATACGTCACCTGAAATATTAAACAAGTACTTACACTATATTAGGCGGTATCTTTTGGGGAAGGTAATATTAAGCTTAAGTGAAAATACATAATAAAATAAGAATAGTAGGAACCAATTTTTTAACGGTCTTGGTCATGTATAAATAAATTGTATTAAAAGTTTCACAAGTTTAAATTTTTTTTCGTCTTCTGCCACAGACGTATTTTTTCTTTGTATTGTCTTACCTAAACACAATAACTGTATGTACTTTTGAGCTCCTAGTTTTTGGTTAATATTTTAGAGGGTTTTGTATTTGCTTCCGATAACTTCAATATTTTCGGAAATAATTTCCCATAGGTCTATAAAGAGAACCAGTTTTTGAGTAAAAAGTCTCCCTGTACATATGTATTAAAAGGTAAGTGCCACGTGGGTACTTTCTTTGTTTACAAGGTTTCTGTAGTCGCTCTATTTTCTTCTGCTTTATGTCCATTTTGGGCCAGTTTCTATGTTCAGTAGGTATATAAACTCAATTATTTCCGGCCATTCTTGAGCCGAACGGTATCGTGCGCGACGACGGCAAGCGACCCGACGGAATGACACTCATTCCGTGGAAGTTGGGGAGGACGCTTGTGTGGGACGCTACTTGCGTTTGTACGCTTGCACCGTCCCACTTACAGGCGACATCCTCCAAGGCGGGAGCTGCGGCTACAACAGCAGAACAGGCCAAACGGCGCAAATATTCAACTCTCAGCGAAGGCTACATATTCGCGCCGTTTAGCGTAGAAACCCTAGGACCATGGGGACCTAGCGCGAAGGCACTCTTTAAAGAAATTTCCAAGCGCCTAATTGATGCCTCGGGTAATCAGAGGGCTGGCAGTTATTTTGGTCAGAGGTTAAGCCTGGCCATACAGAGAGGAAACGCTGCCAGCCTTCTGGGTACCATGGGTAGCGAGGGGGACTTGGGGTCCATATTTTATTTATAATTTATATTTAGTCTTATAATTAAGTTTTTTTTTTCTGTCAGTATAGTTTCATGTATTTTTATTTTTCGTGTAAGTTGTTTTATTACTTAATGAATATAAATAAATAAATTTTCCATAATTATTATAGACAATAAACATTATGCACGGAGTAGGATACAAAAGCGCTGATTTATGTCCGGATATTTTAACTATCAGACCCGTCATGCTTTTGCTTTTTAGTATTTATTTCAGTAATTTGGAACGTAACGAGTGTCACTGCTTTTTGTCTCTACATAAATACTTTAAAAAGTAGGTTTATTTGTTTGTGCCGACTGAGTTAATGACGTATCCTATACATATATGTGCATTAAGGAAAAGTGTAATAACCTATAAATAACTTAGGTATTTTCTTTGAGTAAAGGAGCTTCGCTTTTTTAATCCGCGATTTGGAGAGTTTCCAAGCTGAATCTTTGTTCCTATCGTTACTCGAGCGCCTGAATGCGGGCGATCTTGTTTAATTCTGCTCTCGTATTCCGTAAGAACTACAAGTAATTATAGGTCACAAATATTGGTTTTGTGCGAGGCGATATCCTATTAAATAAATGTTAGCATTTTTGCAATTGCGTGCGTGAGCGCAGCGACATGCGCATCTGGCGGCGGTTTATAGACCGGATTTCACGTGTTTGTTTTAACTTGGCTAAATATATAAAGGCGACAGAAAAAAGACGTTAATTTTGTTCGTTCTAAAGAGCCTACGCTACCATCAGCTAATACAAGGATCAAGTCCCAAAGTTCAATAGAGCACCCCCTATGTATGTTGTAGAAACAGTAGATTAAATAGATATTTAGCACGACATCGGATATCCACAAATAAGATTGCGGATGATCTTGAACGGGTCCCTCGGAGTCGTAGGCTGCAAATGAGATAGCTCCCTATGACGGTCTTTTGGCTGATAGATAGTAGGTATATATTTAGTTCTAAAAAATTGTTTTTCGTTCCAGTAATTGCTTGTGGGTTTCGCAGAATTGCTTGTTAATTTAATGCATTAACAAGCAATTTGAATGTTGACTGCGAAATCAAACAATTTCGATTCTCGATCAATAGATTTACATCACCTCATAATTCACACTCGTAGTGGGAAGGTGACTTTGACATGTTTGCCTGGATGAAAAAGTGTGTGCTTATTTGACCTGGGCTGGTTTAAGATCCGGCTAATCTGGTGAAAACACTTCGCGAGTAGGTAAGTACGATTAGCTAAATACTGTATAGAACAGTATAGTATGTAACCAGTTTCTCTTTTCGTCATCAAAAATATTTTTCAGGAGGAGATTAAGTAATCTTACATGCTCCTTCAGCACCTAGAGAACAGTTAATATTCAATCATTGTAAAACTCATGTGCCAGACACACAAATAAAACTATCTCTTGGTAAACCAATGATAAAAACAAAACTGCTGAATGAGAACATTGAGAAGAAATAAAAAGGTATCTTCTGAAATTACCTTACTTCAGGTTCATAAATTAAATGTGGCATTCACTTTCGAGCAATTTATGTATTCGGCAAAGATGATGACCCATCATGCTGGCCCACGAAGATGGGCCAGTGTGTAGAGAGGGTAGTGGTGGGGGATGGCTTATGGCGCGGCGGTACTGGCGTGGCGATGCGATGGCCGCGGCGTAATAGGTGTTCGGCCGCACACCAAAGAGAGTGGGCAAAACTATTAGATCACAACTGAATGCTGCTATCTGTGCGTGCTTTACCTTTGTTGCTACCAGTCTTACTACCGTTGTAACACGGGTAATGTGTTTTCACCGTTGTTACAACTAGCCGCTCTGGTAGTAACAAGGGGAAATATTTTATTCCCCATGTAATCATTGGCAATTATATTGGTTTAATGCTCGTCCTTTGTACAAATTAGTGTCAATTATGACATAATAAAGAAAAATAAATAATAATAATAACCAACTTCAATTCAAAGGGACATGTTTTCTGTTAATCAATCAATCATTCTCACTTCCCCGTATGTTCGCTCTCGATATGCTCGTTCCGCTCATGCCCAAAATACTGCATTTTACGAAGTGGTCATATCACGAAGTGATCAGCACCAACCGAAAGGGTGTTTATTACCATAGGGACAAGTATGTGGGATAAAAACTATATGGCTACTTGTCACTACCAGAGCGGCTAGTTGTAACAACGGTGAAAAAACATTACCCGTGTTACAACGGTAGTAAGACTGGTAGTAACACTAGTAACACGGGTAACGCACGCCCAGATCGAGATTAGCGCCCAGCGTGGAAGCTTGGAGTAGGCGTAAAACTATAAATTCAACTAAAGAAACTTTCTGCGATGTACTAACAGCTAGTCACTTAACTCTTTATCTTATTAGACTAAGGTTTATGAATTATCAGTCAACTGAGCAGACGATGTAACATAGCAGGCCGGTGTCGGGTGGCGGCGTGCGGTTGACCGCAGTCGGTTCAGTTCTTGGTGCGAAGCAACTTCATTACGTTCAAAACCATGTGTCATGCAAACATACGGACGTTTTAAACATTTATACCATACCATAAATGCCATAGGGTTCCTCAACAGAAGCTGAGTAATCAATTAAGAATACAAAACATTCGATATTTAAATCGAAACGAACCGAACGAACCCACAACCATTGGATATATAGTTTATCCAGTAGTTGTTGGTTCGAGTCCCGCTGCGAGTCAAAATTTTACCATTTTTCTTTCGATTTAAATATCGAAGATATTCGCTAGTAGATGTTTCTGCATAATAAAAAATAATACAAAACATTTTATATCTTATCGAAGAACTAGCATGGCTATACGAATGCCTGGATCAATCCGATATACGTTATCGGAATCAGACATATGATAAAATTTGCCTAAAAAACTTGCGTGGGTTTTTAATTAGATTATCTTTGGCTTTTAGTTTAGTACTTTTTTAGGTTATCTAGTTTTTATTTAGTTTTAGGTTGGCATAGGTAACTGTAACATACATTTAGTTATGTTTCTAATTGTTATAAAAAAAATATTTACTTTTATATACTTATTATATTGTTTAACCAAATTAACATGTATTTGATGGCTGAATAAAATGGATGTTGTAGGCAGGAAAAAATGGTAAGTGATAAAATTTAAAATCATAAAAAAATGATTAATAGCCGTGTAACATTTGATGGGTGTCACTACGTTACAAAGTAACAAGTTTTTGATATCGCTACATCTTATTATTCTTAACGATTACCATAAAATGTTAAATTATGTCTCACTTAAACAAAAATTGTACCTAATTAGGAAAAAAATCCACTTAAGTTCATTTGTATGCAAATTTTAATTAAATTTGTTTACCACTGCAGCGACATATAATCAGGGATCGGAAACTCGGGAGCCTACCTAAACTTCGGGCTCAGTACCTACGCCGCGTCGATGTTGACTAGTATTGAGGTGGATTCAATTTAATTTTAATAATAAATTTCCCGGGATTACCCGAAATACCTAAAATTAGAATAACAGCCATACAAATGTATTAAAATATTTAAATAGGCTATTTTAGATGTTCCTATATACTTAATGCATTAAGCACAAACAAAGTGTGACAAAAGTATTGGTGATCCGTTTAAGAGGATAACTGGCATCGTGTTCTGATAAGAAATACTAGACTTTTGGCCGAAACTATACCATAATTCTTTTCACAAAAAAATACCGGGATTTAAATAATAAAAAATATTATTTTTAAGAAGCCGACTCCATACTTGCTTAGCTTTTTTCGGAATTTTGCTAGTTGTAGGTATAATAGCTCCCGAGTTTCCGATCCCTGCATTTAATGCAATTTTTTGCAAGGACACTCAAATTATCTGGGTATGGATAATGAACATGTTATCAAAATTAAAAAGTATGTAAAACTGGACTCTATACAAAATAAATTAATTCAGATATTTTGGACTTTTTTCTGTCTCGATAATGGCAACGCATTCATGCAGCTGTAAAAACAACACCCAAGTGTTACTTCTCAACACAGTTTTTTAACACCTTGATTGAAATTAGAAAGAATCTCACCTCAAAATGACATGTCGTGGTTATTGAGTTTGCCACATTCTCTTCATACATATATTCAAACGCCAATATTTGCGTCTTGAGTCCATTAAGCATGTTTGCAGACCAGCGCGCGCACAGAAACATACATTGCAATTCATGGAAACAATTTTATTTATTTAACAAAATTTGCACGTCTGTTCAACGAACATAAAAATGTTAAAAATATAAGTTTTGCTACGTTGAAGAGTTTGGTTTCTAGAATTTCAGAATAAATAGCAGCAGGAACAGAAGTAGCAATATATACGTCTTCTCTATCTTTCTCTCCAGTATTGAGTTATTAAATTTGTGAAGCCCTGAGTCATAGTTACTCATCATAATTTATTATACATATATATTCCAAACTCTTAGCTTGCCATCCATTCAATGAAGTTTCTTATGCAACATCAGTCCATCTTATTTTTATGACCATAAATTGGTGTCACGGAGTCTATTCTCAGCGCATTCAGAAACCCAAAAGCTTGTGCCAAAATCGCGTTGCAATTGTGCATTCGTACCGTCGTCCGCCCAGGGTTATTCCCATCACGCCCGGAGCAAACCAGTGTACGTCTGAATGCTTATTTGATACGGATTCAGTTTTTGCGGTCACAATAACGCGAGTCTTGTGAGCCCATTGCTCGGGGACCGATTTTAACTCGAGCCCTGCATCGCCTGACCTACTATTTATAGATAATGTGACATTGTTTTCTTTGCCACAAGTCATCGTGCAGTAATTTTCCATGCGAAAACGTTAACCCCTACGATAAATGAGCGGCCGCCCGTGCTCGCACTAACTACCTTATTCAAATTGACATTTAACCGTGATACCAGTTTCAATTAAACATCGTTATCAATTCAGAATGTTTTTATGACTGACTATGACGTTGTTGTGTGTCTTTTTAATATCGTGAGAACACGGATTCGAAAAAAGTCTGTAATTACGTAAAACTTACTACAAAAATAAAATAAATGGCTTGGGTACGGCCAAAACCGTGTTGCTTTAAGATTTTACAGCTTTACAGTATGAAACCGAAATACTTTTTATTACCATACGTAATTTTAAAATTTGCTTTAGTAGGTTTCAAGACATTTGTATTTCGTCGTATTTAACGGTGGTACCTAACTAAAGTAACTAATATCGCACTTTGTTTATTATGACGACTATAATTTCTAGAAGCTCTTGATATAGCGGGTCTCTTTATCCTCGTGTTCCTAACGGGGGTGTGACGGAGAAAGCAGAGTTATCGTTCCGCTATCAATGTGTCCACAGGTCGCTACTTGTTTATACTTGTAAAGCGTAGTCGAGTAAAACTTCAAACCAGTGACACTGGAGTCGAGGTCCATAACAACTAAGGGTAATCAATTAATATATCATATATACTTTTGTTATTAATAGAAAAATAATCTCTGGCGACGGAATCATCAGACTTGGGAGGTTACTGCAATGGGTTATTTACCACGAGCAAGTCGAAATCTGTCATAAATTGCTGTCGCCAATTAAACATGCATAGTCTAAACTGATTGGTTAGACTGAAAATTCGGTCTGTGTTTAAGGAAACAGTTCCTACCTCTACCACTCAGTTGGCAAATACTTGCTTATATGGAAAAATGAGTACATAGCTTAACAAATTGGCGTAAAAAACGTTTTCACCTCAGCAGCTCGAACATGACTACTTTCCTCACTCCAGGGAGTGAGGAAAGTGCGACTTTCCTCACTTTTAAAGGAGTGAGGAAAGTTGCTACTTTCGTCACTCCAGGGAGTGAGACAAAGTAGCTTTTTAATTGACGACCGGTCTGGCCTAGTAGGTAATGACCCTGGCTATGTTGCCGGTGGTCCTGGGTTTGAATCCCAGTCAGGCCATTTATTTGTGTTCCTGAGTCATGGGTGTTTTCTATGTATTTAAGTATTTATATGTATCTATATATTATAATAGGACATAATGGACCCCCTAAATACCACTAACACGTTCGGAAACTCACAAATTAATAAAATATTATGATTTTCAAATGTACATAATAATAAAATATATTTTAAATTGAAAAACATTTGAACAAAACATTAAGTAATGAAGCCAGTGCAGTTCACTGAAATGAATGTGGTTAACTTGATGTTATTTTTTTATAAGATTTAATTTAGCTTGATACATACGTATTTGTATATTTATCCGGGTGGAAACTTGCAATGTAACTCTAATTTGAAGCAGACATCTTAAACCGATTGAGCTGAAATTTAGCATACCTATGTAAGTTCGGTTACAATGCAATATTATGGTACCACTGATCTGATCTGATGATGGAGCCAGAAGGTTACAAAAGCAACTCCTAAAATACACAAGATAAACCCGTGCTGTTTTAGGTTCATTAGAATCCTTTCGAAGAGTAGATGACGATTGTGAAAAAAGTACAGTCGGCAATAAAAGCTTGTACTAAAAATGACATTTTTGGCAACTTATTTAACCTTTAATATGTTCTCACTACTGAGGTGAAAAGTTGTATGTGTCACACTAGAGTAAAGTTATTTTACATCTCGTGTTTTTGAGTGCCTCGCTACGCTCAAGATTCTAACACTAGAATCACTCGCTACGCTCGTGATTCAATTATAGAATCTTTCGCTTACTCGGGACTCAAAATTAACACTCGCAAGAAAAAACAACTTTCCTCTCTAGTTGCACAAATAACTAATGTCAACTGTGTGAACTCGTAGTAGTGTGAGACAAACTCGCTCTTTACGTGTGTGAACATGGTTTTCTTTTTCGTAGCATAGATATAGACTAAAATATGTCTAGATCAGGCAGGTCACAGTTAACTACGCAATGGTATTCTCTGTCGTATTCACATGACTATAGTGGAGTCAAAACCAACGTGCCGGCCGGGCAATAAAACGAGCTGTCAGCAAGGATGCGGCTAAAGTCGATATTTCTAATCGATGAATCACGCTTGTTCTATGAAACAGTACTATGCATGTGCATGGTAAGTAAAATTGCGGCACGCATCCCTACAAGCAGGTAGAAAAGGGCACGTGGCGGGCCCGGAGATTTATGGCCCGGCCGGCACGTTGGTTTTGACTCCACAATAACCGATTTTTTCAAACGTGGAGGCTTCGTTATTAAGACCGCGAGAGCATTCTACCCCTGGTAATTGTTAGGGGTCTTGAGGTTACCGTTAAACTGGTTGTTTACAAATTTGAACTCCCCCAGCCTCGTGAACGGCGCGTAACTTTAGGCGCGGGTGCATACAGTCTGACTTGCAGTTGCATCAAACTCTCGTGAAGTGCTGACAGCGTGCATTTGTTTACTTAATGCCATTGTACTGTACTGTATTGTGATGATATATGTGTTAGTGAGTGTGCCATGAGTGGCCCAGAGATGAATATGCGGGTAAGAACAAGAACAAACGTTTACTAACAACATGTTTTTTTTTACATTGTTTAAAGCCGGTAACAGCTTTTTTCTTTTTCTAATATTTGTTTCTCGACGCAAAAGACGGAGCAGAATAATTTTCCAAATATATATTACGATAACGACTAAGTTCGCGCTTTAGAACCAAACAATATATTTTAAGTTCGATTAGTTTAGGTATCGCATCATAAAATCTGACTATGAAGAATGCCTAAATCTAATGCAATTTGTGCAAATGGTTTACGAAAATATGCCTTTGTAATATGATGATCAAGCATGTTAGTCGATGGCCCAGTTAATACTGAACAAACCTAATTTAAATTCTTTGTGACCGCAACCGAGTTTAATTTAAAGATAAAGACGTTTTAAATTAATATTCGGTTTTATGTCTTCCACTGATGCGTTGTCCTTGTTTTACTTTTTCTTAAGTGTAGTAGTAAAAATAGGCCTCCGGTCCTTATATAATACCTACTATATTTGATCCAAATAGCATCTCCGGAAGTAATTACTTAAATATTAATAACGAAATCTTGTTTGGTTATGAATACTGATATAATTACCCACTCTCGGTGTCTAGTCCAGTTAAGTACGTAGCTACTGATTAACTAAATACATAATTAGCATAATTAAGTAAACACTGCACGAGATCCACCTATAATAATATCTATTAATGGGATCGTTTGTTGAATCCATTAAGTATATATGCAATTTAAAATCACACATATTATGTATAAGTAATAAAATATTAAATGATACCATCGTAAAAGTAAGATAAATTTAATGATGGCTTTTATAAATGCAATTCCTCTCATGTGTTGATTTTAATTTCTTCAGAAATATAAGTAGATTATGGTCAGAAATATATAACGAAGGTGCATGTTCTACGATATATGACCATGTCAATAGTATAACTTTATACGGACTATGATTGCAGATAAGAACTATGATTTTGTCAAACATTTGATCCTAGTATCCAAGTTTAAGGGGTGCACAACCAATAGTTAGAGATGACCTAAATACATGACCATTCTATTTTAATTATACCTACATAGAAACAGGTATTTAAGTACAAGTTAATACACCATATTTTCAAATATGAAATTCATTTATTGCTATGAACTAACATCAGAATATTACTTTTGATATGAAACAACTCATAACAACTCCTTTGATATGCGATAACTTATATTTATTCAACCATATTATACGACACAATTATCTTAACTAAGAATTAAAACTCAGAATAAGCGGGTCCACGGAGCAATTATGATTATTTTATTAAGACCGATTATCTTATAATAGTAGCAGCAAGCAGTTATGGCAATTTCCGAAGAAAATATAATATTACATGGGTCACGAATACATTACATACATTTAGTTTAACGTTAATAAAACAAGATGGAAGAAGAAATGATACAAAAATGCGACTTAGACCTACTTGATTACAGTCAATTATTATTAAACCAGCAACAAAAAAACGGAGGTACTCAATTTAATAGGTATTTCACAAGTGGTATAATTATGGGTGTTATCTCAGAATTTTCTTGCTAGACAATTATATTATTTGTCCGTGCCTTTGATTCGATTTATAATTTTGGACAATGCCGCATATACTATGTAGGTACTAAGTATTCACTCGTGATTCGCGGACGATATCGTAATCATGGTGAAGTGGCTGGAGCGTCTGTCGCCAATTATTCTCGAGGTCCTCAGCTGAGATTAACAATAAAAAATTTGAACCCGAGAATGTCCTTAAACTACGTCCAAGAATGAGAGGTAGGGCACAGCGAAGTACCATCACGCTTGAGTCTGGAGAAGCCCAACTGGGGAAGTACCTCCTCCTTACAGAAGACCACAGCCATAATAGCACTGCTACCTTTCAGGTATGTAGTGTTGTGTTCCTGACGGTGAGTAAGGTTCCCAGAGCTCCAACCCCCCAAAGGCCGGCAACGCGCTAGTGACTCCCCTGGTGTTGCGAGTGCCCTTGGGCGAAGGTAATTGCTTCACATTAGGCAATTCGATTGCTCGTTTGCCACCTTTGCATTAAAAAAAAAAAGAATATAACGATGAATATTTTTGCGATCGTTCATGTGGCACTTTACCTAATAGTCGTTGGGAAGTTCACTGCTCTCGAAGTTGTAGACAAATATATATGTGTATCTGGTAAAGGTAGTCTAATTCAATTTCGAGCAAGTAATTCGGTAAATCCACCTTGGTTGGGCAATGGGCAGTGCTCGGGAAGCAACATTATATCTTCTCGACCAATATTCGACAATACATGACCAAGTATCAAACAGTGTGTGTTGCCAGTGATGACCTGAACAGATCTGAAACTAACCTAAAGAGATAGTGTGGAGGGAGAGGCCCATGTTCAGAAAAGGACGTTTGTGGTAACATGTAATATGTTATTTCTTGATAACATAATGCCCTGGCATGTCCATCTAACCTGTGACACCTTATATCTGCGACACTAATTTCAACAACTTACCAACACCAAACACGGATGTTGATGGTTTTCTCCTGGACAAATTCACTAAGAATGTATATTAAGTGTAATAAATAAGTTGGTACGTTATCAAGTTATTAGCAAAGTGTCACCAGGTTCATAGGTCGGGCTTAGTATGATCCGTGATATACATTGCGATAAAACAGATTTTGTACCTACACGAGAGAATGTCTTATATTATCTGGGAAAGCAGAAATGTCATAATCTCACTACAAGACATGGCTATTATTCATCGATTAAGAACTAGAAGAAGCAGTATTAGTGTGATCCTAAGAATGAGTGAGTGAGGAATGGTGTTTAATGTATCGAGCGCGTGATTCTGTCATGCGTCTGGAAGATTATTAAATTGTGCAGAATCTTAATGTTTTGCTGATTTACACATGATGTTATCTTGCTAGTAAGAGGCTTGGGGTAAGAGAATTAGAGTACTATCTGGTACATGTCATATTTACGATAATGGTTTAACTAGGCTTTGCTTATCGCGTTTGACGAAAGTAATGACGTGAATGTATAACTTTCATTTAAAATTACGAGCTTGGACTATGAACTCTTGAGTAAATGCTGTGCTACACAATTAAATATGTATGTATTCTAATATTCCAAAGACTGCGGTCATGTATCTGGATAGGATTGTTGTCGACATTAAATCTCAGTTCATGCACGAGCCCGCTCTAAATATTACATCAAGGATCTAGATAAAAATTTATTACATTTCTAAAATTAGAATTTGTCGTCTACAAATGCCTTGAAACATTTTTCGCAAACAACGTCCTCTTTTGAAGCGTTGGCGTCGCACTGTTTATTTTCGTTCGAGTTTATTAACGGAATATCAGTAAAAACATTTTGCTGTAGTCGCATTCCTGACATGGCTACGTGTATGTAGATTTACTTGTATTTCAAGCACTTGTTACACAAGCAGCGTTCGCGGTGACTTCGTGAAACCTGTACGACCGTATAAGGGCGGACCTGCTGTGTCTTGAGTTTATAGAGTGCCGCTGTTCGCCTTTAAGAGGACAAGTCTCAGAGCTTTCAAAAATAGGTACGCTAAGTATTCTCGTACAGGTAGACTAGTCCGAGTCTAGGTCACCGTTCTGAATAGAGAAGAAATATTTTATAAGTAATCGTACAATAGTTATTTGTTATACAAGGGGACAAAGTTAGTGTTTACCTTCTCGTGCTAATATTGAAACCCGATCTAGCGAAAGATTCCAAAATTGAACCACTAACATAGCGAGTGGTTCAAAGAGTGGAATCTTGAGCATTGGGAGGGTTTCAAAGCACGAGATGGGAACACACTTTGCTATTGCTAATTTTTCACCTCACTACCGCGAGGAAAAAAAAATTCAGTTCACTTAACGTCAAAAAATCATTGGATTAGTAATAAACAATTTGTATGAAATCTACTTTGCTATCTGTTTTTAAAGAATATTACATAACATTGTTGTTAATTGTCACTGACTGTGTTATTATTATCTAGATATGCTTTTTTTTAAGCACGACTGCAGTACTTAGGTAGCTATAGAAGATCATAATAATGTATTAATTGAGATTGTTATTATCCACCGAACAAATAAGAGATATAGATAGAAAGATATAAGGTATGAAGTGGACGTTGCACTGAATGTCCTCTTAAAGTCCAGGCATCCCGTGTGACGTTAATTCATGTTATAGAGAGTTATTGGATCCAATTACAAGGGCTTCTAGGAAATCGTGGGCTATGTTTTAGTTTGCGATTTCTAATGTCGGGCTCAAAATTAATTGGATTTAGTTTTTTTTAAGAATACACCAATCGAATTAATCGTTATTCTAATTTATTTAATATAAAACTTTTAGGCCCATGTGTATATATATTACCCAAGTATATAAATTCTGCTGATTTGATATCTTAAGTTGACATTCGCACATACAAAAACATAAGATAGTTTAGTTGGCCTTCTGACATCACACTACATATTGCCAGAACTAGGTATGTTGCCTTAGCGGAGCGCAAAAAAACAGATGACACAAAAATAGCAGTAGTGTTATGTAAAGTAACAAGTAATATGACGAAACCACGACAGGAATCTCATTCACACATCGTGTTTTTTTTATTTTACATTGATATAGATTCTTTAGAACTGCGCCAATGTCAATGTTTACTGTTATGACATTGAAGTGACAAATAATAATATTAGAATGTAAGACGTTTAACACTGGCTCATCGATAAACTTTATTTATTATGTAATATATATCTCAAAAATAGTTTAAAATTTTAGTCTTTTGCTAGAATTTCTTTTAGGTATGTAGTGATATGTTCCTGATGGTAAGGTTTCCAGAGCTCCAACATCTTTTAAGGTAGGCAACGCTCATGGGAATCCTCTGAAGTTGCAGGCTTCCATAGGCATACGGTGCATACGGTAACTGCTTACTATCAGGCGGGCCATATTTCCGTAAAGATAACCAAAATAAATAAAAACACGGTGTATACCTACCTATATCAGACCGACAGCAGACTAGAATACAAATAGGTAATTAAGAGAGATGTCACAGAGTAGCACAATATTCATACGTCAAGAGCAATTGGCTGCTTGACAATTATTTTTAAATGATTTCAAATACCAATTATCTGTTAATCGTTCCTGTTTTGCGAGGATCAAATGTCTTCATTGGACCGATTACATAAAAGTAATTAAATAATATGTATGGTCAGAAATATGTAAATCAGACAATAGGAATAGTCAAAGTTTGACGTTCCTGTACAACGTTAGAAAGGCCTCTTAACTAAATGATAGGATATTAATAATTGACCCGTCCTGATGTATGGAATGATATCAAGAATATTGGCTATTTTCATCGTAAAATGTTGCGTTTATGTTATAGTCGTTTTACAATGTATTTTTAAATACATTGTAAAACGAATGAAATTTTTTTTGACTTTGGAAATTAAAATAATACCGTTGTTTTTAAACTTTTAGCATAGTAATTTTTTTTTTTGGGACTATACATTTATTTACAGAAATTACAATCGTATAATGATAACTACAAGTACTTAACTAGTTACAGTATAAAATCTAAAAAAGGCCCTTGAGGCATTGTACCAAGGATGCTGGCGGCATTTCCTCGTTGTATCGCAATGCTTATACGTTGTGCGAGGAAGCCGCCAGCTCTTCGGTCACCAGTTACATCAACAAATTAAATAAATGTAATATAGGCACCTTTATTACCTAATACAATTTCAACGTACCTTTTTAATTTCCACTATTTTATGATACATGAGTTCTTTATATTTATATATAACTTACTTTCAACATATGTCAAGTACCCAATTGTGTCGTGGTACGTCACGTCACGGCGGGCG
This sequence comes from Grapholita molesta, assembly GCA_022674325.2. Lineage (NCBI taxonomy): Eukaryota > Metazoa > Arthropoda > Insecta > Lepidoptera > Tortricidae > Grapholita > Grapholita molesta. Next base: position 10,471,238 of record CP053132.2, on the reverse strand, counting down.
CGCCGTCACGCTGCGTTGGCGCCTGCGCTGGAAGCCATCTTGTACTCTGTGCTCATCATTCAGACACTGCAGAGAATGAACATGAACATGAACAGAAAACGTCAGTAGCAGGCGTAGCCACTGTAGACACACGTAACGATTTTTACGTCGATTTATTCGGCTCTGAACAATTTCTCCATGTAAATATTTTACGAAGACGCCAGCGTGCCCTACCTACGATTTGCCAATTCGTGGTAGCGTATCGCGAAAAATGATATTTGTAAGTTTCGGACGATTGTTTCTGTCACTCTCATGACGCCTTAATTGGAGTAAAAGAGAAAGATGCTCGAAATATACTCACTCGCCTATCAATACATACACAAGAGCAGTGAAATGTGTTCGACCGAGCACATCTCGATCGAACTAATTTTAGTATGAAAGTATTAGAATAGCACCACCCCGGTATTGTAAGAGGCGTTAAAGGGGAAAAAACCGACGTATGAAGGCAGCCGCGTCTGCGGCGCTACCGCGAACAACGATATTCGTAAATTTCGGACGATTGTCTCTGTCACTCTAATGACACCTTAATTGGAGTAAAAGAGAAAGATGCTCCTGCGCCTGCCAAGCTTGGCGACTATGGCAACTGCCCCCCAAGCTGATACAAGCCATATTCTCTATGTTCAGCAGTGGACGAGTTACGGCTGAAATGATGATGATGTTTTCGGCATTACACCTGCCTTATGTCTATCTCGTCGTTAACAACACATCGAAAATGTTAAACAGGAACTTAAAGACGTACGTGACAGAAAATAATTGCTTGATCTTCTGTTGACATTTAACTTTTCCTTATACCCAATCGTCGTGAATGTCATTGTGATAATATTTTAAATCGGGATCTATTTCTATTTTCCTTGTGAAGGTCGCGGCGCGTGCGCCGCCCGCCCACTGACAAACAAGACCGTTAATGGGTCGTTGAACTCGCACCGATCATTTTCAGCAAAACCTTTTGCCCAATCATGAGACAGCATTTTGTGATTGTTTAAAGTAATTAAAAATAAAGCTGCGTGTTGATATTGTTTGCGCGTATCATGCTTATTTCAGAGTTTATTTATAAACATATATATTTTATATTAAAAGTTTGTTATTGTTACTACCAATATCTTTGAAATTAAGTGACTTGTATATTTTCAAATTAGAAAGAATCCAAGTAAAGCGACTTCTGCATAACAATTTACAACTAATATTATTAGCGGAACTCTCTATTTAATAAATGGAACTAGAAAGGGACTAGCGCTAACGCTAACATTAAAAGTTGTTATGCAATAGGCCCCAGGATATTTTATTATTTTCATTGAAAATTTTTACAGTTGAATATACCCAACACATTGGTACTACGACTAGACACAAGGGTACCCATTACAGTATACATGGGTAGTTACTATAAATCCTAATAAACTTACTTTCATATGTTTAATGAAATCCTTACATAATCTGCCGAATCCTACTCCAGTTCCAGTACTATCTGTGCAACAAAGCCCCACTGCTGCGTTGCCAAAATGTAGATAGTTTTATTAAATTTTGTATTTGTTTTTTTATGTTATATATGTATTTAGTTATATGACGCATTGGTTTTACTGTTATGTCATATTAACTTATTTGAATAAATGAAATGAAATAATACCTTTTCCTTGTAAAATACCGAATACATTCCAGCTCGAAATTTTCAAAAATTAATTACGAGTCATTAACACTAAATTACAATTTCTTATACGAATAATATTAGTTCGTAACACTAAAATGTACGTCTGGTTACAGTGTGTGACTATATCAACAATACACGCTGTGTATTTTATACGAATTCTGTTTGATCTTTCTATAAAAAAAAAATAGGAAAATTTTCATAATGTTGCCTGATTTTTCTTATTGGATATCTGGGCAGTTCTCCGCAATGTCATTGTCGGATTTGTAAATATTTTGTTAAATAATGGAAAACTACACTCAACTTTTGAAGAATTCTTGTAACAATACTTAATTAATTAATCTTAATTTACGAAGTTTCTTCTTTATGTTCGGAGATAATCGCAAGACGACAATGACGTTTGTGGAGAACTACCCATCTACATTCGAAATAAAGTTGCATTTACCTATTTACTTCTCAAAAGTATACTGAGGTTTCTTACTAAAATACATTTACAATACAGCTTATATTATCAATACGTTTTCGGATTCAGTAATAAAAAAACGAAGTAGGTAAAATAAATAAATATATCGGTTAATTTGATAATATTTTGTTGATTATTAATAATCAGCTTTTTATGTTATATATGTATTTAGTTATATGACGCATTGGTTTTACTGTTATGTCATATTAACTTATTTGAATAAATGAAATGAAATAATACCTTTTCCTTGTAAAATACCGAATACATTCCAGCTCGAAATTTTCAAAAAATAATTACGAGTCATTAACACTAAATTACAATTTCTTATACGAATAATATTAGTTCGTAACACTAAAATGTACGTCTGGTTACAGTGTGTGACTATATCAACAATACACGCTGTGTATATTAAACGAATTCTGTTTGATCTTTCTATAAAAAAATAGGAAAATTTTCATACTGTTACCTGATTTTTTTTTTATTGGATATCTGGGCAGTTCTCCGCAATGTCATTGTCGGATTTGTAAATATTTTGTTAAATAATGGAAAACTACACTCAACTTTTGAAGAATTCTTGTAACAATACTTAATTAATTAATCTTAATTTACGAAGTTTCTTCTTTATGTTCGGAGATAATCGCAAGACGACAATGACGTTTGTGGAGAACTACCCATCTACATTCGAAATAAAGTTGCATTTACCTATTTACTTCTCAAAAGTATACTGAGGTTTCTTACTAAAATACATTTACAATACAGCTTATATTATCAATACGTTTTCGGATTCACCTATAAAAAAACGAAGTAGGTAAAATAAATAAATATATCGGTTAATTTGATAGTATTTTGTTGATTATTAATAATCAGCTTTTAGCGAATATTATCGCAAGGTAGGTGGCAATTATTTGTCGTATGTATCTTATAGGCAATTAGTTCCAATAATTATCAACTAATAAAATATCAATAAAGATGATTAAAAGGAGACATGTTAAAGCTTTATCATTCAGTATACAAAAATGTTTCTGATAACGATTACAATACCTACTTATCAATAGTCACTTTACGTCCGTCGTACAACTTTCAGTAGCATGTTTTTTTGCTTTGTTAGATAGATATACTATTTATTCATTCTAAGGAAACCCTGACATATCAATGCCATATAGGTACATAATATTAGTTATGTACAGTCAGCAGCAGAAGTAGCTAAGCATTTGAGGTGTTCAAAATGAGGTCAACACGTCTCTATTGTTAAGAGAATAAGAGCGCGTGTAGGTGATTTTGAACACTTCAAACGCTTAGCAACTTTTGCTGCTGACTGTACAACCAGATAAACAAGTTACAAACACAAGATATATCTAGTCGCTGGCTGATCTTCCGCTGTGAAAGTTCGCGGAACCCGTGTACGCTGTGATAAGATGAGACAACATTCGTACGTACTCGTACTTCTTATTCCTACTTTCTGTTTATCACTATGAGGTTTTCGTGCTCGTACACTGTCGCCTTATCACCGACGTATCGCGGATAGACCCGATAGTTGTACTTTATTGTGCCAAGGGTTAGGTAGATACCTCGTAACAGCTCTAGGCAAAATCTAAATGTTTATATTTTGAGTCGTCCAACCGGGGAAGACTATGCGATAACGATGCCAGTGGCGCAACCGCGATAATCGATATTTTTTTTTAATTTTGAACAATTATCTCTGTCACTCTCATGACGCCTTAATCGGTACTATCTGGGCATCTCGCTTGTACAGACGACCACAGAGCTGAGTGACCATTGAAGACAAACTGTCAAAAACTGTCTCTGTCCCGCACGTGACATTAATATGTAAAATCTATATTCATCTCTTTTTACAGTTTCTCAGTTCCGTCTTTAATGGTCATATAGGAGTGTGGCCGTGTGTACTACTTATATTTTAGTGCGAACGAGATGAAAGAACACAGATAGTAAACTCGATACTCGTTATCGAAAACCTCAAAGTCCAGAGCTCCAACCCCCCTTAAAGGCCGGCAACGCGCTTGTGACTCCCCTGGTGTTACGGGTGCCCATGGGCGACGGTGATTGCTTACCACCAGGCAATCCGTCTGCTCGTTTGCCGCCTATGTCATAAAAAAAAAAAAAAAAGTCACAACTCATGGTAAGGGCTCACATGCATTACTGGGTCGTGCTCTCTATAAGTTATTCTCGGGGCGAGTAGCGGCCGACATGTGCCTAGCAACTGCATGTCCCGGGACTAATCGGTGAATTGACTTTTAAATCATTCTTCTTACTTAAGATCAAAGTATTTTATAAAATATTTGGATGTGCGTTGGTTTAGCGTAGCCAGTCTATTCCTTAGGGCGGCTGCCATGAATGCTCAAGGTGCGGGATCGAATCCTGCCTCGGCTCGGACACCAGTGAAAGGGCACTTTGTTTTAGGAGTATGTAATCTATTTCAATTTATGGTTATTTTTAGTTTATTAGAAATTGCGGAAAACAATTTAAATTACGACTTCTCTTACTGAATGGAAATAGTAGAGAGCTTATTACATTAATATGTTATTACATTCCATTCATATTTCATTATAAAACTGATTCAAACTTAATTACACAATTTACATAATTCCTATGTCCGCAGATCTAATATGGCGGAGTTTAGTACCAGGTTGCAAACTGGCTTTCATTAATCTAAAACAATATATTGATTAATATTGTAAGTAGAAATGCTAGTGTTCGAGTATTTTTTTGTAACTGCAAAACGCTTTAAAAATCGTAAAAATATTAAACTATAAAATGATGTTACAAGACAAGACTTACAAGGTTAGGTAAATTACTTGATGCTCCCGTCATCGTGCTGTCACTCACGTGTAATGGCTACACAGAAAATGTTTAAATCGCTTCAGTTCAAAATAAACCTAACGTGTTTATTTTAGTTGCTCCCATATTACAAACAGTATGAGCGTTTATTGGTTTTCGCAATAAATTTTATTTGTGCAATAAACTAAACATTGGATGTTTAGTTTAAAACGAAATGCTCGATAAACGGCTTGATTATCAATGCATTTATAGAAAAAAATACATATCTACTCGTACGAGTTATAGACCACTTTAAACTAATTACCTTTATATAGAAATTTCAAATACATAGCACGAAACTACAAGATGGGCAATTTCACTTTCAGGGACACCCAATTAACTTAATTGTCAAATAAAATATTTATTGAATTGAAAAGTTAAATTAGTGGTCAGTTTAGTGACGACAATTAAGCTTTAAATTTCAATATAATCTACTGTTTTATGTTTAATCCATAAATGATACGTGTTATTGTAATAGGAAAATGCGAATAAAGATGATTTACATAAATATTTCAAGCTTAATTGTCGTCACTAAACTGACCACTGATTTAACTTTTATTTGACAATTAAGGTAATTGGGTGTCCCTTAAAGTGAAATTGCCCAGATATGGAATGGATGGATCAAAGAATGAAACGAATTTAGTAAATTTAATAGGAAATTCCTTCCACTAAAACCATTGTATTGAATAACCAAATGGCAATATAATATCTTAATAACTAAATTTCAATTGGGTATACGGCGTAGAATAATAATTAAAAATAAATAGGTATTTAGGTAAATTGTTAATAAAAATAATTCAAAATAACATAAAATAGCGAAATATTATAATCAGTATAAAAATAGCGAAATCATCAGTACAAGTTCGTTTTTCAATTAATATACACAATGGCGGGTTTAGAACGCAATAGTCATAAAGCTCTGCGCAGTGGCAGTTGTGGGTTCGAGTGTCCTACATTCCCATCGCTTAGAACAGACGAGCACTTGACTCGCAATCCAGAGAGTTTTACATACAATTCAGCCGTATGCAGTCCACTGCTGGACATAGGCCTCCCACAAATATGACATGTATCATCTTGGGAGGTAGCCATAGTCGCCACGCTTGGCAGGCGGGTTAGCTGCATTAGCTGTAGATTGGGTTTCGACGGACGCTGCTGCCCGTCCGTAGGATTTTTCCCTTGTAGCCTCTTACGACACCCGCGGGAGGAGATGGGGTGGTGATATCCTAGTCAGCCGGCATCACACGGCATAGAGATTCAAGATTCGTTGAAGAAATGTGCATGTAGGATAGGTCGTGGTCTGACTAACTTTACCCATATTTTCACGGTTTATATTATTAGCCTAAGGACCCAATTGCACTATCGAGAGTTAGCCGCTAACCTAGTGTTAAGTGTTACTATAATTATGGACTTGACAGGTTAACCTCGGTTAGTTGGTTAACCTACGATCGTGCAAGTGTGGTTTGTTATTAAGTGGTAAGGTTATTTTTAGAGTTGCTAGGGTTGGGCAGGGGAAAAATAAATATGAGATACTGAATACATATATAGAGACAGAACGACATTGCATACACGGGGCTCACAGTTTACACTGGTTTGAGTCAGACAAGTTGCTTGTTGCCAGTAATAATAATAACAGCCCTGAATAAGTCCCGGCTCAAAGGTGTCGGCTAGCGCGACCGGTTCCTGCGCATTCCTTCTGCTCCTTGTAGACCGAGTTTTTAGAATACAACTATTCGTTGATACTGCATGAATTTGTGTTTACTAGTACGGACTTGCTTTGCTCAGAAAAATAACGTAGGCTCTGTATTATGTGCTAAGATCGAAGTATATCCTAATAGGCCCACCACACATAGTTTTAATATTTGCGAAATTTCAACTTCTGCTCAAATCAAACTTATGGGTCTAGACATTAGGAAACTTATAGGTTTCGGAGCGTTATTAAAATTGAGTATTATTATCAGCCGTTAACGTCCACTATTGGACCATATTAAATATTAGTATACTGCAGACACTGGCCAGCAGTGGCGGCGGGTCAATTATTTTCTTAGACAAGACGGAGGCCATATAGTTTTGCCTTTTCTTTGTGAGCCCGAGAAAAACTGTTGCATTGCGGGAGTTAGTAAAGCCGGCGGGAATCGGCTTGTATGGACGCACCGCCGCTGCTGGTCAGTGACCATCAGGTACGCGAGCAGTGGTCTGAGTCACGCTTACACTGCTCACAGAGCTAACAGTGCTGACAACTCAGTCGAGAAAAAAATGAATTGGACCGACCGTGATCGTGTTCATATTGCTTAAAATGCAAATCGGACCACGGCAGAGATTATCCGTCTATCTCGTTTGTGGACGTTTGCCACTGCACTTTTCTATCTATGGTCGCCACTATAGGCTTCGAGTCCCAGCTACCTGATCTGCCCCTTGCCACTAACCACAACCAATAGAAATAATTAAGGCACACAAATTATAATATACCTACTTTTTTTTTTCCGTTGACTTTAAGGCAAACGTCCCATTGCGGCGACGAGGTGGAAAGGAGCGCTTGGCGTTTCCATATCGCTGTCTCGTTAATTGCTCTGTCGTCGCATCCCAAATTCGCAGCAGTGTAACAAGCGCCTACGGGAAAATTCTTTGTCTGCTAGAGTTAATTTCTACAAGAAACTAAATAATTAAAAGATAACGTACCAAGTTATTTATTTGAATATGTCAAAAATAGAAAAAGATACGATACGTTATCTTTTTCTATTTTTGACATATTCAATAAATAACTTGGCGTGTGGAAGGTTTTTACTAAGTCCTAATATATGCTTCCTAGCATTCCGTTCACAATGTCAATTCAATTGTTATGTATGAAGAACAAAATGAAAATATTTTCTACTTTAACAAAAACGTGTCAAATTGAACGGAAAAAACTTGTGTCCGCAAAGCTTTACATAAAAATTGATAGGTGTTATCTGGTCTTGATTGTAGATTCTGGTTACATTGAATGAGCAGTAGGCGGCAAGAAAGTGCATTTGTATTCCAATGCGCCATTCATGTTAATTGTGCCCCTGATTCAGCCATTGTCGGCATATAATGGTGTCTTAAAATTTTATGCCCCTTTCACACCGTTATAGTACCATAAGTAAGTAGTTGCACCTTATCTTAAGTAATACAGTATTAATAGTCAATTATTAGCAGTGATCGGTTATTTGGATTCTCCCTCGGGATATCATGTAAAAAAGTTAATTTAAACGTTTAAAAATAAAAGAATTTAAATTCTGTAAGGAGTTTTACTTACTCGTCGTACTTTTATCCAAATGATACAAAATGTGCCACTTTGATGGCAGCAAATGAGCTGTCAGTGTGAACACTTGTGCTCATTTGTTCGATTTGGACAAAAGAACTGCGAATAAGTTCGGGTGTCAATAAGCTACTTAGATGTTTTAAAGTGTAATGAAATAAACACATTGTAATATTTTGCCTTTTCTAACAACATAAAGCCCAGATTCTCGGGGCATATCCATACTAACATAATGATTGAGGTCGTTTACCCCGTGTCTGATGGAAATAGCCGATGACTGATTATTAGTGTCAATGTATATGGCTTCGCGCTGACGATGCAACAGCTGCGGTCCCGCCACGTGCACTTTAGCTCGTTTGTGGAGCGCGTGCCGCGGTCGCTTCTGGACACCATTGGTAGCGCGAACTTCTGGCCGAAGTGGCTGGCTGTTTCGGAGGTTCCGGCCCATCTGCCGAATCCTACTTTAATGCTATCTGTGCAACGAAACCTCTTGCTTAATATTATAAACGCAAATTAGCAATGGAATGTAAGTGATTCTGATGATTTTAAAATTAGTGATGAATTCGAGTAAAAAAGATGAATATAACTCATGTCTACCGCAAAAATCTCTTTTACTCCAACTAAGGCATATTTAGAGTGACAGAGACAATCGTTCGAAATTTGAGAAAATTCTCAACTCCAGTTACTTCTTTCCAACATGTCATGTAAATGATACATGCAGCTCCCATATCATTGTACCACAACTGCATCAAAGTCACCAGCATGTATTGTAAACGCAATGAATATAAATTAGCTCCATTCCGAGTTCAACAGCACGTCGGTATTAGAGAATTCCTGTTCGGAGATATCTGCGTGTTTGGCGTTTATCTTGCAGAATACGGTATAACTCAGACTGAACCATAAGCTCACCGCGTAGGCCGAGACTTTGTCGGCTGACAACTAAATACATTACCTTCATAGTGCTTGCAAGTTGCTAGCTTTCAGCAAGCTGCAGAGCAAGGAATGGAATTTGTTGCATTCATAGTATTGAATTCTACTCTAACAAACTGGACCGATATCTTACCTCATTTAAATAACGTAAATATATATCGTGATAAATGATTCATGTTTGTTCGGTTTGTATCCATACCGCATTAATAATATTTTATCCTAGACTATCCTTATGTTTCTATAAAATCAGATACAAATATACGATAACAATAAGCGTCCTTACCTATTAAGTGTCCCTATTACGTATACGTGTCCATATTAAATATTTTGGCCAATAAAAATATATGTAGTCGATCACTATGAACCCAATTGCTTTAAGGCAACATTTAGTTCGATGTAGATATGTAAATACTAGCTGCATGAATTTATTAAGCCCTATTAATAGCCGGTTTAATGCATGTAATAAATCATTATAGAAAGTTTAGAACGTTCAATCATAGAATGAAAATATCTTGTGAGCCGAATCAGCAGTTTATATTTAGAAGATATACTCGTAAGACTTGGCTGTCTCTAGAAGTTTTCATTAGACTTGACACGTGACTGAATGAACTAGCAGACTGGCGGGATACTAGAAATTTTTATAAGGGCTCCAGCTAGTGTTATCAAGTCAAGCACTTCGACTTAATAGCAAAGAAAATTTAAAATGACAATTCTAGAGACATGTTCAAAGACAACATTTTGGTCACCAAATAGAAGTAAAAATATTTAGCTAAGTATAATTAATAATAACAGAAGACGCCAAACAGGGTATTACAAAGTTTTACTAATTATAAATTTGTTTATCATATTTATATTAAATACGATCATATACAATAACTAAGTGTGTTAATGTTTAAAACTTTAGGTTTTGGTTCAGGCTTTAGTCGGCGACAATGACAATTATAAGCCGACCATAGCCCACTTTAAAATATGTCAAAAACACCACCTGGGTTCTATTCTCTTAAATTAAAATTACGAATTAATAAGTCTATATGATATCCATTTAAAATAAGCACTTACTGACAGTTTTATTATCAATTCAATATTATTATACCGTTTTATGACTTATACTACTTTTATTTGTTGAAAGTAATGGTTATTCGTTTACAGTTTTCCGCTACGTTAAGTACCTAGAGTTTATGTTAAATGTACATTTAGTTTATGGCTATATAAATATTATGTTGGTTTTCATAAACCACTTCGCTGTACTTTCGATTTAATAGCTAATTTTGGTAAGTAGAATGGAAAATATTTAGTAGGTAGAAAGGAAAACGAAAATTTTATGAATTTAACCTGAAGTAAAGGTTTTGAGATTTAAAGCAAATTCATAATATCTAGCTTAAAAAAATACAACCAATAAACCTAGGAAGGTAACCTAAAACCTAATAATTAGTAACTGGAACTAGGAAGCCTAAAGCCTTTTTTTTAAAGTAAAGTATACTGTTGGATTGTAGTGCCGTTGTTGTCATCAGCATTTATTAGCCGACAGACATGTATTCAAAATATTCAAATGTACTCCCGGCAATTGGAAACGAGTACTATGGTAATTGTGTATAGTGGGTTGACACAGCTTTAGACATTAATTATACATATGCATAAGTAGGTAAAAATAACATGCAGAGTGCAATAACAATAATTTCAGTGTATGTAAAGACTTTCAGAAAGTATGACTAATTGATTACTATATTTACTATTTCTATGCCTGGTACACTACTATTGACTATTATATAAACTAATAATTTCACAATTTTCAATTACAATATTTACGTGAAAATTATTATTATATCAGCCACGAACGTCCACTGATGGACTCACCCATAGTATGGGGCTTTAATGCTATAACCGCTACGATTGGAAGGCGGGTTCGCAATCGCTGTATGTGCCACCGTCTTGATGCCCGTCTTCCGGTGGTTTCTACTAGAAAGAGTTTAACTCGCAGAAAACACTCGATGTCCGAACAATACCCAGGTTCATAATGCGGTCAGGGTGGGGTGATCCGGGGTAATAAATACTATAAGTACAAATGAATATTTGTTTCGGATCTCTTATAATTATGAACAATAAATTCTATCTTAATTCTACCCTGTTAACTAACATGTATAGAAAGGGTTTTATAAGTCACACGTGAGTTATTCGCTTCTATACAATGAATACTGTTGAATCTCACGACAGCTTTGTATTGAAAATACAAGGCATTATCAGTTTTAATAATGTCATACACGAAAAATCACGTAAATCACTCAATCGCGCCGTGCAGTCTAGAATCAATTGTTAGCTCAGTCTGATTTAGTTCCGGACTTTAAACCAATTAGTTTAATGATATTCGTTAACAGTAACACACAAATAAACCTCAGCGAAGATGCGGTACGTTGCACTCTGGTTTATAAATACGACTTCGAACTTCGAAACTTCCTGAAAAAATACGGAGTACTCCTGGGAACACTCCTTGGTTTGTTTAAACAATTTTCACAGGTTCACAGAAGTTTTTTGACTAATTGCCGATACTATTTCAGTAGGTAGGAACATAAAAATATTATAGTATACAATGGTGGATTCATTAGATAGTACTGGTATCTAGGGGGAACCTAGATATAAGTAGTATAACAATGTTGTAATATTAATAAAATAGGACGTGGACAGGAAATTCCTAATTCCCCGCAGTCTCTACTCAACCAACTGTTTTTAGTTTATCAAAATTCTCTCTAATTAGGGCTTTATTTTAAATCGCGAAATCAAATTAATAATATTAATGCTTTTTACTTAACAGTCAGCCATCAATTTTAAATGGATTACGGACGTCTGGCATAAACTTCTATCCATGAATATTTTCTGTGGCGCCAATATCGAGATGGCCTCTGTTTACGAGGTGGTTCAATGCCGATATCTTTTAGAAACAGTAACATGTTTTGTCAACCTGCCGGTTCACATCTCGCGAGCGGCGCCAAGCTCGGCCACTCGACGGCCGCGTGCGCATCACGCCTGGCCCGCGTGCAGTGTATTTATATTCCTATAGAATTCCGATTACCGTTTATCTGGTTCGCGATCTCTGGATTATTCGTTAATCCATTGTCAACAATAATTGATGCAGTTATGGGGGTTTAATGACTTGATTAAATGTCTAGGGTAGGAGGGATCAGCGCGTGCGCGAGAGCGCGGGCGCCGGGCCGCCGGCGCGCTGTCATTCGCAAGGAACGCAAGCGCCGGACGGCCGCGCGGCGTTACCTCATACAAACTTATAAAATATCTACCCTCATCGACAAAACAATAATAAACAATTTAATTATATCACAAGTCAATCCAATAATTAATCCACGTGAAAACCACGCCCGCGAAGAGTGACAGTTTATCGAATGTGTTAGTAAATAGATCTTATTAATTAATGCAATAACAAAGTGAATTGGGACTTAGCTGGTGTCTGTGATAACGGAACTGAGACAGTGGAAGATTCATGAGTTCTTTTAAGATTATGCCATTGGAGAGACCGATTCCTGTCTTGATTGAAAAGGTAATATCACTTTCGTTATCGACCGCTTTCTAATTCTCTCCTATCTTTTAGATATGAACTGAATTTTACAAAACTAATCCCCTCTACATACTAGATAATGATACATCTTTACATGGGGGGGATCAAGTTTCTCTGGCGGCTGTACATACTGTTTGACTGATAACTTTTGGTATTTACATACGAGTATTATACATCTAAAAGGATGCGCCTTGTAAAATTGGCATAATATAATTAATAACAATTAACACCGGCCAGTTTCTAAGGAAGTTTATATGTATAAATGATCCGTTTTCATTCCATTTGAGTGTTTAATAACAAGAGATGTTGTTACATCGATGACACCGTCCTGTATATAAATATTTAATTATGCAAATACTTTGCATTCAAATAATGCATTTGCTCACTGTTGTCCTTTATAGTTATTGGTCTGACACCTAGCGACCTGTTAATTAAAACTTGTTATACATATGCATAGGAACGTGAAACATTGTGTATGGTTACGCGACTTTTACCGGGTCATCGGATCGGGTAGTTATAACATACATAACTTGGTTACATGTATGTATCAGATAACCGAGATATTATCACGCGTTGTACTTATACTGGGATGCTTTTAACACGATATCTACATGATTACTGCGCGCATCTTTCTTTATATAGGGTAAACCAGAGTGTAATTGCCCACTGTCAATGTCAGTTATTGCTCACTTTAAGAAAAACATTGTCATTTGTATATGTGGGCAAACACATGAGTGATTCCTTAACCGTGTAATAGCTATGTGGTCTACCCTGTATGGCCATTGGCCATCAATAACAATATTATTATGTAATCGATAATGAATATCGAGAAGGGATATTAAATGTAGCGGAATATCTGGTCGAAAGTCCTTTTCAAAATTTACTATACCTATAAGAAGTTTCGATTATTAGCGCTTTTTGTCTTGATGACTACTGTCAGAGTCTGAGATGCTTTCAAATATTAAAACACCAAATTTTACTTAGAGAATGTCTCTACCCTTCTAAATAAATATACTACTTGTAGTATTGCTATAAATTAGCTAATAGGTACTTAGTTGCTTTTTATTTACAACAATTACAATATTATAATAACTACTTACTACATTAAATCTAAAAAAAGTTACCTTGAGGCATTATACCAAGAATGCTGGCGGCATTGCCTCGTTGTATCAAAATGCTGATACGTTGTGCGAAGAAGCCGCCAGCTCTTCGGTCACAAGTTACGTCAACCAGCCGCTCCGCGATTTCTGCAAAAAGTAATTAGTAAGCATTTGTTATAAGTATTAGCTAATTAGTTGTTAAAGAACTAAGAACGAATTACAACAGTTTACTTATATTTACAAATTACCATGGCTTTGGAGTCTCGGATGATATTTAGCAGTTCTATTCACAAAGTAATTTGCTGCTACTGGGAAACAATAGAAATTCTTCGCCTGCAAGGTTTCGTTTCACTTATGTTTCACATTGACATTGTAATAACCATTCTACGAGTCTAAAACAACGAGTATATACATACAAATGGCTTTAACTATACTTAGTTCAAAAGTTGTACAATAAATTATTGTTATTTCTCTAAACAGAAACAGTACTCAGAATTATTGGTGACCATTACCCATACCATGAGTTGTGACATTGAGGTTTTCGATAACTAGTATCGAGTTTACTATCTGTGCATATCGCTTGTACTATTTTAGTGCGAACGAGATGCACAAATAGTATACTCGATACTCGTCATCGAAAACCTCAAAGTCACAACTCATGGTAAGGGTCTAAGGGTACTGCACGATACACAAGCAAAACGCTATTTCTTTACCACGTCTTCGCCGCATCTGAAATCCGCATTAGTATGACAACCACCTTAGGACTAGGTTATATTATTAATTTCGCTTACCACAAGTTTACAATTCCGCGACAAAAAGAGCATGAGTTAGGAGTTAGCAATGTTTAAAGAATATGAAAGAGATTGAGTTTAAATTGGTAGTCGCTGCATTCAAGCCCAAGGGCCCGTTTCGTTACAATAATCCGATTGATCGCTAACGCAATCAGGGGTGTGCCGTTGTCGTATGCAATTTAAATATCTAATGTACCGGGAATAGTTCATATTTTACCTAGCTTGCAATCTTGTATGCAAACTCGCTGCGCGGGAGGCGATCTGCCGGTTTCTGAACCACTTATTCGTTGCCAAGTTATTATTTGTGGCTAACTTATGCCGGTTAATTATAACCTGGTTGAATGTTATATTATTGATGGACGATACGCCCTGTGTATCTTTTTACATATTAAATACTACCAGTATTGGTTCTGGGATGGAAATATTAGATTAGTAGTAGTTGTTCAGTTTCGTGAAGTCCAGATTATATTGCGCATAAAAGCGACAGCGATTGGAACTGGACCTTGTTTGGATTCCTTACCGAGTAATTTTTTGGTATATCATATTGTGGTGTTGAATTTAGATTTTGTAATTGGAATTTTATAAATCAAATTCGCCTTATAAAGTACCTATAATTTTGCTTGTTGGGGAGTCACGACACAACGCATCCGATAAATTTGAATCGGACTTAAGGTCCATTCGGGTAAGATATTTATTATGATGCAATATTTATGATACATAGAGATACTTTTGTTGCACTATGACTTAGCGATTAAGTATCTGAATCGCTTCGCTTTTGAAATAAAATACTAAGAATACATAGTAATGCTCTTAATTGGTTTAATTGGTTATTTTGCTGTTATTTGGCTACCTGAGTTGCAGCCTAGGTTTAAACAGGAGATATGGACTTGTCATGACACTTTTATCAAGATTTACGTGACACGAGAGACAGAAACAGTAAGAATCATTTTAATTAAGGTTATTTTTAGGCTTATCGGCTGTTTGTTAGATGTTATTGCCACAGAAGAGTTCTGAAGGTTATGTCAATAGCATTCTTATTTATTTTACTATTAATAGCAGTATGTTTATTTACGGATTGAACATGATATCCACACTAAATTACTCAAAGGGTAATCAAGTCATATTAAAGTTTACAGTGAATAATTTGCTGTTATAAACCGGAGCACGGACATAAATTTCTGAGCATAGCAGCGCTAACCCGCCTGCCATGCTCAGAAATTACTCTCTGTGGCGGTCTAAGGGGGAGGCCTATGTTCAACAGCGGAATACTGTTATTAACTCCTTTCACGTGGTATCAAATGTGAGGTTCATCCTTCGCATTTGATATTTTTATATAAATATTTATAAATAACACGTATTTCTTCGTTTATCTAAAAATAACCTTGTTAAAATCTATTTTTGCATTTCTACTATATTTTTTTTTCTCTCCGATAACATCCAGTATACGTTAAGTATGTATCCAGCAAAATCAGAACAACACCGCGTGTACGGGAGCTAATTGAGTAATTTATCTTACATGTTTATTATTCAATACGAAGTACGCGGTCAGTCCTACACGACCGTTGCGCGTGAATGTTTGTAAAAATTGTGTTGTGTCTACTATAACAATGTTTAATCAAGGACCTTATTTACTTACATTGAAACATTGCAATAAATTCTTAATTTGAAACTTAAGTTATAATTTGAAATTATCTTTAAGTTTACTCATATAATTAAAACTATTTACTAAGTAAATACATAATAACGATAAACATAAGAACAATTAAAGAAAATTTGAAGTATATCGCATGTTTCAAAGACTTTATATACCTACAAGAAATAAGCATTTATTTATATAGTACCATAAGTACCAAAAATAAACTAAAATTATAAGTACTAAAAATTTTATATATTTAATTTTGGACTACGCTATATTTATTTGAATTATTTTTACCTATAAATAGAACATATTATCTAATGAGGTTTCGATTACTGGCCACTCTTTAATAACTGACCACCTAATACTAAAATAGTATCTATTTATAGGTAAACAGAATTCACTTTCAGTGTAACGTGGTCAGTTATTGAAATGTGACCAGTTACTGGAAAATTACCCTACCTATGTAATAGAAAAATCTGACTCATATATAACATAACATAACATATAAATATGATGAATATTCCCTCAGACTTCGTACACCAAAATAATATTATTGACTAAATAACTAGACAGTCCTAGACCCGGGGCCAAGGCAATATCAGTTGAGATTAATCTTTTTCAGTTTAACAATATTGTGTAACACAGAATCCTAAGGACGTTCTATTATTAGTCACTATCTCGCACCCTGTTCCGACTGTGACGATTAACTAAATTGCCTTATCTTTGGGACGGCAAGGGCAGTCAAAGGGCTTTGGATAAAAAAGGGACCTTGCTCGCGTTGGCGCTAGATGTAAGCTCTACTTGGACACATGTTTTCCACCTAGCATTCCGTCAAAATTTTTTAAATTTAATTAAATTCTTAAAAATCAATTGGTGTCAGTCGGGAAGTAAATAATTTGCAAATACCTAAAAAACTAGTAACTACGTCTACCATGGTTAACATTTTATCGTTTATCGCGCTATCCGTACCTTTCACACTCACGTACTGGTTAGAGCGCGACAGATATTCTGACAAGTGATAAAAACCCGACCATATTACGCTAGCAGGTTGATATGATATAAGTTTCAATAAAAATATAAAAAATATATTTATGCCTACTTGTGTTGATTTGATTAGGTGGCTACGGGCTTGACATAATAGATAATATATTGTAGCCGTAACTCAAGTAATCTTCTACAGTAGGTACTGCAATGTTCAGATAAAGTGACGACAATGAAGACAATAATTTTACTGAAGCGGTATTGACCTAATCAAGGGCAAGATTTACATTTCTAACAAACAAAATCCGCTCTGTAGGTTCAACGGTCCCGTTAATACCGGAATTTAATAGTTTGACTAAAGATTAGCAAACAAATGAGCCCGTTTATGAATACGCAAAATTAAATGGGCATTTTAATGATCTGTCCCTCTTGTTTCTTTCTGCCTGTTTTGTATGTCTGTATTTTAGGAGTATAATTTAGCCTATACTGTTTGAACAAAAACAATTGGTAGAGGGTTTTAGCAATATTGTTGTAAGGGGGTTCAAGGTTTTACTTTTCAGAAGTCACGAAGCGTCTGGTTAAGGTAATGAAGAGCTGGCGGCTTCCTCGGACAACGTATCAGCATTGCGATACAACGAGACAATGCCGTCAGCATCCTTGGTACCTCAAGGGCCTTTATTAGATTTAATACCTACTTAAGTAGTTATTGTAATGCATGTATATTATTTGAAAATAAAGGGTTCTTTGTGTATATTAAAAGTACTGATTAGTACCTATCTATCTACATTAATAAAAGAAAGTTGCGTTAGTTCCGGCTTTTATAATTCGAGAACGGCTGAACCGATTTGAACGGTTTTGGGTGCGTTGTGATCGTCTTGACCAAAATTTTAATAGTAAGCTTAAAAAATAATAAGATCTGGATGCAGCACTCGTTTGCAGCGTGGAACATCATTAGGTACTTACTACTCTAAATTATATTTTACTCGTGGAAGCGTCAGGCGTCAAGGGCACCGGCCCTACGTAGCTGTAAGACGAGTTTGCTTTGCTATTACATCAGCACAAATAAATATAGCCGTCTCTCACTTGACGAAATTTGACTAATAGGAAATGGACTATAAAATTCAAAAATAAAAAATTACGACGTAAACTTTGTTTATGACTACGACCACGATTATGTTTGCAGTTTATTGAAAATACGATTTCCCGATATTTATGTTATGATCTGATCAAATGTTGACTGAATCTTTGGATAAATCCACATAAATATATAAAAAAAATGTTTGTATTTTATCAGGTGAACTGTTTGTAAATAAGCATTAATGTTGTGTTGTTTACAAACAAAATAGCTATGCTCGATCGTAAGCAGCCACAACCTGAAAATATTGATAAGGGAAATATTATTGTAAGCAATCAGAACCTACCTTTAATACTTTGGGCGTCTTCTACGAAAGTTTTTAAAGTATGAACTTGTAAATTATGATCATGTCTCAGCAAATGTACCTTTAGAAAGCGAATGCAGTTTTCTTCTGAACCGGTTAATTACCTATCATCGCCAGTCCACATGTCGGAAGTCTCTTGCACATCAACATTTTCTGAGTTAGTCTCATTTCTGCGGATTCGTAAATTACGAACGATTGTCTCTCATACTCTCGATGACGCCTTAATTGGAGTAAAAGAGAAAGATGCTCGAAATATACAAACTTCGATGTTGACGGTACCGGGCCTGATCTGCCCTTGACCATAAACTACGTTGTAATATTTATCTCGTAGAAAAGCAATAGACTCTCCTCACGTTTATTTAATTAAACATCGGTAGTTAATTAATGGTTATCCGGTACTTATCAATTTCTAATTAATTAATTAATTAAGTAGGTAGATAGTTTGTTGCACATTTTGCTGCCTAGAGCCTAGGTAATAAACACGTGTAAAAAACTATATATATATATATACATATATATATATATACACATATATATATATATATATATATATATATATATATATATATATATATATATATATATATATAGTTTTTGTATGTAAATGCGTCTGGATGGTCAGGATGATTCTCCACTCTATTTCGAAGTACAAAGTGAAAGCGAAGATCCTCAAATAGCATTCTCGTCGGTCACGCGCTCACCCTTGTGTGTACGTAAATGTTTATTCTCTTCAGATGACTCTCGAATTGAGTACCTAGTCTATTGACGTATTTATAATATAAATTCTCGTATTCGGGCAACTACTGCTACTTACTATCCTACATATGGTATACTGCACTACGAATAACCGCACTTTAAAACTATAATTGCGTACTCATATTTTATTTCTTGACGTTTTATTTATTCTAAATAACAACTAGAAAACCCTAAAATTAATCTAAAACGAATAAAATATTAATTTAAATTGCGTAGTTCCTTACTTTGCTTCAAAACAATGTGAACCGACAGATAGCTATCACATAACATCATTACGACCTAATTCGAAATTCAGTTTAAATAAACAGCGATAAATTAGGGGTCAAATGCTATGATGTATTTGTATTTTGTTATTGGACGTCTGACAGTAAAATAACCAATACTCATTATTATTTAATATAATACCAGCTTCACAGGTATATTAGAAAACACTAAATTGAGCTGAACTTTACTTACGAATGTAAGACATGACAAGACACTAAACTAAACTAAACTTATGCATGCTGGCAACTCACATGACTCTCGTGTATTTCGCGAAGGTTTCAGGCTGTCAGATTTTCATCTCCGATAGAGGTTCGAGTGCCTATACGAAGGGACTCGCAAATGCGTATTGACATTTGAAGTGATTTGACGTAGGCATAGTCCCAATAGAGACTTTTTGTACTCGTGACTCAATATTATCATCTATCTCTCATCTCTTCTATCTATTACATATTTTGATATTTTTAACTAACATCTTTTATCAAATTATGGGGCACTAAATTCAGGTGCTATTAACGTCAAAAGCTGGTCAGTCTTGTTTAAAAGAATGTACATATGATACAAATTCTATGAATATGAAATAATAGTACATTTCGATACTAGTGAAAAAAAATTTTTTTTCGTCAAGGGTGAACGTTGGAGCCCGAGTGAAACGAGAGTGACAATCACCCGAGTCTTAAAGAAGTTTTTACACGTGTATCGAACCTAATTTTTCATAGCAAGTGCCTTAAAAAGTGAAACATACGCACGAAGCGTGCGAAAAGTGCACTTTTTACGCACTAGTTAGGAAAAACATTTACAATCAGCGTTTCCATAACATTTCCTTAATTTAGTGATAATCCTGTTCTATGCTAGGTCAAGTAGGTCACTGGTTGAGGAATGATGAACTTGTGATAAATGTTATCTCATCGATAGCAATTACGGATGCAAATCATATTGTGGTGTCGTAATTATCAGGTCGAAATTCATAAACATCTATTAAACATTGACGTTACCATACAAGAAAATAAAAGACGACCGCCTATTTAGAATTAAAGGATGCTTATGAATGATATAGTGCTTCTTACATCGCTGTGTGTCCGTATATCTACATACCGGGTGTGGCCTGTAATAGGAGCTTTAACTTTAGGCATCGTTTCTACACCAAAAACGTAGCAACATTTGTTCTACGACTTTAAATAATTCGGTAATTTATTACTTGTGATTTTTTCTAACAAACTAAATAGTATTTTCAATGAACAGCATCCAATAGTCTAGTTGACGTTTACTGTCAGCCTACAAACTTCATAGTTTTTGCAATACATTGCTTGCTTGGATAATCTTTTTTTATTAATATTTATTAAACTATAAGTTATTTTCAAAAGTCGTAGAACAAATGTTGCTACGTTTTTGGTGTAGAAACGATGCCTAAAGTTAAAGCTCCTATTACAGGCCACACCCGGTATAGACAAGTAGAGGTACTGTTAAACTTATTACCAGTGATTACAGAACCCGTGTCGTCAAAGGTACTCTTTGACGGTGCTAGTACTAGCACTGTCCCCACTGAGATGTTCTGTGGGTAGGTAGTTAACTATAATACGTGATAACAAGGAATATTTAGACTCCATTTGATATATATTTAACTTGTCTTTTGATTGCGTGCAAATTAAATTTAAGACTGTGGTGTGCGTGTGCCGTCATTGTATTAAGGCCAATATCCATACCTCATACGTGCCTATAGCTACACTCTAAACGACCGCTGTCTGTCCTCTGCGGTGGCATATACATGTGATGTTTCTTTCCATTCAAACCATTCATTCAATTGTTTAATTTTGTGTTTTGTCGCCTTTAATCGACTCGTTTTTGTATAACACCGTCCAGTCGCACGGGTTCTGTTATTAGGTAGCTACATATTTATCACATATTATTGTTTTTATTTAAGTAAGTGATATTATAGTTTTATTATGCAGTCAGGCATTAACATGTCAGGCATTACATACACATTATATACATTTTAAACTTTGGTGAATGATTTGATCCTGGTGGTGAATGGGTGGATTTGTAAAGTTAATTTAAAAATATAATTAAATTAAAAAGTGAAATAATTTTTAAGTAATTGTGATATTTAAAGCTAAAGTCGTGGCACATTAGCTGGTTTGTCCGGGTCGCGAAAAGTTTTAGTATTACTTTAAAAATGTGATCGAAGGGAAATAAATAACATTAAGAAACTAAGAACAAATCATTTCTTATTTAGGAAATATTTTGATTTGCTTTGATTGTTAAATAGTACCTAATACTACTCTACCGTTTCGAACGCCTGAGGTTCTCGTCGCTTTTTTTAAAGTCTCTATAATTTTTAAAGAACATTTAAATTTATACATTTATTAACCAATTTGAATACAGTGTAATCTGCAAGGTCGATGACATTGAGCCAGACAAATGCTCAGTTCTATACTAGTATTGAGTTCAAGATCGTCGTAAACTTGTTCTTTCGACTATCTTTAAAACTTTCTTTTCTTAGCAGTATGAGAAGATTTTAACGCGATAATGATAATAATAGTAGATTCATTTTTTTTCTTTTTTAATATAAAATAAAAACATAATAAATATTATTCTAACTAAACAATTAATACTATTTTTTTTCTAATATTAAATATTTTAATTATGTATATTTTTTTCGTAGTCTGATTTTAAGGAACCTTATGTTCCAAATGTACCTACTTAAACGTAACATCAAAAACGCGTAATCACAAAAAAAATATCATCACAAATTCCAACTAAAAAGGGTTAAATTTAGCTGTACTATAATTAGTCCTTTTCTTCCTTTCCGTTCTTGGCTCCACAAGAGGCTCATTTATGCAGTATCAGTAACATTCGATACTTTATCTGCTGGTTCGATGACCGTTGTTATCAGGCTATTCATTGAGCTCCTTACAATACGACGACTTAACAATTCTAATGCCTGTGCAAACATGATCGCTATTTGCAAGGGGATTTGGCGGTACTATTATGAGTTTTTTTATTCTCCATTATCAAGTTTACTTGGTGTTAATTAGTGTCTGGTATGCGTGTAAGAATGGCACGTTTTAGACATTTGTCCATACCATTTATATCTCTTTCCCTAACTAATACTTATGTTAATATCAGCTAAAATGGGGTTTGGTCTATTGTTGAATCTTAAACAATTCGTTAATGACCCATACTTGTCGTGTACTGTATTGGTATCATGTTATCATTTAGGCTTTAAACCAACAGGTCTAAACTTCGTGATAATCCATTACGATTATTAATACTAATCCACAAACGCACTGCTGGAAATTACGCTAATAATAACGACAATTTAGGGCATAGGGCGAGTCACCGTCTGCCGGAAATAAAATTGTATATCATTTTATTAGGCAGATGTCCGGTTTTTTATCCAATAGCCCAGTAGCTAGTCCATCCTTTCCACCCAATAGCCTAGTACATTCTAGATTCAAATATAACTCAATAGTCCTTACACCATGGCGGGTGCTGTCTCTGTGCGCGTTCCATGATACGGACTGCCCCTGTACCCATTTACATTTCATTAAATTGTCGAAAGGGCCTCTGCGCGTTGGCTCGAACTGGCTCCGCGTACGCCTCCCAAATGTCCGGAACACCATTGTTCCGTGTACGGAAGAGACAAACGACAATTTCCACAATAGTCACTACACAATCATATTGTATTTTGCTTTGTAAGTTTTGATAACTAGTTTTTTGGCTCCCGAGTCCTGAGCTTAAAGCAATAAAAATGTACTCTTATAATGAGAGTAAGACGGTAAAAACCTTGGAAATGTTTGTCCTTTCCTCATTGCACGTATGCACTTGTTTTTTTAAATAAAGTAGAGTGCATTTAATCCATGTTTATGTACATCGTATTAACTTAGTTTTATCAGGTAATTTGGTACGTTACTATCAGGAATGATGCTATGAGGTTATCTTTGAATGGCTACTTTCACACTTACAATCTGTCACCTTGAGCGGCAGCATGTCTATAAAAGACGTTGTTGTCGGTGGCATCACGTGTTGTACTTGGACAACAAAACAACTTGATCAGTTTGTTTATAGTGTAAGTGTTCGGCTCTATACCACTGTGTATAATAATCGTTTGCTGCTGCTGATTTGGGATGTTACTTGCGTTGACACGTTCGTGCCCTGTCGCACATCTCAGAAACCTGTTTATGGACCGGCGACGCTGCCAATCAGGCCCAGATCCTCAAGTATCGCAAATTACTCCTCCCTTTTAAAAGTACTATACTGTCGGTAGACATGAAATCATTCATGGGTGCCTTGTAGTGTTTCACCACACCACAAGAAACCCCAGACCCGGCGCATTATTTTATTTCTTTGTAATATTAGGTACACTAAGTATATTGTTTATTTTAAAACGTTTAACCCTTTCGCCGCCATTGATTTGATATGAGGTCCGAACATTTCGTGCCCCACACGCCATGATTTGATATCGAGTCGAGGTCTTGGCCCTACGTATTGAGAGGTGAGGTTTATTTTCGCTCGCTTGCAAAAACCTTGGGTGTGTGACGCAGGTCAGATTTTTTTTACGTGGCGGCGAAAAGGTTCAGTAGCCCCATTTGGTTCATACCTCAATCCGTGTGTATATCCATATACATGTAAAATGTATCAATGTTCTAATTAATAATATACATATAAAATCCATCGGCTTTCGAATCACGTTGAACGCGTTTCAGCTGTATCTTGAACGCTAAAAGCGTTGCCTGTAGCCGTTTAGCTCTGAAATGTAAAAAAGCTGAACTAATCGTACGTCATTGCACAGACAATGACGTCAAGATTCAATGGATATTTTGGTACATTCCAACAACGTTCGTCAGGTCACCGTTGCAGTACTCTGTCATACAATTTAATTAAAAATAAATCATTTTCAACTATTATTATCATAAGACATCCTTGTACTTATAGTAAGCGTTCGAATATAGTAGGTATTTAAACAGAACACTTCCGATTAAACGTCTCGTCCGTTATGATAAACGGCTTCTGTCCGCGTCCAAGAACATCTCTTCGCCCCTTAGTAATAACATAATATATTGAAGACAAGTTCGATAACGAGTGCCGTTGTTCACTGAAGGCTCGGAGCGGTGACCGCTCTGATTGGATAATAGCCCAGCGTAAGACTCGGGGCAGCATCACGGGACCGGCCCTGCCCTATTCATAGCATCGAGATCGGTTTGTGATCGACTCCACTTAAAGTGACGTCGGCGTCATCTTGCTCGTTTTGGCACCGATTCGTAGGTCTCGAGGTGACTAATCTGGTAGGTTTGATAGTAATTGACGCCATGCACTTGTGACATACATTAATCAGCCCCAATAAACAACCCGGGGCGCCGCGCAGTTTCCATAACAATCATGAGACTTTGTTTGCGTGGATCCAACATGTGATATTGACGCCAATTTAATTTCACTCGGTTAATTTAGTTCAATTTTGAAGAAGGCAACAATAAATTTATAAAATTTATTTGACGTTGTCAAACGATAAATATACGTCATCACTTCAGCAGTTAACGAGATAGCAACACAATCATATAAACAAAAAATATATACGTAAATGTTTAGCGTACTTTGAACTTTGTTATTATTGAATTATAGATTTCGCTACGGGTTCCTTCGCTTTTACGTGTACAGTCAGCAGCAAAAGAGGCTAAGCGTTTGAAGTGTTCAAAATGACCTACGCGCGCTCTTATTCTCTTGACAATAAAGATGTGTTGACCTCATTTTGAACACCTCAACCGCTCAACCACTTCTGCTGCTGACTGTACTCTCCTGGCGTTAGTTTACAGTTCTTAAAGATAACCCATAACCCTATCCGACAGAACAGAACGCTAATTGGTCAAATCAAACTTCTATGAATGTCATGCTTTAAGAGGGTTACAGGTTAAAAGTTGGATGAAGTCGTCAATTCGCTACAATTGAAGTCGGACTAAATAGACCTCCTTAGGTCAAATAACAAACAAGTAAAATCTAAAAATGTCTGACCTAGCAATGACTTTGTTTTCGTAGTCTGTTTTTTTCTTCATAGATACTAGGTACATTTATTATTGCACTGTTATGTCAGCTGTTATTATTTTATATTTGGAACTATGACCTATACAGCTACCTAGGTATTATGCGGTAGTGTTCGTGTAAAGTTAGGTCATGGCTGGACGACCTAGATTTGGCGGGTTCGCCGACTTGTAAGCGGATCGGCCTTCAGGCCAAATCTGCAGGGCGAATACGCAAACGGTGTAGTGGTGACCTTAATTGTAAGAAAATCGATTGCAAATTGACCAAAGTTTTGAGTTACAATTTGAGAATAATTTCTTCATAGATCAATAGAGAGTTACATGACAGTCGAGTCTTCTCAGAAGACGTAGAAGACCAAGGTGTAGTAGAATTTGTTTGGAAAACGGAACAGGGCGTCAGAAATCTAGGCAGTAAATAACATAGGTAACTACGCGTAGAAAAAACGGGAAGGGTTTTAGATTTCGTTTCAAAAGCGGTAAGTGGAGATTCAATAACCCTTGCCTTCCCTACGAGTAACGTATCCTAATAAATAAATCGATATAAGTCCACAGGAGTTTAACTAAAGATATGATCTACCTAAATTAAATACCTACGTACAATTATAACTTTACTCAGCGCCCGCTAGCCAACATACGTGATCCGAAGCATGTCCAGAACTTTAGCATTAATTATTGTCTAGAATATTATTTTTGTATTACAAGTGCATCAAGTGCATTTCATGATGAGCTATCTCGATCGCAGTGTATATATTTGCGTTACGCTCCTCACTCAGAAATACTTCATACTGAATATAGCAAAGCCGTGTAAATTCGCTATCTTATCGGTCGTTCACTTTTGACTTTAAACTTGCGGGTATGTGTATGGTATTTACGAGTGATCACACTATGCTGATATCAATTTCGTGTTTTCTCATCATTCTAGAGACGCTTTCAGAAGCATGAAATAGTAAATCATTATCAGTACATCATGACACACGTAAGCGAGACGTAGTGATATTAAAGTAAAAGTAATATTATCATCAATTCTTTTCGTAGGTACTGTGTTTCTGAAAGGACACTATTAATACATGTTGTATACATACAATACTAATTTCAATACATGCATAAAGCATATGTAATAATGTGCTTGTGTCTTTAATAATTGATGATTCGGGTCTTAGAATTTGACCAGGTTAAGTCTGCATGGACTCTGCAGCTATAAAAGCTTCCACCATAGAATCGTCATATTTATACATGAATTTTATCTCTTCCGAAGTTGATGCAGATTTAGTGAGACCATACTGGAAACCTACATAGTAAAACAAGATCGAGTCACAGATGACTTTGCGTGAATACGGTGAACATTTGTTTGTCAAGTGCAGATTGATTAAATAATAAAGTACCTATGTTTACAACTTTGTTATCCGCTCTTAAAAGTAAGAAAAAGTTATCAACTTTTTCTTTGCACACCACGCAATATTAAATTAATAAACATGTATTCAGACGGCGGATGATGACGGTGGCGCTGATGTTAACAGACATTTGCTGCAACCGGCCCCGTAAGCCTGTCGTAGCATTAATCCGCTACGGTTGCGTAGGCTGGCTACGCCCTCTACACAATAAATAGCGAACGACCTGTAGAAGTATATAGTAACTGTCGCGTATTTCCGGTCTTATCTGCCGGCGTTTATTTATGTTTTGGCACGAACGCTCGCAATTGTATAAGTCGCTTGGGTTTACAACGACACGACCGCACAACTGAATAAAAAGGCTTACTAAAACATAACAGTTATTTACTTTATTATTCTTATGAAACAACAATTTAAGTTGTGAGCATGAATCAGTTTAAAGAAAAGTTAGAAGATATTATTTTAATTGTAACTTTTGTTTTTTACGTGTTACTGTTACCTAAATTCAAAGTAAGCCCCTGCTAGAGAAAATAGTTCGACATGTTTATTCGAAGTGAAATAACGTTGTACTTTTTGCTATTTCAGAGTCAGATGAACGGTGAGCACGCCGGCTCGCAGTGCGGTCTGACGTCGCTGCTGCCGATGTCGTGCCGCGGGCGCGCCGCGGCGTTCGCGCGCGACCTGCACTCGCGCCTGCGCAACCTCGGCGCGCACGACTCCGACGAGAGCAGCTGGCTCGCCAAGGAGAACGGCGCGCCCCACCGACTCCCCAACCCCGCCCAGCGCGACCTCGATACCTTCTACGACTATGAGCTAGAATGTGAGAGTCCCTCCAGCCCCGTCGACGAGTTCAGCCCGCCCTTCAACGACCGGTCTCCCACCGACGACGAGCCCCCTTTCTATGATGTCGACGGCGAACCTGAACCGATGGAACAGACCAAACTAATGCTACCCGAAAAAAAACGGAATGGATTTAAATTCTCCACAGCATTTTACACAGAGGGTTCCCCCGTTAAAGTTCAACCGTCCGCGCGCGAAAACGGCACTGCCGATAAAAAACTGTTTTCTCCAATTACTTTTGAGGGCTGTGCGCGACATAACAGTTATGATGAAATCGATTGCATCGCCAGGCCCTCCACGTTGGATACAGACAGACTTAGTCTTCCCACACTTAACAGTACGACCATAGACAGTGATTCGGAATTTGAATCAGCAAAAAGCGAACCGTCCGAATGTGTCGATGAAGTATTCTCGAATGAAAAACCAGCAAACGATGTCTCTGCAGCCTTGGAAACTTTATCTCTCGCGGGAGTCGAGCCTATTGAAGAGGAAGTAGTCCAAGACCAAAAGGAGGAAATTAAAGAAAATCACAACGATGTAGAAAAAAAAGAAAGCTTAGAAATAGTGACCAGTGAAGTTCTCGACGATAAAGAATTATCCCCCGCACCTGAAATTGAGCCGTCACTTCTTAGCGTAGAAACAAATGAAGAGGAGGAACACGATGAGACAGATGACAGACCTCAGAGGGTTCGACGATGCTCGTCACTTAAAACCGGTAAGACACCCCCGGGTACACCGGGACGTAAGAAGATTGTTCGCTTTGCCGACGTTTTAGGTCTCGATTTAGCGGACGTCAAAACATTTATGGACGAGATTCCTGTCATTCCAAAGTCAGCGTACGATGACCTGACGGGATGCGACGTGGCGAGCTCACCACCCGCGCGGCCGCCGCCTCGGCTGGGTGCGCTTACGCTAGTGCCGCTGTTCGTGCTACCGCGCGACGTCACCGATAAGCTAGAAATACAGAATGTGTGTTTAGAGAGTGCTCGGGTATGTGACGGCGTGCACGTGACGATCTGCGGCTCGGTCCGCGTACGCAATCTGGACTTCAATAAGACAGTGCACGTTCGGTATACGATGAATAAATGGAAAACGTATACGGACTTGCAAGCGAATTACGTTCAAGGCTCGTGCGACGGATTCTCGGACCGCTTCCAATTCGTGCTATACGCGCCGTGCATATCGTCAGGGCAGCGCCTCGAGCTGGCCGTTCGCTTCCAGTGCAAGGGGCAGCAGTTCTGGGACAACAACTGCGGAGCTAATTACTGCTTCGACTGCCTGGCGCTGGGCGCGCTGGCGCCGGCGGTGCCGTCGTCGTCGCCGCAGAGCACGCCGCTGCACCCGCAGGTGGAGTGGCACCCGTCGTTCTACTGACGCCGTGGCGAGTGACGCGAGAGACGGCGTCGGTGCCGACGCGGCGGGCGGAGGCGGAGGCGACAGGGCCCGAGTCCGAGGAGCGCTCCTCACTAGTCACATTCCTGTGCCTGTTCCAACTGCAGTCAGTTCCTAGGCGATACTCGGCGACGTCCTAAATTATTGAGGCTTCGAGCTGTAAAGCGTTATTGTGATACAATTTAGCGTAGATATAGATATTAATGCGACGAGTGCGCGACTCGTACCGAGTGCCATTTGCAGTAACGACTTTTCGAGTTAATGTATATTTTAACGAATCCGTTTGTTTTGTACTTGCAACAGTATATAGTGTCCTCGCGGACAATAAATAGTAGGAGTAGTGGAACTGGGAAGCGGTTCAGGGCAGGAGTGTCCTGTTCGAGAGATCATTATGAATGGTATCATATTTTAATACGTTTATACAAACTATAAGCCTTATTTAATAGATCTACCTATTTCGAATTATGAGCGAAAGCCTCAGGTAGTTAGAAAGATTTTAATATTCACTCTGTCTTAATGAACTGTAGATATTCGTTAATACTGTTTACTAAGATGATATCCGCGGTGATCGTAATAGCTCACCCTTGTTAGATCCGTGTAAAGTTTGTATAAATATAATTATTAGTGTTAACGAGTATATGTCTGAGTACTAGGTAAGTCACGTATTACTGCGATCATCAAACAAATTCTAGGTATCTATATGAGGATTATGTGAACTGTTTTATACTTATTTACATTGATGTTATGAACTGGATATTTTATATTTTTGTATAGCCACGCTACATGACATATTTTCCTATAAAGAACTGATATTAGACGTTGATTCGGTTTTGAGATTTTAACCAACGGACGTTATAGGAGTAACTACGAAATTAAATTATTATTAATTGTAAGCAATAACATACTATTTATTAGAACTTCTTTATGTGTATATGTACCTGAATTCTTTTATATGTGGCCATATGAATTTAAGTAAATTTACAATAAAATGCCATCTAATGAATTATTATTATTATTTGACACTTCTTTTGTTAATAAATATCAACATAATAAATTAATGTGCATAATATCTTTAATATGGAGTTTATTTACCCCTGATTCATCATCATCATTTCAGCCGTAAGACGGCCACTGCTGGGGGGGTAGTTGCCATAGTCGCCGCGCATGGCAGGCGGGTAGGCGACTGCAGTACACACCTGATTACTTTAACAAAATATAGAGTAGAAGAAAACAAAACACAAATATGATAATAAATTTAATAAGTACATTATCATTTGCACAGAAATAAATAAAACATTATTTCGTAACTATCATCATCTATAAATGACACTAGTATTAAAACTGTACAATTACTTTCAATAAACTTAATAGTTTACTTATAATTAATATTCTTACTATCTATCCACGCACAGGTCTGTGCGTAATACTCTAGCCGACGTATTATATTTACATGAAGGCAAAACATATCACAATGCTCGGATGATAGAGTCATAAAATAATATAATTTATTTACTGAATAATCTTATAACAAAAACAACTAAAATAAATACGATCATCCAATTATATCTATAAATACCTGACTAAGAAAAAGTATTGGTGGTCAAGTAGGCATCAGAGTAGGTACAATCAAATGTAAAAATATCTATAAACTCTTTCGGGTAAAAATATGTATTATGACGGGTTTTTAATTAACTTCTTTTGTCATAAAAATTTAATTAGAAGTATATCTTATCAGCTAATGTCGAAATAATAGGTAGTCATTGCCCGAAGACGTCACATATAGTTGGTTAATTTAATTAATTATATTATTTATCGGAATCAAGACCCCAATCTTAGTAACAGACTTATTTTTATAAAGAGCAAACAAACAATAACATAGCAGATATTATTTGTTTTGCCGGTTACTGTAGGTATTCATTTGTTCTTGGATACGACGGTGACGTTAGTAATTTTGTTTTATCTCTTATGTTAATGCTAGTTAACAAAATGAGAATAGGTAAACTTATTTGCTAGCTTGTATAGGAAACAATTATATTGCAACAGGCGAGCCTGCCATAGCATCGTCAAGCCACTGGATTAGGTATGTTAAACATTAAGTTTACATTCCTTTATAATGTAATTTTATTTCTCGCGGATTTTTTTACCTAGTTTAGCCCCATGGCTAAACTAGGTAAAAAAATCCGCTACCATTAGTCTACCGGTAAGATGTAGCTTTCGGTCCGAAGATTGCAGGTACCACTTTGATTTGGAAACTGTATTGGAAGCACCATTTATAACTATAGGATTTTGATAATGATTTGCATGTGGGCAAGCATAATACTACCAATGGGCACATGTATACAAGTTTATACCGCATTATAATGGAGTTAACCACTTCAGGTGATAACCGGGAAGTACCATAAACCTAGCATGCCTACCCACAAATTAATATTACAAAATTATTCGGGTGCCATTGATTTACAAATACTGCATGCTGCATGCTGGCTTTACCAATTATGGTAGCTAAATCAGGTAACAAAATTATAAAAATATATCATCATACCTGCCGAAAGATGTCTATTGCTGGACATAGGCCTCCCTAAAGCGACCCACAATGACCGGTTTTGCTGCACCCGCATCCAGTGGATTCCCGCCATGTTTACCAGCTAGTTAATTATCTACAGTTTAATGTAAAAAATATGGTTGAATAATCTCAACTACTTATAACTTCTCGATTATCTAGCAGTTACTATTAGTGATACTGTAACAGTAAGCACCGTTCTACTCTCAAGTCCAACACTCATACAGTTTTACTACACTTATAAGCGTACACTGCTTTAAACAGTTTCACGACGAACACCAAAAATGTAAGTCTACATTCACACTAAAAATCCTTACAACCCTTATAGCACTCGGGCTTACTGTGTAAGTCTTGCAACTACACTCGCCTGAACCTCTTCATCGCTCGTCTCTTCACTCGCTGTGACACGGGCAACGTTACTCCGGGTTCTCTTAACGCCTTGAGCTGCATATGAAGGCGCTGTTTGCAGAACTCGTAGAATTCAATTTCGCGTGTGAAATTGGCGCGAACCATGTTCTTCACGGCTTCGGAGACCGGCGGCTTGAAGGCATTGCGGTTAATGCGGTTGAACGTGTTTAGCTCTTCTGGAATGAAAAAGTAAGTAAAACCATGTACAGCAATGACATTTAGATGTCCATTTTAGGACAAGAATACTTATATACAGGGTGACTGATAGCCGATGAATGAAGATTCACCATCCTAATGCATGTATGTAGGTACTTGATTTACAATTAGCATTTTTACTTCGCAAGGTAGTTTCCGAAAAAACTAAAAAGTCGAATATCTTGAAAACCACTGATTTTGGACCCCTGGTTGATTGGCCTAAAAACATTGTAAATGAGCTGTATAATAACTCCTTTCAAGGAATAGGTCGGTTTACCAGTCACCTGTATGTCGAATGTAGACACCTAATGGAATAAAGGAATCTGGGATATAAATGCAAACTCTGGATAGAGAACGTGTTAAAAGCCTGCGTTGATGTCAATGCTGCATTCAAATAATAAATAGCGGCATAATTAATGTAATGAATTCAAAAAGTTGTGGGTTATCTCCGACAAATGAGATTGCCATGTTGAAAAATCAGGCGTTTGCCAGACGTCCACAGTTCCACACCGGTTTGGCACATGTTGACATTTAAGAAAAAAAAAAATCTCCCTTTTCTCGATTTTAAGGGTGGAAGATTATTAAAATTATAGTTCCGCACTTCTGGAGCTTATTCTACATCATTTCATCATGGTGAACTCCGCCTCATCGATAATCGGATTCACACGCGGATTTTATACCGCACTTTGCTATGCACATAAAGCAGGCGTCAATTTCATCGCTGTCTTTTCGTAAAATTTTCTGATACTGATACTCCATCGTGGTATTGACTTACCCCAGTAAAGTTTGGAGGCGCCATTGAAGAACCGCGGGATGTATCGCTCCAGAGCCAACAGCGTCGAGTTCATGTCTTCAAGCACGCCCACCACTGCGTACTGCTCCTCGACCACACGCTTCGCCCGCTGCAGCGCTTCGATACTGTTAAACGGCCTGGAAAATGAAACAGGATTGAATTTTGTGTCCGCCAGGCTACATACATAATGTAATTTTCAATAAATAAAACGCCTACAGTTTTTCTTTTATTAGGAATGTTTTTAACTGCGTATTGTTTATTAATTTTAATGACATTACAATTGTTAACGGCCTTTTGGTTTGTCTTATATTTGATACCTACATGTATATAATTGGTTAAAAATATCCGATGATAATGACCTCAAGTCTGTTGAGGTGAGTAGTTTTGTGATTAATATGATAGTACCCTCAGTGTGATTAAGCAGAAAATGATTGAGATAGTATCCAAGTGTCCTATAGCCATTGCTTGAAATAATTAAAACCATAACCTTTATCAGGCTGGTCCAATTTCAAAATATATGTATAATTATGAGGTATAATAAAATTCACATTAATGTTTTTATAAAAACAGCTTTCATTCAAATAGGTTTAACGTGACAAATTTTAGCAATTTTAAATGTAGTGGTACTTTACAAAAACGTGTGTAAGTAAAAAGCGCAAGCAGTGTCGCGTCCGGCGGTTTTTGTCGCGGCGCTAATAGAATGTCATGGAGGTTTTTATGCGATGCCGGTCGTTAACTCGTTAAGCGACGTGCTCTAGCAATTCTTCATATTCGATGTGATTCGAAGTGCGAAGCGAGAGGGTGAGTTTAAGGTAAGAATCTTAGTTTGACATCATGTTGTATTGTACTTTGACGCTTGGCGACAAAACCAGAAAGTACATATTATTATTTATATCGTAGCAGGGTACAGGGATTAATTTAAATTATATAACTAAACACCTGTCTATACCATAGACAATATTGTTGTGTTTGTTTTAGGATAAGTATAACCAGGCGATTCACATTATTTAGTAGCAGTAAAATAAGTAAACTATAGGTCGTTACTTGTTTTAAGTGATGGTTCTAGCGTATAACAATGATCCACGAGCGAGCGTGCAATCGAGCTCCGTAGTCTAGTCGAAGATCGATTGTGAGTTTATCCCGAATATACTAGAAATATATATAAACGGGTCACTCACGTATCTTAAGGTCGAAAACCGCTCGACATATGTTTGGGTCCAATTCGTGAACCATAATCATGAGCTCCGTACCGCACCGTCGCTGGCGGCGGCCCTTCGAGAACACATGTCGAAACATAATTATGTCGAGCGGTTTTCGACCTTAAGATACGTGAGTGACCCGTTTATATATATTTCTAGTATGTCTGAGTTTCACGGGAGTTTTCTATTAAAAGTTATCCCGAATATGTTTTCCTGGGTTGATGAAGGTTCTGCATGTATTTTATTCGTCGTCTAGGTATGGTGCACAAGCCTCAATGGGCTAGATTAGGTAGGAGTATGCATATTTCTGTAAGACTGATATATAAGTGAAAATCTCATTGTACAGTCGACTACAAAGATATGTATACATTTTTTCGCCTTAATCCTTTGTAATAAGGTGCAAAAGTGTATACATAGTATCTTTGTAGTCGACTGTACAAACAAAAGTGATGCGATGCGTATTTGTCACAAACACAATTGACAACAGTTTAATTTTATATCCACGTATGTAATATATATGAACGAATTAAATGGTAAAAATCAAAGTAAAACATAGTAAGTATAGTTAAATGGATACTGACGTGCACTGAGGCTCATGTCCACAAAAGAAGAGCGTCTGCCGGCGGTGGTCCCCGATACCCTCGTGAGTCTCGCCCTCCACGTAGCGGCACTCGCGGTCTCCACTCAGCACGCAAGTCTCGAAATCCTGAAAACAAAAGATATCATACATCATTATTATAATTAAACGTGACTTGTAAGAAAAATTAACTGCTAACTCGTTTTTTAACACGTTTGCTGCGCCCGATCGACGTCTCAATAAGTAGGTATGGTTAACTGCGATGTTAACTAACTGCCGCAACGAAGGTTAGCGATGTTTTATCTTGCAGACATATAATGTAGACCGGTAACACATATATATAGCTACGATACCACCCATTATGCGAGGTCCGATATGCACTTGGCCAATTTTTTTTACTTATTGAGTACCTACATAATACAACTAAGAACAAATCAAAATATTTGTTTTATAAAGTATTTAGAGTTGCCTAGATTTTTAAGTAGTAATACTACTATGTATATAAATACTACTAAGGCGTCAGCCGCGATAGCTGGAGATGCGGGTTGAAATCCCGTCTCGAACGCCGGAGGTTCTCGTCACTTTTTCTTAAGTATATGTCATCTACTTCAATTTTTACATAATACAAATACTTATAAGTAACTAATTGGACGTAGGTTTAAATCGACCTGCGAATTAGAAAAACATTGCTCATCACTGAAATCAGTAGGTTATGAGTTTGAATTTGGAACAGCTGTCAAATTCAAGTGGGGTTTCTATTCTAATATCTATAGATATTAAAACAGTCATTGATACGAAACGCCAATTCGTTATGTTTTTTAATATAAATCGAACGATATTTGAACTCGAGTGACAATAGAATAGGGAGTTCATTCGCTTGTCTATGGTTTAAAAAAATATTTGACTGAGATACGAAATACGCAACGCAGCCGCCATTCCAAGCTATCATTTGTTTTGTTCGTTGACTTTTTAATGTTTCAAGTAACACTAGTAAATGCAGGTCATGTCCCTACGGTTCCTGAACCCATCTTAAAACACTTTTGATATGTACACACAGGTATGCAACTATACATAATTAGGCATTACAACAATCGTGTGATATTATTATAAACCCACACTCTTGTTGTGATGCCCTTCATTATGCACAGATACATAAACTACTATTAAAAACCATATTTTCATACGTATCTGATGACATTGAATTATATAATTAGACAATGCGATATTATCAAAATATCAAAAGATCTAATAACACATAATATTTAACGTGTGTTATCCTTGTTATATTTAAGTCCAATTCCGGTGCCGAAGTAGATCCGCTCCCGAGGCGATTGGCGGTTATTAGATGGAGATCTTTATCGTATACATAGTTAAACGTACGTAAACCATTGTTGTAGCAACACAATTATGCAAATACGCCGTATGGAGTTTGCATATTGGCGAATACTAAAAAACAGCATCATTTAAATTTCCAATTAAAACGTTAAGCTTTTTGTTGGTGGTAAACTAATTTATTTTTTGCAAGTTCGCAACGAATGAACATAGTTAAGATGTCTAAGGGAGTATACACACTTGTCGAATTGGAGTAGCATTCATACGAAGCGACCGTGTGATTCGAAAGAGTCTTAATTCAATGAGCCAGGAATCAAGCCCAGCTAAATTATGACTTTATGTCATGTGATATTCGACTTAGACCGTCAGAAACGTTATTACTTATTTTACATTACTTACTACCCACTTCATAATTTAAATACCAAGTAGATAGATTTTCCCTAAGCTTATCCCACTACTATTATAAACGGAGAAAATTTACAAGAAACAATGCGGTCTGAAATTGATGAGTTGAAACTTGTAGCTCCATAAAATAAATGGGGATTTCGAGCCGAGAAGATGGCCGGACGGATGGGTATGAGATGGTGCGGGGTAGTCGATGATACCTACTGCAATTTATGTATATTATCCACATGCCAAAGATGACATTATACCAACAGCTAATGATATCCATTAGTTATGCAAAATCAAGCAAATATTCACCCTATCCCTATTTTACGTCGATAAGTGTGATGTCTCCCTAAGATTTGTAATAGGCGCCCGAGCACACAAACTCTATTGTAAGTGCCGTTTAACAATAGAATAATTAACGAGGAAAAATCTGCAGTGACGCGCAATTGTCGATACCATTAATTTCCATAATACGATAGTGTGAGCTGTCACTGTCAGCGGTCGCTGCGGGCGCTGGCACCGGGTTGTTAGTGCCCGTTGTGGTACCGTTTTACAATTAGGAGCACGACCACACGTTACGGCGTAACATAATTTGACTGGACGGACGCGAATAATCCGAATTAAAGTCGACTACCACGACCACTTGCCTAGTGATGTACGACGGACCTTCCTACAATCATACCCATTCCGCAATGATCGGAATTATTCCTTGCTAGCTCCTGACCGCAACTTTGTCTACGTAAGATCCCACAGGGACGCATTACTAGGGTAACTTAATAGTTACCCTAGTAATGCGTCCCTGTGGGATCTTACTGTTAGGATACCTACTTATGTAATCATAAGTAGGTATCCTTCAGCGTCAGCCGTTATTGGGAGACTGAGTAAGAAAAATACAAAGATCTCAAAGTTTCACATTTATAATATAAGTGTTAGATAATAACACTACACATACATAATAAATAAATAAATAAATAAATATTTCGGGACAATTTTACACAAATCGACCTAGTCCTACGGTAAGCTCAGTAAGGCTTGTGTTGTAGGTACTAGACGATGATATATATAATAGATAGATACATATAAATACTTAAATACATAGAAAACACCCATGACTCAGGAATAAATATTTGTGCTCATCACACAAATAAATGCCCCGACTGGGAATCGAACCCAGGACCATCAGCTTCATAGGCAGGGTCACTACCCACTAGGCCAGACCGGTCGTCAACATGTTAAGTATGAAGCTTTGAGATCTTTCTATTTTTCTTTAATGATAATTAACAAACAAACGCGATAGCATGTTGGAGTAAGACTTTTGTTGTATTTTTATGTATAAACCATCACTTTGTGACTGATTAGTGAAAATATAAATAATATTGAATTGTGGGAAATCCGCTGGGAATTGGCTTGTATGGAGGCGCCGCCAATGGTATAGGTACCGAATAATTTAAACGAAACCAACCCTTTTTTAGGGATACGTAAGTTTTATTTAATAATATTATATCAAGGCTGTGAATATGTATAACTATAAAACTCATATTTATGGGTTATTGGTGGGAAATATGCCAGTAGGTAAAATGGTTTTAAAAGCAGTGAGAACAAAAAGAATTAACTGTTGAATACTTTGATTAAATTGTTCTTTTTAATTAAAAAGCGATTTAAAAAGATCTAAAACGGGTATAGGTTTTCTGGAGTGTACCTAATACCTACCCATATTAATACGCGAGGCGCTACTCGGTGCAGCAATCATGTGCCACTCGAATATTAAACGCAGTTAACGTTCCCGCTTCTAAACCGAATTAATTTATTTTTTCCTCTCACCAAATCTCCATTCTTCAGCAGCTGATCGAAAGCATTTTAATGATGTTTTGCTGTCTATTTGTCCTCCTACATGTTGTTACGCAACGTTCTTTTAAATCGATTCACATGTGTTTAGTACCGTTTTCAATTTCATTATGTAAACATGTTAACTGGAATTAATTTTTTATTGTGATAATTACTGGGCCATACGAGTATTGCATTGAAATAGAGTGATCGCTTAGTTTTAATATAAAATATATTTGAATTAAACCTGTGTTTACTGACAGTCTTCCGGAGATACTTGTATTTTTAACCGACTTCAAAAAAAGGAGGAGGTTATCAATTCGGTTGGCATGTTGTTTTTTTTCTCACAACATTTGGAAATGTATTATGCCTCGGTTAATGTTTTATTAACATGTATAAGAGCTCTTGAGACTTACTGGCAGAACAAACATTTTGACATTTATCCATTTTCTATACTATTCTATTAAAAACGTGACTGACAGTCGTATACCGACTACGCCTTAATATCAGTCAAATCAATAAGATGCCTTAAGTAAACTTTGCTCTCATTTTAAAACAATTTAATGGCATTTAGATCAAATCGTATCGATCAGATCGTGCTTTTTGATTTCCATGCAGTCAGTAAATAGCGCATCACAATCGTGGTCGTGACAGATCGTTTTGATGGTATAACGGGACTTTCTAAGGCGTTTGAAAAAAAATGATAAGTAAATTGTCTGAATATTGACTCACAATTCCACAATGGAAATTTAATATATATACAATGGAAGCGTGATACTGTTGCCGCCAAAACAGCCGACTTCCAAGTTCTGATAGCGTTCTACTGGCTTTCCTTATAAGTTGAAATAGATAACATAAACTTAAGAAGAAGAGCTACTTAAAAAAAATCAAAGCAAATCAAAACATTTCATAAAATAATTTGATTTGTTCTTAGTGGCTTTCCTTATATTAATATAGCTAACTAGACATCAGTAGGTAGATGTAGGGGCCCAATATTATATGTTACTAATTTACCATTAATATCGCAAATGTAATGCATACATTTTGTTTGATTTGTATTAAATAATTTGGATCATAATATATAGTTAGATTCATACGAATCTAACATGAATTTTTGTCCTATTTTCTCTGGAAAATCTACTAAACAAGCTGTTTAAATACGTACAACAACAAACTCTGAAATGTTTTTTTTCCAGTCATAGGTGTAACATAAGAAAAGGAGTGAGGAGTGTCGGTTATTTTTATTACTCAAATCAACGTAAAGGAGCGAGCCGAGTTCTGCGCAAGTCGCTGGTTGTTTACAGATTGTATTGTAATAGGTGAAAACAAACTATGATCACTTGATCAGGTATGGTATCGGCTCGTTTTCTGACGCCTGCGAATTACACGGTTTTTTGTGCACGACTTAGCGCGGGCAGATAACGGCCTCGCACGTGACCGATTGTGGCGATTGATCGCGAATACGACGATATGTAGGTACGCGGCCATTCAATTGAGTAAGTTATGTTATAACCAAAGACCGAGTTTGATATGTACTTTACCTATCCAACTCGGTTTTTCGCTATAACATAATTTTGGAAAATATCGTTGAGCAATCCAGCATATTAAGAGATGCTCTTAGTTGGTGTTGTAAAATATGTCTAGAAGAAATGTGTGTACAAAAAAAATTGTGTTGTACACACATTTCTTCTAGACATATTTTACAACACGACTCACAAAAAAAATCATCATATTGACTTATAAGTAATCGCCTTATCCTCCTTGGGTGCTTTCTTAAAATAATCATGATTCGTAAAAAGTGAGAAGCTACTTAAGCGCCGTCCAAAATTTTTCATTGGTTGAACCTAAAACCACTAACTCTAAGGTAGTCTTAGTTTAAGAGTAAGTACAAAGTGTTCGTGAATAGCAGCTTCTAATGATGGTAGGCGGACGTTTTAAGTGAGCCCTCACGATTCATAAAGTGCAACGGTTCATATTCAATGACGTCTAGTATAATTTCGCCAGGTATGCGATTCTTTCCGGCATGCCTGATTGCTCACTCTATTATTTCGTGCGAAACTCTTTTTTGCCCTGAATACTGTAGACGAAAGATGAGATATATAGATGAGATAGATAGATGTTCGGAATTTGTTTATCAATCAATTAATACCTATTCTTAATATAGATGTAAGTACCGTATTAACAATGTACTAATCCGGTAATGTTGTCTGTAAAATGAGAAATTTTGTAG
This sequence comes from Grapholita molesta, assembly GCA_022674325.2. NCBI lineage: Eukaryota > Metazoa > Arthropoda > Insecta > Lepidoptera > Tortricidae > Grapholita > Grapholita molesta. The sequence goes on along the minus strand of CP053132.2, from coordinate 10,430,369 downwards.
TTTAACTGTTTGATGACTTTAAACCAGTAAATTAAAAATATTAAGTAACCGTGTATAAATACTACCTATACCTAATAAAGGCAATAAATAACAAACAAGTAAGAGTAAATTTTTTATAGCAGGATATTATGAAGTTAATGGAATAAGTGTAGTTATTAAAATTTTATTCTATTAAATTTTACGATTAGCATTAGTAAGATTTAAATCAGTATATTTGTTCTAACTCTACGATTTCCTTTGAAATTTTGAATAGCGCTGAATCTAGAACTTTACAGAGTGTGCTTTATTTATCAAAAAGATATCAACATGTATAGTAGTAGTAACATAGGCAAGTCAAAGAATAAGTGATTCCTCTCGACACAGTACATACTATAGCGTCCATCGGCAGTTGCTCCACAAGATCCGCTTGACCGGGTAACATTGGTACCCTTTTCAACTATGACTAATGACCGCAGCAGGTCAGAAAGGGATTGCTTTGTCTCTCACACGCCATGGCGCTAGTAGTAGCATCTCGAGATGAATGAATGAATATTTGTTTATTGGTAGACACACAACACAAAGGTGACAGAAATACAAATACTAGGATAACATAAGGTTGATACATTTAAAATTACACTAACACTGACAAAGCGAACAGGTATCTGTGGGCTGTGTCTTTTTAATTTACTTGTATCAGGCCGTGCATACTTCGGCCTGGCATTACGTTACGCAGGCGCCATTGCGCGGCGAAAAAGTGACATGGTATGGTGATGTGAGATGGTAGGCGTTCTGGAGCCCCCAGTGACTTACCTTCTTCAACTAGGCTGTATCGGACAGCGGCAGATCAGAGAACATTCACTTTTTCAGCCATAGTGCTAGTTACACCGAGAGGTTTAGCCTATGGACCCTGGGTGTCTTACCTTCTTCAACCAGGCTGGATCAGGCAGCGGCAGGTCAGGGAACGCGCGTTTCCTCTCGACGTAGTACCACGGCGCCCGCACGTAGTAGTACCACGAGATCACGCGCTCCACGGGGTCCCGTACTACATTCACGTAGATCGGAGATGGATAGCCGTACCTGAAGCATTTAAGTGATTATTTCAAGACTGACAAAATGTATGAATTGAGCGTCTTGCTAATGTTCATGTTCATGTCACTTAGCCGCCTAAAGGTGATTTTAAAAGACGCGCAAATACACAAGCCGAGCCTGAGTCGCTAACCGCCAAAAACGATATTAGTAAAGTTCGGACAATTGTCTCTGTCACTCTCATCTCCTCCCATCTCCATGTCTTAATTGGGGTAAAAGCGAAATATGCCCGAAATTTACGAATAGGTATCGTTTAGGCTCGTGCGTTTGTGCGCCGTTTTAACGCACCTTAATGAACCGACATCTTCCTATGTCGTGTTACACGTTATTTGTATTGTATTATGTACACTGTTTAGTTACGAACGAAATGACTTTATTGTTCTAGCCATCAATTATGTACTGGTTATATTGTTATAAGTTTGGCACGCTCTCTTTTATCGTACGTTTGTGATGCCGGCCGGTACCGTCTGGTCCGGTCAAGTACCCTTACCATGAGTTGTGACATTGAGGTTTTCGATAACGAGTATCGAGCTTACTATCTGTGCATCTCGTTTGTATTATTTTAGTGCGAACGAGCTGCACAGATAGTAAACTCGATACTTGTTATCGAAAACCTCAATGTCACAACTCACGGTAAAGGTACCTACAGACCCAGCCTAACTAGAATAACACTGTTTTAAACAATGATAGTAATCTACCAGAATATGTATTACTTATACATATTCAAAGAAATAGTTAATTAGTGTCAATAGTTGTCGTAAAAACAATGTCTATCAGTAAATTAGTCCCGGTCGAGCAGAGTACAACAATGAGGCTGGCGTGATTCCCGCCAATCCTAATGTAGCACAAAATTACACTATAAGAAGCAACGTTTTGACGGTTTCAGTCATTCCATTTCACAATTTTCACATCACGTTAGCGCTAACACGCAAATAAATTGGGAATGTGAAATTTATTCCCATGATTTGAACACTAATACATAAAAATAACCTATCTTCGCAGTTAGAGCTTTCTACATTAAATTAAATTACTTTGAATAATTAAGTAAGACTTCCGAGCAGACGTCATGAAGAATGTTTATATGAAGTTTAAATGCGGCTATTTAAATTGGAACGCTAGCTAAGACGTACAACCTGCAATCTGAAATTAGCAGGCTCCAAACTGGCTTGTACCACTAGTTTTGCAAAACCTAGGTACCTATGTTTGAGATATTATTTGATTTGTTTTACGACTAAGGAAGACATTGTAAGGAACCTGGACCTATTTATCCTCTGAATCGGAAGGCCAAATGTCGTTTCCGTAGAAACTATGCATACACAATTCTGAGCGCACATCAGGCTTCATTGAACCGTGACCAGGACAAATGTGACGATGTGACATGATGAAATGCAATGTTTATAAATAAACAAGCCGGAATTTAAAAAAAAATGATCAGAAACCGTAAACAATTGCGAGTCAACATAGTTATCTCGATAGCGAAGCTCCACGTGTCGACGCGTCCGCCGGATAATTACAGCTCTAATCGCCGGCAACAATTAATGTCTGGCTGATACATTAATCACAATAGCATTAAAGACCCGATAGCTAACACTCGTAGACGAACGAAATGCATAAACAAGCACGATAATGATTTTATTTACGATCGTTGTAACGAATTATAATCTTACGCCTTAAATGGTTGCAGACGGCAGACTGCATAAGTTATAAAAAAAATACTAAGGACCCTTTCATAATTTACGAGTACTATATATAAATAAATACTAAATATTTTGGGACAATTTTACATAAATGTACCTAGTCCTACGGTAAGCTCAGTAACGCTTGTGTTGTAGGTACTAGACGACGATATATATAATAAATAGATACAATAGCAATAACAGCAACATTTAATACAAAATCAAATATTTTGCTATATAATATGTTTATGCAGTTTATATTTTAGCGCTAACTAAAACTTCGTTCGTTACAGCATTTTACACCTACACACACAAAAAATTTTAACAGAATGGAAAATAAAAAATAATTAATCTACGTACTCATATACCAAACTCTGATTTGGTTAATGACATAGTATTAAAATTACAGTCCATAAGTTTGAAGTCGTTGGCAGTATTCGCTAATGATTGATGCGAGAGCCGCCTTTCTATAGTATTCGCGGTTTAATTGCGCTAAATGGAACTGTAAACCGAATACTTCGCGTTGAACTTTGACGGGCGGATCGTTACAGATATTATTGCCTCTCGATCTATGTTATTATTGTCTTCGCTATTCCAACTTGTTAGGAGTGGGGCGTAGAAAAGGAAAGGGTAAGTGCGAGTCCGAAGTCGGTAACAATATTTTATTTTATTATACGTTAACACGTATTTATAAGCTAACTTTAGTAAGGGAGTACACTAAGGAACTAAACAGTTGCTGCCCTACTAAACTTAGTCGGGAACACTGCAAAAAAATTATGTCACACAAAGTTTTAAAAAACAACACATATGTGCTGGCCGGTATATTCTGTTTGGATCAAAGTATGACCTAGTGGGAATATTTAATCTTTTAGATTTGTATTTAACCGCATTAGATGCTGTTTCTATTTTGGTTATCAATAATCATACCTACCTACACTTATTTTAGGCGTTGAGTGCGGTTTTAGTTCTTGAGCGTGGTTAGTATTATAGACATACTTAAATGTGGCATTATCTATGAAAAAGGACCTTATCGTGGATGGCACTTACGTCTAATCGCGTTGCGTTTGTATCGCGTCGTCTTGAACAACTTCATAAGCGCCATTGACAATAAGGTCCTTTTTCATAGATAAAGTCACAAATAAAGCAAGATGCGCACGAAAGTTCGCAATGGTGCGCCTGTTTCGTCGAACTCTTAAGGCTCGGGCACATAGGCGTGTTTTGTGAGCGTGGCGCAGCGGGGCGCGACGCTGCCATCCGAATGTGTGCCTTATTTCGTTAATTAGCCACAACGATGTCGCGCCCCGCTGCGCCACGCTCACAAAACGCGGCTATTTGCCGGAGCCTTTAGAGCCTGTAACCCTCACCTGGTGAAGTTAGTATAGCAGACATGTTTGATGTAGGAGGCGGGCGGCGCATGCGCGGTTACGATGCTGGCGAGCACCTGCTGATCCGCTGGCGCCAGGCGGATCGTTTCTACGCGTTGCACCGCGTCCCGGTGGAACCCTAAAAACCACAAATATCGTTATATTATTAAGCTAAGAATAATAACAATTATGGCGTAGGGATGTGACGACCCCATCGCCCACTGGTTTTCTCCAGTGCAATCAGTCAACGCAGGGTAGCTTGTGGCGAGCTGTTGGGGAGTAGCGACTCCACGTACCTGAGTGCCCCTGGGGTGCCCTGTCGGACAGGTGGGACAGGTCCCCTGCCTCTGGCTTGCCTTAACCGGCCGTCCAGAGTGGGGTCGCGAGAGCTGCGTTCTCGAGGGTAGATGTGGAAACCTAAGTGGCGAGTTGGCTATATGTTTAAAGTCCAGTGACACCTCTCTACCCTTAGCCCTATGCACCGGTGTTGCCCTTGAGCCATCTTTGATGTCGCTTTTTGTGGGGGCCCATCTCGCACAGGGCGAGTCACCGTCTGCCGGAAATAAAATTGGATACCATTTTATTAGGCAGACGTTCGGTTTTTTATCCAATAGCCCAGTAGCTAGTCCATCCTTTCCACCCAATAGCTTGGTACATTCTAGATTCCATTAAAACTCAATAGTCCTTACACCATGGCGGGTGTTGTCTCTGTGCGCGTCCCATGATACGGACAGGGGCAACATCCGCTTAGTGTACCCCTTACATTTCATTAAATTGTCGAAAGGGCCTCTGCGCGTTGGCTCGATCTGGCTCCGCGTATGCCTCCCAAATGTCCGGAACACCATTGTTCCGTGTACGGAAAAGACATACAAATAATAATTATCTTAGTTAAACTGGTCACTAAACCCAACGAATGGGTTTGAATAGGTTGATTTGTTAAGACTAGATTTACCGATAGTTGCAATTAACTAAATATAGTTTTATACACCACTAATTTAAATCTTAGCTCAATAGAAACACAAACAAATTTATAATTTTAATCAATATAGTTATTGAAACCCATTATACGTATTGATGAAATTATGATATAGTCACGGTACCGCTACCCCGAAAAATGATGTTCGTATCTTGCGGAGGATTGTCTCTGTCACTCTCACGACGCCTTAATTGGAGTAAAAGATGCTCGAAATATACGAACTTCGATGTTCGCGGCACCGGGCCAGGAATCGGAATTATTTTATCCGGTTCCGGCTGAGAATAACACACCCTATCTCCTTCCGCGGGTGTCGTAAAAGGACGCCGTCAAACTGACGGATGAGCAGCAGCGTCCGTCGAAACCGAATCAACAGTTACTGTAGTCGCCAATCCACCTGTCAAGCGTGGCGACTATAGCATCTCCCCCCAAGATGATACAAGGTTAAGTCATATTTAGGGGAGGCTTATGTCCAGCAGTGGACTGTATACGGCTGAAGTGATGATGAATATAAAGTAGGTACATGTGCAACATTGTGGGTAATCTAGATAGGTACGGTTTCATAACACATTCTCGTAATACTTTTTCCGTTACACGTCCTGTAATGAGGGTATTGTTGATAAAACATACCTCAAGGCTCAGATATCTATCTTTCCTAGACTACATCAATTTGCATCGCGTTGTAGTCATTAGTCGGACTTACTAGCAAGGTTTTATTATGATTATATCCTGCCATTCTATTGGATTTAGTCACTTTTTATCGGCAATTAGTGTACTAATATCTAGTCAGTAGTCGCACAGACTACGCATACAAGTGAAATGGCTTTGCAATATAGGATTAAGTCACTTACATTATTTTTTCCTAACTAGTGCGTAAAATATGCACTTTTCGCACGCTTGGCGTGAAAAATTAGGTTCAATACTCGTGTAAAAACTTCTTTAGGACTCGGGTAATTGTCACCCTCGTTTCACTCGGGCTCCAACTTTCACACTCGTCGAAAAAAAAATTTTTTTCTCCTCAGCAGCTCGAACATGACTACTTTCCTCACTCCAGGGAGTGTCACAACTTTCCTCACTTTTAAAGGAGTGAGGAAAGTTGCTACTTTCGTCACTCCAGGGAGTGAGACAAAATAGCTTTTTAATTGACGACCGGTCTGGCCTAGTGGGTAGCGACCCTGCCTATGAAGCCGATGGTCCTGGGTTCGAATCCCAGTCAGGCCATTTATTTGTGTGATGAGGACAGATATTTGTTCCTGAATCATGGTTGTTTTCTATGTATTTAAGTATTTATAAGTATATATCTATTATAAATATTGTCGTCTAGTACCTACTTACTGAGCTTTCCGTCGATTTGTGTAAGATTGTCCCGAAATATTGATTTATTTATTGATTTAATTTAGTGAAGGCCATAAACTGCCACTTAATTTTTCGGGGTATATTACAAATTCGAAATACATTAGGTATTTGAACTTAATAGGCTATCTCTTTTTATTCTTTAAGACAGAAGAACAGAAAGTGATAGGAATAGGTCGATTTATAGTTCTTATTTAAAATTTTATTTTCGCACTAGGCACAAATTGATCAAATATTATAATTTTCAAATGTACATATTTATAAAATGAAAAATATAAAAAAATAATAATTAGTATTTATCCTAGTGCAGTTGCAGATAAAGCATGTAAATGAATGTGGTTAACTTTATTTGATGTTAATTTTTTTACAAGATTTTATTTAACTTAATGTATATATTTAACCGGGTGGAATCTAGCAACTCAATTTTGACCTTTTGATCTTTAACCGATTGAGCTGAAATTTAGCATACTTATTAAGTTACTATGTAAGTTCGGTTACAATGCAATATTATGGTACCACTGATCTGATCTGATGCTGGAACCAGAGGGTAGCAAAACTCCTAAAATACACGAGATTACAAACCTTTCGATGATTAGATGACGATTGTGCAAAAAAGTACAGTCAGCAATAAAAACTTGTACCAAAAGTGACAATTTTGGCAGATACTTATTAAACCTTTAATATGTTCTCACTACTAAGGTGAAAAGTTGTATGTGTCACACGAGACTAAAGTTATTTTACATCTCGTGTTTTTGAGTGCCTCGCTACGCTCAAGATTCTAACACTAGAATCACTCGCTACGCTCGTGATTCAATTATAGAATCTTTCGCTTACTCGGGACTCAAAATAAACACTCGCAAGAAAAAACAACTTTCCTCTCTTGTTGCACAAATAACTATTTCACTAGTATCGAAATGTACTATTTTTTTTTTCTATCGGTTTGTATATTCAAACACAATCTTGTATTGTTCATGAAAAAACTATGACTGTGACTATGTTTGATTGAGCCTTAAAAAAATTATGTTCCTATACATTCTATGAGAGCCACAAATTTGAACTACAATCGTAAAGGACAAAAACTGTGGCTAACAATTATTATATAGTTGTTAACTACTTTACAAATCAAACTACTACCTACTATTTAGTCAATTAAAAGAAAATCATGGTGTGTTAAAATAATATATGTTTCTAATTGTACATATATTAGATTCAAGTTGTTCAATTTAATATCTTATCATTATAACTTTAGGTTTAAATTATTTTTGATTTCGTGTTTAACTGGAGGCGCTAAAAGTCAACAAATGCAAATTATAATGACAGTAAATACCAACCTAGTGTTTTAAGTGAATGTTGTTTGGCAGACACTATAATTAGAGTACAGATAGGGCATGCTAGTAGTCAGCTTCGTGTGAGGCATATTGCTTTTTATATGACTTTCCTGCAACTCCGTCAAGAATGCCATTAAATCAATATTAGCAACGTGGGAGTTGGAGTTTAAGATCGAATTTTATTCTTATACAAATTTTATTGTGCATTTAAGATGTGCCATGTAACCTGAGAAGAATTTATGCAAATATATAAGTTTTTTATTACAAAAGCCATCAGGCTTCAGAGTTTCAAGCTACAAGAGGCGCAGATGCAGATGAACTGGAGGTATTACGATCTTTAAGAGATCTTCGGTGGTGGAAGCTTTATCGGTGTTTCATTGCCTAATGAAGACATAGAAAGTCTTTTGTTCTAGTAGGTTAGCCCTGCGGCGCGACTATATAACCCGAGTCCGACGACGTCACAAATTTTCGTATATTTTTTTTTCCATGCAACTTCTACGGGGTTAAACTAGTTGAAATTTTGTATGGCGTTATGAAGTTCGAAGATAGTAAATACCTACATGTATAAATAAATAAAGGCACGTAGGTTATATATAATAGTATAGTAAAAAAGATAAAACGATTCTGCCACTAAGCGTTGCACCGGTATGAGTAAATATTTAAATTCATTCTAACGATTACGAGGATAAGTATATAAAATTTTGAAAGTTGGTTACCTTAGCAACAGCAACCCTTTAGCCTAGGATTTTCATACTCACCAAACTGATTCCTGGCCGCCAGCCGCCGCAGCAGCTCCATGAAAGTCTGGCTGCCGACCTTCGGCACGCGGTTGAAGAACAGCAGCTCCATGCCTGCGCGTGCGGTGTTGTTCAGCTCCCATGCTTCTGGTACCAGCTCTTCTAGATACTGTTCCACTTCCTCTGGAGTGTCTTCGAGCTCCGCTTCTAGTGTGCGCTGAGGTTTTTTGCGCTCCTGTTAATATAATACACGTAATATAATAGATTTAAAAATATTAGTTTATGTATCTGTGCATAATGAATGACATTACCACAAGAGCGGGGGTTTGTATAATAATATCATAAGAGTGTTGTAATGCCTAATTATGTATCGTTGCAAACACTACTTTATCTACACACATTAAATAAATAAATAAATATGGCAGCTTGGAATGGCGGTGAATGAAACCATAGACAAGCGAATGAGATCCCTATTCTATTGTCACTCGAGTTAAAATGTCGTTCGATTTATATTAAAAAACATAACCAAATGGCGTTTCGTATCAATGACTGTTTTAATATCCATAGATACTAGACACCCACTTGAATTTGACAGCGGTTCCAAATTTAAACTCATAACCTACTGTTTTCAGGAGGTAATGTTAACTTTACATCTCCATTAATTCTATGACGCATTTTAAAGCACTAATGATATCATTAGTTCTCTAAAATGCGTCCAGAAACCGTACGTACATATGTACGTAGATAAAATACGTTACACCACGGGTAAATAAACATGAAGGATATGGCCGCGTGATGCCGGGTCATAATAGCATCACCCTATCTAAACCTCTGGATGTTCTAGTATCTACATACCTCAGAAGTATTCCTTATGGACGGTCGCTCTGGGGAAATTAATGTTTGTTCACTAAGTAATTTCCAGTCCTTACTAGTCATAGTAACTTAATATACTTGGTATAAACAGAATATGAATTTGAATAGCAATAGAAGAAATCCTCATATAAATCATGTCAACAATAAACGTGCGAAGTACACCACAGAATGCAATTATTTTTTACAGAGAAACTCATCTTAATTATTGTAACTTGTGACAGATGTGTTATTAGACGTATTATGAGGTAGATAAATAGACTAACCGCGCCGCTGTGCCTACGGATGGCCTCGAGCGCCTCTTTGTGCTCTTGCGCCGACGCGTACCCGGTGTCGATCCCTGGAACAAAAACACATCGTAAGCACAATGCAATAAAAATACTTTAACATCTGACAGCTGTCCAAACCAGGATCTCGACTTGCACGAGATAAAAAATGTAAAACAAACACCCTTAACCCTGGGTATCTAACATAATAATAACAACATATTTCTGACACTATTTACGATAAGAAACATTTTTTTTTAAATCAATATGATAATAGTTGTTAAACATCTGAATAATTTAGCCATTATAATTTACCATGACAATCCCAACACTTCCTATATCATAGTCTTTCTTCAAGTGATTGCGATGCGATTATGTTAGGCGTAAATAAGCTAAAATTCACTAATTTATTCAATTGACTTGCAGATTTTATCTAGACTTTGATATATTTTTTGTGATAGTGATCATAGAAATGTGGGATGTACTTACAGAAAACTAATATATATTTTAACCTACATAGAAATAATACAAATCAATGCAATATTTTATTTAACGACGTGCGAAAGGGACGAGCAATTGCAGAAGTATAAATTATGACAATATACATATAAAATGAATTGCATATACAGTTATTCCGATCGACATAGAGATGCTGTAACGACGCTCTAGGGCGATAAATTTCTCGGACGCACGACCGGCGCCGGCGCACGAGGTGACCTACGACTTGATGCAAAATTGTCTCTCGCGAATCGGTAATGGCTGGTTTGTCGGTCGCGTGACATAACTGTTCATTGTAACGACATGTATATCGAGAGTAGTGTGGGAAAACTAAATAGGTGTTGCCTTTTGATAAATAACTAATTACGTTAATTTGACTGTCCATCTGTACACGAAAAAACGTAAAACGGAACAGATTTATGAGATTGTATGCAGTCGTCTTTAAATTAACTTTGTGACCACAATATTCCGTTACCGTCAACATCAAAGTAAAGGCGTCAGCACTCAAATCCTTTGGGTCTCTTCGACGGTGTCGTCCATGTCGACGAAAGTACAGCAAATATTGCTAAATAATTAGAAAGTTTTCATCAATTAACAAAGTGATTCAAAAGAAATGTTTACAATTATGTATACAAATAATTGTTCTATCGGTCGCGAATATTATCGTATCGTATTATTAGTGAAGTAACTCCACTGTCCAGCTGACTTTTAGGATTGGCCATAAATATGTGTACATTAATTGAAGGATTTATGTATTGACTTATACGTTCTGTTATATTCGGTTACATAATACTTAAGAGGTTCATAAATAATGTTTAGAAATAGGATAATAAATGCATACCTATAACGTAACAGTCTAGACTTTGACACAACCGGCAAATAAAAACAGCAATTTTAGTGACAGCGCTTTCTAACCAACCGTGAAGCGACGTAAGAAGCGAAAACAATATGACAGTCGAAAACAAATGAAATGAAGAATAGCTATTAGTTACGATCTTAATTGAGTCTGACAAGTGAGGCTGAAAGTGGAAAATGTAACCTTTAAGTATTAATTGAAATTAGGTAATATTGGCGATGGAATGGCATCCACTTACAACATCAATGCAGCACAAGAATCTGCATTTTATCACCGAACAGAATATCTATATTATTAATACTACTACAGACTACAGACTAAAAGTGTCCGCGCATCCTGTTAAAATAATTTAACGATATAATAGTATAGTTTTTACCACGGTCACCTTCTATTGGTACTTTTTCTAAACACGGCCATGCTGTGAGATCCGGGCTCTCGCCAAAACAAAGCTTCCGATGATCCCTTTCGATACGCACTTGAATGGCCTGAGTATTCCAGTTTTCTCTTATAAAACTAGTTTTAGTACAACCTACGCGAAGATGCGTGCTGTAAGTTAAGATAAGAGTAAGAATTAATTTAAATTAATTAGCCTGACAGCTTTATTGCAACGAGCAATATAACGAGATTGATTAGGGCACTAATTGAAGGGTTTAATTTAATACTATTTATGTAGAGACTACTTTAGTTTATAGCAATTATAAAAAACTGCAAATCAGAATATAAAAGCACCGGGAAGGAAGTGGCAAAATCAGGAGTTAAAATATGGGAGCACATAACGTACACAAAAATATATTAAATCGTTCTTTTGTCGGCGATTATTTCGCGCCGTAGGACTGTTTATTTTTCCAAAAGTACCTATAGAATGCATATACATAAGAGTAACCAAACTCCATGCTTTTCCAACGAATGAAACCAGATCTGCAAGCGTTACTATTCATAGACTGCCTTAAGTAACAAGTTGGTATAAAATGACGTAATAAATATGCGGCAAATCTTATTGAGTTATTAAAAGCAAATCGTATTAAGCTTAAGCTTAAATCAACTATCTATGAACTGTAATTCTAAATAGCTCTTCCTTAGTACGGAGTAGCATTACTTAATCCATTAAAATTACTCCATTAAGGGGCGAAAGGCCGCTTAATAGTAGCAAGAAATTGAACAAAAAACGTCTGCTTCCCATTAGAGTCCAAACTAGTGAGCTCTTCCTAACGCAACATAAAAACTCCATAGTCATTTCGCATGATAACGTCCGTCGAATAAAATAAATAAGACGGCTTCTTTGATATCATAGGTGTAATAATGATATCGAAATGAAAAGGTATGACGAATCTAATGTAGTCTGTGTAGCGGGTCGTATCCGGCCTTGCATCTTATTGTCAAGCATGAGCATCATAAAATTATTTCTTGTTAATAAAGTTACTATTCATACATAAAGAATACCAAAATAATAAATTTGAGTTTGTCGGTGACTATCTCACATTTCTAATAATCAAACATCATTTTTTTTATTACGCCATGTCATGCATGAATTATCATAAAACCTCAAATATCCCTGCAGGATCCATGATATCACCAAACACGATCCGTCTTCGAAAACATAATTGATAGTTTAACTGCTCAATTATTGAGATAATTCCTGAAGATATTTCGAAGCAGTTGATTTTAATCAATGATAACCGTTGAATATGGGCCCGTGCGCTGATTACCATTGAAGATAAATGACTATTGTTGGCAATGACTATGCCCCGGGTAACCCCTGCGATTATTATGTCTTATAATGATTCATTGAATACTGACATGTCGAAATCTTGAATGTGAATAGAGAAAATGTTTAGCATATTTAACCCCGTAGGCTAATTACAGTGAATGTAGAGCGATAAAGACACTTGCAGTCGAAATAATTTAAATTCGTAGAAAATTATGATGGACGTTGCGTGCTAATGTTAATGAAATTCATTTGCTGCTTAATGGGTACAATTAGGAGGCGCGCGCCACACATCTTTCCATTAAGCCGTAGCCCCAGGTGCGCGGGTATGTTATTCTAAAGTATCGCTCGTCTGTACTGTGTTCGGAATCTACCATCTCTTGCATAATTGTAGGAATCCCGGAGCATGCGTTATGTGGCACTTAAGCAGTAGAATTACCGAAATTATATATGTATGTAAATACTAACTAGTCTAACTCATTTTGATAACAGCCATTGGAAACTTCGCCTCGTCTAAAACATTATGCGCTGATTGGTGTTAAAATACATTCGTACCATTTTTGCAAGATCCGTATCCTCGCAATGTTGGTAGTTTCAATGCTTATCTTCTTCTTCTTATGGATATTCGGATTTTTAATTATTTGCTACTACAGTCTAACCAAGCAAATATGCAAGGTGGTTCTGCGACCTGGTAAAGACTGCGGGAATCCACTGTATGCGGGTGGCGCTAAACTGGTCATTGTGGGTCACTTTCAAATTCAAATTCAAATTCAGATTTTTATTCGTGATAAACTACATAATTTACATAAATGTAACATAAAACATTATAAAAAAAAAAAGTGTAAATTAAGAAGTTTACCACGAAGTGGCCCAGCCTCAGCATAAATGCTGACCTGAGAGTCAGCGCTGATCTTCCGGCGGGACCATTTTTGTGGGTTACGATCGCTGCCTTCAGCGCCATCTAGTCTTCGCAATGCGAAAATAATGTTATGTCATAACATGATAAAAAGCTTTGGGGGTGGCCTATGTCCAGCAGTGGACGTCCTACGGCCGAAATTATGATAGCTGGATAAGTACCTTGATGTACCTTGACTGTACCTAGAGTCAAGCACAGTTCACAGTATTAATGTATTCGATAGCAGCTATAAATCGCATAGCATGATGATAATGATGAATTAATGAGTTAAAATATGTTAACAGTTATTTTGCCATTAGCTACCCTGGAACTACAAAAGGCTAGAAACAAGTTTCTTGGCTAAGTGGCTATTAGACTCGTATCTCATTCCATTTTATATCACCATTACCCGAGTATGAGCTGCAAATGTTTTTACGCGTAGGGAGGCAATGAGCAAAGTGCCGCTAGTGAAAACACGCTATTTATCCCTCAGTGTTTGACATCCATGAGGCGTATTTGGAGTTTCAAGATATGATACCAGCATGATATCACGCTCTGTAGTTGCCTTACCTATAATTGGAAAAGGAGCGGGAGCGGCGAGTAAAACACACCGATCTTGGAATCGTTTTAGTATCGTAATCTAAAATCTGAACGCCTTTCTACAAGCGTACGAGATGAGCAGGATATCCAGAGACAACTTTTTACATTTTTAATTGAAACTCGTCTGTTCCCCTTAATTGGGCCCGCATTCTGCCTTCTGAGAAGCTATTCGCTAACTCCTAGACGTAACAAACATTGCCTCCGCGGACTAAGATACCAGTTCCTTGATGATAAATAAATTTAAACTGCCTGAGTAAATGGTGTAATTAGAGGTTTCAGCCAGCTGCAAAAACATGGAACAACGAGTTAATGACTGACATCTCTAGGTCTCTTATAATTGGATGTTTACTTTAAATATTACTTGTAAGGGTGGTAATAAGTTTTTATTAACGCTGTAGTTTGAGCGCCAAGTTTGCTTTTCTCACTAAGTCGTGTTGTCCTGAAGCCATAAACGCTCAAAGCTCTGGAGAATCGAGATAATATCTGAGAAGGTAAAGATGAACATTATTTATGCTTTCACGTTGAAGATAGTGCAACGTCAGTGTCCGGTAGCCGCGGGCGAATTCTCGTTGTACCATACCTAGCACTAGTCTATTTAAATTAAATGTAAGAGTACTTAATTAAAAATAATAACAATTTAATAACTTTTTTTTCTATTAGGTAGTTAATCATGTATTTTATCTGCTTGATCAAACTTATTATTTCTCAATGGGTTATATTTGAGCGTTTGTTTAATCAATTTGGATTTTGCATATATTAATTAAATATAAATATTTATGATATGAGAGGTACTATGTTAGTACCTAGTACCATAAATATAATTATATAGTAGATACACACAGAATTCTGCTTAGGAGCCAACGCAACCATTATAGGGACATAATTTAAATTCAAAGCAGTTTTTCATAGTTTAGAACAAAAAGGCTTCGCACAGGACGTATAAAACCTATACTTATCCTTCATTCAGCGCCAGTATGCTGATGCTCGTGACCTATAAATTCCTCGTGGGAACTCATTTGCCCATTATAACAGATAATCATCGCGCAAGTATCCATCAGGAGTCCAGCCATCGCGCAAATAGAGCAAGAAGCAGAACTACACTGTTGTTTATATGCGCATTGCTTATTAAACCATAAATGTGCTATTATTATGACAAGGATTATTTTATACGATTATATTATTTATAATTTATGGATATTGCTAATGGTTTTATTTTCAAATGGCATACTATCACAGGTATTTAAATGACGGATAGACAGGACATTATGGGTGTGCTTGGTGTACCCATGTGCTCCGTGGTTGACGCAGAGTCTAACTATGTAGGTATAAACTGTTTATTAAGGTTGATAAGATAGGCATTAGTGTTTATTAAGTGTCGAAAGTAGCTTTATTATACGGAGACTATTTTATATGTGAGATATGAAACTCTATGAAAGTCGAATGGTTAAATACATGCATTATTATTTATTTTTGAAAAAACAAACTAACATTGAAAGACAAGATGGCAGATCGAACACCCTCAGCTTGGAATATGTCTCGCCAATTTATTCCGTCACATCCTCAGTGAGTTGCCGTTCAATTACATTTTTAGGCACGAAATTTTATTATATTATTTTATTTTAACGTTATGGAAAAAAACTCCACTTATCATTTTTGCTTCAATCTTGTAAAGTAACCAGCGAATTCCGAACATAAACCATTATGCAATATTTTCGCATAAAAAATCCCGCGTCAGTGATGAAAGTCTAACTGCCACTTGAAATTGTCAAGAAAATATTTTCTTCGCGCTTAGAACATGTTTGTTTATGTAATCGTTTGGTAACATATGTATTTACTGGGTGTAACGTAATCGAATTGAACTTTTCCACTATTCAACAGTTTTTAGTGGGCTCACGAAGAGGAAAAGTAAAGCCATCCTTGATCCCGTCTTGCCTAAGAAAAAATAATCATCTCCTTTGCTAAGCATATGTATACATACATTCCTGGCCTTATACCGCAATCATCGAAGTCTGTCAATCGAGCTTTCTATTTACTCCAATTAGGGCGTCACGTCATGAGTGACAGAGACAATCGTTCGATATTTACGAATATCAATTAAGCGCTGCTGTCCAGACAGTATCGAGATGATTATACGCTTATTTTAATGTTTATGGATTAGCAGCTTTACTTAGATATTTATATCCCTAGGTACGAAACGCGGCGGTTTTATATGTACACCAAGTACCGGAACGTGTAATTGTTTAAAAAATACACTAGTATAAAAAGCCTTGACTTAATAAACCTGAAATTTATAATAAAACAGCGATATACAATTAAATGGATTAATTTAATGGGATAGGACTTATATAATGCAGTATACCTGATGTATGTATCTTGGACAAGGTTCGTTCCTTAATAGCTTCTTTTAGTAGTATAGAAATGATTTACGCCATAGGCAATGCAGTTTTTATGCAAAGTTTTTATGATTAGGTACGCATTTATTATTTTATAGTTGTTGCGATAACTGTACAACTTTTCTATCACTTTCTATAAGTAAATAGTCAAATCCATACCCAAATAAAATATATCGTAAAATGGGGTGAGTAGGTTTTGCGGGGAGAGATGGTTTACGAATGGGGAGAGAAAGTTTGAGAGGGGGGTGAAAAGAAATTTTAAGGCTACTGCTACAAAAATAATTTATTACAATTTAAAATGAAGCTATAGTAATACGCATTTAAAAAACACATATTAACCACATATTAAAAAAAAAATGATCCAACTATCTTCCAAAATCACTTTTGTATGAAAAACCCTCTCACCCCAAATACGAAGCACTACGGGGTGAGGCAGGTTTTTCTCTTTATCGTCAAAGTTATGAAATGGAATTAACCAAAATAAAATAAAAACTAAAATACAAACGTCTGGAACACTTATTATATATAACATTCAGTTTTCATATGTAAAAATAAAATGTTATCGAGGTTTAAATTTCAGTTTCCAGCCAATTCACCCCATTTTACGGTACCTAAACTTAGAACATTCATTCGTTAAAATACCTTAATCCTTTGTAACAAGGTGAAAAAGTGTAAACATTATCTTTGACGTCGACTGTACATAAAAGAAATAAATTCTAATCTTTTTTTTTACAATTACAATAAAAAATCCGCCACTAGCACTACCATTAGGTACAACACCGCACTGTATGTGCAAAGGGTATCAGGAAACCATGGATCTCCCCGGGATATTAAGCTGCATCCGTTACGAGAACAAGTTTCAAATACAAGTGAATAACAATTCCCACAACGAAATTATATAAATAACATATAGATACTCGCTACAGAACTTATTGTACTGCACACACTAGAACGATATTTGCAACTTGCAACCGTAACTTAATAAAAATCGTTTACACAATAAAAAATAAAACACTAGTGACAACTGCACGAAAGTCAACGATCACGACATGGCTAAAATAAAAACCAAAACTTATGTAGAGATTTGAAAGAGGCTAGGAGAGGGCCAGTAGGTAATTTTTACGTCACAAATCATACAGACACGATTCTTACTAGTACAAATCCTATTAGTTACTTTTCTCACTGTTTATAATAACTATTTTTGGTTGATCAGTAAATAAAATAAATAAATATTTCGGGACAATCTTACACAAATCGACCTAGTCCTACGGTAAGCTCAGTAAGGCTTGTGTTGTAGGTACGAGTAGGTACTAGACGACGATATATATATATTATAGATAGATACTTAAATACATAGGATTAGGAACAAATATCTGTGCTCATCACACAATTAGGTCGGTGTCGGTCGATCAGTGTTTGAATAATTTTAAGTGATCATCGCTAACTATACCTACATGAATACATGTATTTATTAACATAGGAAGAACGGTCGGTTTCTACTAACAGTGCTAATCCCAACATAGATACCATAATACATATATGGCATACCCTCAGATGATATGATTTATGAAATAAATTGTAAAATGCAATAAACAAATTTATTTTTTATTATTAAAATGTCGCATCTTAGTGGAACTAATTGTGCAAAAACGTGTAATTATGTTTAGTAGTGTAATACGCACGGAAATGTTTTTTTCTGACAGGCGTGTAAAAACTACGCTCAACAGGCGCTCTTGGTAATGACATTTTAATGGCCCAATATTTTATATCACGGCAAGGTTAACTGAGACCGCCTAGTTTTGGACAATTTGCACCTTACAACTCGTTTTATTGTCAATACTATTTACTGGATGTCTACAATTTTTTTTCACATTTACATAACCCTGGGCCCTGGGCAAGGTAATTTGATTTATTTACGATTTAGAATTTCCTGCAGCACAGACGGAAGATTTTATTTTTATCGAGAAATCGTACTTTATGCTAAACATCATAAAAAAACATGATTGTATAAAGTAGTTGCTATATGTACCTAAATAATAATAATTAATAATAAGGTAAATAAAGTATTACATTCCTAAATTTTACCGGCATGTACGCTGTAATGACTGTCTTAAAAAAATGTGGTGCAAATCTATAAGTAAAACAAAGTCGGGTTGCTTAAGTTTCACCATTTACCCATAATTCAAGAACGGGTGGATAGATTTTGAATTACGGAGGCTCTGGAATAACATAATAGGCTATTTACTTTATATCCGACCACCCAAAATGAGGGTAAAGTTTTAGTGTTAATACTGTTGGGCGGTACGAAGTACGCGCGGTCAGTTAGATGTACATATTATATAATTAATTAAATAAAATTGTAATTCGGGGCTGAAATATCGTTATCTAACAATGTATTAGTTCACCTCAAATGGACAGTTTTAGAAGAGTCTTTGACATGGACACTATTTTACCATTGAAACCTAAATTCGAGTTATGTGATGTATTACCGAAATTCAATAATAAACTGAAATATTAACTCTAGTACAACCCATTAAAAGGTTTCGCGGTTTATAACTTATAAGCCTTCGTTTTATATTCAAGAAGGTATAACCGATAAGGTTACGATTATATTATTTACGTATCTTTGCAGCATGTATCTAATAGTATCCATTTAAGTAGTGCCCTTACTCCAGTTTACGACCTATGACTCATATTTCGCTACATATCTACCGTACAATAGTACATGGTTGCTATGTAGCAATTATAGAACCCATTTTAGTATCGTCCATTAACAGCTACATAGCGCACGGAAACACTGCAAGTTCCCCGGGTTAACTGATAACAAGGGACAGCTAACGAGCTACAAGTGGTGTGCCAGACTCCCTGACACCGCTACCACGGCCCAGGCAATAGAAACCCATTAGGAGTATAAAGTACCAGCTTACCGCAGACATCGCCTATCTCATCTCAGCTCGACTTTATAGCCAATAAACTTTAGCAGTAGATTGCTAAAACAGTGCTGAAATGTCATTATATAATTATTGCGACGAGTCAATTATTCGGTTTTGCTGAACTTTCTAGGAAAACACGTGAGAAGCAAACGCGTTATAAGGAAGATATATTTCAAGAGTATTAATTACGACATATATTACCTCGTGAAACTTAAAGTAATATAACTAGACAGCATTCTTTCATTTGTTATACGTGCTTGAGAAACGCGTGCTAGATCTGATGTGTCGCACTTGACACGAACGTTTCTACAATAAAACCAGCTTAGCGCTTTGTCTAGCAAAAAAGTGAATTTCCAAGAATGATCTGGTCCGCACGTAGCTCGGAGAAACAGCGCTGCGGTGAGAGATTTCACGGGAGTGCTCTATGCCGCGGTAATGACATTTAGAGGCGTGACTGGTCGCGGCCGAGTACCGTACGGCGACCACTGGTTGCTCCGCGGTAATGCTCGCGGATAATTTTAATATCCGATACACGTTTTTATCGCGATGCATTTTGTCAGCTTCATTTCATGCTGTATTTACTAGGAATGAGGCACAACCTTTTTTCTCAATTAAAATAGCATTTGAACATCCTACATTGAAATGCTCTTATACTAGTGCAGACCATATGCAAGTAAATTTTAGCTAATCTACTTATCTCCTATCAAATCTAAATCATATCATTAAGTCAGTTTACGATTTAAACTCAGAATTGCTTTAAGAATAATCTATAGGTACCTACCTACTTTGACTCAAATGTTTTACACGAAAATACAATATTTTTTTTTCTTACAGTACTCGGGAATACCATGTTAGATTTCAAGTAGGTAGCAATGAAAACCCATGTTTACGGTAGAATTGAACAACATTGGCAATTCAAATTCTCCGACATTCACTACATAGATTAGAAATCAATCTTAGTTGTATTCAAATGCGCCTAATACGGAGCCGTCTTGTCCTGATGTCATCGCCATGGCAGATAACAGTCACAAGTTTCTCGGGTCCGGGGCCCGCGTCCGGGATCTCGGTCCAGGGTCCGGCTCCCGGCGTCCCGGGGTCCGGGGTCCGGGCGGTAGAGGCGGCGGGCAACGACCGCGCTGAATATACAATGGGATCTACATCCGTCTAGCATGTTGAGATAGTTGGGAGGGCTAGTTGACATAGGCTTTCGAGCGAAACGGGGCTTATGCAAACAAGTGATCGGGAATAGCCAGGCCGGTCGCCGGTCATATGTATGTTTACAAAATGTAGACTACCGCAGTACTGTGTAAAAATGAGAGTAAATGACTGTTAAATTAATCATAATTTTATCTTATCCAATTGTGACAGCTAGTCTAATATGGTCGGGTTTTTATCACTTATCACAAAACCTGTCATGCTCCAACATTATGTGAGTGCGAAAGTCACGGATAGCGCGATAAACGATAAAATTACAACCATGCTACCCGTTGGTTTGTCCATGGCGACAGATTCTGTAGGTACGTGGGTACTGGCTAGTTATAGGATCGGTATCTAACATACAATATTGTATAATAATAATTTTCATAATTTCATGATTCATTCACATGATTGTCAGATTAGACTTTCACTGCCCCGCCAAATGAAGTAATCCATCGAGTGTTGCATCGCCCATATATCACTCGCAGTCACGTGCTCCATCATACTAGACATATTATACGGACGCTGTAAGCTATAAGAAATAAGTGCAGTATTTTAAGAAAATGCTATAACTCTCGAACAATGAGGTCCGTTCACTTAGAAAGTAATTGCTCTATTTCTGAGCTTTCTATCGCGTAGGGTTTGTTTATTTTCTAGCTAAGATTAGACACTCAATTACAGTAACCGCGAAAGCCGAGGCTTGTACCCCGTAACTCTAATAGCCCTTCAAACACTAAGTATTGTGTACCGTCAGCGTCATCAGTAGCGGATACGCCATGTGAAAAATACCCTCGGCCTCGTTAGTTCCGATAAAGAGGCTCGTGTGATCTAACAGCATTGACAATACAAACAGTGTGGCCTTAATTAAGGATTTGTACTTAACAATGACGAAACACGAACATAATTATTTAATAACAAATTAGGTAGCATTTTGTCAATGAAGATTCGCTTCTCTTCCGCTTTACGTCAATTACTTTGCTGTGACTTTAAGCTGTATGAGGCATTGTATTTTGTCAACTCGTGACATTGCGTCAGATTTTGTTTATATAACAAAGGTGGCAAACGAGCAGACGGATTGCCTGATGGTAAGCAATTACCGTCGCCCATGCAATGCCTTAAAGATTGTTAAACCTGTATGTTTGCATGTGCAATCAACAAAATAAACAGCAAAATTTATTGTCGAATATGAAAATAGCAATTGAATAATAACAATGTTTAAGCCATCATCAAAATAGTCGAAAACTACACGTAAACATGCACAAGCCCTCCTTATTATATAAAATACAAGTGACCTTAACATCGTGACAATGTTACGTCGCCGTGGTTGGGTCGTGTGGGCTCGGAGGCTCCATGATCTTGCGGTGCATTCGCGTTAGTTGTGCGAGCACAAGTGGGACGAGCTTATAAGCAAACCCGTGTAAGGTGACCTTCCGATCCATTAAACTTGAAGCACATGCTTGGCAAACCTCAGCAAGTTTTTAAGACTTGTGAGAACGAGATTGAAATAAGACTAATGTTACCTTACCGCGCGTTTTTAAATATAAATAAATAAAATAAATATTTCGGGACAATTTTACACAAATCGACCTAGGCCTACGGTAACCTCAGTAAGGCTTGTGTTGCAGGTACTAGACGACGATATATATAATAGATAAATACATATAAATACTTAAATACATAGAAAACACCCATGACTCACAAACAAATATTTGTGCTTATCACACAAATATATGTTCCGCCTGGGATACGAACCCAGGACCATCGGCTTCATAGGCAGGGCATTAGGTACCCACTAGGGCAGACTGGTCGTCAAATAAAATATGTGATGTCAACTAGGTAATATGTTGTATTTTCTTTTATCCTAGTAAAGTTAGTAAGCCAGTTAGTAATGTAATTCGCACTTATAACAGGTGCACACGACTGCCCACGATCTCAGACTCTTTACCAAGTTGTTAGCGATTGGAACGACGCCCTTGAGCTCGGTTCAATGCCGGCCGCCGCAAGCGCAAGCACTGCACCAATACAATATGGCTATTTTCCGACCCTTTTGTTTGTTTCTCCTTTTGTAATATTCCTTAGAATAATGCGGATACGAGGAAGACATAGTTTATAGCTTAGTCGGGCGCGAGGTCAGCGTATTGCAGTTTTGTTGCCTTTTGGAGATATGAATGTCCACTATGTGCACCTGCCTGTAAATATATTGCATTTTATTTATAACATAAATGTACACATTATTGCAGATCAATAGCGAACACACATACCTAAACACTACCTTACTATGCTCTGGAAGACGAGGTTATAAGCGCAAGTCGCAATATAATAACCAGCAATAGGTATCGCATCTGATAATCTGACCCCGGAACTCTGACAATTTGTTAACACATATTCGTTGCAATCAAATTACGGATCAATATCGTAATAGTGTCCGTTATAATATGTATTGAGTGGACAAAAAGAGGGTAGGCCTTTGTCCTGCAGTGGGACCGGCTAATGTTAAATGAATAAAAATGTATTGTTTTAACTGTTTTGATAAAAAAGTAATAAGATGTATGAAGAGCTTCTAAAGTATTCCGCTTCAAAAGATTTGATTAGAACGGATCCGAAGTCCCATTATTCATGGTTCGACATTGTGATCTACTCCATAATGCACCGGTAGGGACAATAAATCCTAATCTCACGCGCATGGACACCGCAGTAACGGGACCGGCGTGGCGTGGGCTCTCGCGGGTTTGCTCCCTTTAACACTACTTCCACCACAAATCACTTCCGCCAAATATAATTTGAAAAATATAATGAATTTACATTCCAAAATGTAATTTCATAGTTTAATGCAGCAACGCAGGTTTTAAATACTTATTTATAGCTTCCAAAACAGAGTCGGAACCCCTGATAATATTGAATTTTAATGTTTTTTTTAATCAACAAACGTTATCTGTTTATCCAATCGATTAACTAGTAAATAAGCCTTAAAGCGCCACTTTTTTATAGTTCATGTCTTCTTTTTTTTGTTTATTACAAATATATGAACAATACTTATTCTTATTTGACTTTGAAAAGTAAGATACAACAAGATTATAGTTAGTTAGGCACAGCGGAAGGACAAGAATTTCAGCAAAAGAAGGTAAGTAATCTGCATTGAAATAGAACTTTCTCTGTGCATAGTTTTAGGTACTGATGAAATCACATTTAGAAAAATATTATTTTTTAATTTAATTTAAGAACCTAGAAGAGATTGTAGTCGTACGAACACAGATTGCGCTAAGCACGTACGTTAGCTTTATTGTCCGCAGAAATGTAAAATACTAGATCGCATAAGATTATTACCTACAACTTGAGGCTGCGGCCGTTTCCTACTACTATTGTAATTTCATAAATTCCCACACTACTGTTCTATTTATTTAATTTCGAAGATCACAAGTATCTCACACTTTATAATAAATGTATTTTTTTTATTTAAAACCTGGCTCTACCGCGTTTTAAATGTTTTTACAAATAATATTACCAAATATCTAATATTGGCAATTTCTTGTGGTCATTGGTATACAAAATTGTGAAAAATAATTTAAAAACCTTTGTTATATTATTATGTGTCAACTTGTTCATCTCCGAGTAGGTACATTAATAATAGAATATAAAACAATAAAAACAGAAAAATCTTTATTTATTCTTTTAACATAAAATATCACGGAATGGATGTATGATTTATTGTTTGTACATTGAAATCCTTTCTAATAAAAACATACTTACAAACTAGATCCAAAAGGAGTTGTCTTTTTGCTGCAACGTCAAGACTTATATGCGAGTGCATTCGTTACTTGTTCGTCCATAAATACATTCCCCGCAATGCCCAGCAACATTTTTGAGTGCTGACATGACTTTGTGGGTCTTGTTTTATTTATGATTTTGAACATGATGAAATGGGAAGGTACATATTCTACTTTGTATTTTAACAGATCTTATGATAAATTGAAATTCCTAGTGAAATGACAGCTACTCGTATGTCTTAACCATTGTACATTTTTTCGCTGCTTCCTTAAACCAGGTAGCTGAATTAATTGACAGTAGGTATCAACTACCTACAGATATAGTTAGTGTTTTACATCCAATTTACATATTATTAAGAATCATTCTTTGCCAATTATGCCTTGAGGTGGTATGTTCTCAGTTTATCTAATAACTTTTCGTAAAATTTCAGTAGGCCTAACAATGTAATGATAGATTTACTTACCTACAATTCACTTCAAATGCATAATCTTGTTTTCACTAATGTTAATATTTATGGAGATTCGTATTGTCTTCTTGCTGCTACGAATATTAGCTTAGTTAACAAAATTTAGGTAAAATATTGTTATATAAATTGACTAAAATGACACTATACCTACTAACTACTTACCTGTATAACAATAATTAGGTAAAACCTAAAAAGACGAAACGAATCCTAAATACATTTAGGCAAAGTCATGATAAATGAAAATTAATATATAACACGAAAAAAGGTAAACTATTTCAGATATCTGTTGAAGGAGGTAACAAGTCAAGAAAAGTTGAGTATGCAAAAATTATTAATATAACATTAGGATTAATATGTTATAAACTAGCAATTTTTGGTTAATGATCGTCAAGTAGGCGATCGAATAGACGATTTCAAAAACGTCATTTAATAGTAGCTCGTAGTGGTCGACAAATTCCGAAAATATTTTCTAACCTGTACACGTGACGACGTATATTTATGTATTATCCAAATGACCGGTGTTATGCAATCGAATGATAGATAATCATCACAAAAAGGGGTAATTTACCGGACTATATTGCACGTACCTCTACGAACCCACAATCACGTCAATAATTACCGTTCTACCGCGATAAGTCTCGGCTATAAAATAATTTAACTATGTTCCTATACTTATAATAACTAATATTTGTTACATATACTCTCACTCAGGTCATAATTTTGTTCGAACCATAGTACAATTTGTAACTGTATTCGTCGATTACCCCACACCGCAATGCAGAGATCAATTTCCTTATGTTGCGTTTTATTTGCTCACTTGCCGCAGAAATGGAGCATTTTCCAATCAATGGCAATCGAGATCTCTCAATAAGGAAGTGGGATTGGAACGTGGCGGCAACGTTAGCCTGCCGTCGCCGTTCGGGACCTCAGCCTATTAGTACTCCCGTATTCGTTGCGTAGCTGTACCTTACGATAATTAAACAGGCGAACAATAATGATATACAAGCATTTTGCGGAGCGGTTTGTTATACGAGTATTGTACTGTTATTCATGTCGGCATTGTTAACGGAACGTTATCACCCTATACAACACCGGAATAGGGAAAGAAAATTATTATATTATAGGTTTGCATAGATATGCATTTTATACTTTTGGTGGAGGCAATCGCCCGTTGGATACCGGAGTTATAAGAACCAGAAGTAATTTATTTAAGGACGCTGCAAAACTTTTATACGTAGGTGTTAAGATTTTTTTCTAATGTTACCAAAGCTTCAGATACTGATTTTGTCCGTGATTCTGTCTGCCAGGACGCTGGCACGTATTTGCATATGAAAAACTTAGACTTGCGCTTCTTAGCTGAATAAGGCAAGACGACTATCACACGCAGACCTAGTACACTTTCCATAGTGTTATGGGTTCATTAGCAAATGCGGTACGTATTTGTGTCAGATCGGTAGCAGCTACAAAACATTCCAACCACACCAACACATTACAAAACCCACAAACAGTGGCTAATAAATATCATTCAAAATCACAGTATAGGTGTCAATGGTATTGTAAGATCGTGTAGCTGATCAATTGTTTTCTAATAAAAACCGTCTGGCGGCGTAACCGCAGTTCCCAGGGCCTACAGCAAAAAGTGAACAACAATAAATGTCAGTGAACGGTAACCAGCTGATACAGTGAACTCTTGGCGTACTCCAGTGAAAGTTTGGACAAGCTCCAGAGGACGTCGAATCAAGACGGTGCCGGATACCTGCATTTCGTGGCGCGAATGATTTATCAGTACGTCATAATGTGATATGCATCTTGTTCTATCAAATCACAACGATCTAGAACGTGGCGTGCATAATCATATTAAAAAAAAGTATATATTTTACTGTACAATATATCACTTTAAACTTTCGCGTTTTCTACACATATTTAATCGAATCGTGAATTAAATTTAATTACCATGAGTACATACGTTTCGACGCGGGTTGCATTCTCGCGGATAACTGACGTCCCAGCAAGTGTCGAATAATAGGTGCGGATCAGAATTTAGGTGACTACCCGACGAATGTTTTGGAGGAAGTTTAGAGTACTCATGGTAATTAAATATAATTTAATAGCTTTTTACTATACAAGTTCGATTATACGAGTAGTTCCTACTGTACCTGTAGGAGCAGACAATCAGAGATGGTAGCATCATAAGGTTTCCATTTATTTAATTTTTTAGGAAATCCTATAAGTACACAAAAAAAATACAGAAGAAATGGACACTTTAGTAAAATCGGTAGGCCATCCATTAGGACCTAGCCGTAGTATATGTATTGTAGTTATAAAATAACATTTCAGTTTGTTCTCGTGTTAAATAAATTTGTAATTCTATGTAGGTTTGTACCTACAAATGCTATAATATTTAGCGGTCCGTAGGTAAAATATGTAAACTACACCTGTACACGCGATTTCCAGAAAACTTTAAGTGTATAGTATCATGGTACCGCGGAATGCGATACTGAAGTGCCCGAGAACCTAATTAATGTGCTTTGATTGGCCGCGGCTTCTCATTACGCGGCCTGTCTGCAAGATACTACGAAGTTCTTCAATATATTTGCTAAAGTAATACGAGAAAAAAAAATGAAATACAAAAAGAGAAGAGATGGACGGGACCTCATAAATTTACATTTTTACAGTGAAAATAATAGCTTGTGTTTAAAGTGTACACAGCTAAGATCATGCCTATTGCGCACCATATAAAACTTTTCATAAAAATTAATTTCTAGTCCCTAAAAAAATATGCGATGTATAAGAATGACTTCCGGATACTATTTAAAAATTGTAAATCCTCCATGTCAGTCTAAATATAAGTAACAACCATGGCAATCAAGAGCATGACCTCATTGACCTGTGTAGAGTTACTAATAAGTACCAGTATAGCACACCACACAAGACTGGAGTCTGTAGGTATATAATATATTATGTACCTAGGTTTAGAAAATAGTTTGGAGAAAAAGATTGCCATATATATTTAATAGACATACCTGGAGACATCCATTTGGAACAAAACTTGCGTATCTTTAAAATAACGTTCTTAGGTTGCGTTCTTTAGTACCTACACTACTTATACGAGAAGACGCATCAGTCTCAGGTTCCCAGTAAACCGCACGAGACAACCCCTTGGAAACATAATATAATAACCAAAAATCAATATGACAAATAAAGCATATTATAATAGGTAATTAGGTATAATGCAGACCTCAAACATTTCAAATTATTATATTCAGTCTACAAAGTTAATTATTGAGGTACCTATTTGAATGTTTGCGTATCTCCGTGTCGCAAATTCCCGACACGGTCAATAAAACATCGCTCGACGATCACAAAAATTCGCTCAGTGTTCTAATTAACTCATTTAAATGCCAATTTATTGCGGTCCATAAAAAAGATCAAGATAGAGCATATCCAGAATGGATTTATTGCTGTATAAGAATCTTATTTTTGGACATTGAATGACTTATAGGTACATTGTAGAAGTATAATGATGGTCAAAATCACATAATTAATATACAATTTTAAGTGTGAAAACTTTTGGTTGGGAGCACGTTCCAAATACTTTGTATAAGAAACCTTCTAGCAAGAAAAGGGAAATATATCTTCCTCGCTACGCTACATTTGCGACTTGTAAGAGAGTGAAGCTAGCCGAAAGATAATAATGGAGTAGACATATAAGTATAGAAGTGAATTTAAATTCCATTTTTGACAACAAACAACAACAATATGGTCATCTGTATAAATTTAACTATGCCTCATTAGGCATACGGTTCTCTTTAAGCAATTATCGGTATTCAGCTTTAATTTCAAATAACGTATTACTATTACGTGGTGTCGGACCCATTTTTACTATCGTAGAGGTATACATGTATCTTTAACACTTACTGTCAGTGAGGTGGTTGAAAGCCGTCACGTCATCATTAAGCCTGCCTTCCATGCGCCGGAGTTTGGTGCTGAGGTCCCGTGTGTGTAGGAACAGGAATAGTGTACATGACACTGCGATTAGCGCCACTAGTTCGCTTGTGCTGTAACAAATAGAAAATATATGATGATGTGCTTAGATAAACATACATATAATAATATTCATAGTCATAGGTACGCCGGATAACTTCATATATTTCGGAGGATTAGGACGCTAAGTGGTAACTGAACGCTTACCACTAAGTTAACTAAAACTCAGGTTAAATTTAATATAACATTTAACATAGGCAAATACGAAAAAAAAATGTAATGACACTTTTTTTACGTTCGCTTTTGCGATTTGAAATAGGTATATAAATACAAGTTTTAGAAATAGACAAAGACTAAAAGAAAATGCCAAAGTCTCCGCAAAACGCGGGTAAGGCCGTGTACAGCTATTCTTACAATAAGTAGCAGTGATAAGAATATAACATGGTTTGGAAACAGCGTTTTTACCGCTTTGTCCGAGTTAAAATCTCATTATCACCATCATCGAAAAAAAACGTGCAAACGAGTGGCGGATTTTCGAGATAAAATCAAACTCGACCTCGATCTTGTCTAAGTAGGTAAGCCCGCTATAGTTTACTATAATATAAAATCTATCTGCATCATGTTATACCTAGAGGAATATAAAGGGAAATAGTTGATGTAGGCACAGCCACTTAACTTAAATTTAAACTTTAAACGCAAAACTTATGTTATTGGACTTATTGACATTGACATAAATAATAGTGTTTACTAAGAAAAACACCCTTCTTAGACCTTATAAAATACGATATTAAGTTAATAGACAGCTATAGTTTCTTCGGCACGCGAGCGCTGAGACGCGCTAGCGAGTAATGGCTGGTGATAAATAACCCGCAGTAGCGAATGTTGTGATGATAAAGATACATTGAAAAATATGTTTTATATATTTTCATTATTATTTTACTTTTTAATATTTAGTGACGCATTCTCAACGGGATCAGTACGTGTGTCCTGATCTTCAGTGCTACCGTGAAAATCGATTTTCGTAAATTTCGAGCGATTTTCTCTGTCACTCTCATGGCGCCTTCATTGGAGAAAAAGAGAAATTTAGGAACTTCGATGTTGCTGTACCAGGCCTTGATTCGGCTTGAAAATGGGTATAGTTCTTAGTGAGAAACTCGTAAGATATTAGTTTTAGTAGTTTCCCGCGAGATTATTTATTTTCTGGTCGGAGTGTAAAAGTGTGTGTGTGCTATCGGAGAAATTTGTGGCAAAACTGAAAATAATATATCTGTCGTATAAATAAAATATCTGAGAGCGTGTCGAATTAAGTATGCTCTTGAGTGGGCTTTTTGCTTTATCGGAAACATTGCGACCAAAAGTGAACACAGTAAGTAAAATGTGACATTATCTATGAAAAGGGACCTTATTGTCGATGGCGCTTATGTCGTTGTTCAAGATGTTACAATACAAACGCAACGTGATTCGACGTAAGTGCCATCGACAATAAGGTCCCTTTTCCTAGATAATGACACAAATACTAATGACTCTAATGAGTAATTAAATACATTTAGCTTGATTGCATATCATTTGACAAAATGTTTGCCTTTCGGCTGCAACGTCGGGCTCGTGAGGGTAGGTAATGTAAGATCTGAGGATTATAATTAATATCCATAGAAGAGAAAATAACACAAATTTACTTAAATATATTATATTCTTTTAAGTTTTTCTTAAATACTTAAAGATAGTCAGAAGATCAACTTACTACTATTATTACTACGTATACTTATTACCAACTAACTGACCGTAGTCTTATTTATCGAATAATGAATAAATAATATTGAATTAACTAACCCATTGTATAAGGAAAAAGCGGCCTAGTCTAGCGGTAAGAGCATGCGACTTGCAATCCGGAGGTCGCAGGCTCAAACCTCGGCTTGTACCAATTAGATATTCGGAACTTATGTACGAAATATCATTTGATATTTACCAGTCGCTTTTCGGTAAATAAAAACATCGTAAAGAACCCAGACTAATTCCAATACGGCCTAATTTACCCTTTGGGTTGGAAGGTCTAATGACAGTCTCATTCGTAAAACTATTGCCTACGCCGAATCCTGGGATTAGTTGCCAAGCGGACCCCAGGTTCGCATGGGCCACTGCAAAATACCGGGATAACGCGAGGAAGAAGAGATGTATAAGAAAAAACCTTTCATCAACAAGATTGATAACAATCATCATCATCCTCATATCAATTGAAGGACGTCTACTGTTATTTACAGTCGCCATCATATATATCGGAACTGTGGAAGTGGTCACAACTATCTGAACAACGCCTCTAATTGTCAAGACGATAAAGTGCATGTTCCGATATTTATGACCACCTCCACAGCTCCGATATATCTGATGACGACTGTACAAAACATCAAACATATTAAGTACTCATACACATTTTTCATTTCTTGCCGCAGAAGGCACCAGCTACAAATATAAAAACCACAATAGCGTTACGCGTGCTATGTAATTTCGACTCGCCCATACCGCTGTAATGTGTACGTAGCAAACCAAAACCATTGCTTACCAGTCGCACGTATTAAGTCATCCCGTGATAAATCAAGTTTTTATTTGCCTTTAAGGCTTAAGCCCGAACCGGTACTTCCGATTTTCTCCCACACTTTATCATCATCATCATTATTGACCCGAAATGCGCGTGGTATAGGCATTTGATTTACTAAGCTAGACAAAAAGTAACGAAATTACAAGATAATCACATACATTAAGTACATTTGAATAGAGTGCATAATACCAGTACCAACGTGCGTTGTTTATTAAAAAATAGACATTGTAAAGGAAGAACAAAAGACGTAATTAACCGTTTAGCGAGCATTCGTAAATAAAAATATGTAGGCATCGTAAATTCCGTCGTTGCTACGTGTCGCGATACTGGCGATGTGATCCGAGTTCACAATTAATCTAAATGTTTAATCTTTAAACTTGACTACACTTTTGAAGTTTTTTTTTTATGACAAAGGTGGCAAACGAGCAGACGGATTGCCTGATGGTAAGCAATTACCGTCGCCCATGGGCACTCGCAACACCAAGGGAGTCACAAGCGCCTTGCCGACCTATAAGTGTGTTGGAGCTCTGGGAACCTTATTCACCATCAGGAACACAACACTACATACCTGAAAGGTAGCAGTGCTATTATGGCTGAGGTCTTCTGTAAGGAGGAGGTACTTCCCCAGTTGGGCTGCTCTAGATTCAAGCGTGATGGTACTTCGCTGTGCCCTACCTCTCTCTCATTGTTGGACGTAGTTTAAGGACATACCCGGGTCCAAAGTCAGATGGGATAAGAGGATTATTAAATGCTAGCTTTGAATTGATTTAAAGACATTTGGACAAAACATGATAGTTTTGAATTTAAAACCCATAACAACATTATATTATAATTAAGAAAATTATAATTTATTCGCCAATTACTTTTACACAGTTTGGCGAATCGAAACTGTGTAACCCACCATTAAAGATGTATTTTAGGAAGAAAAAAATCCAAAACAATTTACTAAGTTAAAGTAACCTAGAGCTGAGATACCGTCGTGGACTTTGCAAAAACCGCTGTAAAGATTTTATTTTATGATGTGCAGCCGAATTTATGGTGAGCATTTACCGCCTGAAACACCAGGCATGTTGTCGGCCTTTAAACCGGGAGTACGCTCTTTTCTTGAAGGTTGGCAGGTCGAATAGGCTCGGCCACAGTTCACTCCAAGGACTGCTTAGCATCAAGGAGATGAGGATGGAATGTTCATTTGTTATCATCACACAAACGCACAAAGAAACATATTCTCAATTCTCTTACAAAAACCTTCTTACGTGCCACTTAGTGGTCCTTCTAGTCTTTATGTAACCCTATTACATATCGAGGGAATAATTCGTGACATTGTAAAGGCGGATTCCCACGCGTAATAATATTTAAACAAGCGATCCGTACAACGCAAATTAACCGGCCCTATTAAACTATGTTTACGCTCGTTTTACTTCAACAAGAGAGATTGAAAGGAATATTCATTGCTTCAGTCAATTCTCTCATACTTTTATGCAAATGTAATGCAGATGAGAGCGCAAGAGAACAAAGAAACAAAGGGTCGTGTCAGAACAATGACGATATAGATATAATAAATCTTAGTGTTGTGCATGATTAGTATCAAATGCGCAAAACTTTCGAGGGCCTCACGGACGGCGACCATCTTTTTTGTAAAGCCTTAACTGGACATGATGTCCTCTAGAAATAGAAAGCGAGTGGACACGATGAACGCGGACGTGATGTTACGAGCAAAGTACGGATTAAAGCCCTACGTTGCAAAACGCTCTTCAAATTTCTAATTCAATGATATGTCCATTGTTTATAGTTTTATGACATGAATTATGCAGTAAGAAAGTTTGCCATTATCTAACCTGCTAAATTGATATTGCATGTGGGTGCTAGAAATTTATAAATACAGTTTATTTAATTATTAGATCAGCAATTTCTTTTCTTTTTTTAATATATGTAAATAGGTAGAAAGTAAATAATTACCCCCCAAGATGATATGTCATATTTGTGGCAGGCCTATGTCCAGCAGTGGACTGCATACGGCTGAAATCTATGTATGTATGTAGGTAGAAAGTGCTGTATAACCAAAAATTGTAAATAGTTAATAATATTTTATTTTTTAAGTTAGATTTAGTTTTAGTCTTTTTAAATACTATTTCTAATTGAATTTTGTTTATCTTTATTTTATGTTTATCTTTATTTGTGTTTAATAAAATATCTAGTACCAAAAATTCCAGTCAGATAGTATTTTTAAATGGAAAATTAAAAAGATCTATCTTTAAAAGAATTCCAACTATTTCAACAAACCAATCTTCCAACAAACAAACCAGACAAATGTTTTCACTTATAAGCTGTACCAATTACTCAGAAACCATTTTTTTGTTTAATTTAATTTACCATACGAGCTAACGAAATAATATCGAGTAAATTATATGTTTGCGTTGCATTAACTGTGTTTTTCTTTCTCATAGCGTGATCTCGTTATCCAAATTTCCTGAAACGGTTCGTCACGAATACTAATTCAATATTAGTGTGGGATTTTATAATATTGAAATTAGCCTTTATCTACTTTCCATAAAAGTTAAAATTACTAGTGCATGTGTGTAAGTGGCGTTAAAATTTGACTATAGGTTAACTATATAAGAAAATAGGTAGGCCATTCGCCATCAGATATATCGGAGCTGTGGAGGTGGTCACAAATATCTGAATATGCACTTTATCGCCATGATAATAGAGCAGTTGTTCAGATATTTGTGACCACCTCCACAGCTCTGATACATCTAATTGTGACTGTACATGGTCGGATGTCGGATTAATGGTCTTGGCTAAGCAAATAGACTTTATTAGAGATAAGTGCTTGTGTAGCGGCGTATTTTCTTATATCGAAGTTCATTTACGAGCTATTGTATTACAGTGAATGCTATGAATTGAAAATAATAATCGCACAGTTAAAGTCATGATCGTAAAGACATTTTTCAGTGTAATCTGCTTCGGGTGTTGTGTAATCTGCTAATTCCATTGTATTTTTATACAATTTGTAAAATGGCCACAGTTTGTGAAATCTGGCAATATCAACGTCAACCTTTTAAAGTTCCCTATTAAAAATGAAAATCATAGTTAAATTATATCGGATACCTACAGTAAGGAATTGTAGCACTGATTGTAGCCATGTCATAAACAAACGATATTAAAACGTAGAAATATACTACAAAAAGGTTTTCCTAACTAGTGCGTAAAAAGTGTACTTTGCGCACGCTTCGCGTGCATAAATTTCACTTTTTAAGGCACTTGTTATGAAAAATTAGGTTCGATACACGTGTAAAAACTTCTTTAAGACTCGGGTGATTGTCACTTTTTTTTCACTAGTATCGAAATGTACTATTACAGCCTATTCTATGAATTAAAATTAAATTGATATAACGGGTAAATGGGCTGGCGAACTATACTCTGTCTGTTTAGGTAGTTAAAAAAGGTAAACAATCTTAACGTGTCTTTTTATTGACAAACGTTTTTTCAAAATCAGGGACTATTACTTACGAAAGCAAAATAATGTAAATAACCATATTTGATTCATAATTGTCACATACTTGTTATGATTTATTTTTCAAAACTGATTTTCAATAAAAAGACATGTCATTGTTTACCTTTTTTTAACTACCTAAACAAAAGTATAAAGGCTATAACTATAAATGTGGCATTATCTATGAAAAGGGACCTTGAGCGGTACCGCGAACATCGAAGTTCGTATATTTCGGGCATCTGTCTCTTTTACTCCAATGAAGGCGTCACGAGAGTGACAGAGACAATCGTCCGAAATTTACGAAAATCGTGTTTCGCGGTAGCGCCCCTTATCGTCGATGGCGCTTACGTTGAACCGCGTGACGTTTGTATCGCGTCATCTCGAACAACGTCATAAGCGCCATCGACAATAAGGTCACTTTTCATATATAATGTCACAAATATAATAATAGAACCTCCGCAATTTTATTGCTTTTATGTTATATTCATGTTTTTAGTTACCTAGTCGCATATATTATGAGCAATCGTGATTGACAGATAGCACGGTAAGTGCATCTAGTTTTGTTTGAATAGAGAATGCGCGAGTCGCGTGCGAGGTGCGCAGTGCGCGTGCGCCGCCGCCGGCAGTCCGTTTATCAGGTTATTCCTATAGCATGAACAGAGACGAACCAACCGAGGGATATGATAGGAACCCTTTTAGAGTCGACGTCAAATATATATTTACACTTTTGCACCATATTACAAGGGATTAGGGTGAAATAGTGTAAACATATATTTGACGTCGACTGTATCATGATCTTTGTAGTTTAGGATCAAGACAGACACACTAACATCGACACACCTTTTTTCTGCTGTTACTATTCTCCCTAAAATGTGTACGCCTCCTGGGATTACAATCTTGGATTAATTGCTTTTATTTAGAACCAAATGAAGATAGTATTAAAACGATTTGCAACTGGCTAGAAATTAAAGAAAAAATCTGATTTGTGTGGACTATTATTAAATAATTCTGATATTCAACAAAGCTTGTAATTGATTTGATTGATTGTTTAAGGTTTTTATTGATGTAGTTACAAATCTCATTAAGTCAGCACAGTTCAATTCAGTCAGGTCTCCTGGTAGGTATCCTAATATTTTATCTGAGCCACAAGGCCTTTTTTCAGGTTATCGCGCTCTTTTTCATCAATAGACGGTTGCCGATGAACCTTTTTGTTAAAGTGGAATATATTAATGTAGTTAACTAAGAA
Organism: Grapholita molesta; assembly: GCA_022674325.2. NCBI lineage: Eukaryota > Metazoa > Arthropoda > Insecta > Lepidoptera > Tortricidae > Grapholita > Grapholita molesta. The sequence goes on along the minus strand of CP053132.2, from coordinate 10,394,113 downwards.
TGACACCAATGTCTCAATGCAAAATTAGTATCAATCATTACCTAAAAACTATACCTAATTAGTTTAACCGAGACCAGCACTTACCTGTGCTTGGTATGCAATGGGAACAACGGCTCTTCTATCCACATAGCGTTACATTGTGGCACGCAAATAATATGTACCAAATAAACCATTGCAGTTTTACTATAAATAAGCATTTCATCTGGGTAAGAGCTTTCACAATGTGAATTTTAAAGTAATTTATTAACCAGGCATTTGAATGCATTTAGTTAATAAATTTAGTGTCTTATGTTCTAGATTTTTAGATTGCTTTAGTATTCCAATCTACATAAATGTAAATGCATTATATTATTATAGTATTATGTCATAATGGCACCACTTACTTTTTACATAAGTTGTTAATCATGGAATATTTATTTTGCATGCAATGTTTTAATCTTCTTTAAATAACATTGAATATTCAATATAGCTACTTAATTACGAGTATATGAAGTAAACCGCTACTTGGATTAAATCACCATTGAATGAAAATGCACCACAATTACGTACGCTCATTAGCGATTTTCTATTTGCGCATGCATCAGAAAAATAATCTTCCATGCAATCTATACGCTTTTTATAAAGTTGATATCAACTTACCGGGCAGGGAAGACTCAGAAAATATACATAAAATCTAAGAACAGCAATCTAGAGCCCGAGGCTTGTATTATTTACATAAACTGATCCCGGGCTTTAATGCGAAAATTGCCTGCACAGCCTATATTACCCGTAATTTCTGAAAGAGAAAAGGCTATAAAATCTGACATTCTCACTTTAACCACAAAATATATATTAATTGTGTCCACGAGATCGCTATTCGTGTTAATGATAGTAAAATTAAATCGCGTTTGCCCCACTTCCAGGTCACGAGGTGTAAGCTCATTGAGTGAGAGTCGGATCTCGCGTGATCACATATTATCGCGCTATCTACTACTTGATACGCAAGGATATATCTAACAAATACAATGACTACTAATCTGACATTTATTTTGAATGCAATAAAGCTTATTTTCCTATTCTAGTACCCTTTGAAATACAAGCTTGAATAAGTAGCAGCAAACATGGACTCATACACGTCGTAGACTCAAATTATAGGCCGAAATGGCATCGCAGCGTGGAAAAATCTGATATTAAACCGTCTGAGATTATAGGAAGGCTTTATATACGGTACCTACGTGAATACAATAGAATAATTGTCGTGCTCATGGTCTTAAGCGGTTATTGTGTTAATCCATTCACAAACATAATACTGTGTTAAAGATGGCCTTATAGGTATCTCTTCTGGTTTTCATACTTTTTGCTCTTAAATACAAAAGCGTACCTAATTAGAAAGAACGATTTGTAAAAAAGTAAAATGAGGACAAAACGTGCCTAAAACTTAATTAAATTGAAGCTAAGATGTGACCGCACACGCAAGTTATTGTCGCGGTCAAGAAATCAACATAACGGCTTAGTACGTGCATAACGAGTTTAATGACATTTACGGACAAACATTCGAAGACTGCTTGCATGTAAAGAAAATAATTTAGTAACATGATTATTCAGTTTATTTTGACTAAAGATTATTTAAATTCCAGACACAACCTTCAAAGCTCAAGACAATTGCTCTGCTAACGTAAAGTTATATAAGTATATTTCGAGACATCATTCGACACGTCAAGCCAATGCAATGGAGTTCCTCATAATCGTAAATGTTGTATAGAGCCCCTTACATTTATGGAAGCGATGAACAAGATGGCATATCAGTAAAAGGCAAGTAAGGGCATATACTCTTAAGGACATAAGTATTACATACTTGAAACAAATGCTAGTCGTATCCTCATAGCAACACAGGTGAATAGGTGATGTGTGAGGTTATATATGCAGCAGATATGCAGTGCCCATACTCTTGTGCCTAACCTATGTAGAACTTAGATAAATTGTACCGACATAGGTAAGTTGGTAGCTAATGAAATTCAAGTGCGTGCTTCGACTTCCATGTACGGTGATTTTATGAACGTTATAGCTCTTGATCGGCTATACTTATGCGATCGATAGACTGTCTCATCTTATTACAGACTATCCCTAAGAAATTGGTTTGGCATGTTTCCGAGTAAATTTTCTTGAGCCGTGGCCTTACCTACCTTGTACTATAATTTGCCATTATATATAGAAAATGATTTACTCACTCTTAAGACAAGCAATTGATAACATTTCATATTTCAGGGTTTAATATTTTATTGGTTTGTTTTTTCTTTAGGACTAGTCTTTAATTTATAATTTACTCGTATAATTGTATGACTAAAACTGTGACTACGCTGTGGGTAGAAAAGTCACTATAATACGCTGCCAAAAATAATGCATATCCCAAGACTACGCATGTTTTATTAATAAAATATTGGTGTCAATTACTTGCACCGAAGGTAATATTTAATGAAAGAGTGGTCACTCTTTGACAAATATGTAGGATGGATATAAAGTCCAGTGACCCTAATTTTACAATAATTTGAGACTTCTTAAAAAAGCAGGACGTGGGACAGCTTTCCCATATTAACATGCAGGTAGGTGTTATGGGTACATACATCAGATATTAATATGCACCAAGAGCATGTGCAAGCAAACAAATATCATACAATTTTCTAACTGACATTATTCATCATCCCGACTGAACAACTTCATTTAGCGTGGGTTATGTTTCTTTGAAATATAAATTAATATATTAGTATCCTAGTAAAATATGTTTGCAATACATTTGAGTCAGTTTAATAGGTCGTCCTGTCATTTCGTAGCGCATAGAAAGCTTTGACAAATGCATTCAGCTAAGCCTAAAGCCGGCTTGATTGGAAAGTTGGGTGCAGCTGCACTAACAGGTTGCGAGTGCACTTTCCACACCAGATGGGCTTTCTGATATCATACCTGACTGCTATAAACGTAGCACACGTCCTTAATGGCTTCAAGTGGTTTCTCTATCGAACGCAAAGACAATTAAATATGGACTCCGCAATCTCCGCATTTTGAAATTTCGTAATAAAATTGTAAGTAATATGTTCACATTTCAGCCGTATGCAGTCCACTGCTGGACATAGGCCTCCCACAGATATGACTTGTATCATCTTGGGGGTAGTTGCCATAGTCGCCACGCTTGGCAGGCTGGTTGGCGACCGGAGTAGCTGTAGATTGGGTTTCGACGGACGGTCCTGCCCGTCCGTAGGATTTTTCCCTTTGTCGCCTCTTACGACACCCGCGGGAGAAGATGGAGTGGTGCTATTCTAGTCAGCCGGCATCACACGGCATATATATAATATAGTAAATCAAACATTCAGTGATCTGTAACTAACTACAGGTAAACACAGCATTGTAGAATAAGGAATAGATATAAATAGATAATAAACCCTATTTACCTGTGAATCATTAGGCTGCTAGTTTATCAAGTTATGCAACAGGGCATCGTACATTATTTTTTGCTGCGATAGTCTGCCGAGTTCAATTGTGTGTTAAAATTACCTACTTAACAGACATTTGAAGTCCGCCTGTATGTAGCGTACCTACTTAAGGCGAAAAGTAATTAAGTGTATAGATCGTTAAAAGCCAACCCAAATGCAGTGAAGCATCGCGCTCGATTCTAATACATTACTAGAATAGTTTGAGAACCCCATTGAGATAATAAGTTAATAAATAAATATTTATGGAACCGTCTCACACAAATCTAACCTAGTCTTACAGTAAGCTGAATAACGCTTGTTTTATAGATATAAGACGACGATAAGTCAACAAGTCATGCTAAATGTTTTATCTAGTGCGTATGTGATCTTTGATTCAATGCAACTGGATTGAGGTGCGATTGCACTTCGCTTCGACTGTCTGCTTGTGGGCAAGAGTAGGAGGCTAATGAAAGTAACAGTTGTCGTCTTTTCCTTACGGAGGCATCAAATAGGTGCTACAAAGGCTTAATACGACGACTTATAATATAAGAGAAGGTTATAAGAATTTTATAACATTCCCGAAAATAAGTCTACTTAACAATTAAAAATAAATGATGGGAATGTTTCTCAATGAGTATATAACACACAGTTTTGGCGACAGGTTTGGCCTAGTGGGTAGGGGTCCTGCCTATGAAACCGATGGTCCTGGTTTCAAATCCCGAGTACGAGTACAGATATTTGTTCCTGAGTCATGGGTATTTAAGTACCTATTTGTATATTAGGTATATAGGTATGTATCGTTGCCTGAGTAGTTGAGTACCCACAATACAAGCCTTCGCCACTTCGTGTAAGAATATATACCTATATATTATATTTATTTTAAGTTTATCTAAGTATATAAATAAAACGTAATCTTCTACATTTTCGTACATACGATAACATTTTTGCATAAGGCTAAGGTGCAAGTGTATGCTTTCAAGCATAAGCGCAAGCGTATAAATCATTATGATAGCTCGATGCGTATTAGTATCCTTTGTCTTAATGAGGGTCATGTACCACATTTTGGAAGTACTTTGAACTTCCCAAAGCCCTTGGTCATCGCTAGAGACAATCGGTCAAACTTAGCAATCACTAATTGACAGCCTGTCTTGTCCATGACAAAACGATTAACACGCAAAAAACCCAGAGATCCATCATTTTGCTAATTCACATGCGGTTTTTTGTTTTGGTTGTTGTGACATGTCATGCTAACATTTGTCTGGTACGGAGTTGTAAAAAACGATAATCGGGAATGTTTATCTAAATGACGACCAAGCTTTTATTGAAACAAAAAGTTCCCTATAAGATACATATATAAGAAATAGAGCTGGTATGATTTCATGCTTTGATATAATCTTACGAGCGATTAATCGAAGAGAGCTTTCAAATACCTAAGCATATGAACAGATACAGATATATAGGAAGATGAAATCTTTATAATTAGAAAAATACATGCATTGTAACCTATGCGTATTTCATTCCGCAAAATTAGCATGAACTAACCAGAAATTTAATGCATGTTCCTCTTATACTCAAGCCTTTTTCGCAGCCAATAGACAACAACCTGCTAACATGTCGTTAAGGTTAACCAAAGATTAAATAACATGCACAATAGCAGACAGTATGTCATCGTCCGTGCATTATAAGTTCAGAGACCAGACCAATAAAGCACACCCACACGCCTGCGCTCCGTAATCGTCTCGCACATACACTTCCTGGTTTGATATAATATGTAAATTGCATTGCAATATGTTACTTAAGAACCAAAAAGTTGGAGCGCGTCATGGATCAAAGAAAAATATATATGTCCGACAGATACGAATCTAAGAGTCGCGAACATAGTGCTTGGCGTTCCATTATAACGTACCTACGAGTAAGTATAAGCAAACTCAATTCATTATTAATATAGTTTTTCAAATGATCAGAGATACGCATTTTATATGGTATCTTTCGACGACCGGTCTGGCTTGTAGTGTAGTGACCCTGCCTATGAAGCCGGTGGTCCTGGGTACGATTCCCAGTCGGGCAATTTATTTGTGTGATTCATGTTTCTGAGTCATGGGTGTTTTCTATGTATTTAAGTATTTATATGTACCTATCTATTATATATATCGTCGTCTAGTACCTACAACACAAGCCTTACTGAGCTTTTCGTAAGGCTAGGTCGATTTGTGTAAGATTGTCCCAAAATATTTATTTAAAATCTTTACTATGTCAATGCTCGTTTGGCTTACAATTAGCTACGTTTGAGTTAAGGTAGACATTTGGTTAAGTTAGCCTACGGGGTGCAACCAAACCATTCAGTTGCGCTTCGTATTCATTTTTACGCTGTATTTTAAGCATTAATTTTTATTGTTTAAAACAATTACCAGTCGCAATACAATCGTAGGTAGGTAATATAGACCCATCATTGCACATTGCTGAAGTTTTGGCCTATAATCATAAATCAACGGATAAAGTTAATAAATATGTTATCTCTCATAAGTACTAATTATAAGAGATTCGTAGTTTCATACTACCTGCCTATGCAAGTAATAGGCGTTGGAAAACTCATCCTTAATTATAAACTAGGACGTCTGTAGAATAGAAGACAAGACTCGTAATACCGCGCATAAATCTGCTCCACTCTGTCAAGATTTATTAGTACCTTCGGTGGTGCATGATCCTAAATTAAATTTATTATAACTCTAAAACCATAACCCAGATTTAGAATTAGCTAGTATTTCGCAGTGCTATGAAATTTACGGTTAAACGATGATAGTAAACTTGCAAGTTGCGAGTAGCCAAATAAACATGTAAATTTACCCACTTATAATGGATAGAAAGGCATACTTAATGGACCTAACACAGAATTTGACGGAATTTATTGCATGTTACTTCATGTTCAATTATCTACAATTATTATGTATACATTTAGAATTTAGGTACAGTGACAGCCGTATTTAGGCATTCAAATAAACTGTAAGTTCAAATCTAAATAAAATAACTGAAAACGGATGTGTGTTCTGTCCAATGTCCACGAACGCTTCAAAGTGATCGCAACGTCGAGGTGTAATTTAAATTAAGTACACGTAATATAATCCGTTTTCAGATTTTTTTAATGTCTCAGTATCTTAAAATTGACTACCCCATGGCAAAACTATAGTTGTTGCGTGATAGATACTTTAAAATACTACTTATGCATCCTGCAGGAACCAACTTATATTCTAATTCTATACTCGACCTTATGGCACACCATATTGAAACTCAAAAAATACTGTACGAATAACGGGGCAATGCTGCCAGCCTTCTGGGCAAGCTGCCAGCAGACGGCAATTTGGGGCAAATTTTCTATTTATAGTTCTTAATTTTATTTTCTTCATTTTTAGCTTTTAATTCTTATTTTAGGTTTAGTCGTATTTAGTTGTTTTTGGTAATAAATATTTACTCAGTTAATCAGGTAATAAAGACTGTACGAATATGTTTCACTTTTCGATTGGCGTTGTGGATTAAAAATGGCATCTTGGTTACGGTGCTAGGAGCTCTACTAATGACTCTTATATTGCTAACGTATTTTAAGGTTATTCTTTTTTTTTTTAATCAATACGCAGTATGCAAATACGGCACGATGTATGTGTATGGATATGGCAAAGAGCATGAATGGTACCAGTAAGTATGAATAAGTGCTCAGACAATTTTTCCTTACTTTTTCAATTTACGTAACATAACAGTCACTTAGCAAATTATGAAGCAGTACTTATAACCGTTCATCACAGGTAACTGCCTGACAAGTATTTTAATTGCACATAACCAAAACAAACATTACAAGCGGTCGCATTTTCACCATAAACGGTCGAGTAAAATGGGTCTAAGGTCGGCGATAAACCTAATCGCCCTCAGTAAGTAGTAGCTTCAGACTAAAAATGGAATAAAGAGTTCAATGTGAGAGTTAGAAGACTCACGAGAAATCGTGGAGCCGCGTCACGTGCGAGCGTCTTTGAACTATTTTAAGGTTTAACTCTTCTCCGAAACAAATAAATTGTTACAAATTGAATATTACCCTCACGGAACAGAAAGACAGTAAATTTGTTGTTTCTTCTTTGGTGTGTAGTCCAAGCTCATTGCTTATAGAATCAGAAAGAAAGTTAAGCCTATAAGATATCACATTAAATTTGATTTTTATACTTTACAATAACCACCCATGAAGCTACGATAAAAGTTATAATGAAAGAAAATATTCATAAACAACTATGTCTAGATAATTTAAAAAGAAGTGTAACTACTACCTACTCTATGATTAACTTTAAAGAGTTACAATATTAGATTACGTACGGCGGTAAAACAAAGAATGGCTCAGATGGCGGGTATTTGTGGCACGAACCGGACGTGAGGGCCATAAACAAGCGATCTGAGTCCTTCTTTATTACCGCCCGTGGTGCGTACATAGTTTTACGTCTTCATCTGGGTGTAAAGTGAGATTTTCTGTCGCGCCCTAGGGCGGTAAATCTCTCTTACCGCCCAGTGTGACGTAAAAAGTAATTCGCGTTCGGATATTATCCCAAGGCGCGGTAAGTCATACGCATAGGCTGAAGTTTTCGTGGTCCTCTTTTGTTCGCTGTGCGTTGAATTACTGGTCTATATGAACTCCTGTGTAAGTACGGCAGTATAGTAATGACAGCTATTCGGAGCTGCATGCGGCCTGGTAATTAAACCGCGGCATAAAGCACTCGTCCGCATGCTCGGTTTACTTGGGAACCGCAAAGTAGGTGGAATACACGGCATACAAGGCGTTAGGGCCGACATATTATTCAGAAACGACCGTATATCAAAAGGGCTCCATAGGATTTACGCTTTTTTTAAACTTGAGCCGTACAAGTGGGCGATGATAGCACTTGCGGCTTCCGTGTGATTGTAGACATTTATTTAATGGCGTCATCAACGAAGCTTACAAATAAATAGCTCAGGAGCCGTTTATATTATTTTTAAGACCAGAGGCTTGGAATAATATACCTGTAACCCTCGCCTGGACGCTATCTTAAATAGTCCCAACCCAATAAAACCCAAAGAATTTACGTAATTGCAAAACTGAACTACAGTCTGCGGCTTGAGTTAAGTTACATATCGATGAAATTAATGGAACTGCCAGCATCTACGTGCCATGCCACGGGGCGAATTTTTGTTTTAGTTTAGTTGAGTTAAATTTGTTTTATTTATATTAATATAAGTTTACATTATAAGGTTTATTATATTATAATAAAAGCTCTAAGAAGATAAAAGTTCATAAAAATTGCAATGAATGACACGTTACTTAAGAAAAATAGCCGCCGTATATGCGGGTTCAATTTTTAAATTATATATTAGTATTACTACTTAAAAATCAAAGCAAATCATCCAAATATTTGATAAAACGAATAATTTGATTTGTTCTTAGTTAAACAGTTCATGTTTCGTATATTCTACAAATAGTTATTACTCGTAAGAGACAGAGACTTACAGAGCGAGTTGATGAAATACCTACATTACATTATAATACACATTTGTTAAAATTTCATAACTTGAGACAGCTAGAATATTAGATACTAAATATTTACGGACTACTTTCTTTATGTAAATAAGGTTATATTATACTTAAATTTATTTTATGTTAGGATAATATACTCTACGCAAATGCATAAACGAGCAGAATGCATTTATGTATACTACATTTTGTAAAAGACCATTAAACATAAAATATATCATTATATTACTCGATGTAACTGTAATATATAAGTCATACATTCCAGCTTATGATAATAACAGTCTGAAATTTATATAATTCAATTAAAGTAAATTAACCCGACCATCACCATGCACTCGGATGCTCGCTGTTACGCAACAACTGCAAACTTTCTATGTTTAGTCCACTGACATAAGAACTACTTAAAATGTTCAATAAATACGAGATCGTATGTATCGGGTCATCCTCTCACTTTCCTGAGGCGTGGGATTACCGCTTTACGGGGCTATTGTGGGTCCGCTGCCCAATCCGACCACTTTTACTTTTCACCTCTCGTAAACGCTCGTATGACATCATAAACGCGTACCGGTGCACCGGATAAACACCTACTTTTACTTCAGTTTCGTTCCGATGCTTAAGTTTTTAATCGCGGGGACTACCGTGTTGTAAATAGTCAAAACATTATGTCATGGTTCTTAATAAGTACATACCTGTATGTCACATTATTAAACTGGGCCGATTGTAAATTGTTATAGTTGTGCCCCGCGGTGTAAACCGCGGTTTATTAGGGAAAAAACGTAGCCTACGTAGTAATCCAGGATGTCAGCTAACTCCATACCAAATTTTATTAAAAACGCTCCAGCCGTTTAGACGTGAAGAAGTAACAAACATACACACTCACACACTCACAAACTTTCACCTTTATAATATTAGTTTAGATAGGATCTAGTTTCGGAATTAATTCGAAAACATCTGTTTCAAACTTTCAGTTTTTATTGGCTTGATTTTTAAGAAATATCTCGCAGTCAGCAGCAGTACTACCTAAGCGGCGGAAGTGTTCAAAATGAGCTTGGCACTACTTTATTGTTAAGAGAACAAGCGTGTTAAGAAACTTGTGAGCTGACTCGCTTAGCAACTTCTGCTGCTGACTGTACAAAACTATAAAAGTAAAATTTGATCAAAACATTATCAACGCATGTACAAAAGCTGCTGTATAAACTAACACACCCATCGTTTACGTATGAATGACTACTCGTGGCGTTATCAAAACGAATGGGCTACTGTCCCATTCAAAGGTGTTGTCTGCTCACTTCACGTCACTCACGCGTTCAACATCTCAATCGGCAATAAATGTCACTCCGCAAACGGCCGCCATGCTACACACAACCACAGTATAAAAACAAAGACCGTAATCTACCTCTATCAGTTTGGTAACTCTCATTGTAACGTCTATCTATCATATCGACGGTGGAAATTTCAAATGTCGTAAGGGACATACTTTTATATGCGACTTACGACATTTGAAATTTCCACTGTCGATATGTGATGGAACTGATGGATGAAGTTCGGAATCCACGTGACAAGTAAATGTCAGTTTTTATCACGTTTAAGAAACTATATCCTTTTCACACTTTTTCGTAAAACGAATATTAGGTACTATAGCATCATAGGCTCTAGAGTAAGTTTCTTTTGACGTAAAAACGTTTACGAACGCGTACCTAAGTGATAAATGATACTGTTATTTACATTTAGTTTATTATTTAAGTTTAAGGGTCCGCCGAAAATCAGCGTCGCTGCACTGCGTGCTCGACACATGCTGGGCGGATCCCTTTTTGAAACAACATAAATATGTAATGTCAAATGTTTAGTTATAAGTCTGTGTTATGTTGGTTCAAATAAATTTATTTTCTTTTCTTTCTTTCTTTCTATTGGAAATGCAAACGCGTTCGTGGCGTAAAGTTACGTTATAAACTTCAGGGCTCTGTTCGCTACGTGTTACCAGTGATTTTGTGGGATATCTTCAGCTGTTTCTGGCCTGCGACTCGCGCCATTATCTTTATGTGAGAATAGACTATTCGATACAATAATCTACTAACCGCCGTGTGATGCCGGCTGAATAGAAAAGCCCACCCCATCTCCTCCCACGGGTATCGTAAGAGGCGACAACAGGAAAAATCCTACGGATGGGCAGCAGCGTCCGTCGAAACGCCGCACTGCGGTCGCCAACCCGCCTGTCAAGCGTGGTGACTATGGCAACTACCCCCCAAGATGATACAAGTCATATTTGTGGGAGGCCTACGTCCAACAGTGGACTGCATACGGCTGAAATGTATGTTTGTAGGTAAAATATAATCTACTATGTCATGAAAACTTGCGACCCATGCACCGAGCAGCGCACTGACGTAATGATTGCTCTCTACAATGGCGGTAATATTGCACTTGTCGCACATCCGCCTCCGTTCTGCCTGTCTACTCGTATTGTGAGCGTATGAAAAGAATTCGAGTTGAAATCGCGCGCACTCATGTGGAATAAACCAAGCTGTGATATTTTTGAAATAGTTTCTTTGTGACGAGAAACAATTGAAATGCGCTTAAGACGAGCCCACATTTTGGGTGGCATACTTTAATCGAAAGTATTTCCCAAGTAGTATACTCGAGAGAATCGAGCCGTGTGCTTTTAATAACACACATTTGCCTAGCTATTGTTCTTTAATAATTTATTTAGGATGACATACTTCAATGGAAAGTGTTTCTCGTGATACAATAAAGCACATATTTTGTAGAGCCAAATACAATAAACACTTTGTGTATAATGATAGTTTAAATGCTATTATAGTGACTAATATATTTTTTTATACAAAGACAGTGGCAAACAAGCATACGGCCCGCCTGATGGTAAGCAATTACCGTAGCCTACCGGCGCCTGCAACTCCAGAGGATTCACATGCGCGTTGCCTACCCTTTAAGAACCTCATACATGTATATGTAGTCCCGGTGAATTATTTAGTTTCCAGTGAACTGTAACCAAGTTGTTTATTCAAACACTTTTAAATCACCAACTTTGTAACGCTCTAACGAATAGGTACATTATTCATAACACGTTCAAGCTAATCCATCACAATTTACGAACCGCATTAGTACATCTGATCTCCAATGATTTCTTGCAAATTTGATTATTCTCTCATAAACTCACGTCAATCAAGACTGGAAAATGTTTTAAATAATGAAGTCAGGCTGGAAGGAAAATGGCTAGTTAAAATGCTATTTCCGAGCGATTATGCGCACGCTTCAACTGGAACTACACAGTTCATTGTTGTGCATGCGACGGCCGATTCTGTGCCGAACCCACTACGAAAACCCGAATCAGAACTTTATGGAAGTGAACCTCCTTACGAAGCGAGAGCAAATCCTGGCCCGGTACCGCGAACATCGAAGTTCGTATATTTCGGGCATCTTTCCCTTTTACTCCAATTAAGGCTTCATAAGAGTGACAGAGACAATCGTCCGAAATTTACGAATATCGTGTTTCGCGGTAGCGCCGCTGACACGGACATTTATTTGCCTTGATCACGAATCCTGAAATTCACGTCAATCAAGGCCGAGGAAAAAGTATTAAACAATACAAAATACAAATACAAATCGTTTATTTCCACATAAAAAGTGACAAATGTTACAAATTATTACTGACCTCCACACTAGGCTGGGCCTGTCCCGTGGAGGAAAATGAACAATTAAGTCAGGCTGTAATGAAATGGCTAATTAAACTGCCATTTTAAGTTTATATATTTTTAAGTCATATTAAAAGGTAGATTCAATTGAATTTGTTTTAATAAAGTTCATTCACTTTGTTTATTCATGTCCTTTAAAATTCGAAACAGGCTTTTTTATGGCAGTCTAAACTTGACAGTTGAAAACTTGTGTAACATATAAAAAACATCAATAATACCTAATATGGAAATATTACAGGCCGTCATAAAATACTAATTTCGAATATTTATCTGTATTTCCTTTATGAAACATTGTGTGCTTTCTACAGGCGTTTTAAATACTTTCTGCAGTTGAATGGTTCGAATAGGAATTACATTAACTTTAGTATAGGAACAATAATAGGTAGAACAAAAAACTTATCAACTTGAATACTGATTACTACTCGTTGTAGCTGCTGTTGCCGCGAACACGACCACCGATTAAGTACATTAACATTACACACTTAAATAATTCCGCAATTCATTTTTTTACTTTTTGATATTGATTTACAAAACAATCAAATTTAAAGGAACTCTAGCTTCAGAAATACCTACCAAATAACCAAATATTTGAAATAGGAACTTATAATAATATTATACATTAATTTATGACCTAATCTAAAAAAATACAGCCATAAAAAATATAGCCAGTAAGTAAAATTGCCGTAGTTATAAAAATATGTAGTACAATTGATTTATCAGCTAACTAGGCACTTAATTTTCAACCTCTTAGTTATTATTATCAAATTTATAGCAAATAAAGTACAGTTGGTTCCTTGTCCCAGTGATAGTCTATATAAGACGCAAAGGATTCTTATTGACGTTATCGTTATTCTGACAAGGTTCGAAGTGGCCTAGAAATCAAATTGATTGACTATATACATCATAATCATAAATATAATTTTAAATCTTGGCTAACAATTGTCGAAACAAAAGAAACGACAGATTATACGCCAATTGTCTTTTTAGTGTCGGTTCATCGTGAGTGCATATTTAAGTCCAATGCAAAAATAAGAATTAGAAACTATATTAGGACCGAACTTTCACATGTCGCTGCTATTATGGGGCTATATAAAAGCCTTTCTATCCTACAATAGCTATATTAATATTAGATTTACGCTTAAGTCATAATAGCGCAGATGACTTTCAATTCTCATAATGATAGTTCAAATTTTGAATTATCATTTCTACAAGAAACTACCTTGCAATATCAACTATAACATGCTGGGTGTGTTGTGAACGCAAGATACCTAACACTCCTCCTCGCTTCGCTCGTCATCGTACCTAACGGTGACTCTGGCACATTATTTCGTTTTTGACAGCTATTATATTACTTAAAATCGTTATATAAAGAAAGTATATGAAAGTTAATATTAGTATTATAAATATTTATATTGATTGACATTATTAACATGAATGACTCGGTGTTACGTTACTTATGAGCAAAGACAAGTTATAAGTAATGATCATTATGACATAAAATTGTATAAGAAACATTTTCGGACTTCCAATAATCGAAGTCGCAATTTTATGTTACTTTGGCGCACCCTAACTAAGCACATACATAACGGCGCTTATTCGTGAAGAATATGTCTAAATCTTCTAATTCCCATACAAAGTTCCTAGTTTACCCATTATTTAATATAGTTTGTAGCTATCTTTAAACATACATTGTGTATGTTAAATTGATACTAGTTAGAAACTTGTAAAGTTAGTATTCATATTAGACATTTCGTGAACCAAATTATGCTTTGCGAATAGAGATTATTACACCGCACATAAGACAGTCTTTTTAGTTGAATCAATGTATTTTTTGCACAGACGTCGCTAAGAATAAGAGTAATAAGATTGTGCATATAAAAACTTTACATGCGCGAGCATGAGATGAATAACTGGACAATGAAGCTACTTTCATTACTTTTCGCGTAACCCGGTTCTGATCAGTTTGTTTTGTTGCAGCAATTTTCCTTTCGGAGTTCCGCCGATGCGACGCACGTGGAGAACGATATAATAGCCAATCTGGATCCAATCACAGATAGATCGCGACTGATATCTTCATATCTGACCCTCAGAAGACTTAAGACTTATATACTCATGAATGCAAAGCAGCATGAAACGTTTTTATTTTAGTTCGAAGCGGTATTTCGCACTCCATTACGCTGGCAAGTGCTAAATTAATAGATTATTTCTGTTTGCACTTTTTGTTTTTTACCGCCGCGCCGCAATCAAGTACTGTCAGTTTTAATCGATCTTTTAATGATGTATATTCGTTAGGCAGATTACTTTTAAATGAACTATTAGTTAGTGTCAAGGACCTCTCGGTGTATTAAAGGTACGAATGTAAACAAAGAAGACAATAATTAGTTAGATAATAAATACTTTGCTACTACACTAATGTAAGCGTAATAACTTACTAAACATTTATGCAACTACAGGGTAAAGGTAGGTTTTTAATAGAATGGAGGCCAAAGAACTAATTCTTTTAAAAACCGTTAACTCATTTGTACCTACTCAGTGCTGTAACGACATAATATTAACTACCGTTTTTTGAAGTACTGTTTTTTAAATTACGAACACTTTGCTATCGCATTTAAAATTAATTTAATTACTCAAGGCAAATTACCCAGAAAAATCCCGTTGTAACTAAAACCATCCCATAATCTTGCAGATACAACGTACCTTAATGTCAACTAATTAACATTATAATGTTGTATAAACCTATTATAACTGTTTAGTTAGTTACTCACTAGTAAAGTATTTACGTACGTCTAAAACTACCAACAAAGTTACAAGACAAAGATTTAATCTTTGAACATGTACACTCGCGAGCAAAGAAACGGAATCACTTACCATTTTTTAGTTTTTGGGTCGTAACTTTTAATTTCATTATTTTTACATGAAATTTGCAATAAAAATAGTTTCCATGATTATTCAACATTATTAAAAATATTTTTTCATGAAAATCGAAATAAGATTTAACCAAATACAGCCATTTGACCAAGTTGAGGCATTTTTACCCCCACCGCTACTGCTAGTTGTGCGACCTTTGACATCAATAAAAGGGGTGCTAGGGTGGGGGTTGTCATCAGAACTTGACCGGTACACATCTCTGGTTACCCCATTGTGAAGAAAACCTGAAGAACATGGATATCAGTGAAGAAATCGTCTCAAGAATCGTCGGACTCCTGGAAACTGGTCTGAGTCAACGCTTTGTGGAGCCAGTCAGCTGTCAGCAAAGTTTATGCGAGGTATCGTCAGACTCGCAAGCTTACCGAAGACCAGGAACAGGCCGTTAGAGGTCCACATCAGAGAGGGACGACCGCTTTATCATCACCACCTGTCTCCGAAACCGCCGCCTCACAGGAGTTACCATCCAGCAGCGACTTCGGGAGGTACGAGGAGTCAATATCTGCGAATGGACAGTGACGCGAAGACTCCAGGGCGCTAACCTGGCCCCTAAGAGGCCGGCCACTGGACCTAAATTGCTGGCTAGGCATCGAACTGCACGGCGGCAATTTTTCGAGACACACAAAAATTGGACCCTTGAGCACTGGACCCCTGTTCTCTTCTCTGATTAGAGCAGGATGTGCCTCAATGGATGCGATAGGAGAGGACGAGTCTACCGACGACCAGGAGAGTGATTTTCCCAGTGCTGCATCACCGAAACCGTCACCTATGGTGGTGGTTCCGTGATGATGTGGGCGGGGATTTCCTACGACCATCGAACCGAGCTCGTTTTCGTGCCTGTAGAGGTCGAGGAGGTGGGTTGACAGCTGCAAAGTACGTCACCGACATCCTGGAGGAGCATGTGCATTCGCGGGGTTTTTCGACGAGGGGTTCTATCTGATGCAGGAGAATGCCCCTTGTCATACCGCAAGAATCACCAAGGCGTACCTTCAGGGAGTCGGCATCCCAACATTGGACTGGCCAGCTATGAGTCCGGACCTGAACCCGATAGAACACGCATGGATGGACTACCATGGACTACCTTAAAAGAAGAGATCGGAAGCGGGACCCGGCTCCATCCAACATCGAGGACCTGAAGACCGCATTGCTGGAGGAGTGGGAGGCGATACCCCAGGATTACTTCCAAAAGCTTGTTAGGTCGATGAATAATTGTTTATTATGTTTAAAAATTGTTAGGGGGGATAATTCCAGATACTGAATGTCCATAAATAAACTTTTTTTTTACAAAAAGTACATATTACTTTTGATTCCCCTGTAATTTTTCGGCATATTTTTTACCATTCCATAGAAAACACGTCATTTTTCAGTGCTGAAACCTGAAATGGTTAAGGCATTGATGTTTTCCGGCAGGGTAGATTATGAGCTTTCATTTGATGCCCGTTTATTCAAGCTAGCATTTAAATTGGAAAAGTTATACAGCTGAGAAGGCAAACGTGCAAGGTGATTCCGTTTCTTTGCTCGCGAGTGTAGATTAATACAATTAAAACTCTTGTGAGCCATGTTACTGCTACTTAGTTACAAACGGATAAACTCACGTGTAATGATATCGCACTATGCGACATGTTTCGGCTTCGGGTAATATTCTCAAAAATATTAATGTTTAAATGTAACGCTAAATGGTTTCTTAATGAACTGGCCAAATGCCAAGTAGAGCATTGAACTATATTTTATATATGAGTATCGGAAACTAGCAATTACTTACTCAATTAATTTAAATATATTTAGATATAGTAGTTGGCTACTTAAGAATCTTTTGCCAACTAATTGATGATATTTTTTATTTCGTCAGCTGTTTATTACGTAGGCTTATTCACAATTAAATAAACAACTACAAAGTTTTCTCATAACTATGTATAGGTGAAAAACTAAGCTAAAGCACCTAATAGTAGATTGTTTGACAAGGGGCTAAAGTAGGCCATAGTACCACGAGATGGTTATTTTCCCGAACGAAGTGAGGGAAAATTGTTCGAGGGATAATATGGCGTTTAGACCCAAGTTATACATACTATATTTCACTTCGATTGCGAGAAAATAAAATAAAGTAACATTTTAACAATAAACAAATACAATTTTACCGCCCGCAATAAATTCTGAGTCAAAAATGTTTAATTTGGCAATCTATGTATTTTTTTCAGTACTTTGATACAGATAGGATATATCTACGCCGTGAATAAATGCCATAGACAATGTATAATTTGGGCTTCAAAGAGTTTGTCAACGATTTAAACTTTTTTTAATGCTTGTGAAGTAGGAACTAAAAAGCACCTAATGCTTTGAGAATTTGATTGCGTTTCCTCATTGGTCGATTTTAATATTTCGGTATATCTGATTGCTTAATACTTTATACAAAGTTTTGTTTAATGATTTCACATTTTTAAACAGTATTCGCACCAAAAAAGAATCTAGAGTTGCAATTAACTTCGATATGTGTCGTGATTGGTGGATTTAATAAGGTGAAGCGTTCTGGCTGGTTAATTTAAAACGTTTTGTATATCATAAATATGTATACATATTTTCCCAAGAGGCTAAATGTACTACTTTAGTCCGCCTTGGCTAGCATAATATGACACACTTTTAGAGCATGAGAAGTGAATAAGGTATATATAGTATTAACGTGTCTGTACACGCATGTCGGCGTACTATATTCAAATTTTGACGTAAGTTCCATATTAATTACCTGCACAACTACATAGACATGGTGCTTCAGTTAATTTTCACCTTTTCATCTTCGCAATTATAAGCTGTATTGTTCAACTGGATTTTCAGTAATTTTATTAATTAATCATTTCTCGAGTAACAAAGATAGATGCGAAAGGTGAAGAATTTTATTGTCACACTCGATCGCTCATTATAACAGTTCAAATTCTGTTCCTGTTTTCTATCTACTTCACGTTCAATCATTTCCTAAACTACCACGGACTCACGTCACGGTTCTACAGTTGAATAGTTCGGCGAGTTTTTTGAAATGTCCATTACGCTTTTTGCACGCCGGTGGTCTGACAGCGACAGCCGCCGCGCTAATGTGTGAAAACACTCGCGTGCTTACTGCAGTATTCGCGATGCTTGTCCAGTACTCGTCTTTATATAACCATAACCGGTAATCACTATGAATAATCGAAGACCTATCTTTGCTTTGTTGATGGCAAACCATAATAATAAATAAATATTTCGGGACAATCTGACACAAATCGACCTAGTCCTACGGTAAGCTCAGTAAGGCTTGTGTTGTAGATACTAGACGGCGATATATTTAATAGATAGATACATATTTATAAATACTTAAATACATAGAAAACACCCATGATAGAGGAAAAAATATCTGTGCTCATCACACAAATAAATGCCCTGGCTAGGATTCGAACCCAGGACCATCGGCTTCATAGGCAGGGTCACTACCCACTAAGCCAGACCGATCGTCAATAAACCAGGGGTGAACCGAATGCCGAATAAGTCTAAACTCTGATTGCGCGTTGTGCGCTGCGAATGGAACGTGATATGGAAATTATCCGTTTTTATTGTATTTAAGAATTGGAGGTCTAGTTACACTAGGAAGTACTCGCGAAACTATGTATCTTTCAATCATCACACAACATCAACACTGCCAACTTGCCAAATACCGCTAGGTTTAGATCAATGTTTTGACACTAACTTACATCAATTAAGTATTTAACTACATTCTCAAACTAACAAAAATCATATTAGTTACTTCAGAATAATGTCAAAAGGTTGAGTGTAATAAAAAACCGACAACCTTAAAATCTCTAAATAAATATTGTAATGATGTTTAAGTATATTATGTATGTAAATATATTATGTATGATAAAAATAAAGCACATATAACTAATTTAAGTTCCATGAGTATTTCGTTTACCAATTTTAATGTAAAGTACCTAGTAAAATTAATAAAAATATAAAGGTAATTTCTACGCTCAATAGTTGTAAATTACATGCTTTTATGTATAGTCGTATAATCCCTCGCAGCTATTAGAATATCGAGATTAATTTATTCTAGATAAGGTATGAGCTGTAGGCCATTCCAGAATGCAAGTGATCATTGAACGACTGCACCTATTCCTATACGCCAGGAGCCACAATAAAAGTAAATTCCACCGGACGGAATTTATATCGTCTTTGTCATCGTTTAATGTTACATTTATGTGCTGAATATTTTACCACGTTAATACTATTTCATATTTGTTATTTATAAACTAAATATGTTTTTTATTTTATATGTTGTTTATTTCTCAAAATTATTCTTATACTTGCGAGGATTTTTATTATAAGTAGTTTAATTTGATATGATTTACTAAACTAATTAAATATACATGTTATAATCAAATTGTATAAAAAAATCTAGTCTATAACTTATCTCATTTTAGCACCTAGAAAATGAAAAGGAAGGACTCAACATGCGTGGATTTTTTAAGCTAACTCGTTAGAGTTAGGTTAGCAGGCGAAGTTAGAGGTAAGTATTTTCTATATACAATATTGAGTACACATGTTCTGAAAAAAACGAAGCTTCACAATTAAATAAATGTAAGGGGATTAAAAGCTTCAAAAGAATTCTACGCGGACAAAATCGAGGGTAACGGCTAGTGTGATATAATTAGCAGTTGTACAGTCGCCATCAGATATATCGGAGCTGTGGAGGTGGTCACAAATATCTGAACATGCACTTTATCGCCTTGATAATAGAGACTTTATTCAGATATTTGTAACCTTGTATACGTTTCCGATATATCTGATGGCGAATATTACGAAGTTCTAAACATTTTATAGTGATTTATATAAACGGAATCTTGGAGAAAAGTAGCCATCACACAAACTCATTAACCTCTTGACATCGAGGCAGAGTCATAACTTGACATTAATGGATCGTGTTAAAACGTGATCAGCGCTCGTACATGCGCAAGAGTTGCAAAAACCACCGCTTAGTTATTAAACGTTTTTTTTTTATCACGCGAATCTCTTCTACTATAAATGATTCCTACGGATTAATAAAAGCATTTCGTTACGGCAAACTGAATTGCTTGGCGTTTCCGGCTTAATTACAGAGATTAACTTTCATATGTTTAAATACGAAACCTGAAAACGAACATAATTAGATATTCATTGATGTCGTAAAAGGTTACTTTAATTAAGTTCTAATGTATGTAGCATGGCTTGTGCGATCATACCTTTATGCACAAATAAAGGTATTTAATGTCGTTTATATCCATAAAAAAGATAAAATTATTATGTTATGTCATCAATTCGTAGGCTGTTTTGATTTTCTTAGTATAGATTACAGGATACCATTTACATACTACAATAGAACCTACAAATAATAATATAAAATAACAATAAAAAACCCGTAACCCAACAGCGCAGGGCTCAGGCTGCTGCTGGTCAGGCCCGGTACTGCGAACGTCGAAGTTCGTATATTTCAGGCATCTTTCTCTTTTACTTAGACGTCATAAAAGTGACAGAGACAATCGTCCGAAATTTACGAAAATCCTGTTTTGCGGTAGCGCCCCAGGGCTACGGCTATTAACGACTGCAGAGAGAGGAACTGCCGGACTCTGCACGATGTCTCCAGGATTACCGCCATGTTGAGAGAAGATATTACACGATAATATATATCTACACTAATATTATAAAGGCGAAAGTTTGTCATTATAAAAAAAAAAAAAAGTTTGTTAGTGTGTATTTTTGTTACTTCTTCACGTCTAAACGGCTGGAGGGATTTTAATAAAATTTGGTCCATTTAGCTGACACCCTGGATTTACACATAGACTACGTGTTTTCCTAACAAACCGCGGGTAACACCGCGGGGCACAGCTAGCAGTTCACATTTTCTTAAATAAATATCGCTAAGCTGTTATTAAAAGGTAAATTTTTAAGTTAATATACGCGGTTAAGTCCCGTTCATGTATAATAATGTGTACAAACCGTGAAAGTTTAAATCGCTAAGCTGTGTTACTACGTGTCCACGAAAGGTGGAATAGAGGCAAGGATCGTACCTCTATCTGGACACTATCCACGTCGTTAGCACACAATGCAGCGAAACTCAATAACGAAGCTATTTGAATTCAATGCAATTTACTGTTATCTGATAAGAGAGCAGCTAACGACTCCTAACGACGTTTCGGATCCCTTCTAGATTCTGCATCGATCAAGAGTTTTTACATATTTCGGTTGGAAATAAATGTTTTTAAATATTTGACGGTCGCTCTCATTCTGACATGAGTAATTAGATCAGATCACTTAATCCGGCAAATGGCCAGCAGCGTCCGTCGGAACCGAATCGATAGTTACTGCGGTCGCCAACCCGCTGCCAAGCGTGGTGACTACGGCAACTACCCCCAAGATGATACAAGTCATGTTTGTGGGAGGCCTATGTCCAGCAGTGAACCTCTTGCGGCTGAAATAATGATGATTATGACTTGAAATATTTTTTATAATATATATATCATTACCGTAAATATTGTGTAAAGTTTCTTTTTCATATCTGAGGCTCTAGTGTAAGTTTCTTTTGACGTAAAAAAACGTTCACGGATGCGTAAGTGATAATGTTATTTATATGCGTAACTCTAACGCGATGGTAAAGTAATATTACGTTATAAACTTACACTCTGACTTGTAATAAGTTAAATTTTACATAATTAACTCTATTTGCCGTAACTAAAAAACGAATAGACAATAAGACGGTTTACTAAAAGGTCAAGTGAATAAAAATATAAGCAGTGTTTGTGATATAAACTATCAAACAAGCTCCAACATTTCCCCAAGCCAATCCAAATCAGATTGTCATCGGTTCTTTTAAGGTTTTAAAATCCTTTTACCCATAGTTACCGAACACTTTTTGGTAATTAGCAATCAGTGATTTATTAATTTCATAAATAGGTAAGTGGGTAGTTAAATAAGACATAAAGTAATAAACTTCAACTAGGAAACACGCCAGGCCTCTACAATTTATAGATCTAACTAACTAAGCAAATTGTTACCTATGTATTTAGTAATAATTTTCTTATTATAGTATACTTAACTTTATTCCTTTATGTTATTAAAACTTATATTAATATGTAATAACAAAAATAAAAATAAATTAATCTAATTAAAAATAAAATATATTAAACAATTACTGCTAAAATAACTATAAAAAGAATACCCCATCTAGCAAGTCCCCCTGCAGCATGGACCCCATAACGCTGGCTGCGTTACCTCTCTGTACCGCTAGGGCGATACGCTGGGAGAGGTAAGAGCCAGCTTTTGGGTCCCCTGTAGTGTTGACCAGCCGCGCCGACAGAGCCCGCACGAATTGTTTCGTGTCGTCTGACCAGGGGCCCAGGGTCTCAACTGGGAGTGCCGCGAACTCGTAATCGTTCAGTAAGGACGAGTATTTGCGGCGTTTGAGAACCTGGGCCTGGTCTATACTGTGTGTAAGTCTAATACGGGCGAAGAATTAAACCAGACATAGGATTTACCAGTATAATCATTAACCAAAAGGGTTTTCTTTAATTATACCGATTATACATATGTAATCAATTTTTGTAAAATTTCTGAGCAGTAATGTACTGCGAACATTACGCGATATAAGTTTTTGAAAGTAACTGTCAACGAGTGTTTAACTCGAGTGTGTTGCATTACATTGCGGGCCGATTTTTTTTATATGGATAAAATTTTAATTGTCTAAGCAAAAGTTATCTAAATATATTTATTATGTCCTATTCTACCCTCCGTTCAGAGATTCGCCCGTATAAGATTTACACACTGTATTATTAGTTTATGATATACAGAGCGCCGCAGCATCCACAATCCACATCAATCCGTGTGAAAGACATCAACGCGTTAGTGGGGAGAATAAGTTATTTAATTATAATAATCTTTTTTGAGTGAATAACTAACAACAGTGAATAAATAATAATAGAAACCGCGTTTTATAATTTAAAGACGCAGTGTTGCCTGCAACATGTTGCCAGCAACTCAGCAACATGTTGATTAAACAAGGCTGCTCAACAAATGTTTACAATGAATACGTGGCTTTAATCATTAATAAACTGATTTATGTTGGTATTATTTAATTTATCAAGTTATATTATGATAACTAATCTAGCTTTATAATCATGTCTATATACAATAAATCAGTCAACCATACATCGGTCAATAAATAAATAAAACCTCCAATTTATTAGTGGTGTGATTGAGTGTATAATTCCGCTCAATTTGGTGAAATCTGATGCCCAACGTATTATCTTCTATTTGCAAATTATACTCTACGCTTGCGCGAGTTGATTGCCGACGCAGAATATATACTTTTTTATTCAAAAGAAAACTAGCTATACAAACGTAGAAACAAACTATAGCTATAGATTAACTGATAATAAACAAGAATTTAAACAAAATACTAAGGGTTTTTAGCTTATAACAATCACAAGGTTTTATGATATTTGATATCTACTGCTACAACCAATAAAACTGACTAGCTTTACTTAATAAACCGACTTTGCTTTGAATGCACTGCTTTCTTATTGTATATGATGGTAGTATACAATCGTACACTAAGAAAAACCATGTCTCACATTAGTATGTAATAGCGATAAACATGAACGCCTACGTAACTCAACAAAACAGTTAGTTAATATGAACCCAACGGTACTCAACTTTTTGTCACATGATTGCTTAATAAGATGCTCAGTGTATTAAATTCAATGCAACCTTCCGATGCACTACGCACGCACACTGCGCTCTGTTTCACACTATCACACACACCAATATACACTCTATCGCTATACAAATACGGCGCACATTAATCCAATTACAGTCATGTGAAACAACGCACTAATTAGCCGTTTAACATTGTTTAGAGCGCATCTAAAACTGGGGCTTGCAATGCTACAGGAAATAGGACTTTAATAACGCAATGATAAGAATGGAAACCGCAAACGGATCAAACCACAAGCGCTTCTCTGAAACTGTTGTCTTTAAATCTAACAAAAGTCAACTCTATATTTGGTAAGCAGGGTTCTTTTTAATTTAAACCTGTGACATATTTCTTAGTTACGGAGATATAATTAAGCTTGATTCAAAATAGTTTTTAATTCTTAATGTATAGGGTTGTGTTTGCAGTGCAGTCGGTGCAAGGTGCAAGCGGCGGGCTCGAGTGCGCGGTTTCCGCGGCGTGCCATTGTGTTGCACTGTTATCTCGGATATGTGTCAGTGTTATAAGATCGACGCCGTCACGGTGCCTGTCGTCAGAAAACTCGGCGCCTTTACCGTAATCCGGATTTATTTTAGACAGATATTAAAAACAATGCACTTATTAACAGAAAAGATGTACAAAATATCTATTTGGACAAATTGAAAGAGGTATATATAGATGATACCTTTAAAAAAGTGATGAGGCCTACCAAAAACCAAAGCAAGTCGGTGTCGGTGGTTTGGCCGGTAGCCCCTAATTTCATCTATAACGTTAGTAAAAGCCAACGGGTATGCCTGTATTTGAAACTAAAGGTATGCACTTATTAACAGAAAATATGTACAAAATATATATTTGGACAAATTGAAAGAGGTATAGATGATACCTTTAAAAAAGTGACGAAGCCTACCAAAAACCAAAGCAAGTCGGTGTCGGTGGTTTGACCGATAGCCCCTAATTTCATCTATAACGTTAGTAAAACCCAACGGGTATGCCTGTATTTGAAACTAAAGGTATATAGGTACATGATATAAATAATTTAATAGTTAAGTTCATTTGAATTTACTATTACTATTTCCAATGTGTCTCAAAATAAATAATATTTTTAGAAGACGCCATATTTCAAACAACAGGAATCATTAATCATTATATTAGTATTAGATTTTTCATCCATCATTAAACTCATTTACAAAACCGTTAATTTTAGAAGCATCAAAGCGAGTAGCGGGAACTTTACAAGAATAATGCTCCATTAAATTAAAGTATCATTAATCGATACATCGGATCGAATCTATCATCTGTATACCTAGATATTTTTCTAGCACGAACGATTTCTTGTAAGTGATTGACAAAATAAAAACATCGACAGTCCTGTTATCGATAAGTACCCCTTCAATTTCCATACAGGTAATACAAAGACAAATATGGGGTAATAGGGTTAAAAATAACTAACAATAATAAAAGTCAATATATATTTAAATACCTACTTCAGAAAACAATTTGGAACTATTCATTGCAAATTATAAACGTAAATTGGATCAAAAGTATACGGATTACATTTAATTTGTTCAAGATCGGTGACACGCGGCGTCTAGGTAGGTAGCCGATATAAGACTGTGTGTACATCTTGAAGTTGAAGTAGTATGTACTTATCGATAGCAGGATTGTCGATATTTTTATTGTGGCAAGCACAAAACAAATGCCGTTCCTGCTAGAAAAATATCTAGGTATAAATTCATCTGCCATCGACTTGTAAACCGATTGAAGCGCACTTTCACGGAAAATCGCCCATTTTCTAGCCCAGTTTCGTTTAAAGCGCTTTCGACGAGCCTTTCATGGGATTACATTATTTTGATCGCCGCTGATCAAGCGTGAAGTCGAAGAAAGTAGAAATAGGCGATTAAATCGATTCACCTTAGCTACTAAGTAATTTTATCACGATCGACTTACTTTTGTATGTCTCATTAAAATTTTATTAATAAACTATCCTTGCTAATATACGCATTCATATCCAAATACTTATAAATGCGAAAGTAACTCTGTCTATCTGTCGGTTACCTTTTACACACACGCACACACATACACAATACACTGTATTTTTTTTATTTTTAGGTCCCAGAGGTCCCAACCTCCTTAAAGGCCGGCAACGCGCTTGTTAGTGATCGACTCCCTTGGTGGCGGGTGCCCATGGGCGACGGTAATTGCCTACCATCAGGCAATCCGTCTGCTCGTTTGCCACCTTTGTCATAAAAAAAATCCTGGAACATAATATTATTTACTGTTTACTTAACAGTAAACAATATTGTATTGTATTGTAAACCAATTTGGATGATATTTGGCTTGAAGAGAACTTGAGAAGGGCAATAGTTTTTATCCCGGGATCATCCCTTGGGGGTGAAAACGAGGGTGGATTTTGTATAAAATATCTACGCAGACTAAGTCGCGAGCTAAATCTACTTATTACGTACAGTTTTAAAGACAAATTTATATTTAAATCTTTATTTTTAAGTCGTTTGGTTAGGCACGTATATTCCAAGAAACCTTTTTTAAAATAAACACTCCTACTCGTAGATATGGAATTCATTGACCTAACGCGCCACTTTATTTTTATTGCTTTTTTCGTACCGCTGAAATGAGCGTCGTTAAATATTGTAATATATGTATGCGACAAGTATAAATAAGAAAACGATTTTATACGCTTTCATAAAAATATAACTTATTTAAGAAATAAAAGGGTCCTGGGTCCTAAACAAAATAATAAAATAACCTTAGAACCAAGCTGTCCATCACGTTTTTTATTTCCCCATTATAACCGTTATTAAAACAAGTGCTGCCAAGTTCATGCCTCTCATAATTAATAATAATTGAATATAATAATTTATATGAAACCTATATTTTAAGCATTAATTAGCTATATTGTAACGTTTTATGAACAGCAGTAATACGGTTTTTGTGATAAACACGTACGTACTTTTACTTTTAAATGGTGGATCAAATAATGAAAAAATATTATAGTTAATTAATATAGAAGCTATCTGATTTAAACCTAAAAGTACCTTCTAACAATACATGCAATGTACCCCTTACATTTATTAAAATGTCTAAAAAATCTTTCCGTGTACCTGTAGTTAAAGTACGAAAACCTTTTGTACTTCACATTTCAAAATTGTCTGTTTAATGGTACCTACTCGTATTATGCATTATCAACAAAAAATGCCTTTCAAAATGGGGTAAACGAATACGCGCAAATTTTAATTAAATGTCGTCGAAAGCGATGCGCACGCGCTGCCCCGCTGCCATACTTACGGCGCGCGCACGCACCGCGCATCTACATACAAGGGTCATTCATTTCAATTACCATTCTTGTATTTTCTTTTACGCCGAGCAAAATCACTAACAATGAATACAAAACGTCACTACGTGTATAAATGTAACTTAGCAAAGAAAGTATTACCTACTTCTCGAGGTAACCTAAGCTAGAATGTTTGCTTTATTTACTTACCATTATTAACACTTATCAATAATAATAACTTGTCTTTTATATAATGCACACATTTACAATATATATATGATTATTAAGTATAATTTAATCGCTCTACATATTTTCACCTTCTATGTTAAGAAAACAAGATTTCTAAAAACATGTGTGTTTGACCTGAACTTTCATCTCAAATTACGATTTCGCCAAGTTAACACAATGCCAACCTAAATCGTGTTTGTATTAGCTTTCCGGTTGACCTGCATTAGCGTCAAGTTCGAACCAATTATAGCAACCACGGCTCGGAATCCGACATGGATTAGCACCGAGTAATTTGCTTCGAGATGCGTACGACGGATGTCCTTAATAATGGCGCATCGATCCAATAACCGAGTTACACAGAAGACAATTACCCAGTTAACTATCCGAATACCAAACGGTAACTCGGGATTAGAAAAAGTCAATTCATGCATTGGTTAGAGAAAGAAATTATCTAACTGTTCGTTACTCAATTTAGGAACACTACACACGTAGTGCCCGGCAACAAAGGCACGAGCCGCATCACCGCTCGTATTTCAATAATGACCGAAACGAGATCGGAAATACTCGGACTTTCGAAGTCGGATGCTCTAAACGGTCACATTTCTCGGACAAAGAAGCATTGTTTAGATTGAATACCTTATAGAAACCATGTAGGTTGTCGTTCCCTGCCACAAGAGTGACAGGTTAAACGGTACTCATTTGTTTAGTACTAATCCAAGGCGATGAGCTACACATGCATGAGAAGATGAATTATCTCTTTTTAGTGTAAGTACTGACATTCAAAAAGTCTCAACATGTTATATAAGTGATATTCCCACATAGAAGCAAAAGCAGGTAATTTAGCAAGCAGCCAAAAGGCAGCAACTTATGAATGAAATTTGCGATGTTATTTTGACTTGCCAAAAGGAGTTCACTATTTGCCCAAGTGTAATGGAAAGCTTGGTACTTAGAAATAAACTAAATGTATATTAAGCGACAAAGAACATACGCAAGTTTCTTGTTCTCACATAAGTTGTGACTGGGAAATGCGATTGTGAGTGGCTCTGCAGTTGTGAGAAACGCGAGTTAGCCTGAATGTGATTGCAAAAAGTTGGTCAAACGACTCTTCGCGTCACTCGTTAGGGCTACTGCTTCAGTGGGAGATATCTTTCCCATAGTAAATACCAGTATACTTGGTAATGACATCATTATCACAAATTGGAATAATTGATGGAAAACAGGATTTATCTAGTTTAACTCAGGCAGAAAAGGAGCATGTTTATATAGGTCTGTGAGACATAGTCTAACGGATAACGTGATTTTTATTTTGCTCTATAGGCAGAATTAGATTACATTGGACCAATTTCAAGATATCCGTATCTAATATATATTTTTGTACAATAATATCACTCGATTGAATAGAGCGAACGGAATCAGTTCAACCGTTGGAGGTAGCCCTTTGTTGGTGTTGGGATCGAGTTACGCGTAACGGAATTTCAGTTCAAAGTTTTTCTCCTCCATGACTATAATATCTACGCTATGGGTGGCTTTAACATCATTTACAATCATAAGAGGAATGGGACTAAAAAAACGAAGAATTTTATTACCGCTAATGGGATCAAATTGAAAAGAAAAACTAGCTAACCTGTTATCATGATATGCTTGAGTTTTCCCGCCGCACCAATTAAGCTATGTATATATTCTAAAGACGTGCACTTGCTCAATTATCAATCGATCATCGACCGATAGCTCCACATCGACTGATATGCATGAATCGGTAAGTTATAACAGTTCCTAACATCCGCATTATAGAGTAATTATGCTAAAATTGCCGACGCCACCGCCAGGGAGGGTAGGAAGTGAAGCGTGGAGTTAACTGTCCAGCGGATATTACGCGAATTATCGACCTAGACCTCCAATCGAGTCGCCTAGGCTCGATAGCTTTGTGTGTAACTTACACGTAGTTAACCCTTACAATGCTTTAGAAGAAAGAGGTTTCTTAAGGCCTACCGCGAAAATCGAATTTTGCAAATTTCGAACGATTGTCTCTGTCGCTCTATTAACGCGTTAATTGGAGTAATGTCGAAAGATGTACTACAATTTCAAACTTCACTGTTCGCTGTAGGCCCACTTGTAAATTCAGGTACCTACTGCATTTAAAATGAGTAGCAGGTAGGTTGTCACATGCCTGCACTCAGTTCAGTCGAAAAGTTAATCATTAGGTATCATAATAAATGTGTAAATAAAACTCTGTCACTTTAAGTCAAAGTATTTGACTTTAAAACATGCCCCTTTGGTAATCTTTCTACAATTAAGTAAGTATTAACAGTATATATTACGGGTATACATGGGCATGCTCTACTTAAGTATTAATTTCAATGTATTACCACTAGGAACATGAGCTTGCTATTGCTTATGGATGAATAGAGTGATACATGTCATGGTGTAGGAGAAATCTCTAATGTTCGCACAATTAATTTTAAACAATAGAGCAATTAATTAATTATATGTGAGACGGAAGTGTGTCAAAAACATTAATTGCGAGAATTAAAACAGTCAATGCATGGTTCGCTAGAACTATGAAAACGATCTGTGGCAGGAGGTCGAAGAAACTTAAGTACAGGTTAATTGTGGAAAAAATAAAATAAAATAAGGTATCATTAACAAGATCTCATGTGGTGTTTTCTGTCATTATTGTAATAGATAATTTTTATCCTAGGTAGATTATACATACTCATAAAATCGTTTTATTTCCAAGGTAGTAATTTTTTTTAATGAAACCAAACTTTGTAGATACCTACTATTGTTTAATTGTAGAAACATGTCTGTTACAAAAACAAATAATCGTACCTATATATTTATTTACGCACCGTACTATCAATAACTGTTTAGTAAAAATTACTCAAGTTTATACTACCAACATGTTCAACCTTATTTATATGCAGATACTTATTCCTATTATACAAGACGAATAAATCATATTCACATTTTTAACCTAGCAATGGACGTGCCGAACATTACAAAATAATCAACATTCTAATTTCAAATTCAAATTCAGATTTTTATTCGTGATAAACTACATTAATTACAAAAATGTAACATAAAAACAATGATAATATTAAAAAAACGTGTAAATTATAAAGTTTACCACGAAATGGACCAGCCTCAGCATAACTGCTGATCCGACAGTCAGCGCTGATCTTCCGGCGGGACCATTTTTGTGGGTTACGATCGCTGCTTTACAACACTGCCCGATGATAAATGTGAACGCAGCTATAATGGTTGTGGATTCTCCATAAACGACTATTTAAAATTAAATAATTTCGCTTTAAAACATTCCACATTCGACCTCGTGATATAATGGCGGGGAAAGCGTTAACTTTGGACAGGTTTTAGTGTACGGCCGAGTGTGAACACAGCTAGGGGCAAGTACATCTGTAATTGAATACAGCCACAAGAGTCCTCCGTGTAGAACCAACTCTCTACCAAAAAAAGTAAAACGAAGCAAGTAATATAATGAACACTTTTCTATGTGCATATTTAAGGCTGCTATGGACGGTAAGAACGTTAAGGATTTAAATTAAATTATAGTTTTTGGCACGCTATGAAACCTCATAGCGTAGCGGAGGTACGGTAGAGTTGATATTCTTTGGCATGAACGAATGATTAGGTATTTTTAAACAATAACGGTAGTGTTACATATATACTGCCAGTTTATTAAGTAACTGATTTATGTCATAATATTTTGCACCACCAGAAAACTACTTACATAATATAATATCCACTGATGTGTAAAGCCTGACGGTTTGCGTTTTAATTTCAATAATAATTGTTTGCGAACAAATTTCTGTTAATTTATGATATCATATAAGTAATAGCAACATTCATAAGTATACATGCCGTTTTTATTACGCCTGACGTACAAATTGGTACAGTGTTAAGTATACAAGTCTTCATGCAGTTTTATTGCAGAAGAAACTTAAGCCGCGCAAGTGGAGCATGACGGGAACGTTTTCTCGTGCATTTTATAAAATATAGATAGCATGTTTTAACGTGAGTTTATTTTCTCAAAGTAGGATCAAATGTTGTATGCAAAAAGTACAAAAATAAATTTACTAGGTTACTTACGACTTACGAACTTAGCCTGGCGGCTCGTACAGTTGCCATCAGATATATCGGAGCTGTGGAGGTGGTCACAAATATCGGAACATGAACGTTATTGCCTTGACAATAGAGGCGTTGTTCCGATATTTGTGACCACCTCCACAGCTCCGATATATCTGATAGCGACTGTACCTTCGTACGAACGTTTTTTTATTCTCGAACCTAAGTTGCAAATTTCGAGCAAATCTTGGCTCTATCGTAAGTCACTAAAAGAACTACTGCGATTAGCTCCGTATTAGTGCGATCTTAATTTACAATATTTTTGACTAATACATAGCCGGTGCTGATTAACGAAGTCAAAAATCTGCCCATTTTATTAACTTTACAAATTTTAAGTTTTAGTTGAATTCGTGATTCATAATACGAATGTTTGGTACCTACATTCAGTTTTGTATGTTTTGTCACGACTAAAATTTACAAGAAAACGGATGCAATATGCGACTGGAATTGTACAATATGTAGTATTTAGCCCCTCTACATGAGGTCCATCAAAACAATCCATGGATTCAATACATTAAGCCGTACAACAAGAAAGGGTTTTAATAGATTCTTATACGAGATTGTCTGATTAACGAACACCAACGCTTTAAAAACGTAGTGCTTTTGCCGCAGGTCTGTGAAGCATTTACGTACTCAGAACTAAAGTTAACACATTAGAAAAGGGTGGGACTATAAACAGCTTTCAATTTAACTTCACTACAGGCATTAAGAGTTTAACATTGTCTTCAAACCAATCGCACATGTTATTAAAATATACCTAATTACAAAGCATGTATTTGACCATTTTTCTGTACGACAGTGTTACAAAATATTACCTACAGCTACAAGCAAGTTTTCATTACAATTACTTTATTATGAAATGAACACTACAATTATCATCCGGAAGTATTATTTATAAGCCGAGATTACCGTCATACAATAAACTTCCGCCCTCTCGGAGACGGGAGCGTTTTTCTCAATTACAGGCAATTACAGTAAACAAGGAATGTTCTTCGTGGAGCATAATGGCACGGATACAAGAAACCATTCCTAGAAAGTTACCGTTTATGCTAATAAGATTAATTGTTGCCCGTAAACGGCACCAGCTTGCAGTGGAGGGATAGACGATTCTCATACTATAAAACTGTTGTAATAGCGCGAATGACATTGATAAGTTCTGAGGTACAGTATAACAGAACAAGGCAAATTTATCCAACAGAATATTTGATGTGGCTAGTAAGTCTATTCATAACTACATAGGATATATTTAATTGCCCCGACATCCGAACTCTTGGTGTCTATTTTCATACTTCGCATTAGGAGTTATTATATGATACTAGGTACTCAGATTTCTAGGTACTTAACTATCTGTGTGCTAAATTTTATCAATCAGTTTAGGTGTTTTAACTTGTAAATTACACAAAAACTTTATATCAAAATCTGATTTGATACACCTAAAGAACGACTAGACTAATGAGTAATGACTTTTAAATATTTTGCAATTTTACGCCTTCAATAGTAGCTATCCACTTTTAATTCCATTCATCCCGAAATTTACAGTATAAGGGAGTTTTCAAAATTTGGTACACCCAATTAGCGAAAGATGTAAAAAAAAGTTAAATCACTGTCAGTTTCGTGACGACAATTAAGCATTAAATCTTTATGAAGATCGACTTTTTGCCTTCTATTATGTTGTAATATCGATTGAAGTTTATAAAACGAACATCAAAACCAAGCTTTTATCGATATTTAATGCTTAATTGTCGTCACGAAACTGACAGTGATTTAACTTTTCTTAACAACTTTCACTAATTGGGTGCACAATTTTTTGAAAACGCCCATAAATCAGTTACCTTTCAAATTCAATTGTTTTCATTATTTTTAATGAGAACACGTGGTTTTCACACTCTGTAGGTATTCTTTCGTCGACTGTACTCTTGAGTTTCGCAGTATCGCAGCGCTACCGGCAACAATGCGCGAGATCGCGACAAAAACATTGCGACCGATGTCATTCACCCACAGGAAACCACTGTTTACCCATCTGTAAGTATAATCGACAAGAGAATCGAATCAAAATCGCTTAATCGATGTTTTATCCGAGAGGTTTTGTTACAATCGACTAGCCGCGTCCGGGTGGAAAGTGGATTGCGTCTTCTTCGAGAGAAAATGCGTTCAGTTCAGCTGAAGATTAAATAGGATTATAAACAAACCGTTCATTCGGTCTGCATCTGAACCTAATTTATGTCTTACACGTAACTATTTGAGTAGATAAAATACATGCGCTATGCAGTATGCAGGATGCTCTGCAGGGTTAGATACTTTCCGACTAGGAATCCCTAGTATACTTATAAAATGGTTAGCATTGCTGGGCTTGTATTTTATGACATTAATTTGTAAGCAATGCCCCTTTGCTTTAACCCGGTAGAAGCAATAACGATTTATTGATAGAAATCTAGGATTCCCCCGGAGGCCCCGAGTGTATATATCCGGCATAAAATATGTGTTATACGAATCCTTTGACAATTAAACTGTTATCTAGATGAAATAAAACAACTAAAACGGATTAAATCGCGTATACTAATTTCGATACGTCGGGATGAAGTTTAAATTAGTATACGCGATTTAATCCGTTTTAGTTGTTTTATTTCATGAGTAATTATTGCGGCAACCGAAGACAATATTATGTTATCTAGATATGAAATACGATGAGAAACGGGCTGTAAGCGAGAATTTCCGATGACAGTCTTGAAATTTTTCACTCTCAACACGAGGGCAAAAAGAACTTGCTCCCTTAGATAACAAATAAATCATTTCCTAATATTGACAGCTAAAATTATAATTACAACATGAGAATTTCTTTTTTTTTTATTATTTTAAATAAAAAATAAATATATATAAATATAGAGTTGAAGGTAAGTAGTAAGTACTTACAGTCTGCATCATATTAATATGTAACAGTTAAAGTAGCCAAGTAAGTTATGATTTTCTTACTGCTATACAAAGACACTGTATTCCTGCCCTTTTTATCGATAATCCAAGAAATGATATCAATGTGCCCGCGTCCCCCTACCTAATAGGTACCTGCTGATAGCTGTACTTGCAACTAACTATTTAACGCTGACTGTATATGTATTATATGGTATATAATACAATTAGTAGGTGACATTTTGCATTTTTGAAGAACTAATACTCCTCTAATAAGCATTATTGAGCATATTCACCATCGTTAACTTTTATCCCGTTTTTTTTTTGGATAAATATAATCAAACCTTCTCGGGAAAAGTAACTTACTAATGCTGTGCCCTTACCATGAGTTGTGACATTGAGGTTTTCGATAACGAGTATCGAGTTTACTATCTGTGCATCTCGTTCGCACTAAAATAGCACAAGCGAGATGCACAGGCACAGATAGTAAACTCGATAATCGTTATCGAAAACCTCAATGTCACAACTCTTGGTAAGGGTACTGGCTACTGAGTGTCCGTTCGGTCCGCCGATCGCGTCGCCGGCCCGTCGCGCACACAACATAATAAACAAAATAAACGTGAGTAGAACCGTGTTAATCGTTAATCATTGTTCGTATAAAAGGTTAATCGTGGCTCACCGCTTGGGGACGCTGATCCGCCGCTGCCGGAACAGGTGATCCATTGTTGCTGTGTTCCTTCCCACACCGGCAAATTACCGACTTTCACTTGATCTCAACTGCACGTCCATCCGACTGTCACTGGCTTTAGGATATAACGTAACACTAGTAATGTCTAAGTTCGGAAAAACTGACGAAATTATTCACTAAAATAAAAAATAGATAATTAAAATCTGAGATTAAAGAACACATTTAATAGGGCTCCCATCTAGAGATTAAGATTAGATTACTTTTTTAGTAAGTAGTTTTAGATGACGATTTTTTTTTTATTATCGTTGT
Organism: Grapholita molesta; assembly: GCA_022674325.2. NCBI lineage: Eukaryota > Metazoa > Arthropoda > Insecta > Lepidoptera > Tortricidae > Grapholita > Grapholita molesta. The sequence continues at coordinate 10,358,204 of CP053132.2, read as the reverse complement.
ATGAACTAAAATTTATTAAATCTATATTAAAAAGTATTACGCATTCTAAATAATTATATTGTCTATAAAAGTGGAAACACCTTCACCTCTTCTTTTAAACCGCACTAAAACACCGCATCTAATTAACTAAGTGTTACTACAGGTCAAATATGAAATATTTAATAGGAAATTCGAATAACATTCACTTACATAACTTACTTTATAGGATTAGCGCAATGTTTAATCACCGCTTACAGAAACTGAACGAAGCACTATTATTCCACGAAACGCCATATACGAATGTTGATGTGATATAATAATATCTAAGAATGTTTTACAAAGATTACAAAGCGGAGAAAGTAAAGGCGTGTCGGTACTCTCTGTTCTTGTCCATGCGGAGATCAATTTTTAAAAGGTAGTATAACGTAAGACTCTTATGCACGCTTAGTATCTTATTACTTGTTAGAGTTGCTGCATCGTGTATTATTTAGGTGCCATTATGTAGTGAATCATGTTAATGAGTCCCGCTAATGCAAAGTGAATTCGCACATTCATGCCGATCGCAGAGGTATATCGTCGGAGTATGTGCAAAAGGAATAGAGTAACATGGCACATGTGACGTTAGAATTGGCTGGTAAATTGTAATTATTTGCTCTTTCCAAAGTTAAATGCGTAATGAGTACTGATTACCAGTTTCTTAGGCTTTTCTGTTTGTCTTTTTTATTTCATTAATAATCAATAAAAAATCTAAAAGTAGCGTCTTTTTAATTTGATCCACTCTGATTTTCTGATCCCGTTTGTTTTTCTCATCTTAATAATCCCGATAGCAATATATAGTACGATTGTAACAACGTTATATTATATTGGGAAAGACTTTTGACTATTTTTTTAAGAACAATTAGCATATCGTAAAAAGCTTTGTGAACTACTAAGTACCTAAAGTTTTTTTTTCGGTAGTAAACATCCTTCCTCGTCAAAGGTTAGCCCAGCCTTAACTGCCAGTAGCATAGTGTATGTCATAGGACCAGTACATACGTAATCAAAGTTACTTTCTCACTAACATTTAACATACAACGCTCTAACATATACTATTAAAATTGGTAGACTGTGAAACAACCTAAAATTGCCCACACAAAAATTGACGTAACAATACAAGTCGCAAAGTACAAAGAGCCAAGACAATATTCTATATGGAATTGGCGCTTTGTCTCTCTCAAAAACACTATGAGTAAGCTTGTTGCTTACCTATATCTTAGCTTTCTATGTGAAATTCGATCTGTCGATTCATGGCCATTTGTTTAGCTTTTAAGGCTAGACATAGCGTGTCCGTGTAAAAGTACATATTTATTCACGGCTACTGGCAAACTGCGTATCTGGGTTGATAAGCGGATACCGATAAGTGATTGTGGACGTGACATCTCATGTAGCGACCCTACCTTTAGATCTAGTTCTTAAGATAATCTTCTAATAGTTGTCGCTTAAATTTAAACTCGGATAAATTCTGCTTACAGATTGATTATTAAAAAATGTATAATAATCTGAAAGCTAATCAAGCTTAGAGCATAATGGATTTTATTTTTAAGCAGAAACGTCTATTACCAAATATATAATTGTGAGAAATAAAAGAAAAATGGACACGTCAACTGCCCCGGGCGAGACTCGAACTCTTGCAAGCAAGCCTTTGGGTAAGCCTCTGTAGCTCAGTTGGTAGAGCGATGGGCATATATCCCAAAGTCGCGAGTTCGAGTCTCAGCCGGGTCTAACGATTTTTCCATTTTTCCTTTAATTCGCAGAATGGATTTATCAGAGTTTGAAGTAAAGCGACACACTTATGAGCGCCATAAAAAATATACTACCGTTTTAACCCTACCCTGTAGAGTTCTTCATTAATTCAAATATACTGTTTTTTAGGAATCAAAATGACTGTATATTGTTATTAGTCAGGTACCTAGTTGTCGTCTTAGTTATTATCTACTTAGATCCATACTGTTATAATATGACTGAAAATCTAAAATGACGGCGGAAACGGATATTTATTTTTATAAAATGTGACAGCTTACTGAATACTGCGTAACGTTTTTTTATGTTATACTTTTTTTTTTATATCTGGGTGAGTTCCAAAAATATTATACCTCCTTTAATTTTTACTTAATTCATACTCATACATGTTTAAAGCATACACAGTGTTTTCCTGAATGTAATTCAAGTTACTGCTTAATTGTGGTCACACAAATGCATTAATTAAGACTAATTGTAGGTACTATAGGTACAATATTTTTGGAACTCACCCAGATATCAAAAAAAAAACTGTAACATTAAAAAGAGTTACGCAGTATTCATTAAGGTTCTTAACTCACTTTAACTAGATTTTTTTTTAATTTACCCATGTTCAAGTACTTCTTTACTTATGTATAGTTTGATATATTTAATTTCAGTGGTTTATGCTGTGCTTTGCCTGGCAGTCTCTAGGAAACGCTTCTTTTGTATTTTATATTTTAATTATAGTTATAACAAATACAATAAAAACATTTCATTTACGAAATTAGCACACATTTTAAAATAAATATGGAGCAATGAAGTTAAATAACCGATAACTTGGGATCTTTTTCATCACTTGGTAGCAAGATAATCGTTGCGTGACTATATTTTTTTAATTGATCATTTGTTTCTAAATACAGATACGATTATTGCATTAATTTATCTCAGCCAACTACTAAATGCTTAATAATTTTTATAGTTACGACATCAATTTATTTTATACAAGTATCCAGATACCGATTTTTTATTTATCTTTCCACCTTTTTTTAAATTATTTAGATTATGGTTATTATAACTTTATGTCATACCTCGTAAACACAATTAAATATACAACTCAATATATTTTTTATCGTTGAAAAAAGTCAGCCCTTTAAAGTGTTCATAATAGAAGTAAAACAAAACAACAATCCAACCGCAAATATCACAATTGTATCACGAAGAACACAGTCGCGATCGACTTTCTACCGCGTGCGTGCGTCGGCCGGGAGTCGCGCGGGCGGGTCCGTCCGCAGAGCCATACAGAGCAACACTGGGTCTCGCGGCTTCAGTGCTCGGTTCAGCTAAGCGCCTGGCTGCCTCCACTTGTGGCAGCCAGGCGCGGAAAAACGACCAAAAGTTCGGACTGAAACAGCGAGAGCATCTTTCATAACGTGCCGACTTGTGACTTACAACTTTTCAAACTTTACTTTCTATGTGCCAGACGCTGTTTTTAGGTTTTGCGATCTAGAGTGTATTTATTGCTTGTTTACTGTATAATATTTTCCATATGCACCACTTTCGCTTATGGAAGTGTCCAGTAAATATTGGACCCAATTAGCATAAATTGTTAAAATACTTAGTTCGCTGTCAGTTCTGTGAATACATAAAAAGGTGAAATTAAGTAGTTACAAACACAGTATAATCAGCTGAACAGAAAACTCTTCATTTTCCTGAAATTATAAATCTAAAGATGCATGGTCATCCCCTTATTTCAGATACTGTGTTATTTGAAAAGAATAATATTTCCGATTGAGCCATGAGCGTTTGATCGGTGGGTACCTATCGCAAAATTAAGTCCCCTTTCTGTAAAATTATATATCTACAATACTTAAGATACTTCCCTCTAGATTTGACATAGCCTTTTAGGTCGCCGTATATTATACGGAAGACGACGCCGAACGTCGGACGCCGTGTATTATATTATATGATGTGCCTGTGTAAATGTTGTGTGTATTATAATGATTCGGTACTCCGAAATATGGATCGAAGTTACTTATAGCCAAAACTTACAGCTCAAAACAGACTAGAAAGGCTGCAACATCTCGTAATATGTGATTAATCAATTACAAAGTAATCTTATTTAAACGGACAACTGTTGTTAGTTCATTTGCCGTTAAGACTTAAGTAATGGTATTAAATCCGCATAAAACGGTCAATGGTGTAATCCTTTGCCTATTTTTATCCCATTGCAGCAATTAATGCAGGAGATCCCAGCGTTCGCGTGTCGAAGTGTCGCACGCGCACCGCACGCCACGCCATGCCGACATAACATAATTGTGGCAGCCAGCCCATAAATAAAAACAATCACAGCTCGGGCTATTCTAATGTCTAATAGTGAAATAATTATGGCTGCTATCGGTGTGACAAAGCAGATGGCACTAGTTTATCTTGCTCGATTAAACTACCGGCACTATCATTAAATATGCGTTTTTAACATTTAACCCTTTGAACGTCCAGAAAACTGGTGTCAGGCCCCTCACGCCATCGATACCTAGGTGTTATAGCAGACGCTGTCAAATCAAATTTCACTGACGACAATTGACGATAGGAAACCGATAGTCAGGTGTAGTGTAGATGTATCTTACAAATCATAATGGATATCATTTTATGATTATCGAAATTCGGTCATTTTATGATTATCGAAATTCGGCCTTTGTTTCCCATAAGGTTATGGGAAACAAAGGCATGCCGATGGACTGCTTGCTACCCAGAACTTGTATGAGAACTGCACGCAGACTGTATCCCGACACCATGGCGACTGCTGCTTTTCTATACAAATAGCAGTTGAATTTCAGTCCGTCTGTTATAATATTTTTGTTATAAGTATAACTAAACGAACTTTTACCTAATAAATATTGTAACACTGGCCCAGTACCGCGAACATCGAAGTTCGTATATTTGGAGCATCTTTCTCTTTTACTCCAACTAAGGCGTGATGAGAGTGACAGAGACAATCGTCCGAAATTTACGAATATCGTTTTTCGCGGTAGCGCTGCTGTACATAAATGAATTATCTCATTACTCTGAACTCGCGACCAGCGACCACACAGGTGATCGCGGTTGGCTCAGATTAAAAATCCGTTCTTTGGGCTAAATTACTGGATTCACGGATTTCTACCTGTGAAATGAATGCTTTTCGCTCCAATTAAAAGGTCAATCGCCAATTCTTCATAACGGTAGGTACGCAAATCACATTATGAATCTGTATTCGTAATTGTATAGGAAACAAAAAGATGCTACAAGGAATTGTATATCATTAAATGCTTTGATTCGCTGGTTGTGTAGTTATTTAGTTATTATTTGCTCGTTAAAGATTTGCCTACCGCGTCTAGAATATCTTTGAATTTTGTAAGCACTTGCCTGTGGCACCGCCATGGTTAGTTAAGCAGGCGCTCTACTTGTCATTATTTTGCGATTACAGCACGTCTTTGAAATATAGGTTTATATAAAACCCGACTTCAATTGTATGCACGAATCCCATCGCACAGCTGCCACAACAAATGGAATAAATACTCCGAATTATGACATTCGGGTAATTCGGGCGTTCGAAATGAAAGAATAAGACAACTAAAATAACCACTCGCCATGGTTTGTCACTATTAACTCGTATTTGTTTAGCACGAAATTTATATTTTCGATACACGATTCAAACTTTCTATCACGCATATTTATGAAATACCAATTTTGCATTTCTCATTAGTTTCAGTAAATTCCTATAACTATCCTATAATAATGGTCCCGATAGAAATAAGTTTTTTTTTTTCAATTGTCTTGAAGTATAAAATCGACATAAAGGTCGCCCGAAGACGCTGGATGCAGGTCGCTCCCAAGTCTCCCAACCGATTCCTATGGTGGTCCAGGGGGGAGGCCTATGTTCAGCAGTGCACATCTTATGGCTGAGATGATGATGATGATGCTCCGCGGTATAAACATCAACACATTTTTACCGGCAGGTTACAGCCGTTGACACTGATTTAAAATGTTTTGCGGTATCAAGGCGGTATCACTTTAATACAAATTGACATGTCGCACGCGCACGTCAAGGCTTGTACCACGAAACAGTGAACTCAATTCTATTTTTGGACAGAACGGAGTACGATACGTTTTTGTGGTCTTCATTAAAATAAACAGACTGTTAAACACGTAGGAGTACCAATCCTGGCAGGTCACAGAACCCAAAAATAATACATTATACATATTTGAATTAAAAGGTGGCGTGAAAAGGAGTAAGTATGTGTCACATAGCATCAAAATTATTTTCACCTTGGGCTTTAACACTTGGATCCCTCACTAAGCTCAGGCGTCTATTTTAGATTCTGTTATGCCTTCCCTTCGTTTTGGATTCTATTCTATTTACGGCAAGGTCTTACCTTGCCGTAAATATTTAATTTTGCTACCTTGTGACGTCACCTTATAATTAAAATATACCGGTCCCCATATTTTGGATGCAACACTTAACATTTATTTCACATTTAATCTATTTAATTGGATTTTACTCTTACATCATAAGCGCTTAAATACATAGATTAGAATATAAAAGTTTTTTAGAGAAGTGTCATGTAATTCTCGGTCGACTCGGGTGTTTTGCCTAAAAACCATGTTCCTGCATTTCTTTTATTATCTTGCATACAACAGAGTTCCAGTTGACATTCTGACGAGTCATTTTATTTAACAGTAGTACATAGTTCATAATAAAACCTAATAGCTAGTTGATGATCATCATTGTTTTAGCCGAAATGAGTTCACTGCTAGGACGTCTTTGTCTTCCCCCGAGAATCGCCTAAACCGCTCGACGAACCACCTTGGGCCCACACCACGTCTTCCGGTAGCCAATTGTAGCTATCTAATTACATTTATTTATATTTGTTTTGCTTTGGCTCACAGATACGCAATCGACCCAACATTTATTGAAAGTGTCCGTGACGACTTTACATGACGTCTGTCAACACTGCATGATTTCTCTTTTGTCTCCACGCTACATGATACCTAATTACTTACAAAGTAAGAAAGCAGCATAATTAAGAGAAGGTAGATAATCATTGATCAAGAATTCCGCGGAATTTTCTACGAGTGCATCCTATACCTATAGGGGATTATAGGTGGCGTTGTGACAAAGGACCTGAGAAATGCAAATTAAAAGAAAATTAGATAAATCATTGACGACTTATAATGCAAGAAAATACTGTCTATGTTCTAGCACGGTCCACTATTTTGGAACAAGTCAAGTAAAATAACAACCTAGTGTCCTAAAAATAGGACTATAGAGTTCGATTTTTATATTTCTGTTCTAAAGCAAGGTGTCGATTTATTTAAAGAAATTATATTGTAACTTAAATTTAACTATTTTTGCTCCCATATAGGCCATTGGGCCTTACAAGGATAAAACATAAATGTTTTCTTTATAGCGATAAAGCAAAAAACAGGAGTCGTTTTAATGTCCCATAGCACATGCGTGACAAGATACCTACTTGCAGTACCTACCCTGCTTACTGTAATATTTGATATAATATAACATACCTACCCTACTTACTAGTTACCTATCTTATTTAAGCAATGTAAAGTATTGATGAATGATGAGGTGTTGGCTACAAGTACGGTTCTTAATATTCGATTAATCTATGATTTACATTCGTAATTTCAGGTTACCTACTTGTTCGGTTTCTACAAACACTGCAGTTTTGATAGCAGCAGGCTCGTCCGACGAAAAACGTTCTGTAAGAAATGAATTTGGTATTGAGGAGCCGTTTGGGAAAGAGGACTTCAGAAAATACTATTAGGGATAGAATCTTATGAATATTGAAAATATTTTTTGGCAAAACATTGATAAACTTAAGTTTAGTGCCAAACTACGTTAAGGCACACGCACCTTATTATCTAAATATTATAAGGTCGCATGAGCGAGTGGACTAAGGACCGAGTTCCCGTACCTATTTAGAGAAATATATTCAGTCGATACATGTTTACATATTTTGGGACTGCGGCCGTATCGATATCTTAGCCTCGTACCTAGGTACCTAAGGTATCGATAACTGACTGTAACAAAAGCCGTGACAAGTGCGTGACGGAATCAGGGCATTAGCCCAGTGAACCACAGCGGTAACATACACTCGATCTGGCTGGAAGATCATGGAAAAGGTCAATTTATGGCGGGCTATGCTAAGCATAGAGTTTCGTAGCCGATGTTTCTACGATATTAATAAAACTTACCAAATCTCTGTTCAGTTTCGTGTTTTACGAATTAACTGCCACCAACGCCTATATGCGTTTTCATTATTTTCACCTTGTCTTGGACGCACAGACGCGTTCGTAATATTTAGTGACTTAAATCCTGTGTCTCTGACGCACTATTAATATTCTACTTTAAATTCAAAATCAAATTAGTATGAACTCGTCGGAGGCACTCGGTAATAGTCGGTTGGATTCAAATGTATCTTTGGGGCACACAGCAAAGTGCGGCATCTGGCAAATGTCGAGGAAAAGAAGGTGGCAGTGAATGCGTTAACTAATAAAATTTTGACAAAATGACAGCTAGTTCTAAAAGTATCTATTACAGTCAAGTTCACATGTTTATGAACTTTTACATAAGTATAATTTTTACATCCGATTTTAAAGGATTAGGGCGAAAATATATTTATATTATTAGAAACTCGATTGTACCCTCGCCTGCGCTCGCGGAGTTCCACTTAAAAAAAAAAATTCGCTTGAAGTTTGAACGTTCGCAGCTTTGCGAGTATCGCCCAGGGCAGCGAGCACAGGCGACTAACATAAGACACTGGACCAAATGTTTTGTTGACTGTAGGAAACTATGTTAAAATTAAATCACTAATTACCTTATATTTATACATTTATTTATTCATTTTTATAATGTATACATTCTCTACTGCGACATAACTTAGGTAAATATGACATCAACTTATCATCGGTAAACAGCAACCTGCTTCGACAGATCTAATATATTAGCAAAGTACTCTATCACCGAAGATATCTACCAGGGTCGCTTTATAAAGATAATAGAAATAGTCATTATAATTAGTAGCTTTATAAAACGAACCCACACCTTATCACGGTAACTTATCCTCTAGCCGCTCTCAACCAGGGATTGTTACATGTATTATCTACAGAAAATATTAACACTTTCGCAACCAAGAACCCGCCTGTCGGGCACACCGCTCGTAGGCACGTAGTCGATTAGTGCCCGATTACATTGGTTTCCCTGTATGTAGAGCCCGGTTTCGAAAGTGTTAATGTGGCGGTCGATTTCTAATTTACCATTCGTCTTATATGGTCATTAGTCTTCTTATTTAGGTAATGAGATACATGTAATAACAACTACAACGCCGAATTGAATATCGGTTAACTTGTATGAAAATAATACCCCTATTCAATCCCTGCTCTCAATTAAACTAGCTAAGATAAGTTAAGTTTTAATTTGTCAAAGTAGATTCAATCACATTTTTGGCCTCTGGGCGGCTAGAGATATACATGATCATAATTTATGACTAAGATTACCAACACTTACAGGCCTAGCACAAAAGGGGTGAAAGTATCTCGAGCCAAGAAAAGACTACACGTCCCTCTTTCAATAATGTAGGTAGACAAGGGTAGTCTTTCTCGCCGAAACTCGAGCCCCTCTTCTGCTAAGCTTCCTGTACTAAATAGACAACATACCATATAGTCGCCAATAGATCTAACTTTTAATTTGTAACAAGTCTGGCGTGGTAACTTTGAGACATGGTTTTTTCTGTTTTATTCCAGAAGTATGTAAGAACACTCAATACCTGTATACTCAGTACTTTAAGCCTGTCAGTTCCGTCATCCTTTTTATATAAAAAATAATCAAACCCTTGTAATAAACCCTCCTGGAATAAATTACCTTACAGCATTTAATGAGAATCTTTTTACGACTATCCTTATATTAATGTATAAATGCATACTGCAGGGACTATTTGATTCAAGTCTACATGTATTAATGCCACTCAACTTTGAATATTTATACTTGAAGACTTGAAGTAATCATGGGACAGGCGGGAAATATACTAGACAATTAGAACACCTATGAGAATATGATTTCAAATATCGTGTTACGATGCGTATTTAGCAAGAAAGAAATCAAATGTTCCAAAGTGTTTTAGAAAAGTTATTTTCAGTATTCTACCATTTTAACCAACGGAAAAGTGTTTATCATTTATGTAACATTAAAAACAATTGCTAAGTTTATTTAAGTTTTTAACGAGTTTTTCAGTAGCTTATTGCTTCAAAATCGTGCTTGGCCCTTTTGGTCGCGTGTCTTTTGTGCGCTCGACGAGGCCTCAACCGCGGGCGAGCTCTTTCCCCAGCCGATGTACATGAAAACAGTTGAATATGAGTACATAATTCCAAAGTGAGGGTTGGAATCCGAGCGGTTACGTTTGGCAGGGTTCGGTTTCTCCGGCTCACGCGGCGGGTGGTTGATGCCGAGCTCGCCGTTGCCGTAGCAACCGGCGATGCGTGTTTGCGGGAACGATGCTCGGAAATAGTCCTGCTCAACCTCGTGTTTTTGGTCGCGTCCGAGGCACGACAGCTTGATTGCCACGCTGTGCTCGAACCTTGGCACTTGCCCTGCAAACTGTGACCAAGATATTAGTGTTGAGTAGTAAACATACATGTCCATATCTAAGTACATGTCGTCAGGTGACAACTAAAACTCACTAACTACTAAAAAAATATTAAACAAAAATCAACCTTATTCAGTTGTTAATATGACCATGGCTATTAACTTGTGGTAGTAATTAGTGTGTTTTGGTTGTCACCTGACGATGTGTCCTTTTTTTGGTACCTGACTTAGGCTCTACAAACCGTTCGGAATATTAGAGTGAACAGACTGTGTGGGGGAAGATAGTCTGGGGAAAATCTAGGACCCTGCCGCATCACACTTGATTTATACAGTCAGCAGAAGTTGCTAAGCAGGCCAGGTCTGAAGACTGACTTGTCACGCTCCTATTCTTTTAACAATAAAGTTGTGTAAAGCTCATTTTGAATACCTCGCCCGCTTGGCAAGTTTTGCTGCGGACTGTATTACTGGAATACTCCTACTCAGCTTTCAGCGAGATTGGTAGTGCAATATCAACCGAATATGTGTGGTGTGTGAAGATGTCGAGCTAATGGGAGTTGTGACGCTGGTTCGCTAGCCCGCTGAGAAGACTCGAGCATTAAACTCTGTTAGACCCGAGCGTTGTCAGAGTGGCTTTATCTGGTACGCGGCGGTACCGGGATGATAAGGGACGGCGTACGCACAGCGACCTATCTTGCGAGTACACTTAAGCCCTAATAATTGTCACTGACAGTGGGGTTGCCAACTCCACTATTTATGTGAAAGAAATAATAAATAGATACATACATCGTGCGTTTCATTCGTGACCCAGAAACTAGTATTTGTGATAAACACATAAATAAATGTCAGGATTTGAACCTTGGACTGCCTGCTTCATAGGAACCGACTAGGCTGTTAGACCATAAAATTCTACACTGGTACTTCTGGTACTTCTAAGCTTAGTGTGCAAAATGTAGAATTGTATAAATTAATGAAATTGAAAAATGAAGTGCACTTACCTCAGTGATCGCACGGCTTATTCTCGACTTAGCCCAGTCTGATGTATCAATTATAAGAGAGTACACTTCAAAGTTGTATCTATCAGCCTTCTCCTTATTATCGTCACCCTTTGGTACTGAAAACAGCCCAATTGATATAAGATTCTCCGTTATAAAGTCTTTGCCCTCATTCACTTGCTCCACAATGTGATTTAGATCATTCTGTTCAAACATTGTATCCTCTACTATGCAGCCTCCCAAAGCATACGGTATATCAGGTTGTCTGGAACAAAGCTGCATATTATTTACAACAGATAAATACAGTTCATAGTGTTATGAACATTATCAATTTATCATTAAGCAATGTAAACAATGCGTCATTTCTCATTTCTAAATATTAATAACAACGCCATTTTGGGAATAAGTATAGTTTCCAACACTGTTAAAAGCCACACATGGTACAAGTCAAAGAATTGTATTGTAGTATGGGAGGGTTTCCACAACTCAACAAACAAGCCAGGGTAGGAATACACAACTTGGATTGGATTGAAAGTTGCATGTTTACTGCTAAGGATACACACTTGTATTCATATAATAAAGAGACCCATTAGCTAGTGTGACAGTGACAGTGGAGTCCATGTGGTAGATATGGTACCAATACTCACCCCCAGGTTCATGAAACATTTTGCCAAATTAAGATCCTTGCTTTTGTTCCATAGACATATTCCTAATAAAATGCAATAGCTAAGATATTTAATATAGTAAGTGTTGGATACTCACACTTCCTTTATGTAATTTAAGAACACAATATCCTGCACTGAATGCAAAAGATATTTCTCTGTTACATAAACAATTACTCCTTTGAAGATTCTTGTTTGAGAGATCCTGTCAATTTCTCTGTAGAAATCCTTTTTTATGTCACCTTTGGACTTTATGTTCATAACATGGAATTCAACATCAGGTAGTTTCGGGATGTAAACTCCTCCGATGAATGGATTTGAGCGAACAAACATGTGGCGAGTGATAGCATGTTCATAAGTTATGGACTGGGGAAGTGGCATGTATGAGAGATACTGTGCTCTTACTGTCAGCATACACTCTTTTGGCGCACTGACATGTCTATGCACCAGGTCCAACACTGAATAAACAAACTCAAAATTAGTCTATAATTTAAAGAAGTATATTCAATGAAAAAAATATTATCAATTCAACTTACAACAATGTTCCTTTTCGCAGGGCGGCATACATGGAATAGGGCATATAATTTTACATTTGCATGTGATATTAAAACCAGCCGTGTTTGCAAATGTTAGTACAGTCAACGGCTCCGTAGCAAAGTTGGCAGACTTCTTGTACCCTATGGCCACTCTTGAGGAGCAGCAGGAGTGCAAGTCCATGACAAAGTCTGCGGGACTGAGCTGCTCCCTCTCTAAAGTATGCACAGCAGACAGCCAGGTGCTACACACAAGCTTAGCTAGCATCTTTTCTTGCCAACACAAATTACTTAAAATTTTTTTGGCTATAATATAATTAGAAGTAACCTTTTCAGCCAAATTACAACAAGGTGTAACTTCACCATCCCTTACTAAATTCCTCTTTTCTATATGAGCTAATATATTCTCTGGCAGTGATAGTTTGAGACATTTCACAATCCCATGAGGGTGCCCTGCCTCGCCAGCCTCTCCGGCACCCTCGCTCCCAGACTCGAGAGTGTCTGCCATGACTGATGCTATAGCTCTGTTACAATTTCGTCATCGGCGTGGCGGTTCAGTGGATCGCCTTTAAGAATGGCTAATATGAAGCAGTACAGATAGATAAAGAAAAATATCAAGTAATACCCAACATAGATCATCACATCACGTAAGTGCTTCTTGAGCTGGCCGCGGTTATGTATTTCAGCCGGATCGTAGGCTCCGAGATTACCTTGTGGTATAGTAAAATATTCGTAAGTTAACCATACAAGCATAGGCAGATTTAGCAGGAACAGTAGCAGCTGCCCGTGCAATAGTAAAAGAAAAGTCATAAACGAGTGCCCTATGTATTTTGGTAGCAGCCAATAGTTCAGTTTATCACAACATTCTTGAGCGTTTAAATAGTCACATTCCAAGTCGGATAGGGTAATAATAAAATAAACTAAGAGAAATAATATTGCTCCACTATCGATAAGAGACAAAGAAAACAACAATGTTTCTCCTAATATCATAACTTGTTTGGAATAACACTTTTTAGTCAAGACTATCTACAGTATTAAATGTATAAATAATTGAAATTACTTCAGAGTAAATAGCCACAATAATCTGAAGGTATGGAACTTTCCCATGTATCTAGTCTGACACAGATAATAACTCCACAATTCAATGATAATAACTATTATAATGCACTAATTAATTCGCCGATAATCCAACATTCACGATATTGCCTATAGCCATAGCTGTCACAGAATCACAGACTAGTAAGAGATACCACAGATTAATAAGAGATACCACAGACTAATAAGAGATATTATATAACCACATACTAACTAGGAGGAATCATGGAGGAATACAATGCATACTAACGTGTTAAATAGCTGCTGTATAGATTTTTGTTAATTTTTCAACCGCCAGATGGCATAGCAAATGTGTGCGACCCGCGTTGCTCCGCGCTGGCGGCGCAAGATCCACTTGCAGGATTGATTTTTGAAAGTTTTTTCTTGGCTACTTCAGTTGCTTGTTATAGCTAAAATTAATAAATTAAATTGCCTGGTAAAACTGATACACAGCGGCGCTACCGTGAAAAATTATATTACTAAGTTTCGTAAGATTGTCTCTGTCATTCTCATGACGCCTTAATTGGAGTAAAAGATAAAGATGCTCGAAATAGTCAAATAAATCTTAACAGTTTTAAACACAAAACTATCGTGAAACATATTAATTATATAAAAGCGCGTAACTCACGTTTTATAAGTCGAACTCAGACTTCAGTCTGCGTCGGTTAGCCAACGCGAATGGCTCATGATTATGCTCCTCGTTACGGAGTGAAACATGTCGAGCAGTATTCGACTTAACAGTTTAGCAGGACTTAACCCTTTACCAGGCGAAGGGATATATTCCTCCCACGTCTGATATCGGTTACCGAAGTCAGGTTTTAACTCCAAACCTCCTACAAAATATTTTGTCAATCCCTGAAAATTGTATTTTATAATTTACATTCACAACACGCTTCTAAATCGCGTAATATATCTTTGGCAGACGTTTAATTTCACTTGAACGCTAATTTCAGTAAACTACAGAGAAATTCGAACACTTTCCATAATTTCTCTGAAACAGAAGTACATAGGTCGAACAATTTTTTGACATTTTGTAGATTTTGAGTGTTGAAAGGTAATGTAATCGTAAACATTGCTAAATATTTACGCATTATTGTGTATGACCAGGATTAGGATGTGGGTTGACATTATCCCAAGGCCTTATTAGAGTTTAACTGTGTGGGAGCTATTATTCCCATGGCCCGGTAAATTGTCTTGCATGTCACAAAAACTCATGTAAGTAATTAAACTGAAGATCATAAAATAATGTTTTCAGTGATTGATAAATATAATGTTTCGTAGTAGGTTTGGAGTTAAACCTTGACTGTGATAACCGATATAAGATGTGGGAAGAATATGTCCCTTCGCCTGATCAAGAATATAATAAGACAAAATCGAGTATGACAGTTAATTACTTGGACAGGTGATGGGATAACCGTAACCCACATTTTTATTTCTGGTTTAAAGGAGCATGTCCGACTTTCGTAAATGCAGTTTTTACAAGGCGTTCAATACGGCTGTAACAGTATATACAGTACGTATGAAGACACGGTAGTTCTTTGAAGCCTAGTAAAGGGTTAAAGTGCAATGTACGTATTCTTCCCTGTATATTTCATAAATAAATAAAAATATACCAGGCCAGTATTGATGCCGTATCGCCCGAAACATGGTAAAATCACCCAGCGACCGCTTTTCTTCCTTTTTGCTGATCTCTCATGTCATGTAACTAGTATAATAAATCCTTGTAATGAATTCTAATTGCTGAAGGTTTGGAAATGAAAATTCCTAGCCTAGACAGAGGTGGCTTCCAGAAAAATGTATACAACTTTCACAACTATTAAACACCAGTGCCAGAACCAGAACCCTTGGCGTACTATCAGTACCAAAGAATACTCACTAAATAAAACAGTACTATCTACAGGGGTTTCGTGACGGACAACTCAGACAAATTTTTATTAATATTGACCTTACTAACTCGGAAAGTTCATTTTTATTATTTAGAAACCGATAGCAAAACAGCATTTGTGTCGCTTAACTTCAAACTCGGGTAAATCCATTATGCTTTAAGGTTGATTATCTAAAAAAATTTAGGTATAACAATCTGAAAGATAAACCTTAAAGCAAAATGGAGTCAAGTACCTGAGTTTGAAGTTGAGCAACACATTTTATGCAGTAACTTAATTTAATGTTTTTTTGCCGTTAGCTAGGTTGGATGTAATTTTAAGCTTTTCGCCGCCATTGGCTTGATATGAAGTTCTAACATTTCGTGCCCCACACGCCACGACTTGATGTCAAAAACAAATGCTTGCAAAAACCTGTGGTGTGAATTTTGACGTGGCGGCGAAAAGGATAGGCGATGATTATGGATGATTGGTACTAATAACTTGGGATAAACTTTAATGTTCTAGAGTTAGTTTATTCCACACAGTAGTGAGGTGAACATTTTTGTGTTTCATTCGGCAGCAGTTTGTTCCCCTCTCCTGCCTTGACACCCTCCCAGCTCCCAACGCTCAAGTTTCCACTCTTTGGAGAGTTAGCTTGTGGTTCAATTTTGTAATCTTTTGCTAGCTCGAGTCTCAATATTAGCAGGAGAAGTTAAACACTAACTTTGCTCCCTTGTACAGTCAGCGTCATATAGTTGGTAGCATCCAAAGTACTCAAAAAGTTCGGTACACCATAGAATTAGTATGGTGTACCGAACTATTTGAGTACTTTGAATGCTACGAACTATATGACGCTGACTGTCCATAATAAATAATTATTCTAGCACGAGATTAAAGAACAACAATAACAGTCTTATTCTCGCTACGTAATAATTTAATTATCAGTCAATAAAACAATATTTATTTTTGTCAAAACTTTTAATGTAACATTTTTTCTTACGCTAGTAAAGGCTTGATGAATATTTACACAAGGCTTCAAATACGGGGCAAGGTATAAAACTTTGATTACTATAGAATCGACTCTATTAGTTATCACAACATATTTATTGATTATTAATTTTTACAGGTTTTATCATATTATTTTAGAAGGGCTTAGCCCAGTAATGTTAGCCGTACACTAGATATCTATCTGTTATAAAAAAAATTGTGTATATATTTTTCCACAATGATTTAGAGTTACAGTCATATACAAATTTCAACGTAATATCAATGAAATAAGGTTCAAAGATGTATTATGACTCGTAACTGTACTTTTTTCGAAATTGAAATACATAAAATAATATGCAACTATTTACGGTTACATTCTACCATAACATAAGTACAAGATTTATCGAAAAAAGTACTAAACTAACATTGTTATATTTGATTGATATTATTGTTTATTGAAGCCAATGTATAATACTTATTTTATAAATACTCGCATTACAGAGAGCTAAAGTACGCATGTTAAATTCACCACGATTGATTTATCACGTCGGAATATAATCTAGTTAAAACAAATATTAAAACTCTCCTAAAATAATTACAACAATAACAAATATGCTGATACATAAATACTATTTATCAAAACATTAATCTCACTTAGTATTCTCGTTAAATACATTTAAACTAACTCTTAAAAGAGTGAGTATGAAAGCCATGAAACACACAAGCTTGTTAATGTGGAAGTCCATTACACAACAACAAATGGAAAATATACGTCTACCTCGCACGCTGACTCCAATAATTGGCTATACAGTGTAGGTACTTTTAGATAATGAGCAAATAGATTTTTATAAATATTTATATCTAAAGGGTATTGTTAAAAATTTACTTAGATAATGGAATATTACTTAAGTTTACAGATTACCTAAAACCAAACAGCTACTTGATATTTGTATCTGCTGTGTTGCTTGTGTAGCGTTGTGTTGCATTTAGTTTAACAGGCAAAAGAACTTAATTCTTTAGAGGTGATAAATACGATTTTAGTCATTAAATTATACAGCCACACTCACAAGTACATGGGTTGTATACGTACATTCAAACAATGATACTATGTAAATCAATGTTACCTTACTCTCTATTAGCACCAACCCTTATATGACTGCACTTCAAAATACACATGTTTTTAAAGTACGGTCACAACCACCAGCTTCCATAAATTCAGACCACTATCTATATACGTGCAGACAAAGCCCAGATTATATCAATATAGTATGTGTATACATATAGATAATATGCATGTTATATATATATGTATATATATCACAAAGCGGAAGATGAATCTAAAATTATTTAAACAGATTGGCACAAGCGGGCAGAATCGCCACATTCGTTGTTCTAAAGGTATTTTGATAAAATATACATAAATGCAATTAATGGCAATTTACTTTCGTAAAACAATGCTTTCCTTTCGCTCTTGTTCTGTTTATACTAGGGTTACGTTGTTTATCATAACGTTACTATATCGTTAATATACCACAAATAAATTAGTGAAGACCTTGCACATCGCAATGAACACACCCGATCAAAACAAACGGTACACCTTTAAAAATGAAATAAATAATTATAAATAATGCAGCCAAACAATTACACTAACAGCCGCTGGACTCTGAAGTAACACTGTACATTATACCGCCTCCATAGCCCAAGCAAACACCAACTTACTCATAATGGTCCACCTATCCTACACTTTAGACAATAATAAATTGGAATGATATATTTTCAAGAATGTAATGTTTACGTAAGAATCCTTTTAGTTAAACAAAACGTCTAGAACAATGCTAATTACAATCTCCAATAAAATAAATTGTAATAACAAATTGATTTTATAAAGCTAGCAGCGAAAACAATTACGCGAGCGACTCTTGTGAAGAAAATAAGGCTAGTGGAGATAAAAGCACGTGATTTTGTGTAGCGACGTCTACTACCGAGGGTGTAACATAAATAAAAGGAACATAAGCATTACGCGAAGTTTTAAAGGAAGGAAGAGGTGTTGAATTCGTGCCAGGCCTGCTGTGTAATTGTTCGTATGCGCGGAGCCCGCTCCGAACTTTAACTAAATGATTTGTATCTAACTTTGTTCCCGAGCTGGTCCCACCCATGACGATGGCTTGTCAATGTGCAATTCTCAAACTCTTTCCAATTAACGTATGTCACTAATACATTTTTTTTTCTAGAATTATTGCTCAAATATTGGTTTTACTCTTTATATTTGGTGACAGAGGCTAGTGAGGAGCTCTGTAAGTTGCACTTCAACAAGACTGGAATGTCAAACAATATTTTGGGAAATAACTTTACTTACGATAGAGACTTCATACAGTATTTTTTGTTAACTGACAGAACATCAAACTGTAAATTAAATAAATAATAATTAACACGATGTGTACGTAGCAGGTGTCTCAAAGATCGACTGTTAGTGCCTCGACAGAAATATCTTTCCTAATGATAAATTTCCCTTACGTTTTAAGTCATCGGGCGGAATGCAGAAATCCACAACTATGTTGAGTATTATTACATTACACTTTCAATATATACATAAGTAGACAATGCCTATACACACTAGTAATAGTATATAAAATGGATTCAATACGGATGAGCGTCGAGCGATGACGGCGACGCCCAGATAACGATACAATGAATAATTAGACTATTATTATCAGCTAGCGGTACAAACGAGTCACCTCAACTGTTAAGTACAAAACACCAAAGTCTATATTTAACTATATGGATGCCAACACTATGTGTTCAAACATCACGCAACTCTCCTAATCTAGTCAATACTAAGGATCCCTGCCCGAAGCAACCGGGTACGGAGACTAGCGCGGGTCACTTCGCAGCGGATACAATTAGCGTCTCACTTTCCACTTCGCCACGACACTCCGACTACTAGAGATCATAAATTATAACGACACCGAGCGCTTGTAAATTTTGTTAAACAATATTCTTGAATTCAACTACCGGCAAAGATTTACCGATTATACAGGACGCGTACAGTTTCAGAAAAAAACGTGTTTCGAGTTTGAAAGCAAAGACGCGGTCCCATATTTTTTCGCATTTGGGTTGTCAAATGTCAACTTTTAAAGAATTCAGTTACCGCAACACTTATAAGGACCATCTAGTTAAGCTATCAAACTCGGAGCACGATCGTTTCCGCGTCGAACACTGGGTCGTGTTCGCTACCGGGTGAG
Source organism: Grapholita molesta (assembly GCA_022674325.2). Lineage (NCBI taxonomy): Eukaryota > Metazoa > Arthropoda > Insecta > Lepidoptera > Tortricidae > Grapholita > Grapholita molesta. The sequence goes on along the minus strand of CP053132.2, from coordinate 10,338,462 downwards.
GCACTGGCGGGCCGCGGCGGGTCAGGTGGCGTCGTACTCGATGCGGTCCCACGAGTAGTGCTTGCGCGCCGGGCGCGGCGGCGGGCGCGACAGCACGGCGCCCAGCAGCGGGTCGCGCTGCGGCACGTGCCCGCGCCCGAACAGGTTCGGAATCAGCTCCGTGTCCATGTAGTCGTACGCGTCCCCGTCCACCGTCATGTTCGACCCGATGTCGATCCCGAACTCCTTCAAGTCGAACTCGCACGGCCGCTCCTGGATCATGTCCTCCTGGAACGAAGGCAGCGACAGGTCGTCCATGTCCTCGAAGCCCGTTCTCGTGTGGTCGAGTATGTCGCCGTTGGTGAGGGGCGTCATCGCCATACGCTCGGGTGGATCTTCGCCGATGTCCATGGCGGTCTGCGAAGTATCGTCCGTGTGGTCCGCCTCGCCCGAAAGCAGCCCGAAGAAGTCGTCGTGATCGGCGGACGTCGGGTCCGAGCTGAAGTCCGGGTGGAAGTCATTGTTAGACAGTAAGTCCACGCTGAGGGCCGGGTCGATGTCGGCGGTGGTCGAGTCTATATCGCAGCGGTTGCCGTTGACCGCGTGGAGGTCGGCGTGGTTCATGATCTCGTTCTGAATGTCGTTGAGCTCGCGCTGGAGCTCGTCGGCCGCGAGCGAATCCCTCGTCCGACCGTCTCCGAGAACTTCGGCCGGCGAGAACGCGTCGACGCTATCGGTCAAGAACTCCGTCCGCATCGACGGATTCTCAGTCGTGCCGACTATCGAAGGCGGCAATTCGCCATTTTCCACCAGCAGCTCGATAACGTCGTCCATGTCCTCGTTGCGGTCGTGCAGCGTCGGCAGCGGCATCGGCGGCGGCGGCGGCGGCGGAAGCGGCGCCGCGGCGCGCTCGGGCTCGTAGTGCGGCGACGGCAGAATGGCGATCGGAACCACCTTGACCCCGTTGAGGATGTAGTTGGCCGTCTTGGCGGCGGCGGGGTCGGCCGCGTCGGCGGCGGCGGGCGGCGCCACGGTGAACAGGCGCACGAGGCGCTCGGGCGCGGCGTCGGCGGCGGCCAGCACGTAGCGCGGCGGCGCGGCGGGCGCGGGCGGCGGCGCGGCGGGCGCGGCCGGCTGCTGCAGCGCGTCCAGCTGCGCGCGCAGCTGCGTGACGCACAGGTGCGCCTGCAGCAGCCTCCTGCTCTGGTCGCTGGCGGCGGCGCCGGCCGCTTCGCGCCTCACCGCTTCCAACTGCTGGCGGGACGCCTCGAGTTTACGCTCGAGTTCCTCTATTTGTCTACGCTGCGATTGCACGATGTCCTCCGCCGGTTCCGGCTCGGATCGGGACTCCGGCGAAGCGACGGAGGCGATCGAGGTGACGGACGCCGGCGAGCGAGGGGGTTCCTCCCCCTTCTCCAGTAGAAATGGTCGCAGGCGGCTGATGAGCTGAGGCTTCGGTCCGGACACGCGCAGGTTACGTCGCTTGCACTCCGCTCGAAGGTCGGACACCTTCATGTCCTCGTATCGCGTCGGCACGTGATGCAGTGTAACGTGCAGCGGTGTGGGCGGCGGTGGCGGAGGCGGTGGCGCAGAGTAAGCGTCCGAGGAGTCCGATGCGACGGACGCGGAAGATGGTGCGGGCGACGCTGGCATCAGCTGAAGAAGTAACTGCTGTTGCTGTAGAAGCAGCTCGTACGGCGTCTCGGTAGAGTCCGGGGGCGAGGGAGCTTTATGCGCATTCGGGGGGCCTTTATATTCGTGGAATTTGAAGCGCGCTTTAGGCTGCTGCTGCTTATGCTTGGTCTTCTTGCGGTTTTTGTCAGCTTTGCCCGGGGCGGGGTGTTGGACGGCAGCGGGCGAGGGGGCCGGGGAGAGCAGGCAGGGCGGGGAGGGGAGGGCGAGCTCTCCTCGGGCGGCCCGCAGTACGACGAGGGGTGCTCGGGCCGGCCCGAGGCGCCCTCGGAGGTGGCGCGGAAGGCGAGGGTGCCGGACTTGACGGCGGTCTCTATGTCCTGCTCGGTGTGCAGGATGTTCTTCTTGATGAGCTCGAGCGGCCCGGGCCGGTGCGACAGCTGGTCGTTGAGCGCGTCTGCGAGACGGGCCTTCTTGAGCATACGCTGCTTCTCCGCGAGGCTCGGGTCCACATGGCTCTCCTGTAAACAAAATATCATTCATTAATTATTTAATACCATTAAACGACTGATTTAGAGATTTAATTAATAATATTTTATTTTATTTTAAATGGCAAATAATCGCAATTATTCTCTTAAGACACAATGGATGTTATAAAGAAGTGAGAGACATGTAGGTACCTAATAGCAGTATTGATGTAAGACAAAACCAGAGTGATAAATACCTGTTCCAAAATATGCCTCCTTTCAAGTTCTTGACGATCCGGTCGTCGCTGAATTTTTGCTTTTAACAGATCTCCGGTTTTAGCTCTTTCTAGTTGCTTTGACTGTTCAAAGTAAGCAGGTGGCGTCTTAAGTGCTGTAGAAGAAAAATGAAACGTAACTTTAGTTTATTCAGAAGTTACAACATAAAACTGTTCGAGTATAAAGTCTGATTGTCAGTTTCATAAAAAAAATATGCTGCTAACTATCAAACATTCGACATCGACATTTAGATGAACATGCTCTTATATCTTATCTAAAAGCCTCTCAGTAACATATAACTCATATAAGGAACATATATTTTTTTATTACTGGAATTAGATAATATCCATGCCTTGCCATCCTGCGAGATGTACGTAACAATATATACAGTAGATCACAAAATTAAAATCTAAACGTATCAAATTATAAATTTGAAAAACATGCTACACTAATATCTTTATTGTGTAGTTTACGATTAAAATAATAATAATAAAGTAAAGCTTAAGTACTTACGAGGCATAATCCCCTGCGCCACCAGCTGGTTTATGGGTCTTCTCATCATCAGTTTCACCTTCAGAGCTGAAATAACAAAACATCGATTTAAATATAATTTTAAATGAGCTAAAACTTAAATATCTTACAACAGCAATGGCCAACTATACAATTGAATACTTTGGAAGCAATTATTTCCCTAATGATATGTTTTAACACAACTAAATCCGTTTTCCGCCTTAATATCGTTTCAATATTTATTCCTATTTGACGGTTAGCTTTTTAATTTTATTACCTTTTGCATACAACAGTTGTGTAATTATACAATTATGTAATACGTTTAACAAGAAGGATAACACGTTTAATGCTTCAGTGATAAGCATTGTTACATGTCTGCTTGTGCTATGGGGATGAATATATTCAAGCGAGAGAATTCTTCATAAAACCGAGACCGGCACAGCTACAACATTCTGCTTTGCGGATTCGATGATGGCGCGTTTTGATGATAAAATATAAATGAAATATATTATTACTTCACTAACATGGAAAGCTCTCGTTTCTCATTTGAAACTGTTTACAAGATTTCATTTTATCCAAATGTGTTGAAATCGTCTATCGTAACAACCATAACGTGAATTTAAAAATTCAACAAAAAATAATATTCTGGCTTTTACTAAGCATCGCATCTGTGGATCTGACCGTCTAAGTCAAAGCTAGCCTATGTCGCATTTTATCTATGTATCTACTGGTATTCAATATTTTTCTGAGTAGCAACTCATCAAAGTATCAAGTTATCTTATGTAATAAATAGTAAACATCTATTTATTTATATAACATTTCGAATTGTACCGGCCGTTATGGCTATCCATCGTAAAACAGATTGCTCAAGACAGACTAAATTGCCGGATATAGTCGATATGTGCCGAAGCACTAAGTCGGGTATTTTGATATAAAATAGGCAAGGCAACCAAAGTGATTTATATCAGTTCAAAACCCATGAAAATCCTGTACGTCATTTTTTAAATGCAAACATGCGTCAAGAGTTTGTTGCGGTCAGGCAAACCTGTTAAGTGGTTATGATATGTATCGACACGTGTTTATGACGCCAGGTAGTTTGACGTAGAGGTAAATATAAGAGTGTACGTGATCGATACATCGCGGTGTATTACGATTCATCGATTCCGTTCGGGTGTAGGCGCGTTGTTTGCGTGTATAGACAAGCGGAGACGGGCGGACAACGCTGGCCGCCGGCCAAAGTAAACAGTGCACAAGGAAACTAGTGTTATGCCGCGACCGTATTACAGACGAAACATTCACTACCACTGGGCCGAATATTGTGGGTTACTGGGCGTCGCCATAGCCACATCCATTTTACATACTTATATATACCATAAGATTCATATAATACGTTTGTATTGTACACACACTTTACGAAAGACGGTATAAAAAAAAGATAATAAATCTAATTTTAAATCATTATTTTTACAACAGTTATCCGGAAAGTCTCTCTCTTTGATCGTCGTTTCGCAGATCAATGTTAAACTTTGGTCTTACAACGATTTTATCTGCCGATCGTAAAAATAAAAACGTTTATTTATTTTATGAAAACGCATGTTTTGTTCTTGCTGTTTGTGTTGACAGAGGCTGACGCATGATTCGCAGGGTTGGCTATTTCTCAGACATTTTATCTTTCACGTCGGCGTGTATCTATTAAAACCATATCCCGTAAACATGGAAATAAGAGATCTGATTTAAATTGGTTTATTTATAATTGCGATACACATAGTTGTTGTGAATGACAATCCGACGCAGACGGGACAACAAACGGATGTGTTGACACCGCCGGCATTTTAATGCGGTTGGACACCAGGTATTGTTCGAAGATAACAACTTTGGACCTACATGGAGGAGTCATCAACATTCACCCTTTAATATACTGTACCATAAAATTATACACGAATACAACCATAAACCTTAGTGTGAGCAATATTATAGTGGCTATAATTTAAGTAATATTCATGGGTCATCGAGGAAAACCTTGCTTTTAATAATTTCACTGACCGGAATTGAAAATATTATTTAATTTATGATATTATTGCATTCTGTATTATTACTGGAAAAACGATACGGCGTAGACTACTGGCACGTTAAGTTGTTCATTGATGATATGACATAGGTATTTTTAAAACAAATCTGATATCTAGCTATATATCTAAAGCATCCATAAAATAGGAAATACTTACCTATTCTGCAAAGTAGACCTCACTTTGCAGAATAAGTATTTCCTATTTTACCCATGGTTACCAAACAATTTCCATGAAGATGTATGCACTTCGAACGTTAAAACCAGAATCAGATGAAGCATGTTATACACCAGTACCTGACAGATAGGCCTAATCTTATCCTTTAACCGCCCATTAATAAAAAAAAAATATCAGTAGTAACCTCCAGCGCATGACAGCCAGAAGTCACAAAAAGGAAATTATACTTACATTCTTTGTGTTTTCCCATGGCTGGCTGTAGCGGGCTGTCGTCCACAACCACCTTGGGCGGCGACACGCGCGGCGGCGAGCTGGCCGGCTCGCCGCCGCCGGCCTGGCGGCTAGTCATTTCCTCTGCGCCCGAGCTGTGGGGTAAACCATGACTCTAAGTTATATGTTGTTCTATGTTCTGATCTGGCGAAATAAGCCGGTGGAAACCGTTCGGGAACACTATGAGCACAGCACGCGTGCTGCTAACGAAAAGAGCAGAATAGTGCAGTTAACGATCTTTTAGTAAATGGATTAATCGTATGTGTAAATGTGCCATTATCTATGAAGACGGACCTTATTGTCGATGGCCACTTACGTCGAACCGCGTTGCGTTTGTATCGCATTTTCTTTAACAACGACATAAGCGCCATCGACAGTAAGGTCCCTTTTCGTAGACAATGGCACAAATGAGATCTGTTTCAAAAATCGATGTGTGCCTTCTGATAATCTCTCAATAGATTGCAGAACGGCTTACCATTGCTCTCCAACACAGATTAGGTATCTGGATTAGGCACCAGTTGAGTATGAAAGTGACTTCAATAAAATTATAAACAGTTCGGTTTTTCCCGAACACCAATTCCTCTGATTCATACCAATAAATAAATCGATATGTTATCCCTAAAACGCCTATGTGTGTTGAACGATAACAACGATATAAATGTGTTGAACGTTACTGTCATATGTTGGGCGTGTCTACTTGAAAACTTGTTGGAAAATCTTTGCGCCACGCCACATCAATGCTTTTTTTATTCTAACTGACCATAGGTTATATGGGTGTAATAGTTGGGTATTGTCGTTCATGAAAGGTTTCAAAAATATTACATTTATTATTCTCCAGGCGGTTAGTGCTAAATTGCTAATCTAGTAGCTCCACACTGGAAATATGAGGTCTAGAAAATGTAATTGAAATAAATCTGTAAGTTCGATCTGGACAAAGTAGGAGAGGCAACTCCGATTAACTCGAGTCTGTATTGTGGTAGAAACCACGGTTTAGATGGCGACTGTACTATACCTGAACGTGTCGTCGTTCGGCGATGTGGCCGGCGTGTCCGGCGAGGTGGGGGTGGTGGAGGCGGGCGAGGCAGGCGAGGCGGCGCGGCTGCGCTCGCGTCGGTGCTGCGGCTTGAACCACTCGGGGTAGATGGCGCTCAGGGTTTCCACAAGGTCGTGGTCCAGCGTGACGCGCCACGACGCGCGCCCTTCCGGGCCCTCGGAACCGCCCCCTCCGCCGCACGACGTTCGGCTCTCTGATTAAGAGAATAAAATAAATTAGTCTTTGGCTTTTTTTACATTTTAACATTAAACCTGGCCAAACTGTAACGTTTAATGGTGGACTAAAATGTGAAATGCAGATCTGTTGCACTTGATCTATGAGTAGGTACACTCTACATATTTTTATGATTGGGAATAATGGTTTGATGACACAATTGAGACATCAAATGTAACACTAGGCCAGATTAAAATGATGATAATTAGAGAACAAATTACAATCCAAAAAAATGCACATACAGTGAAGGAGACTCGTAAGTCTGGGACGTAATCGTAAACTAAATTTGACACAATTGGGAAGAAAAATATACAGTTATGTTGTGAATGGATTAGCACGCACAAGGGTTACCGCCTTCAATTGGAAAGGAATAAACACATTAAAAACTACTAAACACAATCACAACTGAAACTTGTGTGGTAGTAACATCGGTATTGCGTACGGCTCAATTCGTTGGGCGCGGTTGGGCGGGGTAGGCTCATGGTCACACTCGCGACTCAATGACTTTTGATCTATTTATTAGTTCCGTAAAACTATTCATGCGTATTTTGACGAAAAGAGGTAAATAAATAGTCGTTCGTGGTTTATTGCCGTAGACGTTGCGACTATATTTAAATAAATCGCCAATGATGTAACAATGAAATAAATACAAGGGGGTTTGACAGCTTGTGACGCATTTAGTATTATTTTAAACTTTATAAATATATAACATCGATCATAAATCATAACATTCTAATCAAATAAACACCCACCTTCAGTGGCTATTTTTAACTTAATAACAGTTTGATAGGCAGTGGACAAACTGAAGAATGGAAAATAGTTATGTATATAAATGACGGTACTTTACATCTATCTTTAGACAACACTAGGTAAACTAAAACTATGAGTTTGATACTATTGACATACTGCCATTAGTTTTGCCCCATCATGAATATATATCTCAAAAGCCGAAAAAATAGCAGTATTACGCAATGTTTAAAACTCGCAATAAAGATGGAAATACGATGCGGAATAGATAAAACATCTGTCGGCGGGCGCGATGTATAAAAGTTACATAAACAGGTGCAGACGTCCAAAATGTATGAATATAATATTTACCTTGTTTGTTCTATAAAGTATTGCGCCGGCGTTGCTGAGAACTACCCGAGTTTGAATCTAGTTTATCGCAATGTAATTTTTTTGATCAACCTATAACAAGTAGGTGGGTACAGTTTATGTATATGTATTAGTTTATTACAGTTTATGTTTTATTGTCTAGAATATCAATAACATACGAGTATAACACCTTTGAGTTCCTGTAATTTTGTATATTAATTAGCGTCCTACTATACTTGTACGAGTTGTTTCTTCCTTATCGTAAATAAATAAGTAAAAAAATTTGTATGTTTTCTTTTACTATTGAAGCTAGAGCATAGAGCATGGGCGGTGCTCTAAGTGAAATTGTGATGGGGCCGTTGAAAGGTGACACGCACCAATTGTTTTAAGCACTTTGTTGTATATAGTAATTATTTATTCCGTGGTCAAGGGTAGTAGAAATAGCAGCATATACATAGCAGCATCGAATCGAATTTAGCTGGACGATTTCAGACACACTATACGCATCGTAATTCGTATCACGTGCTTTCATCTGCTAAAGGATGCCATCGCATGATTACAGCTGCAAAAGGATATTATCATATGCTCTTGGAGTAGTTATACGATTTATAAATGATAAATGTGTGTGCAAAATGTTCACTTCGCTCTATCGATCGTTTATTTGCTTCTCTATCACTAGCACGTAGTGAGCATAGTAGAGAGAAACAGTAATTATATAAATTTTGATTTTCGCGACGGGCTTTCTGATTTGTGACATTTCCCAGCCGGCTGAAGTAGCGGCTCCTGCCGCGCTTTTTTTTCAACGTTCTCGTTTGCAAGTTACCGTTTCGTTCGTTAGCATTCGGTAACTCACGCGTAAGCTGTTCTCGTACGTTAACTTGCATAAGCATCCTTCAGCACGGTTAATATGTATGTGTACGCATTTAATGGTCAAGCTGAATCGATGCGGACGCCTCTTCATACAAAACAACGTATTTCCATATAAGAGACGCGAATCGATGGTGATATGTGTAACTTCACCCTTAAGCTTTTTAAATTTTGCGAACGAGCGAGCGCTGTGCGTTGTCGAGTGAAAGCGTGTCGATTTTTTTTTGTTGTACCTATTACTACTGAGACATAAAATCTTCAATATATAATAGTTATTAAATTAGGAAGCCACGTGAAAGACGTTTCTTTTTAAACAGTCTGTATGTCTTATAATAAAGAAATTATCGTTACTAAAAAATATCACAATGAGGCTTTCCGGAATCGCATTTTTCACTAGATAGCAGCACCAAGGAAAGAGGTATAGCTGTCATAATCCACCAACCATATTTAATCATTAATTGGTGGATTTTCAATGCTGCTATCAATAGGATTTCTCTCCACGGTGCAGTCATCAAATGAAAACTCAATCGTAGAAACCATGATTATATGTATCTACACACGTGTAATATATAATTATGTATTTAACTTTAGCCTGTAAAGTAGATACTATGTTCAAAAACAGAACTTTGAATTAGGTAATATGATGTAAATGGCTGTTTTATATCTGTGTACATCATAATATCGTTTTGTAAACAAACTCGCACACGTGCGTGCGACTGACTCATTACAAACTTTGAAACAAATTATGGTGGTACAAATACATAACGGTGCTGATAAAGAGCTTCTATAACGATCGTTACTCATAGGATCGTGAACTTGCCGACGATGCTATCATAAACAACCTTCTCTTTTTAAAAACGTATTTTCATATTTTTTCCACACATGAACATTTTCAATATTTACTAGCATATTGTATGAACGCTATAAAAAATTGTTTGCTAAAAACAACTTCACGCTAACTCAGTGTAGATACATGCGAGTTATTTTTTGCACCGCTACTGCAGTAGGTATGGAACTGTCAACAATATGTATCATTTCTACACTACCTACGCGATTTTATTATGATCATGCGTCATATTGATACAAATTAAAACTGGTTTGACGCGACTAAAAATCAAAGGCTAAAATATAACTAGTCATTTCTTTTGTGACCAAATGTCTCTAGATAAACGGGGACACTAATAAAGTTACGAGGCGAACAACAACACAAAATCATAACTCAAAACATGACTTTTGCATTAACTAATATTAAATTAAATTTATAATGTAGATCAAGGTTTTAGTGTGAAGTCGCAGTTGCTCGTAAGTAGCGGAGAATCACCGCGAGGATAAAATAAAGTCGGTAACTTGGTCGCATGCGCCTCACGTCAATCAAGATGTCAGTCAGCGCCGACGCAAGCGCCGCTATTTGCTTTTTAAAGATTTCTTTAGTTTCACCAGAAATCATGCTACCGACCGCCGTCCACGCAATGGCTTGCATTCAAACTACAAACACCAAGACAATCGAACTGACATTGGCTAGTAACTAGTTATTAGAACAGGCGATATACGTACACACACAAGCAAATTCAAATGACACAAATGAAGTACAAATAATAAAATAATACACTCAAAAGACGCGCTTCTTAGTGCCACAAACCTCTGTTTTGCCTCTTTCTCCCAAACACAATCGGTAACCAAAGGCATTTTACAATTGACATGAGACATTTATGTATAAAGTCATTGGTTTGAATGGTTGAAGTTTATTTTAGTTTGTCCACAATTCACGCTAAATGACATTTGTTTTGCAGCAAAATAAACGACAGAAATCGAATTAATTACCAATAATTACACGTACAGAGATAGATGTCAGTTAACGAAATAAGGTAAGCGTAATAACTACCGAGAAACATAATTACTTGCCAGTAACCTTTTTGCACGTTAATTGTCTGCCCGTGACTTTTACTGATTGACTTTAGTGATCTGTTTATCTCATGTATTATGACATCTGATGTAAGAACGCCGAAGGTGACGGAGGCAGCGAGGGTGACGTCAGGCTGTGCACACGGTCCTACGTTGCGTAGGCGCAGGCACCTGTTCAACCCACGTTCGGCTTGATCCTGGACAGTCATGATCTTACTCAATGAATCTATGTTAACAACTAGATATACCATAATGTTAACTCACAGTTTTAACGAGATCATACTTGGTGTTACATAGTCGTAAAAGCTATTCATGGAGCTTTAACCCAACACTTCGGTGACGAATTCATACGACACGCGAGGACGTCATAGCCGCAGTGCGATATAAGCATTTAAATAGTCAAACAAAAATAGGACAAATCAGTTCTTCACAGGAGATAATTTAGTGCGAGCTTCCTAGAATTTAGGTCGTGCCCAGTTGTGCTATGTATCAGGTGCCCGGTTTCGTTAAGGCGTCTATTCCAAGACAAACAAACAGCATTTCTCTATAGTACTAAGTTAAATATGATTAGTGGGACAAATCTCGGAAACAGTCGGCGACAGAGAGTGACCCCGATTTGTCGCCGCGCCTACTGTAGCGACAGCACGTTCGCAATGTAAAGCATGTAGACTGGCCGACTCCTTGTGATTCAAACATACTATGTCAAAGGCATGCTTTAGGAAGTTTATCCAAATACGACATGACTCCTAGATACGGACATTCAGGAAAATATAATAAACAAACATGGCTATTGTTCATTTTCAGGGCTTCAGAATGCCCTGGTATTTTTGATTTTGTATCTATGTTATTTTGTGAAAAACAAAGCATTAGCAATTTCTCAGCTAACTGTTGAGAGATTGGAAGACAACACGCGAACCGATGACGGAAACCGATATAAACTAAGTATAGAAGACGCCCTTGTCTGGGCCCTAGCGAGGTTATTGGATTAGGACGAGCGCCCGTCACTGACTCATTGTTTGACTGAGAATACTGAGATTGAACCGAAACACATTTCAGGAAAAATCAACATACTCTGTGATGTTTACATTCAAATGGACTATAAAACGATGTTTGATTCATTGCAAACTCTAAATTGTGGCGTCTTCTTTCTAAAACGAATAGATTTTTAAGAGGGGTTAAATAAATAATTACACTTATAATGTGATGTAAACAAGGTAACATGAAAAATCTTAAGTGGATTGCAAATAGCGCAAAAATTCGCCTGCAACTAGGCGCACCGCCGTTATAAAAACCCAGTTATACCTCCGGCAGTAATTAATTTCATTTGATATTTTTGAACCTATATTGTAATTGTTTTTTTGTTATTTTAGCTGAAAAGGGCAATAAGGTGATAAGTAGTTTCACTGGGGCTTTTATAAAATTTTTACGTCCGTCACTGTTAATTTAAAGATTGGGTCATTAGTCATTATAAGTACTGAATAATACAAGCCGAATGGCTTAAATAGCAAACTTGTTATAGCACCTTATATGGTGAGATACTTTTTGTTTCTGATACGTTTAGTCAAAAAATGAAATTTATCCTGTAATATCTATAACTTTAAATTGCAATTTGAATTATAGTATTTCTGCATGCCAAGACTCCACAAAATTCTATACGCAAAACTTTAAATTAGCAAACATTACGTTTTGAGTCATAATCACGTCTTTGAGACAAAATCGTGTTGCATGTGCTATAATATAGCTATAACTCTAAATGACGACATGCCTTACTTCATACAATATATAAAAAGTATAAATGATAGCCGTAATTTATTAATTTGGGCATTTCAATAAGCGATCCATAAGTACCCGAATGGTTTAGATCAGGAGCGCAACCAGAATCGCAGAGTAGTTCGCTTACACAACGTGTATATGTTTGGCATACCGAACTAGGCTAAATTCGGATCTCAATTGACTTTCGTAAGTCGATGAATGAAACGCCGGTAACGGTTATGTTTCAGCCGAATTTCTTACCATACAGCGCTAAAATACATAAATGTATTCAAGAATAATCCCGCGGTCATGACGAATCTGGATCATACAACTTCGTCATCTACTTGTTAATTCGAAAGAAGATTTTATAAGTATGTGGAAATGATATTCAATAAGAAAAGAAAAATTAAACGAAACGACACAGTTGAATAATGAGTAATGACACAAACAAGAACATTATCTTATATGCCAGATTACGATCTACGATGTAGGTTTATGGACCATTTCAACGATTTGCAACAACTCATGATGATCATAACATAATATTTACATTGTCAAATAAATACATATTACCAAAATTATTTTAAATGAAAATTAGATGTCCTAAAAATGTGTTAAAAACGCCATAGATAGGCATATTTATTTTACTATACGAGTATTGGAAAACACAGCATCAATGTCACAAACAGGCTACATTTCACCTTTGTTCCGAAACTTTGTTGAGAAACGATTCCCCGCGGCTCCAATACAAAGTAAGACATGAGGAAAATGAGATTGATATCAATTAACATAAACCTGGTGCATTTTTAGAATAGGTAAGTCTAGGCTGGAATGAAACCATAACTGGTTGATGACGTAAAAGGATGTTTTCAGCGTGTTGGAGGCCGTCTGTTTATCGTCGAAGAGCAGTTAGAGCTACACCCAGTCGGCTCCTATTCGGTGCAGCTGTAAAAACACTCAAAATTAGCCTACTTTTTACACGCAATCAATGTACAATTGCATGTGAAAATCTGGCAGGCAACGCCTACGAAATTACAACATAGCTGCTGATAAAATAAAACAAAGAAAAACACATAATAAATCCCGTTGTCAGCGAGGTATGCATGAGCCAAAAGATGACAATTATAGAATGCATTATCAATGAGAAAGACACTGTTGGACACGTTTTTAACAGTTTAAAAAATTAGGACGTACTAAATTTGAATACTAAATTTTTTTAGTGACGACTTTAAACTTTAATGTATCAATAATTTGCATTGTCAATAAGTATTACTAAATAAACAACGGATCTGTCCCTGCCTACTTAGTATATTTACCGTAAGCTATAGGTATATGATTAGGAAAAAAACGTCTGATCGAAACTCGCCAGCTCGTTTGTAGGTTACTAAATCATTTAAAAATAAGTCTACAGTAGTGCTGCCGACTACCAATAAGTCACATAATAATATGTAATAAAATAAAAATACACACCACCTAATCCAAGGCCAAGGAATTTTATAAGTTTTTCATTTGGCTTCCTGCCTCGTAATATTACTTCTTACAACATGTGTATGTGGTTTATCAGGAAAAAAATGTATTATTTAATGGGATGATTTCGTCTTGTGAATATAATTAAACACCTATGGGTGTTTGATTATATTCACAAGTTTTGAGAAAGCAGACACAGCAGTTACCACATTTAAATTAAATTTATAGAATTTCTTTTTAAGGTATAGGAACGAGGTTCGAAAGTTTAATATAGGTTCATAAAATTCTCTTTTTGTCGGTCCGTCATTAAGTCATTACTGAAAACCGTGACCACGTTCTCCGCTAGCTGCTGTGATTTGCCTACATCGTTTTCGATCCGCCGCGCCGTCGCTCTTAGGGCTTCATGAAATTTGCCAGATATATAGAGGCCTTCTTGATTTTATCAGCTCATCTTCTTGGTGGAGATCCCTTAGGTCTTCTGCCTTTTACGTTTTCGACGTCGATCAAGTTTAAAAATAATTTTAATAACACCAACACATACAGGTGAAACTAAGGTCGTATAAAACCCATTTTTTAAGAGGATTAGGTACAGTAAATATCATCAGTATGACGCTCACATAGGCAAGCCAAAGCAATTTGGTATTTTCATCGGCCGCCGGGCTCGGACATGGAACATTATTTTAGACATCGGACGGCTTCTTTTTTTATTAACTGGGAACAAAATTTAAATAGCCTAGTCATTTTTATAAGTCACTCTCATAAATTCTCAACTACGGCATCTAGCTGCCACTTGAAAGTTCCTGGAGTTCAATTGCCAAAAGAAAAAAATTGTTTAAGCGTAGGTATAAAATGTGCGATTCTATGGAGCGATATATTTATAGTCAAACGGAAACTTCGAAATGTGTAGGTACTTATGGGCAATGGATAGTTAGTCCATTGACCCCGAAGGTTAGGCCTTTAAATTAAAAAAAATGCTATTGATTTATCAATTCGTGGTATTTTTAAATTCGGTCATGACACCCATGACATGACACACGTGACTTCGTTTCAACTTATTTTTTATTTATTTACATAGTTAACGCGATGCTAATGAAATGAATTCCCTATGGCAGGGTAGCTGGCTTTTATTACTCGAGCGTGCAATATTTTGCCATTTCGTAGCACCTCTCTGCAATAAGAATTAAGTAAAAACAGTTACATTAACGAAAAAGTTAGTCTAATACTAGTAGTTCTGTATTATAGAAACCAGGTTCTGTTTCAAATTTTCGGAATAAAAAAAAACATTTTGAAAGTTCAAGATAGCAAATTCATCTAACCTTGGCTAAGAGACAATTATAAGAGCGCTGTATTACCGGCGACTGATTAATCTAAATTTATAGCAATTGGCAACTGAGCAGAACTCACACTAGACAATTAACTGAAACACTTGTAACATGTCTCATGGAGACAGTATGAAATAACATTCTCGGCGATACAGCCACAATCATTTCCTTGGCAAAGCTAAACAATGATAAGCCTCATTGAATACCATTCATTGGGGACAGTTCTAGGTTAAGGCTGGTTCGGACTGCAGCACATCTGCTTGTTACCTCCATACTCAGATATTAAAGAGTACACTGAAATATAACAAAACGCTACCGACACCTGGAATATTCTACTCAAATATACTGATCAAACAAGCAACTTTAGGAGAACACGCCATTAAACTTTCAAAATTTACGGGCAATCAATCAGTACTGACAAGGTAATTTAAGAGGCAATAAGGTTGTGTTATGGCTAAACAGTTCCATCGCGTCCCATTGGCTCGCACGTGAGTCCCATTCATCCGTCACAATCCACGTGCCGGGGTCCGCGCGCTGGCAGCGCGCCGCGTGACGATTTCACGATCATTTCGACCGGACTTTTTAACCAAAGTATTTTTTTACTACTGCTCGTTAAAGTAAAATACACATAACAAACAATAAGGGCCAGACAATAATTGCCTATGCAAGATACGCCATGAGAGCAATCAAATATAAATAGGCACTGCCTGAAAAACTAGCTCTTGGCCGGCAGCGCTCTGAACGCAACTACTCGGCCACGCGAATAACAGACGAGCAAAACGAGCTCTGTTTTAGGTCAACGTTGAACAAATACCAAACGGGTCGTTCGGACGCTTCCGTGGTCTATTTCTGTTCTGCATTAAACGACGGCTGGCGAGGACTGCGACTGCGGTGCCACTTTCGCGACGTGTGCGCCGAGTCGATCACAGCCGGTCTTTTACGTTTTATTGCATTTTTGATCTACATACCCACTTTGAAATCATAACAATCAAACATTGAACCAGTAAAATAAGAATACAACTATCAGTAATTACTCATAATCGTAAATCATAAAATCAACGTTCGATATTTATGAGTACGAACGTAGTCAAATTGTGTGAAAACTTTTTAAGAAAGCTGTCAGGATATTGATTGGATAAGTAAATTGAAAGCATATTGCGGAAGCAATCTACGCATTTTGCGGAGTAGTGCCGAGTGCGATCGGTCGTCGTCTCCACTCTATAATCTAAATAAGGAGCAAAAGTTCAACGGCCGCCTCAGCCGACTAGGAAGAAAATTTCGAGATGTCTCCACTGATTTACATGCCCACTTTAAATAGATCATTGCCCCTAAAAGGAAGGATTAAGGAATTTCCTTTGAGCGTGAGCCTAAACTTTACTCCAGGTTTACAAGATGCTTATACAATTAATTGTGAACTTACAGAATGTTATGTTCTATTCCGGAAACTAACTTTTTATGACATGGTCTGACACACTTCACTGTCATTTCCCTTTATTTTGTTTCAGATAAAGTATTTAAAATACAACCAAACCAAGAGCAACATCCTGAAGAGAGAAATCTTTTAAGTCAAGAATCTTCTTGACTTAAAAGATTTAAGAGTTAATAGTAACAAATGTAATGAGTAGATAATCTTATCTACTCATTACATTTGTTACTATTAACGTATGCGGAGTGAAATTTGGACAAAGTTTGAATATATAAAATGTAAAAAACAAAAATCTAAAAAAAATATGTGTGTATGTCAATATCAAGTTTATATATCTGTCAATCAATCTGCTAAGTTTCATAAGGATTGGATGTTTGATTTTGTAATTATGGTAAATAACCAAGAACGCCGTCGTAAAACTGTATGTAATTTCTACAGCATACATCCCCTATGGCCGAAATCGAAGGTGGTGGAATATTTTGTACAAATGGGTGAGAGTCGAAGCACCATTTATAATATTTTAGCGTCTTTTACCTTAAAAACAACCACTGCTAGAAAGCTTGGTTCTGGAAATTATCCCAGCTTGAGCAAGTTTTCTGAGAGAACTCGACTAAAGAAAAATACCGCCGGCCGTGTTGCTAAATCTTACAGAGAGCTCGGAAAAAAAATTTAATGTGACGGAAAAACCGTCAAAAAATATCTTGAAGACATGGGCATCGATAAACGGTGTAGAAAAGTTAAATCCACCGTCTCCGAAAATCAAAAATCCACTCAGAAAATACGGCTGCGTAAATTGGTCAAAGAAATATATTACGCCAAAAACAATGTGACTTGCGTCATGGATGACGAGTCATATTTCACGTTACATGGAAACGAGTGGCAAGGCAATTACTATTTTGAGAACTCCAATGGTCCAACTGGTGAGAACGTGAAATATGTTGAGCATACCAAGTTTCTTAAAAAAGTTTTGCTATGGTTTGCCATCAGTCGACGCGGAATGTCCAAGCCGGTGTTATTTGAATTAGGTTTAGCTGTGAACGCCGATCGCTACATAGAGCGTTGTTTGCCATTAGTGCGAGATTTCATAAATACGAGTCATAGAGGAGAAAATGTTGTGTTTTGGCCAGACTTAGCCTCAAGCCATTATTCCAAAAAAACACTTAGCAAAATGGCGGACCTAAACATCCCATACGTACCGAAGACATCAAATCCACCTA
Organism: Grapholita molesta; assembly: GCA_022674325.2. NCBI lineage: Eukaryota > Metazoa > Arthropoda > Insecta > Lepidoptera > Tortricidae > Grapholita > Grapholita molesta. Next base: position 10,320,770 of record CP053132.2, on the reverse strand, counting down.
ATGTTCCGCAACTTCGCCCTATTGAAGATTTTTGGGCAAATCTGAAGAGGCGAGGATATTACAATAATTTTCGGTCCAAAAATATGCAAAGCTTGATTCAAAAAAAAAAAATTGGAGTTGAATAAAATGCCCACATCTATGTTTTCGACAGCGATGGACAAAGTTCCTCAGAACTGCCGTAAAGCATCTCGCATGGGAGTAAACTTTTTTTACATTAATCATTATTAGGTACTTTATTATAAAAACATAACTATTTAAAAAAAACATGGTGTTTTTTTTATTATAACAACATTGCATTTTGTCCAAATTTCACTCCGCATACGTTAACTCTTAAATGTGCTTTTGTCGGTATAGACTTATGGAACCCATAATAAATCAATCACCAAATCCATCTACTATTGTCGAAACAATGGCCAGTGCTATGGGTCATTAGTAATTAACTAGGTCACCATATACCTGTGTGCCAGACTCTGGCAGTTAAAAAACGTCGCAAGTACAATATGTCTGACAGAAAAAAGGTCTGAAAAGAAAATGCGAACAAGAACGCTTTACTCCGCCGGGAGGACGGCGACGCGACGCGTGACGTAGCTGTTGGCAACCGCCGGGGTGTGAGACAGGAATTGCGTAAAGGTGTCGTGAACACTTCATTCGAAACTCAGTGAGAACTTTTCACGACAACGAAAGTACAGAAATACCATTAGCGTCCATCAACAACGTCAGAAATAACTCGCAATAGCCACAGGTTACTAATCCGCTGGGCGGAGTCTGTTTGTTTATTGGCGATGATGACGATGCACTAGTAACTTTCAAGAGATCGTAAACGAAGTACATGAAACGACACTTAAATCCTCTGATAGTTAACAGTAATAGCCTCCGTCTACAGTAGGTACAATAAAAATCATATTTACGAAGTAAAACTCTAAACGCCTGCACCTAATGACGCATGCGTATTATGCGACGAAATGAGGAAAGCTTCAAGCAAGCGTTAGCCGAATAATTGAACAAACTACGAAAACTAAACGTGGAAAAAATCTTGGACTCGCTCCAAGCAGCTGATTGATGAGGATGGTCATTTCGTACACGGCCAATCCCGAGTTTTTTCTTATTATTTAGCGGAGTAGTGGACGAGTCTATTTCTGTGACGCGAAAAACAAGCTACCACAAAATACGCCAAAATATCTTACAAAATTTAATCGTAGGTGTTTTGCGCACCACGTGAAAATATATGACCTGTGAAAATAGATATGGAATTTATCCAAATATAGAATTCGAAACTAGAGTTGTATGATTTTAGAGAACGGACAAAAACCCGCGGTTAAAACCTAGTTAACGAGTAAATAAAAACATTGAAATATGTTTTTTAAGATATCTCCCCGACATGTGAAGATGGGTACCTAATTTTATTTTTGCGTAAACTTAAAGTAGGTATATATTTTCGGAATATGTGTAGGTACTCATTCAAACAGACAGATCATTGAGACAGAGCACAAACGCAAGACAAAAAAAAAACAAACATGAAAGTATAGCTTAATATAATAAGGAAATAATAAGGAAAATTATTTAGAACTTGATCGGGTGAACCGTTTTTGAGTTACCTATCGAAAACTACCGTACCCTACACCGAACAAGGCCATGCTGCAATGCTATTGGCAGGTTTTTTGGATACGCAATTCATGACTGTATTAGTACGTAGAACAGATACGTCGGCCAACATACTCTTATATTGCTAAAAATTTGAACACTAATTTAATTAAATATTATCCACACGATTCCAGACACGTTGATTGAGTGTTGTTGACTTTTCATAGGCCATAGGAAACAAAAACATACGCGACGACTCTAGGCGTAGTGTTGGCGAAAGAGTTAACTGATTTAATATAGGTAAAGTTTTTTTTTAATTGAAGACCACTTTGAAGATTGAAGAACATTAATCAATACTATCATATTTTAAAATAATTCACTTGTATTTTTTTCCTTAATTGTACTTCAAACAAAAGTCGTTGAAAAGAGCTGTCAAAAAATAAATTGACATTTATTACTTTTATTTTCCACGTACACACTGTTTATAAAATTGTAGGGTACATCTATAGGTACCATATGTAGCTTTAGTGTACAGCTTTTGTGGGAATAGTCATAGTAGTTTTTTTTTACGACATAGGCGGCAAACGAGTAGACGGATTGCCTAGTGGTAAGCAATTACCATCGCCCATGGCACCCGCAACACCAGATGAGTAACAAGCACGTTGCCGGCCTTTAAGGGGGGTTGGAGCTCTGGGAACCTTACTCACCATCAAGAACACAACACTACATACCTGAAAGGTAGCAGTGTTATTATGGCTGTGGTTTTCTGTAAGGAGGAGGTACTTCCCCAGTAGGACTGCCTCAGATTCAAGCGTGATGGTCATCGCTGTGCCCTACATCTCATTGTTGGACGTAGTTTAAGGACATACCCGGGCCCACTACACGAGGTTGAAAAAATAATGAAAAGAAAAATTCGGTGACGGTTCAAGATATAGGCCTATAAGTTGGTGTGATTACTAGTTATGCGGTCACAAACAATTGACATTTGACAATTTAAATATTCCTGACACGACCACACGACGTTCCTTAGCCTGCTAAACCCTTAGTTAATTTATGCAATATTAAAATGTAATAAGGCCAAACTTAAAATTTGAAAGGAAGTATATGGATCGTTTAGTTGTACGCTCGCAATGCAGACGTGGGCGTTCGCTGAATGCGCTTACTGACTAGATAAATCTAAATGCTCCACATTTCGTGAACGTTTGCGTGGTGCAAAATTGAGCAGACACAAAAATCTATCGGCTGTTTTTATTTCTTTTTCCTTTCATTTTCACGATTGTTGTTTTAGTTGACGAGTTATAGTTATAAGGATAATTTATTACGGTAAGAATTATATGGTCACTCGTTTATATGAAACCGTTAATGCACCATCTGATCTCTAAACTCGAAGTGGAAATTAGGCTCTGTTTGGTTTAAAAAACACAAAATTGAAACCTGGGTTCCTCATAAATAAGAGGTAATAATATTCCGTATATGACTTTTGAGAAACTAAATACTTTTATGGACCTCAAGCCCATGAACTCAGTCTTTTGAGTCACACGCCGCACGCAGGCAACTATAACGCTCAACAATTTCTATCCTCGCTACACGGTGTAGAATCTGCAGCTCAGAAGGCTTTCATAATGAGTAAGTTTCCTTACTAGTCGTATGGACCGATGGAGATAAGATGATACTAATATAAGGTTGTTTATATTTATATAGAATCCATTGTTACGACTCGTGTTGTTTTATTTCGAGCGTAACTAATTAGTGTTTGTCCCAGACTTACCAGAATTATTGTGGATTTGCCAAACATTTAGCCGGTCAGAAATGAGGAACGTGAAGGTTAATTACCTGCAAATATAAAACAAAAAATAAATATAACAAATTAGTACCAAAACTTAACATAATTAATTATAGGATTAGTTGAAAATAAAAACAAAGCATATAACTACTAAATATTTTGTGGCTATATGAGGATACGGCGATGGCGATGTATGGTTTGGATAGGACTTGGCTTAGCTACTGCTCGCTTTTAGGTAAGAGAAGGATCTTAGGCTTGATTTTTGGTAATGCTCACTTTTAAGTATATTAGCCGTGGAATGGAAGAAGCTTGCTCGGAGTATCTCTATGTGATAGAATCAGAAATGAGGATATCCGTAAAAGAACCCAAGTAACCGACAAAGCTAGCAGAATTGTACTTTTGAAGTGGCAATGGGCAGGTCACGTAGCCCGGAGAGTCGATGGCCGCTCTGGCAGAAAAGTCTTAAGGTGGCGAGTGTGGCGACCACGTATAGGAAAGCGTAGTGTCAGACATCAACAAGCTAGATGGACCGATGACCTCTTACGGGTCGCTGGCAGCCGCTGACTGCAGTATGCTGTACATCGGTCCCAGTAGCGGTCTATATGGGAATCGTCCGTGGTTGATAGATAGTTAGGATCAAAAATAACCATCTTTGACAGTTAACCAGAAATTGAATAAAAAGCATCGACTTTATTGATTGTACTCAAGAGATTGTGAACCTAGAAGTTAGCCATGAAAGCTGAAAACACTGGTTGCCGTCAGGTAGTCGGCACTGATTGACTGAAAAGACACTCTTGTTAACAATTTGTCCACGTTCCTTTGAACTTGTCAACCTCGGCTATACGTTTTGGCCTTCTCATGACAAGCTTTTCACAATCATTAAGGTACAGTTTTTTCACTGTTGTTGCATAATAAATAATACTTCGGAAGATATTTCATCTTCATAATTTCAGCCGCCTCATAACAACTCTTTAAATCTTAACTCGCACTTTTAAAAACTGTACTACCTACTACTTTGATTTGTATTTTTTTATTGTTAATAGATGCTTGACATTCATTCATCAATTGATCATTCTAGCTGCTAAATTTTAATGCCATCTCTCGAGCCCAAGCAATAATTCGTCTCTACTAAGGTTTTGAGTTATAGGTACGCTAGTTAAATCATCAGATCAGTGATTTGCACTGGACCTCTGACATATGAATGTCACCCATGAATGTAAAAAACAAAATTACGTATGTTTAATTATTGACATGAAAATTGATTATCGATTTCCTGTTTCCAGTACCCACGACGCCAATACAATTGTCAACTGGCAGAACGCAAATAGACAATACGCGGTAAACAAGCAAGAGTAGCGCCGGCGGCTGCCCACGCGCATCACGGTTGTCCGCGCAAATGAGCCCTAAAGATATTTTAACGCGCTTACTAAACCGAAAAGCATGCTGCTAAACGTAGGACAAACAAAACAACTCTTCGTGTACTTTTTGGTCGTTATGGTTTAATTAAATTTTTCATAAGGCCGTAAGACGCAACATTTTATGCAACACGTAAGATTTGCAAGGCGTCGCCTTCGAGTACAAAATTGATTTCAATATTTTCAAATACTTGCAATGTTATAACGACCTGATGGCAATTGGATCCTTGACGATTCTGGTATGAGAGTGTGATTCGTGCTTAGTTGATATTATACAGCCGATACAACTTTGCGTAAACATGTCTATCATCTCATAGAAAATCTCGGTACCTGCAATGGATAATCATAATCAACCATAATCTCATGACTCTATTGGTTGAACAATGATGGCCATACAAATAACATTGTCACCTACGATTTACCTGTATCGCTTTATAGGTCAGCCGGCTGAAGTTCGTTAATCTCTGAACTGACAATTATTTTCGACGAGCGACCGCGCACCGCGATCACCGTATCGACAAGCCAAAAGGATCGGCCATTCTGGCGGTGTACCAAGGAACGCAACACCCAGCCTAACTAATGTACATTTCGCGACCCAAGTTGGCATTTTATTCGATGAGTCTGACATTAGACTAATAACTAAGACCTGGCTTCAAATATGCCACATTCCTTTACAATAGCTAATCGTATCGGAGATAAGACATTCAGGCGATAATAAGGAGAACCCCTATTTAGTTTCCTAGACTAAAACTCTTTCAAGGAATAGATCCAATTACCAATCAACCTATATGTATACATAAACATCCATTAGATTTACATGTGTACTTATTAAAACAGTCACGGAAACTATCATCAATTCATCGTAGTCAAAATAGTTTGAAACAACAATAAAATTTGTTTCGTAGCAAGGGATGAACAGTTATTTTCATGGTATATAAATATTTACCAACTCTTGTTTACCAAAGTAAATTAGAATTACCACAGAAATACTTCATACATATTGCAATTTGCAGCTGTAAAATAGAAGATACACAATCAATTATTTTTTATTTATAATAGGCAAGATTTTTTTTCATCGATTAAATACATGATTATATGTCTAGAACAGTTCAAAAGTTATTATTTGTAATAAAATAGTTTAGATTTAGTCCACATGGAAAGGTACCTTATGGTGCTTGGCGCTTACGCTATTGTTAATGACGCTTCAATACTAATGTGATGTCATGATGTGACACTTAGCAACGTAAGCGCCAAGCGCCATAAGATGTGGCACCTTTCCATGTGGACTACCACATTTAGTTATTTACATAAAACCCATTCTAAGTTAAATCACTAATTAGAAGCAGGTTTGGCCGAACTTCACTTTTATAATCGGTAATTGCATATTTCCTATCCTATATTTATTTGTGCAACGGTTAACCTAATCCACATGAATACGAGAGGCAAGTAGCTATTAATTCAAAATACGTCACACGCTACACGTATGTATGTCGCACATTAAACTATTTTATTACAGTGTAGCCGAGCGTAATACCTTGTTGATTTTGGACGTGTTTGCTAGACAGGTGTGTGCATTACTGTTATTAAAACGAGTCGTTTTGATTTAAGTAGCTCAATTTAACGTTGTATATACTGTAATACACCTACCAGTGGGTGACACGCAAGAAATATTACATGAAATAAAGGAAAAAAATATTTGAAAATAAAATCATCAGTATCAGGAAATAAAAATGTTTTCGTTTAATTACGACTTCAACGAGACCTTCATGAATCGCCGATTAAAAATAATCGGGATACTCACACATATACAAATTATATGTATATACAAACATTACACATTATATGTATAAAAACCTAGCGTCCTAACCCAGGTCCCCGTCAGAGACCGCAAGGAGAATCCGCTAGATATGCGCGTCGGATATTTCGGTGATTATATGTAAGTATCACCTTCTGAATCTGACCCTTGGTCCAACCACAACCAGTAAACTATGAAACCGTTTTTCATGGTCAGACCTCGAACAAAATTCAGATAGGTAATGCATTAAATAAGACATGACACAACATAGTATACGCAATTAGTTCGGTCCCTGGTCATGACATTTTGCCCTAAGCATTTCCACAAATAACACAATGTCACATTTAGCACACGTTTGTTGACTAATCGCCGAAAAAGATTTATGTAGAGGACACAGATCTATATCATTGTATCAGTTTGTTTATTTTGCGTACAATGAGACCGAAAATATATAGGCACTCTTTAATTAGGATAGATGATGTCGCAGTAACATTACATGCCCATATTTAATTAAATAATATTAATAAATAATTAGCACTGACAGTCTTGTTTACCTAACATCATCTATCTATATTTGAAAACAGTGATTCTTTATTCCCATACAAATTGTTCCTACCTGTCAATAATTGACATTACAATTTATGACCATAGACATAATAAGATAAAAAGAGAAGTTACAGGTGTTACGAAGTTCAACGGGTCATCTCGTTAATAATAAAAATGTTATGAAAAGTAAAAAAGTTGCCCTAAGACATATGAGTTCGTAAGCGAAATTTCACACGACATTCAATCTCGACATCTAAGGTTCGTTTTCAAATTTGTGATTACATTTTTGCCGAGTTCCTACCTACTCGGTGTAACGGCGTGGCAACAAAGTACGAATCTGTTTCGCAAACCCCCGTGCCCCGTTTTTCCATCGACGTCGGGCGTCGCGCCTCGCGTTGCGAAATGGTCTGCAAGCGCCAAGCGTACCCAACATTGGGAGGCAGAGGATGACGCCCTCAGATGACACCGCCAGACAGAAATAAATGTGCAAGCTAAACAAACCCGGCATTTCCGGCGGCACGTGGACTGACACAATAACGTAAATATATCCGCAATAAATACATACGGTGTTCGCATAACACCAAACAATAAAAAAACCATTTCCCGACGAAGGCATTTATCTTATGGGAGTTACAGAAAACGTGTACTTAATTAACTTGACAAGTAAGTATGTCAGTTTTGTGATGGGCAATTTATCGGGCATATAAGCGTATGGAGCACTAGTACGTTGACCTTATACCAAACATGAAAAACTGGAAATACATTTTAAAATTGTCCTGGCCCTTGCCGTAGGTACATATAAATGCACTTTGTCGCATCTAACTACGCATATCTCTCAAAACATTGATCAAGGCATATTTTCTTAGCATAACTTCTAATATGTCACACTATGGTGACTTTATTTGTTTATATTGTTCCTTAAACTCCCTATTTTTATTCTTGCAGGTACTGAAAAGTAGCGTATCAAAAAGCGATGGGTTGAAAAGCAGAAAATGCTTATGAATCATGAATAGAAATATCCAAAGAAAGGACTAGAATAGCATTATACAGCTAAAATGAAGACGAAGTCGGAGCTGAAAAAGTGGACACTCTGAGTGCACGCGAAGGCGCGGGTTGCTTGGCACTGCCGATATTCACGTTTTGGCGACGCTACACCATGAATGGGCGTAATATTACGCAAGCTGGCCTTTTCGCCTGACTCACTTATACAGAATTAACTTGTCTAGAATATACAACAGCTGTATTGCAAATTTAATAAATTATAATATTTTATGCGTCTGCATACTCGTACCTACTGTCACTGCTACAATAAGAGTATCTTTTCTTACCTATCCAATCTAAACGACTAACATCATTTGGGAACGTTGCATATTTATCGCAGATGTTCCTATATTGTTAAGGTAAGTAAAACAAAGATATACACTATAAATAAATTCTTGCGGAGTTAATGTTTTAGGAACATTACTTAAATGTTACCAATAGGCCGCATACATTTTATGCTTGTATATATGCAAAGGTAATACAAAATTTTCGAAGTGCTGAAATAGGTCACCGCTCAGTAATAATAATAATAAAAAACGGAGAAAATGAAGCAGCCTGGGCCCTGCCCCGTTGCCGGCGGCACTCTAGGTTAGGTTTTTTATAATGTTTTTATTGTTTTGATATGTTTTAGATGTATTTTTATATTTTACTTTAATAAAAATATTGTATAAAACCTAATCTAAGAAAGAAGATAAATAAAGAGAAAAAACGGAGAACATTCTTAAAGGTTTGAATTGAAAACTACTATTCAAATCCCAAAGTTAAACAGATATCAATGCAAGAGGGTGTACCGCGAACATCGAAGTTGGAAAATTTCCTGCATCTTTCTTTTTTATTCTCATTAAGGCATAATTAGAATAACGGAGACAATCTTTCTAAATTTGCGAATAGAGATTTTAGCGGTGGGACTTCTATACATATTGAACGCAAAAGTTAACTGGTCTAACAATTCCTAAATATTATTGGTTCAACTATAATTAATGACAATTAAATAAGTTGGCATAAATAATTAGTCTAATACTCCGCAGACAGTGTAATAAGGAAGTATATTTATTAGCAAGTGTAATTGCAATGAGCAATCTTATATTATGCATGTATCCGAAAATAATTTATGAAGTGACACATTTGTTTTTCTAACGTGGGTTTCATGTTCATGCATCTTAATATGTCTAAATATACAATTAGATAATAATATCAGAGTAGTCATCTATTATGACTATTAATATTTTTGGAAGGCATCTTAGTTGACGTAGTTATTTTTGTGACTTAATATGTAGTATTCAATGCTAATAGATGCTTTTTAAAACAATATTTATATCTGATAAGGTAGGCTTAAAAACCACAACGCACAACAAATAAAAAATAAAACGTCCAAGCATTGGTTGTGTTGCGTTGGTAGGTACATTTTCTTTAAATAAAGGGTAAATTTTCTAGAAAAATAACCGAACTAAATAAAGGTGTAGTGACCCTGCGTATAAAGCCGATGGTCCTGGATTCTAATCCCAGTCAAGGCATTATTTGTCTGACGAACACAGATATTTGTTTCTGAGTCATGGGTGTTTTCTATGTATTTAAGTATTTATATGTATTGTCTATTATATATATCGTCGTCTATTACCTACAACACAAGCGTTACTGAGCTTACCGTAGGACTAGGTATATTTGTGTAAGATTGTCCCGAAATATTTATTTATTTAACCGAGTTCTATATTAAAACTATGCTTGAATTACCAACTAAAGAAGTAAGATCAAAATCGGTGCCAAATTCGATAACTTTGAATAAATTAAATCTCAAACTTGACTTAGCTAATAGATTTACTACTCCAACTTGGCAAAGTTTATTACTCCACCGTGTCTGAATGAAACAAGCCGTTCCAGGTGATAAAATTAATCGAAGCAAATAATAGAAACATAACTCCACAAGCAACATGGACGGCAGATTGGCAACAATTCGGCGTCTATCTATTTCCAAGCAAATTATCCTCAAGCATGAGTTATGGACTCGGCGTGACGACCGGCGCGGGAGTTTGCCAAAACGAGGATTATGACTGACCTGACATCTTCTGCTCCACGAACATTAACAATGTTCTACATTCTTTGTCTTACATATAAATTAAAGTTGCTTAATCTTAGTATGTTAAACCTAAATCACCAATAAATATCAAAGTAAGGCCAACTAGAGTACGAATATAAAATTGTATATTAACTGGACCGTGCAGAAACTATTGAAACGGTTCTCTTAATTAACGCCGAAAATTGTAATACGTATGTACGTATATAATTTTTTCGCATCATTTAATTTCACGGGTTTCCTATGTGCCAACTTATCGATATATTTATTTCCCAACCTCACAGTTACCAACTGTACGTTTGTTTATAAAGTCACATTTTAAAATGCCATCTTTCGAAGTAGTAAATGTTTCAGTTTGCGTAACATTCATTTCGTTGTGTGATGTTTACCAAATGTGTTTTAGAATAGTATCTTTTTATGTGTTTTTTCATATTAAAAAAGTAGGTCCTGGCTGCTGCTTGCTTGCGGTTAATCTAACACGCTCTTCCAAGCTTTGCTCGTCGTTGTACCTATCTTTGTACCTATCTGGGCTCTGTCACATATGCCATTAATGTGGCTATACGTATTTATACGATATTTGTATCTGTTTCAGTGCTACACTGATAAAACGCTATTTGTTTAATATGTTTTACAATAGCAAAGTTTTCGAAACGTTTCGAGTCATTATGATGTAATGTAAAAATTAAACATGGAACATAGAGTTGTCTTCAACGTCGTTACTAAATACACGTTAATACACGTACATACAAGTATAAAAATAATATCAAAATTATGAATTATGTTATGACTATTATGAGTAGAATAGTACCTAGCGTCAAACATGCGTCCTTTCTATTCCCAGTCCCAAGTCCTTTCTATTTCTTTTTAATAAAAATATATTGGTAAAGCACTTGTTAGCATTTACTGAGTATGCGCTATCGCGAGACGTATTGGGGAGTTTTCAGAAAAAAAAATCGTCAATTAGCGTGACAAGTAAAAAGATAACTTATGTCAGCTTGGTGACGCTAATTAAGCATGAAATCTATATGGAAATTAAATATTTGCCCTTTTTTGCATTGCAATATTACCTGTAGTTTGTGGAACGGTCACCACATCTATTAAGATGCGTTTTTAATGCGATTTAAGCAAGTTGTGGTTAAACTCTGTTGGACATTTGCCCCAGATGCGCAGAGCTCAAGCAAGCATTCATCAAGCAACTGTAATTATATAACGGCTTTATGTTTTGTCACTTTACGGAAGGGCACTTCAGAATTTCGAAAGTATTGATTAAATAACAGAAGCGTTCTGCTATAGATTATGCATTATTAGCATTTGCACTCAAATTTCCTAGACACTCTCTCAAACCTTGCAACAATTAGATATGTCCATAACATAACACATGGCTTAAGATAGTGCCGTAATTACGTGAAACATCCGTTCAAGTGTTTACCTTATTACATTACAATAAAGCACATAATGATGTTTGCGATTTGTTTATTGAAGATATGTTCCTTAATGGGCGGCTCGAATCAATCTGAGCTGCCTAGCTGCATGCCCGGCTCTTTAATATCTCGCCAGCCAATATTGTATAAGAAAGGTTATTTTTGCCGTCGTCCAGGGTCGCAGAGCGTAAACATTGCCGAAACATGGCAGAAATGCCTCGAAACTGCATGCTTTGCGCTAGCACGTTTTGTGCGGATGTTTACCATATCTGCTCCCATAACTGCTGCCATATTCGCGGGTGTTGCTATCCGAATTTTTAATTTATCGCCCAATATGCAAGCATCCGCCTATATTTAGCAAGTTCCTCGTTCTTGTATCTTATATACAAGACGAATTCGTTTACCGTATAATTGACTCGATTAAGTATCTTGAAAACAGTGATATCAAAGTTCAGGGTTTATGTATGCTTCAATTAGGTTAAGAAAATTTGATTGAATAAAAACATAAAAATGGGACTCGTTTTTGGCGATTAAGTTCCATTACCTATTGTGATTAAAAGTTAAGGTTAAAGGTGAGAAGCATAAAGTTTGAAATATTACTCTATGAAAAATCTATAAATTGGCTAGAAACTACAGTGCAGTGAATCATGCATGAAACGCGTGCGCAACTTCTCTTGCATTTAAAACATTGACGTCAAAAACTTAAAACGTACGCCAAGGATAAACTGTGCTCCCTGTTTCAGTTATGTAAATATTGTAATTTGCATATTAAAACTAGCTAATTTGTTACATATACTGTATAACTTTTTTTAAGCACCAAACTTCAAAGTTGTTCGAGACTAAAGAAATTGGTTCGAGACTAAAGTTGGTGGCAACCGCGCCGGGCATGAAAGTTTACGTAAAAGCTTCTAATGTCGTTCGTTCAAGGCGCTTTTTATTTTAGAATGTATTTGGGGATGCTCAGCGTGGATGTCGCGCTAGTGGCATCACATTAATTTAACAGACTTATGAAATCCCATCGCAACGCCCTCGTGTATCCAAGCGTGTTGTTAAAATAAAACGTGAACAATAAACAAAATCGTTTCAAGAATACCATTGTCTCGCGCTAATAGTTCAACACATTTCTTCGCTAGCTACAATCTACTTGATATCTCGGGCTAGTCTAAAGTAGTTTTTCGCAATAAAACTATATTTATCGCCAAGTTTCGTATACACACGTTCGTTTGTCACTCTGTTGTCAACTGAGTGAATAAACTGCCACTTAACGATATTACTAACTCATGACGAGAAAAATGTACTAAAACCACATAAGTATAACTGCAAAAAGTATACTTGCAATATTCATAAAGTAAAGCAGGAGAGTTAAGAAAGGTTAAAACAGATATTAAAGTAAAAAGTATAACTGCCTCTACCTATATGTCAGATACAAGAAAGATAGTAAGAAAGCGTGAAAGAACACATTTATCAAATTTTCGCTTACATTTTTTATACGAATTCTTTCTCGTCACCATAATAGAGTGAAAAATTTGTTTCATGTTAAAATCACAACAACGATTTCACAGAACTATTTTGAAAGGCGGCCGAAATATGTCTAAATGCCACTTAGTTGATAGGTGTCACAGTCTGCCCTAAATACAAAACTATCTTTGGTATAAAATGTTGTTCAGCCAGCAAACTCATGTGATTAATTATTCTTAGAATGAATAAATTTAATGAATTTACGGTGTATACATCGTTAATCTACGTAGATTCAGTATATAATGTGGAGTACATAGAAACTGAAAGTGGTTTGTCAGATGCGTGTTGACACGGGTCCAAGATGCTGTCGTTAGATATCGGTAATATGGTCCGCATGCCCGACGCGGCAGACGTACCTTGCGCTAATCGCATGCGACGACACCCCCTCGTTTATCATAATACCTAATACATGTTTGGACGCCAACATGCTCGTGTTATGCTCACAACTTTATAGGCGATGTATTTTGTAGTAAACCACGGTCAACACGACTCGATTTCTCCTAGTATTCAATTCATGAAAATGTAGATAACACAATATACAGCCGTCATCACTCATCAGATATATAGGAGCTAGGTGGTCACAAATATCGGAACATGCACTTTATCGCCTTGACAATAGAAGCGTTGTTCTGATATTTGTGACCACCTCCACAGCTCCGATATATCTGATGGCGACTGTACAAATACAATTTCTTAATTTTACTACGGAGCTACAACCGGTCAGCACTTGTCAAAGACTCACGGCGAATCTCAAGACAGATAAGAAGCATATGAATTACCGCGTGACAAGCAGGCACGCAGTTCGGTATGTTAGCTTTGCAGCTATTGTTCAATCTACGACATGGAAGTAAAATCTATTTTTTTACGAGTCGGTTAAAAATACAGTATAAAACTGGACAGTAGAAACATCATAAAGACCAACGAGGTCAAGGTGCATATACAAAATGAGGACGAGTAGACTAATTACCCGCCCACGTTGTCGATAAAGCTCAAATTGTTTGTCTATGTAAACATTTTTTCATGTACGTATACAGCACTATAAAGAACCACAAAAAGCAGTATAGAATACGTCGTTTATGAATATACATACAATCCGCCCAACGTTTAATTACTATTTAAAAATCTCCAGCATAATTAAATTGTCAGCTAAAGATAAAGATTAATACTATAATAAAATATATATTAACGATATGTAGACAGTTTAAATTCAACAAGTGGTTTATATGTGAATTACACAACCACGGACAGTCAGTGCCAAAATTCTATTTGTGACGACAAACAGAGACGGGTATATTTAACTGCCACCCATAAACTGTCGAATACTGTCTCTGACAACATCGAACGAGACAATATCTACTGCCGCAACAAGGTAAAGCATTCACAATACTTATCCATGCATCAACAGTAACTACAAAAACAAATTCAAGACACTTTGTAAACAATTGAAATGTACATACTACAAGCGCCTACTTAGCATACCATGTATGCTTCAAATAAAGTCGTTAAAAACGGTATATGATGGGTTTTGTATAAAAAAAACAATAGACACATAATTAAGATTACATTTACATATAAAAAGTAACTATTGTTAAACTATAAAGTAGATAATTCAGATAATTATTACCACGATATATTTCTGAAAACTCTAAATTTTTAAAATTAATGCATTACATTTAGTTATTCCGGTTTTTATAAGTTTGCACTTAACGGGAATCACGACAAATGCATTTTATTACACACGAGATTATTAATTACTAAATAACTCAGGATATGTTTATTTTATTTTACACAATGTTTCGGTATTTTTGATACATTTTTGCGTTTGTAGATTATATTCTTTGAACACCCTTAGGACTTACTTAATCCAGGTGACGTAAAACTGTGAGAAAGTTATTTGTAATGATAACTACTTATGTCAAAACTGTGTAGCCTAAAAAGTGGAATCACGAATGGATGCTTTGCCGTGGACAAGCGGAGATATCATTACGTTATAGCTACCACGACATGGAATTATTTTCATTACGATCGCCGGTAAACTAACAACCTATACATTTGTCTCCCTTGCAATATCGTAACGAGTATAAAAGCGACCAATTCCTTCCCTGTATTTTCCTGCCCACCTGATACCAATACCCCGAAATCACAACATTACTGTGTTATTGTGTACAACAGCCGCTCAGCAGTACCCGGAATAATGCATTGTTTGCAACTCATCTACGCAAACATTCCATTCTTATGTGCGACACAATTCGCATAACCCGACCTTTCAGCTCAGTGCAGAAATAGATCTCACTCCGTCTTAGGCGGAAAATTACAAA
Organism: Grapholita molesta; assembly: GCA_022674325.2. Classification (NCBI taxonomy): domain Eukaryota; kingdom Metazoa; phylum Arthropoda; class Insecta; order Lepidoptera; family Tortricidae; genus Grapholita; species Grapholita molesta. Next base: position 10,305,281 of record CP053132.2, on the reverse strand, counting down.
TTCCATCAGGGTCGATAATGCCCGATTTTACCAATGTGGTAGAAGTTTATAACCGTTAGATTTTGTGTAAATTGTATATTTGGATTATTTGGCTAGTCAAATATAAAGGTTAAAGATTGGTGGCATCAATTTACTTGGTTAAGTAAATTTAAGTTAAGATTTTGACTTGTTTATCAGTCCGATATTATCATCCACATTATTTCCTTACGAATATGTTGATGTATCACGGCACAAGCAATTCCTATATGTATTTGTAAACATATTTACAACAATAAATATAACTAATTCGAACCCCTTGAAGGAAGCTCCTTCCAGAAAACTTTTGAGCGACTAAAGTGTAGGAGGTTGTTTACTAAAGAGTTGAAGGCGTTTAAAATTTTAATGGCTTTTCCTGTACTTGACTAAGGAAATCTCGTGATGCGCCGGCGGAATAGTGGGCGGATGATTAAACCGCCCAGGCTTACAAACAACGCCAACGACTTTTTTCTCTGGAATCAGAATTAAGGATAAACAAGGACTCATTTCGCGACATTTTCGTTTTTGGGCAAAGGCCCAGGCGCCTATATAAACAGTAACAATTAATCTTCTAAATGTGTAAACCAGAGGCGTTATAATTAATTTCTAGCAGACTTACAGACAGGGTTCATGTTATAAGTATTTTCACATTGAAGTTGCAACACGATTTAAAGGCTGAAATCTCAAAATTCCAAAAAAGTTGTGTGACATATATTATATGTGTTGACGTAATAAATTTCCATAGTTATTGGAGTAACGTAAAGTTATGTACAGTAAATTAAAAAAGTTGACTTTTTGACAACTTGAATTGAATGATAGTGCTATCTAAACGTGCTGTAAAACTACGGACACGTTTACTCATAGAATCTATAAAATAAAATGAATACCGAGATACTTCTTACGTTCTAAATAAAGCCTGTCCTCTTATCGTTTTTAATATGCTATAAGAAACTACGCCTTTGTTTCGACATCTTTCACTGAAATCAGAGTTAAGGAAAAACAAGGTCGTGGCCAGTGACTGGTAAACAACCTACTAGTCCTATGACTAAAACGTGTCAAAAATAACCACTATCTTTTAACAGTCTATGATTTACTGCTCTTATTGTGACATTTCGTTGGTTTTATTATTTGTGGCCGATTGTTTTTTTTTTTTTTAATAAAGTAATCTGTCACTGTCTACATTTATCACAGACTATAAACTGGATGAATGGATGATCAAATGAATGAACAAATTTTAGGTCAAATCATTAGATCTGGATAAACTTAATTGTATAACTTTATTTGCATCATTACATTAAAATAGATACATGGTCCCTGGCAGGGTATAACCAAGATTTAAAAAAAAACGGGCTGCATGTTTGTATTATCTGTTATACTCTTAAACATTTCATACTTTCCTTTCGTTTTAAGTTAAGTTATCAATCGTATATTTTTATAATTTTATTTATTATTAATTCTCTCTGCTTACATTTTTACGTAATACGATAAAAAATTACGTACCCTAAACTAGTACCCGTATTCATTTGGTGATCAATATGAAATCAACATCAAATGATAAACAAGCCCCACGATCTAGGTCCAGCATACGTGTAGCACGCTAGGAATATCTTTAGCCACCCTTACTCACTGGAGTAAGTAATATGTGTCACGGCGGCCGGGAATGGAAAGTGCATATAAATAGTGGCCAGAACGATCCCGAGTGGGCCGTCTTATGTAACCCACACTTTCGACTACTTCCTCTAGACTCTGCATTGAATTTCAAACGTTTTCACGCAAGGTCTTTAATTTTTAGATACTTAACATTTAACTTGGCGCCTATTGCATATTGCATAATCATTTAACTCAATTTCTAATAAACCGCTAATATTAGAAATTAAAAGTTGTCATGCAATAGATAGGCGGGCATGGGTGACCGATTTTGCAAACTCTGCTAACATGCATTATTTTCCTTTATCGTTTATTTAGAAGAGATTATTTTTAAGCGTGAATGTCGCCTTCATGTTATTTTTAGGGGTGTGATGAAGAGTGAACGAAGTGGTAAGTTACTTATTTAAGCGCGAAAAGCCAGGCGTATAAATGTAGAGTTTCCATATTTGCTCAGTCTAGTGAGAGAGTAATCTGTAACTGAGAACCGAGATCTCGTAAACATGTTTGCTCCGTCCAAATTGTCTCCGCACCTCCTTAGTTGTGGTTTTAAGGTTGGCGTTACAAACCTTTGTTATGTTAACGGTGCGATTTAATTAAGCAGGCCGATTTTATCTCGGTATTGTTTAACAATGCTCGTGACTCTGCTTCAGATTGTAACAAACAATTTAGGTCATCGACTACGTTTTTTAGTTTTCCAGCCTTCGCATCACTCTAGCGGAAACGGAGTTGCTGGAATTCGTAATGAACGCAGATCGAGTAGATAGGAAACGCTTCAGTGGCACAACATCCACAGAACTCGATTCTTTTCGCCTGCCTAAATTCTAGTCTAGCTCTTTGTTAGCTTCTAAATTAACAATAAAATAACAACTTTACTTAAGAAAAAGATTGACCCGCCACCGATATAAATTTGTTAGACAATAGCCAAAAAAACTATGTGAAAGTTTTTTGGCTATTGTCTAACAAATTTGGAGAGCGCAATATTTTTTCCTTATTAAAATGATTTACTTCTTCATGTGGGCCATTTTATTTCAAGTTGTATATTTTTGTTTTATTTTGATTTCTTGTGTGCTTTCTACTCAGAATCACGAGGTCTTCAAAAAGGTTCAAAAAAAGTGTACAAAGTTTTTTAAATTCCATTCCAAACCTAACTAAAGGCGCCAACGTGATTGTGGGAGTTTATTGGTTAATGTTTTCAATATTTGTTAAACCCTTATTTAGGGGCTAGTTAACAGTAAAAGTTGATTATCGTTACCTTCAGTTAATTTACACACCGTTATTCCTTATACGCATTTGCCATTATTGATATCTGTGTCAAAGAATGTTGCACCGAGTGTCGTTTTTGCACCGTGAGTTCCATTCACACGCGTTAGAAGCAAACGTGTGAGTAAAGGGATAATTCCGTCTCGAAGCTTCGCGTAACATGCGTTAATACTCCGAGTTAGTTACACTTCCCACCTCTTAAATTAGAATGCATTAAGTCGGGCATTTAAGCCGCTGCAGTTTGAACTCTAATACTTTCATTAAAAGTCTATAATTGGAGTTTAAGTTTTTCGGTGTCTCACTTGCATAATTGGGGCGTATCGGCGGTCAGCGCACGCCGCTCGTCAAGTAATATACACATTCTACCCCATATGTTTACCGTTACAGACGTTCACTAGGGCAATCACTAACGTAAATTCTGGCAATTCCGCGCAATAATTTCGTATTATAAAATTGATTCTTCGAATCAGTTATTATTATTACTTAATCCGATAGTAGTTATTCATTTAAATGATTATTAGTGACGGCTACATCTCGTACAAACAATAAATGAAATCCCTTACATTCGGAAATGCACGACTCCAAGCTCCATTTATATTAAAGAAACTATAACTGTATACAGTGTATACCTATACAATCGTATTTTAGTATAACCGGTTGCACTGCTTGCATTTGGTCTCCAATTTAATGTTGATAGCACAATAATTGGATATAAGCAGTTGACTTTCGAAAAAACCGCATGTGAGAGCAGGTTTATATTTCTTGTCATACAGGAGTAAATATGCAAACAGAGTTGCAGTGTCCTACAGCTTATTCGTGAGAGAAAGTACAAACTAGAAGCCGCAGGTGTAGGTGACAAAGAGATTGCGCTTAATCGTAATGAAGCTGTTGCTCTGCCCCGTTTCGTTACTACTGCAACAGTGACAGGTGCTTACCGTTAAGCGGCGTGGCGCGGCGCAGACGCCGATTAATTAGTATAGTTCGTCGAGACGCGAGACAGCCGCAACCGGCACGCGATATGAAATCATCCGCTATCACTTCAGGGTCGTTCCCTGCGCGAACCGACCACTCTAGCTACTCGCAGACCAGTATAAATCAGATCTCTGATTAATTAGGACTGCTCGTCGAATCTCAAGACAGCCGTAGTAACGTGATATGAAATCATGATTAGCGCTGTTCCCAACGCTTACTAGGTACTTTTATTGCAGACCAATGAGACCAATACGAAAGTGTACAGAACCAGGAGCGGTACCGCGAACATCGAAGTTCGTATATTTCGGGCATCTTTCTCTTCTACTCCAATTAAGGTCTCACGAGAGTGACAGAGATCATCGTCCGAAATTTACGAATATCGTTGTTCGCGGTATCGCCGCAGGATGACAGTATAAAGAGTTCTGATTAATTAAGGCAGCTGGTCGAAACGCAAGACAGCCGGTGTAACGTGATATGGAACCACTATCAATGCAAGCTGTCCCCACTTGCCGACTAGGTACATTAAATTAAATACAGGCCAACCAATCAATACTAATGTAGTCACAACCATGGCGATAATAAGCAGATCTCTGATTAGGCATCTCGCCGAATCGCAAGACTGCCGGACCACACGGTATGGAATCATCAGATACGTGGCTGACAACGCTACATGACCTGTTGTCACTAAGTCTACCAGTTCTACCACTGTTTAATTAAGATAATAGTAAAACGAGACGTGATCGCGAGTCAGTCGCTGCATGGAATATCTACTAAGTAGTCCACTATCACAACAGGGTTTCTCAACGCCAATAGACTAATTAATAAAAGGGGAACTGCAGCTAGGACATTTCGTTGTGAAAGAGAAGCATTACATTACAGTCGAAACAAAACGTTGTCAGTCTGTGTTGCCTATAATTAGTATTAAGTCTTAAGTTTAGAATAAAACCAGATTGTGATAGCTATGTTATTTCCTCAGGTCCATCGGTGATTGACGGTTAATTTAATAACAATAAAGAATGGATACAGATTCAGTTAAACGAAAACTTTATTTTCGTAGTTGTCAGCCACAAAGATGTGGTAAAAGATAATTCTAAACATTGGTTAAAAAGTTAGCTGTGTATAGCAGCTACTAAATACTAGTTCGGTACACCATAAAATTAGTATGGTGTACCGAACTATTTGAGTACTTTGAATGCTACGAACTATATGACGCTGACTGTACACTTACACAGTACCTAGAAGTAGACATATTATAATAAAAACTGAACTATGTGTATTCTAAGCTTCTCCCAAAAGACATCAAACACGCCAAGAAAACAACTCAGAATAACGTAAAAGGGGTAAAATAGAAAAAAAACTGGTCTAATTACCGGTCAGTGGAGGGCTGACACCATTTCCACCAACAAAAACTATTTTACGACGGCAAATATTGAGTTTTGAGATCCTTATTACAAGGGTTATAAAGGCGATGTTCGCGAGGAAGCTGATGTCAGTATAGGTGGGGGCACAGCTGTCAGTCAGCAACGCACGTGGCGGAGTGCGCGGGCGGCGATTAGCGCGCACCGTAATTACACGGGTCAAACGTTCCAACTACCAATTACACGATGTCTTCATAGACAATAACCTGATCGATGTTGAGGTGTGAGAAAGTGAGATGAATCAATAAATTGATGCAGACGATCATAGGGAATCCGACCATAGGTTTGATATCTGTACGATAAGCAATTTTAACCGAATTCGAGTATAGAAAATTTGGTAAGTCCGGTTATTTGGTAAAGTTAAATTCAGTTGTGTTTGAAGCAACTTAGGTCATACAGATCAATTAGGTTCGGGTCTTTCCTGTGGACATTGTGAACGTTAAGTGTTTTAAAGACAAATATTTGATTATATAAAATATCAACATAAAGCGGTCCCCCTCTTACGTAACACTATGCCACAAAAACATTAAATTACTTTCAATTACAGAAGCCGTTAACTAGTGACTACAGAAAAGACAATTTTTGTTTTAATTAATACGTATGACCCATCTACTAAACCAAACATAAAGCAATGGCTGTGGAATATATTGACTAAGATTTATTTTGTCTAGATTGATGTGCTTAATTTATTAGTTCAATTGCTCCAAATGAATTGCGCCGATGTTAGATAATACTAATTTTATTCAAAGGTACAAGTACCTAATTAACTAAAAATTCGTAACCATTACATACTAAATTCATTAACCAATACATTAGAAAACAATTATCCTTGCTTTTGCCTTACATAGGTATATCCCGATAGTCTAAGATGAATTTGGTAATACTTATGTGCTTCATTTAATTCTGCCTTTAGCCTTATTATACTTTTATGTAATTACACCAGCGGTAATCAAATGTCCATATAATATTATCTCTATCTCTATATAGTACTATATAATATTTGTATTAATAACTTGCATTAACCAGGTGATAACGAAAACGAAATTGTGATATGGACAGTATCAGTACGAAATACTAGTATGGGATTAAATGGCTTGATAAAGTACCTATCAATCAGAAATTCTGCATGATTTCATACCTACTTAAATACTAGTTTCATTTTAATAGTATGTCATCTAATAAAATACAGCTATGATTCTTACATAGCTTACAACTCGGGAGATGGCACTATTATAATTTAAACTGGGCTCCAAATACAAACACAATTCATACCAGTAGAAACTTTCACATATATGTATAAAAAAGAGATACACTTACATAATTCATACATACATACGTACATTTTTTCTCAGGCAATATGGATCCTGAGCTGTTGTCTTGTAGGAAAGTTAGTTAAGTCGGCGGAAATCGGCTCGTATGCACTATGCACGCGCCGCCGCTGCTGGGTGCGTAAATCTGTTTTTTTTTTCTGTCTGCGGTCTAACGCGTTTTAACTTAAAAAAACTATACTTTAGCCGACTTTCACAGCTATATTTTAGCCGGAGAGCTAGTACCTACTAACACAACACCCACATCCTCTTAAAAATCTTGTTATTCTATGATGTTTTAGGCAGACTAAATTACCTACAAATTGAAGTTATATTACAATAAGTCATTCAGTATGTCATAATTTTCATTTTTGGAGTCTTGGATACTATAGGCAATCTAATCCCAAGATTTGGCGAAGATTTTTACGAAAGTGACTGCCATCTAACCTCTTAACCAAAGGGACAACTAGACCTTATTGGGATTAGGTCCAAATTCACCCTATGTTTCGATTAACTGACAAGCGACAAGTAAAAATGTTTAATAGGTATGTTGGACATATGTTAAAAGAATTTCGGCGGTACGAACTGGGGTTCGAATCTACGACCTTCCATTTAAAATATCACGCAATTCAGTATGGGAATTATCGAAACTGAAGCTCTAGAACTTTAAAGCATCAGAAATCAAAAATAAGTTTTAGTTTTGTATAAGTTTTGTTAAAAGAATACAATGTCGAATAAAACTAGTATTCGCTAACAAGTTTTCCGTGTTCAATAAGATAAGACACAAGTTCCTTTAAGTTTCTTACCAACTCGCCACACTACAAGACGCTTACAATATTTTTTTAAACCAGTTTTATCATTTTATTTTGGCAAAATCTATAATAAATATCTGCTAGTTGGTGTTACTTCATTGTGATTGTGATCCTATGAAGAAAACATTTATATATCATCCCTATCATTGAAGCAAGACTGAAAACCAAATGCGATAGGTAGTTCTTGTGCCTATATTTTTTTTTTATCTAAAAACTTTTCATGTGTTCCGTGCGAGATTTCTCTTTAAAGTTGTTAAGCATAAGGTACGGTACCGTCGCAGTGTCTGCAGCGCTTCGGCTCCGGGGGTGCGATCTCGTCGCCGAGCTCGCGGTGTCGTACCGGCATGGCAGCGCATCCCGCGCCGGCGCCGCCACCGTGCTAAGCGCGCGCGCAAGGTACCGCTCTGCCGCTCTTGTGGCGGTGGCGGCGATGCAGCCACTAAACTGATCCACGCCGCCCGCCCGAGCCGATAGGCGGCGCCCATTCCACGATCTATTTTTGGCGGGTGTGACTCATGGCTCGAACTGCCCGCGCGCAGCGTCCGCGCATCACAGGCTCTAGCTACCCGGTTAAGCCTACAGGAACCGGCGATAGAAGGCTTTTTGCTTAAAAACCTAAATACCTAATTTGACAGCAGATGTCGCTGTGGGGCAGTTTCCGCTGCGGGGTGCAGGAATATGAAGGCGTTCGTGAAACTTGTGACAACTTGGGTGTACCTATTAAAAACTCTAGTCCAAAGCCTTCAGTCCGAAACAAGTGCCTATTTAGTACATTATAAAAAAGTCCACCGACTTACAAGGAATTGTCAATAGGTATTATTCAAAAATTACGTTTAAAACTGCACAAGTTCTTGTGGGTTTGTGAGGCTCTAGTGTAAGTTTCTTTTGACGTAAAAAAACGTTTACGAACGCGTAAGTGACAATGTTATTTACATGGGAAACGCAAACGATTAGTTAAATAAACACGTTTTTTCGATCTTAACGTTCTGTGATACCTGTTTTATTAATTCGTTTCTTTTCCTTTACAGTCGTCAGTCTGTGCCAGGTGTTTGTTATCAAAAAAATATAGGTTACCTATTGATTTATATTTTTACAAACATGTTTCTCGATCGAAGAAAACATTATTTAATCATTATAAGGCCAGAAAGGACCTAAAACCTACAATAATAAATTACGACTTCCCTAGGCTCAAGATAACAATCCTTATTATGTTGCAAGCAATGTTGCTGGATTGTTGTGAAGGAAACTTTCCGCTGCATTATAAATAACAAATTAAAAAGTAGGCCAGGGACAACTAGGTTTGGTTTGGGCAATAACATTCTATCCCAAATACCACATCAAACATTGGGAAATCATGCATCAAGTGAGGAACTTCTTCTGACTGGTCTAAATGTGTTAAGGAAAACTTTTTCTAATCTACATTTACACTATCTACACAAATATTATAAAGGTGAAAGTTTGTGAGTATGAATGTTTGTTACTTCTTTACGACTAAACGGCTACAGCGATTTTAATAAAATTTGGTATGGGGTTAGCTGACACCCTGGAATAACACATAGGCTACGTTTTTCCCTAATAAACCGCGGGTAAAACCGCGGGGTAAAACTAGTAGGTATATATACTCAAATATATACTTTGTACCCACCTATAATAGCTATAACAGTTATAATGACAATTTTAATCAAATTTAGTCCAATTGTTAAATTATTTAATTAAGGTGTTTTCAGGTAATTCCGAATGTATACAAAGGCAAATAATTCCATACACTAGTCATATATCACCTATTCCTTGCTGGCAATCCTAATGTAGACACATAAGTACTAAGGTTTTAACTTTGGCTCACTTCAAGGAATCAAAAAAAGGAGTGATGGAGATGAATCCCTCATATTATGTGCAGTATTCCTGTATTACTAGATTCAGTATTTCTGAATGTGGTATCTTCCTTATGGTATAGGTATTTCCAAACAAAACTAAGTCATTTTATTTTATAACAATAACATTTTGTATGTAAATAGAATTATTCATGAATAATTTCTTTGTTTATAGTCTTCTAAATCATGTATTGAATATATTATAACCAGAGACTAGATATTCAAATAGATAATAGCATAAAGTTTAGAAGGTTGAACGGTATGGAGACAGGATCATCTTTATTTTCGTAATAAAATTCCTAGGATATGTAAATTTATTAATGGGGCAGCCCAAACTTATTTATTATGTATTCAATGTTATTTACTATGGGGAACTAATTCAGCAGCAAATTGTTGTAGTTTTATCCTAAACTAGCTGTCCCAGCAAACTTTGTACCACCTGAAAGTCTATAAATGGGGTATTTTTGATTGATTGTTATATTCTTTTTTAAGCATACTATTAAACTTTTGGTCGAGACGATCACTCTGAACCAGATATTGTCCAAATCGATTTAGCCGTTCTCAAGTTATAAAAGCCGGAACTAACACATACAGATATAAGATACAGATAATAAATAAATATTGTTTACAGCTTTATAGTATATAACATCAGAAAGCAATCATACACTATCCATTGACATCAATCACAGTAGGTACACAAATGTTTACAAAAACACCTCCTATTTATTAGAACAAAAATAGTCTTTCCTGGAATATCTACACACCTTCTGGGAGTTCTAGTTAAGTTTTTATCATCGTGTTATCCAAGAGGAGCCGATCATGCTGATATTAGGCTTTATTTTATTGTTTACTGTTTGGTAAATATATTAGGTCTCACATTAGTCCTTCATCAATTGAGTATGTGCGTTGGTTTTCGTGTAGAACCATACTAATTAGATTTGCCGTCTTTGTAATGCAAAAAACAGAAACATAAAAACTTACATCAAAATATTATTTGTTTAATATGGCATGGCAGCCCAGCATATTTACCCTTAATTAGCTCAGGCTATTATGTTTTAGAACAGAGGTTGGTTATATACAGTCTAGGTTAAATTATTACCACATATTGACTGAACTTAAATAGCACTAATTAATAAAGTTTTTTCATTTTACATAAGTTATTGCAATCTTTAATTACAATTATCTTGACATACAAGTTCTAAGTATAAAATTTAAATATTGATACAATAATTGTTTACAGTAGATAGAGATATCTACAGTTGCCATTACCATTATTAGTTAATTCCTTAACTTTCATGATACAGAATAAATCTCTTAACAGGAATTGGTTTAGATTTACGTAATTTCTCTAACGAGATTTTTCTGATGAGATGAGAGTAGTCTAATACTGTTTTCAATATTAGTTTATAGTTTTATTAGCATTTGCATCATTGAAATATACAATGAGATGTTGATAAACAATATAAAAGAAACATGTGCTGCTCGTGTCTACATGCTGTTTACTGTATTCACAGTACTCGTCACCTCGTACTTAACGAAAGTCTATTGCGTCTAAACATAACATTATGAATAAGACTTGTTGGCATCCACCAACCGTGGTAATCATTTCGATGGACCAAATAATGTACAGTTATTCTGTTCGTTGTCCGCTGCACAGATTCCAAAAAGTTAATAATAATTAATACAGAAGGTGTCTGATTACAGCAACCGATACAATCAATGAAATGACAGCTGATTTACATGATGTCATATTCGAATTTTATCTCGCCTATTAGTTGTTAGTAATTAATATGTTTCTACTGAATTAACGTGTTATCACAAATATGATAGAAAACCAAAGCGTAAAAATAGATATACGCGGCAGATCTTAACAATAAAAAAGCTACACATTGAAAAGCAGTGGGCGGCGTAAAAACACTAACCTTTGTATACAGAAGTATTCTCTGTGTGAATTCTTCGCAATTCCTTATTAACTTTGTACGGATAAAGTCACTAAAACTTGCTTTATCACAGCACTGCACTTAAACATAGCACAAAAGTAAAAATAGTTACTCTCACTGGGTACATTGTTCAGCCATTTTCAATAAACATATACATACAGACTGCATAAAACAAAACGGTACAGGCAACAAACTACACTAGGTTTCCTTCGACGTCAACTTTCGCTAGATGTCGCCGTAAATCGATTATATATAACATTCGAGTCTCGTCAAACGTCCTATCTACCACAGATAAGCGAACCCCTGTATTGCCGTTATATTGGCTACTAGTATGGAACTTATAATTTAGTCGTTTTTGTTGCCTTTTTACATTTAATTTTTTATTAATAAGGTATTTTGCCGTGTGATGCCGGCTGACTGGAATAGCATCGCCCCATCACCTCCCGCGGGTGTGGTAAGAGGCGACAAAGAGAAAAATCCTACGGACGGGCAGCAGCGTCAGTCGAAACCCAATCTACAGTTACTGCGGTCGCCAACCCGCCTGCCAAGCGTGGCGACTATGGCAACTACCCTCAAAATGATACAAGTCATATTTGTGGGCGGCATATGTTCAGCAGTGGACTGCATACGGCTAAAATATATGTAATAACTTATTACTAATAAGGTATTGTCATTAAAAGAAAAACTATACATACCTATCTTGGGATTTTTGACAAGCTATTAAATATTTTACGTTATGATAAGACGGCTTCACTCACCTTTGTTCACTCTCGCCACATGTTTCGGAGAGCATAGGGTCTTCATTTTCACTAGGGCTCCTGGTATCCGTGATGTACGCCGACCCGTAGCTACGTGTTCTTAACACCGCCGGTACTAAGATCACGAATTTCACGAACACGGCCAGGTACGTATCACGTACCTACGTTCGCATCCGGATTCACGTGACACGCCGTGACACGCCGTGACACGTAGCCCGTACCTGGAGCGGTACCGCGAACATCGAAGTTCGTATATTTCGGGCATCTGTCTCTTTTACTCCAATCAAGGCGTCACGAGAGTGACAGAGACAATCGTCCGTAATTTACGAATATCGTCTTTCGCGGTAGCGCTTCTGCGTCCGTGTGTGGAGCTTCGGGCTCGATTCCGTTGGATACTTATCGCACGTTTCGTAATTTCACCACGCCCGGGAATATAATAAATAAGGACTAAGTTTTATTCTTAAGATACGTGAAGGCGTGATCACGCCTACACGGATCTACACGGATTCACGTAACCTAATGTCACGTGCGGAACGGACCAGAAAACCGTTGCCGTGATTCACGAAACCGGGCGCACGGCTACGGGTTCACGAATCACGGACACGACGCAAGCCCTAATTTTCACGAAGACTGAAGAGTGCCGAGCGTCCATTCGCGTCCTCGTTCGTGTCGTCGGCACGTCACATTCTACCGTGAGACTCCACCTTAGCCTCCACTCAATTCATACCACTACCGCAAAGTTGATCTTACGGACTCAAATAATTAACATTTGTTTTTTTTTTCATTATTTATTTATTAAATTTATTTTAAAATCGAGTCACTTTCTGCTATAGTTCAAGCTAATGAACCTCATTAGCGCTGCAATTCGGTAAGTGTGGACGTGCCTCACGCGCAGCATAGCGCGCGTTTGCCTCGGCCGCGGCAAATTCGCACGTCCACACTTACCGAATTGCCGTGCGAGGAAATTGACTCGCGAGGCCGTGCGTTCTGTGGGGATGCGGCTAATATCAAATCCTGAGGTCGAATTTGTATTAGTACGAATAAGTTTGATTAATTGTATTTTTGGACCCGGGTATGTTCTTAAACTACGTCCAACAATGAGAAGTAGGGCACAGCGAAGTACCATCACGCTTGAGAAGCCCAACTGGGGAAGTACCTCCTCCTTACAGAAGACCACAGCCATAATAGCACTGCTACCTTTCAGGTATCTAGTGTTGTGCTCCTGCTGGCGAGTTAAGTTCCCAGAGCTCCAACCCCCCTTAAAGGCCGGCAACGCGCTTGTGACTCCCCTGGTGTTGCGGGTGCCCATGGGCGATGGTAATTGCTTACAATCTGGCAATCTTTCTGATCGATTGCCACCTTTATCATAAAAAAATATGCCTGGAAATAGCTTCAATTTTTTTTCATAAGGTTAAAAAAAGTTATAAACGACACGACAATGAGAATTTGTCTGTACACAGATTCTCATTGTCGCGTTTTCCTAAATTTTTGATGCAAATAGTATTATATTTGTAAACACAAGGGTAATTCAGATGAGAAAAACAAAAAATACTATATTAATTTATCCTGTAATAACATAATATGCAAATGCACATTACTTTCAGTTCATAATATTCTTTATAAATTAGATAAAATAGGAAATACATTTAAGGCGTCTAGCGTCAAAAACTATCAGTTGATAACAAAAACCTAAAATAATCCGACTGAAAATGCAGATAATTGTATTTCAAGTTATAGCAAAGAGTAATTAAATATAAAGTACATCAAATATAGATAAGATACAATGTAAACAACATAGACATATTTAAAAGTCCTTGTTTACCTAAAACACCTTCCAACAAAATTGTTGACTTATGCTTTACAACCAAATAACAACAAAACTAATTTTTGCTAGTAATAATAGCAATTCTAAATATTACACACAAATTAGGCAAAAACTTGGCAATTATTACAAATCTTATTATAAATAAATACTTAGGCGGGGAAACACTGGAATTGAAATGAGTAACATTATGTCACAATAAATATTGATTATTTTATTAATTTAAAATATTTATGCACTGAATAAAAAATCTCAGTTAATATTCTTCAATGACTTGTAGTTGTAATATCAACTTTATTAAAGTTTGTGTAATTCAATATTTAATTTCATTAAATTGCAGCAAATTCTAGATATACTTTTTTTTATTTTCAATGTTGTATACATCTCTACGGTTAAACAGTTTCATATTTGAGCTATTCCCTACAACTTGAATAAGCAAATGAGTTGAGATTAAAAGGAGGAAAGAGACCTAAGTGCATACATATTTTAACCATCATCATGAGTATTAGGGCACTTTCCAAGAAAAAATATTTTAAGGCTAATTGTAAGGTCGCTTTTCCAAGAGAGCCACAATTCTGACTTTGTATGGAATTTAACTTATCCTTTTATATTACAAAACAGACTAGATTATGTTTATGGAATAAGCAACATAATTATTTTATGCACCCAAATGTACCAGTTGCCGGATATTATTATTACAGTTAGATTTATCTATATCATTTACCTACACAGCAAATAAACTTTTCAAAAGCTTTCATACGCAGATCCAACAACTTTGGTTTTCCTATTGCCATTTTGGTTCTACACAGAAGTTGCAATGGAATAAATTATTTATAATTTATCTACATATTACATATTTGGTAACAAGTACTATTGTAAAATAAGTACAACTGAACTACAATAGACAAGCAAATTTGGGTAACACTTCATAACATCTGAATCGTTCATAAATATATATAAATATCCATGCCTGTAGGAAATTATTAAACTAAAGCGGATAATTTCAATACTTTTGTATTAGTGTACTTAGAAAGTCATTATCTAAGCTGATAACCGTTCACAGCCTTTCCATAATTCCCATATTAAACAGATAATGTTGTCGAGAAAATACAATTGTATTAACAATAACACTATGGTAAACCTAATTTATTACGTTGAAATAAGATTTACCATCGACATCGCGTTCTATTTGCCTTAATCTGTCGAGACGGACTGGGCATATAGCTAGTCAATTAAACCTTTATGTCCAAGCAATAAGAGCGAAAATCGATGTCCGGCATCGAGTTGCGTGGAAAGCGCCGATTTCTCATTCGCTCGTAACCCTTTGTCATAGAAGGCCTGAACGGCGTCTGTCGTCTATTGTAGTTCAGTGGTTATTTAGTATTGATTATTTTAACTCTCCTGGTGTAAACACGTGCCATTCTGCTTGAGGTGCTTGTTCTGTATGGCCTTCATAACTGCGATCTCCTTGTGTTCTTTGCGTGAATTTCTCGTTTCAAACTCGAGGCGGTGACTAATGATTCGCTGCACGATGTCTTCTGTTGTCATGGAGTTGCCAGATTTTATGATCTGCAATGATAATCTTCTTTGTCTTAGGTATTCTTGTCTCATCCTACCATAACCTCGTAAGACCCAGTGTGTAGTACAATGTACACTCCCTTTCATTGAAAATAAAATCTTTTTTATTATTAAACATGAACGGGACTTAACCGCGTATATTAACTTTGTTTTATTGTTTTTCGTACAAAACAAAATACAACCCAATTCACTGCATAGTAAGATTGTTTTTTTTTTTAACTATTAAATATTTTAGTATTTTTAGTACGGTTGGGCGTTACGAGGTTAAAATATTTTTTACCAGAACTTAAATTTGGGTCACATGTCTGAGTGTGATAATGCTTCGACATTTGTAATACCACCTTGCTAAGTAGTGGAAAATAAAAAGGATTGTCTGAATAAGCATATTTACAAATTATTGTGACAATCTTATTTTGAATGTCCTCTAGCTCCTAGCATTGTCACAAGTTGTCTATATTTTGCCAATAATAACACATTTTTTTAGGTAAGCCACTGCTATCTTAACTTCTAACCTCGAGGGAAAACTAAGCCTCATTGGGATCAGGTAGGGTTTCCATAGCACGTTTTCCTCTGCTCTAAAACGACTGGTTAAATTCTTAAAGGATATTTTGTAAAGATAAGTGTCGTGAAATTTTGTCGTAGGTGAGGGAGTTTAATAAGCAATGTCGGATTAAGAGTAGCACGTCTTACATTTCGTTTATTATAGTTACACGATAGCATTCTAAATAAAGTAAGGCGTAATGGTCTTGTTCTGTGTTATTGAAGGGCCGGCCGGTTGCATGACACTGCGCCGCCATAATTAACAACAATTAGTTCGGTGCATGCACATTGGGCGTTGCAATCCAACTTACATCCCCTCACTATCCAACTTTATTATTCTTGCACGACTCCCTAAAGAAGTAAATCCTATTTGGACGACCGGTCTGGCCTAGTGGGTAGTGACCCTGCCTATGAAGCTGATGGTCCTGGGTTCGATTCCCAGTCAGGGCATTTATTTGTGTGATGAGCACGGGTGCGTGTTGGGTCGCATAATTTTGATTGTCATAATTCATCATTAGCCATAAATCCATCATTTGGCATAATCAATTTTTTTCTAAAACTGTTTTGGAATTATCAGGACTTTTAAGGTATAATATTTTAGGTTAGGTTAGGTATGTTTTAAGTAATGAAATGTTTAGAAAAAAAAAACGCATTATGAGAATTTATTATTATGGCAAACGATGAGTTTATGATAACCAATAATTATGCAACCCAATATGGACCCGATGAGCACAGATATTTGTTCCCGAGTCATGGGTGTTTTGTATGTATTTAAGTATTGATATGTATCTAACTATTATATATATCTTCCTCTAGTATATACAACACAAGCCTTACTGAGCTTACCGTAGGGCTAGGTCCATTTGTGTCAGATTGTTCCGAAATATTTATTGAAATATTTAAATACTCCAACGACATATAACACATTTCAGCTGTATGCAGTCCACTGCTGGACATAGGCCTCCCACAAATAAGACTTGTATCATCTTGGGGGTAGTTGCCATAGTCGCCACGCTTGGCAGGCGGGTTGGCGACCGCAGTAGCTGTAGATTGGGTTTCGACGGATGCTGCTGCCCGTCCGTGGAATTTTTCCCCTTTGTCGCCTCTTACGACACCCGCGGGAGGAGATGGGATGGTGCTATTCCAGTTAGCCGGCATCACACGGCACAACATGCCATTAAATGTCAGTAGCGGTCACCTTGAAGCAGCCGCGCCGCTTGGGCTCGGCGTAGGGGTCGGCGCCGTCGGCGTCCCGCGCGATGGCCGTGTCGCCGTGGCACACCACCTGCACGCCGAAGTGCTCCATCAGCTCCGCAGTCACGGCGTACGGCGCGCCGATCACCACCTCGTGCACGTACTGGAACGTAACGGACCGTCGTTTGTTAACCTGTCACGTCCGTTTGGGGTTTGGGGAGTCCGTTTCGACAAAGAAGAACAGTGACTCGAGGGAAGAGCTGTACTAATTCTATAGGTAGCTCCACGAGAATTGAGGCGAATGGATTACGCACACAACTATAGGTATCGCCACGGGAGTTGAGGCCACGCACACATTCAGCATCGCATGTAATGATAGCGAGGTTTTGAAATTAGTGTTTATTTTTTCGTATCGATAGCAAAATAGCAAACTGCGAGATTGACTAAAGATTTTTCCAATTTGTTTAGTTACCAATTATTTTTTTAGACCAAAATATCCGAATATATTAATCGTAAATTATTTTTTACTTTAATAGTACTTATTTCTGTATTTTGTTGTTTTTACATACATTTTCATTACTTCGTCGTTTCGTTATCAAACCTCTTCAGACAATCATCTATTGCATTATAATCGAAAGAAGATATTTATGTCAAGTGACTAGTAAAACTATTAAGGCATATTTTTATTTTCTGGATGTTTGCTTTACCTATTTTTCGAAAATATATAATTCGACCGTGCACTCAAATGCCATTCACTCATTCGTTCATTCGCTACCTTTTTTGCTAGTAGTACTTTATGTAGCAGTGTGTGTAACCATTCACCTCAACTCTCGTGCCGATACCTATACACGTATAGGTATGATGTATGACTTCATATATATATGAAGTACTGATTGAATGAATGGAATGAATGAGTAATTTCAAAATATTCCTTTCATTACATGAGATGTTGTCGTTGTTTCGTGAAACTAACTATACCTCACCTAATGGAGCAGTACGACTGACTTAAAGCAACGGCGGCTATTGTGAGATATACAGGCTGAAACAATGCCACTACAAGGAGCATACCGCTCACTACGCAAACGCTACACTAGCTAAGGAAGCAATCCGAAGCTTACGACGCAATCGCAACTAATCAAGAGCAATTCCGACGGGGCCTCTAACGCATCGTCCCTCTGCTGAGCAAAGACCTCCGTCTTTTTCTGCCAGTATGAGCCCAATCGTTTAGAAAAATGTCACTATAACGCCACCTGAGTTTTGCCGCACCGCCGCTTTCCAATCGGTATCCTATTTAGCGGCTTTAAAATTATTTTTCACCTCACTAGCTCGGAAAGAATTGTTTTATTCTTTAAAAACAGATAGCAAAGATGCATTTCATTGCATCGAATGGTTTTTGACTTGAACCTTGTTCCTTTTTTTAATGTTTTTGAATGATAAATGATGGACGCCAATAATTTTGATTTCATTTTTAATGTTTTAGAGTTATTTTGTCATCGCAGTAGTGTGGTGAATAATTGTGTGTTTCACTCGGTAGCAAAGTGTGTTCCCCTCTCGTGCTTTGAAACCCTCTCAGTACTCAAGATTTCATTCTTCGAACCACTTGCTATGCTCGGGGTTCAATTTTGGAATCTTTATTTTCTTTGGAGAAGGTAAACACTAACTTTGCCCCCCTGTATGACAAATAACTATTAACGATATAGTCGCTCCGCTGATGTGCTCATCCGTAAATCATTAATCATCATACTGAAATATGCCTCACCTTGCAGGCGAGAACCGACAGCACACGCTCGTGCAGGTTCATGATGGGGTAGTTGGAGCCCTTGTAGCGGTTGACCTCGAGGTCGGTGTGGAGCCCCACGATGATGAAGTCGCCCTGCTCGTGCGCCGCCGCCAGGAAGTCGAGGTGCCCTACGTGGAACAAGTCGAATGCGCCTGCTACGTACACAACCTAAACAAAAAAGAAGTAATTCGTCATATTTTTATAATTTGTTGTATGTACACACAGCAACACTCTTAGCTATACATCGGTGGACCTTATGCCTTATATAATAAGGTTCACCAATGTACAGCTAACATTGTTGCTGTTAGTACCAGGATTGGTGAGGTTAGGTAAATGTAACTAATAAATTTGGTGTCTTCTTGATATTAAATGTGGTAGTCCACATGGAAAAGTACCTTATGGCGATTGGCGCTTACGTTGCAAAACTTGCAAAGTGTTACATTAGTATTGAAGCGTCATTAACAATAACGTAAACGCCGAGCGCCATAAGGTACATTTCCATGTGGACTACCACATATTATGTCCACGAAATTTACGAAACCCTCTAGTTACTCATTATTACTAGGTTCAATCCACGTAAGTGAAAGAGAGACCATTGACAAATGACTTTTATTTATTTGTGATAATAAGCTATTGTCAAGTACCTACATTGCAACCTCCTTTTACAATTACGTGGATTTACCCACTAGATCTCGACATTTCGCAGCGTATGGGATCCATGATGATGACGAATGCTCTAACACTACCATTCGGTTTCAATACTTTTACAGACCCAATCTAAAGTATTAAGCTGTCTCTGTTCAACTTACCTTATCCGTAGGTTTCGGCGAGAGACCGCTGCTGAACTGTATGATCTTCTGCGTAGTAGGCAGGAACTGAGAGCACCCGGTGTAAGGAGACCGCGCCGTGTGGTCCGTGCCGAGGTTGGACGAGTGCTCCAGCGCTACGGAGTACTCTTTGTCACCTCTCCTGGAATGCAGATCAGCCTTAAGTGCAACATTTTACATACTAATGAGTATAATATGATATCGTCGGGGATAGTGCAATACCGCGTAACAAACGCAGTAAGGTACGATTTCTTTGTACATTGTTTGAATTTTGTACTCTATAGATTTTTGTTGTTCCACGGTTTTGCACCACCCAGGACGCTATGTGATTTCTAAAGCGTTCAACTGTGGCGTCTATTCTAGGCAATAAATTTCGCCTTTAAGTTAAAAATCTAAAAATAATACATATTCAAGACAAATGTGATAAAATGGTTTATAAATCAATCATAACATTCAGATCTATCTGTCTAATTAAACGATTTTTTTTTTTAAACAACAGTTTTAAGATTTTGATATTGGTTGTTTGGTTGGTGGTAAATATTTAGAAATGAAGCAAAAAAATATTACTTGAAGTGTTCTCTGGTTAGCAGCAACATCCGCCCAACGAGATCTGTCGTCGATACTCCAGCAGTTCTTTGCACCTCTCTGAAAAATAATGAGTTTTTAAATGCATTATGAATTCTTCATTGCACATATCACGTACAGGTAGTTTATCACCCGCAAATACTTCTTCACTTAGAAGATAGATAAAGCGAAACATAATGTCTTGTTTGCTTCTTAGCTTGTACTATAACTCCAAAACAGTTTTTATTTTATTTGTGTGCTAATTAAAAGAGAATCAATGAAAAGCGGACTTAGGTCAGCTGTAAGTAAGCCTATGCGGTGCCCAGCCGTGGGGCGACAATGGGCTGAATAATTGATTAGGTATATTATTTTTTATTCACAAGTGTTGTTCAAGGTCATAAATATGCATGAATATCTGAACCTTACCCCATTATAATAAGGTGTATAATTGTATATGTACAATAAATGTAAGCTTTACACAAACAATTTTTTATACATACCTATATCTACCGGCATTTTTGACCATGTGATATGTATCAATTCCATCTGCAGTTACTGTGATGTCATCTGTAAAAATAAAATGTAATATTTTACTTCCTAGATCTACGAGTAACTGGTCTGGCCTAGTGGGTAGTGACCCTGCTTATGAAGCCGATGGTCCTGGGTTCGATTCCCAGTCAGGGCATTTATTTGTGTGATGAGCACAGATATTTGTTCCTGGGTCATGGTTGTTTTCTATGTATTTAAGTATTTATATGTATCTATCTATTATATATATCGTCGTCTAGTACCTGCAACACAAGCCTTACTGAGCTTACCGTAGGACTAGGTCGATTTGTGTAAGATTGTCCCGAATATTTATTTATTTATTTATTTATTTATAACTTCAAAAATAGTACTCGTTTTTGAGTGATAATAATTAATAACGCAGCCAAATACCGTGTGTACTGTAGTTATATGGCTGATCTTTTTTTCCTTGTATTGTATGTGCACATACCTAAATGAACATAAGCTAGCTATGTTTGTGTCAACGGTATTTTCAGATGGAGTATTTCCAAACATCAGGATGTTGTGGATGTGTTCATAAAGTACAGTTTAACAGCAAAATGTGAAGTAACAGTAACACAGCTGATGTAACACACTCGCGCCACATATTTTGGATAGCACATGTCTTCATTTTCAAGCAGTGCTGAGTGACTATATAAACGTGAACCGCACAAGATGTTAGAATGACTCTCAAAAATAAATACATTTCTACTTTTGATATATTTACTTAGGTGCAGTCAACATCATACAGTTAGTCAGTATTAGTAGCTATGCAATAAAAACAAAAAAAATAAAATAAAAATAAAGCCTTATTTCAGTATCAAATATGGATACTTATATAATTATTTGCAAACTAGAAGTTCGGATATAAACCTAATTTGTGTAAAAAAATCACACCAGAAAATAAGGTATAGGCCTCTTCCAGGCCATGGGCCTCCCATAACAATCTGCTACCTTGATTATGTTGTCAGCCCAGTTTGCCTATATCCATCTCCGTTTTCTTTTCCCCTCTGGTCCTTTCCAGGCTATTGCTTGTAAGGTCTATCTTTCATCCTGGATTATGGCAATGTGGCCTTATCTTTTTTTTTTATTTTGAGCATACTCCTTTTTATTCCCCTTTGGCATATATAACATATAAAGGTGGTAGTGACAGTTACGGCATGGGAAGGTTAATTAAGCCAGGGGAAATTCGCTTGTATGGAAGTGTGCCTCTGCTGCTATCTACATTACCCCTAACTATTTGATGCTGTCTGTACTATGGCATATTTTGGTAACAATCATTATTTTGTATTAAGATTTACTTTATAGTTTTTCTAACAAAACATATTCTATTATATTTACTTAATTGTTTAAGAGGTATTATTCCAACTAATAAAAAATAATTGCTTTAATAAGGTCTGTTATGACTTTAGAAATTTAAATAAATAGTGTATTTAAATATTAGTTTTATTTTGCTCAAAATTTTGAATAAAATTAATTTTATAATTTACTTGTTTTAGAATTTTGGAATTGATGTTTTTTTAAATTCATAAATTAATAACTGAAAAAATTTACTTAAGAATTGTTCATTCTGTAAATTATGTTGTCAGATATAAAATGATGGTTGTAATTATATCCATTAATATTTTTATGTATCCTCAACTTCCTCAAAAATTGAAAGTCAAAGTATATTAAAATCATTTCAATCAATAGTTCAATGGCATTACAAAATAATTTTTAAGTAATATTTACAAAACATTATATTGCATTGTCTAACTTTGTTGCCAATGTCATTACTTGACCCTAATGCATATTTTTTTGGGCGAAATTAATGTAACACAGAATTGTTAACTGATTCCTTAAAAATAAAATTAATAAAAAACTTATTAATCAGTGTTAGATTAGAAATCACAGAGACAGAAACCTTTTTGTGTTATTGAAATATAAAATTATTGGTAAATAAAAATGTTCATTAGAATGATTTACCAAAACTTAAGTTCTTATATAAATAATATATATAAAATATTATTATGATATTATATGATATTGATCTGGGTTTAGGAAGCGAGAATGAGGGTGATATTTCATACTCAAAGATTATATTTTAAAAAATGTTCATTACAATTTCATTAATGTAGATATTGTTAGATAAAAATAAGTACACAATTAGCAAAAAAAATGATAAACAATTTAATAATTGTAACAAGAATGACCCCTGTTAGGTATATTGTTTTTTACTTTTAAACCAAGTTCTGTTTTGCCACATGTTCAGACTTAATGACATATTTGTTACTTGCCCATGACCTGTGACCTTTAATTATCTAAGTAGTTCAAAATTATGACTTACCTCCATGTACACAGAAGTCACACTGATATTTATCTAGTGTTTCAAGGGTTGTGACATAAGGTGCTCCCTCGACAACCTGGTCAACCCACTTTATAGCCTTCACCATTTTGTACCGCTCTTCCTGTGTGAACACAGGGGGTCCCTTGTGCTTCGCAATTTCTTCATCTGTGTGCACTCCGACTATTAACACATCTCCGAGTGCTTTTGCTTGTCGCAAAGAATTTGCATGACCAAAATGTACCATGTCATAACTGAAAACAGTAAGAAGTATTTATTAAAATACTGAAGAAACCAGAACATTTTCTATTTGTAACAGAATTTTAAGGCCGAACAGTATTTGTGAACAGGTCTTGCATTGATTGGCAACGGATGTAAGGTTTTGTAACTATTTGTAGTAACCTGAAAAAAAAAGGCGAAATATCGAGCACTAATACTGAACAATCAAAATAAGAGAATGGTAAACCCTAAGCAGCTTATTAATAGCTACTATTATTTTTATTGAGATTATTAGCAAATAGCAATGTCAATAGAATTTATTGTACGAAAATTACGCGTTTATTATCATTTAACTTACCACCCATCGCACCACACACGAATTTGTTTCTTTTCGCCGTTAGGTGCACTCATTTTGCTAAATAAAAATTACAAATCGTTTGTTAAATCTCTCTAATATATTGCACTAATAATTAATCACAAAAATCGAAAAATATATTCGATTTAAAGTCTCACGCCTATCCATTCACAGCTTTGCACACCGACTGTCATTTTTTGTGCTGCTGTCAAATAAGTCTATGACGTCAAAGCATGACGATTTGGTTTACTATTGACGTAGCGAGAAATCGCTTGCGATTTTACATACATTGCGGTATTTGGTTTAACAATTAAATAATTTTCACATGAGTAGTCAGCAATGTATTTACATTGGTTTGCGATTTCTCGCAGTGTCTAAAGATTCCGATATTTCCGATGGTATTAAAAAGTAAGTACTGGCCAGTAATTAGTAAGTCGCTTGGGGTTCGAACATTTTGTATAGTAGAAGGATAGGAAAACATAAATCAAAGCGTGTATATTTCACTACAAGTAGGTATAATGTTAGAATTATAAATTATCATTCAACAACCGACTGTTGTATACCTACTGTATTGTAGTTTAGCCAATGAGTTAAGCACTTAGAGCGTAGACAGAGAACAATACTGTCTTTTTGCTTTTTCTAACACTAGTAGGTACTATGTCTGCTGCGACCAGAAACCACCGGAGGGCGGCCAGCAGCGCCCCTTTAGAGCAGTTGAACATACTTTCGATTGCCAACACGTCTGCCAAGCGTGGCGTATATGCCATTAAACCCCTCCATGTTCGGAGATGGCTCTCAGCCTATGTCCTTCAATGGACGATCGTGGCTGGTAGGATAGGTAAGGTAAGTTACCTGACCTTACGGTAGGCAAGGTAGGTAATATGACTACACAAAAGATTAGAACTTATAGTTTATTTTTATTATTATGGACAAATAAAGTTTACAGAACTATATACAGGTTGTGTAGGGGATGTCCTGAAATGGGGTTTCTATTCCGGTGTTAGATGTTTTAGTTTTAATATCAATATTGACGTCTTCTAGTTCCAAATGAATTCTAAATACATACAGAGACAGACCTTACCTACAGTTGACACACATAGGCCCTTAAAATCTGCCTATCTGTTCCTATCCGTCGTACAATATTTAGTACTTAAAAAGCGAAATTATCTAATCGTAACAAATTCCGCCATCCTACTAGCGATTGGTTCAGTCAAATCACGCCACTGTAAACGACGAATGCGAGACGTCGTCTTAGTTGGACTTTGATGTCTACATTGGTAGGGGTTACTGAAGTTATCATCCCATCCTTGCGTTTTGTGGGTCAACAACTCATACCTAAGTACTACAAATAGACTATCTAGTAATTAATATGTTTATTCAGTCTTTCGCATCTGTTACACCTCCGCTGGTGATAGCAAAGGTAGCTTCACTCTCAGGCAAGTCAGGGGAGTCATAGATCTTAGCTATTCGATTTTCTCCTCTTCCTTTTCTTAAGGAAATTCTAGTAGTTGATGCGTGAGCGAGGATATTTCCCCCTATTGGTTTCTTTGGGTCTACTTGAAACGACAGCGTGGCTCCTGGATCGGCGGTCATCTGATTTGTAATGAACACTGCTACGTTGTACTCTTCAGATATCTGCAATATAAAATACTTAATCATTAATATTTAATTTGCAAACATTTATTTAATAAATATGTAGGTAATTAAAGTGTCATGATCTATTTATTAGATCAGGGTCCACGTCCTTGCTAACAGACGTTAGGTTTTTAATGGTTTGGATTACTTGGTTCATCAGAACTTGATGGATAAAGTTAATTTGTTATAGCAACCAGCTTTAGGCTTCTTTAAATTAAATACCTAATGCTTGTATAACTTAAGTATATGTATATATTGTAAAAAAAATATTACATATGCCTACTTCTTAACTTAAGGTAAGTACCATTATCCATAGGATATAACGGTATCCTAGACTATATGCATAATTATAAACTATGTTGTCTACGTAATTAAAGCATTATTTATACGGCGTTCTGCTGCACATTTATCTATCTTATTCTCAATAGAGTCAAAGACCTCGATCGATGCCGGATGCAGCACCTATTATCTCTTCACCTTATTGATCTTGAACTTCTTGGGAAATGTTTTGGTTACAAATTTTAGAAGTTTATCAGAATCAAAATACAGATAGGTATCGTTTATTGCACCAAGTAAAAATAAAATCTACAAAGTAGGTAAAAGTGTCTCATATACCCTCAAAACGGTATGACATATTATATCCTTACCTATACATACAGATGTATCTAATTATTTATCATAATAATAATAACTAATGACTTAAAAAGCAAGATATTTTGAAATTTTTTAGGCACCATTATTTTTGTGGTTTAGGTAACATTAACTGTTGAAAAGATGTATCTAGTTAATAAACCTCATGCATTATATAAAAATTTTCTTGTTTGTTAAAACTGAAATTGAGTAAAAATATTAATGTCTGGTAAAATAATAAAGACTGCTTCGGCCGAATTAGGTACGGTCAAATCGTCCGACAACCGGTTCACGTGTTCTTTTTCACAGTGCCACACTATGGTAGTGACTCATCCCATACCTATATCTTAGACTATATATTTCAAATGTAGGTATGTTTAGAAGGATTGGAGCCCCGTAATTGTTTTTTTAGGGTTCCGTAGTCAACTAGGAACCCTTATAGTTTCGCCATGTCTGTCCGTCCGTCCGTCCGTCCGTCCGCGGATAATCTCAGTGACCGTTAGCATTACAAAGCTGAAATTTGGTAGTAATACCAATCACGCCGACAAAGTGCAAAAATAAAAAGTGGGAAAAAATGTTTTCTTAGGGGGGGTCCCCTATACGTAAAGGGGGGAGTGAATTTTTTCTTCATTTTAATCCTAACGTGTGATATATTGTTGGATAGGTATTTAAAAATGAATTAGGGTTTACTAACATCATTTTTTGATAATGTCAATATTTTCGGAAATAATCGCTCCAGAAGCAAAAAAAAGTGCGTCCCCCCCCCTCTAACTTTTAAACCAAACGTTTCAAAAATATGAAAAAAATCTCAAAAGTAGAACTTTATATAAACTTTCTAGGAAAATTATTTTGAACTTGATAGGTTCAATGGTTTTTGAACAAATCTATATATATAAAAATGAACCCCTAGTTATTTCTCTTGGTCACGCTATAACTTGCGAACGGCTTTACCGATTTGGCTAATTTTGGTCTTGAAATATTTGTAGTAGCTCAGGAAAGGTTTAAACGGTGAGAAAGTATGAAAAAAGATCGAGTAATATACTAAAAAACGAAAATATTGTTCCCCCATACAAACTTATCAACTCGAAAAAACTGTAAGCGCCGTAGGATTTCATACATCTTACGAGTTTTTGGTAAAATGGTCTCTGCTTTCACTCGAGAATGACGGAAGCGCCGCAGGATTGCATATATCTTAGGCTTTTTTACGAGCAAAATAGGTACTTTATATTATTCCAGCACTAAAGTCGTTAAGGCGATAGTTTCTTACAAATTGTTAATAAATTAGCCCTTATCCCCTAAGATATGGCTGTCAAAATCTCTATTGAATGACAAGACACACTTCCTCACTTCAGGCCCGGTACCGCGAAGATCGAAGTTCGTATATGTCGAGCATTTCTCTTTTACTCCAATTAAGGCGTTAAGAGTGACAGAGACAATCGTCCGAAATTTACGAATATCGTTGTTCGCGGTAGCGCCGCCGTTTTATGTATAATTTCGCGTTTAGTTTAACCGTAAATAAGAATCTGCACTAATATTCATCGCCTAATGCGACCGTCCCCTCCGTATGTCTTACTACTTCAGATGGGTACTGAGTGTGAGTGAAGTAGTGAGACAAATACGAACATTTAAGAGAAAATACTATAGGAAAGGATTATTCACTACACCTGAGCCCCGAGTGTATGTTTTTAACGTAACGAAACGTCACCATTAGCGTTAGTTACCCATGTTATATCAGTATCACTTACGCATTCGAGATATTTTTTACGTCATAAGAAACTTACACTAGAGCTTCTGTAATTTAAGCTCGCGCGCAGATTCTTTCTGAATAATGGGGTCGGAGCATACATGCCCATACATTAGGTTGAAACTGACTGACCGACTTCAAATGACGCTGGCTGGTTATCACTCCATGTTACAACCCCGGCTTGTGGGCCCGTTTTTAGGGTTCTGTACTTAATATTAATATGTCAACAACAATGTATCAAATAGCCCATTTTTAACTCTTAGGGGACACTTACTGTGACGGACGAAAAACTACGGAACCCTACACTGAGCGTGGCCCGACACGCTCTTGGCCGGTTTTTTTTAAACTATGGTGAATCATTAAGCATCTCGGAATTCTCGCAAAACAAAAACAATGTACACGTGAACAGCACATTGAATCATCTTATTGATTTCTTATCAGAATATACCTAGCGGTCTGCTCCGAATCGATCGATACGTATTATGGCATCGCTACACATTAACTTGCGGTATAATCGCATTAGTGAGATTATGGTATTGATTAGCATATACTGATTTACAGGCTAATGTGGAAATTATGCTTATCACGCGATATCGCATGCTATCTAGTTTATCGCAATAAGGTCTAGTTTATGGTCTAGATTGGAGGATCCAATGGCAGACATTTGAAAAAAACCGGCCAAGAGCGTGTCGGGCCACGCTCAGTGTAGGGTTCCGTAGTTTTTCGTCCGTCACATTAAGTGTTCTCACTTAAAAATGGGCTATTTGATACATTGTTGTTGACTGATTAACATTAAGTACAGAACCCTAAAAACGGGCCCACAAAGGACGGTGACAACTAAAGAAAGAGTTATAGATCCCAACTATACATGGAAAATTAGAAAAAATGTTGCCAACTTCAGTCCCAACACGAGTAGTAAGAAGGGGTTGTAACATGGAGTGATAACCAGCCAGCGTCATTTGAAGTCAGTCACTCTGTTTCAACCTTTTGTATGGGCATATTTCGAACATCTTTCTCTTTTACTCCAAAACCATACTCGTAAATTTCGGACGATTGTCTCTGTCACTCTCTTAACGCCTTAATTGGAGTAAAAGAGAAATACTCGACATATACGAACTTCGATGTTCGCGGTACCGGGCCTGAAGTGATGAAGTGTGTCTCATCATTCAATAGAGATTTTGACAGCCATATCTTAGGGAATAAGGGCTAATTTATTAACAATTTGTAAGAAACTATCGCCTTAACGACTTTAGTGCTGGAATAATATAAAGTACCTATTTTGTTCGCAAAAAAGCCTAAGACATATGTAATCCTGCGGCGCTTTCGTCTTTCTCGAGCGAAAGCATAGACCATTTTACCAAAACGCGTAAGATGTATGAAATCCTGCGGCGCTTACAGTTTTTTCGAGTTGATAAAGTTTGTATGGGGGAAGAATATTTTCGTTTTTTTAGTATATTACCCGTTTTTTTTATATTTTCTCACCGTTTAATCTTTCCCTGAGCTACTACAAATATTTCAAAACCAAAATTAGCCAAATCGGTAAAGCCGTTCTCAAGTTATAGCGTGACCAAGAGAAATAGGGGTTCATTTATATATATATAGATTTTTTTCAAAAACTATTGAACCTATCAAGTTCAAAATAATTTTCCTAGAAAGTTTATGTAAAGTTCTACTTTTGTGATTTTTTTCATATTTTTGAAACTCCTGGTTCAAAAGTTAGAGGGGGGGGGGCGCACTTTTTTTTACTTCTGGAGCGATTATTTCCGAAAATATTTACATTATCCAAAAATGATGTTAGTAAACCCCTATTTATTTTTAAGTACCTATCCAACAATATATCACACGTTAGGATTAGAATCAAAAAAAAAATCACTCCCCACTTTACATATAGGGGGGGTACCCTAAGAAAACATTTTTTTCCTTTTTTTATTTTTGCACTTTGTCGGCGTGATTGATATACATATTACTACCAAATTTCAGCTCTCTAGTGCTAACAGTCACTGAGATTATCCGAGGACGGACGGACGGACGGACGGACAGACATGGCGAAACTATAAGGGTTCCTAGTTGACTACGGAACCCTAAAAATGTAAATCTTTATGTAGGTACCCTCCTTGGGTTGCAACCAGGACGCTAAGTTGAGGAAAGTGAAAATTGCTCGACAAACCTTTTGCAGTCGAGAAAGGACCTGAGCTAACTTCTGTTGACGGTCAGCGAGCTCGCCGCGACCGGAGAAGTCGACTCTAAACAAGGCCATGATAGAGTCGATAATCAGCAGTTTGAACACTCCTGCTTCTTCGTGAAACTTCGCTGCTACGTAGTCTAGGAGCTCCGCCTTAAGGAATACGTTATAATTAGGCAATTAATAAAATTGTACGTATTATACGTTGTAATTACGAGTAATACCTAGTACTTAGTCGAGGTTTATAAATAGTAAAACACTAATGATCGTCAACAGTTGCGTACTCTACCTACCTACTGGAGTAGGAATCGCTCCAGCCGTTTAGACTTGAAGAAGTAACAAACATACACACTCACAAACTTTCGCCTTTATAATATTAGTGTAGATAGGCATATTGTACACTTATATAGCATATGTATAAATATCCAATTTTTCTTAGGCAATCTGGAAAAATAGGATTTTAATTTCTCGAACAAACCGCCAATGGACATATGACCGGTTTTTCAGAAATTCCACAGTGTATATGTCTTCGGATATGTGCCCGCGGTTCTACGCCTGTTGTTAATACGTAGTAAATAAAATATAAAGCGGTTATCGCATATCATTAAAAACCCTTATATCTAGAAATATGCTTACAAGCACATACCTGATGCTCTGATGTGTAAGCTCTAGCATACAAGACGTTATCGAGCACTGCATTCTGATCTAAATTGAATCTGTCTGCAATAGGGCGAAGTCTGTCAGGGCGACTGGAATAGCAGCTCAGGAAACTTACATTTGATTGTCATTTTCGTACCTATCCTATTTTTAGGGTTCCGTAGTCAACTAGGAACCCTTATAGTTTCGCCATGTCTGTCCGTCCGTCCGTCCGTCCTCGGATAATCTCAGTGACTGTTAGCACTAGAGAGCTGAAATTTGGTAGTAATATGTATATCAATCACGCCGACAAAGTGCAAAAATAAAAAAAGGAAAAAAATGTTTTCTTAGGGTACCCCCCCTATATGTAAAGTGGGGAGTGATTTTTTTTTTGATTCTAATCCTAACGTGTGATATATTGTTGGATAGGTACTTAAAAATAAATAGGGGTTTACTAACATCATTTTTGGATAATGTAAATATTTTCGGAAATAATCGCTCCAGAAGTAAAAAAAAGTGCGTCCCCCCCCCTCTAACTTTTGAACCAGGAGTTTCAAAAATATGAAAAAAATCACAAAAGTAGAACTTTACATAAACTTTCTAGGAAAATTATTTTGAACTTGATAGGTTCAATAGTTTTTGAAAAAAATCTATATATATATAAATGAACCCCTATTTCTCTTGGTCACGCTATAACTTGAGAACGGCTTTACCGATTTGGCTAATTTTGGTTTTGAAATATTTGTAGTAGCTCAGGGAAGGATTAAACGGTGAGAAAATATAAAAAAAACGGGTAATATACTAAAAAAACGAAAATATTCTTCCCCCATACAAACTTTATCAACTCGAAAAAACTGTAAGCGCCGCAGGATTTCATACATCTTACGCGTTTTGGTAAAATGGTCTATGCTTTCGCTCGAGAAAGACGAAAGCGCCGCAGGATTACATATGTCTTAGGCTTTTTTGCGAACAAAATAGGTACTTTATATTATTCCAGCACTAAAGTCGTTAAGGCGATAGTTTCTTACAAATTGTTAATAAATTAGCCCTTATTCCCTAAGATATGGCTGTCAAAATCTCTATTGAATGATGAGACACACTTCATCACTTCAGGCCCGGTACCGCGAACATCGAAGTTCGTATATGTCGAGTATTTCTCTTTTACTCCAATTAAGGCGTTAAGAGAGTGACAGAGACAATCGTCCGAAATTTACGAGTATGGTTTTGGAGTAAAAGAGAAAGATGTTCGAAATATGCCCATACAAAAGGTTGAAACAGAGTGACTGACTTCAAATGACGCTGGCTGGTTATCACTCCATGTTACAACCCCTTCTTACTACTCGTGTTGGGACTGAAGTTGGCAACATTTTTTCTAATTTTCCATGTATAGTTGGGATCTATAACTCTTTCTTTAGTTGTCACCGTCCTTTGTGGGCCCGTTTTTAGGGTTCTGTACTTAATGTTAATCAGTCAACAACAATGTATCAAATAGCCCATTTTTATTAATAACTATAGCTATAGATCTCATAGAAAGTGAATCGTTATAGAGGTATGAACAAAATTAGTTAATGATGCTAATAGTAACTAAATAAATATTAGTAGGTAATGATACTAATAATAGAGGCCAAGGTCGACTTTATTAGATAAGTACAGCTAAACGATTTCTGATCCGGTCCGGTGCGGAAGACCATGAACTATGTTATTTCATCTTCTGCTAGTTTTTTCAGTTCACTTATATTCAGACAGACAACTTGGGGCAAGTTATAGCGATTTGTTATCGATAAAAAATGTCGATATATATTACTACTCGATATGTCACTAATTTCTGTTTAGTTTTAAATCCGTAAATAGTAATACGCCATACCTGGTATAACACAGGGCATAATCATTAATACCGACGAACATGAAAAAAATATTGATTGTATATTATGAAAACTATTTTAAAATAAACATGTAAATACACGTTTTAATTTTTTTTTACAAAATGACTAAAAGAGTATTTCTATATTTCTAATAAAATTTAGATGTTGTCATTAACATCGATATATTTTATTATCGATAAAATATTTGGTCACGCACTTATAGATGCCCCGAGTTATCCCAGGTATGCTTATATTGTACAACGTTGACACAGACACAAAGCGTGTACGAGTAAGTTAAGTAAAGAAATATGATTATGCTACAGTTCAGTAGTTAATGAACGACCTCCTAGTCTTATTAGTCAGTAGTGACCCTGCCTATGAAGCAGCAGGTCTCAGGTTCGAATCCTGGCAATGGCATACATTTGAGTGTTTATCAAGAATATCAGTTCCTGGGTTATGGACGTTGTCCTCGTATACTATGTATATGTATATCTATTATTTCGTTGTCTGGCCTCAGCAACATAGGCCTTCATAAACTTGCGTACTGTATGTCTTGGACTTGGTCCATTTGTGATATTGTCCCAACCATAATTTAATACGATGATATATATTTACATGTTGAGTTAAACATGGTGTATATGTATAACTAAAATATCCTTCAAAACCACAATATTGTTTACTGCTTTAAGTAATTTTCCGTTTCTCACTGTAAACTGGTTGCTTTTGCTATAATAATATTATGACCTAATAAAATCAGTAGTACAAGTTACAACATAAGAGCGTGAATATACTACGTAGTAACTTTAGGTCTGTGCTACCTATATATTTATATGTCGGCACGGCCATGTACCAAACATAGATGTCAAATTTAAATTCATTCGAATGGTTAAAAGTATACAATTTATTGGGTGGGCTATTTTAAGAACTGGGCCATCTTTGGCGCAGGTACTTTACTTATAATACTTCTTTTGTGACACTCGACTTGTGACATTTTAAACTCAGTCAGAAACTTTGTATGCGAATATTTTCACCCTCAAAGATTTTGAATTCGAGTGCATGCTGTCTCTCAAAAATTGCCCCCTGCTGTGAAATATAATAATACCTTACCTTACAATATAATTATATGGAATTTCTAATAAGCGATACAATTATTGGATGTTTCTACATTTTACATCGCAAGTAAATAAAGGGACACTTATTAAAATTAAAATTTTAAAGGATACAAAGTATGTTCAGTGTCCAGGAACATAACCTTTCCCCCGTGATAACCGCTCTCTGTGGGTATCTGTGTGGTCACGCACAAAGTGTGAGACAGCTGAGTTTTGCCTGTACGAAACTCTCCGAAAACTTCCGTAATCGCCATTGACTCTATACCACCAGCTAGCAGTTTACTATAAATAAAATAAATAAGATTACCATTATTTTACTGCTTGTATTGCCGGCAAAGAATAAAAAATGTTACTCACTCTAATTCTCCACTCCCAGTGCTAATTTTAAATACTTGCTTTCGTTTATCGCTTACTTCTAAAGCGGTCATGAAACCAAGGGTAACAATCTTTTGGCAGGCTTCTTTAATTTTGTCTACTTTTGCATCTGAGAAACCTTTAATATTACACAATTTTTTCTTAGTGGACATTTGAATACCTTTGATGGTACAAATACCGGCCGTTTTCAGCTTTTTTATATCAGCTACATTTATACCATGCTTTTGTAATATATCAACATCTTGAAAGAAAGTTTCTTCCTCTGTGTCTGAAACGTTTTCATCGAGAGCTTGTTCCAGCATTTTTATAAACTATTGTAATGTTGATTTTTTATTCGTTACATGAAATAAATACCTTTCCAATGTAATAATAGAATTTGGCGCCAACTAAATTTTTTTTAACTTCGAATGAAGTGACATCTCTGCTTTCTGCTGAACTTACAACCAAAGAGAATATAATACCGATTGTTCAGTTTTGTATATTTGCCTCTTGATCTCGTATTTGCAGAAGCGATAGAGAGGAAAATAGTCAATTTTCAATTATCGCGTTAGTTCATCTCGCTTACACGTTTAATCTTATTTATATCTATATTTTTTATATAACGGCTGGACCCATTCTGGTCATCTCTAATCTAATAATCTAATTTCATCGTTTTGTCGTCTACTACCGGAAAAAAAAAGAAATATTAACAGCT
Source organism: Grapholita molesta (assembly GCA_022674325.2). Taxonomy (NCBI): domain Eukaryota; kingdom Metazoa; phylum Arthropoda; class Insecta; order Lepidoptera; family Tortricidae; genus Grapholita; species Grapholita molesta. Next base: position 10,270,666 of record CP053132.2, on the reverse strand, counting down.
ATGCATAGACAGACCATTGAACTAGACGGAGCGTGGTAATAATAATACCACGATAGAAAGGGATGGCATTATATAACTTTCCATAGGTATGGCAGAGACGGTGCCCCGCTTCAAACTGAACCCTTGAGAACTATCAAAGTTGGAGTTGGAGTTTTCAACCGAAGTTGCGGTAATTAATACACAATAAGCTAATATTTTTGTTATAAAGAGTGTCCACTTTGCAGCCCGAAATGTATAGCCCGACAACAGTTTATTTAACCCTGAAGTAGTGTCGTTGCTCGCACAGCTGCAAACCTAGGAGGAATAATGACTGGAGAACGCATCCGCTTGCGCCAGTAAGCGACAAAGATATTCTGGCTTTTATAGCCCAAAATGTAACAATTCACTTTATAAAAAAGTCATGAATTTTATGCCATGCGAAAACAAATAACGAGGATCCGTTACTGGCGCTCGCGCTCGCAGATGCGTGCACCAGTCATTATTCCTTTATGAGCGCCTCCGTAAACTGAGGCGCTACCGCCAAAAACGATATTCGTATATTTCGGACGAATGTTACTGTCACTCTCATGACGCCTTAGTTGGAGTAAAAGAGAAAGATGCCCGAAATTTAGGAATATGGTTTTATGCGGTAGCGCCTCTGTTACATTTTGGGTTGTAAAAGCGAGAGTATCTTTGTCTCTTACTAGCGTACGCGGATGCGTGCTCCGAAATCCTTGCTCTGTGTTTTTGTCAAGGAAATTTTAGTATAACTGGAATAAGCCCTGTGAAAAATACCAATAAGTGAAACGTGCTTTATACGCATCTCATTAAGGTTTACTTTCGCTCGCCGAATATGAAGAAAAAAAACGAGCCGAGTAGGACAGCTAGTACACAGACCTCTGTCCCTTTCTGAATGATGCTATTCCTAGAATAATATTAAATCTATGGCAACCCAAAGTCAACTAGATGCTAGGGTAACCATGCTTGTACATGGACGAGGACAATTACACAACAGGACAACATTAATGTTGGTGTTGAGTTAAAGTACATTAAACATATTTATTAAAATTTGTAAAATGTGGTTTCATTGTTATTGTATATTATAGTAGAGTGAATATAGCAATTGGGGCAAAGTAATTCCCACAGAAGCGGGGTTATAGTGATTTAATTTCCTGCATGTATTTTTTTGATATACCTAAATAAACATATAGAATATATAAGTGTGCAAAATGCGAATTTTCACCCGGTAAAGATTAAAATAAAATCAACATGTAAAACTCAAATCGTGTGTGTTAATTACAGGAAATTACACACAAAAATGGTTATGAGGTTAATTTTATAAAATAAGAATCGTAAATAACAAAATGGTGGTTGAAGAGCAAAAATATTTTTCAAGTAAAATGAAAATCTGAACATTGAAAACTGAACGTAACATTTTATTGTTTTACACATTAATTTATACGTTGTAATAAGATAACCATATTTAATACATTAATATTTCCGATTATATTATATGATGTAAAAGTATAGGCTGTATTTTAATCAACACGACAAAATATAGGCCTCTGACAAAAAGACTGCCACATGGAGCACACACATGGAGAACACTTTAACATACTGCGGCCACCGACTACCAGCGACCCGGTCATCGGTCCGACTGGTTTGTTGATGTCCGACATTACCGATTTACGTATCTAAAAAATATGAAGAAGGCTGTCGGAGAGAAAAGAAGATTGATGTTTACTCCACCGACACTCTTAAATTTCCACCGACACTCTTAAATTTGAACACAGCAAGAGCTTATTTTTATTCTTTCACCATCTGGTTATTTATATTTAATTTTAGAAATCATCGTCATAATCTCTTTTACCATTTAATTTCTTGTAATTAGATACCACAGACGATTTTTAATAAATTTTATAAGTATTCGAAGTTAAAATGTTTGGGAAGCAAAAAAACGCATGTAGTATGTCAAATAGATTCAGAGCTGCCGGCGTGGTCTCTACACCGATCTAGTACATCAGAACACTATCGTATTTAATGGAATTTTCCTAACTTCTAAAATTAACGTGGTCACCCTATAGAAAGAGACAAAGGTCTGTGTGGTAGCTATCTCACTAGGATCGCTTTTTTCGGGCTAGTACTCGATCTAGTTATAATAGTATATCTATGGTTTTTGTACGGTGCTGCCAGTGAGTTTTGATTTTCTCCTCATTGTGAAATACAGACATGTTATAGATATTATTAAATAATGATAATAACAAAAAACGTAAAAATGTACAGTCTGATACAACTTAATTTTGTTAGTGGTATTAAAAGACAAAAAGTTTAAAATTTACATTAAACTGTCTATTTTCTGAGTGAGAAATTCTCTATTCGAATCGATATATAATATTTATAAGACGCCACTGTACCTGTGTTCAACAAATAAAATTTTATGATTTATGATTTATCATATCACTTCAGATGCACATATACAACGAAATATAAGATAAGACTTTGAGTAGGAGCATACATAAAATAGTTGATTTTGTGATTGTGTTGAGGTCAAATTAATTAACCGATCAATCGTCCTAATAAAATGTATGGCAACATTATAAAAAAAAAAATTTTTAGTCTTTGAATTGTCTTCGATGAAAGAGCTTGTTGCGGCGCATTTTAGAGGATTTTTAATTATAATATTTATATCTACATCAAGAAATTTACCGTCTATCCCATCTCAGTTAAGGTAAGGGGGTAAGTTGACCCTACGGAAGTACTGAAAAGTGATTATTTATATTATGTTCATATATTTCCTCCTATATCACAGCCATGTTGAAGTAGTGTTGATTTTACTAAGTTTTCATCAGTTTATCGTCTAAAAAAGTTAAAAGTTGATCACAAGTATATGTGAAAGACCCAAGTTGAGTTTGTGTTGTGAAAGTAAAAGTTATAAGTCTTGCAATATGAAAAGTGTTATAAAGTGCCACCGAATCTGGCGTCGAGGCGTCATCTTTAAGGTAAGGCTGGATGTGTCTTCAATATACATCAGAACGTAGCATTATAACGGTTGTGACATCAGCCAACAAAAAATCACGTACATAGAGCAGTTGTACAATATTGAAAAACGTAACTTCATGTTATTTATTAGGTTGGTTTTGTACACAAGTGCAAACAATAGATTTGTGTCAAAATTAACGGAGTAAAAAATTGGAAATAAGAAATAAAGTATCAAATATTTAATTCATAGTGAGCTAATTCTTCTCTTCAGTCTATAAGCAAAATATAGTTTCTATTTATACATAAAGTGTTTTGTTTCCATATCAAGTGCTTGCATTTATAATTTATAAGGAAGTGTGTACTAACTATGAAGTATTACATTTTGGTCTGAAATGCTAATTTAACTAGTAACTATGAACTCAAGGAATGCTTTTGGGTTGGGTACCTTGAGCCACAATAGCAATCTTCATATAAAGTCACAATCTGTTCTCAGGGATGGATTCAGAAGATTCCCGTGATGGGCAGGGAGATGCACAATCATCCTCAAGTAGTAGCAGCTCAAGCTCCAGAAGTCGACGGAGCTCATCGTCTAGTGTGTCATCTAAGAAAGATGCAAAATCACCTCCACATTCTCCTCCTCAGTCACCATCGTGGCCAACTCCACAGTCGCCATCTAGATCACCTCCCAAGTCTCCTCCTTCGCCACATTCAGATGGCCCGAGGTCTCCATCACCAGACAGCCAGTCACAATCCCCATCACTGCGCTCCCAATCTCCTATTAAAGCTCGTTCCCCCAGTAACTTGAGTGGAGCTCATTCAGATATAAATTCACCTGAGAATTCTATGCCAGCATCACCAGCGGGTCCAAAATCTCCAGATGCTCCTAAATCACCTAGTGAACCTGGTTCTCCAGACAATCACGAGCATTACTCTGGGCAGAATTCAGGTGGTGAAGGTCCAAAGACCCCTCAAAGTCCTAGCAGTTCTGTTCGTTCAGGTGCCGGATCACCTGACAACAGGTCTAGGCCGGCTTCACCAGACTCTGCTTCCCAAGCCACATCCCCCTCAAGAAATCCTGACCGAAGTTCCCGTCCCTCAAGTCCATCACCAGATAGGAATTCATCAAGGTCATCAGTGGTAATGTCACCTAAAAAGCGAGAATGGAGCCCTAAAGATAAATGGAGAAGGCATACTAAAGCTGAACAGAAAATGGGGGCTCGGTCACGAGAACGCAGCAGATCAGAATCTAGTCAGTCAAGTAGGAGCTCTTCTTATAATAAAAGAACTAGTGCAAAGGATCCTGCTACTGAAGAGATTTCTGAAGGTAATAAGGTTTATTATTAGAAAATATGTCAAATACATAAAAAAAATTATGAATTAATCTATTTAAATGACATTTTATGCTATTATTGGCCTAGAGGCCACTTTTAGATTGAGCTTTATCCACTAATAATGCAAACTAATGTAAAATGTTGCAAAATACAAATCAAGTTGTCACAGTAATGTTTCTGGTTTTGCCTAAAGTCTAAAACTTTTGATGAGGGTTTTGACAACCTAATAAGCCTCAGTGTGACTAAAGAACTATTTGAATGCATAAAATTAATATATCTATCTACTAATTTATTCTGGATTAAAGTATATTGTCACTACTTTGAAAAAACCTCGTAACTCATTCTGGCATTCAAAAGAAAAATGACGTAACTGTGTATGGGATGAGTACAGAGTTACTGTTTCAACTTAGAGTATTTGAGTCAGGTACGAGATTTTTTCAAAGTAGTGACATTATCTCTAATTTCAGTGTGTCACTTGGCAAAGGCCTCTGCTCTAGCTCTTTCCATAATTTATTGTGTATGTTAATATTCAAGCTATTCATGACAGCAAATATTATTTACCATATACTTGAGTTACTCATACATTTGTAAATTGACATAAACATACATTAAATATCTTCTTAGCAATTAGACCACCTGTGGCGTAGCTTCTATTCTTACTTAATCCTGTGTATCTGCTGTTATTTATTTGAGGCATGCAATAAATTGTTGTATTTTTCTAATTTACAATGAATAAACCTATTGAGTCTAATTGTAGGTGAAATGGAATCAGATCAAGATGAGGATAAAAAATCTAGGAGTAAATCACAAAGTAGTGATAAGGCTGATGCAAAAGATTTGAATATTAGCCATGAAGATCTATCAGATGTATCAGATTTGGACTCCATTGGACCAGATGACAGTGCTAAAGGATCAAAGGTAATCAGAATATATATACAAAAAATCGAAACAGTTAATGAGAAATAGAGATTGAGAATTTCCATTTCAATTGTAACTTTCCATAACAAATGTACTTCTTTTATATTATGAAAACTAATTCATAAAACATTTGATCTAAATTATAATTATTATTTAGAGCCTAACCTAGCCTTCATTATGAATTCTTGCTGTGTGCAGTTGATATTAAAAAATAATATGTATTTCTAAATGAACAATTTTCAGCCTAAATCTACACCTGCATCTCCAGAAAAGCCTGAAGTTAATGGAAAAAATGGGATCAGCTCACACTCATCTCCCAAGTCCCCAAAATCAGACAATGGAAAAGTAGACACACATAAATTGGACAAAGTAAGTGTTTGATTAGTCTGAATGTAACTAGGATATTTATTTGTCATCATTCATCATAATTATCATACCTTCTCTTGGCAGCACTTCTTCTAAAACATTTTGATTGCAACTAAAATGTGATTTCAATATGAATTTAATATCACGCCAGTTAAGTCAGTTTCGTCTAATACTTTCTGTGTCACTCACTGTCTCCTATGCCGGTAGCCATTAGGGCAAGCAATTGGGACTAGTGAACTCCTATATTTGCTGTATTAAGGTGGTGTTATTAAAACTCTTTTATTGAACCAGGTTCCATTAGAAAAGACTAGTAATACAGAGGATGGTGAGGAGCAACTAGATTTTGAAGCAGAAGAAGGTGAATGTGTTGAACCTAAAGCTTCCGATCAAGCTAATGGTGATGGAGAAATTGTTGACAAAGGTAAGTAACATACAATTGCTGTCCTAAAATTAATATGTATTGCCATTCAACGAGGCAATGCGGCCAGCCTTCTGGGCACTTGGCCATGGCCATGGCCTTCGTGGGCATGATACCGTGCTCATGACTAACAACCCAGAGTCCCTAAGACACATGCTGCAAGACCTAACAAGCAGGAGCAGAGAGGTTGGCCTAACAATAAATAAAAGCAAAACAAAAATAATGACTAACAGATTGGAAGTACCCATCACAGTGGATGGGGAAGACATAGAATGGGTAAAATCATACATTTACTTGGGCCAACTCATCTCCATGTCTGATCAAATGCAACAAGAGATTAACAGAAGGGTCACAAATGCATGGAGCAGGTTCTGGTCTCTGAAAACCATCATGAAAAATAAAGATTACCGCATCTCAATAAAAAGGAAAGTTTTCAACATGTGTATCTTACCTATACTAACATATGGATGCCAAACCTGGGCTGCTACAGAAAAAATGTCACAAAAACTAATAACTTGTCAGAGAGGAATGGAAAGAAGCATTTTAGGGTATACAAAAAAAGACAGAAAACGAGCGAGCGAAATAAGAGAGGTCACAAAACTAGAAGATGTCACTCTAAAATCCAAAACTCTAAAATGGAAATGGGCAGGCCACATGCTTAGAGAAAAACAGAAGTGGTCAAACATACTGACCGAGTGGACCCCACGCTACAGCACAAAGAGAAAAAGAGGCAGACAATACAAGAGATGGTCAGATGATTTAAAGAAAACGGCTGGTCCACTATGGACACGATTAGCCAGAGATAGAGAGGCATGGAAGGCAATGGAGGAGGCCTTTGTGTCAAAAGGACACGTCGAGCCAACAGTTGTTGCATAAAAAAATAAAATAATAATAATTAAATAAACTTGTACTAAAATTGTAACTGTATGTTCGATAATAAAAGGCTTTGAAAAATATTATACGTGCACTTAAAAAAAAGTCTAATTAATTATAATGAATTATGGTTTTAATAAATTGGCACAAATTGGAAGACACCGGGATCCTACAGAACATGCAATTAGCATCAAATATTGAATAGTGAACAAACTAGTCCAAATAGCTAAAAAAACACATCTTTATTTGTGTAGCAGTAATTAATTATGTGTACTATTTGGCTATTTTGACTGCTACCAGTGCCGGCCCGGCATTTCGATTCTTTGGGTACCCCTTTTTTTTTGGAGGATCACAGCTCTATCCTCGATAACCCCAAGGTCTTAGTCGCCTCCTATGACAGGTAGCGAAAATTCTAACGTCAAGGTTACACTACGTTTTTCCAATATTATCCAAACTTCGATTGAATTATTTTATTTTAGCTGAAGAGGTAAAGCCGCGCCGTGTGTCCCGGGGTTCGTCGCTGGAGGAAGGCGAAGTTTCGGACGAGGCCGAGCGTCGACCCGAGGAGAGTGAGCCGCGGCCCGTGTGCCGGTTTTTCTCGCGCGGCGCGTGTACGTGGGGTGTCAGCTGCAGGTACGAATGTTGCCAATAACACTGAAGATTTTACTAAAATTACTGAGCATTAATTAAAACTTCAGAAATTGTAGATACAAGTTAGTCACATATATTGGGTGGGTGGGTATGTTTCTCGAATTATTCTTTCATTTTATTGTTAATTATTATTTCATCTTTTGCAGACCAGTCTGGCCTAGTGGTTAGTGACCCTGCCTATGAAGCTTATGGTCCTGGGTTCAAATCCCAGTCAGGGCATTTATTTGTGTGATGAGCACAGATATTTGTTCCTGAGTCATGGGTGTTTTCTATGTATTTAAGTATTTATATGTACCTATCTATTTTATATATCGTCGTCTAGTACCTACAACATAAGCCTTACTAAGCTTACCATAGAACTAGGTCGATTTGTGTTAGATTGTCCCGAAACATTTATTTATTCAGTTCTATAAAACTTTCTAGTTATATATTTATGTTATAACTTATTTTCTGTCACTGACTGAAATTGACTGCATTTCTTTAAAATCTTGCTCATCTTAGGCGATTCTAAAAAGCTTGAACTGAATAAACTTGTGACACTTATGTTAATCCGAGAGTTCTCTTATCCATCCTGAGTCTATAATCAGATCAGGGGCCTATTGCATAACAACTTGTAATGCTGCCGCCACCCATTAGCGCGAGTGGCGAGGCGAAACGCGAGCACGCATGTGTACGCGGACGTCTCCCTATTCCTCTCGTCCCTCGCATCGCGTTTTTGTATAGGCAAAGTCTCCGAGTAGACGAGACCGTCGAACATTTCGACGAATAACGAGGCGAGTGACGAGACAGCATGTCTAAACGCGGAGTAACTTATAAAAATAATATTAGCGGAAGTCCCATTCCAATTTTATTAGAAAGAGGGTTCCGCCAATAATATTAGCTGTAAATTGTTATGCATCAGTTCAATGTCATCATAATATTGTAATGTCACTGATGTTTATAAGTATGTTGTATCGAAGCTCACTGTTGAACAAACATCGCTCGATGTAGGTTCCTGCACCCGGGCGTGACGGACAAGGGCAACTACAACATGTTCGACGTGGTGCGCGGCGTGCCCGCGGCCGGCTACTCCGCGCCGCCGCGCGACGCCGCGCCGCCCGAGTCCGCCTGGGAGCGCGGCCTGCGGACCGCTAAGGAGGTATGGCCGCGCTCAGCTACTTAGAGAAATTGACCTTTTACTTCTAGAACTAGGTCTGACCATAGATGCCAGCCCATCTCCCGCGGCTGTTGTAAGAGGTGACAAAGGGAAAAATCCTACGGACGGGCAGCAGCGTCCGTCGAAACCCAATCTACAGCTAATGCGGTCGCCAACCTGCCTGCCAAGCGTGGCGACTATGGCAACTACGCTCAAGATGATACAAGTCATATTTGTGGGAGGCCTATGTCCAGCAGTGGACTGCATACGCCTGAAATGATGATGATATATGCCTATTTGCACCACTCAGGGTTAACCAAGTAACTCGAGGTTAACCGGTAAAGATCATAAATATTTAACCCTTAACTCTGTGTTAGTTGGCTAACCTTGTGCAGTCTTAGTAGACCTAAGACGTATTCCTTCAAATTGGCACCCGTTAGCGATACGTTACGGCCCATTCCTACAAAAAATAATGATATTGGTATTGTATTGGTTACACTCTGTCATTCATTGCAACATTTGGACTATGAAGCGTATTTTACGATTTATGACAAGGCCTGTAGTTGTTATGATTACAAATAATCAACGTATTTCAGATGCTACGGATAGCGAATAAAAGAAAAGAGCAAGACATGGACTTTGAGGAAAAGAAACTCCACCTGTCAGTAGGCGGGGTAGTGCACGACCCCGACGCCGAGCTGGCGTACGCGGCGGCCGCCGTCGGAGCGTCTCCGCCTCGACACGAGCCCATGCGCGACCCCGACGTGTTCCGACCGGGGTCAGTATATCCTTCGGAAAAAAAATCTATAGCTTTCAATAGAGCAATGAGCGTACGTGGCGACAGAATGACAAATGACAGAATGAGTCAGTCGGTCGGAGATATGAGTAGGTTAGCTAGATAGATCCTATTTCAATGTAGGCGTTGTGTCCTGTTTAGAAGTTTTTAAACCACATCAATATTTTTACAGACACGACGTCCATGGGTCCTACGGGCCGATGTACCGCGGTCGTTTCCCGCGGCCTGTGCTGGACGAGCGGGAGCGTTTCTTTGAGCGGGAGCGGGTTTACGAGCGGGAGCGAGCCTACGAGCGGGGACATTATGACGAACGTTCTGTCATGCCCGAGGAACCGGCTTATCATAAGGTAACAATGTTTAAGTCTCATCGAGATTGAGACTCATGACTCATGATGGTTTCAAGCTAGACTTCATAAATTGGCCGCAATTAATCAACAAACATTATCACAGCGCCGCGTCCGATCCTCCCGCGAAGTGATCGTCCAACGAGCCGAAGTCGAACGGAGGGAAGGCCGCCGGGACGGACGCGAGCTGCGCGAAGGTCGGCCGCGGGAAGGCCGCGACGTGCGCGACGGGCGCGACGTGCGCGACGTGCGTGACGTGCGGGACGTGCGCGACGTGCGCGACGTGCGCGACGTGCGCGACCCGCGGGACGCGCGCGGCGACGATTGGGCCGACCCGTGGATGCGCGCCGAGCCCGCCGCGCGCCGCCGCCGCCCGCCCTCGTCCGACGACTCCTACTCGTCCTCCAGGTGAGTGTCTGTGGACTGACGCTGCAGGTTTAGCGAGCGGATGAAAGTATGACTGCGCAACGAGGTACTTACTTTTTTTTTATTAATGCTGCTCTAAAGTGGTGATCGACACGTAGATATGCGTGCGAGACTATACCTGCCTGCCCCAAGTCTAGCTCGTACTCGAAGCAATGCCAGCAATATGCGCGACGTAGTATCAGCAGGTAGAATTGTGCCCACATTAGCACTTCAACTTCGAATACAATTAAGAAACTGAAGACGGAAATTTCACATGATTATAATGAAGCCAAAAAAATGAGAATATGGGCGTTCTAACCGCTTCGTTATAATATAACGTGACGAAAACAAAACGTGATTTATTAATCACCCGAACTTATAAATGGAAATTGGCGATCACCTACCTTAGATGCACAAGCGTAGTGTAGCAGTCAGATGGTAAAATGTAAATGTGAATTTAAATAGTAAATGTTTTCTGAAGACGTCGTCCTTTCGTCTAGTCGAGAATTAAATTCGGTTAAAAACGACCCGTATTCAAATGATCGATTATATCGTAGAAAAATATTAATTTAAATTTTCTCTCCGCTTTTTCCTCTCCCCCTGGCTAACGGGTTTCATTTTCATAACTCTGACGGTTTTTTGGTCTGGTCTGACTTACTGATTTTCAATGTTCAAAATCCATCTACCATTAACATGTAACGTTTGCATGCCTACCATCGGATGCCTTTGAACGTGTGTGTACGTGCGTGTGCGTGTGTGAGTGCGTGTCCCCTCCCGTCCCGTTGACTCCGCAGCTCTTCAAATTCCAGTTCTCGCAGCTCGCGGTCGCCGGGAGCGCGGCGCAAGCGCAGGGCCTCTTCGTCTTCGAGACAACGGTTAGTATTGCACGACACTCTTGCTAACGATGAAGGAGGTAATTCCATTACACAAAATTTTGTCAATAGGATTTGAACTGTCTGACAAAAGCTTAAGTCATTTATTCGAATGGAGATGTATCCTTCTCCCTAACCTCAGTCCGATTCTAAAATACAATAACTGTATACGTCGTACATATAAAATGTAAAATGTCCCCGTGTAGTGTACTGTGTCTAGGAAATTTGCCATTCCTATGCGGTTATACTACAAATTTTTCGGTTATACTGTCTGCAGCCAAAAATTTAACGAAATGTAAACATATCTTTGTTTGTTAATCGGTACTAACACAAACACTAAACACGAAATCTAACAGCATGCCTAATCATTATATTCTAATCATTAATTTTTAGTTGCATATGTTTATGTCAAATCAACTTAATTGTATTATCACAACTACTATTTTAGATGTTTTCTTATTCTACTTTATTTGGAAATATACATTGTATTTTTTTTTTCTTAAATATGCACTAGGCTAGGTATAGTCGCCATCAAGGCAACCGCTTAATGTATAGTACAGTGGTTGCCGGAACTCTCAAACACGCAATACATTAGTTAAAAAACTCCAAGAAATAAAAGACACCGAATATTTTTTTTTAAGAAAAACTAGTAAAAAGTAAACATGCTAAATAAAATAGAAAAATGTACCATAAATTAATTATTGTTTTTAATAGGCGTATTGGCAGAATGTCATAAAACCACTAATATTTTTTTTATGGCCAATATCCAACATGCTGTGTCACAAATTTATGTGAAATGACAATTAAAAAACGGACTTTGCTGGCTTTAGGCCGGTAATATAAACTTTAACGACTTCTCGTGCCTTTCACATAGCCTAACCTACAACCACATACTTCGAAGCCTATTTATTATAAGGTACATAATGTCAACATAGAAGTGCATGTTTGAGAAATAGTACATTACTACCGAGGCCGGGAAGTAAGGGGTAGCCGGCCGAGTATAAGTAGACGTATTGTTACGACGCCGACAAACCCTGTTCACGCCAAGATATGTATGCCTTTCTCAAACATGCATTACAATATTTAAAAAATAAAAACTCCATGAAAAAAACTTTAATTTTTTGAAAAATAAAAGTAAACATGCCAAATAAAACAGCAAAATGTACCATTAATTGATTTTTATTTTAAATAGGCGTGGTGGCAGAATGTCATATAAACACCAACATTTTTTAATGGCCAATCTCCAAGATGCGGTGTCGCTAATAATAAAAAAGAGGACCTTGCCGGCGTTACTTTAACCCTTTCATTACGGACGAGTTAACTCTTGTGTTATCAAATCCGGTAGACGAGAAAACTCGTCTTGAAAAAATTGACATTGAATTGTAGATTAGGGCAATCGACAGTCACTTGTACAACATAGCTTCCTGTACTCTTAGTCTTGAGCCATATTTATTTTCTGCAGTTGTTTTAATATTGCCAACTATTATTAGTCTACCCCATTAATTTTCAACAAAACATTTCGCATGTTCTAGGACACTGCTCACAAAATAACTCGATTTTAATATCACCTACATCGGTGTGACATGTTGGTTTACATGTTGGATTTCAAATGAGACGAGCCATTTGAACATTTTCTGAAATAAAAAAATCTTATTGTTCGTTTATTTTTAATTACTTAAACAAGAAAATTGAATATTAAAAATACTAGGTTACAATATTAAACTCGACAATTTACTGATTTATATGTGAACATTGCCAATGCCTGCTTATCGCCCTTGATTGCAACGTATATGTAGATATATTAAAAAAAAACGTTCTAATGTATTAGAATTCGTTATAGGTGTAGTTTGTCTAAAACCATGTCAAACCAATAAGTTAGAATTACGTACAAATATTTTTCTGGAACAATAAGTTTTAAGTTTTTTAAGAGCATTCTAGTAATATCCCAGAGAGAACCCAGTAATGTAAAACGGTTCGCACTTGACCAAGATTATATGGCAACATTACCCTCATTTTGACAATGTTAGCCAAAGAGTTATCTCGTCTACCGGTACAGAAAAGTGTTTTACGTAGCAGAGTTAAGTCGTCTTTCGGATGTAAGAGCAGCATTTCTGTGAACGAGTTAACTGGCCTACAGGACTGAGGAGCAGGTATCACAGTTCACTGAATATGGAAAACTGGGTAGATTTTGTGTTTGGCTTTGCCGGAATGAAAGGGTTAACGACCTCTCGTGCCTCTCGCCTACCCAAACCTGCAACTTCGAAGATTATTATAAGAAACATAATGTCAAAATGTAACTAGTACATCTTTGAGAAAAGTACTTAAAATAACTCGACGTGAAAAGGGCATAGCAATCTATCAATCCTTCGTAACATGTCACGTAACACGTCTACATGTACTCGGCCGGCAACCCTTTACTGCCCGGTCTCTGTAGTAATGAAATATTGTTGTTGTGTGTGTAAGTTTAAACTATTAAACTGATTAAAATCTTTATAAAATGTTCAAACCAATCAAGTTACCTGTCGAGGTTGTGTTTCCGTTTCATAGTTTTGCCATAATTATTAAATTATGGCAAAATTACCGTAAGTATATTACTACTGCGTTCGTGCGCGGGTCCAACTATAGTACAGACGAGTCGAATGTAGAAAGAGACATTCGGACAGCGGGGGTAGGCGACTCGACTGGTTTGAACATAGCTGGGACGAACACCGGCTAACTTCCCGTGTGACGCAGGCTGTCGCCGTCGGTGATCGTGCGCGAGCGGCGCATGGCCAGCGCGCGCGCCACGGCCATGAACCCGCCCGCGCCGCGCCGCCGCGCGCCGTCGCCCGCCGCCGCGCGCCAGCTGGCCGCCAACCCGCCGCCGCCCGCGCCCGCCCGCCACAAGGTACCTCCCCGCAGGTGTCCCCGCGGTGATCGTGCGCGAGCGGCGCATGGCCAGCGCGCGCGCCACGGCCATGAACCCGCCCGCGCCGCCGCCGCGCGCCGTCGCCCGCCGCCGCGCGCCAGCTGGCCGCCAACCCGCCGCCGCCCGCGCCCGCCCGCCACAAGGTACCTCGTCGCAGGTGTCCCCGCGGTGATCGTGCGCGAGCGGCGCATGGCCAGCGCGCGCGCCACGGCCATGAACCCGCCCGCGCCGCGCCGCCGCGCGCCGTCGCCCGCCGCCGCGCGCCAGCTGGCCGCCAACCCGCCGCCGCCCGCGCCCGCCCGCCACAAGGTACCTCCCCGCAGGTGTCCCCGCGGTGATCGTGCGCGAGCGGCGCATGGCCAGCGCGCGCGCGCCACGGCCATGAACCCGCCCGCGCCGCGCCGCCGCGCGCCGTCGCCCGCCGCCGCGCGCCAGCTGGCCGCCAACCCGCCGCCGCCCGCGCCCGCCCGCCACAAGGTACCTCCCCGCAGGTGTCCCCGCGGTGATCGTGCGCGAGCGGCGCATGGCCAGCGCGCGCGCCACGGCCATGAACCCGCCCGCGCCGCGCCGCCGCGCGCCGTCGCCCGCCGCCGCGCGCCAGCTGGCCGCCAACCCGCCGCCGCCCGCGCCCGCCCGCCACAAGGTACCTCCCCGCAGGTGTCCCCGCGGTGATCGTGCGCGAGCGGCGCATGGCCAGCGCGCGCGCCACGGCCATGAACCCGCCCGCGCCGCGCCGCCGCGCGCCGTCGCCCGCCGCCGCGCGCCAGCTGGCCGCCAACCCGCCGCCGCCCGCGCCCGCCCGCCACAAGGTACCTCCCCGCAGGTGTCCCCGCGGTGATCGTGCGCGAGCGGCGCATGGCCAGCGCGCGCGCCACGGCCATGAACCCGCCCGCGCCGCGCCGCCGCGCGCCGTCGCCCGCCGCCGCGCGCCAGCTGGCCGCCAACCCGCCGCCGCCCGCGCCCGCCCGCCACAAGGTACCTCCCCGCAGGTGTCCCCGCGGTGATCGTGCGCGAGCGGCGCATGGCCAGCGCGCGCGCCACGGCCATGAACCCGCCCGCGCCGCGCCGCCGCCGCGCCGTCGCCCGCCGCCGCGCGCCAGCTGGCCGCCAACCCGCCGCCGCCCGCGCCCGCCCGCCACAAGGTACCTCGTCGCAGGTGTCCCCGCGGTGGCCACACTCACCACAGTCTG
The DNA here is from genome assembly GCA_022674325.2 of Grapholita molesta. Lineage (NCBI taxonomy): Eukaryota > Metazoa > Arthropoda > Insecta > Lepidoptera > Tortricidae > Grapholita > Grapholita molesta. Next base: position 10,255,501 of record CP053132.2, on the reverse strand, counting down.
TCCCCAGCGGGATACTGTATTGTTATGCCATCATATGGCCATTAAAATGTGTATGATGCAAAATACTGCTTCGAAGACGTAGTGCATTTAAAGGGAAAAGGATCTGGTCCTACTATTTGGTCTTATTTAGGGCTTAAAGTCCAACGAAATCCGTATGCAAGACTTGTGAAAACCCTGTTTATTATTTGTGCTAGTGTTGCACTCTGATGGCCGGTGGCAAATCATTGCAATTTTAAGGTCTTCCCAAATTTTTCAACACGTATTTGAAGTTACCTTTTTTAATGTGATCTTAATTTCAGGATGAAATGGATCCATATGGTCGCAACAAAGTATCTAGTCGCAACAAAGACAGAAAACGGTACTCCAGATCGTCTTCATCTGGTTCAGGTATGTCACAATTTAGACATTTTATTTCTTAATTAAATAATCATAGCTTTTTGCATTTTGAGTACACAGGGATTGTCAATTGCCCGAATTCACTAAATGGTCTAGTTAGATATTTTTATAGTTTTTTTCTCAACATCATCGAGAATGATATTTCCTGTAAATTTGAAGTATAAAATTACCCGATTCAGTCAGCTTTAATTGGACCCTTTGAACGTCAATAACAACTAAAGATGTGTGCTATCGTGCGTAACACGCCACCGACACCTAAAGAAAGTATCGCTGTCAAAGCAATTTTTCTGCTGACAGATGAGATACTCGTTCTTCACTAGACGAGATCTAACGTCACATATTGACGCGAGAGGAAAATCGCTCTAAAGTTGAACCTATTTGAATGTTTCAGAATCGTCGTCATCATCCAGCGAGTCGGAGAGCGAGTCGCACTCGTCGTCGTCGTCGGGCAGCTCCGGAGCGCGTCGCGCCCGCCAGGCGCGTCTGCTGAACGCCGCCGCTAGGCCCAGGTACGCCATCCGACATACATCCAGAGTAGACACTAACGTATAGTCAACCAATTTGATTTCTAGGCCACTTCGAACCTTGTCACAGTGACGTTAATAAGAGATCTTCTGCGTCTTTCATATAGATTTTCACTGTGACATGAAACGAAGTGGCCTATAAAACAAATTGGTTGACTGTACATACCTAGATGTCAGGATTCTTTCTGAAATTTTTGGAATGCGACCGCAATGCCAAAATAGCAGGATTTTTTAAAGGAGAAATAGTAAAATATGATTGTAGTTTTTTTATTTGCATAATTGAAAACAATTCATTTTATTTGTTTGTAATCATTCAAAACAAATGCCGAATAAAACCGTAACGATTAAGGTCAACTTACAAAACCTAACACCCCCAAAGCCGCGTTATCGCTTTCCCTGTGTTCTGGCCCACCCACGTCCGATTGGCATTATAGGGTTTGGATACGAACATATGCAAGTAAAGTGGCTCAACAATCCCTGTACGTAACGCAGACGCTAAATAAACCATTCTTCAATTGTCAAAAGTTAAGTAACAAAAAAAATTGCATTTGACTCGAAATTGTACACGTCTATCAAGAAATAAGTACACGTAATGTATATTAAATCAATTACTCTTGTTTCAGGTTAAATGCTAAATCTGCTGGTTTAGCTGCTGCAGTATCAACAACGGTTGCAAGTAAAAAGGAGTCTACGAGTGATAAAGGTGAAAATATATATAAAACCTTAATTTTAAATTATCTCTGAGCTTTATTGTTGCATGAGTTAACGAGTCTTATTGTTGTTTTAGAATCTGGTGGCAAGAAGCGGCCAGCAGGCTCACCGCCACACTCCGGTCCTGCAAAGAAACCAGTCTCGAGGAGAGAGGAGCTCCTCAAACAACTTAAGGCTGTCGAGGATGCCATAGCCAGAAAAAGATCCAAGATTTAATTCAGAGAAGAAAATCAATGATTTCCGCCCGGCGGCTAGCAGGCAAGGCTAGCAGTACAAAACACGATCCACGTTCCAAATCAGTCTTCAACCAACTAAACGCAATGGCGTCAAAATCAGAACAAGCGAACGATTATGTCGTGTTAGAATATTAAGCATTTAAGAATTTGTGATGTTCATTGACTTAACCAAAATGATATATCAATTATAGGTCTTATAGTGTTATAGTAAACAAATTATTTTAATATGTGTACGAAACGGTATAAGGTCTGAAATCTGACTAAATACGAATGTAAAAACATTATAAATTTAAAACATTATCAATATTGAAAAATGGAAATATGTATTTTGGTGTTGTTTGTTCGTCACAATGTGAAAATTGAGAGGAACCTAGTTTAGGTTTAACGCTGATTATGTAAGGACATACGAGCTGAAGAATAAATTCATTTTATATTTAATATAGTTTTATTCACTGTTCTTTCTTAAGAGACGTAACTTGTCAACCGCTATCGGAACTTTGTTTTACTTTATCATTATTTTAAATTGATTCTAAACTCAAACCTCAAAAGCTTAAGTTCTACAATCGTTTTTATCATGGCACATTAACTTGTATTGAACACAATCTATACTTCCTCGATGATATGTTTCTCAATAGAACTTGGTTTTGTCCAGTCTCAAGGAGTGCTCTAAGACCGTTATAGGCGATGAAACCAACACCGCAACTCTGTGCTTCCGAGAAACTGAATCCGCCTTGAGATATGAATCCTATAATTTCCCTTGAAGTGGAATACCGAACCTTTTCTATGTGCGAGGGCACCCACAGTTCTCGCATAGTTTTCACATATTCCGATGGCTCTTTTTGCGCGCTCTTTGGAACAGCTTTAGTCTCATTCTGAAAAAAAAGTATTGTTAACTATTTTAACGGATCATTTTACGGTTAAATTGTTACCTTGTACGGGTAAATACTAATAACGGTCCAGCGGTTTATGAGTCTTAAGTTAAACTACACTTACTGTCGTTTTATCCTTGAGCTTCATTTTCTTCCTTCTCAGACGTTTTAAGTCACTTCTGTGTGCTAACCGTTTCTGTTTTCTGAGTTTTTCATTAGGGTCTTCACGGTGCCGTTCAAATATGGTTTTGATTAATTTGTCATCGCCAGGCTGGGGTAGGCATAAATGAGCGTGCTTTTTGATGGCACCTTTACCCTTCATTTTAATGTACACAGCCACCAAGCACGACTCTGATTTCTCAATTTCAGGCAGAACCATTTTTTTCATCAAACATTTCTGTTAACAAAACAATAGAATAGTGTGTTTTAAACCGATATCACACTTGCGATGCGAGTGAGTTTTGTATGAAAGCGATGCGTATGCCGCAGTTCGCCGCGCCGCAAATCGGTAAGTTCAAGTGTGATAACGCTCTAAGACATAATTATAAATGTTATAAACCATAAAAACATTAGTTTTTATAAAAAGGCTTACCTGAATTTGATTCAAGAAATTTCTATCACGCAAAATAAAGAAGTCGTCCACTGAACCTGATGACCAATCTTTTAACAACACCTTCCAAGGGCAATAAAAAGGGCTATTAACGCCCAGCTTAGCATAATTGACCCTTTTACTAGGCGGTAGTTTGAAATATCTTTCTCTTAATTCTTTTTCTATTCTTTTCTCCTCTGCTTTGCCTGCTTCAGAATCTGGTGGTATATGGTGTTCACCCATTTCAAATGCTAAGCTCTCAGTTTCTCGGAGACCTCCAGACCTTGCCCCAAACATTATGAATGTTTGCCAGAACTGCAGGCTGTAGCCGGAGGGAATGATGATGTCCCATCCAGACCCATAACCTGAAATGTAGTAATTTTATTCATTTATTACTCAACAGATTTTCTAGACTTTAAAACTTTAGAATTGTACTTGCACAGTGAAATAAAATTTCGTTTAGGCATAACAAGGGGTGCGGAGAGGGAGGGGGCATGCCATGTTGCCAACTGTGACACTATGTGTTTTAAAGGCTAGGAAAAAGCGCTTCAAAATTCCAAAATTTTGTGTGACAACATATGCGGATGTCGGCTTACTAGTATGTAAGAGTGGTGACAGTACCTAGTATTTTGTTTATTTAAACTCATAGTATCAAAGTAGTAGTAAGTAATCTCATTCAATATGTTGCTAAATAAGAGTTGGGAAAGTTTTTTTAAGGTCATAATTTTAGCCAAAACATTAGTACCTACTTAAACCAAATTTAAATCCTTATTGCTATACAAATAAAAGATTCTACCAATTACGAGGGTTGCGTGGTCAAACCCGATAAATCAATATCATATTCCATTGAAGTAATAAATAATCTTACGTAATTCACGTATAGTTCTAAATTCAAAATCCCATTTACTATATATTTGGTTAATTTGCCTCCTACTAACTGTTGGACACTGATATTTTATATTTTATAATTCCAATCTTTATGTCATGCATAGTGACCCTAACAATCTATTTTATTTATGTAAAATTTACAGCATTTTACAATATAAAAATTATTATAATAGTTTTAAATATAAGTCAGGATTAATACCTTCTGTACATACCAAGTTTTTTGATATTTGGGTCTTGTGAGCCCGGCCTCTGCACAAGAACAACGGGAACACTTTGCAAAGCAGGATCATTCTCAGTCACTTCCCCGGGCACCAGCTGTGTTTTTGTAATGTGCGCTATAAACTGTCCGTTTGTCAGCCTATTTTTCTTGATAACATCATGTATACTAATATCCCATAAGGGTGACTTTGCTACCTCACTCTTAATGTCTAATAGGGCTTGTGGACTTATTGACTCAGTATGCTCATATTTGGCCTTTGTACGGTGTGGAGGTCTACTTAGCCGTGGATCTTTGACAGTCAAGCCTATAATTACTTTTGGTGGCAGCTGAGAAGGAGAGTTAGCCTTACTTATCACTTGCCAGTAATCCTGCTTTTCTTTAAAGAAAATGTCATGTTTTTCTTTAAGCGTTGCCTGCCATTTAGAAGAGTCATGTTCGTTTACACATTTCAGACTGCGAGTCAAGATTGCATGGCTATTGGGTCCTGTTAATCTGAACCTGTTAAATATGCCAGACATTACTTTCACTTTTATATTTTCTGAAAATTTATTAATTGTTCTTCTCCTCTTTATTGTTATGTCATGTTCATCTGTGCTTGAAGAACTCAATGTTATAAACTGTGTTAAAGCTGATTCTATTTGCCTTGCCTGAGATGGATGGACAAATAGCCACAGGACCCTATCATTATCATCACTGGGAAGCCAAATAAAGTTTACCTGCCCAATATAACTGAATGGAAAAGAGTTTACTTCATACAGATGTACTGTACCTTCTCTCTTACCAGTAACATAAGCTTGAGCGCAAACGCCAAGTCCGCAGACAGAACTTGTCAATGATGAAAACATTTCTTTTATTAATGCTACTGGTCCCCTTATTTGTATCGGAGTAAGGTATGAGATGTCCTGCAATAAACAGTGGGCAGAAGTGGCTCGGTAACACATTCTGAACGCTTTATCGCAGGGCGCAAAGGCCAGCCGGTGCCCCCATCGGTCAACCATGTGAAATCTTTTAGCATGCCATATATGAGTCTCCAGCCAAATATTTCGTTTCTGGCGTCTATTATATTCTTCTAACAAATTTCCTGGCCTTCTACGATACTTTCTAGAAGGCCGCTTTTGTTTAGGGGGTAAACCACTCTTTTTTAACTGCTCTAAATGCCCCTCACGTAGTTTTCTAGGTAATCTTTTACAGTTGTGGCTCATGACTCGACGACGCATATGAACAGGCAAAGTCTGAAAGATAAGTTTAGTTTTGCTTGGACGAAGAATGCTTTCAGTCATAGCAGCTATTTCTATACTTCTAGAAGTCGCGAATTTCAAACTGTTCGCCGAAAAAGGTAGCTCCTCTGCACCGCCCAAGGCAGCGTCGAATTCTGGCGCAGCCATTGTATTAAATGATTTATATTACTGTGCGAAGGTATCAAAAACAACACAATTCATATAATTTCATTTTAAAATGCACGAAGTTACTTTATTATATTATTTATCAACTATAAAAGTTGTAAGCACTTCGATATAACCTATAAAACAGCTGTCACTGTCGCTGTCAGCATGAAAGTCGTGGTCCGATTCAGTTTTTGAGCACTTTTTGCACGCTCACGGTCGGTTCGATTCATTCTTTCTGGACCTATAGAAATATCGTGACGTCATTGATGACGTCATTTGACAGTGCTTACGGTGCTGACGATATCAGGCATGAACACCAGCAAGTAGCACTAGCATAGCTCTGTTAGCAGTTTGAGCGTGAATCGGACCAGGGCTCATATACAGCGCAGCGCACAGACGTAGATATGACCGATTTAGGCGGCCAAAAGTCGACTTTGCAAAAATCAACATATTGATAAAAAAAATACCACGTGGAGGTAGTCTATTAACCCAGGCATATTATATGACTCTCCCCACTCCTTATCGTCAAACCTGAACCGCATAACAGGCAGTCAAACTCTGACTATCGCTCAGCGCGCAAGTTTCTGTTCTCGACGCTCCAAGATATAGCAAGTTTTCCCAAGTGTTTAATTCGTTTTTCTGACGTTTTTATAAAGTTTTTTTGATTGATTCTAGTTATTCAGGTAAGAAATTATATATCTCAATATTTTTATATTACATTTTTGACATTTATCATATATTTTGAACTCGTTAAATATGACCCTTCACAAAATGTTGTTTTTTGTGAAGTGTAATTTTTTCAATGGTATTTTTGTTATACTTCAGGGTGCGTCCCTGTCTTGTATTGTATATACCTGAACAGATTACTTAGTCGTATTTATGGTGTCTCAGAAATTAGCCGCCACTAGTCGCCCCCTTTGTGGTCTTAGAGGCTTTCAAAGATAACATGAAAGAAGCATTGAAAGTGAAGTGAGTGATGTATAAAGTGAAAGTTAAGTGATATTTAGTTATTTTTATTGTAGTGTAGATTTGTGTGTATTTTAATTTTGTATTAAATAAATTCAAAATATTTTTTTCATATTTTTTTAAATATTTTTTTATATATATATTTTTTTGTTTTTAATTGACAGAATACAATTGAATTTAGTATAAAACAACGTTTTTACATTTTTTATCCTATTTTGTACCGATTTAAACCATAATATAATTTTGGCCGACTAAATCGGTCATATCTACGTCTGTGCAGCGGTTACAAATTGTTTCAGTAATTCTTAGACAAGAGAAAATTTTATAAAACCGTATTTTTCTTACGTAGGATTAGGAATAAGGTGTGTTAGCAGACTATATTATTTGTATGTTACGCTTAACTGGCATTTTAAAATAGTATTTTATGATCAGAGATCGGATATCGGAATACATATTTAACTGAACTTCACAAAATCACGGCAAAAGTTGGGTAATTATTAAGAAGGCGGATTCCCGGAATTCCGGGATTGCACAAAAGGACGTAAAAATGTACTTGCTAGTTATTGTCTGTGTTTTATATTTGGAGTAAAGCACCGATAATTTGATGCTGATACATAGTTGAATGAAATATATTTAATTTACGGTACTTATTCGGATGCACCTTGATCCGTAAACTAGCCATAAACCTAACTATGAGACTAAATATTAATTATAATTGCATAGTTTTTCATGAAATATAACAACTAAGGAAGTATTTGAGAACTTAAAAAAGTACCTACGCTTCGAATTTCTTGCTGCGTTCGTAATCAACAGGCCGGGATGATTAAAGCAGTGACGTAGCAACGAATTCCATGGCCCCTTGCGGCAAAATTTTCTAAACGTGTAAATGTACTCGGGAACGAACGGTGGCGAGAGCGACGACGGTGCAAGGGCGGTCGACAGCTGGTTCAAATGGCCTTTTTTTTTTGTCGCTGGGAAAATGCGTTTGCGCAACCCCCCCGGGCCTGGGGTAGGGCCATGATGGTAGTGAGGGGGTATATGGGACTCTCTCCTCGCTGCTCCTCTTGCTAGCCAAGAGGACGGGACGGGAGAATACCCACTAAAAACCCAGCGGCGACGTCTGCATTGTCGTTTGGGGGAGTGCCACTGGATCACGATCGCAGTCGACGGTGACACTCCCCGGCAGCCCAGCCGGCAATAGCCGGGCACCCGCGCCTTAGGAGAAGAGAACCATGTCGCAAATGTCTCCCTTCTCAGACGGGTAGGGCCAAACAATGGGAAGGAGCTAGCCAATATTCGCTTGGGCGTACTGTGCACGCCTCCTCCCATGCAAGCCGTCTACGCCGGAGCGGTGGCGCATCCGCGTCGAAGTTCAAATGGCCTACCATGAACACCGACATTCGAAAAAAAAAACTGATACTGTTTGCAGCAGCTCATAGTGTGATCCCCGAGCTTCGACGAACGGACCACTCGTGGTTCGCGTAAGCTCATTCGCTGTAGCTTCGGTTAAGGTTAAACTTTTCAATGCTTTTTGTCTTTCGTCAAAATGTGGCAAACACGCCAATACATCTAATGATGAAGCATAAACGTCAGCAGGATATTCGACAGCAGGCCGTGAGTGTAGTAATCCGAAACCCTTCAGCAGCATGCATCGGGACAGCTAGAGTCTGTGGTAGGAGTTATCGGCACGTATGAAGTCGTCCCGACTATGCCAGCGAACGCCTCAGTTGTTCTAAAGGTAGCGCACTGCTGCACTAGCACACACGAATTCACTACATGCGGGTGGTGCAAAACTGGTCATTGTGGAAGCCTATGTCCTGCAGTGGACGTCCTTACGTGGATATGCGGGGGCGGCAAATTTTGGGATTGGCCCCGAGCGGCAAACACAAACGCTACGCCACTAAAGGGACTGGACTAAAGTTTATTTATACGCGATATTATCTATTTGCAGTTGTTTCATTTCATATATTTATTTTGTAAATTAGCTTATTTTTATACGAAATACTCTTAGGAACTACCAGAGTTATTAGAAACAACACGCTTAAAGTATTATTTTTCGTTTTATTAATTGGGGCCTTATAGGACCGTATAAAGTGAAATAGACAAAAACATTAGGTATCTACGTGTAATTATTTAATGAAAACAGGAGAAAACCCTATAAAATAAGTTCTTAATCCAACTCTACATGACCCTAAATATCTGTACCTGTACCTACCTTGATCTATCTATCCTACGCCTACTGGCCTTTGACCTATAAGGCGACACATAGGTAGATAGTTATGTGTTAAGGCCGTTAAGTTGAAATAAGTTGTTGTTTATCTTAACAAAAAAGTTCTCTATCGATAAGACCTACTACACATCACATAGGTGCGTGCAACACACATGCGTTAAGACGGTTAAGTTGAAATAAATTAGTTGTATAGGTTTAACAACTTAATTCTCTATCGATAAGACCTACTGTACAACACAGATAGTGATATGTTAACGCAGTTAAGTTGAAATAAATTAGTTGTATATATTAACAAATTAGATCTATATCAATAAGCGCAGGCCTAGTGAGTATAAACTTGACTTAACTGTTATGCTAAAACTTAAACAGAGTGAATTATAAAAATTTAAAGTTTTCAGTCTCCATAAAATTATAGTACTTCGTATTGGCTAAAAGCGTACTTCGTATTGGCTAAAAGCGATACATGATTATCTTATCAAATTGTGACGTCTTGTTTATTTATCGGCTTCTGTCGTCAATTTTCTTGGCCTTATTTGCCTAAATATATCTACCTCTTTTGTTTTTCTTTATACCTATTTGCAACTACATAACAACTAACTGGATATAAATGTTGCGGAAACTAAATTAATCCTTATCACCGGGATAGAGATATATTTTTATGACACGAAAAATAATTGTTCGAAAGAGAGGGCTATTGGTGTAAGTTGTTCGCTCGTTACCAGTGGCGCCGGGTCAATTTTGTTATTAGGCAAGACAAAGCAAATACGGCTTTGCCTTCATTAGCCTAAGGAAAACTGTTGGACTGCGAGAGAGTTAGCAAAAGCCGGTCGGGATCGGCTTGTATGGACGCGCCGCCGCTGGTCGTTACAACATTGACATATTGTCATATTGGCAGTATCCCTAATGAAGTCATTACATGACTCTAACTTGCACTTTGACTTGGTTTTCGGGTGATTTCGGCCTCGCTTTTTGATCGGATTCCACAGTACTTCTCCATAGTTGCTTTATGGAAAAACATGTGATGTCTAATCTGTCATTAGGACCCAGTGGCTTATTTCCCTTACCTAATCACGGCATCACGCATGCACGGCTGAACCGATTTCGCAAATTATGGTTTTGTCGTGTTTATTATTGCCAGGAGAAGGTTCTTATGAACGACAAAATTAAGAAATTAGCAAAAAGAATTAGAAGTTTTAAGAATACTGAACCAACATATTTAATGATTTGTAATGTAAAGGTTAGGTACAGTCAACCAATTTGATTTACAGGCCACTTCGTTCCTTGTCACAGTGTCAATCTATATGAAAGACGCAAAACATATCTTAGTAACGTGACTGTGACAAGGTTCGAAGTGGCCTAGAAATCAAATTGGTTGACTATACATGCACTTTTGACAATACAAACTTTTTTAATGTATCATCTATAATTTTATTATTACAACTAGGTAATACCTTATCACAACGATACAATGATATCATGCTATTCCGCATGAGTGTTGTGTGTTGACTGACTATAACGTTCACTTTTATAAACAAGACCAAGTGCGGGTAGTTCAGAAATTGTCACCACTAGAAGTCTTGATGTCAGTTTCGGCCGGGAACACGACCTTCTTAAATTACCGAAAGGTAACAAATTTATCAGGTTTACATACGCGGATAAGTTCCGTTGTAAATGTAATAAGGGGTAGATATTATTAATTTTTAAATGCCTAAATATGTTGATACCTAAAACTTACCTTCTTGACGAAAAAGTAGCTTATCAGAAAGTAGGTGGGTCGTAACTTATCTATTGGATATCTATTCATCAGTAGGTAGGTATTCGCTCAATCAATTACATTTTGTAGGTGTTAGGTAGGTATTTTGTTGGTGATCCATCCATATAATATGCTTAGGTACTTCTTTCTGATCGTAATCTCTATTAGGTCAACTTTACCTACCTTAATATACAACTCCTAAATAAATTAATTTAGCAACAGCTTCGACGCCATCTATACATTTAGGAACTGGGGTCTTGTCGGTTTAGCAATTTCCATACATTTCTATCCTGGGCTTTCTCTGACATCCTGATAGGACATGACGTTTACTTTTTCTTTTATTTGTTCAATATATGTTTTTCTGATTCTCCCTCTTTTTCTTTCCTGTAACCTCTCCAAGGTAACGCGAGACGTACCTACATTTTTTTACATTACCTCTACTTGAATTTTCTGTATCTACTGTTTATTTTTAAGGTGTTCACGTAAGAGTATCTATTTGTGTTGTCGTAGGGATTCTTAGTGCTGAGGACATACCAAAAATAATTGAGTAGGTAACAACGTAAGCTCATTTAAGGCGTTGGTTGCGGTTTATTGTTTTTAGTTACGTAGGCCAACATGACAATTGTGAATAGGTATTGAAACGAAAATAATATATAGAAAAGATCATATGACGTTTCGTTCGATCTGTCACTTTGTTAGGTACGTACATTTTTTAATGAAAATATGATTGTCCTGTTTATGAAATTACCTAGGCACTTACGAATCATCGAGAAAAATAGAAATAGACTACTCCGGATAGTCCGGATGATGATAGCAAAGGTAATTTGCTCCAGGACTCGCCTACCGCTTCAACCTTTGCCCTGCATGTAGCGCAAACCTCTATCGTTCAAATAGCTAAGAGAAATAGAAAGGCGGAGACTGATTTTCAAATTTAGATGTACGAAGTCCACTAATTAGATAACGATGTCGGAGCTGGCCACATTAGATTATGACGACCGCAAAATACGAAATATACTGGGTGAAATGTCGTGATTCAAAATGTCAAAAAGTGTCCCATGGGAAAAGAAAAAGAAACAAAGTAACATATTACATATTTTTTTAATATTTTATGCGAATTCAAATATATTTAGGTATTTAGAGTAAACTTGACTATATAAAGTACAGAAATACAAGTACAAAATACAGAATATACAGAAAGTACAGAATATATGTACAACATTTTTTTAATAAAAGTGCAACAAAGTTTTTTACGAGGGGTAAGATAAAAAATCGACTTTAATAATTCGTTATGGTAGAAATTCTTCTTTTAAGGACAGAATGGGTTCTCAATATATATATTTTTCCCCGTCAGATTTTAGCCCAATAAATAAAATGTAATAAATAATTTAGGCTTCAGTAATTTAGACAAGGTTCAATCAGCAACAATGTGTAAGGTGAGTACCTATTTATAATTATTAATTAATAATTATTTAACTTCTCTTGTAAGTACTACACAAAATTTAGGTAACTGTAGGTAGTAGCAGCTGTAGTGTTCGCATAGACATTCCATATTCTATGTTTTGAATAGGACTAGTCGTTGTCACACATTCGCAATAACGTTGAATTAAACCTGTACACAAATCGTTTAATTGGAATGGTAAATCAAGCAAACGAACAATCGCTGCAAAGTGCTTTTTATTTGCGGTTTTGTGTTGGTACAACCACATGCAACATGGGCATTACTTTTTTATATAGATACCTCTGACACTGTAATTGTAACTAGCAGGCATAAATTCGAAAAAATATTCATTGATGTAAAAAAACAATTCACAATAACGTGTTAAGCATATAACCAAAATTTAAAAAGTATACAGTATTTATCATGTGTACGGATAACAGATATATTCATATCGACATTCAATTAAATCTAAATTTTAAAATTAATATTTCATAACATACATTATGTTTTCCCACGGTTTATTACGCGGTATATTATCATTCGAGTAGTTCTGTATGCTATTTACATTGAATACAAGTACCTATGTGAATCATATGAAACGTATACAAATAAAAGTAAAAAAAGTCTTGAGCGGGTAAATGTGAAAGAGAAAGTACCTAAGCTGAATTATATCCAAAATAAAACGTGCTTAACATAATATAATCCTAAGATGTAGTCGTTTGTTCTGTAAATAGTTATCCAATCGTTATTTGTAACTCGCTTGCAGAGAGTATTTTGTTATAAATTAATTATTATTATAAATACTTACGCATGACATTCGTCGTAAACAAGAGTCAATTTACGTCAATGATTCAAAGATAAAAAAGTTGCGGTTTCATTGACGCATTTCCGTTAATTTGCAGCATACAATTCATTCATTGGTCGTTATAAGGAAATTGCTACAGTAAAATTATAAACATTTAATAAATGCTTATAAATCCAATTTGTGTGAAAGTCCCAAGTGTATGATCTATTATATAATTTAAATTCCAGTTGGAACTATAAAATGCTATAATAGATTAACCCCGAAGTTCTCAATGCAAATACATAAAACATTTTGTTAACAATTACCTAGAAGACATCAACAAGCAGAGAAAAGTCATATATGTTTAAATAATATTGATCTTCTGTTGTCTTTTTTCTTCGGAGTAAAATTCGTCAGCAGTCGAAGAATACACCCGTCGACATAGGAACAAAATCAGCTTTCACAATGATCTCAGAATATAGAACAATCTGTCAAATCATTATGAAAACCAGTTTCGTCTTTCCTTTTCTTCTTATCTTCTCTCTTCATTTCGATCCTTTATCCATCTTCAGTGTTTCTCTGTCACATTCATTTGCTAGGGGATGATGCACAGCAAAAACTAGAATAGATTAATTAGTCGGGCAATGTGCTAGCATGTTGAAAATCATTATCCAATGAGGCCGATTCAAGAAGTCGAATAGGTGAGTTAAAGGGTAGTTGAAGATGGGACAGATAATTCCGGAAACCTGAATGGCTTACTACCGTAATAAGTATATCTAAATTACCTGGCTCTATTCTTTAATCTTAGAGCCACCTTATTCTGCTAGTGGAATAAACAACAAGAACATAGTTCAATTAGATTGCCATTCCAGGAATGTGATGTTGGGATGTGATGAATGGGTTTGTCATCGCTCGATTGGGTGAAGTATGCGCCGGGAATGGGAAGTGACGCGGGCCGCGGGACGCTCCCATTAGCAGCGTGCTGGGGAATGACATCATGCTGACTCATCAGCAACAATGCTTCTTTCCTTCTGTTAATTGTCCGTTGCTATCTGTAACACATATAATAGTTTGTTTAAAATTTTGACTACGTTTGGATAACGGATGTTGTTACAAACGAAATAATTTTCACGTGTGCAACATTCTCGGTTTGCAAAATCATTGGTTTGCGAAACAGTTCGCTTACTGACAGTAAGGGGCCAACAAAAAATATTGTCTAATCAGTGTTTGTTATATTCAGTTGATTGTCTTGGAGTGGGAGTTGACGTTGGAAGTCAGACTAAGGTCGAACGCTTACCCATTCATTACTACTCATTTAGACATATTGCATTTACTTAACTGTATTGAGCGACTAAAATAGTAATAAACGAAGGCGGTGGTGCGGTGGTGGTATGATTGGTAAAGCAATGCGGGCTCACCCACACCGTGTGTCGGCATTAATTAGGCGCGACGCAGAGTGGCCGCAAATGGCGCGGGCCATGTTGGGCGGCGCGAGGGAGTACCGGCGCCAGCACTAGCTACCGCACCACTCGGAAGTGGCATTCAACGATTGCCCGATTGATGAAAACATGCACGTTTTTCACGTAAATTATTTAGCTTTACTCTAGGGAAGTAGTACCAGCAGGGTGCAGGTGCTAAGTGCTGACGTCACATCCGGGCGGCGCCAGCGCTGGCTCAATGGACACACTATGTGGGCCACACGTGTCACCCTCCCCCCTCGGCCCTCACGTACCCGCACCCACCAACATTGCTCTAATTGCTGACAACTATGGGAAATAGTGCGAATGTTCCTTTTATCGATTAGTCTGTTTACTCTTTCGATAATAGCTAAAGGTTCCGCCTTTAACAACTCACTTATTCCTATAATAATACGCCTATCGATTCTCCGTATAAACATATAAATGTAATGCTACCCCGTTAAATATGAGCGGAGCAATAATAACTTCTTCTTGACAGAATTGGATCGTGTGAATAACAAATATGTGTCGAGGAAGTGATGCAGAGGCGTGCGAACTAGACAGAGCGTTGATAACCACGCGTAAGTATTGGATGTTCGTGAGATTGTCTCGGGAAGGTGTGGCGATGCGACCCTCCCGGCAGGTGTTCGCCGAGGAGCGCCGAGAACAATAGGACGGGAGCGAGAATTTAGGGCAAGAAGTGACGAAAGTCCCGGTGGCAGCGGCGCCGAGCAGTATGTAGGCCGGGTGACGCTGCGACTATTGATAGTGTGCGACCGACCGCTAGGGCTCACTGTCGTTATGACCAAGACCTTATACATTATCCCACTATCCCACGCTTGCATAATTCAACGCCTGCTGCACTGCTAGCGATATAAGGTTGGTGATTTGATGCGACAGCATATTGGTTATGTGAAGTGAGTCATTTGCCCATATTTGTTCGACGCATCTGACAAAAATGATGTAAGTAGAACACATCTTATATGGATCTTAGACGATTGCTAATCGGCACCGAAATCATACCAAATCGGATTGGCCTGCGATAGGATGCTTAACAAACCTGTATGAGATGCAAGACGCTATGAAGGGAATGCTAATCAGTATTATGCAAATGGACATGTGTATTATATATTTAAGCAAGATTCCATCTCTTATTCAGGGCCGGCTTTAGGTCTAAGAGTAGAGGGAAATTTGTAGTTGGTACCTGGTATAAACATTTTTAACGGCCGATCTCTGCCACACAAAAGTTTTGGTCATTCTTTGAAAAGCAGAAAAGAAAAAGTTAGAATGCAAATGTAATCCGGGTGAAACAAATACCCGATAAATAATAGATCAAAATAAATGTTGTTAGATGCAACGAGAGCGGCCAGAGACGACCGCTAGTCATTATTCGTCTAACAATCGACTGCTCTAGAATGCAACCCAAGTTGCTTGCAAATGCGAATTCGTATAAGGATCATTTATTATGCACATCGTCCGTTGCACCGTTAATGTGTTATTGTTAACCGGTTTAAACACTGTCATTGTGGCGAGCTAGCCTCTTAGTCTTAACTTACAAGTATAATTAATGTGGCACCACACAACATATTCGCGTTACGTATGTTAAACAGTTAAGCAACTCATTGGCTGCAACTTTGTAAGCAAAATAGTTATTGCTTATTGGGAACGCTTCGAGTATTTTGCATTGCATTGTACGTCCGCGCTATTGTCAGCTTTCTATGTTGTATTTACGAGAGGGGCGATTTCAACACTTTTTGTTTGACTTAAGAATTCCTCTCTAATGTTAAACTGTTAATGCGTTAATGAAGGCCCTTGGTATCTTATTTAAAGACCCGCATTCCTTAAATTATTATCATCAGCAATAAACACATAAGTAAGAGATAGTTAAGTAGTCTCGGATTGAGATCTCGTTCGTTATCAAGGTATCTCGCTTTCCGGTATCACCGGTACGGGGTGCGGGGCGGGGAGGGGCGGGACGCGGGCGCAGGTAAGTATAGAGATAGAGCGAGCATTCCGCGGCTCTAACGGTGAGTTATTTCGCCGACCACACAGCGGCAGCGGCGGCGGCGCGGGCGCGTGAATGGCCGCGTGCAGCGCGGAGCCTGCAGGAGCCCCCCGGGCCCCGCCGGTGCCCCTGCGCGCATTCCGTCGAGCGCCGCAGTGCTAGGCGCTTGCGCAACCTCCGCCGCCGCATTCCATTCATAGCGACCGAAGCGCGAATCAATAAAAGGAGGGCTTTGTACCTCGCGCGAGCACCGCGACGTCTCGCTCGCCTTCCCGGAATGGGAAAACGAGCGCGGTTTTTGACATTTTAGAGCGTTACGCCACATTTCTTCGTAATCGTCACGGCGGTCGGTCGGTGTGAATTCCGCCGGACGTTGACCCACGCCGTCACTGCTTTCTCCGAGTCGATGTTTGCTATTGGAACGAATCTATTAATTGGAGTAACTTAGTTCACACATCGGTGTGGAAAGTAGACTGCTGGGATTTACTTGCCATGCCAGGCTCCGAAATATCTACCCGTCTCTACTTTATGCTACGGTCGTGTTCAATTGAAATAACACGTAAGTAAAGTAAAATAAAGAGAGACTATTTTGTTTCGCTAACTTAATTCATAGGATGTTAAGTATTGCTCCATTGTGTACAATTTCATCAAAAGGGGCCGCGACGTCAGCGTGTCCGCGAGTGTTGTAATTGCACGCACACTGGCTCCGATACGCCGATGAGCTGACGTCAGTACTGTACTAGTCTTAACTACTGCAGCGCTTGTGTAGGCATGCATTCAAGTACGCAAGTGCAAACGGCTGTATTCTGGGTATATAACTTCACCGTGTGCGATTTTGCGCGAAGCTTTTAGCAGGACTTGGTGCATCTGATCATGTTGGGGTCGAGTGAAGTGCAGCCGCAGCACCGCTGACAGAATCAGGCCGCGGCCGTTCGCGCAGCGCACTAGTGCCTCGTGTCGACTGCAGGCTGCATTCCCTCGCCGCCCGCGCCGGTGAAATGTCACCAAACAGCATTCCGAAATATTTGAAACGACCTTTATGGCGCGAAAGAAAGTGGTCGGGGCAGGGGCGCGGGGTAAGCGGGGGGTGCGGAGTGGGGGCCCGCGACCGTGGGCCAGCGCCGCGCGCGCCAGTCGCACGGCGCCCCCCGCCCGCGCCGCTTGCCTCCCGCATTCCAGCGCGCCTCCCTCCGAATTTATTCACCGCGACTGTGGAGCCGCTCAAGCTGCGAATGCAATCGCCGCACACTCAGCCTCGCATCGCAGCTCTCGCTCGAATGACACCTTGGCTTGATACACTTGCAATGTTTACACGTAGACGTTTACACATACCTTTGACCGATACAGGGCTATATATCAACTAAAACAATTCTGACTGATCTATCCATCCAATCTACCCGTCAATCTTTAAAATTTGTCTGCAATATCTGTGAAGAAGTCTGTCACAAACTCTAGTAAAAGACTTCAACGTTTAAATTTTAATGGAGCGGGAACTTTGGCAGACGGGAAGACTCTCGTTTAGCCTTGATCCAGTTTTTGACAGATTAGTGAATATTGTAAATGCGGCTATCGGATGCGGGTCGTGCGCGTGTGCGGGCGGCGCGCGCTCGTGCCAGCGGCGCCGGCAGCCGCGGGGAGCGCGGCTGTCGGCGGCGGTGGGCAGTTGCGACGTCGCAACGCAAATAGCCCGTGACGCGTCGGGCGCTGCACTTTCGCGCGGTCACGAGCCCGGCGCCGCCGAAGCCAGACGCTCGTAATCGTTCCTCTATTTAAAAACGTCGTCGACGCCGCCAGCGGCGGGGAATGCGCGGCGACAATGCACGCGGCTATTCGCGGCGGCTGACAGCGTCAACGACCGCTCGCAGCGGAAACGACACACTTCCAGCCCGGAAACATGCGCCCGCGCCTTAAGGGACCGCCGAGCTATTTATAGCGGACAGGGCGCGATGCACCGGCCGCGCGCCACCCGCCCCTGATGTAATGCATTTATTTCCGAATCTAGACATCGAGACGAGCTTTACTCCCTCGACTGAATCTTCTCGATTTTGGGTTGCTGCATTAGAAAAGTACTTATTTCGGACAAATAATTGCCGCGACCGCTCGAGTCGAGGTGTTTATAATTTTGGCACTGGCGATCAGCCGGACCTATTTCGAGATCAGAACAATGTACTTACATTATTGAGAAGTTTTATTTTTAAACTGTGACTCTTCTCTCTATTCATAGCACTGAAAGTAACGTTACTGACAGTCGGATCACGGACTCGTAATCGGTTTTGTCTCGTCCCGCATATTAATAAACTTAATCAAGATTGCCTACAATAGTCTTCTTCCGTTCTAGTCATTAAAGGAACCAAATCTAAGAGCCTTATTAGAACTATGTATTACTCATAGGCCCTAAATACATGTCCGTTGGTAATAGGATATAACATTCTGCTTTCCTGTTAAGTCTCTTTCTAGCGGTCTATAAGAAACGCCGTGAAACTTTATCAAAGTTAGATGAAAACAGTTCGCTACAATACGACTGAAGAACCAAATCCGATGGTGCGAGTCGTTGCGTAGGCAGGTAATGTCTCAATCACGCCGCCACTCACTAGGATGACCATTTAATGTTTTCGACATAATTGTCGCTTGACACTGTTAAATGAGATATCGAGTTTATCAAAAAAGTATAAAACTTAACTTTAGTAGTTTTAATGTAAGTAACTTGATTGTTATGAAATCAATCAGGGCTCTTCACAGGTATAGACAGATATCTAAGTTCGAACCGGCCTGCAATTAAATGACTATTGTAGTACTCAAACATTATATCAATTTGTCAAATTCATTAGGTATGTTGAATGATAATTATGACCAAATAGAAGCTCACATCCACTCAATAATCTCTGAACACGTTCGAGTGTTGATTGCCGCGGTAAGCACGAATGGCACGTTACTTAATAAGAAGAAAAGTAGTTATCATAAAATATCGTTTTACATTCGCTCCCGTATACAAATAAAGCAACAAATATACGAGAAACGTTTAAACTTCGATATTGATACCATTAAAAGATAAATGTCTGAAATACCCTCTGAAGTAGTGTTACAAAACAGGTGGTGATTACCATGATGAAGGGGAAAATAATTATGAAATGGAATCTGCAAACCTAACCGGGATTAAAATACCATATTAAAATGCTATGTAAGATTAATTAATGTGGCGATAGCGACAACCCTAGCCGCAGGGCCGTTCCGGTGTGCGCACGCGGCTCATCAACGGTCACCAAAGAAAGGGCAAGCAAACCGGAGAGCGGCGGAAGAACAATGTTTTAACTTCAAAGTCTGCGCCTATTGTTCTAAAAAACCCTCTAGCTATTCAGTGTCACTGCCTCAACAAGCAATAACAGTAACTGATAAAGAAGCTTGTAGAATTAATTGAGGTAAACCGAAGCTCCTAAATATCTTATCTTATATCTTAGTTTGACCAGCCTATGTCCAGCTGCGGACGTTCGTGGCTAATTAGGCAGGTAACTATGTACGCAGTTTGATCATTTGTTACGGTTGTATGGGTAATTTCGTACCTACCAATTGAAAGATATGAAGATGAAGACACAAGAAAGAGAAAAAGTTGTACCTAAAACTTGACTTAGTTTCTTTACACCTCTTCATACGAGAAAACGTGTCAAGCGAGCTTAAATCCTAAAACTTTAGGACACAGCAACACTCTTAGGTGTACACCGGTGGACCTTATGCCTTATATAATAAGATGCACCAAAGTATAGCTAAGAGTATTGCTGTGTGTACTAGTGGATATATAAAATTAAATTTAAATCGATGGATGAAGCGTTTAATGTTTCAAATTTGGTCGAAAATGGTCACTTCTAGGAAACCATAAAATGCCAGAGTATTAGGGTTTTTCCACACCATAGGATCGTTCCGGTAGTCACCTCCAGATCTTTAACGGTCTCTAAAGAAAGCGCAAGCAAACCGGAGATAAGGTCCCCAACCTTTCAAAAGTTAATTGATAAATGTCGATAACATCGAGCAGCAGTATCCTATGAGCTAATGTAACTAGAGGGTCTCAGAATATAAACTCCGAGTCTAAACGTACACTGCTTGACATACAGCAAGTTTATAAGTAAGGTAAGTTTACATAATTAATAAAGGCCTGGAATTTTTACTATACGATTAAGTTTACAAACAAGCGTTATCAACCAGAAATCTATCAATAATAGACATGAAGAAATGGAAAAGCTATATTTGCTGTTAACGTTTTAGGTACCTATTTATAGAACATTCGGTTGTTTAAGAAATTTTAAACCTTATTTCATGAAAATTACAGTCATATCACAATAATAATACAGCAGTCAATCGTTAATTAACTACATATTCTCATTGTGAGGCTGGTATTTCGGAAGCCTATTAATAAGAGTTAATGAGTTCTGAGTAATACTTTTATGGAATTTACGTTATAAATCTATGAATGTACAGTCGATGTCAAGATATGACACTTTTTCACTTTAAACCTTTGTGCAAAAGTGTAAACATAACTTTGACGTCGACTACACACGACACTTCTTCATAGGTAAGCTATAGAATTATTTATCGAATCGAGGTTTAAGAAAATATTTCGCTTTAGTATTCGATGGTGCAACGACTTGTATTTATTTTTCGACGGTGCTGCACTCGTCCCGACGTCCGCCACAGTCCCTAATGGGCGCTACGTGCGGTGCGCCTCCTGCATATTAACACCACGTAATTAATCGACATTTAAACGCTTTACACGGCTAATCACGACCGAATACGTAAATATGACATTACTTTCAATGGGGCACGCTTGTCGAGCGTCCGTCCGTTGAAGACCGACCGATGGTCGTCCGGTTAAACTAGTAATCATTTAGACATCCTAGGTTATAATTTGATCAGTTGGTATTACAATATTGTTATGCACACGTGGACATTGAACGGTAAGTAGAATTTTAAAATTATAGTCATACAAAATAGCAAAAGAATAAAACGGATACAATTACATGTTGCGTCTAGAAAAAATGTGGACTAAGTGAGGGGCCGACTTTCACCGCACGGTTGATACGCGGCGTCGCTACGGCGTGCTACGCTGCTCTACGAATTATATAGAACATTGCTAATGCCTCCTAGACTTCAGGTACAGAACTGTAACCTAGGACCGAATTCTAATCATGCTATTTATTTTTCAGGTAAAGCTGCCAAACAGCCCGGTTTGTCATGAAGGTTGAGTGCCCCTTTTTTAAAACCTAAATAATTTTATCAAAACTCGTGAAACTACGGCGAACGCGTTTAGATACATTAAATAAACTTGCAGTCTAGACTTGTCTAGACGTTCTAAAGTGTTGTAAGTCAACACTTGGCATAATTGCTGACAATGTAATGTAACCAATTAAGATAAGCTCCAGGTACTTCATATAGAGATATCTATAGATATTTTCAGGAATGTGTTATGGAATGTTACACGTATCAACAGAACAAGTCGAGTACCTAGTTAATATTTAGGAACTATGTGTATCTTAACTCAATATTCGTCATGAGGCTAACTGTGACAAGTTTTGGTTTTCTGTTCACAATAATATTCATGTAACATTGGTAAACAACGCTAATGCTTTCACAAGACAAATGTTGCCGACGCTTCGCATTCCTGCCGATTGCGTACCCGCTCATTGAATTATTTACAAAGAAGACAAATTCCAGCGGCAGATCATATGACGGCGCGAGGCGACCGCTATCACTTTCAAAGACGCCGGTTCTAACGCATTACACGATTCCTATTCAGTTGTACAATTTTTATTTATTATGAATGTGCCATAAAGCCAGTAATTATTGTTTAATCTACGAGGCGAGCGCGGCGCGGGGCGCGCGGCGCTGGCGCGTCGTTTCAAGGCGATACTATGTACCTACATTTCATTTTCAGGGCGACATCTTGCGAGAGGTCACCGTGTGTCTAGAACCTAGATTCCGTGTATTGTTTCTGCGGCGGCGGCGCCAGGGCGCGGCGCGGCATGTATTATTCAACGGCGCGGGCGCAGGCCACGACCCGCGCCGAATTCTGTTAGCCTCGTCTTGTCCCCCTCGTCGCCTCTAATTACATACTAACATGACCGACATTACCGTGTCACGATTATTTCGATTATCGTTTAAGTCAACACGGCTCGTCTGTTCACAATGGGAGGACCAATTTATGTATCTGGGGAAGTAAACGGCTGTCACACGTTAATGCCCACTGAATGACGTGCGAAACGGTCTCAAAGATGTATTTTAGGGTCTCGTCTGAAATCTTTGCTATTAGTATTACAAAGCATACACCTAGTACGTATTTATGTGTAAGACTGTGCGTGTGAGGTGATCGCGAAATGGGGGGCGGCGCTCGTGTGTCGGGTCGGGTGTCGCGGAATAGTCCATTGTCGCGACAGCGCGGCGGTAAAGGGGTCAAGGCCTCATTGGCGCCTACCTCACCTTTGTGCAGACACACGTCATGTACCGGACTGGACCACAGCGAAGCAGGCTAACCTGTGCAACTTCAGTTTGTGCCCATATAATTTCGGGACATCAGATGCTACAAGTCCAACTTCTTCCTATGCCAATTCTTGCATCAATGCAACATAAAACATAGAGTGTCTAACTATTTCCTAATTACTTTCCATATGTTTAGATTATATCTTCCAACTCTAAGACTGTTTTTAAAAAATACTGTAATTATGATTAAATTTCATTTATTTTAAAACAAGTGGCATAATCGAACAATCACACCGTCCTCTCGTGTTGTTGAAGGCCTTCTATCGTCAAACTAACATTGGCCTATTTGCTCGGTTTAACCTTAGTTACAAAATAATACGTTGAAGTACCAATAACCTACTTGCGCGTTGCGGAGATCCGTTGAATTATTTATTTAGGTGTGTATGTATTCAGCCAAGCTTTTGTAGGTATATATTTAAAATTTAAACGAAAAAATTGTAAAACAAAAAATGTAAGGACAATGAAAACGTGGAGCCCTTATTAAATAGACAAACGATTCGTAAACAAACACAAGGCAAAATTAGTGTGTTTGGCAGACATTAATTTTGATCAATATTTTAGAAAGCCACAATTTTCAGGCATTGCTATATTTACGAGTAAATAAGTTTATCTTTCGTTAGCTACTTCAAAATTACAAAATTTAATTATTTCAAGAAATAGAAATTACGCGACATAGAATATTCTAAGGAAACTAATTACCTATTACATACAATAAAATAATCGTTGAAATAAATAACTTAAACTTTGAAAATATTGATTGACGGACTGTAAAGTTGTGCTCGCGAGCAAACGCAGCCGGGCGAGATGTGAGGCTCCATTTAGGTGTGAAGGTCGTTGACCGATAAGGTTTACGCCACGCCAAGCTCCTTACCTCGCTGTAGGTATCGTGCCTATCAGTACGTATCGCCAAAAATACCTATCAGTAGTCGCTAAGCGCTCACTTTCCACATTAATTAATCAATTGATGATTAGTTAATTACACTCGACCATAATTACACAATATATATATATATATAATTTTTCTGACGTATCAGCCTATTTTTCATAAATAAACTTCATAGCTATGGTCAAGTAAGTATTACAAAACATGATTTAATTATCACAGCGTTTAACGCCGCGCCATATTTGATGTAGTCCTAAGTTCTAATTTTTAAATTGTATGATCATGCCAACACATTATAACCTACGTTTTACTTTTGTCTTTATGTACATAATAAATTAAGCTGGCTCACATCACATGGTACTGCGATTTTCTGAGGTGGCAGACTAGTGCTCGAGCGAGGAACAGCATTTAATGAAAATCTAGATGATGGTCAATAATACTAGCATAGCTAAATCTAAGGAAATGTGTGAATTCAAGACGAAAAATAACATGAAAATGAACGATAACTGATATGTCGAAGGGAAATGTTGTTATGGGCGGCGGGGTCCCGTAAACATCTAGAGACCTACGAAAGACGTAGTAAGTTCGTAGCAGGGAGCTACCATTCTAACAATTCGTAGCAACCAGCAATGAATCTGCAATACGCATTGCTATGGCATAGTCTTCAAGCAAAATTGAAAATGGATGTCAAATATTAGGACTTAGGTCTGCAGAACAAGCAAGACACAACTAAATATGCAGTGCATGGGTAAGTTTTCATTGCAGGGGGTTCCTGGTAACGCGGGTGCTACAATAATGCTCATGTAGGGAACTATTGGTGTTGCATTAGATAAGCTAGTATTTTTTTGTGTGCGTTGGCAGTTGGCTAGCTGGTGAACCCTCCATACCAAAATATTAAAGGTTGAGCTTCAATTTTGCTACTTAACAACATATACGCGTAATTTCATGAAAATTCATCCCGTAAGATGACCGACATGATCAGTAAGTAGATGAGTAATGATTTATGGACATGCCCGTTTATCACGTAGGGTAGGTAGGTACTGTTCAGGTGATTATTAATTTAGTGTTTCAGGAGTACTACTTTTGATGGCAAGGCTCGTTGAGAGGGGGTGGGGGTGAGGAGAGGGAGGGGAAGGGCGCTATCGCTTTCGGCGCGAGCGCAAGGTGCACCTTATCGCACCATTGTTCGCGCCGACAGATTTATTACTTCCCTTTGCCCTCAATAAGGGCCTCTGACCTGTAAGTGCAACGTGCAACTGCATTGCATAATCGCAGGCCCTCAACCCTTGAATATCCGTTTGTTATTGGTTTTCTTGTATTGGTTAAAGTTCAAAATGAAATAATAAAAATTGCCACGTAGGTGAGTGCAAAGAATTTTGAATTACTGACTCTTAAGACCATAAATAGGGTTATTTGAGTCTTATGTAAGAAAATAATATAGTCACCCAGAATTTTATAATAATCATCATATCATAACAAAATTAAAGGTACTCTAAAATGGACTTTTAAAGCAAGTCAATGTTTGTAGGAGTAATTAAAAAAAAATAACATGAAACTTATTCATTCGAAACCTATTTGTCATGCGTGATATCGTCCAATACAAAAGCATCATGGGTAGGTACTACAGTAAGGTTACAATCGGGATTCGAACCCGGACCTCACGTTCAAAGGTTATCTGCCTCGGAGCCAATCGTTCCACAACAACATTAATGTTCCACAATATTAATAAAATAGTTTCATTCATTGAACGTACCTTCTCAACGTGCACCCTCCGTGACTCTCGCTACTCTATCCCTCTTCTGCCGTCTGCTCTGCCTTGTTCTGTCTTCTTGTTCTTCTTATGATACTGAGGATGATGTACGCCGACCTCTGCGCCCTGAAAACCCAATGAAACGGAGATATAGAACATACAGTTATCACATTTATTTAGGTAATAATTCTCTATTTATGCTAATTAATATACGAGTAAAGTCAAGCTTTATAAAAGGAAAAATCTAGTAGTAGGAAATGTGTTGTGTCATTTTATTTAACTAATAGTGATGTCTAAATATTACACCACTTAATTATCTACCTATTCTAAAAATGATGTTTATCTATAATTGCGTGTTTACTTTAATATACTTTAGATATATGAAAAACATTGAAAAGTGAGATTACATACATATTTATGACACATATCTGACAAACATTAAAATTCACGCTTTTTCTACTTGCACACTTGCGCGTTTATAATTTATACCTTTGTATATTTCCAAAGCAAAAGTATTGTCAAAAAATTACAAATGCCCTGTGACGGTTGTGCGAAGAGCAGTGGAAGTATTGAAGATAGGAATTTTACCAAAATTTACTACAAATGATAGAAGTGGTTGTGGTTGTAAAGATGAAGATGAAGCTAGGGACAAAATGTGGGGCCGACGCCGGCGCAGGGCTAGCGGTCACTGCAAGCGTTCCCCGGCGTCGATCGAAGCCCCGAGATAAGCCCGCTCCTAAGCCAAACCCAATAAGCCATTTCCTTGAATTTCTCAAGCGGACCGCTCCCGTGAAAAAAAAAACGACTAAAAACCCTTGAATACGGCGGGAGCGCGAATAAGAATGGCCCCGATTCTGGGAAGGTTCGGCGCCGGAGGAGTCTTTACATCCTTTTGTAATGATCGCTTTTTTTGAAGAGACTCTTAATGGCTTATCGTGGGGCTGGGAATGTCAGAATGGCACACAATGTGTGAAGCGACGCGGACCCGTCCGCTATCTGCTGTTCGGTTATCGAACACGACTTTTGAGCCGGAAATGGGGTGCTAACGACGACACATTTGAACCGCCACGGTCATATATAAAAGCGAGGTAATAGAGTTGTTGTGACTCGGAAGATACGTTATAATTATGTAGGGAATGACCCACGATCGGAAGAGGCGAGAGGAAGTGCTTATGGAACATGCGCCCACGCTGGTGCGGCGGAAACGGACCACGCACTCCATGCCTACTTACCGTTGCTTGCAGTAGGCGTGGATATGCGAGTGACAGAGTGACAGGCCAAAGGGCGTCCGCGTCAGGGCACATGGCGTGACGCAGCGCACCTGACTCATCTGACTCATCTCGTCATCGTACGCTCGATCTAACAGCTAGGGTAATACGTAATCAAAGCTAAAATAATCGCGCTCAGCTTCCATCGACGTCACAAGATAAGCAGCTTGCACAATATTTGTTCGTAAGCTCGCCAGATAATTTATGTTTAAGCAGAGGGTTTTAATGTTCTTGGGAATATTTTATTGATAAGTGTTCAAAATAATATCGCCTTTACTAATGATCAAATACCTAAAAATAAGAAAATAATTATACTCCATTAAACAACTGATTTAATTGAGGGTACAATTTGAAATTACGCATACCCTCATGTCAGCTTTAACAATTTCTTACTCGCTCATATTTTAATACACTTAAATGAACTAACAAAACATTGCATTCATGTAAAACTCCATTAAATTATATTTATAAAAATATATTTTTTGTATAAAAGCTTTTATTTTTGTACGTAAGAACGATATTAGAAAATATTTGAGACTAGCTGCCATAAAATTAATTAGAGTTAAAAAATAAAAAGAAAGCAATGGGGTAAATGATCCAGATAAGCATAATGAGGGTATGTCGAGGGGGCAATGAACAG
This sequence comes from Grapholita molesta, assembly GCA_022674325.2. Lineage (NCBI taxonomy): Eukaryota > Metazoa > Arthropoda > Insecta > Lepidoptera > Tortricidae > Grapholita > Grapholita molesta. Next base: position 10,227,987 of record CP053132.2, on the reverse strand, counting down.
GGGGTTAAATCGCGGGAGCGGGACGTCTCGCTACGCTCGGCTGCCCGGGTTGCCAGCGTCGACCAACCGTCGGCAACCAAATAGGCACCTACTACACTCGCTGCATAAGATTGGTGTTATACACTAATAATCAAAAATATTATTTAACTTCCCCGCGAGAATTTTTTGACAGTTACGACCAATATGGCATAACCGTAGATAACAATTTAAAAATAACGGAAAAAATACTGGTTAAAAAAATACAATAAATAATGATAAAGAGAAAAATAATTTGGCGAAATAAAAGAAATCATTTAAAAAATAAATAAAGGGTGGAAATAAAAAAAAGGATAAAACAGTTCCATCTAGTCTTACGATACCGGTCGCAACATTCCATTGTAACGGACGAATCACCATTAAATTCACAATGCACTAGATTTTCACAGTAAAACGGGAATCATGTATAATTGAACGACACTTTGTTTCCAGCACATCGCACGAAATCCGGCCCCACTAGCAGCGCTCACCAAAAACGCGATAATACAAAAAGAAGTCAGGGGTTACGATGTTATCGATGAAGACATGAATATTCGAAGACGCGAGGGTCGCGAGTGAACGGCCGGCGTAGCATCGCGCCGCGGCGTGAATGGAATCGACATTTTATGAATCGAGAGCCGTCGCTCATTGACCTAAGCGAGGCGCCGACGCAGCGCGGTGCCGCGGGCAGCAGCGCGGGCGCAGCCGTCGTCGTCGCCGCCAGCGCAGGTTCCGGTCCTCGGCGGAAGTGACGTTCCGACCGATCATGGCGGCGAGCGCGCAGGAAGTGCGCAGCTTACCTATCGGGATGTCTTCGTCGCCGGCGACGGCGGCCCGCGCGCGACCACCGTCGCCACGCAGTACCAAGCAGCTCATGCGCGCCCGCAATCGCAGATACCGATATCCGCAAAAATGCGCGCGATCACTGACTCGCGAATAAATTATTCGAGCTGTTATCTAAAAATATTCGTGTGCCGCGCAGGGCGCGCGCAGCCCGAGCGATGCGAACAACTTCCCCGCTGCGGGGAGACTGATGAGGGCAGGCCGCGCCGGCGCCCGCGGAGGCTCCGACGCACGCGCACAACGCCACCCGTCCCTTTCTGCGGGCTCTAATCTCCCGCGGAGCGAACGGGACGACGACACCTCATTATCACAGCGCCGACTCGTGAACGCCAATAAACCGCGGAGTAGGGACAAAATATTCGACCTTCACTTTACGTGTACGTGTACGCGCACACCGTGGCAAGAAACGGTCGCGACAAGAACCCACACATGCGCATGGAGCTGCGCAAATTGTTCGGCCGCCGCCGCCGCCGCCACGCCGCCCCGATGTGCTACTTTTGACAATTTTTCCAGAAAACTGACATGCAGCGTCGCCGTGAGCGCGGCGCGCCCGCGGCCACGTGGCGGTTGGCCACACCAGCTCCCTCGCCGACGACGACGACCACACCACAATGCTCACGCTTTAACACTCCTACAGCCTCACACAATTACATTGTTACTAACTATCGGTCAAGATACAAAACATACACCAATCTAAGACAAATACTTACCAGAACAACAAAAGTTGGCGTGAGACGACTTGTGATTTGATTCCCTACTCAGATTTATTGCACTGATAGGTTAAACAGGTTTAAACTTATAATGGCTTAAACAATGATATACTTGATAATGTTCGACGCGGGCAAGTTTGGGATTTTAATTGTTGGTTCATAAGTTGGTATTATTTAAAACAATTTTGATATCTCTAATAAATTAACATGCTCGAAAGAACACCCTCTTCGTACTAGAATTTCAATTAATTCAATCTAAACTTGAACCACGTTATTTCAGAAAGCATATTGTTTCAAGTGGAACGACCAGTAGAAAATTTAAAATCTACCTACCCACAGTTTGAAATAAATAAAAAGTGCCGTGATACCTTACTAGAAGATGGTAATATTAAACGGATTTAATTACATTTCGGAAGAATTAGCTGAAACAAACATTTTTAGCTATGCTTCTGTATTATACATATAGATATAAATTTATGTTTTTTATACATACACGCATAGATTTTTTAATATATAGGCTTTTAATGGGTTCCATTTTTTTAATCTAAACATTAACGGGATATTCAAAAAACAGGCAAAACCATTTGCTGTCAAAATACAAAGGTACACACCTAAATAAGATTTTTATGTATTCTTTAAATATTTTGCTACTTACAATTTTAAGAGTTGGCAACACTTAAGTAGTTACTTGTCATTATTAACGTCAATTCGTTAAGTTTAAAAATTTCTATGATTGGTGTATTAAACAACTTGCAAAGTTATTTTCATATACTAGTGTAGGTAATAAAATTAACTTAACATTATTCTAGTTTCTGAATAATATAGCTACTAATTTCAGAAAGAAAATGTACCTACTTTCTTTAATTTGAACTTAAAATTCTTATGTTACGTATTAGGATTTTTTGTTAGGTACCTACCCATCCTAGATAGGATCATTACTAAAATTTCCTTTTTTTAAATGAAGTTGAAAATAAACGTAGGCCGAAATTATTCATTTTTAATATTGATAAAAATAAAATAAGTTTAAGTTTAAACTGTCTACGAGTATAATATGGTCACAGCTCTGCTGGGAAAGCTCCAATGTCCATAAAAAAATACAAATGGTTGTTGCTGATAGAACTAAGAATAGATTATTAAAAATTTTTCGTTTCTTAAAATCTTGAGATAATAATTATCATAAGATAATAACTTGTTTAATGAAGTATATCAATAATTAATACATTGTCTTAAACAACCTTACCACATAAAATCTTAAAATTGTTTCTATAATAAACAAAAGTAAAGAAAATTAACGAAATGTTCTTTTACTATCTGTAATAGTTTTTGCATCATAAGTCAAAATGTAGTAATATGTAATCATCAAGCCTTTTATTGTATATATCTTATTTATTTTTGTTTATGGTTTTAAAGCGATTTACTTGTATTACTTTACTTTATTTACTACATGTGTGTGGGTTAATAATGGTATAAAGCAATCATTGAAAATGTTCCTACCAGTTTCAAATGACATTACAGAAGTAAATTGTAATCACAATAAAAAAATTCTTATTCACGAAAGAAGATATAATATTATGTACATTTTATAATAAGATTATAAAACATGCACTATTTTGACGATTTTCCCGATTTTTTTAAAATATAATGTCGAATCTAAAACACATCCCGATACTTATCAATAAAATAATTCTATAGCTTTCAGGTAATATTTTAATTGTATTTAATCAGGTAAGAGAATATGTACACACAAATATGAGTATCCAAATATTACTTTCTTATTTATTGTCTTTATCCAAATAAACCTAAAGATTACTGAAAATAAGACAATGTTTTACGCAATTTTAAAATAATGAAAAAATATAAATAAAATATTTAATATATAAATATAAATAATTTCTCGTTTCATTACCTATAAGTTTTAATACTTAAAGTGGTTATAAAATTTTAAGTGCCTTTTAAATTAGGCGATTCGGATAGGTGGATGATAAGCCACGTAAAACACCCTAAACACAGAAAAACACAAGTTTATAATTAAAAACAACCTTTTCATTATTAAATAAACGTTTCTTATACAATAATCTATTTTCCTGTTACATAATTGTATTTAAAATATTATAAATACTATTTAAAAACCCCTTAAAACAAGAAAAACATATTACTTTGGTGCACTTTTATAGTGCTCTAAAAAGGCTAACATAACAATTAAATATTTGAAATGGTAATTTTTTTGGTGATTACGGGTAGGCGCAGAGTTGTAGGGGCGGTAGATGCATAAAAATGTGACGAAGTTACGTAGTGCGGGGCCCGGGAGCGTCGGGGTGTGCGCCCGGCGCCCGCGCAGCGCGCCCGCGCCGCCACTAGTGCCACACGTCAACTTCAAATACTGACTGAATAATTTAACAAGATATCGTTAATTATCTACACCTATATTTTCACTAGTTAATTAGGTATTATAAAACATTATATTGTTATAGGTCCCATTATTAAATTATTTTTTATTAGGGAACAACAAAACCTAGCAAAACAACATGGAAAAAATTACAATAAAACATAAAATCTACTTATACTGAATAATACAAATTTTATTAATTTATTTATGCAATTTAAAGTACAATCATATTCCAGCCTGAAAGGAAATTAAAATAATAAATATGTATGTAGAAAAAAATATTACCAACTAAAAAATAAAATGGTTTGTCTGGAAGAGTGATCAAGAAAAGTTATATCATAACGTCAGATTAAAAAAAAATATTTTTTTCGTAGCAAAAATAGAATATGTGCCTATTCTAAAATTAAATGAGTTACGCATTGACAATATGTATACTTACATTGAAAATTTAAACAGAAACCGACGAACTAAAGTCAAAAAATGGATAGATTAGCCATTACTAGGACTATAGATAGGTATTAAGATCCTACTATTAATGTACTATATATAAATTTTATTAAGCAGGAATCGATACAAAAAAAAGTGTGTGTCAGCAGGGAATGCAGAGACGATCATTCGATAGCAGCCCGAATAGATACTCTATTAACGAAGGGCTTCGTCGCTGTCTTTGGAATACACGTCTCAGTCTAGGAGGAATAATGACTGGAGAATGCATCCGCGTGCGCCAGTAAGGGACAAAGATATTCTGGCTTTTGTAGCCCAAAATGTTACAATTCACTATAAATTTGCTTTACAGGGCATTCTTTATAACAAAAACATTAGCTTATTCTGTATTAATTACCGCAACTTTGGTTGAAAACCCAAGAAAACTCCAATTGTATTTGTTTGTTCCCCTCCAACTTTGACAGTTCTGAAGGAACCAGTTTGGAGGGCAACAAAAATATGTGAGACTATGACAAGAACGGACGAAAATAGCGCCGTCTCTGCCATACCTAAGGATAGTTACATAAGACCATCTCTTTCGATCGTGGTATTATTATTAGCACGCTCCGTCTAGTTAAATGGTATGTCTATGGTTTCAGTTGATTGTTTCTTATGCCCGTTATTAAAAAAATATTACAGGACGTTCATAATAAAAATTAACTGAGTCCCACGATAAGCTCAAGAAGGCTTCTGTAGTGGTGGGTACTCAGCCAAAGATAATTATTATATATACATAATTAAATACATAGAAAACACCCAAATGAAGGCAGATATCTGTGTTAATTATACAAATAAACGCCCTCACTGGGTTAAGAACCCACGAGGCCAGACCGATCGTCAAATACATCCCCAACTTGTTAATATAACCCTCGATTTTAAAGTTTTAATATATTTTGGATATTTGTGGTCCACACTGCATGACGTCCATAAGAGTTTTTCAAAATATTTGCACCATCAAAGTAGTAGTGGCTGACTGTTGGACAAGGGCAGCGTTAATAAATGGATAAAGAAGTATATATCCATTCGGTTAAGCCTAGGACGAATAATGACTGGAGAACGCATCTGCGAGCGCCACGCCAGTGCCGCCAGTAAGGGACAAAGATATTCTAGCTTTTGTGGCCCAAAATGTCACAATTCACTATAGTTTTGCTTTACAGAACATAATTATAACAATAATATTATCTTATTCTACATTAATTACCGCAACTTTGGTTGAAAACCCAAGAAAACTCCAATCGTTTTTGTTTGTTCCCCTCCAACTTTGACAGTTCTGAAGGGTCCAGTTTGGAGGGGAACAAAAATATGTGAGACTATGACAAGAACGGACGAAAATAGCGCCGTCTCTGCCATACCTATGGAAAGTTACATAAGACCATCTCTTTCGATCGTGGTATTATTATTAGCACGCTCCGTCTAGTTAAATGGTATGTCTATGGTTTCAGTTGATTGTTTCTTATGCCCGTTATTAAAAAAATATTACAGGACGTTCATAATAAAAATTAACTGAGTCCCACGATAAGCTCAAGAAGGCTTCTGTAGTGGTGGGTACTCAGAGATAATTATCATATATATATATAATTAAATATATAGAAAACACCCAAACGAAGGCAGATATCTGTGTTAGTTATACAAATAAACGCCCTCACTGGGTTAAGAACCCACGAGGCCAGACCGATCGTCAAATACAACCCCAACTTGTTAATATAACCCTCGCTTTTAATGTTTTAATATATTTTGGATATTTGTGGTCCACACTGCATGACGTCCATAAGAGATTTTCAAAATATTTGCACCATCAAAGTAGTAGTGGCTGACTGTTGGACAAGGGCAGCGTTAATAAATGGATAAAGAAGTATATATCCATTCGGTTAAGCCTAGGACGAATAATGACTGGAGAACGCATCTGCGAGCGCCACGCCAGTGCCGCCAGTAAGGGACAAAGATATTCTAGCTTTTGTGGCCCAAAATGTCACAATTCACTATAGTTTTGCTTTACAGAACATAATTATAACAATAATATTATCTTATTCTACATTAATTACCGCAACTTTGGTTGAAAACCCAAGAAAACTCCAATCGTTTTTGTTTGTTCCCCTCCAACTTTGACAGTTCTGAAGGGTCCAGTTTGGAGGGGAACAAAAATATGTGAGACTATGACAAGGACGGACGAAAATAACCCCGTCTCTGCCATAAGTTTTAAAAAAAGTTACATAAGACCATCCCTTTCTATCGTGGTATTATTATTAGCACGTTCCGTCTAGTTAAATGGTATGTCTATGGGTTTAGCATATTAGGTATAGCATTAGACCCACTTACGCCAACCAGCCAGCTAACCCGAACTCAACCGGTTAAATTCATAGATTAACCTTAACTCCGCGGGTTAGCCGGCTGGCCCTGGTGATGTTAATACCTCCTATAAGATAAAATCCGAGTTAAACTCCTTTGAGAGTTTCCTTACTATATTCATATAGTCATTATAAAATGAACGTAAGGTAAACACACCTACAGGGACAATAGCCCAAATATTAAGAGGTAAGGTAGTCCGCGTGCTAGGATCAAAGTATAATTTTCATCCAACAAAGAACAGCGATAGTAGTTTCCTACTTTTTCCATCTACCGTCAAGATTCGTATAAAAAGAATATGGTTATATTACCAAATAGCTTATTTAAGTAAAACTTCGAGCAAAACAGTGGGGCGTGCATCGTTTTAGAATCCAGCGCTTATCAGGACGTAGGGCTGTGCTGTGCATATCTAATCTTCCTCTCCCACCAAAATCCTTGATGATAAATAGGTACTGTTTAAAATGTACGTTTTTGAGGATATTTTTCACTATTTTCCAATATTCCACAATTTCCCTATCATTTAGTGAAGAGGGAGATTTGTGATATAGTTGTTACGTTTCTACTGGGCCTTACAGCTAACTCTTTGTCTATTTACAAAAGACAAAGCCGTACTTTGCTACTTACCGCATAAAAAAGGTTCGATTTGCTGTGTGGTCCCCACGGGTACTGAGGCGAACGTCAGTTGGTTTTGAATCTTATTGCAATTTACATAGAGTCGTAATTCAATAACCAGTTAAAGTGACCAACCTTTTTTTATGTAGTGGTTTTACTTGACAAGCGACAAAGAGTTAGTGGCCAGCTAGAAACCTAAAAAGTAACTGTACTAAAGTGAATTTTAGGTAAGCACAATGTAATACCTCTTTATCTACATTATTGTGTATTACAGATACTGTACCGTAAGTGTAAACTAGCATTATTTCTACATTAAGTTTCATATAAACATTAACACTTATTAATTTCAAATGAAGCTCAAATTTGTCATTCTCAAATTCTATAATAACATAAATCTCATGTCATGATGGAGACAGAAGGTGACCTAGAGAAAACGGAGTCAAATTGGGGTTGTTAGAACCCCTGACTAGCAGTAGGTAGGTACTTGACTTTAATCTTAATAGAGAAGTGGGAACAGTCGGCATTTGAATCTTGCATCAGAAATAAAACAATTGATGACCAAGCTGACTTTAACTGATAAGACTCGAGGTCTGCTATGAAAACAAAACTTTAAAAGTAAAAGTAACTATTTTTAATTCGGTTAAACCTCAAATAAACCAGTACAAATCAATATTAGGGCGTTTGTTCCTACCCTCGTCCTCTTCCTGGAATAAGTCTTGGGAAGAGCTAAAGTAAAAACATCATGCTACCCTACACATAAGACGTTACTTTAAGTTACCTACTATGACGTCGTGTAAACAATTTTATTTTTAATTGGTCAAAAGTAGAAGCAGGACATTATGTGTAAAAGCACGTTAAGTAAATTGAGTCATCAGAGCAGTTTTACAAACAAAAGGTCTAATTATACATATTTGCTACAAGTCAACTTGTAATCAAACGAAACTAGACGATGCATTATGTCCTTATCTGAGAATGTTTTACCTCATGTAAATAGAAGGCATGGTTGTGAAACGGCGGTCATTGTCCCATCTACTTATTGCCCGATTTATATTAAGATTTATTTGAATGTGATTTGGGTTTCTCAGCTGCAGAGCGGGATCTGTGCCATGACAGGGGCCGAAGAGGCGAAGAGCGCGGGCAGCGAACAGCCGCCTAATTCACCAAACATTTGCTCTCGACTATAAGCTCCTCTCTAGTTTAACGCGTTTTCAGATCCGTAACAACTATGCGTAATCGACGATTTTACTTACACTGGTCGGCTAGCATACGATAGACTAGTAGTTAACCGTCGTAAACAACAGCTCTGCACTCATCTTCTCTCAGCCGTGACGTCCGGCGGGGTCAGCGAACGCAGGGCCGGCTTCCTTGTGCCGCCACCGACCCTCCGAGATGTCATTCATGTGCTCTCCCGTTCCTTCCCGGATCTCGACTTCTAAACAACCTAACTTGTCGTTTCGTCGCGCGCCGGAAGCTTATCGGCACCAAATGATCCCAAATTAGGAGCGAGGTGTGCAAGCGAGCAAATCGGTAAATAATAACGGATGTGTGTCCTCATCGTACGGTGTTTTCCGTCAATTGTTCTAATACTTTAATAAGTAGTATAGGAAGATGGGCAGATGGGCACGTGGTAGCGTCGTTCGGGCTGAGGCACCAGCGCAAACAGATTGATCGCGGCAGTGCGTGACACGTGCAGTCCACGCTCGCGGCCCTTCTATTTGTAAACCGGCGCCGAGGGCCGTGCATTCCAAGCGCGCCTTCGTGCTCACTGCACCACCCCACCATCGCTGCCGTACCACTCTAAAAAGGAACATGTGTCGCTAAACTCTTGCGTCTATTAGATCTTCCAAAGATTGGTATGTTCTTTAAAAACAACACGTGTTCCATTTCAGTTTCCACTCTTCTAAGTTCTTTGCTACAACGAAGTTGAAAATCATAAGCAATGTAAGTTATGCAAGTGTCTTATTTGCGTTATTATCGTATGCCAAGTAGAATGCATCCGGGTGCCAGATTCTGAATGATGCTATTAAGGTGACGTTATTTATTGTTTAATGCAGCAATCTTAATAAAACGTTGAAAGTGTTTAGTGGGTAGTTGGATAATGACGTCTGGTGTCTCTTTCATTATGAGTACATCAATATGTATATGTACCTACTCACTATGTATGCATATCCAAGAGGACCCTCATAACCCCTTGTGGATCCGATTGTTTGTTTATTGTTTTAAACATACCTGATACTGATATATATAAACAAATACTGGATTTTTTGGATTAATATTTGAAAATGTAGTAGGTCGTACCCATGTCAGAGAACAGCCTTTAATATATTTGCATGGATGGCTCACATTAAGTAAGTACCTACCTAGAACATAAGGGAAACACGTGTTATCCCTTCACTGATTAGGAACCAAGCTAAATTTAACACCTTCGTTGCGGCAATTAGTTAACATCGTAATTAAGCATACTTGTATCGGGTCGAATCGACCTCATGCCGCAGTGGTGGTGTAAAAAAAATGACTTAGAAGTGTACCAACAGAAATACATAGTAGTACTAAAACTACATGTTAAAATGAACTGCTATAGTTTATATCTATAATTCGCATTGCGCTCGTAATAATAGCTATTAATGTTTAGATCGTAACATATGTATAAGTAGGTTTGTCTATTTTTCGTATCTTCACAGAACAGCATTCTTCATCAAATTCCCCGACTTGTAACCCAAGAATAGCCAAGGTACCCAAGATGGGCATAAGTTTAAAGTATCTAAGTCAATAGCGGGTATTGATAATGAGGTATTACAGTCGAAGTACGGCGCTGCATTCCGATGAATGGCAGGGGGGTCCGGGGGCTGCGCGGGCGGCGGGCGGCGCACATGCCTGCGCGTGCGCTGCGCTGCGGTACTAACAACCGCTAGTACTCCAACAGGTGGCTCCAGGCTACCTCCCCAAAAGTGTTTTGGGTTAAATCAACATTTTCACTAGGTTTTAGTAGGGGGAACCTTAGCATAGGACGGAAAGTTGCACTAGTTGCAAGGGTCATAAAACCAGTAACGGGAGTGACTGACCCTAAATTATCTACCCTAAATTAGTCTATGATCGCCGCGACAATAATTAACTACACGCATAACTAAGAACTTAGTAGAGCAGGATGTTTCTCCACGCATTTCTACTAACATCTATAGGTACCTACACAAATGCTATATTTAAAAAGGTTTTGGAACTAAACCTTAGCGTTTACAATGAGATGAATGCCCTTAAAGTTTACATCCGTGACCAAACGATTAAGAGGCTGCAAATAACTTATTAAGATTAGCTGAAGAAAAATATTGCAATAAATCTGATATCTCTATTCTAATACAAAACAATTGATTTACCTGACCTTTTATAATAACGGTGATATAATTCAGCTCTCTTGTCTCGTATATTTAACATCTCTTGGTAGTCGACGGAAAAGCTATCTATCATATCATGATATCGGAAGCGCAAAGTTCTTCTTTATGGCTTTTTACAGCTTGTCACATAACTGTCCCACGCGCAAAATACAACGAGAGAAACATTATTTTAACAATGTAACTAAAAATCTATATATTTTTCATTCTCACCCTGTATTAATACTAATGCACTACAAGTTGATTGTGCGGTGGTGTCGATCTGACTTTATCTTCGTTCTTTAAACAGAGATTGCGCTTGGACCCACGGCGCTAAGGTCTGCCAATGCTCTCGGTTACAGCATCTATGTAAATAAATATTACTGGATGTCCTCACATAACTCTATGTACCTGTAATCATTTTTTTATTAATTGAGCAATTCTCAAAAAGTTTGTACATTTGGATCACGTCTTCGATTTTGATTAAAAGCGGTAGACCGATAGAGCAAATGATGCTGAGCAAGATCTACCATATTTCCCAAAATGTCCCATAAAGTTTGTATCGAACTTTCCTTTTTTGTTACCAAATTTCTATAGACTTTCGGTAACATACGATATACGGTATACATTTGACAGGTCGTTTTACAACTTTAGTATGAAAACTGCTGTCAGTTTATTCCAGTTAATTAAAAATTTGATTTTATGTAATGATACTGAGCACATGCTCATTGCATTTTTAAGGAAACTTTAAAAATAAATAACATCGTTAAACGAATACACGTGCCGTAAAAGTCTAACCAACTAATTTCCAAATGCATCGGACACCTTGTTTATTAACTTGCATAAAGTCATTGACACGGAATACTTTCGTGTTCAATTTCATTGTGTTTGCATTACTGCACTGTGCACCGCCATGCTTAGGGGTCTTGTTCTAAGACGAAAATTCAATAACTAACAACTACCAATGCCTGCAATGTTACGAATTTTAAATACAATGTTTAGGTATTCCATATGCATGTTTATTTTATAGTTTAGGCATGACATCACTTTAACATGTTAAGATATAAATGAAAAGATGGTACAGTTTTTAACACGGTCTCTAGGATCTATACAGTTGACAGACACGGAATATTAATTAGAAAGATTTCTTGCCCAATCATCATCGTATTAAGAAATCTGCATCATTCAACGTTGACGGGTAGCGTAGGAATATTTTGAAAACATCAACCAGTTTGTAGAAGTTCGAAGCGCGGGCGCTGCCGTTTTCCAATCGTAAAACTGTTTGTGAGTGTGAAATCTAGATTATAACTTGATACTGAGATTCATAGCAAGTGTATGTGGTCTGAGGTCAAATCTGCGCTGGTCCTAGTGTGGCTAAGTGGTCGGCAAACATTTTCGTACGAGCAGCTCGCGGAGTCGATTGACGAGGTGTTTACTGGAATGTTAATCACCGGTGCACTGTCGCAAATGACTCATAACGATGCTTCCAACAGCCTCCCGTGCTAGATATTAAGAGCACCTTGCTCGTGGAATGCGGATGCTTCTGAGAACCTCGCAATCAATATCTCTGCCACTTATGTGTAACTAGTAAAATACTTCGCTTAGTAATATAGTCATTCCTCTGATTTGAATGATTCATAGGGCCTGTGGCACCTGTGTTCATTGAAAACGATCACTGTCATTAACCTAATGTCGATCATGAGGCAGTTTAATGCACCTGGTTATTTTATAACAAGGGGAATTAGCATAAATCCTAATTGTACAAGGGGTAATACTAACTTCAGAATGAAAGCCCTGGTCCTTTATAATAAATCTGAAGACAGGGTGATATAGTTATGATAATGTGCGCATATGTGTAGTTGCTATTTAAGGTGGCATTATTTTTAATTGATGAATTTAAAGTTACTTTGTGTTAAAAAAGTCCACAGTTTATAGCATTGTTTTAAACATTTACCAACATAAATAAATTCTGCGATACCCACCATCCGCCACAAATCTGAAATAAGTCCCCGCAGGCCAACAAACATTTTAATACGGTTTAGCATTCAATAAAAAAAAAGATGTTAAATGCATTCGAGTGGTGCAGCTTGCGCGCGTGCGGCGCGGCGCAGGCGCAGGTGCGCGCGCAGCCGGCTGCTTGCGCGAGAATTCTCCACCCGGTCAATTACGTCTTAGGGCTTCTTCGGCGCTAACGTCCGGTCTGCCTCGCTTTCACCCCTGCCTTCAGATCTGTACTCATCCAATTTGAAAGTGCACGCCTCTCAGTAAATTATTTACGCTTACTCTATACTAGTGGTTGTAGCTTTGGAACAGGGATAAAATCCAAATGTATATCAGGGCTCAATCATAATTAGGATCTGAATTTCCATAATTCAACGTTATGTTCTTAGGTACAGTACGGAGCTTTTTGTCCCTAGTAACGTCTTTATTAGGGTTCCGTAGTCAACTAGGAACCTATTTAGTTTCACTATATCTGTCTGTCCGCGGCTATAGGTACTCAGCGACCGTTAGTCCTAGAACACTGTAATTTGGTATGTGTAAGTATGTAAATCCATCACGCGGACACAAATAAAAAATGGAAAAAAAAACATTCTTTATGTTACATTTCCTTAATGCAATGTGGTATATTTTTTTTTCGGGTCATCCCTAAAGTGTTAGGTGTCGATAGTAAGGTAGTATATGACAAAAAAATAGGGGTTTGCGTTACTCATTTTTTGATAAGTGAATATTTTCGAGAATAACTATGTAACTTTTGAACCGTAAGTCCAAAAAATATGAAAAAAATTATGAAAGTATAGCTTATTAAAGACTTTCAAGGTAAATTGTTTTGAAACAAATCGGTTGAACCATTTTTGAGTTAGTACGGATTGGAAACTACGGAAGCCTGCACGGAGCACGGCCCACTGTTTCTTTTATTTATTTGTTTAGTTGTATTTTTTAGTTGCTGTTGTCTTTCGTAATTATGCATTAATTGTATTATGGACTGTAAAGATACTCCATATTTATTGTGATGTTACGTTATGTCATTTTATTATTTATCAGTAATATTTTATGCATATTATTTACTTCAAAGCAATAAAGACCCTTAATGCATACAAATATAATAATTAATTTCAGTTCTGAGTCTTTAGCTAACTCGTATATATCTTATTTGCAGATCGATTTATGAAAATAATCTTGGGGCCAAAAATTACCTGCTATTAAAAGTTAATCTGTATCATAATCATGCCTAGGATTCGTGGATAAAATTAGTTTGCCAATAGTAGATAGGTTGTGTTTACGTGACTGAACATTCAATTTGACCATTTAATTATTATTTGTATTTGGGACGCGACTACCAAAAACGTGGTAAATTTAGGGCTTTATCGGATGTATGAAGATTGATTTCTTCAAATTTTTGAATTAGGCAAAATAATAATTAAGCTTGTATTTAAAGTGACTTAGTGGGGGAAGTGGGAAATGGCACTTGGAATAAAAGATTATATATGTGTTTATACGGTTTTTATCATAACTAACTAGTATTTTCGTCCTATCAAAATTTACCTTCTGACTAGCTTTCCAGCTAGATTGTAAGATAATATATCATCTAATTATAATTACGTGTAATTTAAGTACTGCCGTAATGGTATGCCCCTCTGGACACACTCCAATAGTGCGTCTAGATTGTCTACTTATTAAAGGTTCAGGTTGAGTGCGTATTAAAGCGAGCGATACGTGATATAAAGGAGACAAGCAAATTTAAATGATGCAACTCACCAACTTCTACGTATTTTTTCTTCTATTTTTCTTTATTCTAAAGTTAAAACCTAAACTTAAGTAAAAACCTAAAATAAAAAAAAGATGCACAACCTCATTCGATGCCTTAGTGAATTATTTTATTTCCTATACTTTTCACTCCACTGAATTATCTTATATCACCTTAAAGGTATACAGAGCCAGTTTTTCTGTACCTGGCCAATGTTATTCATATATTATATGTAACTTTTAAAATATTTTTTTACTTTTTTACAATTATACTTATATTACATATATGCATAATACATGACATATATGCGGCACAATATTTGTATATGGCAGTCGCAGGAATCATTATACAATATATCATATGTAATTTTTTTTAACTTTTTTTAAATTAGGTATACTTATATTACATATATGCATAATACATGACATAAATGTGGCACAATATTTGTATATGGTAGTCGCAGGAATCACGGCCGACCAAGGGACTAGTCTGAAAATCAGTACTACAAGCTATAACTGCCTAACTAGCACAAGCTGAGACTGTGACCCATTGCCTAGACAAGGGAATAACCTAATAGTAATTGATATTTTAATTTTTATATAATATAATTTGTTTTTTTTTATTTATTACATATTGTTTTTTTTTTTGCAATTCTTTAAACGACTTAAAGTTGTGCAGTATCCAGTTATGGTAATAAAAAAATATTTTTTTAAATAATGTTAAACTAACTAAATCATGGGCACCCTATGGCTTGTGGCATACGCAGTATGGAAACCGATAAGACGTCGGGTGACCAAGTAGTAAGCAATTGCTTTTTTTTCTACTTACCATCTGAAAAAAAATTCAACTTCACCTATTCCTTCGTTTTAGCTTCACCTATGAATTCTATGTCATGCCTTGTTTTCTTGCTCCACGACCCCGTAATCACCCGTCCGATCTGCTTGGGACCGGCGTATTAGTAGCGTATTTGCGCAGTCTGGCGCACTTTAACTTCTGAAATGGCCAAAATTCCTCCATGTACCTGCTATATATGAATTATAGACTTGTTAAAGAGTTCAAAATGAATGCGAGCCGACGTTTTGAAGAGAAAATCTTAAATTGCATTGAAATGAAGAAGACTTAATAGATACTGGGTAACACACCTGAGCAGCACCTGACTGGAAACCTCATTGTCGACATGTGTTGCTCGGATGCATGTCTCCATATTGTTAAGGATTAAATGTGGAAATTGGTTAACCATTCTCCTTAGGTAACGGCTAAGGCATGTTGTATCGACAATGAATGCCCATTTGGAGCGAATAAGTTCGTACTGCGTTTTGCTGTGTCCATTGGGACCATTCGAGCGGTTACTGATAAATTTGAAGCGGATCTAAGAAACGTCAGAATAATTTAATAACTAAAGAGGACGCGAAACGAAAGTAGA
This sequence comes from Grapholita molesta, assembly GCA_022674325.2. NCBI lineage: Eukaryota > Metazoa > Arthropoda > Insecta > Lepidoptera > Tortricidae > Grapholita > Grapholita molesta. The sequence continues at coordinate 10,212,062 of CP053132.2, read as the reverse complement.
ACAGGGTTTGTCAACATGGACCGTCAGCTGGCCCCGACGATAGCGCTTATCGCCCCGGGACATAGTCCGCTCATTCACAAGCTAGCCCATTCATGCGCCCGCTCTAACTGATTCCCTCAACCTAATTTGGTCTTTAAGTTGCTTAGTAGAAAATTTACTATTGCTTGATGGATTTACGAGGGCAGCGGGGCGAGGGGTAATGTAGATCGAGGATATCGCGGGGTCAGCGCGGATTGCAGGCGTTCGATAAACGACGCAGTGCCAAACAGCTATCGAATGAAGTGCACAAAGGCTTGGGACTTCATTCACTTACTTGAACACGTGTATCTCCAATCAGCGGGCAAGTCAGTATCGTCGGATGTCATCAGCCCTATTTAACTATTGCGCGTTAGTATTAATCGAGATAAGGAATGGAATGGTTATTAGTATGTCGAAAGCAGTTAAACTATTTGCTCATTCTTTCAGACATCAACATGGGTATTGACTGTTGACTTTTGTGCGTAGACTACATAAGGCTTATGTAGTCTACGCACAAACTAGTAGTGATCTAGTAGTGATCTTGTTGAACGTGTACCTAGCTGTTCCACTTATGGCAGTTACTTCGACTCTCAGTTTTATTTTCCAAACTACTTGGGATTACTTCTGAGTCACGTAGAGACAATGTATGTATGGCGCCAGTATGCTCGCATATCTTGACGATTGATATTGCCTCATTGATTAATCAGCTCAGTTAGTTATGCGAAATCATGACACATGAATGGAAATTATTTCCGGAATAAAGGCTATTTTATGTGCGAATAATAGAAGTTAATTAAAACTTCAGGATTCAGCCGAGTTGACTTTTGACATTATGATGCAGTGACTCATTTTGCAAGTATAAGTAGAGATACCTACTATTCGAATAGTTTAAAATACACGTTATATAGAGAAGTTTATCACAGGTCTCGTTCGATGTGTCATCATTCGTCAGTTTCGCCATGTACAACTGCGGTTTCATACTGCCTCTCAAATTTCGTCACTTTTCTAAGTAAGTACAAATCTTCCCCCTTTGCTATGGAGGGTGATTGGTAGCCATGAAGACTACAATTGAAAAAAAAAATGAAACGTAGCATGTACAGGGTTATGTTGGATTCGGGTTCGTACCTTCATAATTCCAAAGATAAACATGTAGGACGAAGCTATAGGTATGGCGTTTAGTATTTGGTCATGCAGAAAAATTACAACACAAACAAACGCTTCCAGTTGTTAGCTGTCCTACCATCAAAAGCAACCTTATGTTACAATGGGAAACTTATTCGATTTCATATCGTAAAACGGTGCAATAAAGTTCATGTTGTAACTGGGTGTATAATGTAATGCAGGGTTATTACTAGCTAGTGATGGGTGCTCACTTGACTTTGATTTATTTAATTGTTTTCCATCTTATTATGTTTTTTGTCCATTATCTAAGTAAATATATTCAATTAAGACAGACAATTACATACACATTCCATTGTGATATAAGAGGGTTGCGATATTCACGACTGACCTTTTGCCTCGCACTTCAGCATGTGCCTTGATTGACAAATGCGTCGCAGTAATTGCTTGAACTGATTTGCTACGCACTGCCCGGCATCTTATCGAGAGTAAATATGTTATACTGTCGAGTAAGCCCTTTGGACCAATATGTTTACACGTACAGTGCAATAGTTAGACGATAAGTCAATAACTAGTACTTTGGTAAGGTAGATGTATTAAGTGCTCGTCACTATCCAAGTACAAGACATGAGCAATAAGGGTGACATCTTGATATAACCAAACATTGATATGAACCTTTACTTTACCTAGTGGTTAAGAGTAAGTGATTTTTTGCACCAATAATCAAAAAGTTTTGTTTAGCAGGCAAAGCATTCAACAAAAGAACAGCCCTGAAGGAGAAGTTGTTGTAAAATTTTGAAGTAGGTATGTGAGAATATTTGAAAGAAGGAAGATTTTAATTTCTTTCGTTGAGATAGTAGGGTTAAACATAATGCCATAATGAAGGGTAAATAAGGACAAAGAATAAGGGTGTCGCGGTGCAGACGGTAAGAAATTTGAGTTGGGAAGGAATGTGAGAGACATGGCCATCTTATGCAAGCCACATATTTTGATATGATATGATATGACACACAGATTTTGGAGGAGCTCAAGTTTATTATAAAGTATTAAAGAATAAAATTACTTTAGTTGTTCGTTGTTCTAATCAAGCTGCTTCTAACCACAGTCAGCTTATCTGCATTAATAGATTGTTGGCAGGGCTCGGTCGGATTAAATTATTAATGATCACCGATTGTCACACATCGAAGGAGAGCTTATCAATCGGCTTCACATTGTTGGACGTCATAGGCGCCGTCGCAGAAACTAACGATTTATCAATGTAAACGGTTTGTTTACACAGTTAACCGTAATCTTATCCGGTGACCTCCTTACACTCTCCCGTTTCGAAATTGTACCGACGGTATCGCGCGGTGTCCTTAATATGAGTCGACGGAAGTGCGCGCTCGACTTCGAGCAAACGTTCATTCATGTTGTATGTGTTTATTTAGTGGCCGATCGTACCTACCGCGCTCTCGGCGGAGATAATGCCGAGCCCTAAATGGGCTTTATAGATAGCCCCGGTCGTGAGCGGCTCCTGCCTCTTGCACTACTGTGTGGGCTTCGTAACTGGATCATTTTCTGGACATACTGGGTTACAAAAAAAAAACATTTACAACAAAAACATAAAATAATTCCCAGCATGTTTGGTGAAGACTCTATTTTAGAACAGTTGGTATAATATACATAACTATACTTCCATTTTCCAGGTGCCTTGGCACCTAGGCACGTATTTAAGGTACACATTTAAGTTATACGGAGGTGACATAAGTGGTGGCCTGAAAGTTTAGTCGTGTACAAAATCGGGTAGGTTTCAGTCACAGAAATCACCAAACTGTAGACAGTTTAGTGATTTCTGTGACTTAGTTAGTTTGGATTAAAAAAAAAGTAAATAAGAAGAATAATTATTTAATAACAATTTAATACTAATGCCTACGAACTCGTATAACGTGAATTTGTTTTTGATTCTAGTATCATTGACATCACCACTGTTAAGGGTTCGACCACGCTGTCCAAGTTGAAGAGGAGTTTCAGTTTTATTATTTGAATTAAGTTAAATTATTTTTACGAATTAGGTATATAATAATTCGGAATAACTTTAAAAAACAAGGAAATGTTACATGGTTATGGCATAATTAAATTATAAACTAATTAACCTAATTCTGATTTATTACTCTTCTAACTGGAACAAGTTCCAACATTAAATGTGTGTCAAGGAGACTAAATTAGGATAACACTCTGTTTGACACAATATAAGTAAATGGCCAAACATTATTAATATAAGATCTTGAAATTGTTTTGTATAAAGTTTATCATAATATGCAAAATAAAGAAACTGAATTATAAATTATTAGAAGCAATAAATTGATATTGAAATATAATTCGTTTCAATAACTTAACTACTCCCTTAATACAACATCAGATCTATTTCACCTCACATCGAGATTGACTCCTGGCCCAGTACTGCTAACATCGAAGTTCGTATATTTCGAGCATCTTTCTCTTTTACGACGATTAAGGCGACATCAGAGTGACAGGGACAATCGTCCGAAATTTACGGATATCGTTTTTCGCGGTAGCGCCGCTGATCATCAGCAATCATGCAATAACTCGCAACTGTATGAACCATGAGGTTTGTTAGAAAGCGAAGCTTCTGTAAAGTGCTATCTATTCCGTGATTCTTGGAAGCCCTGCCCGCTTATCGCGGCTGTTTGCGGAGCGCCCGCGCCTGGCGGAAGCCGCGGGAGGAAAGGGTGCGCGGACGCACGCTAATTGCTGGTAGTTTTCGGAAATTCATCGGGAATTTTCGGAGGTCGCCCCGATAACCTACGCCACCGGATGTCGATACCGCTTTGATGCGATGGCGCCCCCATAATACCGCGATACATGTATGTAGGTTGCTACTTAACATTATAACTGTAGTCGATTCACTTATCTGAAACGCCGACGACACATTTCGCATGCCTGCCGGTTACATTGGTTATGTGTATAAGATACGCTTCCGGATTTGCTGTTCAAAATGCGCTAAGAAAATATTGATTATGTAATTTGCGGATACGAAATGTAATGGAATTTATGGTCCGAGACGGAACTAGAGAAGTAGGTGCACGAAATTGCGTTAATATTATTGCGAAACGAGGCTCACTTGTTTATAGAACTTGAAATAAAAGGGTTTTTTGGCAATTCAGCATTAACCAGACGGACTTAGTAGTCTTACCTAGTCAGCTAGTAATTAAAATATTAAATGTAGTCTTAATAAAACTATGATCTGTTGTGACTAATTATCTGAACTATCAGCGGACTGCTACTATAGATATTGATGGTACCTATTTATTAAATAGATATTAGCTTAATTTAAATTGTCTAATAATATAAATACATATACATACATACATACGTTTCAGCTGTATGCAGTCCACTGCTGGACATAGGCGTTGTATCATCTTGAGGATAGTTGCCATAGTCGCCACGCTTAGCAGGTTGGCGACCGCAGTAGCTGTAGATTTCGACGGACGCTGCTCCCGTAGAATTTTTTTGTCGCCTCTTACGACACCCGCGGGATGAGATGGGGTGGTGCTATTCTAATCAGCCGGCATCGCACGCCAAACGACAAATTCAAAGGAAATCCTTGCACTTATTTGTAAATTTTCCTCGCCCAAAACGTGTATTCTTAGTTTTTTCGTATGTTTTATATTGAATACTGGGGATCTCCTATTTTCTCCTCTCTAAAACAACTTGCATTATCGCACTTCATCCTTACTTCAAATCGTGACAGTATGTCGTGCTAGTTTTGACTACACTTATTGATATCATTAAGCACTGAAATAATATTTGAATTATTATGAACTTTAGGTTCGAGTAAGGCCGATGGCCAGGAGTAGACCCCAGTCCTAGTGACCGATGATGGTATCAGTAAGTTTTATTAGCGCTCTAATGACCGGAAATAATTGAGATAACCAAAATATAATTGAGGCTTGCGTAGTTCATAACTTCATATCAAAGAAACAGCATATGAAAGCAAGTTTCATGTGCTCGCAACAAAATGCTGAAACAATGTTTAAGTGTCTTATAACAATTGCTTAAAGATTAGATTGGCTTGGCACTGCTTGTTTATCAAATGTTTGAGGCTTTGTTGGCGGTAAATTAAAGTTGGCACTGCTTTGGGACATCTCCATCGAGTTGATGTTAATGTGACAGATAAGGCAGTGCGATGTTGAGAAACAGTAAGACTGAACTTGCGTCATTTCGTCACATTCTCGACGATAATAAATCAATTTGTGTCAATAGGAGTTGACTATTTTATACTTATGTTTATTAATGGTAGCTATAGTGCACGTTCTTTTTATTCATTGGTTTTGTATACTATTATCTGACTTACTTACCTGACGCATTCACTGCCACCGACGCACATGTGCGTTCATTTCCATACATTTTTGGAGGGGGTGGCAGCGAATGTGTTAAAACTTGTAAAGTAACTATTAAGCTCACTTATAGACAAAGTTTTTTTAAATTTCCAAAGTGAGTAGTTCCGAAAATATTTACTGTATCAAAAATGTTTAAAGCAAACCCCATCCCTCTTTCAAATACCTGTCTAACGACACCTCTCATTTTAGGGTTAAACCGAAAATAGATTACCCTCCACTTCACATGAAGGGGTTGTCCATTTATAACCGACTTCAAAAATGGAGGAGGTTAGACTGTATGTTTTTTTTATGTTCACTGATTTTGAATTTTAATACTTTGTCCGCGTAATTGATTTACATATTCATACTAAATTACAGCTTTTTAGGACTAATCGTCTCTGAGCGTAGTCTAGGACAGGCAAACAAACTGGCATGGCGAAACTATAAGGGTTCCTAGTTGACTACGGAACCTAAATAACGAACTGATGATGGTAACCTTTGAACCCGTGGAAACAATATGGAAACGTTTCATGCGTTCCTTATAGTGAATGTGTGGTAGGAACAGCCACTAATGGTATCCCAACACGTAGACACACTGTATACATGGTTCAATTTGTCAGGTGGAGTGATAGAGGCGTGGTGGTGATACGACAACAATGGATCCCGCCGCATGCACGTATCGTTCTTATCGCGACCTATTTCGGGTGCGCATAATTAGTGAAACGAACGCTCGCGCCGGCGCCCGCGCCGCTCCGCCCGGACATGTGCCCAACACACAAATGATAAACACTATATTTATTACACGACTGCAAAAAGAAGTATAAAGTTAAATATCACTATTGTTTCTTGTCTGAGTATGTATAGTTATATTAAAATTATGAAATCTTTCCTTAATATTAAAATAAGGAGAGGAAGTTTACCTGTAGGTTGACGTTAGTTTAATAAATTGAATAAGTAATAGACATAACTCAAAACTCACTCTGAACGTCCTTCAACGAAACCACATCTGAAACAGAATAAAAATAAAATATTTAAGCAGATTTTCAGTCAGTATTGCGTTAAACCTACGACGCAATAATTTTCAGTCATCTAAGTAACCAAAACCTTGGACAAGCAGACATGCATAAATAAATGAGGTGGTTCGAACTGGCTCACGCGAACGTGGTCAAGGATCGCCTCGTGCTAGATCCGCCGTCTGCTGGCAGTTTTCTGTGCTCCAGAAACCACAAGCGGGGCGCCAGGCAGACAGTTTGCCATTAATCGATTACAATAATTGAATTACGTGGTGACGTGGTGACAGCTGCGCAAGCGAGAGGCGCCGCGGCGCGCCTGTGTGCGCAGCTGGCGTGACGTGCTGTTTGAGAAAATCAAAGGAAAACCCACGCGAGCGTCTCGCAACTCTCGCACTCTCGGCCTCCGCGCTCTGGTTTGCAAAATATAAGTACTAGCTAACACTTGTGATCCGATTGTACCATTTTGTGTCAGCGGGAAACGATGGCTGTTGAACCCTTTGCTCTGGAAACGGGACGGTTTGAAGACTTAAATCCACCGTAGAGTAAAATAAATAAAAAATGTAATTCGCTTCTCACGACCATGTTTGCTCTACATTACGGGTGTTGTATGGGTTATGATTGAGTTGCAGTAACTAGGAGCGCAATCTAAAATGAAATAACACGAACGGCCGTCACGTAAAATTGCGGTGCATTTGCGGTGCACTCGCGGCGCATTCGAGAAATATGTATCAACACTAACAAATTAAAGTTAAGGTTCGTCCACATTGCTTGTTATCGATTTGTTAATCAATTTTTAAACCGTATATGTTTTTGTTATTAAACGTTTCAAGTACGTAGGTGACAATTAATTTTATCATATGTAAACTTATGTATGTATTACCTAAATGTTTATTTTAATATGTTTGTACCGAGTTTAAAGATTCAGTATATCCGTTAAGTATATTGAACGTTGAACAGCGCATTAATCAAAAGGTTATCAAAATTCACGCGACGTAGAGCGGAGAAGCACTCGGCTAATGTGAACCCAGGATATATAAATTTGAACAACGCAATAACTCTGCCATCACGTGACATGACGACGCGTGCTTCTACAAGAGTATGTCTAGAGATTCTTCTTCTTACCTTAAGCCAGGAATTAAACACCCATATCATTTTCATACAAAATAATCAGAATTAAATATTGATATCTCGGCTCGGCAATAATTGTATATTTTTTTATTTACAGGCATTTGTGAATCTAAAAAATTATAAATATAATTTAAGAATATAAAAAAGTCACATTTTTTTAATTAATGTAATAATCCCTGCCATAAAAATTACTTGTACACTAACACAGATGTTCAAAAATAATAAGGTTAGGTTTAAATTGTGCAATCAAACTATAATTAAACTCTATATAGGCAGTCTGAGGTAAGAACCAAATTTGACTATAAAATAGTAACAAAAACGGAAATGGAATAAGAAAAGTTATCTTTAGTAAAAAATATTACGTTTCTATAGCTAAAGCTATAGTTATTAGATATCACTTAGCCCTTCTAGTTTTTAATTATACCTGTACGAGTACTTAAATTAAAGTCTTTTGTAGTTACATTTTACATCCATATAATATGCTAATAAAATTTAATAATATATAAACATAAATTAACATTATAAATGCGAAAATAACTCTCTCTGTCTGTCTGTTACCTCTTCACGCTTAAACCCGTAATTCCAATTCCCCCAGACCCAATTGGGATATAATTTGGTACAGAATTTGAGCTACGAGAAAGGACATAGGATATTTTTTATCCCTCAAACGTACTTTAAAGACGAGCATGGCTAACCAACGAAGTCGCGAGGAAAAGCTAGTCTTTATTATATGTCAAACGCTGTGTATATGTAAGAAATTAGTCAAACGTTGTCAAAAACATTCAATATACAGACTCAGTCTAGTTGGGAATCTGATGGTAAGTTCACGTATACCTCAAAAAATCGTTTTGTATAAATAAAGAATTAGTATTAAAGTTATAAGAAAAGATCATATATTTACTTTTAAAACAAATTGTCGTGATCAGTAGGTACTAAAATAATCAACGAAATCAAAAATCCACCAACCTGCCATTAGTAACACAATAGACAACAAACAAAACAAAAACAAAGAAAACAGCAGATCCATCTTAGGTAGAAGTTTTAATGAATGAAAGAGAGGACATAAATAGTTTGAAAAAGGGAATTTTGCCCAGAAAATGTTGGGAACTGCGTAGAAAAGATTGTGATTAACAGCAGCACCAACATACAGAAGGGTTACTTATCATGACCACAAACAAAATGTCAGCTGCTTATCGAGACCGACTTCCCACTTGTAAAATAAACCAATATATATGCTTCGAAGGTTTACTGAGAATCCTAGATGTTGGATCGGAGTATCACTCTGGAAAGGTCACATTGCCATTATTGGTCATTTTTGAGTGTTAAAAAATAGATGTACACTGTTTTTTTTACTTTACTATATAAATCTTTATCTGATAAGTTAACTAAATATTTAAATCTTCTTCCTCAAAATATTTCCCTGTCATATTATTCCTTCTGTCACTTTTTAAAAGATGTTTTGACGAAGTTTACCGTTAGCCTTTTAGGATGTATAGAAGATTTTTACTGCATTTTCATCCATCCTTCATATATAAAGTAAAATATGTATTTGCAGAGCAAGAGGAAACTATACATCGACGACATTTGTTCATCAACAAAATGATATAAGCTTTGCTTATACAAGTTTCTAAAGTCATGTTTTAATTTTCAAACGAAAAGATCTCATGCTTAAATCTCTGAAAAATTGCATTATGTAAAGTAAGAAACACTGGTTGTGCGAGAAAAAATCTGTCAAGCAAGTGAATAAAGATTTGCGACATTTAATTGCACTTACTCTACCCATTTAGTTCACATCTAGTTACATAAGATAATAAGTACAAAAACGGAGGGATTATTCAATTTTGAACCCTTTTTAATCTGATTGACTACCAAGATTTGGAAGGACTACCTATTAGAAAAGCGCTTGATAAGAAGAAGCTGATTTTTCAATTCCCTTTCAGTGATGTGGTGGGTTGGATGAGAGTCAGGTAGATTAGTGAATACTTTATAAAATTGTTGTTTTGAAGCGAGCAAGTAAAACTTAATTCTTCATCTGCTTGAAGGGTACTCTTAATCCATTATGATATTGAATACATGATGGGTATCCTACGACTATGCTTCATGGATGGAAATTAACTTAAAAATACTATAAGTATTAATGTTAACTAAAAGAAGACTTTTATGAAAATTCTGTTAATCGGAAAAACAAAAGAATATTATTGTCATTAGTCATATTTTGGGTCGAATTTATGAAAAGCGCGACCCTTGAGCAACTTAGGTAAGTAGGTACTTACCTAATTCGACAAAAAGAAAATAATAAAAAAAATATTTTAAATAATTCTGCCTGCCGATGTGTTAAGTGTTTATATTAATTAGTAAATGTGAATTTTATATCAACGCATACCGCGCTTATTCCACGGCGAGAAAGGGTGGCACAAAGATGAGCAAAAAATCAATCAAGGTTTTAAGGTTCTGAATTCGCTTCCACGCTGAGGAATAAGGCGCCTGGCGCTTAATAATAGGAATGGATACCTAGTCATGGTAAGTAAACTCATCGCTTTCAACCTTCGTGGTATAGTAATAAAGTACAAAATTGATTGACTTCAGCGTTGACAGATTCTACTGTACAGTCAATTAAGGCAAGCAGAAGTTGTGTCACGTGGGTAATGTTTTTTTCCGTAATGTCTATGGAATAAGGTACAAAATTGTTCACATATATATGAACTCAGTTACAGCGAAATTACCTAAGCTGGGTGACTATAAACTATTTTATATAAGGTGATTTTAAACCTTAAAGATAAGATTGATTACAAAATTACATTATTTTTTATTATAAAAATATTTAGTTTCACTCTACATATGAAAAAATCGAAGTTCATATTGTTAGAATAATTCTACTTATACTTATGTTACAAATTAAGAACTATTTGAAAACTATACTTTTTTATGATATTTTCCCAAATAAATTACCTAGTAAGATGATGTACGGAGTACACTCACTGTGGAGAAAAATATTCACAAGTTTTTTTTAAATAATTGTTTACAATTTTTTTAATTAATAAAAATGTAAATATTATATTCATTTATGCTTTTTATATAAATTTATGTTTTAATTTTTCATAAGACACTAAACGTAATACAATTCGATCCTAGTTTATTTTCTATTTTTTTTAATTCATAAATAATTAAATTAAAATTATTTTACAAACAAAATTAAAGTAATTTTTTTCGTCTCAAATGCGCCTAATAATACGTATTAAACAAATAAATATCGCATTTATAAAAAAAAATGTTATTGAAATATATGTATGTAGGAAAATGTCGCAGGCTTCGTTGTGGATGTGTGGGTGCGGCGGTGTGCGCGGTAGGTACGGCGCGAGAGGCCGAGCGGGGCGCGCACGCCGCGCGGCCCAATCCCCGCGCGGCGCGCACGCACACTACCGCGCACCCGCCACAGACAAAAAACAACTTTTCCTACAATTAACATGCAGATTTTGTGCAAGTTTAGGGTGTTATCCCCCTCGCGCAACACACCTTACCCCATTTCAAACATCTACTTCAACACCGACAACTTGAAACTCTATGAAAAAAATTCACAAAGATTCGCATTCCTTCCTACACCTCAGTCACTTCAAATATTTTTATCTTTTTTTTCATATGCTTGATCCTGGCATTTTATAGATCGTTAGAAAGCTATTGAAAGGCGCTAGCTCGTTAAGCGAGAGACAGATATTTGCGGTGTTTCCTGTGAGCTGCAGACACGTTTGAAACCTATGATGTTAGTATAGGTTCCCCTTCGCGTAAGAGAAAAATTAATTGAGTTTTTATTTATTATTCGGTTAGAAGACAACATGTGAATGAATAATATGCATTGAAATGAATATTGTTGTTTATAGTTTGGTTGGGAAGCGCTCCTCACGGGGGCCCGCCCAGCGCGCGCGGGTGCGGGCGGCGCGGCCGCTCTGCGCCCCTACACGGACATACTGTTGACAAAAATATCTACTCCTACCTAACATCTTTTTCTGCCAGGACACAGGCGCAGGCCCTACGATCACTATTATTCAATAAAATACTATTTCAATCCAATCGTATTCTGAGGAAAATTGTTGAAACTTTTCCGACCTCACTGTAACTTGATCGACGTCATCGCGGTGCAGTTTCGGAGTGAGCTACACAAAAATATTCTTTAATTGTTAGAATAATTCTACTTATTAATTAAATGTATTCATATTTATTTTAAATGCGATTTGTCATTGGGAAACATAGCGGTGTGTTTAATTGAAATTGATAGAGCGCGCCATTAATATAGTAGAGGTTTTCTATTATTTATATTGTACTGTGGGTAATATTTTCGACGTATTAAGCAAGTATATTATCTATATAATATCATGATATTTTAAAGATGTTATAAATGTTCATATTATAGCTTTATCTTACAAATGGTAGGTGCGCCACTTTTGCAGGATCCCGCCCTCTGCTCTACAATGGTTTGATACCTACTTGCTGCAGAGATCTTGATAAAACTAGCACTATTTTCTAGTCATCACATATTCATGTTAAATTAGTAGATTATTATGTGTACAAGCTTTTTAATATTCGAAGAAAATTTGGGAACAGTTACCAAATCTAAGAGCAATTACTATAAGACAGCTTTTTAGTGCCAGGTCTGGAAGGACTTTACTTATGACATATTTTATAGATATATATACTTACTACATAATAACGAAAACGTTTAAAAATATGAATATTTATACTTGTGGAGATGGACACCGCGATTGAGGTTTTTTGAGTTGACGGATGATAGGCCATCCAGCACCTTATTATAAATAAGTTGTATTTTCTTCCTTTCCTTTCCTACTGCTTAATGACTATAAAGGTATATGTTGTTACTACTCAGTTCCTTTTTTGGTGCATTGGTGTACATATACAGTAATGCCGAGCTATATATTGTTGCACTAAATAAATAAATTATTATAATAACAAATTGACCCATCACTATCTAATACATACCCAAACTTCAGTAGGTATTTCGAGATAGGTGTAACAAACAATGTAGATATTTACACTGATATAATCTTGAATAATACTACGTAAAGTATTCTTTGAAAAAATTATTTAAAAGACCACCGTACCACCTCGTGGACTGCAACCAACATGTTTATATAAATATTATCTTTTAGTTTAGTTATGAACATGCAAGTGAATACTTATTTCACTTCATACTTTTTAAGAATCAAATATGCTTTATAAATTATTTTTTATTATAAATTATATATTGAGCCGTAATACCCATTTTAAAAAGTTTGATAATTACATAATATAAACTTGTTTACATAAATACCTTTGAGGGTAGTTTCCGCGAATATTATTTTAATGTAATAGATAATTTCAGTTTAGGTTTAGTAACAAAGTGGAAAAGTCCATACGGCAAGCGGCTCTCAAAAGGCAGACCGGAGGCTGTAGTCTAAGTTTCTTTTGACGTAAAAAACGTTTACGAACGCGTAAGTGATAATGTTATTTATATGGGAAACGCAAACGCGTTCGTGACGTAAAGTTACGTTAAAAACTTACACTCAGGGCTCTGAGGCTCTAGTGTAAGTTTCTTTTGACGTAAAAAAACGTTTACGAACGCGTAAGTGATAATGTTATTTATATGGGAAACGCAAACGCGTTCGTGACGTAAAGTTACGTTAAAAACTTACACCCAGGGCTCTGATACGAGAAGGGCAGACGAAATAGCAAAAATAGCTGCTGGCTGCAAACAGCTCAAGATAGAGATGAATGGAATTCTATAGAGGAGGCCTTCACCTGGGGAGGGATTCTTGCATATAAATGTATCCTACACATACATACTACATTCTTGTTTAAAAACAAATTAAACATAATAATAAATTTATTAATTTCTTTTAATTTCACATCTCTGTAAAATACTTGTAAAAATAAAAGGCTATTTTTAATTCTCTTTATTCATCTTAAATCTTAGGCTAAGTTTTTAATAATATTTCTATAAAAGTAGAATATAAAAATACATCTAAAACAAAGGTCATAACTCTGCAAAATACTTGTAAAAAATAAAAGGCAATTTTTATTATTATTATAATATACAGTTTAAAATAGTCAAAGTGCACACCTTCCGAGACGCATATGAACAAGAATTTAAATTATTTTTACTGTCCACTTCCTTCGCAATGAAGTTCACGTTAAAGTCACCCAAGCGTCGGAGTCTAGTACAGAGGTATTATTTAAATGGGCGACATAAATAAAAGCGTTAATGAGGGAGTTAAGTGAAACTTTACGACGGGGGAAAGGGGGAAGGGGCGGAAGTTGAGGGGCTCACCTACACGTGGTGCGCGTGCGGCGGTAACTGGCTTTTAAACTTTTAGCTATCTCCCCGACCGCCACGTAGGTCCTAAAACATGCCCAAAAGCTGTTTTTTAGTTTTCATGATAGACCTGCTGAAATTATCTAATAATCTTTTTCAATGCAGCACTTTAAATACATCGAAAATGGATACCATATTTACATACGTTGAAGTTATCTATATGTCCATTCGGGTGGATACTAAGTTTGTTGTCTATGGTACCAAAGGTGAGTGTAGCGTTTGAAAGATGTCTGTTTCATATAGTCCATGAACTTCTTTATACAAATAATTAAGCTGTTATATGGTTCGCAGTTCACCCGATGACGACGAACGCTGCTAAAGGGTTCGAAACGTCAGGATGAAGTTTAAATTAGTATATGCGATATAATCCGTTTTAGTTGTTTTATTTCATGAGTAATTATCGCAGCAACCGAAGACAATATTAAGCTGTTGTATGTTTACTATATGTTTGTTGAGTAGGGATTTCGCGATCGGATTCCGAAGCCATTTGATTATCTAGTTGTTCAACTACTAGTGCTGCACTACCAAAACTAATTCTAGAACCCCAAACATCTTTATAGATCTTTACAAAATTGTATTTCGGCATTTCTGAGTTCCTTTGACAATTTTTAGATTTAGTTATTTTGTATAAATTATACAAAATAACTAAAACTAAAAATTGTCAAAGGAACTCAGAAATGCCGCAAGAGACCAAAGAGCTGTCTGCTTCTTCGCCCTGCGTGTTAGCTTCACGATTCAATAACAAAATGCTGCCATAGTCCGAAGATTATTGAACATTTCTTATTGAATGGTACCGAATACCATGCCGCAGCATCCAAGTTTAGATTTATCTAGAGGTTCAATTAATAATAGTTTTAGTAGGTGTTTATTAGTTTATGAATAAAAACACATTCCCAAAAAAAACTAAACTAAGGATATAACTATTTCTGATGTCATATAGTCAGGGGTTTTTAGCGCGACTAGCACAAAGGAAAACGACACCGCATGTACACGTGGAAGGCAGTTCCGAGTAGCGCGGCAGGTAAACAACTAGGTGCAGTTGCACTGCTGACGCCAGCATAGGGCTGAAACCATGCTAGAGCATTGATATTTGAATCGAGAGAAAAAATAGAAATTTTGACTCGCAGTGGGACTCGAACCCACAACCCGATCACTAGCCCAGTACACTACCAATTGTGCCATACGAGTATTTTTCAATTTTTTCGTTCGATTTAAAAATCGATGATATGCTAGCAGACGTTTCTGTTTAATATAAAAACATGCTAGAGCATTGCCGAAGTTCGAGTTAGATAGTTGTCAATTTGTTTTTAAACCGTGTCGCAGCTTTAGTACAGTCAACATCAATAGCGTCTGAAACAGTGCACCAAAAACAGTTTTTTAATTGCTTCACAAAAAGAGATGGATTTCTGCATCTTTACCAATTGAAATGCGAACTGTAGGAAATCTCTCATTTGTCAAAAAAAACACAGGATGGTAGATATACTTTTGGTGCATTGTTTCATAGGTATATTACTATCGATACTTACTGTACCTATCTACACTATCACCATATTTAAGTGCGAGCTTTGCAAAAAAGTGCCGGCAATTATTTTGTAAGCATATCCAACACTCTAGATGGCACTCTATACTTGGTGCTGCAATTAGTACCTAGAGTCACTCTTAACTTTACTAACTTGGAGTTATTATACCTTATGATTAAACTTGGGATTTGACCCAGTTTATACGTACGACGATTTATAGTAATATGTTGTATAAACTGTTATCGATTTTTACGATTTTTTTACGTAAAATTTTAATAAGTGCGATAATTTAAGAAAAATACTAGGACCTGTTTGATGAAGTGTTCTTGGTTGTAATCATTATATTTTTAGTAAAAATATGCATTATAGAAATAATACATAGTTTTCTAGCACCAGAAACACAAGCCTCATTGAGCTTACTATGCATTTTTTTAGGGTTGATTTGTGTAAGATATCCTACAGTACCAATTCAATTATTTTTTAAATTATTTATTTGCGTAACGATGCGTGCCAGCCCTAGCGCCCCTAGACTATGCAAAGTATTATTATCTATGCACCTCTGCGGTAATGCCAATTATGAATCAATATTTTTCCTCATTTGTATATGAGTGTACATAACTATTAAAGCAAATCAATCGATCAATATCAACGAAATTCTATTGACTTATTTCAAAAGCTTGCTCTAGTTATTGTTACTTCTTTGTTAATATACCTACAAACCGTTTTAGAATACGAAATATGTAAATATTTAGGTTAGGTTATCTTTAGGAGTTTTGCTTTCAGTTTTTTGACCACAAATATTGTTATGATGAATTAAATAGTATGTCCAAAAAGCACAAACTTATATAAGTAGAACACATTTCGTTATTTATAAATAATGTGGTAATAGGAATGTAACAAAAAACTAACATTTATGATATCTTTGCTATGACCTGAGTTTTACCATAAATGTGGCATCGTTTGGACAAAATAGGCTGCGATCCTATCCTCTTGGTCTTTTCTGGTTCAGCAGGTCTCCACGGCAGTTCAACTGGGCAAAGCAGCTGGTTTATTGAGACTTTTGAGCCAGGAATCATTCAGCATATTTAGGATTAATATTAAATATAAGCTTTTATAAATTACTAGCTATTGCCCGCGGCTTCGCACGCGCAGAAGAACCTCCTTTTTGACCCCTTAAAGGATGAATTTCAAAAAGACGCTCAAATTACTTTTCTTGTATTCAAATAAGGAGTACCTATTTACACAAAATTTCAAGTCTCTAGCTTAAAATTTTACACTTACCCCATACACACTTTAAACCCCCTTAATGATATAATTTCCAAAAATCGCTTCTTAGTGGGTGCTTACGGTGTAAACTACCTATTGTGAAAAAATCAGCCATCTAGGTTAAGCGGTTTGGGCTGTTCGTTGATCAGTCAGTCAGGACTTTCACGTTTATATATATTTATTTTATTTTATTTTTTATTTTTTTATATAGATTGGTCAAGTTAAGTTTATTAAAATTGAAATTAATGTTAATTTTAAGACTGAATTTTAAACGTAATACTAGGTACACTTAAGATCAATTACTACATCTTAAGTGTACCTAGTGTTATGTTTAAAATTAACAAATAAAATTTACTGTTAACTATCAAAGCTGCCGCAAAGTGTACCCCCATGTCTACATTTAAAAGTTTTATCCGTTCTATTTTAGTTCCTAAATAAGTATTTCCTATTTTTAAAGATTATATATAGCCGTGTTCCCTTCTCAGTTACATTTGAGATTGATTGTATACAAAGTGTCTCGCTTAATCAAATGCCTGGACAGATTTAACACGTTCACTGCGGTATGAGGTTGATTCGACCCTGTACAAGTATGGTTACTTGCGAAGTTAACTAATTAGCACAGTATATTACAAATCTTGCGATCTTTTTTGTAGTTTAAATAAAAATTGTTTTATCATAATGATTAATAATATTTCACATAACAATACATGATCCAAATTAAGCCAAGCCAGCTGTATGCGATTTTATTGTCTATGTTGTGACTTAGGTACAGTCAGCAGTAGAAGTTGCTAAGCGAGAGAGGTGTTCAAATACGGCGGCGGCACTTAAGAAAAAAATTGATCGCAACTGGTATCCTCCCGTAAAGTAGAAATACTAATTGACATATTATATTATTACATAAATTGACGCTCTTTATGGGAGGGCTAAACCAGCAGTGGACTACTAGGCTATACTAGACTGACGCCATGACACGAGGAATTTATTTTAAAGATTGAGTAACGCTACTGCTTCACTTTAAGAATAATTATTTCTGATTGTTGTGTTTAGTAGTCAGTGTGTAGGTATATCGACACCGGTAATTTCAAATGTCGTAAGGGACATTTTTTTGTAAGTATTTCCAGTCTGGCCTAGTGGGTAGTGACTCTGGCTATGAATCCGATTGTCCTGGCTTTAAAATATCAGTCAGGGCATTTATTTGTGTGATGAGCACAAATATTTGTTCCTGAGTCATGGGTGTTTTCTATGTATTTAAATGTTTCTGTGTATCTATCTATTATATATATCGTCATCTAGTACCTACAACACAAGCCTTACTGAGCTTACCGTAGGACTAGGTTGATTTGTGTAAGATTGTCCCCAAATTATTTATTTATTATTTATTTATTTGTCCATGTGTATAACAAACTTTGTGGTATAGTTTCATATAAAGTAGTTATGGTATGAATTTAGTTTGTCGTAACTTCAAGAAGTTGAAGTGTACAATTCATTGTTGTACACATGTCTCAAATTTTAGTCTTTAAAATGTCGTGTGCTTACACGCAACGTCGTATGTTCTTCTAATCTGAAATAACTATATTTTGTCTTATAATAGGTATAAATACAAAACTTTGAACCAATATTGGTGTAATGAGCAACTACCTGTATAAAAGGCTTTTGGTTCGCTTTTGGCCGTTACAGCATAATCACAAAGCATATTACTATTTGGTTTAATACAAAAACGACACAGTTCGTAAATGTTTCCAAATTGAATATTTAACCTTTCCTTGTTTGAACGAAGTCCCTGACACTTTATTTGATAATTATTTTGTAGTTTTAGTCAAGAAATATACTATTATTATTATTACTATCAATTTCTCTACACTGTTCCCGTATCCAATTGTAAATACTTAACTATAATAACTACGTACAACAACGCTCCATAAAACATGAGATCTTACTGTACTTTGTGTATTAAATTACATTTTTAATATTAAGTCGTGTAGATATTTGGGCAATTTTGAATAAATAAAATAAATAAACTTACACAAATTGACTAAGCCCGCTGCTGAGAAATTGATCAAACTGTATTGATCGATGTGTAAAAGTGGCAAATTAACTGAAAATGAACCCATTCTTATAAATTCGGGTAATCACCCGAATATACCCTACCAAAAAATACATAATAGCGCCTACAAAGTAGCGCATTGGTCATTACAAAGTTATTCGTATATATAAAACTATATGGAAGTTTGAAGATCGGTATATCTAGATTATCTAGAATATCCAGATAATTAAATACACAAATAATTTAATTGCTGTAATATATCTATGTATGCGTAATAAATTTGGTCGTGTAATTGAGGTTCAGTCGGATTTTAGTGGTTCAATAAAGAATATTCATCACTGAAATACTTCGACATGCCTAGAGGCGATAACATTCACAAAGCGCCTCTAATTACAATGTGCTATACTGTGCGTGTGCTCGATTTCCCTAATCGTGTGGAGCTGCGCCGGCGCAGGGGCCGCGAGGGTGCCATTACAGACATCCACGCCTTCCGACCACCTACCAGCCACCGGCCAAGCCGAAACTATAACACTTCAATCCTCCGTCCAATTCGCACGCCTGCCCGACGACAGGGATAGCGAGTGCCAAGTCGACTTCGAAACCGCGGTCGCCGAATCTCAATGTGCCCTTTGACGCACATCGCATTCTTATATACCAATATGTATCTACAATTACATACGTAGATAAGTAACTAGATTGAATATCAAAAGTAAATGGAAACTATTAGAATTTAAACGAGATTTTCTTGTTTTTCCGGCATTTGTCATCTGAAAAATTGTTTTGAAAGCTCGAATGGTAGCGATCTGTAGATGTATGAACATTATCGATGTGTTGATGCTGTCATACGTTAGTGTGCGCACAAGTGTAGGAGTAAGTCGTCTGTATTGCTAATGCGCATGTGTGTATCTTCGCGACCGTTCTCTGGGTACGGAGCTAGTGGAAATTGAAAGAACAATTGCTTTTCATGTAACAATGCCGACGTTATAATATGTGTAAATTAGTAACTTGTAATAATTATTGAGAAATCAGAATTCGACTTGGAAAGGCGAAAAAGAACATGTCCTTATATGATATCTGATATAATAGTGGGTCTATTCATTACATGTGTTAATGAACTTTGAGAATTGGATAATGTTCTAGCGACCGCCGGTAAACGATAACGAATCACATTTTAATTCGTGCTAGATTGGTAGCCAATAAAATTATAAAATTTGTTTAACTGAATTTTTATTCTCCTGTTTTAATAAAAATCAGTAATATTGAACTAACGCCCAAATTAAATTGCAAATATAAAGATTATTAATAAAAATTGAGATAGGTGACATATACTTAAGAAAAAGCGACGAGGCCCTCCGGCGTTCGAGACGGGATATGAACCCGTATCTCCAGTTATCGCGGCTGATGCCTTGACCAATTGGGCCACCCGAACACAGCGGAACCCGTTGAAATTAATCAAGTATATGTAATCTTATTTTTTTTAAGGTTATTATTGCAAAAAATACTTTGGATATACCTATATGTAAATATAGTTAAAAAGTAGGTACTTAAAAATGCAATTCTTTCAGAGCTCGTTTTGCGAAGAGATTCATTCGTGCAAGCTGTGAAGTATAGCTTGATATTTGACTATATATTTAATATTCGTATGTAATATTTACGAAACACTTTGAGTATATGTACCTATACCCAAAATATCGGCTGTTTGGAAATGTTTCATGTATTTGCCCTAGCAAATCATACCTCTACAAAAAATATTTATTAGCTAATTTTCAATTATTCATATGTATTTTTCATGAATTTCAATTTACAGCAGCGATTAGATTAATTTAAGGTTATATGAAATGTCCAAAATAGTTGCTTATACATCCAATTCAAATTGAAACGATATTTCATATAATATGCATGTAAGGTAATATATCAACCATTTAATCGAACCCGAACAAAACGACACTGAAACACCAAAAAAGAAAAGAAATATTAAATTATAAATTCCAATCGTTAATTTCAGTCTCATAGTAGGTACATGATTTCCTACTCAAACGCATTTTTTACGGAATCGTTCTCATACTCGTAAAACGATCATAACGTGGAACATTCGCGTGCAATGCGACTCGCGATTAGAGGTGGTTGCATCGGCGTGCGCGGGCGCGGGCGCGCGGTGACCGCCCGAGGAATGCAACAGGTAACCGATTCCAAGAAGGCCGCGGCCCGTTACTGCGCCGAATATCTCTCAAAAGCGCCGACAAGTGCGGCCGAGCACTTGCGACAACAGCCCGATGCCGATGCGCCCGACCCGCTGCATTCCAAGCGACATTGACTTAGAAACCAGTCGGAGATCGACGCATTCTCTGCTGTACGCTCCCGAATATCGATGCTTTCAAGGTCCAGACCTACGTTATCATTTCGTCTCAACAGTTATCCATATGTTTTCTTTAAATTTTTGGTAATCTAGATAATATTTACATCAACTACGCAACTAAGAACAACGAAGGTTTCAACAGGTTGCGCTGTGTCCGGGTGGTCTAATTGGTTAGGGCGTCAGTCGCGAAAGATGGAAATGTGGGTTCAAGCCCTGCCTCGGACGCCGAAGGACCTAAATTTTTCTTAAAAGTACATGTCATCTATTTCAATTTACGCCACCCACTTAGGATTACCAAGGTTTTTGATAATCGGAGGGAAATTGAGTTTCATTTTAATCTGTAAAATAAACTTCTTAAACCTGTGTCACCATGTTCGCCTACAAAAGCGTCATATTCGTCATTCACCGTCTTTCTAATTTTCTTCCCCTGTTTAGCCAAAATGTGCCTTTTTGAACGATTCTCTATCGATAGGAAGAACAAGTAATTTGTTATGTTCCACTGATGTAGACGGATGAAGCGATGGTTATACTAAGAGCCCAAAGGCCCTTTAAGTTTCCAGCAAGACTTTAAGGCCAAATGATACTCTAAACTGCACATATTTTTAATAATCCCCAAGGTAATGGTGGAGTTGTTCAATAAATATCTATGTTAACCAATGGTCTACACGACTAAGACATACGAATACATCAGAGAGACAGAAGAGGCTTTCAGATTTACGGCAAGGGATGACGGCTTTACATCTCGTCACATTCTCTGCGAACGGCGAACACCCCTTACACCTACAAAGCATTTATGTGGTGAAGTTCTAAATTTAAACAACTTTATTTAGAAAGGTGTTATGATATGCATCTATGAAAAGAAAGCAAGCGTTATGGGGGTTCGCGTCTATAAATACTTCATAGAAATAGACATAATCGAGTGGTAAGCATTGTCGCTTATTTTTGGAGACAAGAAAGATGTATGGAGCTGTACGAGTCTGTGTGTTTAAGGGTTGGTCGGTTGATATTGTTAGGCAATTCTCTGCACTGTAGTCGCCGTACTAATCGTACTGAATTAAGGTTCAAAAGCCTTCGTAAAGATGAAGCTAAAAGTACCTAATTAGTATGAATATTTTGATTACTTACATTATATAAAATATGTATCTACAATAGTATTCAGTAAAGTAAGCTATATTTTGTAAATATTATCAGTGTATAATATTTACTCTGTATAATTTAGACATATGACATTAAGACTGTATTTTCTGTACACCATTCAGGGTTAAACATATTCTACTTCCGCTTTAATATGGCGGATGAATCAGCACATCAGACAAACATCCTAGATGCGCCTGCTGTGTCATTGAAATATTTACTCAAGAACATGTCGGACCTTGGATTCCTCAAGGGTTCAGTACCTATTATTATTAACAAACTTAGTTATCGAATACGAAGTATTTATTACGAAGGATTTACGGTTTTTCAAGCCACTGTTAGGTTTTCGGCATCATCCTTTTTAAGTGTATTGGCACGCATGTCATTTCTCACTAACACTACCAAGCACCTTCGAAGCTTTACACTTACGGAATAGTACGCATAACCAGATATATATTACCCACGTACAATTCTCATTATCACATCAAACTAACTACAACTACAATGTTAGTCATACTAACGTCTTCCCAGCGCCGGTTTTAAATTATTTCTGCAGCAAAAGCTTCAGAATTCTTAGTCTCTCAGGCAACCGACTGGCAAGTCCATGGTACGCCCATAGGATGGTGAAAACTGTAAAGTCTGTAGTCTGACTACAGAATCCTAAAACCGTAAGATGTTAAATGTGTTTGCGCGCTAATTGTTTCGGGGGACAGGAGGCAGTTCCGCGCAGATGTAGCCCCTGCGCCGCACATGCGCGGAAATAACGTTCTTCCTGGTTTACTTAAACCAACCATTGACAGTATGCAGTGACGAACAGTAGGTATGTGGTTTATTGTATATGTTTAAAAGATATTAAGGATCCTAGGCGAACTTTTCTCGACCAAATTGGGGATTTTTTGAAGAAAGGCCAGGTCAGGAGTACCCTAAAACGACGAGCATGTATGAGGAACGTTATAAAAGTGACCGTAGCAAATGGAAATCCGTGATCTCTGCCTACCCCACTGGGAAATAGGCGTGATTGTATGTATGTATTAAACGATATTGAAAGTGACAAAGGGTTTCATTGACTGGTAAATATGAATAGATCAACTCAACTGGAACATCTGTTGAGAAATAGATTGATTTAGGTGGAAAGGTAATGATATTAATGACACTGATGATTTGCTATGTGTAATAACATTAGTACAATCAGAAGGGATTTAACCACGTAGGGAATTAAAAACCTTCGACATTGTTTTAGTGTTTTCGAAGACAGATTGGCTATTTTATCATCAAAATCGTAAGGCGTAAATTTTTCTAAATACTCCAACTTGACTTTAATTATCAAAGATGTTTAAACAAACAACGTGTTTAAATGAGTGATGAGTAAACAATATCGTAAAGATAGAAGTAAAACCTAACATTAAGGTTTAATACAAACTCGATTTGATTAGTCTGATCAAGAAACTGAACATGTTGTATCAACTTCAATTACAAACGGAAGAAACACTGACAAAAATCTATTTCGGTACAACCCTTGATCTATAAGAAACGTAATGATAAAAACGTGAGCAATATGTCCGTGCCATGTGATCCCCACGCCGCACCGGAAATATCAACGCAATATATTTTGAGGCGAGCGCCCCCTGCGACGCATCTCAATCATCCACTAATAAGCAGACGGAAGGAAAGTAATCTAGACAAAAGTTTAAAAATAATGCGTCCAGGAATAGATCGAAAGGTGAGCTTGAGCGCGGCGGCCCCACGGGTTAAAAATACAAGCAAGTTGCGACGCCGGGCGCCCTACGCTGCGTCGCTGCCGAACGCCTATTGTCGAATGTCGAACCACGAACATCGAGCTCAAGCATATTTCATAAACTACTCTTTAGGAGCGCTATCCACTATAATTTGATTTGGATACTGTTATTATTTATTGTACTTCGAGGGTCTGAATTACACTGGTCAGGAGTGCCGGCAGCGCCATTGTTTTGCATGGCACTGCCAGCAATCGTATTATCGTACTACCCCCTTGACTTGACTTAACGTATTGGAAAAAGTTGTGGTAGGGCACAGCGAAGTACCATCTCGCTTGAGTCTGGAGAAGCTTAACTGGGGAAGTACCTCCTCCTTACAGAAAACCACAGCCATAATAACACTGCTACCGTTCAGGTATGTAGTGTTGTGTTTCTGATGGTGAGTAAGGTTCCCAGAGCTCCAACCTCCCTAAAAGGCCGGCAACGCGCTTGTGACTCCCTTGGTGTTGCGGGTGCCCATGGGCGACGGTAATTGCTTACCATCAGGCAATCCGCCTGCTTGTATGCCACCTTTGTCATAAAAAAGAATAGACATGACTTTGACATAGGACATTGATAAAATAAACGTTATAACGATAAAAACGTCAATAAGACTAGATCTAAACCTTTTTTTTTTCATAAATAAGAGCACAAATCGAAAATTATAAAGCGCATTCAAAAGCTGAGAAACATTTTCATGCTCGATTAGTTTTTAAGCAGTTCAAGTAGTGATCTGCCGAACAAACGGTCGAAACCAACGGGATTCGTCTTTGTGTTTCTATAACTCATTACTTTCCTTATTTTAGATCATGGCGTGTAATATTTTTGTTTGTATTTATCTTATGTATTCCTAATAACCCTTTGATAGAGGTAGCTTGAAAAAAATTTTTTTTTCGCTATTTTGTTGAAATTAAATATGAACTATTTTCAATTTATCAAAGTAGTCCAAAAATGCACTGCAATTTAATTATTATTAAAATTTACATGAGACTCGCCTCAATATTCAAAGTATTGAAACCGGTGAAAAGTTCGTCGTCACAAACTGACATAAAAGTACCTACTTAGAATTATTCCAATGGCGCCGCCCGCACCGACAAACGCAAGGGACACCTTTTGTTCATGACACAATATTAATCGCTCCCAGTCATGAAGTGAGGTTTTAACTACAAATATTCCGTTCTCACGGAAACAGCACACAAAAGGAGACATTTCCAAAATGTAAGCCAAGGATTGAGTATTAAGAGGTTTTGCGAATGGCGTGGGAGAGTTGTCACTTAATTCACAAAGTATTGTGTGAAACTGTTCCCACTTTAACTTGATCTCTTGTTCAGAATACCTAGCTGCTGTAGGAGTCCTTACTCGCAGTAGATTGCTCGAGGCGTAGTTAAGCGTTATGAGCAATCAGCCTTACACTTCGTGACTAATTCATTGCTGAAAACTTAGAATAATGGCGGATAATTAGCAAAACAATCGTTTTTAAAATATTGTCATTTTGTGAATCCGACAATCGGCCGGGGTTAAAGTGGCAGAAGGGAAAGTTAGTGACGCGTCTACTAATGGGCTCTATTAGCACAGAACTCTCTGTACAACAACACTACTGAGCCAGCTCGTCTTATCATTTCTATTGGATCTTGATCTAGGAATTTAATTTTATCACACAAATAATAGTGAAGCTGAAGCTTAAGTACCTACGCAAGTTTTAGGTTATTTCTGGTGTACCTATATGAATACCATCAATGCATAATGAGTCGGGCGTATTATAATTAACGACGTGACAAGCTAGACAATTAATCTAGACATACCTAATTATGATATTCGGAAATGCGGCGATGTCACTATCGAAGAAGCATCTTATAGGCATTAAATTAACGAGAACGCTGAATAATTAATACATATAAAATATTATATGTAGGACTCCCGGTTAGTTTGGGATACTTTTGAACTCTACGTAGCTTTTGAATTTTATTTAAATTTTTTATTTAAATGAACTAGAAAATGAAATCAAAAATACAACAATTGAATTATAAAAGGTCCAAACGTTACCAAGCGTGCAAGTTTAAAAACACTGACAATCATTCTTAAGTAGTCTATGTTTTCGCTATTTCAACATAATTTAGATTGTACCTACAAACGGACTAGTCTACAAATTAAATGTTATTATAGCCTAAATAGCGAGATAAAGCGCTGTCCATTCATCTCGTTTCCATAATAATGACATTCGGTGAGTCTGTGTGCGATATGATCGTTATGTTTTTATTAATTCCTGCGCTTGTAGGCATGCGTACTACGGAGCGGAATATTCTCATTCAGGTTTTTAGTATTAAAGACAAGATACTTAATTAATAAAAACCGTGCCCGGTATTGATGTGTTTACCAAAATGATCGGAAAGGTTAAGAAGGACTTATTAATACCTACTACATAATTATTACAAAAAGAAAAGTGCGAAGTGGAAATGTCAGATAGCTAAACTTATAATCTAATGCTAAGAATGACATCTGTTAAAAATTATATTGAAAAAGCCTAACTTATACCCAGGCTCTGTAAGAGTAATCTAGAAGACTATAAGAGTAAGAAGAGTATACCATTCTATTTAAGCATCATAGATGTTTTTCGCACGTGTTTTCTAAAAAGCCTTTCATAATCACTGTGCAATACTGATCAGTCATCAATATTATCACTTGCAATTATATCTTATAAATCTAGCTTTGCATGGGGCTCTACACTAGAATTATTAATTATTATATTATTACCCACATACAAACCAAATCTAAGCCTCTAGCTAATCAAATCACAAATTGAATACAATATTAGTTAAGTAGGTACCCATAATCTGAAAGAGTTTAGTATTTTTATGAATATGAATAAATATCCGGTAGTGAGATAAATGTATAAGTGACGAAGCGGCACAGCCGTAAACAGACTTAGTGAGGTTCATTCAATTAGTGTCCGGATCTTGAGCGGGAGTCAGGAGACGTCATTGAAGGGCCGCCGCTTAGGGTTGGCGCACTCAGATGATTCAAATGACACAGTCCAACGCCAGAAATTAAAAATGTTTCCAATTTGTACGCGTGAATCGATTTAACACGTACATATAGGAAGTACATTTACACGCAGCACATAAATATAATTCTTAACACCGAAAATTGCATTTCACTGCACGCAACATAGAGTTTATCTAAAGATACGTATGTAAATCTTTTGATAATGAAGATAGGTATAGATTTATGCACTTATACCTCTCTATAAATACATATTACGAAGATCAGAAAGATGAGTTTTACTTATGGAACAAGTATCTTGTTAATTCCAATTCTAAGTCGAAAATAATCGAGAAGAAGAAAATGAAATGGAAGTTTTCAAGTCTTGACTTGGTAGCTACATACCTACAAAGAGTGCCATCGAAATGATCCTGGCTCTATCTTGTTGACAACCCTAAAGTGGTGGTGCGGGCCCAGTCAGGGGCGAGGGACGTGGACGCGGGGGGAGGGGAAGCCGGGAGCAGGAATATTCAAAGCGTGAGAACGCCGCGCGACCCGCATGCCGCGGCTCCACATATCTCACGCGCAACCTCGCGACTTTTGCCACGCGAACAGAAACCTTAACATCATCTGCTAAAGTTTACATTACTTGCCACTCGAAATGTGGTTATCGCTTGGAACATCGAGGACAATACTTTTCTAGTTTATGGCTGGCATTGGCCCGGATACTGCCGATGAGCGCGCACGTCCACTAACTGCTTCTACGACACCCACCGATATTGCCAAATCAAACTTCATGTGTATGCTAAAACAGCAAAAAAAATCCGATTCCCACACTTACTCAATATAATTTGAAATCTTTGACACTGCACCGAACTGCCTATAGTCACGTCTAATTGACGTTTATTATGACAATCTTTGTCTTTAGGAAGGTAATTATTTAGAAACAAACGTCTAAACCAACGCAACCACTTAAACCAGACGATAACGGAATAGACAACAATAAAACCACTTACTTTACCGTCTGAGATATTCGCGCAAAAAATTAAGGTTGCACAATGAAGGCAGATAAATTCAAATTCTTTGTTATAGATAATGTCGTGATCATATTTTATAATCCTTTCTCCATTAAGATTTAACACATATCCCGTGCCTGATCTACCACAAGTTTCACATTTCAAATTCAAATGATTGCGCATACGCTGTCGTTGACGTTCAAAATTCTTACGACAGTTAATGGTACTTTTATTAGCGGCTTCGGTTCATGTGACCGCGCGGTGGGCGTGCCGTAAAGCATTTTCTTTAGGTTCTGATTCATTGGAAGCCGATCTAATTTTTGCGGTGAACTCAACGTTCTGAGAAACATTGGAAAAGGTTACATTGGCCGCACATTAGGTTGTCAGGTTGTCTAAGTCGGCCACCGGAGTAGGGCGGCTAGAGGTCGCACAGCTACCGTGCAACTATATGTGTAACTATGCATAATAAGTACAGTACTTAACCATTTATATGTATCATACCATTCGTCCAAAATACCTTATCACGCTTTCAAACGCCTTAACAGAATCATATTCCTGTTTGCATTTGTATTTGTGAGCTAACTGCTCACTTTAAGGTACCTACTAGTAAAAAAATCGAAGCAGTACACTGTGGCTTGCTTTCCTAAATCTGGAGTTACGGATCATTCGATCAAGGATCGATTAAGGTTCGAGTCGTGGTATCGTCTGGTAGACGACCTACCGTCTACTAATCAGACTGCCGCCGAATGCATTTACACTTCACACCACGGCTCCACAATCACCTTGAAACATCGACGAACTCCTAAATATAGACATCGAATTACGTACTCCACGCGACAATGCGATGTTACTTACAATGCATTAGTTAGGCAATCAAATTATTTTGGTATTTAACTAGATTTTACACCCCTTATGTGTAAAATAGATGCTAACACCTACTTTCAGTATTATTTTCATATTTATTAAGACAAGAACCCATTGATCCGATTTGTCATATCCAGCACTAAACTTGTATGAAAGACTACATATGTAAATATGAATCACACGGTGAACAATTAATTTACCTTGAATCGTTACTGAATTTCTGAGAAACCGATTACGAAGCGATTTGTCAAAGATAATGAGCCAACTTGTCTAGACATCTGAAGAACTATTGCATTTTTTTGAAACGCGAGTGACGCAAAGTGAGAGAGCTAGTCGGCAAATTTCCTGGGGGGTCAGGGGTATGGGGAGCGCGGGGGCCGGCTCGTTTCGGCGGGGCCCCGAGTGCGATGACCTCGTGAAAGGCGCGCAGATCTGAACACCGATTCTGCTAAACGAACTGTTAGCAAACTGCAACACCGACCCACGCCTCGTACGAAAAATCCCATAAACCATATTACAAGATCTTGGTGATAAGATAAATCCGAAACTAAACTGCTGAAACTGAAACGTATGTGGGAGAAAAGAATTTACAAGGAATGCGCATGGATTAAAGTTAAAAAAAATCATTTTGGATATAGTTGACGGAACTGCACAAGAACTGTAATAGAACGTTATTTTTGGCTTGCTAAAATGGTTATGTAGAGTTGGCGATGATTTTCGCTGCGGTTGCTACGTTGGAATCGGCGCGCTGCGCGCGCGCCGTCCGCTCGCCTTTTTACGCGCTCTTTCCCGCCGCCAACCCCGCGGGCCCCGGCGCGGTCGCCGCCCGCCAGATAGCGCCCGCCGCCAGCCGCTACCAACCACACCGCCGTCTGCACCGCAACTATATATTTATAGCTATTTTTCATAGAATTAAACCCGTTAATTTTTCTACGTTATTTATTCATTTTACCTGTTCTCTCTTAAATGAATATACCTTATAAAACATATTGTTGTCTTATTTGTGCTACCATCCAAATACTTCTAGCAATCTCAGAAAATATATTAAAGAAATTTGGTACCGAGCAGTAGTAACAATTTAAATAATTGCCTTTACAGGTTCTTAAGCCTAAAGGTATACGTATTAACATAGGGTCATGCAATTTAAGAAGACTTAGCAACAAGCGCCTTAAGTTGTTCCAGCTGATAACCGGCGAGCGGGCCGCGAGTGGACGTGCCCTGGCCGCCGCTCCGCCGCCGTTTCGCCCTAATTAAACAATAATCGAAAAACTACAATGAACGGGCGCGCGGCTCCGTCCTCGATGTGCCCCCTCCCTCCCCCCCGCGCGTGACGTCATTGTTGCACTCTGCGCTCTGTATCGCCTCCAAGTCTCGGGCCTCAGATACCTTCGATACCAAACTGCAAATAACTAGCGGTCAAATTAATGAGCGTCCAACTAGCGTTAAACTAACGCAACGGTCTGAAACTCAAGCATTTGACACATCGCTATATACCTACCCATTGTCTCAGTTTTTACCTATATAAATGTAAATGTTCAGCATAAGTAAGCAACTAGCAACATAATGTTTTAATTCTCGTTAGTTACTGAGGATCATGACTGTCGTTCTGTTATTTAAAGATGACAGTTCGAACACAGTTATCAGCTGTTGTTGTTGTGATGCGGGGTGACGCCCGTCTCCTCTCGGAGAAATTGCGTGTTTACAAAGAGATGGACGGTCGAGGCGGCGTCACCGATGACGCGCGCGACGTCATGCACGCCGCGGGCTGCACTCCGCGGGCCGCCGGCGCATGCAGCCACTGCATTAAATGCCCAAATGGGAATACTCTTCAAAATCAACATTAACTATTCTCTTACTGATGGTCCAAATACATGACACTTTGATTGTCTTTATGTCATAATAATAAATACAGTGTACTTGCTTTAATATATTTTTTTTTACTTAATTTAATAAGCGTTTGGCGCAGTGACTAAAATTGCAATTTAGAAATTAAGTGAGGTCTCGAAAGAAGAATTGTGACTTCAGCAACAAAGTCGCTATGAATTCTGTCTAGTTGTTTGTCGGGACATCTGTGAAAATTACTGCAAGAATCAATATGTAAGGATTTTAGATAATGATATGATTCTAAATAATAAATAAAAATAAATAAATAAAAAATATTTATTTCGGGACAATCTTACACAAATCGACCTACTCCCGTAGGACAAGCTCAGTAAGGCTTGTCTTGAAGGTACTAGAGGACGATATATCATATAAATAATTAAATACGTAGAAAACACCCATGACTTAGGAACAAATATCTGTGCTCCTCACACAAATAAATGCCCTGACTGGGATTTGAACCTAGGACCATCGGCTTCATAGGCAGGGTCACTACCCACTAGGCCAGACCGGTCATCGAATTCTAGGTAATGTGTAAGGCAAAGACGAAATAAATTATGATTAGCGCTAATAGACAAGAGGTGTGTATAAATCTGCAAATAGCCCAATAGTGACGCCACGGGCGCGTCACCGCCTCCTCGCGTCACCTCCACTACCTAACGATGTGTCTAGCACTGTACCCTTACCATGCGTTGTACTTTGAGGTTTTCGATAACGAGTATCGAGTTTACTATCTGGGCATCTCGTTCGCACTAAAATAGTACAGGCGAGCTACACAGATAGTAAACTCGATACTCGTTATCGAAAACCTGAATGTCACAACTCATGGTAAGGGTACTGACCGGCAGTTGAAGGCTACATTACAAACAGTAAATGCAATACCAATATGACATAAGTGTGATGATGATGACGATGCTTTGGGTTATTTTGTACTGCGAAAACTATTTTCATAAATTAGCTGCAGTTAAAATTATAAAATGTACCTACGACAAATATTTACTTATGATATCACATTTTAATATATAAAAAAAACTATATATTTTTTTTATTAATCTCATTTATTTTATAAGCCATACATCTTATGATCAAGTCGGCTTAAATACTTCTTCAAGATATCTACAAAATGTAGTATCTAATATTTGCACCTAAACACAAATGTTGAGCGTTTCGCTCGGAAACCGACTTTATCATGTAAACAATAAGGCTACGAATGACGCACGCGTGACGCAGTCAACGTCATTGTCATCATCTATTTAGTTTTAGTTTGTGGATAACAAAGCCTCAACCGCTTTTTTCAATTTATTTATAATCTGTAATACATACTATTTTTTTAAAATACTATTTAGATATTTAATACATACTATTTAGATACCGGTGCATTTTGGGAACAGAGGCTCTAGTGTAAGTTTCTTTGGACGGAAAAAAACGTTTTCATCACACTTGCTCGTCAATGGCGTTGTTACTTGCGAGAGTACAGATCAGTTATAGCCGATTTAGCTTACACGGGCTGTTAAGTTTAGTTTTAAAAATATACAGAACCTATACTTCACTTGGACTGAGGATGTTTCTAAACAGCCAAGGTGTATTTCATATCTTCAAAAGTTTGCTACAACCAACTTTTAATATGTATAAAACATATCTTTATATTCAATTTGACTGCAATTTAATGTTTAGTATTTATTAAAAATAATTGTTTTATATTTGATTTTGATAATTGATACTATTTGGCAGGATGATCTGTCAAATTCGAAAACAAAACGCAGTTGTTAACATTATCTGTGGAAGACATTGAAAAAAAGTTGACATTGTTGACAATCTTTTTTAGTGGATGAGGTCTGATTGTAGTTTTCAAAGTGTATTTTGATTTTAAGCCTACATAAGTACTAACTAATATTTTACCAACGAATTTATTTTATTTCCTCGCAAATGTGATGAAAAACATTGTGTGTACCACGGGTGGTAAGTGTATAACAAACTTGAGTCATTAAAAGCCCTCCGACTTCGTCGTCGGGCTTCTAATAGACTCGCGTTTACTATACCTTACTTACCATCCTCGTTGCACAATGTACTATTACGAAAGTGATAATGTTATTTACATGGGAAACGCAAACGCGTTCGTGACGTAAAGTTACGTTAAAAACTTATACTCAGGGCTCAGAGCCGTGAGTGTAAGTTTTTAACGTAATATTACTTTACCATTGCGTTAGTGATGCCCATGTAAATAACATTATCATCACTTACGCGTTCGAGACGTTTTTTACCTCAAAAGAAACTTACACTAGAGCCTCTGATTCTAGCAAGTAAGTTTAGAGCAAGAGAGATATATAAGTAAAATAATATAACTTTATAACATTTTCCTAACTAGTGCGTAAAAAGTGCACTTTTCGCAAGCTTCGCGTGCGTAAATTTCACTTTTTAAGGCACTTGCTATGAAAAATTAGGTTCGATACTCGTGTAAAAACTTCTTTAAGATTCGGGTGATTGTCACCCTCGTTTCACTCGGGCTCCAACGTTCACCCTCGTCGAAAAAAAAAAAATCTTTTCACTAGTATCGAAATGTACTATTATAATTTCACCGATCGGACTCAGAATAATTTAATACTTTAAAAAATAGCGTTCCAATGATTAACATTCTAGGTAAAGAGTGTGGCGGAACCAACCTTTGCATGCTTATGTTCAGTAAAATATGCAACTTCTGATACTGAGCAAATAATGTATTGCTTATTGTTCACAGTACACAAATGCTGGTTAATCCATAGATCACTGTTTTTTCTAATAACCATTAAATTTAAAAATTGACTCGTAAATGCAGAGCAGTTCTCTGTTCTCCGTCACAGAGAAACAGTCTCACTAGGCAGTTGTCCCGCTGCCAAATATTAGCAAGGAACATTATTTTTATTTAAATGAAGTTATTAGGCACGCATGTCAGATCTGATAATACATTTAAGATTTACCTACTTACAATTATAATTAATATTGGTATCATCTCCGTAGTTAAGGTATACGCTGCTCCGGAATAGTTTGTAATTATATACTATGTAGCTCAATTATTTTCTATATGTTAATATATATTAAAACATAGACCGCATATATTTTCCCGTGCGTTCGGGATAAACTCAAAAACTATCAGACTGATTTTATGTACTTACTTAAGGAAAACATGCAAGGTGTGTAGTAAACTGGCACCATGCAACAAGTGAATGCCTTTTTTATAATACATTTATTAAACTAATGTCTTATATTCAATATATATGTACTTATTGTACTTACATGAACAGTTTCACTAGTTCAAAATAAACAGGTCTGACTTCATGGTTTGATGTTATTTATTAGACATCTTATATTTGCATAAAACCTGAATACCCTTGAATTCTAATTGTATCGTTCCTGTCCCTTGCAGTCCCTAGATGTGTCTCGCTTTACTCGAATGTACCGTACCTACGCATATCTGCGTTTTGACCTGCCTTGTTTCTAGGATTACAATAATAATTATTGAATTTACACTTTATTATAATGTAACTTAGTACAAAAGTAAAAATATTGTTATTGTTATACGTCGTCACGACAAACACATTGATAATTCATTAAATTTAAACGGAGGATATGGCGAATTCAAATATTTACATAAAACGCAAGAGTTTTAAATGTTATAAATACATCGAAGTCAAAAGTTTGGGATTCACCGTGTGTGTACTGTTCAAAAGATTAACAGTATTTAAGGTTTATTGACTATTCTTCCCAAATAAATATCTATCAATTCGTTGCGTATATAATCATCCAATCAAAAAATAACCGTTTGTTTATGTTTGTACACCAATGAGAGCTCGGGAAGAAACTCAAGCGAAGAGGATTTGTTCCCCACATTCTATTGGATTCCGAGACATAACGTCTGTATTATTTATAGCTATTAGAGTATTTAATAGAAGAAATTTTATTTTCAAATCAGTTCATTCATTTACTAAAGAAATCAAGCAGGTGCACGAGGTTTTCTCTCTAATATTTCTAATATTTCGATCTCTAATATTTCGATCCTGAGGCTCTACTGTGTGATTCTTTTGACGTAAAAAAATGTTACGAACGCGTAAGTGATAACGTTATTTATATGGATAATTCTAACGCGATGGTGACGTTTTGTTACGTTGAAAACTTACACTCAGGACTCTGAAGTCAATGATTACGTCCTTCTTTTAAAGTCCGAGCTAATCCATAGGCCAAGCAACCTCGTGCTACAGTAATTACCTTTGTACGGGCGTCCGATTCCAAATAAATTGAATGAACGACTGAAATACGCCTAATGCGAATCATGATCCACTAGTTACATAGAGACATATTATATTAGTGTTATTATCCTAAGTGGTGTCCACGAGCTATTATTGGTTATTGCTCAATATTGAGTAATTCTTGTAGCTAGGGGAGCACCATGCGGGTAAGGGACCGCTTAAACAGCAAATGTAAACGTAAATTACCTAACTAGTACCCTTACGATGAGTTGTGACATTGAGGTTTTCGATAACGAGTATCGAGTTTACTATCTGTGCATCTCGCTTGTACTATTTTAGTGCGAACGAGATGTACAGATAGTAAATTCGATACTCGTTATCGAAAACCTCAAAGTCACAACTCATGGTAAGGGTATAGGAGTACGTCTTACACATTACACTTTAGTTGGTTGAACTGTATCTTAGACGGTTGTCTAAGATACACATTAATAGTATACCGTGAACACTATAGACATCTCTGTAGCTCATTAAGTTGAGTCTGTATATAATTGCATGTCTGATGGTGTGCCTACGATACGTTTACGTTAGGCATTAGGCGTTTATTATTAACATATCAATTAGTTCCCGTTGTCTAGGGATGAGATAGTTAACTAATTAGTATGGAAATTAAATCAGCAATACTGGATAAGATAATCCACATTTACTTGCCGTGTTGTAGGTGCCTAAGGTCCGTTCAAAATTGATAGAGAATGTGATGATAAGTCAAAACATTCTTAGGTAACTTATCCATTGCTTTGATTATTAAATAACATATCATTTTAAATAACACTCTTAAGCGATCTTTTTCTATGGATACTTTTTGTTTAATTATTGGTAATCACATAAGTGATAATTTCTATAACATAATATTCAGGGAGCAAATTTTAAAACTTTAGACACAATAGCTAACAAATTGATTCTGAGTAAGCTCAGTAGGCTTGAAGTCTCTAATAGTTATACAATTCTAAACAACGATATAAATAAGGTCACCTCATAATAGTATTCATAGCTAGCAAGCAGAAGCAGCAGTTAGCAGCATTCTTATATTTCAGACAAGGAAAACAGCCTGAGACACTCCTAATATTGACAGAATAGAAGCTAAAGTAAGAAAGTTGGGCTTGAAAAAAGCAAACATTTTAAGGTTTCACTAGATAAACCTATTATTATTTAGTTATTTATCTTTCATAAATCTCATTTCATCATAAAATTAACTATATTTTTACTCGAAGTTACAAAATAAATTATTTTATTTTATTTTTAAACATAGGTAGAAGTGTCGGCGGTTTGAAGATTGAGTAGTAAACGTCAAAGGTTCTATAAACTGTGGTGACAGTACTCGTAGTACCGTCTCTTCAACTGTATTAACTATTAATTATTACAAGGAGACGGATAATCTAACTAGCACGCTGTCTTTAGAGATTTGGTAATATGGTTATTCTTAATTAAAATCGCATAGTCTATTCTGTCCAACTTTGGCATCCTTCAGCATGCTTGTTCAGCGCTTCTGACTAATCCATATGATATGTAGCAACGAGCAGACGACATTAATATGTATGTTTATCATGTCCACTCGAGCATGACTCGACCAGTGTTGGGACTACTTGGTCCAAAGTCTAGACATCGTTAGTCAGCCGTTACTAATGAGTGAGCTACACGTGATACATGACATAAACATAGCTTAGGGTGTATCAAAGATTACGATCACCCCAAGATTAAGTGAAATTGGTTAAATATTACTGTTATAAATATAACGACTAGTAACTTATTAATGTATTAAAATCCTAATCTTGATACTGAATTGACAATTTCGGTGCATGTTGCCCGTAGCTTGCACTATATGCGCGAGATATATGTATCTGAGTATTCTTGATTGAAAGAGCTTGTTATTCGAAATTAAATTGAAAATTAATTGAAATATTTTACAAGAAATAGGTACCTATGCCTGCTACGCGTTGATGTCTATTATTCAAATAGGTATACTTACTACCTATGCATAGGTTACTAAACTCGCAAGGTTCTGGAGTACTTAGGCCATAATGCTAGAAATCATTATGACAAGTTTGAAGAGCTGCTGGCTTCATGGAAAGTTGAAGGTAAACGTCCAAGAGACAGGGACAGGAGACCGACGCGGGAATTGTTCAGATTCGCACAGCTCTGCACCCTTACTTGTACTATTTTAGTGCCGCCGAGATGCACAGATAGTAAACTCGATACTCGTTATCGAAAACGTCAATATCACAACTCATGGTAAGGTAAGGGTAAGGGTCACGACGGTCCACGAAGTTCTCGTCGTACTTTCTTCAGCACACGGCCACCGATAGTAACAAATGATGGCACTTCATCCGGAAAAGAAAGACAACGACGAAAGAAGGAATCGATTACTAAATAAGGTGAAAAGACAAACAGCAAGCTAAAGATAATCTTCAAGTTTAATCGTTATTCAGGATAGTCCACAAATGCTAAGAAAATACCCACTTCCTTATGAGTATGAGTATAAGAAAATATAATATGATTACATATGCCTATGCTAACACCAAGTTGTATGATGATCTCCATAACGCCAAATACAGACATAGATAGAGGAGAATCATTAAAGATAAATTGATGTCCCACCAGGGGAATCACAAACCTCAGTTATAGTGAGTGTTAATTTTTTGGTCAACTCGTACTTATTTGTCATTGTAGAGTCTGCCTGCCTGTTCAGTCTGTTTTTTCTCCGGACTAAAATTAATGTTCGGTCTGCTCCATTCTGTCGTAATCCATCCCAATCTACGAAAACTAGATAAATTGATTTCACTACATAATTTGCCCAATTCAAGAGTTATTTTATTTCAGTACTAAACCAGGTAAAATTGACAGAAATTGTGTCAGCAAACTGCAATTTTAGTATCTAAAGAAAAAAAGGAGTTAATTGTTGCGCAGTAAGAAAACTGAGTCAAAAGGCAAGTTTAATGCCAATAAGCGTTCTCTACTACAACTAGGAACAATTCAATTATTGTATTAAATATTTTGATTTGCCTTGGGTTTCAGGTGGTTTCAGTTGTCAAGTTGCCTCGGGCACTGGCAGGTTTGTTCACTAGAATATGTCATCTATTCCAATTAACATTTTCTCCTAGTCAACCTAGAATGAATTTGTTGTATTGCGTATTAATTTTTTGTCTGTAGAAAAAGTTCTTTAAGCAGCTATTAATTGGAATACGTACCTAAATCGCCTTATAGGTCCCTAGCCTGATTCAATATAATTATAATAATATGTAAACCCCGAAGGGATCGTTTTATAGTGAGTGTTAATTTTTTATTTAAAATAAGTAAGTGGGGGCGCAAATCCAGCGTGACTGGCAGGTGTGCGACGGCGCGGACGCAGCGCGCGCCGCGGAATTGCGACTCAATTCAACATCACCGCAGCGCAAACAAAAATCAACCATAAACTGATGAAAATACCATTCATTTTTCTTCGCAGTTAAGCACCATGTGCATTCTTGCATTAATGATGCGAGATTTTGTTACGTAGTAAATTTTATCGGCACTATCAGAAATACATTGGATATAAATCATGTTCGTAATTATGATACTACATAGTTGATAGTAATAGCATTAGTATGTACCTATAGTCACTTAAGTCACTAACGGGAATCAAGTCACTTATTCATAAATTGGAACTTAATGTGTTTGTTGTCGTCTCTGTCTTACAAAAGCGCAAAGGACGGCGTATAACGTTCCAGTTTCCTATTAGGAAATATACAATAGAATAAATATGCATGCATTTAAAGCGCCATACAAACCTCTTATTACTGATGGGCATGGACCGATTTTCTAACGTGTCAATTTTGACAGTGAACTAAAAAAAATGATGCAGCAGGTAACACGCTGACACGCAAATGGCAATACACAAATGATAGTTTCTATCATGTAAGAGATAAATGTTAATTTGCCCGTGTAAAAACTACACTACAATACATTTAATTATCTATGAATGAGCTTACTTGGTGATTAGCTGCTCTTTGGTTTTCAGAAGACAGAACGTAGCCGATTTATTTTGAAAGTGCATCAAGACGTACGTTGAAATGTGGACTTTCACTCGTGCGCATAGAGTTGAGATTAGCCGGGCGGTTGGTTTAGTAGTGTTGTTGTGCGCGCGCGTTTCGCGGGTTTTTCGATGCGCCTGCAACGGTGCAACGTGCGCGGGGCGCGGGCGCCGGTCGCCGACTGCAGCCGGGGCGACGTCACCCCGCGGCGGGGTTACCATTTTTTGAATACAGATTTCGGGAATAGGAAAAAGGTTCTGGACAAAAAATAAAGTCCTGTAATTTAAATACCATTAACATAAATAAATATATTTAGTCAATTGCATAAGCGCATACTGTTTAACCTACCTAATAAAAAAAGCACTCGACTGTCTCTAAAACTTGGTGTCAACGTATATTAGAGTAACTTAGATCAAAGGCAAAATATAAGTGGTGATTAAACTTTTTGAACTGGAATGTTCTATTTTACAATACTATATTTATTATTTTTTTCAATGGAAGAAAGAAGAAAGTCTGGAGACATGTTACGGCTTTTCTAAGCTCCTGGTACCCATTTCAGCCGATTCTGGACATACCGCTCCCATTCTTCTAGTATCGTATGGTAACCCTACTTACCCCGCGCCCTCTGACCGCCGCAGAGTTGTCAACACGAAGCCCATTATCAGCTATGTATGATAAGTGTGCTATGATGTCGAAAGGGACACAGGACCTTCGAATAGTCCCTTTTACGCACACGCGGATTTACCTCTAGTGAGGAGTATGTCTTGTATACAGGTACAGAGGCTCTAGTATAAGTTTCTTTTGACGTAAAAAAACGTTTACGAACGCGAAAAAAATGATAATGTTATTTATATGGGAAACGCAAACGTGTTCGTGACGTGACGTAAAAACTTACACTCAGGGCTCTGGAGGAGGTCTTAGAAGGCGCTTACTCTTATTTTATAACTGGGCTGTACTAGGAGTTTTCAATGAATAGTGTACCCAATTGTCGAGAGTTGTTAAGGAATATTAATTTGCTGTCAGCTACGTGATGTCAATTAAGCATGAATGAAATCTTTACGGGAATCAACTGTACACAAAACAAATTGTTTAGGATGTTGTCACAAAACTGATAGTGATTGAATTTTTCTTAGTATATATTATAATTAAATCGTACGGACGGGCAGCAGCGTCCGTCGAAACCCAATCTACAGCTACTGCGGTCGCCAACCCGCCAAGCGTGGCGACTATGGCAACTACCCCCAAGATGATACAAGTTATATTTGTGGAAGGTCTATGTCCAGCAGTGGACTGCATACGGCTGAAATGTTGTATTATAATTGGGTAGGTAGTGTAGACTATTTTCTAAAAACTGCCACGTACTTGTACCGTTTTTATCCGCACGTTTTCTAGTACTCAATGATCGCACACAGGCGTCACATAATCTGCTATAGGGTAGGTTCTGGCTTGATCCAGAGAAGATGACTCTG
Organism: Grapholita molesta; assembly: GCA_022674325.2. NCBI lineage: Eukaryota > Metazoa > Arthropoda > Insecta > Lepidoptera > Tortricidae > Grapholita > Grapholita molesta. The sequence continues at coordinate 10,171,459 of CP053132.2, read as the reverse complement.
TTAAATGCAAACTAGGTTTCAAGTAGGTATGTATCAAAAGTATTTTTTTTAAACATGAAAACGTACCTCATGCTACTGCATCGCTTGAATATATGTATTTATCATAATGACGAAGATTCTACACTACACGTTTTATCGCTTCCGTGAAAATGTTAAATCGTTACTGCTTACATATGTGTCGTGAAGACAATTTATTCGAATATACGAGCTGCATCGAAAATTGAGTCCGAAAGGTTAAAAAAGGAGAATCTTTAGCGTCGTTGCTAGGATTTCAGGGCACGAATGCAAACAATATTTGCTGCCGAATGCGACTTATAATATTTAACCCGATTACCAATACATACATATATTAAGAATGTACCTGTAACAAATCTAGCTCTAAAAAAGTTAATTATTAATTACATTTAATTTTTATCATTATTAATTAACCATGGCTTTAAATAATGATTCTACTAACCTAATGACTTGCATCAAGTTAATTTAAACTGTAGGCAAAGTTATATTGCACACTGATTTAAAAAGCAAGGGCCCTTTCAAACAAGTGCGCTTAAAAGTATAATTCACTAATTTTCAAATCTCAACCCAAAAATAAAAGTACATAGTTACAATATGCCGGCTCAAGTCTGGAAATAGGATCGAAATTCAAGGCTTGAAAACATGTTTGTTTAGGCCAGAACAGTTACATACTTACACGCTGTGATGACTTTCTCGCAGCACCTTAGGAGGCGTTTCATGATTAGGTGGCGCCACGCACCGCGGGACTCCGGCGCCCGACCTATTTGTATCGAAATACCAAGAAGCCGCCGCAGCGAGCATATCTGAGGACATACCGATGCCGTGGTAGCCTCAACTATGTAACATAAACTGGTACTTACCGGCATGCTCCATCATTTGTTTTTATTTTTCGTTTTAATGGTTTTCTCTAGCTAGTTATGTTTAATTATTGGTATGACTCTTAATTTATGAGTTTGTGTAGCACCTTCAATTTTTTCTTATCTCAAGTCCGGATTCCCGAAGATAGGTATAACTGTGAGGAAAATATATACCTACAAATGTGTGTGTGTTTTTTTTGGGCATTTACATACATGTTTGCTATAATTTTTGGCTACGTTGTAACTACGTTGTCACCATTGTACATTACGATATGATACTACAACGGAGAAAACCGCGCTGTACGGAGCATAATAGTATGTACCTATCATATGATTATATGATCTGCTAATATATACTTGTCTACATGTAAAAAAGAACTACGACGTGTTTCTATCAAATATGGACATGTTATAGGCGTACTACGACGTAATACAATTTGCGCGGTGACAATGTCCCCCGTAAATTAACTCAAAATTCACAATAGAAGTCCAAGTAAAACCAACAGGAAGGTACGCAATAATGCCATAAGTATAATCTACACTAATATTATTTATAAAGGCGAAATGTGAGTGTGTATGTTTGTTACTTCTTCACGTCTAACTGTCAGGAGCGATTTTAATAAAATTTGGTATGGAGTTAGCTGTCACCCTGGATTAACACATATGCTACGTTTTCTTCCTACTAAACAGCGGGTAACCGCGGAGCACAGCTAGTTATTAATACAATAAAGAAAACTTAAGGCTGTAAACTAATTGAGATTGTAACGTGAAGGCCACGGAAAGCCAATCGCGCAATTACAGCGTGGATATATCAGACTTAGGAGCAGGTACAATTGTTTAACTCTCAACGTCGGCAGCATCGCGCTCCAGCAAAACCGTTTCGCTTAACGGGTAGGGCATCTATTTGTACTTACTCATAACATCCTAGTTTCATTCATTGTTATACTCATTTGCTCAATGACTAAACAGCATTAAACGAACAAACGGTTCCTGGTTTATGAGACTTTGTTATCTTCATAATATTTCGACTTCCTTCCTCATATATTTCAATCGCAACGCTCACAAATGACCGAACTTATCACACTTATTTACTTTGTGCGCGACTATTTATTAAGTGATTTTAAACAATATCACTCGAAATTTTATATAAATAAAATTAAGTACAGGTCAATGTGGGTAAGACCGGCATAGTATATTTTTAAGGGAAGACCGTCATATGACACTAAATACCTATGAGATTATGTAGGAAATTGATTGGTAGACGGCCTTTCCAGATAGACGGTCTTACCCACATTGACCTCATATTGTTTAGGTTAGGTCATTGGCCCATCCTTTTTTATTTATAACAGATAATAGGTGTAGATTAAGCTATTTTACGTAAGTATTATGTTTTTTCTACTCAGAATCACGAGCATTTTCTAATACTTAAAAAAAAATAAAAAAACCAAAGGTTTTTTCCTATTTTGTTGGCATCTTCTATATGTTTTGTATGGCGGTAACAAAAGGGCCAATTTAAACAAAGGTGTGGAATTTTATGAGACATTTTTTTGTCTATTGTAGTAGAAAATGTTAAAAGTGATATCTTTTAGGGAAACGCTAATATTATTCAGTAATAAAACACATTGTAAACTCCTGAAATATGTAGGTATAATCTAAGCGGAAAGCAATAATCATGGTGGTTTCCCATAGCTTCAGAATTATTTACAGGAGCTGCTGTTTCCTGTTGTAGATAACCCGATTCGCGGAAAAAGAATTTATTTAAATAATAATTAATGAGGAGTTAAACAAAAGATGTAATGGTTTCAATGTTACATTATCCTATTGTAAACGTTACTAGTTACTACATAATATTACATTAAACGGGACTTAAGAGCGTATATGAACTCCAACGTTTCGAGAGCGACATGGAGACACGAATAAAGTGTTCTTTGGAAACTTGCAACATCGGAAGCTAATTTTTCAAGTAGATGACTTACGAATACGTTCTATGATATAACATCAGATAATTTCATTACAAAATATTAATAAAGCTGAAAGTCAAATCTTAATGTAAAATTGATATTTTTGTAATAATCTTTTTCAAATATACATATGTTGAATAAACTTTGCTCTCACTAGTGAGTGTGTGAGTGTTGAGAGATAGAGAGAGACACATCTCTCACTCCCTATTTTGATGCTAAAACGGTGCTTGTATAAAACTAGCAAATAAAATCCAGGTAATATATGATAAATTGATAAACATAGTATTTAATGAGTCTACCGTCTTCACAAAAGCACAAATCATGCTGTACCGTAACCGAAGAATACATTTACTGCAAATCTTTTGTTTTTAATAATGTTTCCAGTGCTACTATGCGCAGCAAAGAGTCTTAAATATTATGCAGCAATTTCTTTTAGTCGCCGTTAATTATAATATCGGACAGTTCTTGAACATCTTAGGCATTTAAATGCATTTAAAAAAATGACATTTGATAGTTAAGTAAAAAAAAAATATCTGAATTAAAAAGATGCTCTGAATAGGTGTTGCTCAGCAAACTCCATACAAAAAGGGAATAATAAGGACAACAATAATAATGTCATGGGTTAGTACTTTACATGCCTCATAACAAACGCACAGCGAAAATTAATGAAAAAATAATACAACTACTAAGCGCAACGAAAGTTAATAAAATTAGCTAACTGTAGACTGACAGCATAGATATATATAATATAAACATGTTAATTGCACACTCGCTTATTTTAATATGACTGTCTGAGTCTAATTACATACATACATATTATCTACAGTTTTATATCGGTATATAAGTGCCCAAAAATGCCCGTAGTTATATATTTAAGCATACAAAACATATGTATACAAACCTTTTCAATATTTTGTAAAGTTACTTTTAAAAACCCATCGCGAATGCACAATTGTTTTCAAGTTGCTACGAACTACGGCGTAGCTCTACGAAATGATCCGCGCAGTGGCAATAAAAAAAATGTGAGGTTTTCGATCAATTAATTACCTACTGTCAATTTTCTAAGCCATTCAATAAATATATACATATACATATATAAAGTGGATGCCACAAGAGAGGCGCGGGGAAGACCTAAACAGACATGGCGGAACGATCTGGAATTCTGGACCCTTTCCTCAGCACTTGTCCGGAAACAGCACAAAACAGGGAATTGTGGGGGTCCGCGGGAGAGGCCTTTGCCCATCAATGGGACACTATAGGCTAACAAAAAAAAGGTAATGGGTACTAGACAATACTATCATGCACACTCCAAAGCATGGTACATGGAGATTCAAAAGCTCAACGTACATGTAGGTGACTGGTTTTTCGTATAATATAAAGTACAGGAAAATAGTCACCCAACAGCTTCTAACCACAGGCTGATACAGACGGAAACGCTGTTTTTACATAACATTAACGTGTATGCTCATAGTAACGTCTGTAAAACTAACTAAATCGCAGTGTGTAAGTAATATTTGTGTGAAAATGTTTGTACTGCATCATCAATTCTATAAAATTACAAATAAAATAACTTTAATTTTACTGTATTCATAACTTGATATACTATATTTTATTCGTGCACAAGATAGATATATACCATAAAATTAAAACAAATCCCTGTTTAATTGTGATTACTATTAGTGTCATATTTCAGAAAACCCTGAAGATTCGTTTTATACTAGCCAGCTTGGTTCACAAAAATGTTTCACAGATTGTATAAGGGAGAGGAAATAAGTACTTAACTAATCCTATATACGGAAAATATCCATAATTAATAATATATGTCAATAATACAAGTGTAAGGAATTTTAATCCAGGATATCCAGCTTCTAAGAGTGGGATAACTACTTCCAACTGGGCTAGGAATATGTTATAATCACGCATTATGTATTTTGTAAAAGCTCTAAGCCGTTTCATTATTAACAATAGTAACTGGACTGTTAAAATAAAATGACATGGAATGCTGCATTTCATAATTTATTTCTATAATAACAAAATAAATAGAATTACGTACACATTAAATTCGTAGCTCACAATTCCGCTAAAGTTTTAGCCAATATAATTAAAAATGTCTGAAAACATTGAATAACAGAATGATTTAATTAGTTCCACTTTCAGGCAAAAGTGACCATTTGGTAAGCTGTCGATTCTTATTTTAGTAGCACCTTATTGCCAAGCTGTACTTTGAAGAAAGACATACATATATATAAACACGATAAGAGGTTCTTGACATTTTGTAGCTTTGTGCGAAATTTAGGAAAGCGATCACTAAATGCTTAATCTAATCTAACGACACATAATCGAAACGGTGTAAATAATTGCCCTTATATTGATAATTAAAACTTTCTTAAACTTAACTGAGCACCCATTAGCCTCGAGTGGCCTTTTAAATGCTATAAATGCATAACGTATATGTCTGCTGTTAGAATTTACATGAAATAATAACGAAAGATAAAACATTTAACTATATTATATAGTATATATACATAATTTCGCCTAAGCAATTCTTGTACATACTGGAAACAGTGTGAAAATGTAAGTAAATATGTTTGACATTAGTTTAAAAACATAAAATAATAATAGATAATTTACATTTAAAATGCTTTTTATTTAAACAAAGGAGGGGCATAAACATTAAACATCAAAATTTTGGGACAATCTTACTCGAATCGACCTACTGCAGTTTAGCTATATACCTATAAGACTTTTCTTTCTTTTCTTTCTAGATGGAAGTTTTCAGAAATAATGTGGCAAAGTTAAATTATGTTAGTTTTTTTTAATACCACAAAGGTTTCAAACAAGCATGCGGCCCGCTTGATGGTAGGCGGTCACCGCAGCCTATGGACGTTTACAATACTGAGGCATCATTCATGTGTTGCCGACCCCGTATAAACCTCTTTACACCCTTTTTGAAGAACCCCATACGGTAGTCCTTTGGGATGACCTCGCAGGAAGCTTATTCCACAACCTTAGCTTAGGTACGCGGGAGGAAATTCCTCTGAAACCGTTGGGTACGCGACCATTTTGGTTTTAAAGTATTTAATGAAGCATTCAATTTCTATATATATAATTAGATTTGGTTGTTTCAAACTATAAACAATATTACAATGCAAAAAGGAAAAATCAACAGATTTCATGCTTAATTATCGTCACAAAACTGACATAATTTAACTTCTACAGGTGACGCTAATTGGGCTTTTTTCTGAAAGCTTCCAAATACCAGCTGACGATATAAATATGTATAATAAATAGATTCATATAAGTGAAGGAACAAATATTCATGAGAAATACCCTAATAATTGGATTCGATCATGGGATCCCTGCGCAGGCCAGGCGCCCGTTTTAACTAGGTAATTTTCGAAACGTCATCAACTGTGTTGAAACTGTCCCCCTATTTGGTTATAATATGCTATTGTCATTATCATATGAATCTTTAGTATCGTTCACTGTCCCATGTTGCAATGTTATGTAGTGTAAAAAGACAATTAATCATAGTTAGTTAAGCAGAGGAAAACATAATATTATAAAACTACATAAAATAGCAAAATTATATTAATCATGGGCACTCAAATCTATTAAAACATATAATTCAACTAAAAGTAGCAGGCTGCAAATATTTTAGGGTATTGTAGATGTTTTCTCTGGTTAGAAAGTGTTCCATGAGGTCCGACAAACGACTTAAGTAAATTCAATTACAGTCCTGAAATTTCGCATGTCGATATACCAAGCTCTGTTTCAAATGTAAAATCCAAATGAACAGCTAACTATAACACAATAATATACAATGTAATGTCAATACTTACAGTGTTTCGCCGGCACGCTACTGAGTAATGGTACGAAGTAAAACATGTATGAGGAAAAATAAATAGTAAAAAAAACATGTACTACATTATATGAATACGGTAGCATTTACTTTCCTTGAAAATAACAGTATTGAGTTTATGAACTATGATGATAAAAGGTCGTTGACTTCGTCTCAATTAGGGATTTTATAGGATCGGTACGCAAGCGTTTGCGATAAAAACTTCCAGATGGATCCGATATTTTGGTACCACTTTCCGACTTTTAATATATGTAGTTATAGACTGCAAAGTATTGCATAGTTGTTTATACTTATTATACATAATATGTAATTTGTTTACTGTATCGGCGGTTGTTTTAGGTCCAATTACTCTGGGAATTACCTATTTACGATTACTAGGAAGCCCAACCAGCTTTTGATGACGTGTCGCAGTTCGAATTTCATATAATAAAACCGCAAACTAAAGAAATTTTAAAATTTACATTTATTAATTGATATCAGTTGTTGGCAGTACCTTAATTAATTATCGTACATATTTACAGGGAATATATTATTGTATTTTTTTTTTCATAACGTAAGTCGCTTCGTACGACAAATCCGCGTAATAATTTATAGAATAGGTCCTAAAACAGTTCTCATCTTTTATAGAATATTTATTAACTACAAACTTGTATTTTAAACATCATTTATTTTACTATATTTTAAGCCGCTTGAAGTCAATAATTATTACGTGGATTAACATTTTTATGTAACGTTACGACCTTCACTTAGAATTTAACCAATATTCTATCAGAGATATTCTAAATGTGCTATTCAATACAAAGGGAACTAATATTTTTTTGTATTCTCACGAAATTGGTTTACATTTATTGGCTAAAAATCAGTCCATAAAATACAAATATTTTTTTCCTGTACGCCACAAGATACCGAAAAATTCTATTGGTTGACAATTTAAATAGGAAATTATTATTCATAGTTACTGCTTTTAGAGGAATGCCAATCACTAGGATACATCCGTTAGTATTAATAGCAAACAGGAAATTAAGCGCCAGTGAACAAAAATTATTATATCAGAAAATGAGCAGATGATATACTTATGTATATAATACCATAGAAAAACTATCACTAACATTTGAACTAATTACATAACAAGCTTCGCCATTTAACCCCGAAGATCCAATTTGGTTTGTACAAAATAACTGGACCCTCGCATTCGCTATTGCCAACTTAAAGCGCAAGATTTACCAAAGACGCTGCAAGCTGCTGCAGAATGAAAAAAAGGCATAGAAGACAAAAAAAAATCTCTTCCGTAACGACGATTCTTAGTGAATTTCATGAACTATTATGGAAATTATGTCGTAAGTAATTTTTCAGTACTTTAGAATAACTTATTGTCAATTATTTACATTTAATAAATTACAGTTCTATTAAACTGCGACTTGCCTATAACTTACTAAGTAATATTAACTTAGCTAAATATTCCTTTTAGGCATTAGTCTCATAGAAACATACGGCAGGGGAGCGGCGGATTACGCTAATCTCTGCGGCAGTCTTAAATGGCAAACTCGTTAGGAATTTTGCGCCTACCTATTTAATCTCTGTTTTCAGTTTGTGTTGCGCCTAAAGTTGAAGTGTTTGCTGGCTTAAAGCTGTCGTCGTGGTGAGAAGGCACGGAACGTTGTGTGCAGGCGGCTACCCAAGCCCGACGTCCAGACACATCATCACCATGAAACCCGCGATGCAGCCCCATGTCGCCAATTTGCCGTTGCCTCTGTTAAAAAGATAAAAGATCTTCAGTGTTCAATTAAGAAAAAGTCAATGCACTTGTAAACGTCAAGAAAACAAAAAATACCACCGACACAAAACACCATTTTTTTCTGCATCTTCCTCTCAAAAGTGAATAAAAGAGGAGTTTCAGTGTCCTATAATGGTACTATAGTACGATAACAAAATGGAAAACCCTGAAACAACACACTGTGATTTTTCAGTCAAAAACTTACCAAAAGCACCTAACTTATGTAGTATAAACGTGTGTACACGCATGTCGGCGTTTTATATTGAAGATTTTGACGTAAATTCCATATTACCTGCACAACTACATAGGCATGGTCATTTTGTTAAGTTTTTCACCTATACTTATTTAGATCCCATGGATTCCTCCATCGAAAATGGTTTTAGAACAGCTGTCGTAACTGTAAATGCCACGATATTTTTATATGACACGGCATACTTAGTAAAGCTTTACATGTACTCGTAATAGTTAATTTAAAAAAAGGTAATCGTACTCTGCGATCTTCTATTGAAGTGGTTTTCGACGAAAGGGTAAATGACGTCGATACGATTAGTCTTATTGATATAAAATTATTTACAAATATTTATGATAATGAATGGGCACTCGCGCACTTCTTAAATAATGTGCTTCCTACTTCTTTAAAAAGTTTTATAGGAAGCAAAAAAAAAAAAATACTTTTTCATAAATTGTAATAGATGTTAGAAAACTGATTCAGATCGCCGGTGTCCGAGGCCGAAAACAGTTTCGTTAAAATAATGACACATTTAACTTAATTCCAGGAATCTCCTGATAATAAGAAATTTCAAGCGAAGGCACGCGCAAAGAATTAAGCTTGTAGATTTATGGTTAAAAGGCTTATAGTATGTACGCGAAATATACAATGAGGACCGTTATAAAATGATCGTATAGTCCGTGCCATTGAGAAATAAACTAGCAAACGATATTTGAATACCAACGAGCCAGCAGAATTACGATACGGTTAGCGGCGTTATTCTCGTACGAGCTTCTGACATATCATATCACACTGATATTGAATATGTAGGATTTGTTTGCTATTTTGTTAGGTACAGCTGAAAAACCTAATTCCGTTGGCGGGCCTAATTTGATTCCATAAAGGTTGTTTGTAAGTTGGTTGACCAATCTGTCACGCGACAGCGATTTAATTTGTAATATGGTACAAAGCCATTTATATTCAAAATGTACGACGGCCACCTCTCCTTATGTACAATAGCTTAGCACGAGAGGGCGACAGTATCTCAAGCCGAGATAGACTACCCTTCCCTCTTTGAATAATATAACTAGAAAAGGACAAGTAGTCTATCTCGCCGCGAGATATTGTCCTCTTGTGCTAGGCCTACAGATGTACCTAGTGCAAAACTTTTTTCCATCGGGAAAACTCGTATCTCGACCATAATACGACGGCAGCGGAACTGTCAATACTGCTTTATTAAATGAGCGACATTTTAATATCTATTAATACAGACCTTTATTGCTTAATGTAACATTTCATTTTTCACCTTCATACCAAATAATAAAGTTCAATATTAATGGATAAGAAAATGTCACTAATTTAATACGATCATAAAGGCTTGGGCACATAGGCGCGTTTTGTGAGCGTGACGGTAGCACAGCATGACACCGGTGTGGCTAATGTAACGAAATAAGGCACGAATTCGGAAGGCAGTGTCGCGCCCCGCTGATGGGACGCTCACAAAACGCGCTTATGTGCCCAAGCCTTTAATTGACAGTTCGGGTGTCATTGAATTCAGATAAAGATCCGAGTTTTCCCGAAGGAAAATAATTTCTCATTGTACCAAAGTTATCGAACAATTGCTCCATTGATTCAAATAACTAAACTATGCTGCCGCTAAATACGAGTATTATATGAATTGGTATTATATTGGCATGTGGCCGAATCAGGCCCAAGGACGCCGACGGCGCTTGCGGCTCACGCGTCCGGATTTAGAGAAACAATACTCATTGATAGCTCACCGGAATCCGATAAGTGGAAATATGGCCGATTAAAATAATTCCTCGTAGTCAAGAGCTTAACGGCTGTTCGACAACCTTTATTGAATTATAAACACATACTCTTGACCTTTTATGGACAATTGGATATAACTTATAATGATATTGTTTATAACTGTTAGTGAAGAGTATAATACGGTTTTGTAATTTAACTGTATCGACCGTGTGCGGCTAGTCCTAGTCTAAACAAACTGTGATATTTGACAGCGGAAACTGTGGCACTCACATGAGAATAATCATATTTTCACATAGATTTTATTAATTTCATGCTGGCACTTATTGCATACAAAGTCGTGCAGGGACTAGAAAGAAAGTCTAAAATTAGGATAAATTAAATACATTCGCTTATTACTTGTTTTATTCGGATCATCAAGTTTCAGTGATGGAACAAATCTACTTAGTGAAAATTACATTTTATTTTCATTAATGCCAAATCGTCGCATCTCGTTCACTAAAATAGTACAAGTGAGATGCACTTTGAACAGGTAGTTATCGAAAACCTCAATGTCACAACTCATGGTAAGGATATAAGAGCCAATTGTAACCGACAAATTCAGCAGTACAGTTTACTAGACGGAAAAATATCAATAATCAATAAAAGAGAATCCTTTTTATTGGGTACGTTATGGCTTATTTACCTCATTTATCAAGTTAGGTTTTTGTATAAGTAAAATATTCAAATACATAATAAAAAAATCGAACATAGGGTGCCGCCGGCAATGCGGCAGAGCTTAGGCTGCCGGTGGTTGGGGCTGCAGATAGGAACCACCAAACGTGTGCGCGCGCCCTATCCATGATTACCGTATTCTGGGTACCCTTGAACCAACCCCAATTACGTAGCGAGAGTCTCAAGATGTTGGTCCACACGAATCTTTTCGCTGTGAGACAGTTCGCAGAAACAACTATCTGTACAATGATCGCCGAATTAACTTTCCACATGGCGGTTACCTCGTGAGCCAAATCTAAGCACTTGCTGAACTTGTTTAGGTACTCAAAATTCTTACAAGTGCAACTGTATTATAACATTCCTCATGACAAAACTTATCATTTCATTTTTGCACGAATTGTAGCATGGAAGCAGGGCATTTCTATATAAAATTGTACCCTCTGCTTTTGTGTTACATTCGGAATTTTCATAATACCAGTATTTCTTTTATTTTCTCTTCCTTTTCAATTTCTTTCTCACCGAGTATGAAAATGGGAATTTTCTTCCTCCTCTTGGCCATGTTTCTAATGTAAGGTACATTAATAATCGTATCAAATGGACCACCAAAAGTGTATCTCGGGGAACAATTTTTTTTCTTGTGTAATGATCAAAATAACTCGTGATTGTGAGTAGAATTGTACTATAAAAAATGCAAAATCTATAAAACTTTAAGTAGAAATACCCTTGCAGCGTGTTAAAAGTCCATGACAGAATTTTAGAGTTGTCCAAACGTTCGTAAACCAGTTTAGCGGGCATTAAGGCGCAAACAAGACAAATAATTCAGGCAAGTACGTCCACATAACGCAAACGACGTCGCGCCCCATTAAGTAAGGCATAACGCTTGTAGAAATTGTTTCTCAGTAGCTTTGTGCATTAGTTAATACTCCGATCACTGAAGAATTTTCTTGCGTTGGATTTTTCTTTTTTGTATGAATATTATCCGGGGACGCCCGGTTGGAAACAGGTGGGCTGATCATAGCAGACACTGGACGTTTACACGCGTGGTAGTTAGATATAACTGAAGCGAAAATACAACAAAAATATCAGTTTAGGTTAAGTTGCATCAAACTCCATAGTTCCAGGAGAAAATGTAAAAGTCAACAGCTACACATAGAGACAGACAGAAGTTAGAAACGTATTGTACTTTATGGCGATTTTGCTGTGTGTTGACCCTAGTTTAAGATCAAGCAATAACTTCAAACTTGACGTGTTCACGGGCTTGAGGTTATAACATTTTTAGGTAAAATGTACCGTGCGAGTAAGCAGTTCAATAAAATATAGTTACAAATATAGGGAATATAATTACACAGGCCTGAAAAAAAACCCCTATTACAACTTTCTTTGAAAATTTCGTAATATATAGCGTTCTACCCTCGTTGATCAGACTACAGTTTAGCTTTTATATCCGCCTTGTAACTCGCACGGGCCAGCCGCCGAATTCCGATCACGTCCCCCGGGAAACCCCGCCGCAAGACATGATTCGCACCTAAATATAATCTGACATCATGAAAACGCACGGAATGTCGACGCACAATTGAAGCTGACATGAAATCAAATTGGGCGATAAGCAAGCTTATTTAAGCGGTGATGGAAGAACGCGAATATTCAAATTCTTAAGTGGAATGGTAATTTTCCGAAAAAAAAAATAAGCGCGATAGAACAATTCGGGTGTAGTTTTAATAGGATAAATAGCAGTTGGCGCGATCATGTTTGATTATAAAACGTTTTATACTACTATCATTTTTTGGAAGAAGCTTTCCGTTCCATAAAAATTGACATCCAAATATTTAGATATTTTATCTGGATGATATACATACGTATAGGAGTAATTAATAATTATCGTGTTAATTCCTAAGCGAAGATTTGACAACATTCAATTTTTAAGCAACTCAGTCTGATAAACGTATTCCAGAAAATTTTACTTGATTAAGATTAAGAAAAAATGAATTTATATATCATGTTGTCGTATGAATATTATAAGATATCCAAAACATGTAAGTCAATATAGTGTACGACTGGGACGTAACTTATATAATGAGTACCTGACGTGATATACAATTTATACCCAATATATATTTTTTATGATATAGGAGGCAAACGACCAGACGTATTGACTGATGGTAAGCAACTACCGCCGCCCATGGACACTAGCAACACCAGAGGAGTCACAAGTACGTTGCCGACCTTTAAGATCTCTATATGTTCTTTTCTTGAAGGTTTGGATGTCATATCGGTCCGGAAATACTGCACACGTCAATTTATTCCAAAGTTTTGCTGTGTGAGGCAGGAAGTTTTTAGAAAAACGCACAGTTGAGGACTGCCAACCATCCAAGTGGTGATGATGAAAGTGTTGTCGTGTAGGGCGCTGGCGCTAGGAAGCAGCAGGGATTAACCCGAACAATTATATTTATGATATTCTTACTATTTTTCAGGTTCGATCTTACAGGAGCCCGACTCAGACTGTCCGCTGTCCTGTTGTTCATAGGCAGGGTCTATCGAATTTTTTTTTTTATGACATAAGGTGGCAAACGAGCAGACGATCGGCAATTACCGTCGCCCATGGGCACCCGCAACACCAGGGGAGTCACAAGCGCGTTGCCGACCTTTAAGGGGTTGGACTAGAAGGGCGAAAAGTTAAGGACGTTTAGGTACGTTGAGTTAATTATATAGTTATTACTGAACTACTAAAATATTGTTATGTATTTAAGCATTTACCTTAAAATTCAACCATATAGTTTTTGACGGATCTCAATGTGTGTGTGATGGGAGTGGGATGTGAGTGGGTAGTCCCTGCTGTAATGGCTGAGTACTCACTATAGAAGTCAGGAGCATGTTAATCTGTGTAAGGCTGTCCTGTAAAATTTATTAAAGTGTCATCCGATTTGATGATTCTTGGAAAATATTAAATTCAGAACGGCTCAATAGGCGCTTTCAAAAACAAGCTATATCCACGCACTGCAAATGTTTTCAGGTTTCCGCCTTAAGGGTAGACGGGGGTGAGTGCACCGCGCTGGAGGTAGGTCAGGGAGTTCAGCCGCGACGGATTCCCAGACGGTGACGTAAGCCACAGACAAACTAGAGCGGCGTCACTGGCCCCATCCTGCCGTAATTTCATATATTTATTATTGACAGTGGCGAGACGGTGACAAGCCCACGCTGAACTGCGAGCGAGGCTGCGGACCCTGCGCGCCACTGCAAATAGACGCGACGCGCCGCGCAGACACTGCTTTATATTGGGATTACGGTTGACATTTCATTGGAATAACTGACTGGAAATTATTGTGTCTTTGTTGATGTTTGGGTGGAGTGTCTGGCGGGAATAGATTGAATAGTTGAGATGCAAATTTATAAGAATCATAAGTAATTTTTGTTTTGCGTTTATTCGTCCTCACAATAATGTCTACGATGCTTTGGATTAACAGTAATTATGTATTATTTTTCATTTATTAATAACTAGATTCTTATGGATATCGAAAAAGCAGGATCGGAGATAGAAAGACTAAGGGAATAAAAAAGTAAATAAATATTATGGGAGATCCTTACACAAATTGACTAAGCCCCACGGTAAGTTCAAGAACTTGTGTTGTGGCACTCAGCCAACTTGTGCGGTACTCAGCAAACGATATATACAATAAGTATACAAATACTTAAATACCTAGAAACACCCATGACACAAGAACAAATTCCTGTACTCATCGCAAAAATAAATGCCCTTACTATTTGAACCCAAAACTGTTATTTTCATAGGCAGGGTCACTACGCTCACTACCCACTAGGCTATACCTGTCGTCTAATCATCAATAATAATTAAATAGGAAGTTACTCCTAAAATCAATACCAACAGCTGCTATATAGACAAGCTCATACCTACATACAAAGGTAAACATGTAATAGGTAGTAAAAAGAAGCTTTCTCGCAATACGACCTTTAAAATATGTGACCCGCTTTACATAATGTTTAACACGTGGTAATGTTGTGGAATATTGTCCACAGACTGTACGCTCCACAATGCAGCGGCAGGCGCCATTGCATTCCAAGCCGTGATAAGAATGGGAGATAACGGTTTTGTAGTCAAACATTTCGAGTGTTTTATCAAATCGTGTGCAGTTGCCGAGAGTTGACACGCATGGGAACGAGAGTACGAGATTCTTCTTACGCCGAAACTTCAAATATTTCACTTTCAGATAGTATTATCAAAGTTAGGGGTGGAGATAAATAATTTATCACTTTTCCAGTTACTACGTATGGGAAGCGTCAAGCATAGTAACTAACAAATAAAAATAATTTCTGAATTGACCTCATAGGTTGCCAAGTTGATGGAAGATGTGTTTCAAAATTTCAGATTCTAAATAACCATAGGTTAAAATTTTTTAAAAGTCGCTCAGCATCCTCCAAAAACCCCAGAGTGTTGGTCGTTGGAAACTGTTAGAAGCAACTGTGTAAATTTTATATGAATCTCTTGGAATTTCCTAATAGCGTAAAATGTACAGGAATGCTAAGCAAATCAGTTGTTAGTATAAAAACCTAATAATAAGTTCATAGGTAATGATGTACTGGAATATAAATATAAAAAAAAGCCATTTGTGTTGCGGCGCGGCGTTATTTCATTCCCTCGCGATCTAACGCTGTGCCTATTACGCCGTCATATAGATTTTTACATATAAAAGTAACATACTAAAATAAAATATTAAAAGTTATGATAAATAATATATATCACATGCAACAATTATTATTAGTCTTTGAAAATATACATATGCAGTTCTTTGAACAACTCACTATCGTTAAAATGTCAATGATGTTCGATAATCAATACAATCAAGAAAATAGCGTTAAAATTGTTGGTTAAACAACAACTTTCCTATAATCGCCATCTACAAAGCTCATACGACCACAGGCTAAAACATCATTTAATGCCACGTCATCGTCATAGTGAGGAGAAAAAAAAGCTCCTCAAACCCTCTCCGTCAATGTGGTTCTCGCGCGACGACGGTGTGGCCGCAGCCTGGGCGTCGCGCGTCGCGTCGGCCAGGGTGTGAGACGGCGCGCCGCTATTTCTGTCAGGGTATTTGCGTGCCATTCCGTCGCCACAACACCGCCGCTGCACTATTGTCTCGTTTGATACGAAAATTGCTCTTTAACGCGCTCTGTTACGCTCAATTAATATAAAGAAAAGCCGAGGAAATTTTAGTTGACACCACTGGAGTGTCAGGCGTAAGCTACCGTATAATAAGCTTCCCGTGCGGCGGCGTCTAGTAGGAGTACCGTTGTTTATTTATGATAAACAATCATCATGTTTTATAACAATGTTAATCGGGCTAAGTGATGCGCGCGCGTGCTTCGCGTAGGTGTGTCAGGTGGTCGCACACGCATCTACACTCTCTCTAATTAATTTAACTTTACACGCGGTACACTTTAACCGTAATTGATAAAGATAAACAAGGTGTTCCTTGCACATTGCTATATTTATATGGTAATAAGTCGGCTTAGGGTAGACATCTGTCCTTCGGCGACGAGTGAAGTCAAGATAACAAATAATAGTACGTTAGGAAGCGGATATGACAATGCGAATCCTGAGCTGCTTGCGAGGATATGTCAACAATTAGTCAATCAGGGTATACTGGTATCGAGGGGCCCGACCGGTTACGGACAATGCTAGAGATGGACAATAACCACCAGTAAGGGGAAGGATCCACGGTCTTCACACGCTAACGAACTGCGGAGTTCCCGTCCGATCCCGATATATGTCGAATATGGAACAATTCCTTGATTGTTCGCGACCCTCGTCAATTCAGTTATGACAGCAGCCAATCATAACTTCGGTAACTAATACAACGTATTGTTATACTTACAAAAACAGACAAACTAGAACCATATAGGTAACTACCTATGTACTTAGATCTTCAAACGTAATTCCCGGTACAACAACAGTTGAGACACTAAAAAACCTCGAGGATATCGACGGTAAAGTACCAAAAACTCTATTTATTTATACTGTGTGTATGTATGCCTTCAAAATAGGCTTATAGTATACCTAAACATTAATATATAAAATTATTAAACGATTTTTTCCTCTCCTGTAAAATTAGGTTTTCGTAGTTCGTATATGTAAAGTTGAGATGAAACACTTTAGCAACAGCAAGCGCGTAAATAATTACTAATGGTAGTAATGGTAATTAAAATGAAATTAAACGTATCTCCATCTATAACTCCAGCACATTCACTGAGAGAATCGAGTGTTTGGAAACGATAATTGCCCTAGACGACATCAAGAACTCACCATTCGCAAACCTTATTAAAACTCTATAATAACGTTTTCGGTTGCACCAAACAGTTAACTACTACTAATTTTAACCGGGCACTGCAAGTTGAACAAACATATGTTTCTAATGGGTAAGAAACAAGATGCAACATGCAGGTTCTGGCAGGAATCAGAGGAAACTGCAATGCACATCCTCTGCTCCTGCAGGCAACTAATGCATAAGAAAAGTATCCACCTAGGCAGGCAAGTACTGAAACCTTATGAGGTACACAACATTACAGCGTAAAGAATCTGGAGCTTTCTGGACTCAACGGGAATCAGTAGTAATGAATTATAAAAAGGGCTGCCACAATAGATCACAACTGGTCGATGCGGCGTAAATAATAGCCCAAAACAACAAATAATAATAAATAAAACAGTTAACAGTTAACTAACAACTTTGAAACCTAACTTCGTCTAGCAAAGATCATCACTGGTCAGACAAGTGAGTCGCTGTTAGCATCGCGGGAGCAGTAAAGGGTATCGTTATCGCCGCCGGAACCGGGATTAAGGGCCGGGCCGTCTGCGAGGGGCGCACAAAGCTCGTCCTCAAGCTTTGTGGGTCAATCCCAAGGACACGGCTATTAGTATACCGTCTAGTCTTGTTAGAATAATTGGGACTTTAGAAATCTTAAAGCTTTTGTACTATTCATGGTTGGGACTTGTTTAACCCTTACGTGGTTATCATTTGAAAGACAGCTTTATGTCAATTAATAAAACTTCAAATTTGATTAACATAATCAGGCGGCAGTCGACAGCCAATCACTTCAAGAGTTACTCCAGTGACTTATTTTAACTCATTTAAGTTTTCTAAAATAAATTTAATTTATCGTACTCAATCAATTACACTAAGATTACGTCAAACTACGGCTAATCTTACCAATTGTAGTTTTTGACGGGACTAGGTTTACAGCCTTTGGCAACTTATCCTTACATTCTGACAACTAGTAGATAGGTTACCATTGTAATTAAATATCGCTATAAACTTTAACATAGCTTGGGAGTTCACTTAAATTCAGAGACGATACTGTCTAGGACTGAAAATATAATCACATTCAATTAGTCAACCACTTTACCCTTTTGAGATAAGATTATGCATTGATTCGAACTCACTCGACTATAAAAACGCCAATTAAACCTAGTTACATAAGTATATTTGACAACGGCTATTACATTAATAGCCCTAGTAAGCCCTTGTAATTTTCGGCAGCAAATGTGAGCACGATTACGGCTATGACGAATTACTTTGGTTCGTCGGTAAAGGAGTAGCTGAGTGCCGCCTTGTCCTTACACTCCCGAAGAATTGTTGTACGGCGGTTATCACACTGCCGAAGTATTTCATCGCGGCGTCCGAAACAACAACGGAGAGTGTTCTGAGGAATTGTTCGGATTAATCCCTGCCGCCTCCTTCCGCCATCGTTCTACGCGGCAAAATTTCCACCCGCACCACCTGGACAGTTGGAAATCCTCTACTGTGCGTTTCTCTAGAAACTTCCTACCTCGCACATCAAAACTGTAGAGACTCCTATCTTAAAAGGCATCGCGCTTGTGACTCCCCTGGTGTTGCGGGTGCCCTTGGGCTACGGTAATTGCTTCCCATGAGGCAGTCTGCTCGTTTGCCACCTTAGTTTTAAAAAGAATTCGCGTTCGGCGATAACTGACCAGCGTACCTGTTAGCTCTGTACATTTCCACCCGGGAGCCCGAAAAGAGGGGGCGCAAATGCTTCATACTACCTATACGGTTTATGTATACAAAAATAGCACATTACATCAGAGGCCGGGAAAATGAGGATTTCCGGCCAAGTGGGTATATACGGATATATAAGTACGGATAGTAATACGAGACCGAGAATCCGTTTTCACGACGAGGCATGTACAGTGCTTTTCTCAAACATACAATGAAATAAAAGAAATGCTTCAAAGAATGAAATTTGCAAAATCACAACTAACAATGAAATCGAAATGTATTAAAAATTAACATCAGCTGTTTGCCACGACAGCCGCCATCTTTGCCTCTGTATGGATAATCGTCGAAAAAAAAGTTACTTTGCAGGCCTAGGCCTGAAGTTGCGCGCCCAAAAAACCATACTTCCGAGTCTATTATAAGGAATGTAAAGACAATATTTCATTGCATGTTTGAGAAAAATAAATTATAGCACCGGACACCGCAGAGCGGTGTGATAACTGCATATGTGTAACAGTACTCACGAAGCGTTGGCTTCAGGGATAATGTCGTCGGCGACGACGTATATCATGGCGCCGGCGGCGAAGGCCAGCGCGTACGGCAGCGCGGGCTCCGCCGCGGCTACCGCCACCGCTCCCAGCACGCCGAACACTGGCTCCACCATGCCGGACAGCTGGCCGTACCTTCAACAAATGACAAACGATACAGTACTACAGTAGCTAGTCATTTTGGTTATGAGCACCAAATGCGCCGTCCAGAGTTTGCCGCTAAGGCTTTGGTCTCCTATTTTGTGCTAAACGCGACTCCTGACGTCAGGGTCAACGTTCCTGAACAAAAATGACGCCAACGTCGACGTGCGAGAGAGATCACAACAGTACATCTCTATAGGCAGCATTGTGACGCAGACGCTGCTGTAGGCGGCCGACGGCGTTTATTGGAGACCATAGCCTAACCGTTGAGCGTTAAAAATGTGTGGACTTAACCGGTTGACAAGAAGAGCCCATAGTGAAGTTTTTAACGTAACGTTACTTAACGAACGCGTTTGCGTTTCCCATATAAATAACATTATCACTTACGCATTCGTAAACGTTTTTATACTTCAAAAGTAACTTACACTAGAGCCTCTGGGGTTAGTTGACTATAACCCTCGATGGTGCAAGTGGGACTTACTAAGTTCTTATATCTGAATTAGTAGCATTCAATGTTTCTTTCAGCCGAAAGCCGGTTAAACCTACGATGGTTTAGTTATCGATAAGTTTAATAAATATAATTCATAAACAAATATTTTTAAGACAATTTTACTAAATCGACCTAGTCATAAATGCAATACGTTAAATAAGGCTTGTGCTGTAGGTACTTGGATATGATATAATAATAAATAAATACTTATGAATAGTTAAATATCTACACAGAGATAACGCCCATAACCGTGATATAAACGCACAAATAAGTGCTCTGGCCAGGATTAGAACCCGGGACCTTCTGCTTAGGGTCACTACCGAGTACCGACTTAGGCTAGAAGGCCGTTATAACATGACTGATATAAATTATCACTATGACCATTATTTACATAACCTACATCAGGACTGCTTGTGTAACTAACTACATAAATATTTTAATTGTAACAGTAGATACTAAGGGACGGTCATATATATAATTATATTTTGGTGTACTTCGTAAATTGATACATTCATATTCATAATTTTACACCCACAAAATGGGGAGAGTAAAAAGCATAAGTTGAAATATTTTCTGTAATCATTTAGTTTGCACCACATCAATGCTGAAAATTACGTTTAGTTGGTATCTCATCTACGAAGTTATGTGGGCGTCGCTATTCTGATACATGGAGGCATCGAGAGATTCGTGTACGTAGCGTGCCTGATAGTAATATTAACAAGGTTCAGCTGGTTCTGAAAAACAAAACTGCATTGTAATTTTTTTCTTTAAGGTTGTACTGATAGATACTCAGATGAAGACTTCACAAAGTAAGTCCCTACATAAAGTAAAAAGAGTAACGTTGTGTTCGAAGACATGTTTGATCGCGCGCACGGCGTCGGCTCGGTACACCAAAAGGGCCCCGTATCCAAAATACTGATCGCGGAGTCAAGTATCAGTGTGTTGTTAATTTTCACGTATGCGGGGCAGAGGGGTGAGGCGCGGTGCGATGCCGAAAGAGGCCGCTAACGAATTGTTTTGGTGAAAGTGCGGGCCGGTGCCGCGACCACATTCCGACGGACTGGTCGTGGAGCCGCCTCTGTGGGAAACGCCGCCAGGGCCACCCCACACGACGATGCAGCTCATACCTAATCTCCTCTCAAACCAGCAATCCTGACTTTCCCTGTAGAAACCGGGCGGTAGCGAAAACGGTCGTACAACTTCAGGCCACCTTTCAGGAGGCAAAAGGAAAGCAATGGTTTGCCACCCGTAACAGTACATTCGAAAGGAAGCAGATAAGGGATAATTTAGCATCATTTCATTATAGACCAAAACTAGTAATTTCAATGTAAATTGAAATAGATGACTTAGATTTAAAGAAAAGTAACCGATCCCATCGGAGTTTTCATAAGGTAAAAAAGCTCAAGAATTATTACATTGCGGCAAGTTGTTACAAAAGGAGAGAATGTCCACGTGAAAGTTTGGAAAGTAGCTGTGTAAGGATACGATAACAAGCGTGTGGACAATTTAAGAAGCGTTAGGTAACTTTCAGTTAGTGTATGTCTAGCCAGGTGCCGGTGGGAACTGGCTGGTGGAGGTACTCAATAGCTGATTCCCACGGCTTTCATGAGACGTCAATATTTAATTTGATTTATTACTTCGTTTGTTGACACCCGTCTTAGCCGTATAATTACAACTTTTTATCAAGTTTAATGATTAGATATTATAAAAAGGGGAGATATAAGTTTCAAATATTAGACAGAGGTCAGAAGTTAGTAGTCTACAATCAATCATCACCATCAGTAGTATTCAACGTGCGCTGAAGAATGCAACAGTGGCACCGCTTAAAAACATCCGGGATATTATAATTCATACTGCAAAATCCGATGATTAGTCTAGATAATGTGCATTTATTTATAAAATATCACTATTATACGCGCCTTACAACTCTGTGAGTATTTAAAAATAAATTATTTCGCGCACATTTTAAACAAATTTTAGTTGCCAACAGGTAAAAACAACTTTTGGATCTATTATTAAAAAGTCAAAGTAAAAAAACATTTACAAAAATATAATTGAACAGAAGGAAGGTACCTGTACCGTACCTCGTACACTTTTAAAAATATATTTACATTTAGAACTAATTCATTTCATTTAAATAGTTTTATTTAGAATTTACCTTATAACTATATAAAGATTCCCGTCGGTCACGCTTCCCTCCTGAAAACGTGTAAATAGTAACAACGTGGTATATGTACCTATCTAGTACCAAGCATTTCAAAACCGAGGGTGGAAAAGCGTGTTCGTTAGCTCAGCGCGGGCACAAGGGCCGGGTAGCCGACTCGCGACGTGAAGCTATGCCCTTACGTTATCGCATGCATTATTCACAAGCGGCGAAAGCGGCAATTTGCGACAATATCCAACGTTTCGCAGAACCGTTTGACAGTCGAGCCGCCGTGGTAGGATGCGTGTGACACGGATGAATTTGAATAAAGCTACGTAACAAACGCATGTTGTTAAAAAGTTAGAAAGTTAGGAATAAATGTTAAATCTTATCTTCAGGTAATACCTAGTTATGTATGATAATCTAGACAAGTCTAGGTCATGTCAAGACATATTAAAAAGTACCATCGTAGCGCGGATCGAGTTCGTATAGATACTTATATTCATTCCCTTGTAAACGAGAGTAACTACTTATCATAAATATCTGAACAACGAGTCCGGGCTTTACGACTAAATGTAATTTAATATCTTTATGTGTATTTAAATAACACTGAAGAGCTTGTTTATCCATTGGCTATACGAAGCCCGTTGTATAAGAAATGTCAAATTGTTTCCAACACAGCAGGTACACACTCAGACAACTAACAGCAGCCCTAACAATTACGTTGAATCACTGAATAGAGACATTTAGGTCCGGCTTGGCTTCTATCTGTATTTACACGCGATCTCGCTTCGACTCCGTTGATGGCTCTATTACTTCATCCGTTTACGTCAACTTGAATAAGAAATTATCGTATTTCGTTATTTTGTGATTTCTAAACTACTTGCTTATTCCTGTGTCCATGAGTGAAGTATAGTTAAACGAATGCTTAAAATTTAATTTATTTATGTTATTTTCCTTCCTTCCTTAGCAACAGGCCGGAAGAAGCACAAAATGGGGTTTTATCGAGAGCCAAGGAAAATGCCTTTGCCTAGCAATGGGACATTCAATTAAGCTAGTTACAAGTATGTAGCTAATAAAGAAACAGAAAAACATCAGGCATCAGATAACTTCCGTGGACTTATGAGACAGTTCACGTATTTCTTTATATGTTTGGCTAGTAAGTAACAAAGAGCTATATTCGGCCGGGCTGGTTTAGGTATATATTAGGTATATGTAAGGATAACATTTTAGTAATACGTTCATACATATGACTATTTAGTTAATTCCGATGCTCAAGAACAAAGAAGCTAGCGAACGCCTGAGATTGTGACGTATGTACGACTTCACGAAATTCTTGATAGTAAGTCGTCATCGTTCAAAATTGCAAGCCGATCAAACAGTCAAGAAACGCGGTCTACGGCGCAATTCACACCGCAAACCGGCTGCGATTGCGCAGATCAGCGCCATCAAGGCTGGCAGCACCTTCCGCGACCGCTTCTTCGGGGTCCGAAGACGCGGGCGTCGTTCTCTCGATTTAATTATTCGGCTCCGAAGGCCGATCGCCTGCGGCAGGCAGCGGGCGGTGCGCTGCGACTGGTCGGACGGGTGCTCTGCGCGCTGCGTCCGGAGGAACGGGCAGACAGCGCGCCGCCGACTATCGCAACGCGCACCAGACTCCGCGGCACCGCAGCGACACCGCATATCGGAATCACGCAACACACAATTTCGAAATAGACGACTTTCTCGGGTCCAGTTAGCACTGCATACTTGACCACACAGAGTTAACAGTGGCGGGAGCGGACGCGGGTGCCGCGGCGAACCGGCCGGCGCGCCCGCCGCCGCACAGTCTTCAAAGATGCATTACAACACGAAATGGGAACATGACGACAGACTTTATATATTTAAACACGTCGTAAACATCGTTAAGAATGTAGCGAAACGACCTAAAATTAAATTACAGTTTTAAATTTCGTATCATACGAATACATAGAATGGATTATCAATTTTATTAAGGAGCCTGATGGGAGTTATCGTGATGGCATGCTCTATATGAGTCATGTGCGCGGTGAGAAACGTTTGCTAGACGCATTGTCTTCAACAATGGATCACTACACTACTTGATCTCTTTATGTCATATAATGAGACAAAAAACGAACTTAGAATCTACGCCCCAGCAAATAGCGTGAATCTTGTTACTGGCCGTGTCTGCATCTGATTTTATGTGTATTTTTAATACGTACGTATTATTTTACAATGTATCCGATAACTTATGACTAACCATTTTCATTCGACGCTACTTTTATTTTGTTTGGAATCTGATATATATATTTTTTGAGTCAAAACTTGATGTGACTTATTAACTATTACGTGCCTAAATAATAAGTAAATAGTTCCGACGACACCGTTTTTGGGTATCTTAAATAATATGATACCTTTTAACAGCCAAAATGATGATTTATATACAAATATATGTACGTGCAAATAAAAATATTAAGTACGTGCCAACCAAACAATCCCAAATAATATATATTTTGGGTAGCCGGAATCGGCCAAAAAATGTTTGACGCTAAAATAAAAGTAAAAAAACACTATAATAGAGGACATCTAACTATATCTCCGAACAAAATCGTATGACATAATTACAAATCCTCACTTTCCAATTTTTTTTTCTTTCTTGCGCACGCAGTCGAGTGAAAATAAACCCCAATACATACTGCCTCAGTTCATCCATAGCTATTTGGTTCGTTTAAAGCGATTGTACTTATTTACTGAACCGCCCGCCCAATCGCGTAATATGTGAAGTACCCCTCTTAACTCTGGGCGGGGCGGTATAAAAGAGGCAACATGGCATACACAAAATTTTAAAGTATGGAGGCTGAACTTATTTCGCATTTAAAGAGCAATCGATTGTACAGAATAATGTTTATGAATTAAAATATATAAGAGTCTTACAATTGTGTGTAGTATCTTGTTAATTAAAAAGTCAAAGTTTTGGTGTTATTGGTGGTGGTGTGTCACTCGTATACATAGGTACCTCTACATACTTAGATTTACGGTGGGACCACCAAAGCATGTAAAAATACGGAAGTAGGTATAACGGCGGGTTATTAGCTAATCGACTAGCACATTATTAAATAGCGGAATAGCAACGCAATAATATTACCACTAAGAGATTTCCTTTGTAAGGTAGGTAGCGTTTTTGTAGATCTGTTATAACATCGTAAAGTTTTAATTAGTTAATAAGTACATCAAAATAACCAATTCGTATGCTAATTTCGAGGTCAACTGTGTTCTGATTTCGACCCATCATTGCTGCTTAGCCGCCTTAACATAATAAAATAAGAAGGGAATTTGTAAGACAGCACAAATGTTGATAATAGTAATGGCTACGATTCGGAGAACGCTTTGGAGAAACCGAAGTTTTTACCTCTGCAATTGCAGATAAAGTTATCACGACGTATAAAAACTACCGGAAATAAATCCTGACCGACTGCATGGTCAACATCAGGCATGCCATCGGCACCGTTGCGGTGACACTGAGGCACATCATTTCCTGTTGTTCTGATCTTGTGTAACGACGAGTACTTGCACATACATAATCTAGTACCAAACTAGTATTAACCTTTAGCTTGATCTTACGTACGGTCCTGTGCGCCGGGACTTGCTGTACAAATACCTAAACATCTGCGCCAGTTCTCAAAAATGGTCGCACCACGCTCTATTGGATTGGATCTGCTATCAGGTACTATTTTAGCCGATAAGCCTGATAATAGCCAATAAGACTTACATGTGAATGTCAAACTTATTATAAAGTTATTATCGTCTTGGCAGCGAAATGATTAGTTACTTATGTAGTTAGGAATTAGAATCAAGTTCCCGGTTGGGATCGAAAACCAGCGGTGTCGCTGAGTGCCCATCCATTTCACTGTAATTCTGGTCCATTCTTGCAATATTGTTCAATCTTTGTTGTTAATTGTGTAAATGAATAAATATATTCTTATTTATTTTTATAATGTGCTGATAGATCGATCGAAACATCGAAAATGCTCATTGAGAATATCCTCCCATGTGACAAAGTAAGTACCTCGTGAAGTCCGCAAAAGATAAGTTCACTACGTACCTAGACTTGGATGACAAAGTAACTGCCATGTGGCAGGTTGCCTTAATGATCGTTATACCAAAAGTTGTTTCAAATGTTGTTTTGGCGAACAATCGTAAAGCGAAGAGTTTTTAATAAAGAGTGGGTCTAGTTAGATCAGATGTTAGATTCAAAAGAGCTAATTCTGGAGAAGGCACGCATAGTACAACGGTTTCTTCCTACGGTTGAAATATGATAGGCAACTACAACAATATAGGTTCAACTACGAACAATTGAATACTGTATCATCGTCTATACTACGATTATTTGCATCACTCTCGCTCTTGCATGGTATGCCGTATATGGTAATGTTAACATGGCTGCGTGGTTGGGTAGGGACACAATTGAGGACCCGGACATACCACAATCTCAAGCACCATCGCGAGATGGATAGCCCAGCTTACGCCGTTCCCGGGAAGTCCACCTTAAGATCACCCCGACACATATATCAGGAGGAGTATTCCATTAATAAATATAAATCAAATCTAGTGCGAAAGGGTCCTAGATTTCCTTCCAAAAACAATAAAGAATCTTATCAGCTTATCACGCCTTTGATAGAGATCAGACCGATTAAATATTCTGAATTTTCTGAAGAAGCGGGCTAGAGGGGCGAAAGAAGTGTCAAATTTTAGTATTACCGGTGGTGGTATGTTATATGTATTTATTTTTACGCGGCGTCGGGAGGGTGGGAACATTAACGCATGCGATATTATTGTTGTTAATAATATGGACTTCCGAGAAGTAACGCCTGTTTCAATAAGTTATTTCTGAATTTTTTATTTATTATTTATTTTTGGTAGTGGAACACAAAAAAATCTCAAATAAGTAATTCTAAAATGTAAAATTAAAAGCAAGAATCAAACGAAATATAGACACGCAAACGTGTCGCGACGCGACGAAACCAAATTTCAGTCAGTATTACACGCGCATTTTAAAACCAATATTGTACTGAATACTGTTATCTGTTATGCCATCTTACTTGACTTAATTTATAGAGATTCACGATATCACAAGGCTTTTTTTTTCTTCATTAGCTCTACCAATGTTAGAAGCGGAGAAAATATACTACGAAGTTAGTCTGCCTTGTCTTCTTATCATTTCTTTATGGATAAATCGTAACTTACGTAGGTTTGTAAAAATTGCGAATAAAAATGCTTGAAACACCTATCGCTTGTCATCGCAGCATCAATTTTGGTCCTCTATTATAAGTAAGTAACATGTAAAGAGAATCACATTTCTTTTCAGACAATCCTGTATGGTTGTCAAAACAACCTACGCATTTAACATGTAAATCTATGTTAAACACATTATCTATTAGTTTCCACGCGGGTATCATACTCGTAAGGAAAGAGCAGCCCGCTCCATAGAGCATGCAAACTTTTTTCCTCGGCGATGGAACGTGGTTGCTACATCTTGCCCGGGCGACATTCCTCGCATTCCTGGCCGCACACTCGCTAACAGCCGTTTATGACCTCTAGTGCTCGACTTAACTGTTTGTACGCGGTAGTCAAACAAATCGCATGAAATGTTTCTTCGTTACCTACTGGTTGCAACGCTTGGTAGACACGTTTCTACAAGAGCATTTCTTTATTACTCAGGCCACGTTTTTCACCTCTCGCATTCTTTTCTTGTTTATGACCTGGGCTGCGCTGCTTGATTTAGTACGTCTTAAGGTAAAATTAACAATACGCCTTTATTATATTTGGGATTTTACACGACATTGTTCTAAACTGTTTTGATCTCTTGATCTGACAACCTGAAAGGTGATGAAGTTACGACCTGAACGCATTATTCATAAAATGGTGGGAAATAATTGGGGACGGGCAGCATCCAATCTTTACAAAGGTGAACTGCGCCAACCAGCCTACCAAGCGTGGCGATTATGGCATTCTGAGATTGTTCCATGTTGTGGACTATAGGGGAGGCCCGTGTCGAGCAGTGGATTTTCGTGGCTAATAGCACTGGACAAATGCTAAAAATAATAGGGCCGTATAGAGCAGAAAGTAAACCTTCCGCAGTAATGAAAAACTGAAATATTCATTTCAGCCCTAAATCCTCCACTGCTGGACATAAGCCGCCCCCAAATATGACTTGTGTCATCTTGGGGGGTAGTTGTTATAGTCGCCACGCTCATGAAATCAGTTCTCATTGCATCGGAAGCTGTAGAACGCAGCAGAGTTTGCGCATGTTTTACAAAGAACGCTGGCGAGGGCATTTCTTGCCCGGGCAACATTCCCGGCCCGCATTCCTTGCCTCTCACTCGCTAACAGTAACACTCGTTTATGACCTCTGCTTTTGTAGATAACTTATTCTCCTTAATAAATTTAAAATTAGGTCGTAGGTTACCTTGAATATATGCAAGTCACATATTTACTAGGTTGAATCATAAAGTAACAAATACCTCCTACCTAAATGTATTTTGGTGTTTAACCGAGTCTGTACGAGGGTTACCTTTTATGTTGTGTCGTTTGCAAATCTCCCGAGATTATTAAAAAAGAAACATACGTTTTCATATTTCTGAATTTAGAATTCGAAAACAAAGAATGGTTTTTGAATGGTCGAATAGTTTTATCGGTTAGTTTAGTAGAGTTAGTCTGTTGTAAAAATGGAAATTGCGAAGGAAAATATGCGTGCGCTAATTCTTGCGCTAACTTTCAAAGGAGACTAACGCAACTTAGACGGTCGTCCAAAAACTACCATGACACACTCCAACCTAAACCGCCACTCTCGTTGGATACCACATTTGCTTAGCGACGACCAAAAAACAGCCCGTGTTGGATGGTCTCGCTAAACTCTGCAACGATTCAACCGAGGAGAGTCAAAACACATATATGATATGGTGAAGAGTCTTGGATATATGCTTAGGACCCCGATTCCAAGCAGCAGTCAGCTGTCTGGATCTTCTAAGATGAGCCAAAACCGGCCAAAGTTATACGCTCTCGGAGTACTTTAAAAAAAGGTTGCCTCGTTTGTGGCATAGGGTGGCAACGTCGCCACTATTGTACTAGAAGATCGCAAGACGGTTAACGCTGACTGGTATACCACTGTTCGTTTGCCACAAGTAACCACAGAGATTCGAAAAAACAACCCAAGACGACGTATGATACTGCACCATGACAATGCAAGCTCGCATACCGCCCGCCAAACAAAGACGTCGAGCGGCCAAAATGTCGAAATATTAGCTCACCCGCCTTATAGCCCTGACTTGAGACCTAACGAGTTTTACACGTTACAGACCCGGGTATGTCCTTAAACTACGTCCAACAATGAGAGGTAGGGCACAGCAATGACCATCACGCTTGAATCTGGGGCAGCCCAACTGGGGAAGTACCTCCTCCTTACAGAAGACCACAGCCATAATAGCACTGCTAACGTATGCGGAGTGAAATTTGGACAAAGTGCAATGTTGTTTTAAATAAAAAAACACCATTATTTTTTAAATAGTTATGTTTTTATAATAAAGTACCTAATAATGATTAATGTAAAAAGTTTACTCCCATGCGAGATGCTTTACGGTAGTTCTGAGGAACTTTGTCCATCCCTGTCGAAAACATAGATGTGGGCATTTTATACAACTCAATTTTATTTTACGAATCAAGCTTTGCACATTTTGGACCGAAAATTATCGCAATATACTCGCCTCTTCAGATTTGCCCAAAAATCTTCAATAGGGCGAAGTTGCGGAACATTAGGTGGATTTGATGTCTTCGGTACGTGTGGGGTGTTTAGCTCCGCCATTTTGCTAAGTGTTTTTGGAATAATAGCTTGAGGCTAAGTCTGGCCAAAACACAGCATTTTCTCCTCTATGACTCGTATTTATGAAATCTCGCACTAATGGCAAACAACGCTCTATGTAGCGATCGGCGTTCACAGCTAAACCTGATTCAAAGAACACCGCCTTGGACATTCCGCGTTCCTGATGGCAAGCCATAGCAAAACTTTTAGGAAACTTGGTATGCTCAATATATTTCACGTTCTCATCAGTTGGACCATTGGTCTTCTCAAAACAGTAATTGCCTTGCCACTAGTTTCCATCTAACGTGAAATATGACTCGTCATCCATGACGCAACTCACATTGTTTTGGCGTAAAATATTTCTTTGACCAATTTACGCAGCCGTATTTTCTGAGTGGATTTTTGATTTTCGGAGACGGTGGATTTAAATTTTCTACACCGCTTATCGATGCCCATGTCTTCAAGATATTTTTGACAGTTTTTCCGTCACATTTAAATTTTCTTCCGAGCTCTCTGTAAGATTTAGCAACACGGCCGGCGGTAATTTTCTTTAGTCGAGCTCTCTCAGAAAACTTGCTCAAGCTGGGATAATTTCCAGAACCAGGCTTTCTAGCAGTGGTTGTTTTTAAGGTCAAAGACGCTAAAATATTATAAATGATGCTTCGACTCTCACCCATTTGTACAAAATGTTCCACCACCTTCGATTTCGGCCATAGGGGATGTATACTGTAGAAATTACATACAGTTTTACGACGGCGTTCTTGGTTATTTACCATAATTACAAAATCAAACATCCAATTCTTATGAAACTTACCAGATTGATTGACAGATATATAGACTTGATATTGACATACACACATATTTTTTAGATTTTTATTTTTTACATTTTATATATTCAAACTTTGTCCAAATTTCACTCCGCATACGTTACCTTTCAGGTATGTAGTGTTGTCTTCCTGATGATGAGTAAGGTTCCCAAAGCTCCAACCCCCCTTAAAGGTCGGCAACGCGCTTGTGACTCCCCTGGTGTTGCGGGTGCCCATGGGCGACGGTAATTGCTTACCATCAGGCAATCCGTCTGCTCGTTTGCCACCGTTGTCATAAAAAAAAAGTTCCAAAAAATTAAGCAGTCTTCGCGGTCAACGTTTCAGCACACCCGAAACAGCTGTTGGTACAATTTTGTTTATTACATATGAAGCAGATAGTGTTACGTATCGGCCATTTTAGCAACCCCCTCTTCGGAATGGGATAAATGTTTTAAAAACTAGTTCGAAAGCATGGAATAGCCTGCCAAGGCCGGCCATTGTGGCATTCAGCTCTTCATTCTGAGATTGTTCCATGTGGCGTTGTGGCGGTCTAGGGGAGGCACGTGTCGAGCAGTGGATGTTAGTGGCAAATAGCACTGGGCAAATGTTGAAAAAAAAACACGAATAGGGCCGGATAGAGGAGAAAGTAAACCTTTCGCATCAATGAGAAACTGAAATCTTCATTTCAGTCGTATATCGTCCACTACAGGACATATGCCTCCCCCAAATATGACTTGTATCAATTTGTATTAAATATCGCGGGAAAGTCGTTAAAAAACAATGAATGGTAATAATCTATTAGATTGTCTATATACTTATTTCGAACAACACAATTTAAAAGGCAGCCTGAGGTACTGCACTGTTTTATACCTACTATTTATTTAAGCTTGCGTTATAATAACATTCAAAACGACGTAACGACTTGTGTTTACAACATCCTAAAAATACCGGCCTAATAAAAGGTAAAGCGGCATCATTAATACGTCAAGTTTAATTACAAGTAAACTGTAGTGACATCCTTGCAAAAAGTGGTGTAAATGTCTGACATTTTAGGTGACGAATGTCAATTATGGTTTTATTCAGTTTTCCCCCATACCGGTTTAAAGAGCGTGTCCACAACACATCATCGGCCTATACTTTTTTTAAACAACTGTGCACGTCCGGTCACGTTGGCAAGTTTTTAAAGGAAATTCTAACACGATTGCGGAAACTGCCAAAAAGAAAGAAGATCTATTAAAATTGCGGAGATCTAGTAAAGTAAACGGACATGATATTCATTGTCTTATTTTGAAAGTAAGTTGCTCTATCATTCATAATTAAAAAAAAAAACTTAAAAAACCGCACGAGCAAAGCGGGATTCGGTTGATAATAAGTTAAGAGTTTAATTTCAGTACGAAATGAAAGTGATGCAAAAACTGGTGTCAATTTCAGGAATTTTGTTAAGACCTAATTAGTGAGTGTATACCCTAATTATATAGTGTATAATTGATACCTAAGTGTTTAACCCTAAATGGGTTTATGGAGGGTGATTATGTTACACTGGTATAAAATACTGGTATAATTGTAATTTCGCTATTTCAATTAAACTGTTTGTGTAGAAATAGTGCGAAAGTCAAGAACGCGAGGTACGAGTATGTAGTAAAAAATTCTATATAGGGAAAGCGCGTGGCGAGGCCATTTTATAGTTCTACATAATTTTACACCAAGTGTTCTGAATATATCATTTAATTGGCGAGAATGTTTTTTTTTTTAAATCCGGACACGAGGGCTAAAACCAAGAATGCAGGGTATGTAGTAAAATGAGTCCTTATAGGGAACGTGCGGACACTAGGGTGGACGAGGTCGTCGCTCGCGCCGGCAGGATCCCACTCGCGCGCATTCTTCTCCGCGACCACAAGTTAGGAAAATAATTGTTTTGGATATGCTACTGTAGATGCGTTTTGAGAACCTACTTTTTGATCATCATGGCAACAAAGACAAGAGATTTATTTTTTATATTGATTAAGGATCGCTAGCACGTATTCTTTCCAACGATCACAAGGCAGGAACGTATTTTTTTTACACTAATCTATTAATCTCGAGTAGTTAAATAGTTATTGTACCTAATGCCTGGCTCAGTTTGTATTTTGTACGAAAAAGAAGTACTTAATAAAAAATCATATTCATTTACTCGTACCTATTAAACACATATTAGGTATCTATAGATATTTAAACATTTTCATGCCGTTTTGCGTATTTAAACTGCAACTGTCCGAAGAATATACGTGGTGGCGCATTTAGATATGGTTCCTAAGAACAGATATTTTATGTCTTATGGTTTCAGATTTCCCCATACTACATCTAAATGCGCCATGCTGTAATAGCCAAACTGATATCACACTCGTACAGTCAAGTGCAAAAATATGTACCGAAAGAATCCTTTCATAAATACGTCCTACAACCTTGTTTACTTTACAATAGAGTTGCTCGGTACATATTTTTGACACTTTGGCTGTGAACGAATTTTTACACTTGACTGTACATAATTTTCTTGACTCTAACTTAATTTTCAACATATAATTTCTTTCGGCAACAAAATTTAATATTGATCAACCTATATTTAAAAAAAAGGAAAAGTTGAAAAGCCATGCCATGTGCGAATTCAAAGGTAGCGTATCTAAAAGCGGTTTTCGTAGTGCTCGGGGCGGACCGGCGCGGCGGGCGGCGGGAGGCGCCAACGATTCCCGGAACACGCCGGAATGCGACTATTTACAACTTTTACCTATTTGGTAACGTTTACAATACGTACACGTACTACGACGCGACGTAAATGATGCAACGCGCGCGAGTAACGGTATGAGGAAAACTTGCGTTTTCGAGTTTGCATTTGTGGTCGACTAATTGTGTTGTTCTCGATTAAGTCAACTACGGTTTAGGTTATTTCCCTGTCTAGGTTTACACTAAAAACATACAGAAAACCAGGTCTCCTGAGATATATGCAGTTGTTATTGAGTATAAACTTCAAGTTAATATCAGATATCCTCCAGTAAAACGATACAGTAGCCTGTAGCTAAGAAATTTGCGATTAAATGATGATGACAAAGATGTTAAAATTAACTGCGACGTTACGAGGACAATCTTCGTCAATTAAGAGTTAAAAACTGCGGGGATATTTGCTTGTTACTATGTTACATGTAAACTAAGTAAATAGAAAAACAAGTAGCTAATTAAAAGATATCAACCATTTGTTAATTTGCATCAGAATATAGAGAAACATCAGCACAAAGCTAATGCTTAATTCAACATAACTTTTATGTCTAATTATAACCCAATAGGCGAGGGAGCACGCCACAGTATATAGACAACGACAGTAATGTATCTGTTCTATCTTCTATATTTTAATTTATTTTTGAAAATACCTTTCTCTTCGTATTTTCAAAGATAATTTAAAATCTAAATGCAACGACTGCTTGCTTGCTGCTGCTGATCTAGGTGTAGCTTGTCAGTATATTCAACTGTTTCGTTGGTTCTTTGTTTTTCTTTATAGTTTATCGATGATAGTGATAGTAAGGCAATTCCAGATAGACCACTGAGACCAGACAGGTATTTAAAACGATCATGGCGATAGTACAAACTAATATTTCGCGCTAATATAAAATTTTGTTGATACAAGCTTTTAAACGAGGAAGAAAACTAGATGGTAAAATATAATATCCACCTAAGGTCACACTGGTGGTGTTAATTACTTTAAAGAAATTTCAATTATATATACAAATAAAACACACTTGAATTTCATTTGTTTGCTTCGATTTTGAAACAAAAGGGATTATACTTTTTTTTTTTTTACTACAAAGAACGAATTCGAGTAGGATTTTATTTGTATAGTGGGCTTTAGGAGGATATCTACTGAAGATTCTAAGCTAGCTCACGAGTCCCACATCGTCCTATACGATGGTAACTTTCAGGATGGATTACTCTATAGAAATCTACTGTGGTGCGAGTCGGGTAGCTGAGTCGGGCTGCAGTTGCTAAATGAATTAGCCACACAGGAATGGGGTCGGCCAGTCTGGCTGCGTTGGCATCCGGCCTAACGGCGCGCGGGCACATTCTCTAGCTAGCCGCATCCAGCTAGCGGGAGACAACTCATATTATCTACTTTAGCCGGTCGCGAAGTTATTATTATTATTATTGCTGTTTTGGGCTATTATTTGCGCCGCATCGACCAGTCATGATCTATTGTGGCAGCCCTTTTTATAATTCATTACTGATTCCCGTTGAGTCCAGAAAGCTCCAGATTCTTTGGGCTGTAATGTTGTATACCTCATAAGGTTTCTGTACCTGCCTGCCTAGGTGGATATTTCTTTTATGCATTAGTGGCCCGCAGGAGCAGAGGAGGTGCATTGCAGTTTCCTCTGATTCCTGGCAGAACCTGTATGTTGCATCTTGTTTCTTACCCATTAGAAACATATGTTTGTTCAACTTGCAGTGTCCGGTTAAAATTCTCGTAACTCTTTTCTCGTGTCTTTTGAGCCCAAGCAGCTCTTTAGTAATATTGTTGTTGAACCCTTGAATTAGAGCTTTCGAGTAAGCGTTACCTTTGACGGACTTCCACTCTGCGATTGCTCCCATTCTTTCTAGATTGTTCAGCAGCGAGTAGGCCTCCCGTTTGGTGATTCCGCAAAACGGTTTTGGGCTGACCATGGGTGTGTCGCGAAGTTACTATAACTCGAATTTAAACTGTGTCTATCTTCCTTTTGACGAACATAATAAAATTATTTCAGGCCACAATTGTTTTGGTATTGCGTTTCTTTCCACTCAATTTATTCGTTGTCCATCGGTCCCTTGACAATCGTTTCAATGTAACGACTTAACGCCAGCAAACTTTAATAACGCGTCAAACACGCTTTGCTCTCGACACTTGTCGTAGGTAATTCCTATCTAAAACCACATCGAAAATAGCCGCCATTGCAGATATTCATAGTTTAATTACTTTATAGGTGCAAAAGTTAGTTGAAGCACCTGGCCTATGTAGTAGTAAACGTGTGTATACACGCGTGTCGGCGTTCTATATACAAATTTTGACGTAAGTTCCATATTAATTCTCAGCACAACTACATAGACATGGTCCTTCAGTTAAGCTTTTCACCTATACCTGCCTATTTATCTAAATTAACTTTGATATCAGCGCTTTATTTCAAATTCAAATTAACCATATCCTTACGGTGGTAAAATATAAAGTGGAAATCTATCAGCATACCAGTGTTTAGATTCAGCTCATTCAGGTACCTACTCATATACGTTAGGCACCAGCGGCGGCGCTTTCATTCCCATCGCTTTATTAATTTTCCCGCAGTTCAACAGTTTTCTTTGGGTCGTGAAGAAATGGCAAAACCATATTGGTTCCGTCTTGCCTAAGAATTAACTTGTCTCGCCGCCACTGTCGGACATGTATCTACTACATCTAATCCGACTTCGTAACATGAAAGTAAAATACCTACTCCATAATTAATTGATAAACATAATAGAAATGTGATTAAAGAAACAGATGTATAAAATGATTGTTATAAAGATCGTCTATTCCGTTTTCTTTCTTGTATTTTATATTTTCTTACAAAAGCTCTGCGATTGTGTTGACGGGAGCTTTTACAACACAGTTACACAAATACAATCTTCAAAGTTTTAAGACCGATGACAGACACTTTTATTCGGACTCTGATCGTAACAATAAAACAAAAGAAAATATAAGCTTTTAAAGTTTCATAAATTGTCACAGAGCTGTTATATAAACTGGTGTATAAATAATTCTGTTTACCAGAAAATGAACATCGAGTTTAGTGTCGTATTAAGAATGAATCCGTTGAAGTATTTTCCGGTGGTCAATATAAAATAATTTAAAGCGTCTGGACGTGACGCGCTGCGTCTCACTGCGGCTATCAAAGCATCCACTGCCAACTAAATTTATTTTATAGTTTAACGACAAATTGTTGACACAAATGATACACTAGTGAGTTAGAGGGGAGAAAAACATTAAGATCCGCAGTTTAACAACATAAACTGGTCTGGCGAGAGGATTAACGACTTTGGGATACATAATTTCACGTGTCTCGAGCTTTGTTTCGTACGCTATTAAGGAAGTGTTTAAGCTAGGCGGCAACCTATTATATATTCCGCTGATCAAACAAATCGCAAGATGAAACGTCTCTAGAAACACAGAGATGTAAACAAAAGACATGGACAAATATAAAGCTTATTATTTCAGGCTTTTTAGAGATATATTTACTTACCAAAACGCTCTCCACGTGGAGAATCCCGCGGCTTGCAGAGGCAAACTAACCGCCAGACCTTCTGGGAAGTTCTGGATACCGATGCCCAGGGCCAGCGTCCTGTTGAAAACATACAAGATTTAGTTTAGTTAATCCAGGACAAGTTAAATGATAGGTCTACCAATGGAACATTCATTGTACAGGATACCACATGTTTTCAGCCTGCAATCTTGGAAAACCTTTAACCCATAGTTATCAATTTTCATTTGTCATTCCATTACGTACAGTAGATAATGTATTCCAATAAAATGCCTTGCTTTTAAACTTTATTTCAAAACACCGCATACCAGAGCGATAATCGTACGTAAATATTTTATTAATCTCACGCTTGTTAAACTACATTTCCAAACTACTACCGACTCAATTTATAACGTAGTAAACATTATATAAATAAGCAACGTCGAATTACCTTCGTCCATCCATACTAAAAAAATACTCATGTCAAAATATTGAACTCTTTAACGATGTACATACATAATTTACTCCTGTACGGAGGAATTAAGTTAGTTAGTTTCTCGAGCCCTACACATATGTCTGAATTTGAGGCTGAATTCAAATGACGAAGGCTGTGTTAATAGAAAAAGTCCCAGGTTTAATAATTGGATACTATGTCTAACCATGGACATAACCACAAAAAATGATCTGTCGCCATCAGATATATCGGAGCTGTGGAGGTGGTCGCAAATATCTGAACAACGCCTCTATTGTCTAGGCGATAAAGTGCATATACGAAGTATCCGGCAGGCATTACTTTAAAGAAGAAGACGGAATAAACTATTAGTTACTAGGTTAAAAGCAGTAAGTAGGGACGCTTAGAATATTGCATTTAGATTAATTGCATAGCTTACATAGTGTGTTAATTAGATAATTCTGACCCTATAGAAACTATTTCGAGTTAAAACCAAGCCATTGTTATACCAAAGGTGTTCTCATAAGTAATAAGTAGGTGCGTGTGCGCAGCTAAATTGTTGGAATTTGTACAGATATATAACACTGAACACATATTGGTTAAAACTACTTACTTACCCTAGCGTTTAAACTTAGCTAACTTTAACAGCTCTAGTGACTTGGGTACTACTGAAGCTACTTAATTAACCGAAGGAGGGTCTACAAGAAAAAGTCTGACTAGTTTCGTGGATTTACTTGTTTACATCGTAAATATACCATAGAAGAAATAAGTAGGAATGTGACAACATGTACGTATCATGATGACATTCGTGACGAGAATGCAACTTTATCTTAAAACAGGAACAACCGACATACTATATAATACCCATCATCATATTCAGTGTAAAACTGTTTATGTCTTCCAATCATCACATAAAAAGAATATTAAATTTTTATTCGCTACTTAATAGCAACTTTTATTGAACTCCGTCATAGAGTTTTAACGAGGTCCGTCAACTTAATACACATGAAGTAAATACAAAGAGCGACTGATATTGTGTTATATTCGCTCTTAAGCTATAGATGTTAAGTGCGTATTTAAGTTTGGGCACATTCACAATAACATGTCGCCTGGTGTATGTGTAGCGGAAGGCGCAAGATTCCTGCTGAGATGGTTAGCTCAATAAACATGCACGAGGCGGCAGAGTCTTTGAACAGGAGAAAGCGGCCGCTACTGCTGAATTGTAGGAATGTACTGACCACGTGCTGTTTGTTTAATACACGGACCGTCCACTTCTTAGATCCCGATGTTTATCTTGATCACCGATCGTTTTACTAGTTCTATGTCGTTACATGGAATTCATTGACAAATCATGAACTTATACACGAGTATCACGGCTATTTATCTGCGTACAACGAAGTGTGTGTAGCGTAGCCGCCATATTGTTTTGGTTGAATTTGACATCTTGCTTACCTGTTGTGTGTCGCAGTGACAGACGGCACCTATACCTACATCACACCTACACATATGTCGGTCATGGAGTATCACTTTCATCAGTCAGACATTTTTAACACTAGTTTATTAACTATATGTATTTTTATTTTTAATCCAAAGTTCTGGGCAAAACTTGTAGGTGCACTCCTCAGGTATACCTAAACCACTTGACATTGGCAAAGTGCCCTGGCAGCAAACGCCATATCCTTACAAAAAAAAAACAGTCAGCCCATGTTTGTTTTCAACACTGGATTATTTTATTTCTAATGCCGTAAAGTGTTGATCAAATTAAATGTTTTTATCTTTTCTGCTTTATTGTAATAGAATAGATAACAGGTCTGGGCTGTAATTATTTGTGCCTTTGACAAAATGTATTATCATCGTTGTGTATGTAAAACTTTGCGAAAAGATGCTATTACGTTGTATCATTTTCCTGGTTCGGAGAAAAGACTCATGAAGTGCATTGGAGATTATTCTTCGCCGGAGCAACTTTCGAAAGATTCAATTTGCGAAAAGCATTACGAAGAACGCTTCATTTCGTCTTAAAAACGACGTCTCAAGGCCATAGCGTATTCTTCGTTATTTACACAAGATGAGATTTGGCGTGGAATCCCATTACAGAAAAATATCGGTAAGTGTATAAAAAGTATTAATTAAAACTATATAATAATAATTAAGTGTATATTATAGCATATGTTTTAATAATAAATCTACAAAAATTACTTCAATATCAAATTATCATCAACTACATGGCGATTTTACTATAATTATGTTGGTACACTTAACTGCATCGTAGTTTTGCGGGTTCCGTAATTAAGGTATCTAATTATCTATAAAGGGTGAACACTATTAAATTGTCGCAGGTCGAACATGCTACAGACGACAAAATAAAAATCCAAAGTGCTCAAAATTCTTTATATGACTAATTTTATACAGCGTAAAATCATTTTAAAAAATATTAGGGCTATTTCATCGAACGACGAGAAAATTTCCGGACATTACTTTTGACGTGATTCATTGAATTTCGCACGGAATCATCGCTTAACAATTTTGTGCATTTAATCCATTTTCGTTGAAAATCTGGTAATGAAGTGGCAGGTTGGCAAGTTTTTCGCAGTTTAGTTTTTATATTAGCCCAATATTTTTCGATGGGGCGAAGTTCGGGACAGTTAGGTGGGTTACTCTCCTTAGGCACTACCTCGACTGAATTCGCCTTATACCATTCCAAAGTTCGAGACGAATAATGGCAACTTGCTAAATCTGGCCAAAACAATGTTGAGGAAGTGTGTTTCTTTATGAATGGTAACAGTTTCTTTTTCAAGCATTCTGATATATAAATATCGGTGTTAATTGTCCCGGTAGTGATAAATGGTGAGCTCCTCATGCCGCACTGGCATATAGCTTGCCAAACAAGGTATTTTTGCAAATTTTTCTACCGGGATCACCTTTTCCGATTCGTCAAGATTCGAGATGTCACGAGAGGAATAGTACTGGTTACCTGGTAAAGACTTGAAATCTGCCTTGACGTAGGTTTCATCGTCAATAATTAGGCAACATTTTTTCTCAATCAACAAGGTATACAATAACCTAGAACGTCTAACCGCACGATTATATTGATCCACAGTTCT
Organism: Grapholita molesta; assembly: GCA_022674325.2. Lineage (NCBI taxonomy): Eukaryota > Metazoa > Arthropoda > Insecta > Lepidoptera > Tortricidae > Grapholita > Grapholita molesta. The sequence goes on along the minus strand of CP053132.2, from coordinate 10,130,482 downwards.
CTTGGGAGCCTTTTGCTTCTTATATGTTGTAATGCCGCATTCTTTTTAATTTTTGGGCATCTGCTTGACTAGTGCCTACGTTTTTCGCCACATCCCGGAAAGAGATACTCGGATTCTTATCAAATAGCTTGCACACCTTTGATTGTAACTGAACAGTAGATTTTCTGGAGGGTAGACCTTCACACCGCATCCCATCTATAGTTTCACCTTGTTTAATTTTTTAGGGTTCGTTGAACCGTCCTCCGAGTTGTTTGACAAGATTTTGCCAGATCTAAAGTTGATAAATGAGGATTTTTACTGAATTCTTGCAAAATTAATTCGCGATCATTTTTTCGTGTAACGCCATTTTCATAAATAAAAACAAATGAACATTTTATGGTTGTCTAATATATTACGAGCCTTCTAAATTTAAAATTTTAAAAGAATATTCAAAAAGGTTCGATGCAACACGCTAGCAAAGTAAAATGTAGGCGACAATTTAATAGTGTTCACCCTTTAGTTATGTTTTGAATTCAACGAGGGAATTTCTTTATCTTATTAAAATCTTGTAGGAACAATCATGGTTTATTCATTTCATATAATATTTATTGTGTTTACTACCACACATTTTCAAATTAGGAGGGGAATAAAGAGTAGCAGTAGCCATTTACTATTTGAGTGTTTTAGGGCACTCATCTCACTGAACATAGTCAATTTATGTGTGTATTATTTAATTAATACAATCCTTTGTAAGTTTTGTATTTTCATTAATTTTATGGGTATTTTATTTTAGCACATATGGGAATAAATGCTCCACAATTAAATTTGGGAGATAAAACAAATCTTGGACTTCCGGTGCAACCTGAAGGATTCTTAAAGAAACGCACACAGTGGAAGTTGCGGCTTGAAGTTCCTTTAAAGCACAGTTGCAGGTCAGTAAATGACATAAAAAAATATATATTATACATTTGATATTTAAATCGAAAGAACAATAGAAAATTTTTAACTCACAGTGGGACTCGAACCCACAACCACTGGATCACTAGCCCAGTGCACTACCAATTGTGCTATACGAGTATGACTTAGCCTTGTAATTTTTTTTCTATTAATTCCTCGTTGCATATGTCATCATGTGTGATGTGTAAACACATCTACTGCCAGGAGCGCTCAATTTTCATTGAAAATTCATCAATAACAATGTGCTACCCCTTTCTACTTTTTATTATGCAGAAACGTCTGCTAGCGAATATCTTCGATATTTAAATCAAAAGAAAAATATAAAAAAAACATACTCGCAGGGGGACTCAAACCCTGGACCCCCCACAACCACTGGATCGCTATATTATATATATATGAGACTTTTAGAACTTTTATAAGTTGTAACTTGTATATTTATATTATTGTTTTTTTTAGGTATTGTTCAGCCAAAGCAGTGAAGGAGACGGTTAGTTGGGCAACTAATGAACCTAACTCCTTCATAATATATCATGAATATAAAAGATCAAAACGTCAAGTCAAGCAGATTTCCATCAAGCTTTAAATTCAGTAAGGATGCTTCATTTCACACATTGACAAAAAGAATTAATCCTTATGCAACAACTGTGCAAATCAACCTTTGCAAGAAACATGGGAAAGGACATTGGTTTTCACTGGAGAAGAAACTTTTCAATTTGTAACTGGTGCAATAATATTAATTAATTTATTGAAAGCACTGATAATGCTCGTGTAAGAAACTTTGCTATGGAGAAAAAAGCCATGTTAAAGTATATGAAAAGATTAAGAAATAAATAGTTTAATAAATAATATGTTGTTTCATTTCATTTATTGAGACATGTACGATTCCTGGCATTTAAATTGAACACTAACTAATATTGAGTTAGGTGTCAATTTAAATGCGGCGAACCGTACGTGGAAAATGTACAATTTTAAGTAAGAAGCCGTGCGACATGGAAGTATACGTTACTTCCTTTGCCACTGTTCATTAAAAATTAAAAAAAAACGAAACGTCATATATCACCAGGAGTACAGATAAGATAATATTGTATAACGTACATAACTTTAGTTCCCGAGAGAGCGGTCTGATGTCTTACTAGTCTGTGACGAGTATAAGTAGCCGTGCCCGCGACTAAGGTGTATTATTTGTATTCAAAACTTAAGTACATAGGCCAGGCTTGTACTGCCTATGTCATTAGCCGGATATTTATATCGTTTGTTGTTTAGGTTTAAATCTTATAAAGTCTATTTGTCTAATATTTCACGGGCACTCTTTAACCCTTATAGGCTTTAGAGGTTTTAATTATTAATATACGAATTACGAGCTTTGTGGATGAGGATAAGTACTTGGGAGTAACCCTGGACTATAAACTCAACTATAAGACTCACATCAAAGAGCAAACGGCAAAAGCTTGCTAGTGACGACGGGGGCAGTGAGAACCACCCCCACACGACCGTCAGAGGTAATGCTGGGAATTAAATTTACAATTGGAAGTGTAGAAAAGAACCATAGAATCATGATACAGAATGAAAACATTCTAGGAATGGAAAGGGAGTAGCATAGACAAAAGACATGCACTGATACAGGAGAAGGTAGTGTAAGAGCTAGGAATGATAACGGCGAGTAGGTAACGACCTCATAAAGAAACAAGAGATATTCGACAAGAAATATAGAATTCACATAGGGGAATGTGATAACTGGATGGTAGAGATAAAACATTCAATAACAGTATGTTTTTTACGGATAGATCGAAAAAATCAACCATGGTAGCAGGAGCGGGCTTTATAATACCGAAATTGAGGAATGTAGCTGAATTTTCAAGTTTGCCAATTTGTTACGATGAGAGCGAACCATAGAAGAAAGTAAGTTGCAAACTGAACCAGTTGTGATATACACGGGCAGTTAAGCATGCCTCCCCCTTGGGAAAGAATGCAAAGAGTCGCTGAGCAGAATAGGAAAAGATGTGGCATGGGTGACAGACTAAAGCAGAGGGCAAATAGGCAATGGAGAGAAGAAACAGGCTGCAGACAGTCAAAGATGATTATGGCAGAAAATAATGCTAGGAGAAATAGGTATCTTCTGAAGCTTGGTAAGTCCGGCCTGAGACTATTGGCGGGTGTCATTACTGGTCATAATTCGTTGAATATTTAGACACCTCAAGGTATTAGGTGGAAACGCAAAAAGCAGCAAAATCGGAAGATTTGAAGAGAATGGCGAGGGAACGCAGTCAGGACAGCAGCCTGCAGCTCCAACTACAGGTAACTGGGCTGAATCACTGCAACAAGCCATCGACAGCCCGCATGATTCTGGCCAGGCGTCCCTAGACTACATCGACATCTTTCTATAACCAATACATTTATTCATTAACATGCAATTATAAGGGGTTACGTTGAATTAATCAGTGTTTCAAGTTAGGCGACTCAATTTAAGAAGAAACGTCTTCTAATAATGCTTAAAAAGCTACTCGTACGAGTATATAAAGGGTATAGTAAAACAGGAGCCAAAGAGTTTACGAGTACGCCTCGTAGCGCAGTTAGCAAAGCACCGGGCTGGGATCCCGGAGTCGCGAGTTCAAGTCACGTCCGAGGCTGTTGTTTTCTTCCATACGTATTATATTCCTAAGCAAAGTGTAGAAAAATGCAATTGACCTGATGACATTCCTACCTACCTAATAAATTACTATTGTAAATTTAAATAAGCGGTATCGCAACGACGATGCTCCAAGTTATTCAGTTATGTGGCAATAAAGTTATCCGACGCAATGTCAAAAGAATATATTACTGACTATCGTCGCCTCAAGTTTTCTGTGTCACGTAAAGCAAAGAGGCCCGTAGCCTATTATGTCAACCGATACAGACTTTTCGGTGGACTGAATGGCCCGACTCCGGACATATCCGAATTCCAATTACATCACAGACGAGTCCATTTCACTTTCCGACCTACCCGGAAGTGAATTCCTAAGCACGAGCATACGGCGCGGCCGAATTTTCAGCTGAACACGCCAAACACGACCGAGTGTCTAAGACTATAAAGTCCCTGCAGTAGACTGCAGTAGAATGAGTCGAAGGCACGCACGAATCGCCGAAGCGGATGTGAACGTTGGTAGACGCTTTTAAAAAAGTGACTTAATTTCAGCGGAATAAAGCATAATTTGTATTGGTGGTTCGATCGCGAAAGTACTGACAACTTTCACGGCCCGCTGGGGGAGCAAGAGACGGCAGTGGCACGAGGCCCTGCCGACGGGCCATTGACGACATCGTGACCTACATACCGAAGCTCCATTCATACGGCGGCGCAGCACGCGCAGGACCTGCCCGCACACTTGACTGCTGCGACGCCGGAATTTCCAGCGACTACTTGCACAACTCGCTGTCGAAATAGGACTAGTGTGCCGGAGCCGCTGCCGAGGCCGCTCAATCACCACACTTGTTCAATCAAACACCTCCAATGATACGCGCAATCAACCAGCAACACAAGTCTTTCTTTACAAACGAGTCATAATCGTGAATCTCACGTACGCACATTGTTTATCAAACTAGGCTTAGTGACCTTAATGAAATAGTCGATTGACGAGCTTCATGAAACTAAACGCCGTGGAAGCTACAGCTAGTGATGTCATCTGAGCAGCATCACGCACGTCCGCAGATTACTTGAGGATTAAACGTGAGAAACACATGTTCACTCACACGTTCCCATTTACAAATTCTCCTCATACGATTGCGACCCGCGCAATTTAGAACGTTTTATGTTAACGAACATTCATAAAACGACTATTCGGAAACCTGCTAATTGCCATCAAACAAATTAACTAAAACGTATGAAATGTTTGTTATATAGTCTTAAATACAAATCATGATGAAATCGATCTATTGAGGCGGAGATGTCAATGTTTCAGACGTTGATGTGACTCAGAATCGTAGTAAGCATAAAGATTTTATTGATTGAGTTATAATATCTTCGTGATCCGTTTCAAACGTAGTTTTGTGAAAAAACAAACGAATCTTAATTAATATCCGCCAGTTAAAATAAAAACGAGCAGACTAGACTGTTGATGTTATTTTATTAGATTGAATTGCTAAAAATATCGCTATCGTTTTATTTTGTATTTGACGTATAAATTTGAATTTGCATTGGTCTAAATTAGGTTCGACGTCGTAATGTTATGTTGAGTTTCTTTGTCTCTAAGCTATAATACGCTTCATTCATCATTTGTGGGGCGGAAGATGGTAGCTCGTCGGTAGCGCGCTTTGTATCGCCGAGTTGGAACAAAGCAATTGATAAGCATAGAATGTTGAATTGCTATAATGTGGTGGTTGTGATAGGTGTCGCAGGCGCGGGTGCAGACGGCGTCGGTGAGAGGTGAGGGGGGGTGAGGTGAGGCCGAGGGGGCGGGTGAGGGAGGGGGGCACCGGCTGCCAGACAGCGGGGCTCCGCATGGGAGGCTAACAGCAACCTCTTGCATCGCTCACTGCTCACCGTCGAGACGGATACGAGCGGAGTATGCTCCACTTGGATACGGTTGCAGTTTCGCGCAAAATTTGCTGTCAATCAGGGTTTAAAGGCGGTAGTGACACGAATACGCTACAAACTTTAAACCTTTTGTATGTATTGACCTTTTTAAGTATAGCAATCGAAGGAGTAATTATAAATGGTAAAAATATTTACGTGTTAGTATAACAACAAATCTAGGATTATTATTTTTTAGTCATGCCTCCTGTAACGGAATATAGTAACCGAATAAATACCTACCTTTACAAATTTGTATAGAAAATGTCATTAATATGACCGTAAAATTATATTTCAAAATTCGTGATTGTAATTATTTATAGCTGTTAGGAGTACTCATTTCTGTAATACAAAAAAAAAGCATTCCCTAATTGATACATATTGTATCTACCATAAACCTACGCTAGACAAATCTAAGTAGAGCATACACCGCGACGGCGGCAATCTTGGGGCCGTTGGCGACCGTTACTTGTGAAAATTATGTTTAAGTCGCGGCGCGGGCGCAGCGAGATCACAGTAGAAATAATTAATACTAGCTTTAGTACAGTCTGTGGCAAATAATTAGCAGCAACCAACATATCCCGTACATCGGTACAAACTTCAATTGTGGAACAGTAAGGATGTGGTACCATTAATTTGGACAGTATGACTACAACAGGGCTGATAGGTCAAAGATTAAAAGGGACGAACATACAAAATTATATCTTTCTTTTTTGTTCTATTTTGATCCGTTCTTTTCTTTCTTTCCTCTGCTGTTGATGGTACAAACACGAGACAGGGGCGACGTAAAACCATAGTTAGTATGATCTCTGTAGTGTGATCAGTGATCACTGTAGAGTGATCATACTAGCTATTGTTTTGATGTAGTGTTTTGGTGTAGTTCCACACTTATGTAGTTTCATGCTGCAGTACAAGATACAGTTACGGGTATCTTAGGGAAAAAGTAGTGCAGTGGAGTTAAACCTAACAGATTAAAATATGAAGTTGTCGGGTTACATGTTGTGGGTTCTTTCGTTAAGTGTCGTTTAAAAAGCGTATTGTATAAATAGGTACATAAAGGTAAATACATGCGATAGTATAAGGTACCTTTAAAGGGTGATAAAACAAAGTTTAGACCTTCGGTTGACTGGTTGACAAATACTGAGTATTTAAATTTGTTGTACCAGTTATATATTCGTAAAGTTTTAATATGTAATTAAAAAGTAGGTATAAATATGTGATTTTTATTTAAATAACATTAACGGTGCGTTTCTAAACCTACTGTATATTTGATTATAAAACATATATTATACATGTAATTTCCGTTATACTACAAAATCAGAGACATCAAAGAATTATAACAGAATGACTAAATTGATTGATAGAACAAACAATGACACGGCGATTCAACCCAGTCACTCAAAAATAAGTCAACGCATCAAATATCTAAAACCGGACATAAAATTTGAATCGGCTGATAGGAATGTAAAATGTGGGCATTGGACGAACGAGCAATTAATAAATCAACAATCGAAAGCGTAGAAGATTAGCGAGATGAGAGCACACCGCCGGATTCCGCGGCAAGGATCGCAGGTGAGAGGCATCAATAACGACCGTGGACTATGTACTACATAGACACCGCGTCTAGTCTAGTCACCAAGACTCGCATCACTGAAATGATTAACCTTTTTTTTAGTGCCAACCGTTTATCAATCAGTTACCTATAGAAATCAGCTGAAATTTGGCGATCTTATAGGGATAAACAATATAAACATATTAAGATGACATTAAATCGACAACAGAAACAATTTGACCAAAATAATGCTGAGGTAAATTGACATAATCTTGTAAATTTGTATTTGTTAATTATTTTGATGAGCAGAAGTATGTCGTGTATACATAAAATTTCATAACGCAGTCGGCAACGTATACCTTCTGTGGCGACGGTCTAGCAGAGTACTGGGCTGGGGGAATAGGGTCGTAGACATTTGAACTGTGCACACTAAGGCCACTTGCATATGCAATGAAAAATACAAACGGATTTGATTAACATGAATGGCACCCGCCCGCCCGAGAGACCACTCATTCTAAATTAATATGGATACGTAAAGTTAATTTGTAGTGACCCGACCCAACTTTACGACTCGTCTAAAATGTAAGTGATCTATGATAACGACAGTCCGATTGCTAAACAAAATTTACACCGCATTCAGATCACTAACTGTAAAAAGGCATCATTAAAATGACTAATCAAACGATCAACATTCAAGAATCCAGTAAATGTTAATTATATGTTGGAATTTATTGAAATTATTTGAAATAAATTAATTCTTGTAGTGATATTAAGTAGAAGTTCTGGTCGTGTGTGGAGGTTCGGAAGGCTCCCGTGGACCGGTTGTGGTATGTGGTCCGTCTACCTCGGCCAGCTCCCGTTCCCATCGCCCTTCAGCCAACACTGGCCGACGAGGCCTGTTCGAACTTCACAAATTGATCTTATAAATTGTAATAGCGTCGAAGCCATCGTTCGTAGGCAACCCAAATGCACTGTGACTGATGTCAAAATAGGATCAAAATAAATAGTTGAAACTCCAATAAGCCTCACGCACTATTACCATGTAATATACTTGTTGCACAGTCTTGTTTCGCCATATAAGCCGACAAAGGTTCGTTGTTTAGATTTCTTTTTTGCATACGGCTAGATCTCAGGCAATAAACAGGTTTGATCGACGTTTAAGTATTTAATTGGAAGACTAAGAACGGAGCTTGCGTTTTTCGTTGATGAACACAATTTTCACACGCTTTTTTAACTACCTGTGTGGCTTTGACATAATTGCTAGTATTTATACATAGCATTTAACTACGTTGCCTTAAGGAGATATTAAAATTTAAGAGGAATTAGTTTTTGTTTGCGACATAAAAACCGTCCTTCACGAACTGTGTTGGTAAGTGTGAAAGTACTAACCCGTAATTAGCATTCACTGAGTTAAGCAACGATTGGAATTGGAAGCCCACGGTAGGTAAACGGTTGAACTAGCCCTATGGTGAAGTGCACCGAGATTGGCGTCGGCGCCGGCACGTCACGCGACCGCATTCCATGGCGCCTCCATTCATGAAGCGCGAGCGAGAGGTCACTGAAGACCTTTAGCGGGAACGAGACAGGCGAGCGAGCCCCGTTACCCTGTATGGGAATGCAATTCGTAAGCGCACGCGCATGGATTTGATGCCGGACTTGCTGCGTCTCGTTCCACGTGGTGCAAGGCACTAGCTCCGTCCCCTTCCCGCTCCGAGACGCTCTTTAGCGCAGCAAATCTACCGATGCCTCTGTTTGCATGCCGGCGGTGTGATTTGATCGATCGCCAGTTTCCTGTGAGAAATACAGGTTGTTTGTCTAGTCAGGTGGCGAGGTGCGTTACCGTTAATTCTTTGTGTGTGTCCGGACCGCACGCAATGCTAGTTCTTTATTGTCTTGTCTATTTAAGTCACATGATTAAACATCGATACCGAAAACAGTCGAAAACAATTTGGTAAACAAACGAAGTACCGAGGTAGAAAAGTCAAACAAGACAGCATTCTTAAAAAACATATGCGCTTAACTAATACGTGCGGCGCCTTTATTGTGTTCGAGCTACCTAAGTGGAATGTGGTTAGGGCACGATACATGACCCATGGGTAGCTTAAACAGGTTAATATTATTCAACCTCGTGCTTAAGTACGACGTTAAATTACATGAGCGATGTTTAAATAACGTGTGGAAATAATTGTCAGGATCGAGGAGCGTACAGCTCTCTGATCGGCAGCTTCGAACGAAGCGCTTTTCGAGCACTACAAGAATAGAGCATTGTCGCCCCGATTCTGCGCCGCTTAGTCACGTCCGCCTATAAACATACAATAGCGAGAATCCTAAATATAGAGCAAACTTTATATTTTGGACGCTTTCTTTTGAAACTAGAACTGTGAGCGGTATTGTGTAAAAATAAAAATAAAACAGTAAGAATGTTAATATCCGTAACTATATAGCTTTGATCGAGTTTTTAGAATTCCAAAGTACGTTGGTACCACGAATGGCGCCAAGTTATACATCTAAGAAATTTCTTTGATGTAGTTCCAGGTACACATATATAGTCATGTTGATATTGTAACGTATTTATTTATTTTATAATGCATCCTTAGCTTTAATCTCTAAACTCACTTGTAAATATTCATCAAATCAAAAGCTGATAGTCTCACGCAGAAACTTAAAAAATATACATTTGCAATGCTTCATAAACTGAAGCAAAATTTTTAGATAACAAAATGATAAATAGAAATAATACGCTACGCTAAGATAGTAGTTTAGCTATCGGCCATAACCTAAATGCTAGCAGCTTTGTTCCTAGAAACCCAGCCAAGCTCAATACCTAATACGGTCCCTTTGTGACAAACATCTTATGCAAAATACATGATGTCATTGCTGAGCAATATGTAGGTACATGCACAAGGCGCCGTGCATGCGGATTTCCTTCGACTAATGCAGCATTCCTCGCAATCCTTTCGAATTACTCATGCGAATCTAATTTAGAAAACATTTTGCTTCAACTTTAAACCCCCTCCCTAGTATAACTCGTTCTTATGGGCTGTTATAACTATGCGTCAACGTAGTTCATGCTTATACTGGTTATCGTCATTGTGCTTAGTAAATGTTGTGAATGAGTTCTGGTGATCGTGTCGATGGTAAACAGGTGAATTATGAATGGGCCACGTCATTACGCCCACGCACCAACACGCACCGGCACCGACGACAATTATAATAAGTGGGCACTCCTCCTCCTACTTATATTCAATTTGGGCAGACAAATCGATTGTCGATCAAGTCATCTTGACTTGAAGTTACCTACTTCAAATAAGTAGCCAGCTGTTAATATTTTGCATTTTGATTTTAGCTACTTGGTACAATATTTAAGAATGATGTATCTTATAACAATTCATGGATTTGTCGATGGTAGAGAAATTGTAACTACTACGATAATTATGCTGGATGAAGTAAAAAAAAAACAAACAATAGTGGTGTGTAATACAAAAGGCAGACCTTTCGTAATAAGTTGTGTAGACTAACAAGATAAGCCCATTAAAATAATTATTATGGTCAATGTTAAGATTGACCCGACCGGGAAGACGACCTGCAACTCAGACCAAGGATCCGATAGACCTAGTCGGCAGCGATTTCCTCCTAGGTCGCATAAAAAAGCTAATGGTTATTGCATTATGCATTCACATACATAACCATGGTCAAGCCTCTATAATGGAGTAATTATCGCTAGGGTAAGCTTGCGTTGTAGCTAACATTACATAATGCAACGAACGTCAACCCTTACTTGAATAATGGGTGTTGTTAACTAAACGCTTAATAGGCAATTAGATCGGTGACGCGCGCATGACGCAGATGTGCGCGCCCGACGTGGCCTGCATGCCCAGAAAATTATAAACAATCCTCATACAGTGCGAATACGCTAAAGGAACATTCAAAAATTATGACAGTGTTAACTAATATGACAGACAAATTTAGTAATATTTAAGAATGTAAATTGTAAATGCAGGGACACTAGAATGATACGTGTAATTATTATGGTAATTTTTGCAAAGCTGCATTAGCAAGAGTAGCGTGTAGAACACGTTAAAGAGGGGCGATTGTGGGCAGTTTGAGCTCACGATCCGAGCGCCCGGCGTCCGGCGCCGGCGCAGCGCACAGGAAATCGTAAAAGCGCATCAAGAGCGTTATTGATGCGTCTTCCGGAAACGCGTTTTCCGGCGTGGCCACTTCCGCCTAATATCCTTCACTTTATGAGCGAAGCGAGCAATGTGCTATTTTTGGCAGCAATATCCTCCTATCTAATCAAGGAATTCAAACTCTAAATAGAGCAACTAAAATAAGGCCAAATTAATACATCAAAGAAACTAATTATACATTCATTGGAAATGAAAACAGATTAATAGTTTTGAAAGTAGGTAACAGCTGTTGCCAAGTAATTTAATATAGTTAAGTCGCTTCAGAAAATTGTATCATTTATGGTGTACGCTACAAAAACATTTGCAGCGACGATTCTCACGCGGACATATTATATTAGGCACGATTCGATTAGTTTTTAGTTAAATTTGCTTTTATAGTTTCTAATATTTCAATAATTTCTTTTAATTTTTTAAGACTATAAATACCTGTTGACATTGACAATGAAATATTACTATTATTAATAATCGGAATTACCCACCGAGTAACTAGTATTAGGCATCGTACTAATTGCCATTCGACATATACGTAAAATGTCAATTCTAAACGCTATTACAAAGCGCGCTAGCCAAGAATTCGTTGTGAAATGGCATGAAAGGTATTGTTTGTGGTGGAGGCGAGAAAAAATGAAAAAGCAAACAGTTGCGCATTCCATTCGGGTATGCACGTGGCGCATTCCGCCGGGGTCATGTGCACGCGCACCACGCGGCAAGTGCAACGATCTACGGAGCCATGGAAACCTGAATTATTAAACCCTCTAGCTAATGTCTAGTAACATTTAAGGTTGACTACATATGGGCGTTTGATACCTAATTTAAATTGGTTCGTTTGTTAAGCCGGAACCGAATATTTGTTAACATACAACAATATACTCTCAGAAACACGGACTGAAACAAGTAGGTATAATTTCCTAAAAATGTATAATGGATACGTGGTTCGGGAACTGCCGTTTATTAATGGGGGATCGAGTTTTGTAAATATTATGTATTCTTCTTCAAAAATATCTCATGAAGTCCATGTCCCATTCTTCAGTGAGAGTGACATGTCGTCGCGCGGTAAGGAACGGATAAAATGTACGTGGTATTCGTTAAACGTACATATAGTTTAACGTACATATTTAAATACGTAATGTATATTCGACAATTCCGAAACTTTTTGCAAGCACGTGAAAATAGATCTTACGTTTCAGTACGTAGGTCCGAGGCCTAATTTATGGAAGGGTATCGAAAAGGTAAACATAATAATAAGATGATTCCATCATCGGACCCCGCGGCGCGTAGCAGGAAAGTCAGTTAGAAGCAAAAATGCACGAAAATACGCAGATATATTGAAAAGGATGTCTTTTTAATGCGCAATGACTCTATTCTCAATCTACTTTGGTAAAGAGCAAACTGAGAAACTAAAGGGCAGCTTTTTTAGACAATAACCTAGGGAAGCGTAAGGGTCCGATAGGGAGTAAAGATATGCGATACGAAAAGCCATTGAAAATTATGTCAATAAATTCTTCTTCTTCTTTTAAAAAAATATTAGCAATGCTTGTCTTTCTGACAATCGTAGTGAAATGCTAATAATAAGAAACATTAGATAGTTTTCCAAATATCAGGCACCACTGAAGAGTCAGATAGAGAGCAAACACACGAAGATTATTGAAAACGATGTATGTAATGGGCATTGTTGTCTTCCTCACAATCGAATACAGATCCAGATGAAAGTGAAAGGCTAATTAAGAGCTCATTAAATAGCATAGGTACAGTCAGCAGCAAAAGTTGCTGAGCGTTTGAACTGTTCACTATGACCTACACGTGCTCTTATTCTCTTCATAATAGAGACGTGTTGACCTCATTTTGAACACCTCAAATGCTTAGCTACTTCTGCTGCTGACTGTACCACCTTTCAGGAACCACAGTGACATAGAGAGTAAAGGATTGTATGCAAACGGTTGAAATTGATTGTAAATACTTGATGTAATTCTTTCTCCTTCCTCCTGCCGTGTGATGCCGGCTGACTAGAATAGCACCACCCTATCTCCCGCGGGTGTCGTGAGAGGCGACAACGGGAAAAATCCTAAGGACGGGCAGCATCATCCGTCGAAATCCAATCTACAGCTACTGCGGTCATCAACCGGCCTGCCAAGCGTGGCGACTATGGCAACCACCCCCAAGATGATACAAGTCATATTTGTGGGAGGCCTTTGTCCAGCAGTGGACTGCATACGGCTGAAATTGATGCTTCTTCGCAATCTAATTTAATAGTTTGATCTACTTCTTCATTCAGGCAACGCGGCGCAGCAGGGTCAGGCAGTGAGAAAGGATGTGTTAGTCTCCCCCATAGTCTAATCCAGATCCAGTGTATAGTGAACGGCTAATGAACAGCATCTTTAGATAGCATTCCATCCTTCAGGGAGCGCGGCGCGGGCGCGGGGCGGAGGCCTCGCAGGAATGCGGCCGGACGCCCGGCGGCGTGCGCCCGCGCCGCAACCTAACAGAACAGCTATTTTTTAAGGATAGTGCATATATTATAATAACAAATTGGAAAGGGGTCACTTGAAGCAATAAACAATTATAATTTGCCTTAATTAAAGTTTTAGAGTTCCCTAGGGAGTTGCTGCGACACCGTATTTAACGTTAATCTTTTGTAATTTATCAAAATTTTATGGATTTACACTAAGGTTTATATAATATTTATTATCATGTATTTATTGTAAATATCATGTATTAAAAATTGTGTTCGTAAGAGACAGGTAGTCGGTACATGACACACTGTTAGGATACATAATGTCAGAGTATACAATTAATCTAACAGAATATAATTACAATTTATTTTACATCATATTCATATTTTCTTACAAAATTCATACAAATTACTTTTTTTACCCATTGTCCCACTAGCACAACAATAGTTCACAGCTTAATAAATGTTCCATTTGCGAAATAAATAGTAAACTGGAAATGTATAAAAATATATTGTGATTTACACCCGCACCCCCGTTTATATATTTACAATCATCTGAACCCAGTAATTAAATTGTCTGAAACCAATAAACCCTTCATTATAAAACACCTATGCCACAAACGGCTATAAAAACCCGAAGCAGTATCAACACCAATCGTTCCGAACGCGAAACCTCCAACCAAAAGGAAAAAGGATGCATCTAACGCCGGTCGCATTCCCGGTCGTAAATTAGGGGCGCGCATCGGCGCAGGCGCCTCGAGGAGCGCTCGTTACGATATATTTCGAACAAATCCCCGACGGTGTTAATCTGCATAATAACAGCGTCGGCACAAAGCAGTCGCCGACTCCCATTAAGCGCGGGCGCCACTCGCGGGCGAGATCTCCTGCAGGCTGCGGCCAACAGTACGGCGATTGTCGAATTGTCGATGCAAAGCGGATTTGTATATAGATAATGTATAGGAGAGCAGGGCTGCCATAACGAACTTTCTTAACAAAAAAAGGATAATAATTGCAATGTTTAATGTATTAAAGTTTTGATTCGGAAAATAGGGAGCCCGATAATTAACCCTTGTAATTTTTCGCCCTGCGAACATAACCTAAGACCATATTATTTAAATTTTTTCTTGGACAGAATCATGTAGGCTATCGAGAATCATGGAGCCTAGAACCCACGACCTTGGCCATTTCAAAACTTTAATACATTAGTATTAAAGTTTTGATTCGGAAAATAGGGAGCCCGATAATTAACCCTTGTAATTTTTCGCCCTGCGAACATAACCTAAGACCATATTATTTATATTTTTTTCTTGGACAGAATCATGTAGGCTATCGAGAATCATGGAGCCTAGAACCCACGACCTTGGCCATTCGCCAAATTAAGGGTTAAAACATCTCCGATTTAGGTCGTTATTTGAAATGATTATTCAAATACAAAAATACTTGATAGTGACATCTAAAGCAGCGCAAGTCAAACACACAACCTAGATTGTGACAGAGACAAAAATCAGGGGAACCAGACCAATCATGATGTTTTTGTATAGATAATGGATATCTAATGATTATGGAGGAAATGTGTAAAATTTGCCTCTTTTTTTTTTGGAAGTTTAGTCGCTCGTAACCAGACGTGTCCTAGGGGCGCAGCGCGATATAACGCGTCTTCCCAGCGCCGACTAACTACCATGTTAAATCGACCGCCTTATCGCATACCATTCAACCGCCCGCTACTTCTCATGCTGACAATCACATGTAACATTGTATAACATGTAACTATTACATTCCGTCCTTAATCCATGCGCTATGGAGTGATCCGCGATCTTGAATACTAATTAGTAGTCACAATGAATAAGTTAAATATTAAGGCTTAACCTTATCTCTATAGTTAACTGTTTGTACTATAATAGATTATCGTTGACTTTTAATTAAGTATTATTAAGTGCTTTGGGAATACCTAATTACCAAAATAAATACCGAAGTATTAGTTGTAATGTTGTAATGAAGCAAACTTACAAGTATTAGTTCACCAAAAACATGTAAAGCTAATTGCACGCGTTATCAGGTAGAATATTAATAGCTTCGGTGTAATTATTCCTAAATTTATTCTGTCAGAGGTGCAATTATTCCTTTAATAATTAGGGATATGCATAACCGGCGGCAACAAAGGAATTGTTACTCATCTCCAAAGAAAAAAAGCAGATCTTTCAGTGAAAGTCCCTTGTATTATGTATCTTATGTCAAAGAAATAAGAAAAAATATGTAAATACTTTTATATATGTGGCAATGAACGTACTACGTTCTTTATCGAGTGTGGTTTTGGCTTGTTACCGGTGATTACTTGCGGCGGCGTCAGGAACGCCGATGTAACTTTTCCAGATTTTTTATTGCAAATACGAATCGGAGGGTTTTAGACTTTTGAGGACTCGTAAGTCACATGTAGCCGTCATGCAGTTGCAGAAGGATTTAAGTAATAAAATCTACATTTTAACATAGGCATATGATGATGGATGTTGGCTCCTCTTTTAGGTATCTATGTATATTATGGTAAGGTATCGGCGTAGGTATATACCTACATGACTGACCAGTGTTTGACCTCAGTCGCACCTGATGGTAAGTGTCGACGAGGTCGAAGGTGTAGGATGCTGGTTCAGTAACGGCCTATTCACTCTTGCCTTGAAGAGACCCAAATTATATCTTTCCGGGGATACAGAAGAATAAAAATAATATTATTAAAAAAAACACAGGGACATGTAGCGCGAGGTATCGTAAGATAATGTTAACTTATATGTTATTTTTTTTAAAAAG
Source organism: Grapholita molesta (assembly GCA_022674325.2). NCBI lineage: Eukaryota > Metazoa > Arthropoda > Insecta > Lepidoptera > Tortricidae > Grapholita > Grapholita molesta. Next base: position 10,114,013 of record CP053132.2, on the reverse strand, counting down.
ACAAATGCAAGCAGAATCGAACAAAAAAATTGTATACTTTAAAAAATCATCAATGTACATAGTGAAGTGGCAATATTCGTGTATTGTGAACATGCCTGGGAGCCCACGCAGACGCGACAATACGTCAAGGTTGGTTTCAATGACACGACGGCGGCGAATTTTTCAGTAAAATAGTGCCCGGCGTCGGTGACGGCAGCGTCTGCCGGGTCATTGTACGCGCGCGGGCTGGCTGCCGCACTCATGTGGCTGCTACACTGACGGGGAAGGTTTCTATCTGCCACCCTGATGTACAGTGGTGGGTAGGTATGCGATGCCTAGATACCTACATACTGTAAACGTTCCAATGGAACTATAACATGGCTAACGAGTGCCACCTCTATTCTCGACTTATGCTATCACTTTTAAATACGTGTATCGCCAAACTACCTCTACGAGACAAATGAATAAGGACTAATTAAAATGATATAATCACGACAAAGCTGGAGTTAACCAGCAATCTTAGTATTTACGTATAAAAACATGACTAGCCTTAAACTAGCTGCGCAATCTTGTCTATAAAATTAGGTTTCAATACAACAATGGAGTTAAAAAGGAGCATATTCACATAATTTTCATAACAAATAACTATTTATATTACCAAATGTATGAATAAATCTGGCAAAATTCACTGTCTGGCCGAAAATGAGATCGCCAAGCCAACAAGTAGGCGTGTAACGGCTTATGCCAAACATTCGTATCTTTGAAAAAAAAAACTGGGATAGATATTAATAGTTCACAAATGTCAATACATGAAAGTTTAAGTTTCTATTTTAGTTTATTCGGGCCATTGTATGAGAAAATGTTTTAAGTCATAAGCTTTTTTTTTTGCTGTACAAAGAATATGATCTATACGAGGTTTTAATCTACAAAATTTTTACAATATTAAAACGGTTCGGGCTTTTCATACGGATCTAGATATCAGAAAGTTTCTTACTGATTAATACATATATTAAATTATTTTAAAACCTGTAAAAGTTTTAGTAAAAGTAGGCTACGCAGGTACAGCCGTGTTACTTTTAGTTTAGATTTATAGGTGGTTAAAATTTTCTCATATTTTACAGTTACCGATCAGAACTAAGGCTCATTCAACCTAATAAGGTTATATTTATAATAGTTATGTACTTATGTATATATACATAAAATATATAAAACTCTGCCAATTAAAAAGGTATATTTGAAATTTACTCTTTACTAACAACTTGCCTTACTATATTATTAATGCAATACTATCTAACTTTTAAAGTAGTGTTGTAACTGTAGTAACGAACAGCTAGTGCGGGCCCTATGCACGCCGCTAGCTGCATCCCGCTCGCGCCTACTTATCAATGAAATTCCTGCGCGCCGCTCCAACGGTGCCTCGCGTTCCTTCTGACGTAACAAAATGGCCGCACACATGTGCGCTCGAGCATTCCGCGGGCGCATCCTTCTAAACGTTGACTTACCTACCTATGTCAATTTTTAAGCAATTCAACTAATAAACGGATAGATATAGATTAGATAGATATCCAACAACATAATATTACTTATGTTATTGTTGTGAAATGGAAAAAAATCTGAAGATTTAATAAAGCCATTAAAAAGAAGAAAATATATACAAGTAATATTTTATATCCTGGCAATTAATCTACTATTGCCAACTATCAACACTAATTTGCTTATCTCTGCATTGTCACAAAACGTGTCTCGAAACACCATCTGTTGATCGTACAAAGGTGTAATAAGCTCAAGCTCGGTGTAAAAATAAATAACATAGGCCACTGCCGCAAGATGGTAGCACTTGCTTGTATAAGCTAGTCAGCGTTGTCAGTCTGAGACGATTTCAACGTTACTAAAGCTACCACTAGATGGCATGAATATTAAATCTGAAAATCCTTGGTGGAGTTTCTTGATTATGTACACAAATATGAGCAAAAGCGATACGGGCGAAATGCAGGATTTTATATTACTTTAATGAAGAGACACTCAAACTTTTATTACTTTATGTATATGTACGTCAATAAAGAAGTTGCTCCTTGACCTCCTAAAAGCATGTTTCTAAAAAGAATGATAAAATAAGAGTTGTAATCAGAATTGTTTTTTAGAACGTTATTAATGTCGTTTTATTGCAATTTTATAAACGCTAGCGCAGTATTCCGAACGATATATATAGTTAGCACTTGTAAGCGTCGAGTGGGTTGTAAACTTTGTCTATAGTTATCGCAAGATGGCATTATTCTCAATCGACAAAATACGGCTCATAATTACAGGTACAACATTTAATATGCCTGACGATGAAGATGACCATGACAATGTATACAGATTCAAATAACCGAGCAGAATGACCATTTTAGTAATAGATAATCAATTATGGTCTAAAAATTAGTCAATGGTAGTAACATAATAATAACTAAAAAAGATGGCAGCACTTTTGGTCGTATAGAATACGCCTGGTTTCCAAAGAGTCACACGAGATGGCGTGATAGTTAAATTTAACTCGAAATATTTTTTTTCAGAGTTGTAGTGTATTTTAAAGAAAATCCCTTGACATGTGCATTTTCATTTACCATTTTTTAACTACGAATTAACACAGTGGAGAGTGCCTGCAATAAAATACTGCTATTTTGTTTAATGATAACGGTCATTTTAACCTTTTGACGGGTAACATTGGTCATTAATAAAATTAATCAATTATGAGTCTTGTCACGATTTACGAAGGTGGCATGTATATCGTTGCATATATTTGACGTTGGAGTTTCAGGCGGCCAATTTTTGAGAGTCGTGCACTGAATTCAAAAAACGTTGAGGACGGAAATAATCGCACACAAACGTTTCTCACCATTATCTTAACACAAAATGTAAGATTATTAATTTATATCATTCATGTTTCTCAAATATTATTTCTTCGTTTCTGATAGAGTTTAAAATGTCACAAGTCGAGTACTCGACTTTCAAAAATCGGTCACCAGAGGTTTAAAATCATCACGTAACGGTGTTAAGAGTTTAAGACACATGACTTAAGTGTAAGCATAAAAAAACAGACGAACCTTGCCACATGGAAGGAGTTGGCGACATCGTCGCTGGCTGCGGCGGCACCGAAGGACACACCGACAGCCAGCCCCTCCGGGATGTTGTGAACAGTGATAGCCACCACTAGTAACATGATGCGTTTCCATTGCGATTGTCTCGCTTCAAGGGAACGCTGTAGGCTGTCGCGGCGGTCACCCTCCCCGTTCTCTGTGGGTTTCTGGAATGTAAAAGACATATCGGTGAGATGGTAGAAAATTATTCGAATCTCTGTGAATTCGCGATAACTTATCCTGCATCCAATATTAGTGCAAATATTCAAGGTTAGGTGGAAAAAAACAATGATGTCAGAAACCAAGTATTCTAAAATGCAAAAGGACCACGACTCCTTACCGGTTTTCGCATTTCGCAAACATACTTTAAATATAGACTTAATATTGTACGATTAACATGAAACGGTAGACAACAGAAATAAATATTTGACCTTTTTAAAAGATACAAATCGAATTATGATAATTATCTACTTTGAATTATCTAATTATGTGATTAAAAACTAGTATTCCCATAGAGGTTTACAAATTCGGTAGTTATCTTATTAGTTTTCTTTTTGAATGTATATGTATGAATAATTTAATTAGTGTCGTTCATAATAACAGTAAAGCGAAATAAGATTGTTAAAGTTAAAACCATATTATATAAAAGTTGAGTCATATGTCAAAATAAATAAAAATATATATTTTGTACCGGTAAGCAGTAAAGTATCATATTTCGTTCTATTTTATAATAATAAAGAAAAATGTATTAATTACAATATAAAAGGGTAAGGTTGGATAACACAATCGCGTCGTAGTCGAAACATCTTGAAAACCAGTTATAATGATAACGCACCTATTATAAAATCTTACAAAATAGAAACACTTAAAACTCATCCAGTTTCTCTTGGAGATCCCTTATAGAGATAAGTTCGTCTTTGTACATTTTTTTAAATCTTGTTTTGTGATGTATTTGTGTAAAATAGTGCTTACTACTACTATAAACATGACAAATACCTAGTGAACTATTTGTCAGTGTTGATAAATTGCAGGAAAAAATTCTATTATAAGTATTGTTTTATTGTATTTCTAAATTAAGTAGAATTTGTTTGATAACAAATTTTGGGAAAAATAAAGGTAAAAAAAAGGAAAGGTCTATAAAAATACGTGTCGGTTATTTTAGGCTACCCTCTAACATATATCAAATTAAATCAAATCGGAGCCGGACAGTCGGAAATCTTTCCTTGTTAGCTAAAGGACCTAGTCTTTGTAGTAATAATGTCTGTACACGCATGTCGGTGTTCTATATTCAAACTTTGACGTATTCTATACATAAAAATGAAGAATGAAGAAATGTAAAAAAATAACATATTGGATTGCTGGTAGTTGTTACTGACAATCTTATTGCAATTAGTTATTTTATAAATTAAGTATGGATTAAATGTCTATGGATCTAACGTGATAAGCTGATAAGGTACAGTCCGCAGCAGAAGTGGCTAAGCGGTTGAGGTGTTCAAAATTAGGTCAACACATCTCTATTGTCATGAGCTCATGAGATTAGAGCGCGAGTAGGTCCTTTTGAACACTTCACCCGCTCAGCTACTTTTGTTGCTGGCGTACACTGCGTATCTTACTTACCGAGAGCGAGTGCTGCGTGTTGCTGACTTGATGCAGTCGGCGAAGTCGGCCGACTGCTACGGGTCTAACGTAACAACGCTATCAATTTTACGGGTCTAACATGACTATACCACAAATTTCACTTACCGAGAGCGAGTGCTGCGTGTTGCTGACTTGATGCAGTCGGCGAAGTCGGCCGACTGCTACGGGTCTAACGTAACAACGCTATAAATTTTACGGGTCTAACATGACTATACTACGAATGTCACTTACCGAGAGCGAGTGCTGCGAGTGATGATGCCGCCGCCGCTGTGCTGAATGCTGACTGTTGATGCAGTCGGCGAAGTCGGTAGGCTGCTGCGGATCTAACGTGACCACGCTAGTTGGCACCGGTGGCCGGTTGAGCGCCGTCATCATTTCCAAGTCTTCTATTTTCTCTTTGCCTTCTTTACTTTTTGTTATGGCTGGAGAATTAAAAATAATTGACATGAGGTAACATTCGTGCGGTAGAATAAGAAAGTTATATTTCTAATAATATGGCATAATCTCTATATAAAAAAAAAGATTCTCATTCCTTGAAGGCAGCTATTGTAATTATAAGTTGGTTCACTCTCAATCTGGACTGTAAACCATGATATATGGTATACATAATCGTATTTTACAATGAACTAAACTCTACAGTCATGTGTAATAGGTATTATATCTACGTATACCTAATTAGGTATTTACCGACACGTGCATTATTTCGTCCAAAAGAAATGGATCGCAAGTAAAGTTTTAAATAAACACCACCAAAGTAAACGTAGTAAAGGTATATTATTCACAAACAACCCATAATTGCAACAATAGCAAATCGACCAAATCGTTGACCAAGATTTAAAAAGGACTCATTACCTACACCCAAGATACGAGTATATGTTTTGACATTCAAATGTAGTAAAAATACTATAAGTTTAAGGATAAATTGGGTGAATAAACAATATCATTTATTTCACTCATTATAAGTGATTTTCTTTTATTATATTTGGTATCGTCCATTATCCTTAAAGATAAACCAGTCGCGTTATAAATAGATACGGACATCCTATAGGCTGATAGCCAACCCACAGCCTAAACTGTTGAAGGTAAAATCGAGATAAAATAAACATAAAACTTAGAAAACGTATAATAGGTAAGATAAATGGTGATGATGGACGACAAGTTATCATTTATACCTCATATTGATTCCACCTTGACCAAGTCTTTTAAACAATTAGGTAAGATCCTACGAATTGGTAAACCTTTAAGTTACCTTTACATTTAAAATTCTTTATAACAGTTATGTCCGAAGTCGGCTTGAGTTTGCATGTGCGGTGTGGAAACCTTATTACAGCGTTCATATTGACAGGATAGAGAGATTGCAAAGAAAGTTCCTAAAAACCCTTGACTTTAAATGTGGTTTTGAGTACCAAGATTATGTGGAATCCTTAAACCGCCATAAAATGCAGTCGCTCGGGTGTCGGAGAGACTGCATTGATTCTGTTTTATTATACAAAATAATAAATAATCATATTGATGCCACTAGCTTATTAAAAGACATATGGATAATAGTCCCAGGTAATAAAGAACGCCGATTTCGTCACGGATTTAAGCACTTATTCTCCATCCCACGTAGTAGAACTAAATATTCTAAAAAAGTGTTTATTAAGCGAGCATGTGCACTTTATAATGATAATAACATTGTAAAAAATGTGGAAATATTTAATTGTACCATAGGCTCATTGAAGAAAATTTTTAGAACTGGTAGTATGTAAATCTTAACGCAATCTATCAAATATTTTAAATTATTGTTATATGTCATGTTTGTAAACTAGTCACTTTTCTAACTAACTCGTTTCAAATTGATACTAACGTTTGATTGAACATGTTATTGTTGTCATTGTTTTTCATTATCTTTCACTGAGTTCATTGTAAAAATGTAAAACTGTTTTTGTGTAACTGACCTCTTATTAATCAGCTGAACTTAAGTCAGTATAGGTATTTTTCGTGCTTTGTATAGAAATGTTAAATAAAAAATGGAAACTATAGGTCTACATTAAGATTAGAAATTGTAACAATATTATCTGTATGACCGTTTGTTTCATATTTAAATAAAAAATAAATAAATAAATTGTCCCATGTTAATATACAGACATTCCAAAAATACAGAAAGAGACAAACGATTAGGTATACTGGGTATACACATATAATATGTATGATAAGCGTTTATGTATAACATTATTAAAAAAAAATATTTACTTAACTCCAACCTCTAAATTAGTGAAAACGGGGTTAAAAACCTTAAGCTCCTTGCATGCTAAAGAAGTCGCTGACGGAAGCGACTAGATACATATGTACCTAGTCGTATTTTGTCTGATTCGTACGATTCGTATACATACATTGCTTTGATATCGATGGAAAAATGCATAATTTAGACGGGTAATATGCGATACCGACTGCAGCGGTAGGTAACTACAGATAAGGTGTCTTATTTATTGACATATACAAACTATAAAGCACATATTACAGAGTTATACAGAGACAAAATATTAGCGGTATGATGTAGATTAAAATAAAAATTTGGTATAATATCATATAATAAATAGTAATATGGATTTATGTTTTCGTAGTAGATATACGAGTATCTCCAATTCTTCGATCAAATACAAGACTAATTACAAGTTTCCAGACTAGTTACAAGATCCAATGGTTGACTGTTAATACACTGTTTTGGTGTAATAAAGATTAAATAAATAGTTTTTTTATAAAACAGAAAAGTCTGCTAGCCAGCCATTTTTCTTTCGATTTAAATATCGATTAAATAAATAAATAAATCGCCCAGGGACCGATATAAATTATTGAATGATATTTCACATTCTTGTTCCTCATTTCACATAAATCGACGGAGTTGGACGTAACTGCCTTTGTCTTTGTTGCATATGTTTATGACCGCATATATTACTATAAGTAAGGTATAAAGTCGTTCATTGTCAGCGATGATAAGCAGCGCCTCGTGAAACATCGTCAGTAGTCGTTGTAAGCCTTTGATAAGATACTAATCTCTGAATGCGAAGATTTTTATTTCTTAATAGGTATAATAACAAAAGGGTTTGCATTACATCTCCAGTAGATAAAGAGAATCTAAACATTGACGATTGCCTACGTGACACGAAGTACATATTTACCCTGTGCCAATAAATGTGATCCTTCCAGGAGGCAACTAATTCTAGTAATGTATATGATGTACATCTCATTGAAGACAGGAAATTTAATAAATACCTACCCTTTTCTTTTTTAAAGCGCGCGGCCTGTGTTTGTTTGGTTTTTAGATGTTCAATGATGCGTTAGATAGAGTTAAAAAAAAATTGTAAAAATATTTATACCGGGTGTGGCCTGTAATAGGAGCTTTAACTTTAGGCATCGTTTCTACACCACAAATGTAGCAACATTTGTTCTACGACTTTTGAAAATAACTTGTAGTTTAATAAATATTAATAGAAAAAGATTTTCCAATCAAGCAATGTATTGCGAAAACTATGAAGTTTGTAGGCTGACAGTAAACGTCAACTAGACTATTGGATGCTGTTCATTGAAAATACTATTTAGTTTGTTTGAAAAAATCACAAGTAATAAATTAACCAATTGTGTAAAGTTGTAAAACAAATGTTACATTCGTGGTGTAGAAGCGATCCCTATTTTTTTTGCTCCTATTACAGGCCGCACCCGGTATATTATGAATTACGCATTTTCAGTTTTTTTTACTATAATTTGGTGTTATGTAAAATATTATGAAACACAATGAAATGAGTACTTTTGAATCATGTCTGTTTATAACCAACCTGTTTATAAAAAAATGTGTTTGGGACCATTTTAACGTTTTTTTAGGATTTACTAGTCCAAAAGGAACTCTTTATAGTTTCAAGCTGTAAATCACGCTGAAAAAAAATAGTAGAATGGAATCTAGCAAAACATATATATTTAAGTTAGTTACCTCCCCAACATATGAACTTGGAGGGGTAATATTTATTTCGATTACAACCATAAGTATCCCACACTTTTACTATTCACTCGTTAAATACGCACTTATTTGAAAAGGGTTTAAACATTTTTTGATAAAGTTAATTATTGGAAATATTCACAAGCCAAAAAATGTCTCCGTAACTTTAGAACCTTTGAAACCTTTTGAAAGTACTTAAGCTTAATAAAAATAAAATTACTTTGAACTTCATTACTTGTTACAATTTTTGACCTACGGATCGACAACCATAATAGCGTTGACCATCACGCTTGAATCTGGGGCAGCCCAACTGGGGAAGTACCTCCTCCTTACAGAAGACCACAGCCATAATAGCACTGCCATCTTTCAGGTATGTAGTGTTGTGTTCCTGATGGTGAGTAAGGTTCCCAGAGCTCCAACCCCCCTTAAAGGCCGGCAACGCGCTTGTGACTCCCCTGGTGTTGCGAGTGCCCATGGGCGACGGTAATTGCTTAACACCAGGCAATCCGTCTGCTCGTTTGCCAAAAAAAAAAACTACGGAGCCCTACACTGAACATGACCCGACATGGCCATGGCCGGGTTTTTTTATATTAAACGTTCTTTTAAGCAACTTATCTTTCACCTAAATAAATATCAAATCACACTGGCATAATAAGAATGATGTATATTATGTTGGTGCAGTAGCAAGTATTGCATCAATATCTTATCTACATGTACACATGCCAATATATCAATTCATCTGAACTACCGACCTCTACAATATTGACAATACCACCACTTGAGTTTACCAGTCCTGCCCCTTAATAATGATTCTAGAGAATATATACAGGGTGGTCCATTTAGATTGGTCAGTATTAGAAAATCTGAAACTATAAGACATACAAAGATCTGTTCTAGGGAACCATGTCATCCATTTTAGTGGCAAGAAAAACTGCATACATAGATTTATAAAAAAACTTGTATTCACTTCTGGAACCGTATCCAGTTCCGAATTCATATCCAAATGGAAATAATTAAAAGTTTCATTTTCCAAAACAACCTCGTTCTATTACAGAACAGAGTATAAGTTTTATATCTATGTATGCAGTTTTTCTTGTCCCTAAAATCTATGACATGGTTCTTAAGAACACATCTTTGTATATCTTATAGTTTCAAATTTACCTTGCTTTCCTGTATACTCTTGTTAACTTGTTTTTTATTAAGCAGAACCATCTGCAAATATCATCGATATTTCAATCGAAAGAAAAATAGATAAATCCAGAGGCTCTTTCGACAATTTAATGAAATATGAATGGGACATGCACAGAGACAGCACCCGTCATGCCAGCACTATAGACAGATATTTGTTTTATTTGATTTAGATATAAATTATGGCAGGTTATGTTATGATATCATTTAATTTAAATAATATTTTTTAAGTATGTAAGTAAGTGACTGAATCAATCAATAAATGTATGCATTTATTATTTTAAATTTTATGCTTACTTTACCTAATCAAATAGCATTGTTAGCACATTATGCTAGTTTCCAATTTCATAATTGTATGTCTTTGTTCTATTTTTTGTGTCTATGCTTCAATAAAATAATAATATTTTTTTAAGTAAAGTATTAAACAATAATGATTATGTATCAAAAATCATGATAACATCTTGCTTTTGCATTAACAGTAATGCATCAAATTGAGGATAAGCAGCATAGATAATTATTAAAAAGGAAGCTTCACACATTACCGAGTAACAGCAACATATCTTCCTATCTCTCCTGATTAAAGTTTGTTATAGAATTAGGAACAATGTCAAAATAATAAATTTGTATTTTTAATTTTATATGTATATACAGGGGACCTACAATTCAAGAGCATATTTATATACATAAACAATATCCATCTACATACCAAAGAAATTAAGGATTTATTATGAATTGGTATGCCAGAAATGTATCTGAATGTGTACAACACAGTGAATAATTAATGTAATGAATATTCTACTTTGTGTGTATACTCCATACAATTAAATTAAATATTCTACTACCTAATAGTCATGTTGATGAAAATGGAATTGAATCAGGATAGGAGTAGATAAAAAATAATATTATGATTTTCAAATTAAGGTCAATGTGGATAAGACCGTCTACCAACCAATTTACTACATTATCTCATTGGTAATTAGTGTCATATGACGGACTTCCCTTAAAAATAAAGTATGCAGGACTTACCCACATTGACCTTACATAATTTTCAGATATAACATAATTAAAATATATATAATACTTACTCATCATCATATTTGTTGAATTTATTCCCAAGTAGTCTAAGAATACATCCGTTCCAAATACAAATACAGCACCAAGCAGGAATCCTGCTGCAACCGGCAGAAAAGCATATTTGCCATATATTCCTTGCTTCTCACAAAGTGTTATTGCTGGATCTAAAAGCGACCAGTATGATGCTGCGGTCATAACACCAGCCGCAAAACCAAGTGAAACATCCAGAAGTTTCCTCTGTAAAATGAAACACAATAAATGATAAAAAACATGTGTCTACTTTTTGCACTGAATTTTATAGATTTTAACTTGTTGTGTGAGTCCAAACCTAATTGGCAGTTTATGATTCTTAAGCTCCTGTTATAATTAAAAGAGAATTTATCAAAACTTCATGGTTGTTGTACAATGTTTCAATTAAACCCAATGAAAACATTCACAACATCATTGTAGTTTTTATATGACTAATGAGCACATTATTTATTTATTTCATTTAATGCTTAATCCTTTTCTCTTGCATATTTCTGAGCTGAGTTGTAATATGTTTCCTACCTGTTTTCCTCGTACGAAAAACACTAAAGAAGCACCGGCGGCTGTAAGTCCCCACGTCAAGAGTGTCCCCAGAAGGGCCTGGGTCACTGCCCCGTACCCTTCAATCATTTTGAGTGATGTGTTTAAGTAACTACTTTGCTTCTTAAGTACTCTTGGCTGATCATCTCTTCCACACGAGATGTATTTGATTTAATTGCACTTAAACATGTCCTATTTATATACCTCGCGGGACTGAGTATATGTACATGTGTCGTGTGTCAACTGTCACTGTCATCCAACAGAAACATTAGAAACGTCACAACAATTGACAGCGGGGTAAATTCTTACTAAATAGACACCGCGCATATTTTCTCTGTGACGACGGTATCATATTTCTTGCTCTTTACTCATGTACTAACCTACATAAGCTAAAAGAAGCCCACCATAATTTGCTAATACGGTCATAATATGTGCGTAGCCATTTTTTGGTAAGTACAATGGTGTGTATACTAGAGATGCAAAAAGGCAATTTTTTTAAATGTCTTTTTAAATAAATGCTTATCTACAGCATTTCAAGTAGGTAGGTATATATACATGCCATGACTTTTGAAAGATATCTAATTACTGTGAAATAAATATTTAGATGAGTGTTCATGTTTTGTACTTAACAAAACCGGCAAAGTGCGAGTCGGAGTCGTGAATGGAGCATTCAGCGGCGCTGCCGCGAAAAACGATATTCGTAAATTTTGAACAATTGTTTCTGTCACTCTCATGGCGCCTTAATTAGAGTAAAAGAGAAAGATACGCAAGATATACGAACTTCGATGTTCGCGGTACCGGTACAGAAACATGTTTTTGTATGGTAGTCCCACTTAATTTATTTTATTTGAATTTAATTACTCTTTTATTTTATAAGTGAAAATTTGACTGAATATTCTGTGTAGGTATATTTCAAGCGTTTACCTGTTGCCGTTATTTGTTGAAAGCTACAACCGGCTGTGGCCGTCAACGGAAACTCGTGCCACTGAAGCCACCGACAGCCACAGCCGTGGATAACTATTGCATTAGTATATTGTAATAAATAGTTCAAAAGTAACTTGACGCATTTTTCTTTAACAGTTCATAACAGGTAGGTAGGTACCTACATACATTTCATCATGTAACAAAACAAAATTAACTGATAGAGATTTAATAAGTTGTAGTTAAAAAAATAACGGTAAAAAAATCGTTTAAATTTATTTTCACCTCACTAGCTCGGAAAGAACTGTTTTGTTCTTTGAACAGATAGCAAAGTGCAAAGTAATTTCATACCAATTATTTCTTATTAATTGAGTGTTTTTAGTATTATCGGGTCGGATGTTTTTTATTTAATGTTTTTGAATGAAGAAACATAGATGCCAATAATTTTAAACATTAAAAAAAAATTTAGAGTATTTTTTTTCCTCGCGGGGTAGTGAGGTGAAAAATTATAATAGTGTGTTCCCACCTCGTGCTTTGAAACCCTCCCAATGCCCAAGATTCCGATATTTGAACCACTCGCTATGCCCGTCTCAATTCACGAGAAGGTAAACTGCACTAACTTTGCCCCCTTGTATAACAAATAACTATTAATCTCCTGCGTAACTACCAAAGCAGAATTTGTGCTTTTGAATTTGTAATTACAAAAATTGATGTAATTATTTAAAGTCTATAATTTTGTTTATATAGTGATATTTTAAAGTACATGATTTGTATTAAAATGGGTAACTCACGTTTTATAAGTCAAATATTGCTTGACATTGTTTCCGTAACGAGGAGCCGTTCGCGTTGGCTGACTGACGAAGACTGACATATCGCGCAATATACGACTTATAAAAGGTGAATTACCTACCTTATTTTACAATTAATATGTTTGAGTCTCACCATAGTTTCTGTTTAAATACGTACATAGGTATCAATTGCCGTGTGATGCCGGCTGACTAGAATAGCACCACCCCAACAACTCCCGCGGGTTCGTAAAAGATGACACAGGGTAAAATCCTACGGACGGGCAGCAGCGTCCGTCGAAACCCAATCTACAGCTATTGCGGTCGCCAACCCGCCGGCCAAGCGTGGCGACCATGGCAACTATACCCCCAAGATGATAGAAGTCATATTTGTGGACTGCACAAGGTTGAAATGTAATGATCCTTTACTAAGGTTTTGGAAAACAAAACATGATTGTAAAAATACGTAATTAATCGGCAAAATAAGTATACAGTTACTTAAGTAAGTAAATTGACTATTCATAAAGATCTTGCGTTTTTTTCTTCAACTGTAAATATTTTCCCCTTAAGGGGATCCCCCATAAGAGGATTTACACACATCTCCCCAATTGGATGGATGAAAATTAAAGTTATCTAGGTACCTACGAGGGCACCTAAGTTACATAAAAGTTTATTCTTCGACCTGATAAGTAGCTCAACTTATCATTTCGATTCCAATCATCACACAGAAACCACCTAAACGATGACTCACTATAGCTATGCCGTTATAAAATAATGTTCTTTTCTTTATAACTAGAGACACGTACCTACAGCTCATTAAATCCCTAAGCAAACAGCTACTTTATCACTTAAAACACTGCTATTGAGAAGTCACGTCGGCATTTAACTTACTAAAAACTTAATTTTGTAAATACTGTTTTTATGACTTGACAAATCGAGCTAAGTGTTATTTAAATACGTGGGAATTGGAACAAAACGTGCGTTGTATCTACTTATTTAGACGCGGTGATAGTCACATAGCTGATATAGTAAAACAAATTAGTTTTAATATAAAGATAAAAGTGCACATTTTAAGTTTTAATTTAGGGGCCCAATTTTCATGACATTTTTTTCTTTATATTTAATGTTTCAGTTAGTTTTTTTGTACAGGTTTTTATAAACTATATGAAGTCAATACTTGTAAGTGTAGAGCTATGGGTCAAGTGTACTACGGAGCGCTATCGACTATTGTGTATTATGGTTGCGTAACTACGGAACCCTATCTACACTTTAAGTTCACGGGACCCGTATTACCGGAATATCAAGTACCTATGCCATATCTTTGTCTATCTGTAGCTGGTACGCCAAGTTTCATGAAAATCGTTCAGCAGAGATGGTTTGCGTGATCTAGATAGGTGTATCTGGCTGTTCGTTTGCATGTTGGCAAAAAAAAATGGTATCCTAAAACTACCATGAACAAGTTCATGCCACGTTTCACGTACGTGCGCACTTGGGCCTAAAATGTAGTTTACATTATTACTTTTGTTTACGCTATATTTAGTTATGGCATGTACTGCAGATGTTGATGTAGTGTAGGGTTATAGCTGCAGCCTCGACGGCATTCCTACACTCTTTTCTTGAAATAATTTAATTTTCCTGCAGAACTAATGGATTTTTAGTTCAATATTTTCAAGTGTATCTTTACCGAATGCATGCATTCAGCTAGTATGTGTTTTCTTTTTTGCCACAATGTGGGCAAAAGGCATCGGCAGCTCGGTAATAGGTATTACCTAGGTGACGATTGAGCGTACTCGTACTATGACAGTAGTCAGTAGGCTCAGGTAGTTCTTGCTAAATGTGGAAGAATGTAGTCCTTGAACATTTCCCGATCCTAATACACCTGGCATTTATGATACTTTACTAGCAAGTTTTATTAACCAAATCATCATATACAAAAGTAATATTAATACCTAATAACAAAAATATAAATAAATTATAATAAGAATTTATGATATGATTTACCTACTGTGTTTATTTATTTATGTTGTTATTTATTACTTGTACCATTTTTTTGCCTTAATTTTCTTATATTTCAATCCATATAGCCTCCAAATAAAGACAGTCGACTTAAAAATTCGTTACAAGAAAAGAAACAAAATAGGGATTAAGCTTACCATGCCTTGTCTGTATCAAGGTAGTCATCCAGACAGATATTCCAGCATCCTTACCATGAGTTGTGACATTACGGTTTTCGATAACGAGCATCGAGTTTACTATCTGTGCACCTCGTTCGCACTAATATAGTACAAACGAGATGCACAGATAGTAAACTCGATACTCGTTATCGAAAACCGTAATGTCACAACTCATGGTGAGGGTACAGATGACGTCTAAATAATGAAAACTACAACCAAAAGTGGTTCACATCTACCGTATGTAGGCACATTGCAATTGTTAGCGATAAAATAAGCATTTAAATGTGATGACTCGTTTCTCGTCTCATTCAATTCGGACGTCGTAATTATTATTGCACCGTTATTTACTCGTACATTATCATATTAATTACTTTCAATTGAATAAACTGGACATTTTACCGTAATAATATTGGATGAGGCTTTATTAGAAATAAGAAAGGAGATTAGGAATGTAGGCCTTTCGCTGCACCTATATCTAGGTAAGGTACCTACAGTTGAGTTTATAATTAGGTAGCTATATAATTAGTCGCCACATGACTTTACCTTTATTCTATGAGCCCAAGGAACACTGCTAAACTGCGGAAAAGTACCCGGGCTTTTGGACCCGGGTATGTCCTTAAACTACGTCCAACAATGAGAGGTAGGGCACAGCGAAGTACCATCACGCTTGAGTCTGGAGAAGCCCGACTGGGGAAATATCTGCTCCTTACAGAAGGCCACAGCCATAATAGCACTGCTACCTTTAAGGTATGTAGTGTTGTGTTCCTGGTGGTGAGTAAGGTTCCTAGAGCTCCAACCCCTCTTAAAGGCCGGCAACACGCTTGTGACTCCCCTGGTGTTGCCCACGGGCGACGGTAATTGCTTAACATCAGGCAATCCGTCTGCTCGTTTGCCACCTCTGTCATAAATAAAAAAAAGTTGGTTAAGCAGGCGGGGATCGGTTTGTGGTGTAGGTGGTCACAAATATCTGAACAACGAATATTGTCAAGACGATAAAGAGCATGTTCAGATATTTGTGAGCACCTCCACAGCTCCTATATATCTGATAGTGACTGTATCAGTGGCGGTGCGTCCGTACAAACCGACCTGCTTTTCCGCCTTTGGTGATCGTTTCACAAACTGTAAGCATGTAACAATGCAAAAAAATAGGTGTAGTTCCTTAGACTCTGGGTAACATGCTAGGTCGTACAGAGATATACTAAACTGGGGTTACTTTGAATCACGGGGTAACATTGGTCACCAATTTTGAACTATAAAGAATGTGCTTTTAACAGTATTTGTAATGTATTCATGTTAAGCTACTCTCAAAAAAGCATCAAGGATGTTAGGGTTTATTATAAGGAATGGCAAAGAGTTTAAAAGACTGGGAACCAAAAAAATACTTTACTACAGCCTTGTACGTAGCCACCTCGAATATGGTAGTATTGTCTGGCGTCCACACTACGCAACACATTGCCTCCGCATTGAAAGGCTTCAGAAAAGGTTTCTGTGGCATTTAGCTTATTCAGCAGGTCTTGCAAAGAGATCGTTTTCCTACGTAGAGAGACTCAAATATCTTAAAATTATTTCTTTAGAGAACCGCAGAAATATTATAGACCTTGTTTTTCTCTTCAAATTATTAAGAAATCGAATTGATTGCCCACAACTTCTCAGTAGCGTCCGCTTGTCTGTGCCTCGTAGAATACCACGTTTCGCCATTAAGCCTCTATCCTGTCCCCTGCGTAGAACAGTATTAGGCTCTTTCTCCCCTTTACCTCGTCTTTGCAAATTACTAAACAAACATTCAGATTCTGTCGACATACATTTTGACTCAATAACCAAGATCAGGAAATTGTTCCTGTAGTTAAACTCCCATTATTTTGTTTTATTGGTTTCACTTTATACACATCTAATCTATAATTTTACATTATATTTGCATGCTGTGTTAACCTGTAATTAGTTATACATTAAGCTTAAGACACATTTATATAAGTTCTTATTGTATGTATTAATGTAATAACTGTTGGTTAACCTATAATTAAATAAATAAATAAATAAAGCATGCAACCCAAATTACGGAACTCTTAAGCTCGCGTTAATAAATCCATAATTTATATTAAAAAAATAGTTGACCAATATGTAACCCCGCGGATCAAAGTAACCTCAGTTTACCAGTACTTGAGAAGATTTGACACGTGGCCCGACTCAAACTTTAAAGGCCTTGGACATATTTGATCAAAACTGTAATTTTCATACTGATTTCATGCTCCAAATACACAAACCGGAGGAAAAGATATGTTAATTCCTTAAGGAGGTTGGTAACGATTCTGTTATGAAAACAATCCAAATAAAGAAACTACTTGCAGCTTTGACAATATAACTTGTTTGATTCAATTTTAAAGTAAACTCTTATTCTACTCTACTATTCTATAAGTAAATTCGCATCAACTGATATAGTCATTCTCTAGGGAAACTAAATAGATAACGTAAATCTAGGTGACTATAGTGACAAAACTGACATAACAATAAAGATCAACACAGAGTAGGACATCCCAACTCACCCCTGAATTTTTTTATTTACCCCTTAGTCGGGGTGACTCCCTTTGTAAAATAGTATAAAATTAAGTTAGCAATAATAGCCTATAAAAACCTCGTCAACCCTCTGCCATCCCTTCTCTCCCCATTTATAACCCAAGTGCCCTCGCAATCATATTCAACCCATTTTACAGTTCCTAAAGATTATTTGATCCTTGTCTTTATAGCCTCGGTAACTTACGAGAAATGTTTTTGGCTGATTAAAATTTATAAGCATATATTAGATACTGATTTGTCTGTAGTTGGCTCCCTGGTGCAACTACTGGATCATTATTCATGTCAACAACTCGGTACTCATAACAGTCAATAATACGCGTATGTAGTGCATGTAGGTTAGGTTAGGCTAAGTGGCAGTTCAAGGTAAAGCTTCAATCGTAAGTGCTGGGCTGAGTATTGCAGTAACCATCGGGTGTAGGTAGTAATCGGGGGCGCTACTGGCGTACTCGGGAATTATGTCCCGCTTTATGTGGAATACTTACGCATTCAAACGAGTCTTAATGAGGGAAGGCCGTTCGCGATTACTCTATTTTCGCAAAAGCTTAAAAGTGAAGGTTTATGTGTTTATTACTAAAACATGAATAATACTCCCTATTGTATGTAAATGATGTAATGTTATAATTAAGTAAGGAAATGCATCAATAACGAGAATAAAACATTAAATCCAACAATCACATAATTAACATGTTACTCCGTTAAGTATCCGAGACGGTGTGATTCTAGTTTGATTAGTTATATCAAATTTCTTTCAATAGTATTTCCGCAACAGGGCCGTAGGTAGCGCCACAGTCAATGTCCTAAGCTAGCGACCAGCGGCGCTACCACGAAAAACGATATTTGTAAATTTCGGGCGATTGTCTCTGTCACTCTCATGACGTCTTAATTGGAGTAAAAGATAAAGATGCTCGACATATACGAACTTCGATGTTCGCTATACTAGGCCTGGAGCGAACTAAAGTGGGGTGGCAAATATACCAACACGGCTGAGTCGCTCTTATCCCAACATTAATTTTAAATATTTTTTTATATATATTTCTTCAAAATCACAATAAGGGACAATCTTACACAAATCGACCTAGTCCTGCGGTAAGCTCAGTAAGGCTTGTGTTGTAGGTACTAGACGACAATATATATAATAAATACTTAAATACATAGAAAACACCACGAACAAATATCTGTGCTCATCACACACTGGAATTCAAACCCAGGACCATCGGCTTCATAGGCAGGGTCACTACACACTAGGCCAGACCGGTCGTCAAAAATATATAGAATAGGAAAAATGGTGATTTTTTTACCTTAACATAACTTAACTCCTGTAATCCATCGAAAATTTTCTTTGTAGACCTAAATAAGAGCAACAATCCCACCATAGGTACTTAATATCTTATTGTATGTCAAACGGACTAGGGCGCAGTTTGTACAAAAGCTCCGAAATGATAATTTTTCCGGTATTTAAACAATCATTGTCATATAAAAAGTTGTTTACACAAAACCTCAACAACCGCATAAAACCGTCCTCAAGAGATGTCGATAGAGGGAAACGGCATGAAAATTCGTTAAGTAGGTTTTGAGATCATCGATCGCGTAGATACCGATTAAGACATGACAGGAGACTTTGTTTCAATGTATGTATATATACCTATGTCTATAATGAATTATTAAAAATAAATAAACCCTATTTAAAAATTGATTGTACATAATTATATTTAATAATAGGTTTAGGGACATGACATGATATACGTCAATTATTTTATTACTAAATTTATAATCTATTTAAGACTCAACGTAAATGGGTAGTTACCCCTTGTCTTAGCATGTTGTTAACAAAAATAAGGCATTCGTATCTTGCTCTTAGACAATGGAGCTACCGTTATTCTATAAAATACATTTTTCAACAAACTGCTAACCTGTAATGACAAGCTTCCGTTTAATTTGAACTACAATTTTGTATCTCAAACCGTATTGGTCTCATGTCCCCTCGAAGCGCATACAACATCCGACTTATAGGTTTTGAGCTAGAATTTAATCCGTATAAAGCGTAAACTGTTTGCATAACGGGCCGTTCACACGGCCATCCACCACGGATGACCGCCGCTCATTTCGGCCGGACTAATCGTAATTTCAGACCGCTAGGAAATAGGGCAGAAAGCTGAGGCCGGAACAAGCGGGCAACTAGAACAGTGAAAATTTGAATAATGACGCTAGCGGGAGGCTTGAACGCTACGGTGGCTGCGTGCGTCTTTCGGCTCTAGTCGCGAGCAGCGGGGTATATCGAGCCGTTTTGTACCGGCTATTCATACTCGGGTGGTTAGTGAATGAATTAATCAGTTTACTTACGGCAGCGCGAGGCAATGATCTGTCTACTGACGCGTAGCAAGCGCTCGCGCATGTTAGAAGCGTCCGTCCCATAGCAATTAATTAAAGTTCGTTATTACGTCGGCGTTGATTAGTGCGAAGTTGATGGGGTTATTAATACAATCTGCTTATTGCAAATATACTGAAGGGATTTAAATTATTTACTAAATTGTAGATGGAAAGTTTGAAACTCCGGCAGGCAGATTTTGACACTATATTTATCAACTGAGAAGCAAAAAATCCATCCAGCGCGGTAATGCTGTGAGCATTTATCGGACTTTTGGACTGGGTGGGGGCCGATGTGGGGTATAAATTAAGTTTTTGTTAGTTTTAGTTAGCTGTAATTTGTATTTATAATCTAATCTGTATAGTTTTAAACTGACATGTACTTTTCACAATTTTATAATTAAATAAAAAACATTAATATTTGGAACAATTTTTTTATATACATCAACTACGTGTATGTACCTATGCTTTTATTATTATCAAAAATAGTCAAGGTAGGAAAATCAGTTTTTATCTATTTTGTAATAGGCTTACTTTACATCTACGTATTTTACAGGTTGTCAACATTTTGTACACGATTGTGTCACGGTGTGACTCTCGATTTGGTGTTTTTCTGGCATAAGAACTGTAACACAGATTATATACGCGTTATAAAGTTAAGCGAATGTTAAGGCGTGAGTGCAAATTACAACCATTACTCCATTACACGCGAGTTGAAATGCTCTCGCTAAATCTTTTACTATTGAAACTTCTTCATAATTTTGTGGCAAGTATTATTACTTAGATACAACATTTAAAATGTTTATGAGAAAGTACCTACTACATGTTACTGATCTCAATAATACCTAATAAATAACGTTACGGTTGGTAAAATAGATATACTTATTATCATTTTAGTCGGTATAAATAGTGTTAAAAAGAAGGGTTTTGCGTATTTTAACTTTACTTTGAGGTTCAAATAATTAATTCTGCGAGCGAATAAAGCCAGTCTTAAGGGAACCCTTCGGCATGGCATTTCATGGCACTTTTTTTGTATTCTGTTTTTTTTCTTATGTAACATGCCTGTGTTTGTGACTACGAATAAAAATTTAACTAAACTAAACTATGTGATAAACTCAGTGGACTATACCTACCACCATACCATATTGGTATACCTAATGACTATTTTTATGATTTTTTAATGTATAATTTAGGGTTTTCGTGGATTTCAGTTCTCGAATAAATAGTTACTGATCTCATCCAGCCTATTTAATTGCCTTCCTTGTCACACTTTCAGTTATGGAATGGAATTAGAATTCAGTACCTAGGTATCACATTTTCACAATTTTATACATGTATAAGTACAGATTGTTTAGATTTTATACTGTAACTAGTTAAAAGTAGGTACTTGTAGTTATCATAATACGATTGTAATTTCTGTAAATAAATTATGTAACTTAAAGTACAGTGTTTTATTAAAATCGGTCTGTATGGGAAAGTCTGAAACTATAAGACGATGATAAGATGTCATGGATTTTAAATACGGATAAGAAAAACTGCATATATTAAAAAAAAACTTTTAATTAGGTATTACTCAGTTCGAGAATCGAACCAGGTGGTTTTGAAAAATAAAATAAAAATATTTTTCTATTTGGATATGGATTGTGTATTTTATTTTTAACAGGTCTATTCCGGGACTAAATACAAGTTATATTTTTCTATCTGTGTATGTAGATTCGATTCGGTACTCTAAAATCGATATGGTTCCTAAGATCAGATCTTCATATGTCTTATAGTTTCAGACTTCTCGGATTCATCTCATTCTCTGGATGTATAGTAGTGTCTTTAATGCATATAGATAATACGTATATAATTATTTATGTTCTATATTTTGTTAGTACTTAAATACAGTCAGCATGAGTAGTTGGTAGCAGTCAAAGTAGCCGAATATTTCGAACACATTCTTAGGTATTTCTACTCTATGCCACCTACCTTCCTTTTTTGCTATTTGACGCTGACCGCAAGTACAAAGTACGAGTATATACATTTTATTTTAAATTACAAAAGTTATCTACAAATGGCCGATGTAGCTTAAACAACGGATGTTGCCTCTGCGTCGCTCCCGATGTGTGTAACTGCTTTCCATGCACATTACGGCGACGGCGCCGATTACGTAGCGGTGTGTTTACTGTTGCTATTGATTTCGGTGCGCGTGCGCATAAAATGCTTAAAGCTGGAACGAATATCGGCCGAAATATACAATAGGTATATCTGACTACATTTAGTGTAGAATTCCGTAGTCACCAACACATACATAAATATCTATTTAGTTTATGTATATTATTTGCTTGAAAGTTCATGTAAGCTTAACAACTGTCAGCAGTAACAAATCTTACAATACAGTCACTAGCAACGGAGTACGCCAATGCAGCCATATTTTATGTATTAATTACTAGAGGCGGCGCGTCTATATAAGCCGATTCCAGCCGGCTTAGCTAACTTTCCCACAGTTCAACAGTTTTCCTTGGCCTCAAGAAGAAATCTCTGTCTTGCCTCAAAATAATTGAGCCGCCCCCGTTGCCATTACTACTTCAGCTACGGACGTCCACTGCTGGATATGGGTCTTCCCCGTAGACTGTAATAAGCAGCATAATGCTATAATCGCCACGCTTGGCAGGCGGGTTGGCGTTCGCAGTATGATCCGCCGCTCTAAGCAACGTTGCTGGCCGTCCTCCGGTGGTGTCCAGTCGCAGCTCAGTCACCATTACTTGAATAATGATGATGTTTCGAAAAGCCATTGAAAAACAGATTACCTACTTTTATTTATTTATTAAAACAATAACAATGAACAATGACTTAAAAATAAATACATCGTCCCGCAAAACTGTTTTCACAGTTTGACTGAGATCCATGAGTGAGACTATTACAATCAGTGGTAGGCTGTGGTAATTTGTGTTAACTACATGGACATGACAATTACTTTAAATGACAAACAAAGTATAAACAGAGGTGCAGGTAACAAGGGAAAACAAAATATTCATATAAATAAAAAATAAAAAAAAGATTTCTGGACAATCTTACACAAATCGAAGTCCTACGGTAAGCTCAGTAAGGCTTGAGTTGTAGGTACTAGACGACGATATATATAATAGATAGATACATATAAAAACTTAAATACATAGAAAACATCCATGACTCAGGAACAAATATCTGTGCTCATCACAAATAAATGCCCTGACTGGGAATCGAACCCAGGACCATCGGCTTCATAGGCAGGGTCCGACCTGTCACTGACAAATATCCATATACTGAACTGAACTGTCTACAGAACCCTTAAAGCTAATGCGGTCACTAACTAATACAATCTACAATAAGAAAACTGCCGTTGAAGTAATCTCAAGAATTTTTATATTACCCGATATCCCTGCGGCCAGTGTCGCCTCACACCTCTGGCGACAGCCGACGTGTCCATCAATCATGCATTCACTACGCATTGATGGCGACAAAAACGTCGGCACGCGCGCGCGCAGTTGTGTCGGCGTCCCTTGAGGCCTTGACGCACGCGCTGTAATCTAACTAAAGGCCTACTACGGACCACATCGTTTGTTCATTCGTCTATTTGCCTCATTTTCACTAGTTTACGTTTATGTAGGAGCGATTGAGATGCAGATAGACAATATTCGATTTAGATTTTTGTGGTTCGGTAGGTCTTCTGGACCATTTCATTACTTGGCTAGTTGGTAGAGATAGGTTGCACCTGCACCGATAAATATGTATGCAATATTAAACCTTATTTTAGAGGATTAAGATGACATGCATGTAACATGTTTATCGACTCGGCTGTGTGTAAAAAATAATGAGAACAGGATATCTATTAAGCACAGATTTGATTCATATTAGTATAAAATCAAAGCAATTTCACTATTCAAGAATCTCTACTAATACTACTTAAGCCACAGACGTCCATTAGCCATAAGCAGCACGGGGAGTTTAATGCCACGATCGCCACGTTTGGTCGGCGGGTTGGCGTTCGCGGTATATTCCACCGCTCTAAGAGACGCAGCTGCCCGATCTCCGGTGATTTCTGGTCGTAATTTACGGGCAATAGGTCACGAATATCAGTTATATATTTTTTGGAATACGTACACCTGACTTCTCTTTCCTCATTGCGAGGTTGATTCGTGGTTAAAGGAAGGGTTTCAGGACGGTGCTTCCTCATGCGACCGTGCACTTGGTGGCTCCCATCATATCGGTGCTGCTAATATGGTGTATGTGCCTGCACGCTACTTCGGGAGGGAAGTCTTCGGACCTGGTGAGGGGACGGCTTAGCTGTCGGCAGCAGGTGGTGTTCCCAGTGTCACAGAGTCGCAAAAATATGGTAGTAGTAGTCAGTACTTTTAAAAGGTAGAATACATTTCACTTCGACACTAAGCGTGTATATGTATAGTAATATCCCGTTCGCACAACGAAGCGGGTCCAAATCCGAGCCCAGTACCCTTACCATGAGGTGTGATATTGAGGTTTTCGATAACGAGTATCGAGTTTACTATCTGTGCATCTCGCTTGTACCATTTTGGTGCGAACGAGATGCACAGATAGTAAACTCGATACTCGTTATCGAAAACCTCAAAGTCGCAACTCATGGTAAGGGTACTGAGGCTCTAGTGTAAGTTTCTTTTGACGTAAAAAAACGTCTCGAATGCGGGAGCCCTGAGTATACCTAAGTTTTTAACGTAACAAAACATCACCATCGCGTTAGAGTTACCCATATAAATAAATAACATTATCACTTACGCGTTCGAAACGTTTTTTTACGGCAAAAGAAACTTAACTAGAGCCTCAGCATTCATTGTGAGAATCCCATAAGTCCGTAACTGATATCCGTTTCCAGATTGAGTTTGAACCTAATGTTCGTTTAATCGGAAATTGATGAAGCGCAAATGCCTCGGACCGGAAAAAGGTCTGTCGGTGAGCATGTTGCCGTTAATTATCTACACACCGACTATCTACATCGTATTCTATCTCGGGACTACATGGCTCAGTAGTTTGACGAACAAACCAATCGCATTAATCACTTATCATTACATTTATATACTCCTTGTTATACAAAACTTTATTTATCCTCTATAATTATAAAGTCAAATTATATATGTGTATTTCTCCCGCGAAGTATGTCTTTAATTAGGTACCTACTTATTAAAGAATCATAAAGAATACTACCTTATCTAATAAAATAAAATAAAAACTTATAAGTAAAATTAAAATATGCATCATGCCGAAGCAATTCCTCGCTGTATAGCGATGCTATTACGTTAAGTGAGAAAGCTGCCAGCTCTTCGGTCACTAGTGAAGTCAACCAGTCTTTTCGAGAGATCTTTAAGAAGTTTTACAGCATTAGGACCCCACGGGCCAAATATCATAATAATATACTCAGGGTCAATACCCCTGTATTTTTGAATTGACCTAACCTTCTCGGCCGCTTTAGCAGCCTTGGTTGCTGATTCCCTGGTGAGACGGGCTTAGCGAGTCTACACATGGAGCGTCCCATACTAGTAGCACCCTTCCCAAACTCCAAGGAACCAGAGGCACATCGTCCGGTCCCTTGCCGTCGTTTCTGGCTATTGCAGGTATTAAAAATAGCCAACAATAATATGTCACAAACAAACCACTTGTTGTCCTTGCCGGCCCTAAGGTGACTATAACTCTTACGCCATTAAAAGTTGAAATAGAGAACATATACTTAAGCTGATACTGAAAGGCTGATCAGCCGCGATAGCTGGAGATGCGGGTTCGAATCCCGTCTCGAACACCGGAGGGTCTCGTCGTTTTTTCTTAAGTATATGTTATCTATTACAACTTTTAATTTATATAGTATTATTACTACTTAAAAATCAAAGCAAATCAAAAATATTTCATAATAAATAATTTGATTTGTTCTTAGTTTCTTACGCCATTACCACGCTGGATTCTACAAACCCAACGGGCCGTAGGGGCCGTTACCTACTATCTACTTTAGGCATGGAATTACTGCATCAGAACCAAAGCCACGTAAACAGTAGGTAATTATTTTTAGTCCCACTTGCACCATCCAGGGTTAGCCAACGGACCTGAGGTTAACCGCAAGTCCATCCATATTTTAACCCTTGGGTTAGTCGGCCAGTCATGAAGGGTGCCAGTAGCTAGGTCTCCCTGAACCCGAACTGTTGCAGATTGGAAGCTATTTCCTCTCAACCCAACATATAATTATAAAAGTAGTACTCTACGCATTTCAAGTAGGTACCTAGAAGTCATAAATAGCAATTGTAAGTTTTGAATACACACGGTCATGCTTTCTTGCGTCCAAGCTTACGTTTAAAGGCCAGATCACTTATCGACTAGATATAAGGCGTGATACGACACGACGACTCTATTTAGTTTTATACCTATAACGATGACTCCAACCTGTCCTCAATCCTGTAGAAATTTGTTTACATTATAACTATTACTTAAAACGGGATGGTAATCATAAATGGTAACTATCCCGTTTTAGACCATGACCACAAATTATCAGTTAGCTTAAAATTTGTTGTTACGAGTTCTCCATATTTCGGCACTGTTCACCGTCTTCACTTGCCTGTCAAGATTGAAAATTGTGCTGCTAATAAATTTACGTTCATCCAGAGTCTATATGATATACTCTATGGTTCAAAAGCATCTCAAAGCAAATACAATCGGCGACATGGCGACGCGCGTCAGGTGCGTTGACTGTTAAATTGACCTGAGTTGCTGTCACTGCGGACCGGCGCTTCCGTGACAGAGTCCCGGGGCACATGTCCGTCTTTCCACTGTCATATTGAACTGGCAAACAAGGAGACTGTGGAGATATATATTTAAAGACTTGCGTTGTCTATTCTGTCTTGGTAAAAAGTTTTAAACGTTGCTGAATTGCCAATAATTTTGTTAGGTATGCTCGTAATTATAAATAAGGGCCTGATTACACATTGATTAGTGTTAAGTGCGAGTTCATACCATTACCGCTTGTGTTAAGGTCGAAGCCGGTTAATTTTACAGAAACAAAAGAGACAATTTTTGTTTTTCTGATATAGAGCTTTAAAAGTTATGTACAATAGGCGCATATTGGTACGCACTTCAAACATTATATGTAGGTTACTTAAGAACCTACTTGTGCGTACTTATATTACTTCGGGGTAATACTAAGCCTATTTGCCCGATGAAATTAAAAGCCAAGCCATGTCAGCGTTGTTCGTCGTGTTTCGAAGGTGTTTTAGTGTCAGAGTGCGTTAAAACAGGGTCAAATGTTAATGGTTTCACTTATCGTGGGTACTGTATACCGTAATAAACTAATTAGCAACAACTTTGTTAGCAATGAACGTATATACGGGACTATACGGGACATGTGTAAATTATCAGGTATTAACTTAAAGTCTGGTAGGGATAGAATAGAACTGAGGTGATTAAGACGAATGCATGAAATTTCCATATGGTTACGCTTTCTCGGGTAAATTGAAATGGTTTCCAGAGCTGGCCTCTGGCTTGAGTCTGACTCCAGACCTTATTTTTTGTAGGTGACTCGTTGTGAAACGCAAACGGGTCATAAAACGTTGTAAAACAAAACCTGTATCTTCAGTGGACGATGTATGAAAGTAAGAACAAATCAAATTATTTAATATGAAATATTTAGATCTGCTTTGATTTTTAAGTAGTAACACTACTATATAAATTTAAAGTTGAAATAGATGTCATATACTTATCAAAAAGTGACGAGGACGATGTTTATCTGATTTTGTGAATTTCAGTAAAAAATTGAGAAGAGTTCTTCTCCTAGTCAAAAGAAAATTATGGAGCCATCTCCATAATTTTCTTTTGACTAGGATATCAAGCCCACCCTAGCTGTATATGGGTTTTAATTAAA
Source organism: Grapholita molesta (assembly GCA_022674325.2). Taxonomy (NCBI): domain Eukaryota; kingdom Metazoa; phylum Arthropoda; class Insecta; order Lepidoptera; family Tortricidae; genus Grapholita; species Grapholita molesta. The sequence continues at coordinate 10,085,772 of CP053132.2, read as the reverse complement.
GTAATTATCTAACTGTGAACTTCTATAGGATGTCAAAGTCCCTATCTCCAATCCCCATATACGGTTTACTGGCACAAAGGAATGACTCCTTGTGTCGTCATTCTTAACCTGTTCGCGGAACACTCTGATCCCTGATTGGTCCGGGAAATAAATCATATTTTTTTCGTCATGCAACTAAATATAATTGAATGGAATACATTTCAATTCCCAAGGGTTTGCGTAATTTTAAGGCAGTTTTTCTTCAGCTCTGGAAGTAATATACAGCAAAAATATGAGGGTATCATTATGTACCTATGTATTTCTTAAGTGTTTCCTGCCAATTGAGGGTTTTATAAAATAATTAAATAACTTTTTATTTAAATGGGATAAATCAGATAAATGGGACCTATCAGTAACAGGTTAAGGACCGCTGCTGTAGGTCTCTTGCGTACTGCTTTATGTTAACTTTATGACCGTACATCGCAATCTGAAATAAATTGCAGGACGTAAATTATTTATGACCAAATGTGAAAACAGGCCCAGCACCGCTAACATCGAACTTCATACATTTCGAGCATCTTTCTCTTTTAATCCAATTAAGGCGTCATGAGAGTGACAGAGAAGATCGCCCGAAATTTACGAATATCGTAATTCGTGGTTACACCGCTGATTTAGAACTGCGTCATTTTCTAAGCTTATTTTCCTATGTAGGTACAATTTTTTATTTACAACGATGGTGGCAAACAAGCATACGGCCCGCCTGATGGTAAGCAGTTACCGTAAGTAATTATACATTGCCTAAGGATGCTTCCAGCTAATCTATTTTTTTCCACTTTTTTATTTGCCACTTTGTATACCTCTATTTAGACCTATGACTAAATTGATTGTTTAGTAGAGGTTGCCATGTCGTAAAACAAGCTGGCATCGTAGTTTATTTCATGAAAGAAACGGGAGAGGCGGCAGGGACGGATGCGGCTTTATTTTGTTGCTGTTGGCGTAAAAGTGGACTAAAATGTACCACTGCTACACTGATTAAAAAGTACCTACTTAAGTCTATCTTCCAAAGGTGTTTCAATTATATGTATTATGAGAGGTAGGGCACAGCGATGACCATCACACTTGAATCTGGGGCAGCCCAACTGGGGAAGTACCTCCTCCTTACAGAAGGCCACAGCCATAATAGCACTGCCACCTTTCAGGTATGTAGTGTTGTGTTCCTGATGGTGAGTAAGGTTCCCAGAGCTCCAACCCCCCTTAAAGGCCGGCAACGCGCTTGTGACTCCCCTGGTGTTGCAGTGCCCATGGGCGACGATAATTGCTTAACACCAGGCAATCCGTCTGCTCGTTTGCCGCCTATGTCATAAAAAAAAAATTAAATCCCAGTTATCATTCTACTTAAAGTGCATTAAAGTTCAAGATTCGGTCACGGTCTCGGTCCGCCGCCCACAGCTGCCGCAGCCCTAAACCACCTGCTGCATAAAGTATTGCTCGCTAGTCTTGAACCAATCAAGCAAAATTAATGAAACTTCGCCTTACTTACGACATTGTTAAGACTGACAGGAACAAATCATTAGGCGACTGACCTTTCAGGTCATCGATGAGGTCTATTTCGAATGGATAAAATAATATCAATCCACATTTAACACGTTGGTGGACAGTAAATGACGGCATCTGTCACAGACCACAGGAAACAAAAATACGCGACCCCTATAGGCGTACTGGCAGCCAAAGTGTTAAGTATATCGTAGATGGGATAAATCATGCGCCGTCTATATCTAACTATGCTAAGTATAAATATGGCATCGGCTACTTGGGCTAGCTAGTGTCTGCGAGATATCAGGTAATTATACTAATTATACCTCTAATATCTTTATTTTGCTGAATATATTATATGTAGGTAGGTGTAGTTCTTATAATTAGCCTTAATAAGTAAACATAACAATATAGTTATTTTTGGTGCTAATTAGTGTTATGTTAGGTTAGGTTATTTCTTCAACGAATGATCGTATGTGTACTTCTATAGATCGATGAATATTGTTAGATCGCTGAACGAAGAGCAATGAATCGGTGTAATAAAAACTGTCCTTATTAATAATCTGTATCCATCTTCGAGTTGATTGGCTTTCTATAATAGTAGATCTAAATAATGATTTGATAGACTGAATGCAATGAATGAGCTTATAGAATAATGCTATTTCATTTATCTTATCATGCAATCGCTGCGATTTATCGATGAAGAGATTGCGACCCAAACATAACGTCGATGGCCTGATCAAACTTAGTATAGCCGGCCAACTTTAAACTGCCACTCATCTGAAATATTCCGCGGTTTCTCTACGCGAATGTCACGGTACCGAACGCGTCTGCCGACGAAGCCCAATTCCCCTAATCCGATGCCAATCAACTATGTGGATCACGAGATTGCCGAATTGCGAGGCGGATCGGTGATCGTGTCGTGAGAACGGGCAGAGTACTGAACAGGTGGTGCCCTCCCCAAGTAACTGTTCCACCATCATCAAGCGCGCAAGCCGAGCGCGTACGGCACAGTCCCGTCTTGAGACTACCGAGCGCACCACGCGAGTTTAGCTGAGCTACCGGCTACCACGCGGACGCCCGCACGCGCGAATCTCGAGCGCTCGAGATCGAGATACAGTGTCAAAGTGATTTTATCGAGATATTGTTTTGATAATTGAAGTGACCGTTACTGGACTCCGATAGTAGACTGCTACGATTAAAGGTTTTTTCTGCTTGCATCGGAGTAATCGGGGCAGATAGCATTAACGGTTGGCTCGGCGCTCGACTGTGGCCGACCGCAAGCATGACGAGCGCCGCCGACTGCGCTCTCGTGCTGCTCTTGCTGGTACACGATGTTTTTGTTATTATGCCCATTTTCATTTGACTGTATTCGATAAGTTACTAAACATTTTGACGTCAGGTTTGGCCTAGCCCCTGCCTATGAAGCCGATGGTCCTGACTTCAAATCCCAGTAAGGGCATTTATTAGTGTGATGAGCACAGATATTTGTTCCTTCCTGGGTGTTTTCTATATAATTACGTATTTGTATACTATATATATCGTTGACTGAGTAGCCACAACAGAAGCCTTCTTGAGCTTACCCTGGGTTCAGTCAATTTGTGTAAGGATGTGCTGTAATATTTTTTTATTTATACGGTCAAGGTTTTCAGCCCTGACGATGACTGTATGAACTTTAATTTAAAAGTAAACAAACATTTATAAATCTTAGAGCTAAACATTTTTCATCTAGAAATGCCAAAACTTTTCAATACCGACCAAAGTAAGCTAAGAATTAAATAAAGTCAAGACTTGGTTGTATGAAGCTGACTAGTATTAATATGTAGTTTAGCCAAAACTGTAATACTGAAACTATTTTTCTTTAAAAAACTAAGCAACTAATCAAATAGGGAAAATAGATAAAGCCTTCTAGTCAAACATCTCTGTCGAACATATTTATTAACGACCGCTAATATACCGCCATATATAGTTAGACTGACTGAGCTTATCAAATGAAGCTTTTGTAAAGCAACTTCCCAACCAGTTAGTTTTGGATTCCTAATCTGAGGGTCTGCTTAGAACATAACTGTCTCTCTTTGAATTAATTATTATTATGTAATATATTTTAAATTTGGTTCGTATCAACCCGTTCCTACCTGATACGCATCTATCATTTGAATTTGGCTTATAGAAACTTTAAGGGATTTTTTCCTACTAATCGGTTTCTTGAGTACTTTATTCACTTCTCGGCCTTAATAAAGCTCCTGACGAAATAGTAATAATTACAGTGCATAATTTACTTCCATAAAAATAAATTTCAGACAAATTTAATTGTCCGATTTTTTTTATAAGATAATAGTAAAGTTTAACGATTTCTTAGTACTGAACTAAGCTTATATAAATAATACTCATTACAATAGAAAAGTATAGATAGGGGTTTATTTGTTATCTATTTATAGAGTCTGGCTATTGAAATAATAATCAATGTTTTGGCGGGAAATGAATAAAATCTTAGGATGGTCACACCTTGTATAGTAGGACGTATAGTTTTGATACTAGCAAATATTTTTGATTTTCTGTCCACACGTAAGGTACGTAAGGAACTAAGGGCGGATTGCACCAAACCATCTGCTAATGTAGGCAAACAGTTACGCTAACGTGGGGTCCTAACCAATTGTTTTAAAAAATGGGTTACACCAACAGAATTTTCGACAACTTTTAATTTATCCGTGTCATTACACACTTGTCCTGTTTATGAGAGTAATACATACACGTACAGACAGCTGCAGAGACAAGTATACCCCCTGCATACAAAGTTTATATGAAGGGGGATTTATATACTTATCTCTGCAGCTGACTGTACTTAAATCAAAGGTATAGGCAAATGAAATAAAACTACTAAAAATGGATTATATCTCGTGTACTGGTCTTAAATTACGTCCCGACGTTTCGAACACTACCGCGTTCGTGGTCAACGGGTCGACTAATCGATATAATCCGTTTTAGTCGTTTTATTTAATGAATGACTATAATAGCGGAAACCGAAGACAATATTTTATGGGCAAATGTTAGAAGTCTTACTTAAAGTATCAAAAGATTAATAGAGTACCAACCTACTACATTGTTTACGAATTGTAAACATTGCAGTTTTTCCTTGAAAAACGCTTCTTGCCTACTTCGCACATTTTCGTAATTGTTTATTACTTATCTTAAATAATTGGTTGCGGACCTCTCTTGGTATCGTCATTATTAATATTTTTTAAATAATCCTGTATCCACCGCGAACAATTTAAACGAATGACATAAAATGACAACAGACTTTTAGATTTTTTTTTAAATCATAGACAATTAGTGATACAACAACGAAATATCTGTCAACAAAATTTGGTTAGCCAAGCTCTAGAAATCAATTCGATATATATAATGTATTTAATGGACAACAATTAAATAATTGTTTATTTGGCATCGATTCATTTATTTATGGGCCATTTTATTGAATGTTGTATACTCCACTTTTTTTTAAACTTGAGGGTTTATGGAAAAAAAAAAGTATATTATACAATATTCATTGAACTTTTTTTTTTTTAAGATCGTCAAAGACATCAAACGTAAATTAGATTATTGATACCCCATCGATTAGAGTAAAGGTTTAAGCTACCTGTGTCAATTAAACAGGAAGCAGAGAAAGGCCATTAGGGCCTGCCCTCAATATACAAAGAAGATTCGGCCCGATTTTCCCATCGCTCGTTAAGGGCTTACCTTAAAGTGCGGTTTTATGACGACTATTAAAGTAAGAGCAGCCATGCACACCGTAAAATTCATCGTGACCCGCCTACGCATAAAAGATACGTGATTGAAGCCATTATAAATTAAATTTCACGGTTGGCGGATTTGTGTTAACCGCTGGCAAAAAGCTACAAACGGTCTGCCTTTGATATCATTCGGGAAAGCGTGTAGTCCAATTTGTTAATATTACCAAAATAATAAGCACGGCTGTCTCGGCATTTCTTTTTTATACGTAAGTACTTAAACTCGGAAAATTTTCAATAAAACATAAAAAAGTTGGCGGATAAATAAAAACGATACTAATAAAGTCGTACAATAGAGTACATCGATGGCAAATGCGGTTTTATTTGGAGCTTTCGTTACAGTAATCACATACCAGATACAAGGCTAATTTATTAAATTAAGGAATAATACTTGCTCTTTAGAATAACTACTTACGTACCTTATGAACGAGTTACTAGTTACCTACATAATAGGTATAGTGATTTTTATTTCCAAAACTTTACAAACACACCTACAGTTCATTACGTATTAAACTTATATATCACGTAAATATTAAAATTTTCATACCTCAGTGCCTCAAGACGAAAGTCTTTAACCAATGTGTGTTACCAGTGATGACTTACGGCTCCGAAACGTGGTCATTCACTATCGGCCTCATCTCAAGGCTCAAAGTCGCTCAACGAGCTATGGAGAGAGCTATGCTCGGAGTTTCACTACGAGATCGACTCAGAAATGAGGAGATCCGTAGGCGAACTAAAGTCACCGACATAGCCCACCGGGTTAGCAAGCTGAAGTGGCAATGGGCAGGCCACACTGCACGCAGAGAAGATGGCAGATGGGGTCGAAAAGTGCTCGAGTGGAGACCACGGACTAGCAAGCGCAGCGTAGGACGTCCACCCACAAGATGGGCAGACGACCTCATTAAAGTCGCCGGAAGACGCTGGATGCACGTTGCTTCCAACCGGTACTTGTGGAGATCCAAGGGGGAGGCCTATGTTCAGCAGTGGACGTCTTATGGCTGAGATGATGATGATGATTAAAATTTTCATATTTTTTATTGGAAACAGACAAAATATGCAAACTTTCAAGTAATAATTTTCCAAGCTTTATTAGATCTTTAGTTCAATACAAGTAACATATACGTGTTAAACTTGAAACGTCGTAAAATACTCGTAGCTAGGATAATGTTAGTAATCAATAATAATTAATCGAAGGAAAGCTCAACTAGTTACCTGGGCCACTGTCATTCCACAAGGTTATTGAGCACGGTTCAACAAAATGCTTAAAAGAAACAGAATACGGAGACCTCTACGATTATATTTACAAAAGCAGTCTATAATATATCGCCTTCGTGATGGTATATTAATTCTTTATTGTTATTTTAAGCATACTCCATCAAATAATGTCACAAGTAGTATGTAATAAACCCTTAAGGCAAGCAATAAGTTAATCACAATACCTGAAGGCCTAACTCGACAATCGAAATTTCGATCGATTGTTTCTGTCATTCTAATTAATTGGAGGAAAAGAGATTCCTGAAATTTTCGAACTGACTGTTTCTGTCACTCTTATTACGCCTGAAATGGAGTGAAAGAATAAAATGCCCGAACTTTTTGAACTTCACTATGGGGTTTCTTGTTTCGTTGATGGTTTTAAAGACAACTGCATTTCTTTTTAACTATTTGAGTATGCAATAAGAGGAGTCGCCTTTTAATCTTTTTAATTTATGATTTAATGTTATTTATTTACTTAAACATACTAGCAGAATATGTAGCACAAAATCTAACCTTTTTCGTTTATTCTACACATTTTCATTAAAAAACTGTCAATGATATTATTGGTGATACTGTATTGTAACATTCTTAATCAAAAAAGTTTGTCAATATAGATTTGTATTAATGGAATTTCAGAGACAGTTCAATGTCTAATTAATAATACATTAAATTATAATTATCTACACCCATATTCCCTTAAAGCTTAAGTTATGGTATCACGATATACTGGTCCGCACGAGTTTTCGCGTCGCGGCGCCTGCGCACCAAGAGAATTGAGGCAAGTTCTGGCAGTAAAGGCTTCAGTGAGCCGACCGACCGCTAATTACCTACTGCACGAAGGTACATAGTATTTTACTTGCGGTTAGGGTTGCCAAAATTTGCTTTATCGGTATAAACATAATAAATAAACTTTATATAGACAAAGTAGGTATAATATCAAATATAAATTTATGTCATTATGTCTATATTACTTAGTAAAAATTTACCGTTTGAGTTTTTTTATTTTTTTTAACACTTGATGTACCTAATCTTATCATTTATCAGTCTAGCAGAGACGCTCATTTGTTTTCGTTTTGTTTTTGTCTTTGTTTACTTAACTTCTAACTAAGAACATGAATGCACTTTCCTGTGTGCATCATACGCAATCACACGTTCACCATTTACATATCATTACTTATGTATGTATATATATTTTTTTGTTTATGTTTACCTACTATTTGTTGATGTACTTATAAATATATAAATGTACGAGTAGACGATTTATCTAATATCTATATTACAAACACCGTTATGTAATGAATCATTTAATTTTACATTTAAAAAAATTGACATCCCTAGCCGATTAAATTGATCGAAGTGATCGACGCAGCGCAGCGCAGGCGCAACCTCTGCGCACGCGCACAAAAACACGCGTCGCAATAAATAAGCTTATAAAATATCGACGTCAACCTGTCACCATTTCTTTAAAATAATTTAAGTTCATTGTTGTCCCCATGAACTTCAAATTAAGTATTAAGCTGTTTTGAATTGTAAGTATGCTTAGCAGTTTTTATGGCAATAAAATAACAATAGAAGTAATAATATTTAACACTGAACACATATATAATAATGTTACAGTATGTCGATGGTATTTCTTTAACATCATTTACTTAGTCTTTATGTAAAGAAGCCTTTGTGAATTATCTTTCGACGCAGCTTCTCTATGGTTTAATTCTAAAATTCGCGTCGGTTATTCGGGCTGGCAGTGACAATCTTTGAAATTGACATTTTAATAACTGCACTACAATTCTTCTCGTGTATCACCCGATTACCAATACACGAAATTTATTGAAACGCGATCTCAATAAAAATATTCCACGTACCTAACCGTTATATTCACAGTTCTTAACGATTAAAACGATTTGTAAATGCCGCAACTACTTCATTCCCAGTGCTATCTAAATGTCCCATCTGCAAAATAATGCAATTAAGGAATGAAATGGAACTGTAGTTACATTTTAACTAAAGAGATTTCTTAAAGAGTTAAGTTTGTTAGCTGCCCCAATGGCATGGAATTGTCGGCAACTATACTCACCAGCACCTAAAGCGACACTGCAGTTATATTCCTCTCTTTTACCCTTGCATATTTCCAACAAGAGTGAAAGAGTAATTATGGCGAGTGATAAATGCGACAGTTTCCGCGGTACGCACGTTAATTAGCCTAACAATTATCCCGAATGGCCTGGGAATGCGATAACCCGCCGTGGGACCGCGAATTAAGATCTGAGACATCTAATCTCTAAATTAAAAGAGGTATTTATATATGACACTGGCAATTAAGGTGCACAATCCGACTAAACATTACGCTAGCTAAGTTGTTTTATAATTCGTGTTTGAGGAAATGCTTTTATTGGACAACACGCAATAATATCCAACTTTTGGACTACCTAACGCATACCTACACAAACTACTCGTACTAAATAAATTGTGATAGTTATTGAAATTATTATTTGTATAATATTGACGTATTTCTAAATCAGCATGATATGCCGCTTGTGTGTATACTTATAACAGCCGTAAGTACATGTTGCATAGGTAAGTAGTTTTGTAATTGGCGCGCAAAGTGATCAATGACAATTTCATTTTCCGCTAGTCTAATTAATATGATCGGGTTTTTTTTTTATCACTTGTCACGATATCTCTCACGCTCTAACAAGAATGTGAATGCGAAAGAGTCGGATAGCGCGATATACAATAAAATGTTAACCATGATTTGTTTGCCACCGACGTCGTATTAAAAACAAAATAATGTGGGTAAGTATCATTAGTCAAAACTTTATAACTTTTTGATACTTGAGAGTCTTGTAGGCAATGACATTGTTCCCTTTTGTTTAAGGTTTTTTGGACCCGGGAATGTCCTTAAACTACGTCTAACAATGCGAGGTAGGGCACAGCGTTGACCATCACGCTTGAATCTGGGGCAGCCCAACTGGGGAAGTACCTCCTCCTTACAGAAGACCACAGCCATAATAGCATTGCCACCTTTCTGGTATGTAGTGTTGTGTTCCTGATGGTGAGTAAGGTTCCCAGAGCTCCAACCCCCCTTAAAGGCCGGCAACGCGCTTGTGACTCCCCTGGTGTTGCGAGTGCCCATGGGCGACGGTAATTGTTTAACACCAGGTAATCCGTCTGCTCGTTTGCCAGCTATGTCAAAAAAAAAAAAAAAAAGGCTACCGTTAATAACTTATCGTTGACGCGGCAATGTCAAGTACTTAGCTAGGTACCCCATTATTAATAAATTTTGCTTATTGTAACGCGGTGAATCCGCTGTGAGCGATGGAAGAAAAGTCTCTACTCTACCACGTATAGGAAAGCACAGTGTCGGACGTCCACAAACTGGTGGTGGTGGTGGAACGGTGACCGCGTACAGGTCGCTGGGAGCCGCTGGTAGCCACTGGCTGCAGTATGCTGAAGATCGCTCCCGGTGGCGGTCTATGAGGAAAGGGGGTCTATGTCCACAACGGCGATATTCGTAGTAGTTAACAAACATTAGGTACTTATAACCACAGTAAGTGTACTCATAGTTACTGCCTATGTCATAAGTTAGTTTAACCTAAATTTAGTTTATTATTATTTATTTATTTTATTAGGTACAGTAATAACAATATTCTTTATAATATTGCCCCACAAAACTGCATAAACAGTTTGACTGTGGGATCCTCAGTCTCTTAAGTATACATTTTTATATAATACAAATTAATAATTGTTAAAGAATCTTAACAAAGTTATAATGGTAAGTCCATGTAATACTTTTTCAACAATTTCTTTAAAAAGTTTTTATTTTTTTCGCATCTGATAGCTTCCGGCAAACTATTGAGTAGGTAAGGGATACGTTTCTTGCGTGTTCTGTCTCCGTAGTAATTGTTTACTCTGGGAACGAATAGTTTACCGGTAGCCACAGACTTGGTGTTATGGGCGTGGTCCGGTGGTTTCATTGAGAGATACTCTGAGTCACGCTCAAGACAGCCGTGGTTGTTTAAGACTAATAAATATTTATGTATAACCTCCTGAGGCCCAATTTTATAGGGGGTACTTCCGATAAAGACCCAGTGTCCTAATATTAGAACTAATAAATAAAGTACTGAACGCCCACACAATTTTTTTTTTATATCTCTGTAACCTCAAAAGGTACAGATGTGATATTTTAGGGTTGCTATAATATTGATATAAGCTTGCTTAACAATATGAAAAAACACCGAATTATTTTGTTCTTTATTTATCACATTGGGCTTTTAAGACATTGGTATGTCTTAAAAGCCCAGTCAGTATCAGTCTTGAATATCTTATTAAAAAAATAGTTTTTAAACACTAAACGCTCAAAGAGATCAACAAAAAGAGTTATCAAATACACAAAAAACAAGTTTTCTTTTTTTTAATCTAAAAATTCACAAATTAACTAAAAAATTGTCATAAAAATCAACCAAAAAAGTGGTATATTTACCATTCCAGTAACATTATAAGGCATATTTCGAATAAAAACACAAAAATCTCACATCAACTGTGAATCAAAACACAAAATATAAAAATTCAACGATCATAATACTGACAATTACCATTATTCGTCTATTTTTATAAAATAAATTTAAAAATCACATAGAAAATTAAAATAGTTAAAAAAATAATGCTAACAAATAAACTGATAAAACAATTATTAGTGTAATAAGTAGCTCCGGTGCGACGTGGAGGTATATACACATCGTCTATATCATCACCTCCGAAAGGATCGTCCTTATCATCTTCGTAACCAGACTGCTGAAGTAAATCAAACACTTTACTATCTTTAAACGCTGTAAAAAAAGAAAATATATAAGCCCGGTGACGTAAAACAATGCCTAATTATAATATTAAATACAAAATAAGTATTCAGTGATTTTTTCATTTATTACACGTCATATTTTAATATGCTCAAAGTAAGAAAATAAGAAAATGCAAAACCCATTCAAAAAGCAATTAATAGTATACCCGCCCGGCGTACTAATACTAGTACAAATAAAGTTACATCAAAAATTCATGACGAAAATGACCACATTTTGGTAAAATAGCAGTATTTACTATTAAATTATTAATCTATCTTTAAAATAATCCAAAACACAGTAAGCTTTGAGCAAAGATTACAAAGATATTAATGAGTTAAACTGACCTGCTCTCGTGGCACTTGTCATTGCTGCGACAACTCGTGACAGAAGACTGAAGATACCCCTCTCCGCTCACTTTGAGCAGTGTTGCCACAATGGCAAATATATTCACAGACTAACCGACAACGTAGACTAGACATGGCGCGTAATTTAAACATACCAGGTGACACTAAATATTTTGTTCTAGTATTAGGACAGTGGGCAATTGCTCCAAGTCTCTGTTTTAAAACTTGGGCTTTCACTACAAACCGATTTTGTCCTAGTATTATCACTTTGAACCTCAGGAGGTTAAGGCTTACGGGTAATATTTTACAGACTTTGAAAAGCTGTCTGTAGTTATTTTTGTATTTATGTTTAGTTCTATTGTTTACTAATAATTTTAAAAATCTGATTTGCATCATTTCTAATCTATCTAAGTTTGTTTTGGTTGTAAGTCCATAGCTGTCAAGAGCGTAACTCAGAATAGAATCAACTAATGACATATACAAACATTTTAAAGTGCTTTTAGGAACTCTAAAACTTAAGTAGAAAAATTTACCTAAAAGAACTCTAAGTTTATCATAAATAAAATTTACATGTAATGTCCAGGAAAAATGTTCATCTATTCTCATACCTAGGTATGTGAAACTTTTGACTCGTTCTATAGGTTCGCAGGTACAGTTAGACATATTTTGGTGGAGACAAAGGAAGGTGTGCGTGTTAAGTAGCATGTGGTTATTTATAGGTTTTAAATACGGCGAGTGTATAATCAGAAATTTAGTTTTGTCGTTATTGAGAACTATCCCATTGTCGTGAGACCACTTAACGACTGAGTCAATGTCTTGCTGTACGAGTCGAAAAGTCTCCTCGAGGTCCGTGCCTGCGCGCAGAGCGCAGAGGTCGTCCGCGAACATGTGCGCTGAGCAATGCTGCAGCACACCGCACAAGCTGTTGACGTGCATCAAGTAGCAGACCGGACCGCACCCTGAGCCCTGCGGCACCCCGCACTCTACTGTACACTCACGGCTATAGGAGTCCCCAACTTTAACTTTGAAGGAGCGCGATGTGAGATAGTCGCGGAACCACTCGTTCAGCGGCTCGCTCACACCGCACTCATCCATAGCCTTCAATAAGGTATTCGATTCTAAGGTATCGAATGCCTTTTTGAAGTCAAAAAATACAGCCAACACTACTTTCTTATCGTTAAGGTATCCATTAATTTCGTCTGTAAAATTCGACAATAACGTAGCAGTACTTTTCCCTTTTTGGAAGCCATGTTGGCTGGGATTTATAATTTTGTAATCATTGAGATAAGTACTAAGCTGGTCAACTATGCATTTCTCCATTATTTTATCAAGACTAGATAATATGGCTATTGGTCTGTAGTTTGTGAAGGATTTAGGATCACCTTTTTTATAAATAGGCCGAACTATTGCTTCTTTTAACTTGTTAGGAAATTTATGATGCTTAACTGATAAGTTGACCAACTTAGCAATTACAGGGCTTAACTCATTTACAACGAACTTTATGTCAGACATGCGCACTTGATCACTGCCCGGTGATTTGTTTAGATTCATTTTGTTAATATTTTTTCTTATTTGAATACTGGTAACGGGCTGCCACCTCATGCTCATGTCCGCCTTTTTGTCATAATTATTCCTGTCCAGGCATATGTCTTTACATACGTGTTTTATTTTATTGATTTCATCGGAAAAAGAAGAGGCAAAATGATTGCATATGTATTTATCGTCACCCGTATTTTGCATATTTGCGTGTATGATATCATCTAAACTTTTGCTTTGTTTCCCCATTAATATATGTATTCTTTCCCATATTTTCTTTATATTATAATTACATTCTATTATACACTGTTTATCATACATATTCTTGCTTTTATTTATAGCTTTAGTACACTTATTTCTGTATTTAGTATATGTAAGTCGCTTTAGCATATTTTTCGGCTCATTACACCATAATTCAAAAAGTCTATCTCTCTCTTTTATCATTTTCTTTAAGTTTTCACTAATCCAACATTTATTATTTCTACTCTTATTGCACTGTATTGGTTTAAAAATATAGCATTTATTATAAATATCTATAAATAATTGAGTTAATGCGCTATATAATTCGACGGGACAATCTAACGTCATTAAACCGAAATTCGTTTGTAGTCACATTTCTCTGACCTTGCGATTATCAAGGACACGTCGCTGCCCAACTCGCGCTATTTCGTCATTCCACTTCGCGCCACCCGCACCGCCGAGGGCGCCACCGCCGCGCGGCTCCTGATATAGTAACGTCGATTTTTCTTACTTCTTACTTCTGATATAGTAACGACGATTGGTCATAAACTTACTGCTGTTACCTATACTTAATGAAGCTAACGGTCCGCTCGATTCTATTAAAATAATGTTCAAAAAATTTTATAGGACTTTAAAAGCTGATTTAATAAAATACTCTTAACTCAGTTTTGCTAAATAAGGAACTTACTGTTATCGTTGGCGCGGCACTAAACTATACAACAGCAAACTGATATTTAGGTATGCCTACCTACATCTATTTCTCTAAAGTAGCATTGTTAAAGAGAAATATCCAGATTTGTATCTCGCATTGTACTTAACCGACTTAGCATATAGGTACGTCTAGTAAGTAGTAAAGCTGCAAAACAACCGTTGTTGAACTTGACGCACGATCAATTCATTCAGCTCCTTCACGCACAATAATCAGAGTAACCCCGTTTAAGAAACCGTTTACTCCACTGAACGCCAATTTGCATACAAGCCTCCGTAACAGACTAACAGCGGATATTCGGATGTTGTTTCCGCACGATATGCGAGTTTCGGGTCTCTCGATAACACTAGAGACAAATTCTGTCTACATATTTTGGGGCGGGTTGCATTTTCAGATTTGTGTTATGAAAATCCGACCAAGTGCGTTTCGGACCACGCATATTGAACGGTTTCGTACTTGTATTTTAAAAAAATTGTTTTCTGGAGATGACTTGAAACCAAAGCAAAACGCATGATGTAGGTACAAAATAATTTTCGTAAAAATAACATACAATGACACATCTTCTCAAATTTATTCTAGAGGAGGTGCCATTTTTGAAACTTTTGGGGCAATCGCCCCAAAAAAATTCAACGTTCAAGTTAAAACAAACCTTGATGTAATTTTTTAAAGACCTCTATCGACGCAATAAGTTACTATTATGAGCAAAAAAAATACATAGAAATTTAGTAACATGTAAAAATCTACTGTAATTTTCGACCCGTAGGAAAATATCAAACTTTCAATACAAGCTAATGATGACGATGGTGGTGTTAACAGGTTTAATACAACCGACCCCAAGTAGTTTAACATGCAGCTTTTGATGGGTAGCCTCCGTTCTATTCGTTCCATTACTGTAATGACTCAATTTTGAAATGCGATGGGTTTAGTAGCAATTTTAAATAGATTATCATTATATTTTGTAATTTTTTTAAAGAAGATATTTCGATTTCCAACTTTCAAGATTTTATACACTTTTACAATTACCTAAAACGACACAAAACGCGCGTAGTGACCTATAATTTTGTTAAAAAAATACAAATTACCTTCGACGTTATGAGTATGACATTGTCCTCGTGGTCCATAAGTAAGACTTAAAAACAGTCTGATGGAGTTCCATTTTTAAATGTACTGTAAGGTGTTCCGAATGTTATAAATATCCTAGGTACAGGTATATAATAGGTAATGGCAAGTTGTCAGCTCCTGATGTCCATTAGGTTTTATAACTAATATACTAGCTCATCGTCTCGTCTCCGTCGGCCCGCCTTTAAAGTATGGTAGCGGGATAAAAATTATCCCATGTCCTTTCTCGTAGCTTAAACTCTCTCCGTACCAAATTTCATTCCAATTGGTTCAGCGGTTTAAGTGTGAAGAGGTAACAGGACAGACAGACAGACAGAGAGAGTTACTGTCGCATTTATAATAAGTATGGATAAACTTTTAATTAAACTGTAAATTAGTTGATTAATTTGTATTACACAGGAACGTCTATTAAAGAAACCATAATTCTGAGAAATAAAGGAAAAATCAACTGCCTGAGGCGAGACTCGAACTCGCGACGCCGGGACAAATGCCCGTCGCTCTACCAACTGAGCTGTTCAATATATTATTATTCTATTTTTAACAATTAAATATAAATTACTCTACGAAACCTAATAATTTGAGGCTTAGAACGTGGGAGGCTTTTATTTTAATTAGACCATTATTCAGTGACAATTAGTCCAGATAAGGATAAAATCAGCCATATTAGTGTTCAGAGACTACTAATGTATACAGTGTGTAAATCTAATACGGGCGAATCTCTTAACGGAGGGTAGAATAGGACATAAGATATAAATTTAGATAACTCTTTCTTAGAAGTACAATTAAAATTATATCCATATTAAAAAATTCGCCCCGCATTGCAATGCAATACACTCGAGTTATTTAAACACTCGTTGACAGTTAGTTTCAAAAGCTTATATCGCGCAATGTTCGTAGTACATTACTGCTCAGCAATTTTCCAAAAAACTATTACATATGTATAATAGGTTTAATCAAGGAAAAACCTTTTGGTTAATGATTGTACTGGCAAATCCTATGTCTAGTTTAATTCTTCGCCCGTATTAGACTTACACACAGTACAATAAATTTCGATTGCAATTCGATTCGCATGTGATTGGAAGCATGAAGAGGGCTAACTTACTTTCAAAGAGCATTCATCTGACCTCACGTCCATGAACGAATTTAAAACTGCCTCGCTATCAAACCACAAAAAAACATTCCCAACCAAATTAAGACGAAACAAAGATTATAAGTAGCTGATAAGATCGAATTAAGTATAAAAGAAAGTTCGCAACTCACAATTTTGATTTGGCCTTTAACCGAGATTCGGTAAAGGCTTTTGATGCGATGTCAAACTTGAAATTTCTGTCCGTATGGCTCCCATTTCGCATTTGAATACGCGGTTATGTTCAAAAAAAGTACCTCTTATTATCACCTAAAGTATTTTTTGAGCCTAAATTCTACTTATCCAGGAACGTTAAAATACCTATTTTTAATAATTTCGCTGTGTTGCGTAAGCCTAGGCCCACTATCTATACTAATACCTTTTACATTAGTAACTCCGACTGTTTGTATGTTTGTTACCTCTTCACACTTAAGCCGCTGAACCCATTTTTCGATAATAATAAATTGAGTTCTCCCTTTTTCTCGCTCTACCGAAAAGCCCCAACGAAAGTTTGCTTAACTAAGACGTTAGGATCGAATCGCTCACTCGACTAATTAGATAATTAATTATTAGTAGTTGGTTAGAATGATTGATAATCTATTCCATCCGAATTTTATTTCATATGAACTGCGTTTGGCACACTTGCGCTTTACACAAACTTTATGGGGACGGACGTTGTAATCATGAAAGTGAGAACAACTAATTTGGTTAGTAAGAAAGTAAAAGTATACTCGTAAAACTGTGGCTATGGCTAATATTAGATGTGTCCCGCATGGTTATCTAATTTTAATGATTTGATTATGAAAATGAAAAGTTCGGCCATTATTTAAGTTGCGGTTGCAAGGCATCTTAGCGGTCGACTAGATTAGCAGAATCGAATGACTACGTCTTAAATTGCAGAACTTTCCCTTAATCGAAACTTTCTTTTTAATAGTCTGAATCCAAAGGATATTGAAACATTGAAAGTAATGGTCTACATTGTTTTTATTGGAAGTAAATAGCTGTTCGTGGCCTACTTTGATTTACCTAAATAATAAGTAACAAAAAAGTAGAACAATAATTACGACCTAGAGTGATATCTACAAAAAAAGCCTCTTACTCTCTCCGTTATTTAGATAATTAAAAGAGTAAAAGTATTTTCATCAGTGTTGTATTAGATTTTAACTTATGGTTTATTTTGTTTGTTTGCTATAGAAAGATAACTGTTACTAATCCAATTTCAGAGAACCTATATATAAATATATTAAAAAAATATAAATAACATATCTAAGTAAAGAATTCCTTATGTCATTAGTCATTATCTGCTACGTTTAACACAAACACATCCCTAGAGCACAGTTGCATCAAATTAAATTAACATTATGAAGTAATAAAATTACCTTAATATCACAACGTGTGTGTTTCAATTACAATATTTAGAGGAGGGTAATAAGGATTGTCTATCTCACAACTAAAACAAATACGGAACTTCCTAGGGCTTGCAATACCGGTTTTAGTTGCATGAGAAATTCCAGAATTCCGGAACCTCTATAGGTAGGTTTGTCAGAGCGCTGGTGGCCTAGCGACTTGTAATCCGGAGGCTGCAGGTTCAAACCCCGGCTTGTACCTATGAGTTTTTCGGATCTTATGTACAAAATATAATTTGATATTTACCAACTGTCACTTTTCGGTGAAGGAAAACATCGGGAGGAAACCGGATTAATCCCAATAGGGCCTAGTTTACCCTCTGGCTCGGAATGTCAGATGGCATTCATTTCGTAGGATTAGTTGCGGGCTCCAGGCTCCTGAAAGCCGTGAAAAAAGGCTTAGATAACGCAATGAAGATGATGAAGTACGTTTGGCATTCTAAACATCGTCACTACTTTGAAAAAACGTCGTAACTCATTCTGGCAATTGAAAGAAAAATGACTTAACTATGTATGGGATGAGTATAGAGATACTGCATTTCAACTTGGAGTATTTAGGTCAGAATACGAGATCTTATCAAAGTAGTGACGACATACAAAACCTACCGCGGTTCAACATCCTGACGCTAACCTACATTCCCCAGACATGCCTATATATAAATGATTTAACAATGCGATTCCTCAGATATCTTAAGTGTTAATTATTTGTTTCCCTTTGGCTAATTTGAATGCTTATTGTTGCAGGTTCGCGCTGTACTTACACAGGATTACGATGGTAAGGCTAGTACCTAGTACGATTAAAGTTCAATAAGGTGCTATTAATTAGCTATTTAATAAGTATTACATGCTAAGAAATCGTAGGCTGTGTTTTCTATAAGTAACGTAAACGTCCATTAAAATGGCTTGTTCCTGTTGTCTTACTTTTAAGGATATAAGGCTCTCTTATTAAAATAAAGTTGTGCATTGTGGGACTGTAAGTACCCGAGCTATACGAGTACCTAAGGTAAAGCATTCTATTCAAAACATGATTGGTTTTGTGAGCATATTTTTCAAAAATGGTATTTTTACTCGTTCGGGGGGCAGTTACTATCTTTGGTAGCACTATAGCCCCTAGCCCATATAGGAATACTATAAGTTAGTAAACATTGTATACATATTCATACCCCAAAGTAGAATATCAGAAAGTTATGTGGGTCAACAGTAGGACGGTTAGAGAAACAAGGTATGCTAGCCACATTGTTTCTCCAGAATAGAGGTCGTTCAATTGTAATACTTAGATGATTTAAACGGACCCGAATCCTCTTGGGAAATTAGTCTTTTTAAAAATATGATTGGACTCGTGCACCATATTACATAGGAAAACGATTCTAAAGTGTATATCTTTGATACCGACAGTAAACTATTTGTATTTCGACAGGACATTTAACTTAATCGATCATAAAGTGTGGAAACATTGCTGTAAATTGTTGTTTTACCTACGTGAAAGGAGGTATTCCCTCCTTAGGTAATGAGTTTCACCTACTCTGTAGAGAAAAGCTACCTACTTATTTAACTCAACATTATTGATTAACACCTATTACAAGTCATAACTCATGTGTTTAATTACTGCTTACTCTGTTTAGCTACAGCCTACAGGTACCAATGTGCGATCCACTTTTGTCTGACACATAGGTAATAAACTAATAACGCGTTGGCTAACCGACACCGACGCAGATGTCTATAAAAAAATATGAGAAATATATGATAATTATGATGTTTATAAGACGCCTGCGTCGGCGCGAACGGCTCATGGTTAAGCTCCTCGTTACGGAGTGAAACATGTCGAGCAATATTCGACTTATAGAACGTGAGTTACCTTCTATCTAATTAATATATGTTTGGATCACACGATAGTTTTGTGTTTAAAATAAAATAATAACACTAGTATCGCGAGTAGTCTTTACAATCTGGCATTATAATATTCTGTTTGCTTACATGGTACAGTCGCCATCAGATATATCGGAGCTGTGAAGGTGGTCACAAATATTGGAACAACGCCAAGGCGATAAAGTGCATGCTTGAATATTTGCCAGTGCAATATTTTTGAATATCTTGGCTGCTCCGATATATTTGATGGCGACTGTACCTAAACGAAAGAGTATAAGTAGTGGCGGCAGTTTTATTTATTATATAGAGCTCTCGAAAAGAGATAGGATCAAATTAGATTCCTATTTAGGATTATCTATTAACATTACTACAAACAGTTATAAATCGTCAATTTCCTTGTCTATGGTATGGTATGAAGGTATTTAGTAATAGTAGCATTACGTCTTCAAAATCATCAATGTTACCTAACCTAACCTAAACAAAAGGCGGCACTCACGGCAGGCGGCTTTTTTTAAATCATAAACTAATATAATAATGCATACCTATAAAAAAATTGGGGTCAATATAATTTTTGTTTAGGTTTTGGAAGATATTTCAAATTTAAAATTAATTACTGTACCTAAACGAAAGAGTATAAGTAGTGGCGGCAGTTTTATTTATTATATAGAGCTCTCGAAAAGAGATAGGAGAATGACTTTGAAGAAATAATTCTTTTCATGACATTGATGAAGACCTTATATATTATAATTGATAATGCCTATGACAGCTATGGTGATAAACGGCAAAAACCAGATTATCTTACCAGATTATAGTACATTGTGCAACGAGGATGGTAAGTAAGGTATAGTAAAAGCGAGTCTATTAGAAGCCCGACGACGAAGTCGGAGGGCTTTTAATGACTCAAGTTTGTTATACACTTACCACCCGTGGTACACACAATGTTTTTCATCACATTTGCGAGGAAATAAAATAAATTCGTTGGTAAAATATTAGTTAGTACTTATGTAGGCTTAAAATCAAAATACACTTTGAAAACTACAATCAGACCTCATCCACTAAAAAAGATTGTCAACAATGTCAACTTTTTTCAATGTCTTCCACAGATAATGTTAACAACTGCATTTTGTTTTCGAATTTGACAGATCATCCTGCCAAATAGTATCAATTATCAAAATCAAATATAAAACAATTATTTTTAATAAATACTAAACATTAAATTGCAGTCAAATTGAATATAAAGATATGTTTTATACATATTAAAAGTTGGTTGTAGCAAACTTTTGAAGATATGAAATACACCTTGGCTGTTTGGAAACATCCTCAGTCCGAAGTGAAGTATGAGTTCTATATATTTTTAAAACTAAACTTAACAGCCCGTGTGAGCTAAATCGGCTATAACTGCTCTGTACTCTCGCAAGTAACAACGCCATTGACGAGCAAGTGTGATGAAAAGTAAATAAATCGTTTGCATAATTCGAATAACCAAGCATAACTTATATGCGGCTTGTACAAACTCCATTTAACAGATTCGAGAAGCAGATTTGTATCGTAGTAGCTACATTGTACACGGTTGGTTTCGCATACCAGCTGCAGGCCGGTATGATACCTTTAAATAGATAAAAGCGCAATGTAAATCTATAGCTGATAAGGTCATATTCATTTACATTGCCGGCGCATTTACTCTGTCGGGGTTGATTTCACCCCGCACACGTATGGTTAATTGCGAAGTTAACTAATTGCCGCAGCTAAGGTCTCCTATAAACGTCATCAGTCGCTTACAGCGTCTGCATCACAATGTGTACTATAGAAATGTACTGATGTGGTCTCTCTCACACGTCGACGTTGGCGTCTTTTTTGTTCAGAAACGTTGAGGCTGACGTCAGACGTCGCGTATAGCATAAAATAGGAGACCCGAGCCTTAAACTTAGACACTAGAATTCCTCACTACGGTCAGGAGTCTAATGCTGCGCTCGGGATTCTATTATATACAGACACCTTCGCTAGGATTCAATGTACCAATGTACGAGTAAAATGTAAATATATCATTTTGCTTACTTGTAACATAATCTACTATATGCATTAATAATATGTATAAAAGAGACGCGTAAATATAATAAAAATCTGTTTCGATCGAATGCAAATTAAATTATGCAATCTTTAGATCAATTTAAACTGCGATCTACTTAATAAGTAAGCTAAGCTCCATTGAACGGCACTAAGATCCCACTAATTGATTACAGTAACGGACATCCAATGCACATTCTCGAGCGGCGGCACGGGACTGCGGGACTCAGTGACGGCGCTCCTTCGCAAGCCCGAGGGCTTCCGCGGAGCCCCGCTGTTCGCTGACGACCGCGCCACGGATCCCGTCTCGGACGCCCTGTGCCAGATCCGGCCGGAGCCCGAAGACCCCACGGGGCTGCTGTACAGGCTCCGTATAACGGACTTTACGAGATGCGGAGTGTTAAAAAGGAATGTAAGTTCAACATATAGCTTAATAATATGTCAACAGTTCTTGATTTCAGCAGAACCATATTACTGTAATAAGTAATAAATCTCTATAGTCCATATCTGGGTCATGTTTCTTACGCAAAACGCGGGTCTTAACCAAAAAGCGGGTAGAAATTTCGCTTTTTGCATCTATTTTGGAAAGTTTTATCTACGCAGTATTTGTTACCTTCACCTCGCAAAAAGGCAACTGAAGCTTAAAACGTGTTTCGCATAGTTTTGCTCTATAATATTATTAACGTTTCAATCAAATGATAATTTAAACCTTAAACGTCGACGCGGACAATTTTATTATTAACACTTCAAATAGCGAAAACGACCAAAATTGCGTGATGTTTCTTTACATCATTTTCACGTTTTAACTCAGACATTCATGTCTTCGTAGACATTTTCATTGAAACTTACCTCTATATGGAGAAGTACCTATACCTACCTCGTTATATTTATGTGTCACCGCAGATAATAACATTTCCCGTTAGTAACAGTGTGGATGTGAGTGGCACCAGTACTCTCGAGTGCCTGACTATATGCCTAAGTACCTATACGAATAACTAGGCCTAGACTTAAGCTATTGAGGTGAAGAGAAAACGAACTGCCTATGTAGATGCACCGATTATATGGAAATGTAGTCTGCTTCTAACCGAGAACATGTCTCTTAGAACTGTTAACCTTTCTTTGAACCCGTTTGCAATATATTGAGCAGTTTGAAATGGATGTGATTATTATCAATCTTCTGCTTAAGAACAGTACTAGTGCGAAAGTAACGGATAGCGCGATAGACGATAAAATGGCAACCATATGTATAGATACGTATAGTCAACCAATTTGATTTCTAGGCCACTTTGAACCTTGTCACAGTGACGTTAATAAGAGATCTTTTGCGTCTTCCATATAGATTTTTATTGTGACAAGGTGCGAAGTGGCCCATAAATAAAATTGGTTGACTGTACATACAATGGTAGGAAAAATCAATAATATCTAGCATATCGACGACCAATTTTCCCAACACAATCGGACACTATAATAGTACATTACAGAGGCCGGGAAGTCAGAGATTGCCGGCCGAGTATATGGAATGAGATGTCAAACATGCAATACAATAGTTAGAAAAACCTCCAAGAAATAAAAGTCACATTTATAGATAAATTAATAGTAAACATGCCAAAATTAACGAAAAAATCATTATTGTTTTTAATAGGCGTAGTGGCAGAAAGTCATGCCAAAGCCACCAATGTATTTTTAATGGCCAGTCTCCAAGATGCTGTGTCACAAATTTATATGAAATGACAGTTAAAAGAGAGGACCTTGCCGGCCTAAGGCCGGTAATGTTACCCATAACGACCTCTACATCTAGCTAGTGCCTCTCGCCTAGCCAAACCTGCAACCACATAGGTACTTTGAAGCCTATTATAAGGAAAATAATGTCAACATTGTAGTGCATGTTTGAGAAAAAGTAATTTCATGCTTGATGTAGGAATTGATGCAGGCGTGAATTTTTTCGGAGGCAAGATCAACCCAATATTTATGGCTTTGCCTTTTCTTCGTGATTCCAAGGAATACTGTTGAACTGTAGTAATGTCGCTAGTAGCTGCCGCTGGACCCCATAGTACAAGCACCATGAGATATATCCGAGCGGCTAACGCGGTAACAAATATCTGAGCAAAGACTCCATTGCTAAGGCGATACAGTGCATGTTACGATATTTATGAATTTATCCTTGTTCCGCTGTGGATAAAAATGCCAATTACGAACAATATTAACAATAATTTAACATCTTAACGGGTCTCGTGATATCAGTACACGTATTAATGTTAGCCAATTTTACCACCTTGTTTCGATTCGTTAGCCGCGTTGGTCTCGTCATAACTGTATAATACGTTAAAAGAAAAAGTGGCACGGAACGCAATGCTTTCAAGTACAATATATTGATATCAATTAAGTTCATTGAATTTAAGTACCTATAAAAATAGATAGGGCATGAATAATGAATAGGCATCAGACTTACGCGTGTAAGGAAAATAAAGGCGAACGGTTGGGTCATTTGTTTGTGCTGGTTCTACTCGTAGATATGTAATAGTTAAGTAATTAGAAAATAAAATATATATTTTTTTAACTTAGGCACTCGCTTATATGTGTGTATTATAAATCAGTGATCGGTTATTTGGATTAAACACGGGGTGAACGACCTCAATCATTATGTGAGTATGGATATGCCCCAGGAATCCGGGCTTTATATTATTCGAAAAGGCAAAAAATAACAATTTGTTTATTTAATTGCACTTTAAAACATCTAAGTAGCTGACAACACCTCTAATTACTCGCCGTTCTTTTTTATCCAAATTGAACAAATGAGCGCAAGTGTTCACACTGACAGCAGATTTTCTGCCACCAAAGCGGCACATTTTGTACCGTTTGGATAAATGTTCGGCGAGTAAGTAAAAATTCCCTTACAGACAATTTCAATTGTTTTATTTTTGAACTATTTGTTCGGTATCGCAGGAAACTGTATCTATATTAACTTTTCTACATGATATCCCGTGAGGAAGAATCGAAATAATCGATCACTGATTATAGTTTTAATAAAATTAACAGGTGTTCGTCAATTTCGATCGATTGTCTCTGTCATTCTCATGGCACCCTAATTGAAGTAAAAGAAAAGGTTTCTCGATATTTACGAGCTTTATGTTCTCGGTACCAATCCAGGATTATCTACACATGAAACTGTTTCAACACGCGAAAATGGAAATCGGAATTGCATTATTTATACCTAAATACATTATAATATGGCGGTGCTTATTTTATTTTATTTTTATAAATGGAGAAAAGATATATCTTACAAATATGCACTAAATATTTCACATCTAATATCGCACTGAAACTAACTAATATGAACCAAATACGGTGGGTACCCCGCAAAAAGTGTCTTAACCCTGTAACCTCACGTGCTAAACCCCCGCGTCTATAATTGTTTATCCCTCATTGTTCGAAGATTCCCATATTTCTATGTAAGTAGACTCATTGTCAAGTCACTTACAGTATCTTAGCAGTATAATAAGTTAATAACGTCTTTATGACGAGACAAGAAGGTGGGATCAATTTATTTCGTGTAAAAATAGGTCAATTACTTTCCATGGAAACACACATGAATTCCATTGAACCGATTATTACTTTATTACCTACGATATTGGACTATGAAGTTGAAGTAGCATTCAATTGCTCTACAATGATAATGACCAAATTCTGAATAACTACTTTTACTTATGACACATGCTTTTAATGCTCACTTTATAATACTTATTTGTCATGTAATAGTGTCAACAACAACAAAATTCGAATAGTACCTTAGAACAATCTAAAAACACAAACAAACTTAAGTAATATACTAAAACTATAAATAACTAAAAACTAGACATAGTTTAAATACCATTTACTTATTTATTGTTGTTTAAGATATTTCATTCATACGTATCGGACGGGCGTCTGACCGATACTCCACCGCCACCATAGCCAATACTCTTTGACCAAAGCTTCCCGTAAATGTGTGTTGATGCGAGATAAATTAAAATTCTGGCCCCTATTCCAGGGCTTCGTGCACGTTCGCGTGTGGTTCCCGCAGTTCCCGGGCGTGGTGATGCAATCTGACCAGGAGCTGATCATCATGTGCAAGCCACCCGAGCCCACCATCATCGAGAACAAAGCCGCTGGCTTCGCTGGCAGCTTGTGAGTTAAACATGTTAGGACTTAGCGCCTGTACACGCTGCTGAAGATGTGTTTCTAATTCATTATTACTTTATATTTTTAATATTCCTATCAGTTTATCTGGTTTACGCCAAGTTAAGTAGATTTTAAAATTTACATCATGTCAATAGTTCTACTCGTAATGTGCCAAAGGTTTTAAAAAATCAGCTATGATAGTTGACTTTGATTACAGCTAACGTAACGACGATGGTTCCATTCAAAATTTTCCGCTAACCTAAAGTAATATACCTACATATACAGTGTGTAAATCTTATACGGGCGAATCTCTTAACGGAGGGTATAATACTCGTAGGGCATAAGAAATATATTTAGATAACTTTTGCTTAGAAGTACAATTAAAATTGTATCCATGTAAAAAAAATTGACCCGCAATGTAATGTACCACACTCGAGTTAAACACTCGTTGGCAGAATAGTTTCAAAAGCTCATATCGCGTAATGTTCGCAGTACATTATTGCTTAGAAATTTTACAAAAAATGATTACATTTTTATAATAGGTATAATTAAAGAAAAGCCTTTTGGTTAATGATTATTGATTATACTGGTAAATCCTATGTCTGGTTTAATTCTTCGCCCGTATTAGACTTACATGTACACAGTATTCCTAAGAACTAACCTAAATAGCCATCCGGAGGGCTTTATAAGTGGTCATTAAAAAATTATTTAGTAGCTATCTTACATTTTATTTCCCAGCCCACATGGAGCGCGAGTTTCCGGCGTAGTGGAAGAGACTCCGGGTCGTCTGGAGTACGAAGTGGCACTATACAAGGAGGCCCCGCCGGTGTCGCGGCACACCAACCACTCCGTCGACCTGCCCGTCGATCAGGTAACTGCTGTACGTTCTTTTATCTATTATATAAACCGTTTGCGTAGCGTACACAATGAACGAGTGTCTAAGGGGGTGGACTAAAAATCAGCACTATGCAATGGCTGACGTGACATATGCTGAGTCCACTCCTTTTGTCACAAACAAATAGTCTTGCACTTATGTACTTGATAACTTTGTGTGCCAATAAAGTATTCTTATTCTTAAGAAGGCTAAATAGACGATGGGTCGGTTACGTAGTTGCGCTGTAGAAGGAGCCCTATCGAAACACTTCGTCAACCGGCCAGTTTATCAACATTCTGTAGTCAAACTGTTTATGCAGTTTTGTGGGGCAATATTAAAAAATATTTAATAAATTAGGTAATAGGAAGACATCGGCCATTTATAGGCCATGATAGTTACCCAAATTCAGCATTGCAAACACACGGTGTAAGTAAACAATTCCTATGAATATTAAAATGAAAATTCAACGTTCCAGGCAGTCCCCATTGGCACGAAGCTGCAGCTGCGTGCGCGCATCAACCCGGAATCAGCATGGCGGCACATCAAACTGCTGGAGGTGGCCGTGTCGCCGGACCCAGACAGGCCGCACGCGCCCGGCGCCGTGCTGCTCGTCAAAGAGGGGTCAGTTCTAGCTGGTTTAACATTCACCTCATCAGCGTTAACCTCTTGACCGACATAACACGAATGGAGTGACGTGCTCTGTACGGCACGAATTGACAGTTTAGTTCGTATTTTTGTCATGTTGTGATGACCGTGGCGTGTGAGGTAGTCCATTGGCTGGCACGACTAGATGACTGTGGCGGTCAAGAGATTAATAACCACCAGCCTAATGTCGAGTTCTTGGAGTGGAGCGGCGAATCCCGCTGGAGTGAAGGCCAAAGATATACATTTTAAACCACAGCCCTGAGTACAAGTTACGTAACGAAGTAACTAACGTCACGAAGTGTGTTTCCCATTTAAATAACACTATCACTTACGAGTTCGTAAACGTTATTTTACGTCAAAAGAAACTTACACTAGAGCCTCGCGTCTACAGTTTCAGGGCATACAAATTTACCTCATAGCGAACAACGCATCTTCACATTACTTTCCGACCATGCTTACCGAAGTAATTAAGTACTCTGTTTCTAGTAGTATTTAGTACTCGTATAGTATAGGTGCGTACGTCTGTGGCCTAATATTAATAATGTTACATTATTTCGTTGTGCTAATAAAACACTCTCACTTAAGACTTAACTGAGAGCGCTGGTTAACGCCTAGCGGTAAAAGCGTGCGACTTTCAATCCGGAGGTCGCAAGTTCAAACCCCTTGAACCAATAAGTTTGTCGGGACTTAAATATGTACAAAATGTCATTTGATATTTACCAGTCGCTTTTCGGTGAAGGAAAACATCGTGAGGAAACCGGACTAATCCCAATAAGGCCTAGTATACGCTCTGGGCTGGAAGGTCAGATGACAATCGCTGTCGTAAAACTAGTGCCTACGCTAAATCCTAGGATTAGTTGCCAAGCGGGCCCTAGACTCCCATGAGCCGTGGAAAAATGCCCGGACAACGCGAGGAAGAAAAAAAAACTTAATTCATAAGTAACTCTAAAAAACTGAGTTCCCATTTCAAAACCTGTTGTAATACATATTGTGTTGCAAAATGATAAAATCCCAGGCTCACATACTAAAAGAAGACTGAATCTGAATACCTACTTAATAGAATTTCAGATGTTATCACGCCCGTTGACCTTGCAGTAGGACGCCTGTTGGATGAAAGCTGCACTCGCTTTCACAGTTTATTGCATCTGACCGGTTTGATAAATCCACATGCACTTTAGCTAACCGCAAGTGATGTCAAAAATGCGGACACCTCTCGTTTTAAGAGCACATTTACACAGTTACGCATTTTGCATATCGTAAAATTAAATTTACGTTACTTTTCACGCGATACAGGATGTTTATAAGGTAGGTATAATAATGTAGGTCCATATATTTTGGATGGAAAACTCACGATCTCACGATGCACAAATAGTTAGGTATTGTTTTCTGGGTTTTTTTTAATCTTGTTCGATTTGCCCTATGGTCGACTGCACCATGGCATTATGCGTGAATTTGGTACGTGAAGATTTACTTAATGTGCATTAAAGATTAAATAAATAAATTGTTTCGAAACCTATCATCGAAAAAATTGTCCCATTGCAATTTCCAAAAAAAAACATGCCAAAACCAAATAAAAATAGCACATCATCATTTCGGCGGCTTAGTAAAAACAGTTGAATTGGTGTATTACCCAAATAAATAAAGTTTTACCGAATTACGAGTACACACAGCAACACTCTTAACTGTACATCGGTGGACTTTATGCCTTATATAATAAGGTCTACCAATGTATAGCTAGGAGTGTTGACTGTACCACGTACGGTTGTCGTTCGCAGTTGCCGCAACCGCGACTTCGCGTCCATCATCCCGCACCAGCCGGCGCGGTACCGCGAGCGCCACAACGAAGTTTTCCTGGACTTCGAGGCGTTCCTGCTCGCCTCCATGAAGGAGCGCTCCACTCTGTGGATCCACTCGCAGATCAAAGCTTGCATGGATGCTGCGGACTGCCAGCCGGATTACTGCCTCGACTTGTTTGAACCCTCCGGTAACTAACATGACATAATCTCTCAAGGCCCACGAGCCCACTTAGTACCTACCAGTTACTCCAATGGAACATGGTACTATTACTATTATTTTGTTTACCATTGATAAGAAATTTACCTTAACTGACATTCTCTTTGTATCGTGGACTTTTTGTGGAGGATAACAATCGCTCGAATCCGCAAAACGTTGTTATATTTTACAGTGGTCGTTCACAACACAACACGTTTGCTTATTATATCGAATATCGATATAACAAATAAGTCAAATGTATAAATTACTGTGGACATGTCCATAAGATATGATAAGATATGCCATTACTGTCGATAAGAAAAAAAATTCTGCAAGTTCTGCATACATTTCTATCTCCTGTAATACCGTAACGTACAGGGACTAAATATAGGGTAGTGTACGACCAGGTGACCTACCTGTTAGGGTTAGACCTACCTGTCTACGGTATAGCCAAAATAACGACCATCCTCAAACGACAGCCAAGATTAGCAAAACATACAAAAATCCTATCTACTTATTTCTTGAATGTGAATGTATTAATAATATTAATTGATCATATCAGGCCACGGGCGGCGTCGCAGGTCGCTGCCTGACGCGTCACACATACACAACATCACCAGCGAGGCCATGGTCGCGGACAACGGGAGCACGCCGTTCACGAGGTTCAAGGAGAACCTGGAGTACACAGTCGTGATGCCGGGGGAGCTCTTCCACCGGACACCGCTGGAGGGAACGTGCGCCACCTCCATGATGGTCGCTGCGGCGTTAGGGGCCTTGCTATTTATGTCAGCGTTGCTGGTAAGAATTAATTTGTTCTCACCTCTTTCCAATGAATGGGTGCGTCGCGCAGAATCTTGAGGAGATATATATTATCATTAAATAGCAGACCGAGTTGCGAGGCACCTATTATATTTTTTGTTCATGTCCCTCTAAACTTTAGCTTCAACCAAATAGTGAAGTTTACGTAAGTCAGTGGTTTAAGTAGATAAATAAGTTAGAATTTCGGGTTTTCCGGCTTAGCCATGGAACGGTTTATTTTTAAGCTGCAAATTTTGAGTCTTCCTACGTACAGCGTGATGATGATGACGAGTGTAAGTCGTGGGTAAAATCCTTTAGGTTGTTCCAAAAATCAACAATAATCTCATTGAGTTGATTTCTAATCGAGATATGTGACTGTAATTTTGTATTAGGTAACATTAATTCTAATGACGAATGAGAATGACTAACTTGGATTTTTTATTGCTGTTTCAGATGTGTTACCTAGCCACACGTTTGAACTCTACTATGCTTAAAAACAACAGTTTACAAGCACCTTCGGGTAAAAGCTTCGAGCAAATTCTTAGAGAACTTGCACACCACTCACTCCCCGACTCTGGTTACACAGGGCGTCCCACCTTACAGTGATAACAAAGTTATTTTATACTTACACATAATTATTTAATGCTAACAATCTAAGGTCTTTAGTTCTAATTAGGTTACCTCGTAGTGTTTATTTATTTTATTGTTTACCTAGTATTAATAGTTTTTGGACTTATGACTGAAAAACCACAAGTTATGTAATATACTATATAGCTATAAAATTTTTCAGTCATGACGGTTGCTTGTGAAATAGTAAAGATATTGTAAGTAGTTTTAAGTAGTTTTGTGATTAATATAAGCTTTAAAATAAAAATTATCTTAATTTCAGTTGTTTTACTTAATTTGCTAAGAAAAGACGAGAGCTTTATATAAAGTATTTTTTTTTATTTTACTCACCTGCTTAAGTAGGTACCTATACTTAAGTACTCGTATCTATTTTATGGTGACACCACATAGCCTTGTGTGTCACTATAAAACCATTCACCATGCGAAATCTAACTAAGAAACTGAAAATAATTTTGGGTGTAGATCGTTCGCCTAGACACCTAGTAGTTTTGTGGTGGATGCATTTGTATTTTCTTTGTTGCTATTCATACCTATTAGCATTTCAGACAGGATACCACACAATCGTAATTCATCATCACCGGTGTGAAGTTAGTAGCCTAAAGTTAGCTGCCTTTGATAATCCGACCAAATAAAAAAGTCTCATATTTGATTCATGACAATCAAAGAATATATATGATTTATAAGGTTAAATAATATGTAAAATCACAAAACAATTGCAAAAATTAACAAACCTATCAACAATGGCGCGACAGAGTCTCAGAAACTGGAAAAAAACCATGAACATCTTTTAGGCTGCTAACTTCACACTTTTACAATATAAGTTGAAACTAGGTATTTGTTGCATCTCTACCTAAAGTAATAGAGATTACACCTTTTAACTGGTATCGTTAATACCGTCATTAGACACGCTATCAATGAGGCCAGTTTGGTGAGGATTGAAAGAACCGGGCTACCTGAAACTTAGGTCTCAAAGTTAGCAGCCTAAGTTGAAACTAGGTATTTGTTGCATCTCTGTCGAAAGTAATAGAGATCACACCTTTTAATTGGTATCGTTGATACCATCTTTAAACACGCTATCAATGAGGCCAGTTTGGTGAAGATTGAAAGAACCAGGCTACCTTAAACTTAGGTCTCAAAGTTAGCAGCCTAAGCTGAAACTAGGTATTTGTCCCATCTCTACCGTAAGTAATAGAGATCACACCTTTTAACTGGTATCGTTTATACCGTCATTAGACACGCTATCAATGAGGCCAGTTTGGTGAGGATTGAAAGAACCTGGCTACCTTAAACTTAGGTTTCAAAGTTAACAGCCTAAGCTAAAACTAGGTATTTGTCCCATCTCTACAGAAAGTAATAGAGATCACACCTTTTAATTGGCATTGTTAATACAGTCAAGTCTGAAAATATTAATATATTTTTCCCCTCACTAGCTCGTAAAGCGCTTGTTTATCCTTTAATACGAGAGGTTAAAACGTATTTTATCCACTAGTGATTAAAGTAAGCTGACTTCTCATAACTCTTATTGCTATGGTTTTAAAGTCTAAATTCGCGAAGTACAGCTCACTTGCCTCCGCGGCGGCGGCGGCGGGCGCAGGCGAGCCTCGCTAACGCACCGAGTTGAAAATCGAAGTAGAACATTCGAAAATCGTACTGTTCACCACAAGCTAACCAAGCTAAAGGCACCTTTTGTAAAAATGTTGAATGTATCTAAACGCAAAGAAAAAGTCAATGCGATTTCAAAACGCTTTTTTGCATGTTTCACTTTCCTCGCTGTAGTGAGGGGAAAAGTTTTGTGTTACACACGGGTGCAATTGTAATTTACTTCTCGTGTATTGAAACGCTTGCTACACTCAGGATTATATTTTCTCGCTTTGCTCGTGGTTAAACTATAGAATCCATTCGCTTGCTCGAGTTTTAATCCCACACTCGCAGTTAAAATACAATTTTGCACCCTTGTATAACAAATAACTATTGATTGAACATTTTCTAACATTAGACGAAAATAAATACGTTGTCGACAGTGTAGTGGATCACTTGTTGTATATTACAAACAAAGGGGAGTTTCATTTAGTTATGGTTGAACGTTCTAAGCACATATTGGAAAAAGATACTTTTAATACGCCATATCTGGATGCCATACCGTTAGACGAGGAAAAAGATACTGTGTTCCCAATATGTAAGAACGGACATTACACGATGGTCATTGTGTCACTAAATAAAAAAACGTTAGAAATTATAGACCCTCTTGGGTATGAAAATAGTTACAGCGAATATTATATTGGAAAAATAAATAATTTACTTAAAATGAAATCCATTGATTACCAATTTGCAGAATTCAAAACAGGAAAACACTACATCCAAAAAGATGGTTACAACTGTTGGCCAATAATAATAGATTTTATTAAAAATATAGTTGAGAAAAAACCACAACCCTAACAAAAAAAAACATATAATAAAAATAGGTACGAATTAAAAAAGCTTTTGTAGCAAAATAGCGACAACATGCATGACCGTTGCCTGTTTTGCTGCAGATAGGTAAGACCCAAAGATGCCGTGCAATGCAAAATATGTTTAAGAAAAATCCATAAAGAGATTAAAGAGTGTTTCTAAAGGTGGCCACTGACGATGCTTCCAACAGGCCAAATGGAGTGATTGCCTTCCAAAATCCGTTCGTGAATGTTAAAAACGTATAAGATTTTTGGACGGCATCCTGAGCGTGGAATTCTAAACGGATTGAAATCCATCACGCCACGCCAGTATTGGCGTGGCAACTTTGGAGTGACCGTCTATGCTAGAAACGTACGTCTGACGCCCGCCACGCCATTTGGACGCACTCCAAACGCTCCGTGAATGTGCAAAACTACGTCCAATTTTTAGTCAGTCTAGATGGCGCTGCCACCAAACAACGACGCGTCACAACTCAACGAAATAGGTATTTCGCAGAAATGTCTCGCCGAGACTTCAATTTGGCGATAATTGTGAATATACCGTTCATTCGCACGAAGCGATTCGCTTCTACCTTCCTAATTCGGACTACCGAGGAATGGAATTCGCTCCCTTCGTCTGTATTCCCGGTAAGATATAATTTGAATCTCTTAAAGGCAAGAGTGAATAGGCTGACTGAGGTCAAACGCTGGTCAGTCTTTTATATAAAAAAAAAACACTTGTTCCTGAGTCATGGGTGTTGTATATTTATTCAAGTATTTTATATTATTTATATAAATCAGTACCCACGACAGAAGCCTTATTGAGGCAAATAATATTAAATAGTTGACGGTATTGAGGCTCATGTTGTAGGGTAAAAATGTCATCTAAAATGTTTTAATATATTATCATATTCGTCATGTCTATTGCTCCAGAATCATTAATTACTTCAAATACTTGCCTCAATTATAGCGGCTTTTTACGACGCCACTGACCATACTGGTTAAGAATTGTGATTTCTTGACTTCCCTGTGTAATGACGGTATTAATGATACCAGTTAAAAGATGCGATCTCTATTACTTCTGGTAGAGATGGGACAAATACCTAGTTTCAGCTCAGGCTGCTAACTTTGAGACCTAAGTTTAAAGTAGCCTGGTTCTTTCAATCCTCACCAAACTGGCCTCATTGATAGTGTGTCTAATGACGGTATTAACAATGCCAATTAAAAGGTGTGATCTCTATTACTTTCTGTACAATACCTAGTTTCAGCTTAAGCTGCTAACTTTGAGTCCAAATTTTAAGATAGCCAGGTTCTTTCAATCCTCACCAAACTGGCCTCATTGATATCGTGTCTAAAGATTGTATTAACGATACCAGTTAAAAGGTGTGATCTCTATTACTTTCGGTAGAGATGGGACAAATACCTAGTAATAGCTTAGGCTGTTAACTTTGAGACCTAAGTTTAAGGTAGCCTGGTTCTTTCAATCCTCACCAAACTGGCCTCATTGATAGCGTATCTAATGACGGTATTAATGATACCAGTTAAAAGGTGTGATCTCTATTACTTCTGGCAGAGATGGTACAATTACCGAGTTTCAGCTCAGGCTGCTAACATTGGGACCTAAGTTTAAAGTAGCTTGTTTCTTTCAATCCTCACCAAACTGGCCTCATTGATAGCGTGTTTCATAACGGTATTACCGATATCAATTTAAAGGTGTGATCTCTATTCATTTCGGTAGAGATGGGACAAATACCTAGTTTCAGCTTAAGCTGCTAACTTTGAGTCCTAATTTTAAGATAGCCAGGTTCTTTCAATCCTCACCAAACTGGCCTCATTGATAGCGTGTCTAAAGATTGTATTAACGATACCAGTTAAAAGGTGTGATCTCTATTACTTTCGGTAGAGATGGGACAAATACCTAGTTATAGCTTAGGCTGTTAACTTTGAGACCTAAGTTTAAGGTAGCCTGGTTCTTTCAATCCTCACCAAACTGACCTCATTGATAGCGTGTCTAATGACGGTATTAACTATACCAATTAAAAGGTGTGATCTCTATTATTTCTGGCAGAGATTATGGGACAAATACCTAGTTTCAGCTTAGGCTGCTAACTTTGAGACCTAAGTTTAAGGTAGTCTGGTTCCTTCAATCCTCATCAAACTGGCCTCATTGAAAGTGTGTCTAATGACGGTATTAGCGATACCAGTTAAAAGGTGTGATCTCTATTACTTCTGGCAGAGATGGTACAATTACCGAGTTTCAGCTCAGGCTGCTAACATTGGGACCTAAGTTTAAAGTAGCTTGGTTCTTTCAATCCTCACCAAACTGGCCTCATTGATAGTGTGTCTAATGACGGTATTAGCGATACCAGTTAAAAGGTGTGATCTCTATTACTTTCGGTAGAGATGGGACAAATACCTAGTTTCAGCTTAGGCTGCTAACTTTGAGACCTAAGTTTAAAGTAGCCTGGTTCTTTCAATCCTCACCAAACTGGCCTCATTGATAGTGTGTCTAATGACGGTATTAACGATACCAGTTAAAAGGTGTGATCTCTATTACTTTCTGTAGAGATGGGACAAATACCTAGTTTCAGCTTAGGCTGTTAACTTTGAGACCTAAGTTTAAGGTAGCCTGGTTCTTTCAATCCTCACCAAACTGGTCTCATTGATAGCGTGTCTAAAGATGGTATTAACGATACCAATTAGAAGGTGTGATCTCTATTACTTCTGGCAGAGATTATGGGACAAATACCTAGTTTCAGCTTAGGCTGCTAACTTTGAGACCTAAGTTTAAAGTAGCCTGGTTCTTTCAATCCTCACCAAACTGGCCTCATTGATAGTGTGTCTAATGACGGTATTAACGATACCAGTTAAAAGGTGTGATCTCTATTACTTCTGGCAGAGATGGTACAATTACCGAGTTTCAGCTCAGGCTGCTAACATTGGGACCTAAGTTTAAAGTAGCTTGGTTCTTTCAATCCTCACCAAACTGGCCTCATTGATAGCGTGTCTAAAGATTGTATTAACGATACCAGTTAAAAGGTGTGATCTCTATTACTTCTGGCAGAGATTATGGGACAAATACCTAGTTTCAGCTTAGGCTGTTAACTTTGAGACCTAAGTTTAAAGTAGCCTGGTTCTTTCAATCCTCACCAAACTGGCCTCATTGATAGCGTGTCTAATGACGGTATTAACTATACCAATTAAAAGGTGTGATCTCTATTAATTTCGGTAGAGATGGGACAAATACCTAGTTTCAGCTTAGGCTGTTAACTTTGAAACCTAAGTTTAAAGTAGCCTGGTTCTTTCAATCCTCACCAGTCTGGCCTCATTGATAGTGTGTCTAATGACGGTATTAGCGATACCAGTTAAAAGGTGTGATCTCTATTACTTCTGGCAGAGATGGTACAATTACCGAGTTTCAGCTCAGGCTGCTAACATTGGGACCTAAGTTTAAAGTAGCTTGGTTCTTTCAATCCTCACCAAACTGGCCTCATTGATAGTGTGTCTAATGACGGTATTAGCGATACCAGTTAAAAGGTGTGATCTCTATTACTTTCGGTAGAGATGGGACAAATACCTAGTTTCAGCTTAGGCTGCTAACTTTGAGACCTAACTTTAAAGTAGCCTGGTTCTTTCAATCCTCACCAAACTGGCCTCATTGATAGTGTGTCTAATGACGGTATTAACGATACCAGTTAAAAGGTGTGATCTCTATTACTTGCTGTAGAGATGGGACAAATACCTAGTTTCAGCTTAGGCTGTTAACTTTGAGACCTAAGTTTAAGGTAGCCTGGTTCTTTCAATCCTCACCAAACTGGTCTCATTGATAGCGTGTCTTAAGATGGTATTAACGATACCAATTAGAAGGTGTGATCTCTATTACTTCTGGCAGAGATTATGGGACAAATACATAGTTTGAGCTTAGGCTGCTAACTTTGAAACCTAAGTTTAAAGTAGCCTGGTTCTTTCAATCCTCACCAAACTGGCCTCATGGATAGCGTGTCTAATGACGGTATTAACAATGCCAATTAAAAGGTGTGATCTCTATTTATTTCTGTAGAGATGGGACATATACCTAGTTTCAGCTTAGGCTGCTAACTTTGAGACCTAATTTTAAGGTAGCCTGGTTCTTTCAATCCTCACCAAACTGGCCTCATTGATAGTGTGTCTAATGACGGTGTTAACGATACCAGTTAAAAGGTGTGATCTTTATTACTTTCGGTAGAAATGGGACAAATACCTAGTTTCAGCTTAGGCTGTTAACTTTGAGACCTAAGTTTAAGGTAGCCTGGTTCTTTCAATCTTCACCAAACTGGCCTCATTGATAGCGTATCTAATGACGGTATTAATGATACCAGTTAAAAGGTGTGATCTCTATTACTTCTGGCAGAGATTATGGGACAAATACCTAGTTTCAGCTTAGGCTGCTAACTTTGAGACCTAAGTTTAAAGTAGCCTGGTTCTTTCAATCCTCACCAAACTGGCCTCATTGATAGCGTGTCTAATGACGATATTAATGATACCAGTTAAAAGGTGTGATCTCTATTACTTCTGGCAGAGTTGGTACAATTACCGAGTTTCAGCTTAGGCTGCTAACTTTGGGACCTAAGTTTAAAGTAGCCTGGTTCTTTCAATCCTCACCAAACTGGCCTCATTGATAGCGTGTCTAATGACGGTATTAACGATACCAATTAAAAGGTGTGATCTCTATTACTTTCGACAGAGATGCAACAAATACCTAGTTTCAGCTTAGGCTGCTAACTTTGAGACCTAAGTTTCAGGTAGCCCGGTTCTTTCAATCCTCACCAAACTGGCCTCATTGATAGCGTGTCTAATGACGGTATTAACGATACCAGTTAAAAGGTGTGATCTCTATTACTTTAGGTAGAGATGCAACAAATACCTAGTTTCAACTTATATTGTAAAAGTGTGAAGTTAGCAGCCTAAAAGATGTTCATGGTTTTTTTCCAGTTTCTGAGACTCTGTCGCGCCATTGTTGATAGGTTTGTTAATTTTTGCAATTGTTTTGTGATTTTACATATTATTTAACCTTATAAATCATATATATTCTTTGATTTTCATGAATCAAATATGAGACTTTTTTATTTGGTCGGATTATCAAAGGCAGCTAACTTTAGGCTGCTAACTTCACACCGGTAACATCTTCCCCGCGTTATGTTGACATTAAAAGTTAAGTTAATTACAAAAGCTACTGACCTTCCAACTCAGAGGGTAAACTAGACTTTGTTGGAATTAGTCCGGTTTCCATACGATGTTTTCCTTCACCAAAAAGCGACTGGTAAATATCAAATAATATTTCGTGCATAAGTTCCGGAAAAAGCATTGGTACAAGCCGGGGTTTCAACCTGCGACCTCCGGATTGCAAGTCGCACGCTCGTACTACGTATAATAATGATAGGTACCTAAGTTACACAAATGATTCAATATAAAACCCTGATGGCAGCAGCAATGAAGATAGGTAGATATACCAACCCGAGTACAACCTTTTTAATTTTTCGGTGTAGTAGAAATAACAGATTTTCTTTACAGAGTAATAATAATAAGAACATTCTGATCAACTGTGTATATGATTATTCTACTCTTGTACCTACTTTTTTACGTCATTCATAAAAACATTTATAAGAGCATTCATAATAGGATTGAAGAAAGGTCTATTTACTCTATACCCCATAACAACACTAGTGTCACACTAGTGTTATTTATGTTTTTTTTGTACGCAGATTGATGGGTCGAGGATAGCTGCCGTGTAAAAAACGTGGCTTTGGATTGCTGCTCCGAGTGCTCCGTAACTCGTTTGTATGGACCGAGAACGCGCAGCCCAAGAATTTACGACCCAACAATCGGCGTCCACTACGGTGACACGAATTATAGGCCTTGCATTCTCGGCCCGTGCCAACATTACGCGACTCCGGATTTGTCAACTACAGTTAACACCTGCACTCAGATTTAAATATACGATTACATTAGCTAGATAGTATTTTGTTGTAAGTCTAGTAAGCAGTGTCTTGTTAACAGAGTTATATTTAGAAATTACGAATTCTATCTTCATAAAATTCGGCCCAGATGTATAGCACCCCTTCTACCTTTAATTACGAACGCATCTTTGTTATGTCAGTTTGACATAACTGCATTTACCAGGTAAATTAAAAACAAAAAAGTATGAATCGATTTTAGAATTAAGCATAGATGTAGGATTAAGTTAATAAGCTTACAGTTAACGTAGTGATTGTGTTCAATTTATTAATTAAGCAAGTGTAACGGTGTATACCACCTTACGAAAAACTTGAAAATGAGTAAAAGGAGCGCAAGTATGTTAGGAGACGCGTGTAAAACTACTAAACAACCGAGGCACTGGTCGTTGGGACTTGTGGGATCAATGAAAGACCCCGAATTAATTGTAAAACAGTCTGACCGAGTAGTAATTATTCGAGATAAATATCCAAAAGCCAAAGTTCACTATCTCATACTACCACAGGAGGACATAAACAGTATTTACAAGCTCAATAAGAGTCACATTAGTCTCTTAGAAGAATTCGGTGAATTTTATGAAGAGCTTAAAGAAGACCATCCAGGTACCACCCTAAGAGCTGGTTTTCATGCTGTACCAAGTATGCAGCGACTTCACATGCATGTTATAAGTGCAGACATGAATTCACCATGTCTGAAAACCAAAGTGCATTGGAATAGTTTTACTACAAAATTCTTCATTCCTTACCAAGGTAAGTTTAACAACTTTGCATTTAGTTTTTAATAAATACAAATCACATAATTTAAAATGCTTTGAATGAAATGAGGACATGCTTATAAATGATATTAAATATCTAAGATACCTGTAATTTATCTTTGCATCAGTGTTTTGTGTGTTTCCAGTTTTTCACTAGTTGTTTTTCTTTACAGATGTAATAAGAGAGCTTAGAGAGAGTGGAAGTATTCAGAAAATATCAAATGAGGTCCACAAGAGCTTAATGGCCACAGATTTACAATGCAACCAATGTAGTTATAAGCCTAAAAATATGCCGCAACTTAAAGAACATTTGTTCTCTCATATGAAATAAACATTACTCTAGACTATATGACTTTTTTTCATGCATCTTTTTTTAGACAATGAATTTAGGTTGACCCACTACATGTGGCTAAGGACCTGTAGGCCTATCACATGACAGGCATGATGGTATAGCGCAATAAGAAAAACTGCATCGTTTTCTAACAATATTAATTAGAGTGGCAGGTAGTCTATCTCGGCTCAAGATACTGTCCTGCCAATCATATGCTAGCCTGGCTGTGCCAAAAATTAAATAAAAACCAAAATTCTGAAATTGCACTTTATTCATTGCCAAATAATTGCTTCATGTACAATATAGTCAAGCCTTAATTTTACAATATGTTGAACTTTCTCTTACCTATATCTAAAGCAATAATTAGCTACTGTACAAGAATTCAATTAATGTTAGCTGCAAGTATTGTTATCCTTATATGCTACTTTACTTGACCGAGGGCTATCATCTAGAGGCGAAGTTGAAGTATCTATAATTTCTTCAGCATCTGGAGTGTATATAGACTGATTTCGCCTTTTAAATGTCTTTTTGCCAACTGACATTGGTGTAGCACATTCATTAGTGGTGTTTATTTGCGACTGTGTTTCTGGAGAAAATAGGGAGTTTGTACGAGACAGTTCACTGTCACAGTCACTGGGTGTCATTGGTGCTGGTAATGACATTTTTGATTTCATTGGAGTTGCTACAGGGCTGGCCTCAGGCGCTACATTATCAACAACATTGCTTGGTGTGATTACATTAGGTTGTTTCATTAGTCTACCAGTTCTAGCTGTTAATACTTGCAATGGATCATCTATACCAAGTTTTTCACATAAATTTACAGTTTGTGGGTTAGCTATTGGATCAGTAGGCACACCTCTGCGAGAGTTGGGATCATACACTGGAGCAGTCATGACAAAAGATTCCTCCTTTATTAACAGGTCTCCCATTAGGTTGGTAACTGTTTCCTTTTCTGCTGTACTTGGTGTAAAATCATACCTGTAAGTTATTAAATATATTTAACCAGAGATTTACATATATATCTAAATCAGAAATTTTTCACAAATGTACATGAAACTATATAGCAATATTAATAAATCAACAGTACATAAAACCACTTTTTAAAGTACTTGCCACCAAACATTTACATAGCATTTTATTAAATGAAATACTTGTAATTAACATAGGGTGCTGGAATGTGAATCCACAATATGATACATTTTTAGAAATATAAGTATAATGCTAAAAATGGAGCAGGCCATAAAACTAATGTTAGGATAGTTATTTATTTATGAATGCAGTCTGTGCATATTAATGTCCATTTTTGTTCCTAGTTACCTTTCATTTCCTCCTGGACCAGGCATATGGCAGTCAACGTTTTTAACAGACAGCAGATGGTTTGTATTCTTCAACACAGACAGCCACTCCACATCATATCTCAGTTGTTTGTCACCATCATACTCCGCAGGCATGTCCAGTATTTGAAGATGCCGACGCTTGGGCAAACATTTATCTAGTGCCAGGAACTTTGTTTCACCCTCATCATGTTTTATTAGGGCTGCAAAAAGGCAATGTAAGTGTGCAGCAAACCAGTAATCTGGCTTTAGCTCTTTTAGCAGTTTAGTGGCAGGAGGGCTTCCTAATTGATTTGATTCAATATCTTCCCTGAAAAAAAATGTTTCATGTTTATCATATAGATTAAAATTTAAAGGGTTAAGTAATGGCAGATCCCTATTTTATCCAAGAAATTTCAATATTTCATACCAACAATAATTATTTTAAAATCAACATTAGTA
This sequence comes from Grapholita molesta, assembly GCA_022674325.2. Classification (NCBI taxonomy): domain Eukaryota; kingdom Metazoa; phylum Arthropoda; class Insecta; order Lepidoptera; family Tortricidae; genus Grapholita; species Grapholita molesta. The sequence goes on along the minus strand of CP053132.2, from coordinate 10,043,602 downwards.
AAAAATATTTTCCATCAAAATAACCACACTGAACAATGATTTGTTAGTTATTTGTACATTTAAGAATATTATTTCATGTCTGAATTGGTCAATTGTACCTGGTTCCATTTATTGGCTTATATATATTTTTTAATTAACCAAGAAAAAGATCAAAATATTTTATTGAGTACAGTCAGCATCATATAGTTCGTAGCATTCAAAGTACTCAAATAGTTTGGTACACCATACTAATTCTATGGTGTACCGAACTTTTTGAGTACTTTGGATGTTACCAACTATAAGACGCTGACTGTACATTACATGCATATTTACACAGGTTTAATAAGTAAGAATCTTTGATAATATCAGCTGTTGTCAATCATATCACGCAACTAGTTCTTGTTAGTGTAAAACATGCCAGAGCAATTATGTTGGTACAATACTCGGTGGTATTCTTGTAGTAGTCTTAGATGACATAGATACAAACCTGAAAAATGGTTTTCTTCTTAACAACTCCTCTTTATTTCCATAATCAGTGATGCCTTCTGGCCAGTCATGAGAGAGCATCACATGAACTTTCTCTTTCAGCTGACCTAGACGAAACACATCCAAGGCCCGTATGTGATAGACCGACCGTAAGGAATTCTGGTTGTAAGGTGGACACTCCCATAGACCCTGAAGATAGTCTCTTCCTTTGAATATTCCAGATATACCTGAAAAATTGGCATATTCTTTTTAATTTTACTCATCTATATCATAATATCATTATGATTTTATAATTTTCATTCTTTATAAAAACAAAGCTCTTTAAAAAACAAACAGTATAAACAAAAAAATTATAGTTTTAATTTCACAAAATCAAATCTGACTCAAATCTTTCTCAATCAAATTGGTAAACTAGATTATTACATTAATATTACCTCCAATTTTCAAATTACCAAATTTGACCACCCCAGCCCTACCCATGTAGTAAATGTTCGGAGCCACCCAGCCACCATAAGGGAGCTCCTGTAGATAGTTGGACGCTTCATGGTTCCCACCAATGAATATCGTTAATACGGGGGCCTTTTCCTCACCACTATAGTATCTAAAAAAGATTATGACTATAAATCCTGCTCACATTAATATTAGGTCCTAACATTTGAAATTGAGGATTTTTCGAACTAATTGTTTGACAAAACGCCAATTTCATAGGTAAGGACCCAATACCGACGCTTTGACTTGTGTTCTGTGACAACAACATAACCTACTTATAAAATGTGCAGATGTGCTGGTATTTTTCAGGCACTGCCATTGCTCGTAGATCATCTTTATTCCGCACTGATTGAAAATCACCGCAACATATCAATAAATCAATGCTTATTCCTTCCCTCTCTTGTAATGTTTTGATGCATTCGTAGATTTTTTCTAATTCACCATGGGCGCAACCCTCGACGGCTATTTTCATGTTCACAAATTTGATTTAGAGATTAACGGTTGAACTATATTCAGGGATAATGTTTACCCCATTCATTGAATGCCACTTAGGAAAATTAAAACAAAAATTAAAATATTGGAATCGTACGATCGTATAGGCGTTTGACCGTTTGTCAACAACACAGACTTATAAGAAGCACATCACATACGATTCATACGAAGTTATACCTACATATCAGACTGGCCAACTTTCTAAAACGAATTTTTATTTCGTTCAATTCATTGATGGTCTGTGTTGAGTAAAAGGAAAAATAATGAATATGTAATGACTGAATTAGTTACTTGTGAGCATGCTGGCTAATGCGCTTTAATTAGATAAAAATATTTAATTAAATAAAGAAATGTATAAAATTATCGTATGTTTTTATTTTATTTATTTAAGTTCATAAGTATTGAATGGTGGCAGAGTTTCAAGAATACTTAATTGCTAATGCCATGATCGGCCTATTAACAGCAAGAGTTCGACCTTCGGACGAGTTGTAAATGTAATTTTTAATTTCAAAGTTTTTACTTCGTGGTTAGTTATAAAAGGCAATACTAAGAACGGTTTTGTAAATCATGGGTCGTGGTCCGATTCGGTCTCTGAGCTCTCAGTCGGTTCGATTCATTCTTTCTGGACTTACAGAAATCTTGTGCCGTCATTGATGACGGCAAACATCAAGTTGACGTTTGTCATTAAATTCATATAGGTATTTCATATAGGCATGAATGTCTTGTTGGCAGCTGGCGTTGGTCTAAATGATGCTCGCGATCCGAATCAATTACCATTTTCGGGACTTTTTTGTATTTAAAGTTTCGTGAGACATAGTACAAGAATACGTTACGGTACGTCGAACCGTATTGATCGTTATTTATCATTTTCGGGACCTTGAGCGCTCTCACTGATTCGGACCAGCTGTCAGCAATGTTAGCTCTGTGAGCAATGTGAGCGTGAGTCAACACGGCAATGATTATCGCGGGTAGTTTACTGCTATACAAAGCATCATAGGCACATGCTAAAACGGGGTAAAGTAAGTAGGGGGTAACGGGACGTTATATTGCTTATCTGTGAGTATTTGACAGTTTTTTTTTTTCAAATGTTGGTTTCCTTCCTTAGCTAGCACGTGTTTCTTTATGCTGTACTGTATTTACTGCCGTTCAAAGTACCATAACATCGGTCCGACCGTGAGAGTGCTCGAAGCGCGAATCGGACCACAACACATGTCATGGTCCATCGACGCTCCCGCCAAAAACGATATTCGTAAATATCGGACGATTGTCTCTGTCACTCTGGTGACGCCTTAATTGGAGTAAAAGGATGCTCGAAATATACGAACTTCGTTTTTTGCGGTTCCGGCCCATGTCATTAGCTATTACCACAGACTATACATTGAAAACATTGAATCTTAAAACCATCAAAAGTAATAAATATGTAGTACCAACATAACAAGTCTTATTGTTTTACACGGCTCATGTTATTTAAGGTCTTTTTATATTAAAGAAGTTGTTCAATTTTGGTAAGCGTTTTGACTTGCAATACGGGGGTGCAGGTTCAAACTCCGGCTCGTACCAATTAATTTTAGGAAATTTGTGTATGAAATGTTATTTAATATGTAGGTACTAGTCACTTTTTGGTGAAGGAAAACGTCGCGAGGAAACGGGACTAATCCCAATAAGGCCTGGTTTACCCACTAGGTTGGAAGAGCAAATAATGGCAGTCGTAAAAATACTAATATGTAAGTAATGTTCCTCACGTTTTGGTATACACCTACTTGGTGAGATGACAAATTTTGTGTTCACTCGACAGCAAAGTTTATTCTTCTTTCGTGGTAATCTATTGAGTGAAAGATTCCAAAATAGGAATATCAAAAAAAAAAGGAATCTTATGCGTTGGGAGGGTAAACACTAACTTCTATTAAAGTGGAGTTTTAAAAGGAGAAAGATTGTAACCTAATTCTGATGATGTAGCATTATTTTAATAGGTACTATTTGGGTACTATCCTAGCTTTACCTTTTTGACAATCAGAAATTATTCATCCATGCGTAGTTTTTGTCTTTTTCTGCAGGTTACACTTGATTTCAGCTGTTGAACAACTGTCAAGAGATTAGTTATAATATGCAAAGTTTCGTGAGACATAGTATAATATAGGTATATGTCAAGAGAACGCATTCACTGCCACCGACGCACATGTGCGTTCATTTGCATACATTTTTGGAGGGGGTGGCAGCGAATGTGTTAATAAAGTCATCACCGCTTAATTGCCCTTGTAGTATAATTGTTAGTGATCCTGAGTGACAATGTAATTATTGTTTGAATAGAAAATTCTGACGATAGTAATTAAAATGAGTCCTGAAAAGTTAAGATAGGCGTTTTTACAAACTGTTGTTGAATCTATAGTGTTGGTCGCAATGGTCGTATTTCGAGAAAAAATCGGATTAGTGTGCTATTATACATAGGTACTATATAATCTGTGGCTGAATCCATTTCATTAGGTTTCACAAAGTGTCCCAATACCACGTAGTATGTTCAAAATTTCATTACGCTACTTCCATACATAGTACCTTTAAAAAAGTAACGTAATGGGATTTAAAAAATTGGAACATCCTTGTGTCCTATTCAAATGGATTCAGCTTAGGATTTTGATTAGAAAATAGCCTGTTGTTTTTTTCGAAATTTGCATGACACTTTATTCAACAACGGTTCGTGAAAACGTCCAGATTTCGAAAAAAAACTGGTTTTTTAACTTTTCCTAATAACGTTCCCGCGCAACAAGTTTTGAACTAGGTCAAACTGCCTGTTAAATAATTACTAAGTTTAAAAATATTCTATTTCTGGCGCATAAATCCCACATCACCCCGTAACCCCTCGTAGTTGAGGTGAGATGGGTTTCATACATTAATAGGTAGCAGTAGACACCCTTTAAAAACCATCTCACCCCCCCTGTCATCACTTTCCTTCCCATTCATAGCCCAACTGTCCTCGTAATCCCTACTCACCCCATTTTACGGTACGATTTTTTATTAAGTTTTAGAAATTTCCAGTTAAAACCGCTAGAAAATCGAAGGAGTCGATTTACTCGATAAACGATGTACCAACGAGTCAATCTGAAATCAGAATAGACACGTATAAAATAGGATAAACATTAGTATGAATTGTGATTAACTCAATTATAATTCATCAATTAATTAAATTGGACTATAGCTAGTGCCACCGATTACCAAAATGAAATAAGTATTTTTCAGGAAAAGTCGATGCCCGAACAAAAACTTCGCGCTATCTGCATTTTGTTATAGGTAGAATTCCTACGTATGAATAATTCTTCTTTGTAAATGTGTTTTGCGATGATTTTAAACGAAGCCCCAAGTTTATCTGTATTAATCTGATCTTAATTTACTTCATTTGTAGCTGACCTCATTCTGTCTAATATTATGTATACCTAGGTACGAATCTGCGCGAAAATTGCAGGTCAAAACAAATCATAATCAGATTTTTAATTGTTGTCTCGGACATCTGCTGCAGCTCTAGTAAACTTACAGTTTACAGGCACTTCCAATGCAACCACGTAATGCCGTTATAGTAGGCACGTATAGCGAGTGACGTCAGAGCGGCTCGCGCGCGGCCAATCGCGGGCCGAGGCGGCGCCTGCGCAGCTGCGCACCGCCCACTGCGCGTCGGTGAGAAAATTAGGAAAACTCTTGATAGCGCTGAGTAAACAAACATTATAATTTGTGTTATACCTAAAGACTATATGCTCGAAAGCAATGTAAATATGTCACTTTTTAATAGTCTTAATGCTTTTCAAGTAGTTCGTGTCATACGCTATACATAATCTATTTCTTTAAATGGAAGGGGAAATATAAGGGCAGTTCTCAGAGGTGGCGTTTTTACGTGTCCGAGGCTATATTTGCGTGAATTTTTGGCCCAATATTTTTGAAAAAAATCATACACATATTTCAGCGTCTGTTATATCCCGACAATTAATAAAATATTCCATTACACCATCTTCAATATTATAAAAAAAATAAAAAGTGCAGAAATTGACGTACAGTGGGCGTGTCCCGCACCCAAATTTGTTGAAACAAAAAATTATAATTCAAGTTGGGGATGTTGTATTAACTTTTAATATTGGTTCACATATTCTTAATTAGTTTAGTTCTACTATAATTTCATTGAACATAATGTATGAATTACCCTTATTAAATAAAAACATATTTTCGCCATGTCCCGCGCCAACGCTTGATTTCGCTGGAGTTTACAAATCTTGGCGGTATAGCACAAAGCAATATACCAGGAACTCAATGCCGCGTCCACAGGTAGCTTCAGTTGCATCGCGTTCGCCGACGAGAGCGGACGTAGGCTCACAGTGTAATAGCAGAATTCGCAAAGGTATCTTCATCATTCGGTGGGTTTGGTTTCGTGTTTTCTTGAATTCGGTGAACAAAATTTTTCGTTCAGTGTTTGTGCTTTTCTTAGTGCAACAGTGCCTAAGCCATGCCAAGAAGTATGTGATTTGGTTACCAGTGAGTCTTTTCAATACAATGGTTACTTTTTGTGTAATTGTTCAATAACGATAAAATTTGAATTCAGTGGGTGTGATTTACGTGGATTCGGTGGGGTTTTAGGCCACCGAAATCAAAAAAGGTGCCACCGTGATCAATCTTGACTATAAAAACAGGTTAATTGTTTGTTTTTAAAGAATTTGTATGTTATAATTGTATTCTAAACAGTTGAATATTTTGTTAATGTTAATACCAACGTTGTTAGTATACCTACTACACATCACAACTATAAAAATTTTTTGGTTATGGTATCTGCGATTATGATTACCGGTGACCTATATCTATCAAGTTCAGTGCCTTCTGATAAAGATTCTCCTTCTGGGCCTATAATATACGCTTAAGGTCATCAAGAGTCTTGGAGCCGACTCTCTATTATTTCAAGTCTTTATAGTTCCGTCTGATGAAATTTTGGGTACTAAATTACTGTTTAAATTATGAAGTTTAAAGTTCACACTAGCTAAAAGCATACTAGTTTAAAGACACATGATAATGAAACCCTCTTTCTTTTCAATTAATCTTCAAAATACATCAACAATCCCAGAATAATTTGGCCATCAACTTTCCAGCCATTTTGTATTCAATGATGTTTAGGCTCTGGTGGAAAATTATAAGCCCGGGTTTCATCTTCTTCAAAATTGATGTGCTGTGCTCACCACACCGCTATAAAAAGCTTCTCGATGCGTCGGTGTGCGCATTCTCGGCACCCATCTTGCATATAAAAGCTCCAGAAGGCTTGTGTTGCGGATGCGGGTGCTCGGCCAGCGATATATTAAGTACAAATAAGCTGTTTCTTTAAGGATCAAGATGTCATTGCGGCCTGGCATCACTACTATAAACAACTTCTAAACCCTACGCTTGCTGCTACACAGCTTCCGGAAATGGCAGCAAATGTAGGTCTCATACCTCCGATACAGCCACATGAGGTTAAAAAAGCGCTGCAAAAATAGGCTCCGTAGGTATCCAAGTGGAAGCTTGAAAATGCCTGCAAGAAACTGGTGTGTTGCTACTTTCTAATCTCTTCAGTCAGGTGTTGCTCTCTTCCAAAATGCCAGAGGCATGGAGATTGCGCACTATCGTTCCGATTTACAAGGGAAAGGGAAGCAAGTACGAGTGCAACAACTACCGAGGCATCAAGCTCTTAAGCCATACTATGAAGCTTTATGAAAGAGTAATCGACAACCGAATAAGGTCAGAGTGCTCACTATCTAGACATTATTATAGCTTCTTACCTGGTTTATCAACTACCGATCCTAATATGTTTGCTCTGTCCACAATTGCCGAAGAATATCGCTCGAATAAAAAACCGCTGTTCGTTGCGTTCCTAGACATGGAAAAGGCATTTGACCGTGCTCCAAGGGATACTATTTGGTGGAGCCATCGAAAGAAAAATGCCCCAGAGCAATATGTCAAGACCATTGCTGACATGTATAGGGATGCACGATCAATGGTCCGGACATCGGTGGGTGAGACCAAAGCAATAGCGATCAAAGAAGGAATTCATCAGGGTTCAGTACTGAGCCCCTTCTTGTTTTGCTTAGTTTTTGGACTCGCTTACTAAAGAAGCACAAGATTTGGCAAAGTGGACATTTATATACGCTGACGATGTAGCCATATGCACTGAAAGCCGTACCGAGCTGCAGAAAGCGCTCGCTTCATGGAAGCGCCAGTTGCAATCCGGGGGCCTGGTGTTGAGTGTTGCCAAAAAACAATTCATGTCCACGAACGAACCAGATCCACGTGACGACAGTCCGATACCCATTGATGGGCAATTAGTCCAAATACCTGGGTGGTATAATGCACATATCCGGAGACATCGAATGCAATGCAACATTCATCACCGAATAGCTACATGGCAAAAATGGTGAGAAGTGACCGGTGTGACCTGCGACAAAAAAATGGCGGTCAAACTAAAGGGGCTGATCTATAAGACCATGATTAGACCAGTTTTAACCTATGGCAGCGAGACGTGGGCGGTGACGCAGAAGCACCTGCGTACCATCTAAGTTGCTGAAATGAAGATGCTGAGGTGGATGTGCGGTGTTACCAGGCTCGATAAAATCCGCAACGAGTACGTGCGAGGAAGCCTGGGCGTGCGTGACATCGCCGACAAAATGCAAGAGAGTTAGGCTGCGATTCTTCCGAATTGACTAGTTTGCTTGCTAAAATCAGTTCGTTGGGCTGAAAATATGAAACTAAGTATACTTTATAGTTAATGAGTTTCCAATGCAAGATTTTTCTGAATTTAATAAGAAAACTTTATATGGATAAGTATTTTTTGATAAAAAATTAAAGACAAACACTTTTAAAGTGATTTTAACACCAATTTTGAACTTTTTTATGAATATTGATTTCGGTGGGTGGACTTGATTTCGGTGATTTAAAAAACTAAAATATCTTAAAAACCGTTAAGTCTACAAGGGGGCCTTTCCCGGCAATATTTTTTAAATTTAAGCCTGAATCTATGATTCAATGTTTCACATTAAAAAAGTAAAAAAAAATTTGTTCCACCGAAGTCACGCAAAACAGCTCGGCTCGGAGAATCGCCCATAAATACTATATAAATTCGTGTTTTTGTGGTGCAATAAATATATTTATGGATTTAATTGTTGATTATTTATTTAAAAAGTTATCAGTTATTAAATATGAAAAAATATCAACAACATCAAAAATAGGTCACGTATCTATCTTTTTAAACACCTAAGCAAACAATTACCTGGATATTGTCTAAAAATAGCATTTAGGTAAGTTACCTACCTAACTGGTATTAGCTAGATAGGTATACCTAATTCTATTTCGATGCGTTGAGTTAAGTCATACAAATATAATATGCTTGTTGGCTTAAAAGTGATCTTAGTAAGAACTGATTGTATTTTAAACTTTTTCCATACTAAGTACTTAGTTTAAAGGCAATAAATAGAATTTACGAGAAAATCATTAAAAAATGTAAAAACCTTTTTCGTAAATTTATAAAAGAGCATCGATATTTAGACGTTTCTGCATAATAAAAAATATTTATAAAAAAGCACTTATAATATAATAATCACAAATAATTACTTGTCTCGTCCATACGGGTTATAAATCTATAGGTAGGTACATAGAAGAGTTCAGCATGTAGATACTTTTATTGTTTATTCGAATATAAGTACCTAATATGTCTAATTGTGTGCAGCAATGTAGCTATATATAGGTACTATATATACCTATTATATATACCTAGCTCTTACATTTGTTTTATAGCGATAAAACCGCCTGTTGTTACCTAATACTCGTAGCTTAATTTCTCGTAAAACTCTTTTATTTGTTGCTCTAATTTCGCTTATTAGTATTCATAAACAATTAATGAAAAATCATATCAGAGCCATGCGCGCGCGCCCCTCTGTCGAGCATTTATAGTTATGAGTTGAGCATAAGGAACTCTTTATAGTCCGTGCGCGCGAGTGGATCGCACGCATCTCGCGGCTCTATTCAAACTACTTTCGGTGCTGTCAAATAAAAAAAACAATATACAGTGTGTAAAATGAGTTGGGGTCCTGAGCACGATCGACCATGCGCCAAGTTGGAGATCAACGAGGCGGTGGGCAAGCTGTTGCAGACTTTTAACTATGAAACTATAGTGCCACAGCCTTCCAGGTAAGTGTTGTTGGGTGTTTTCGGGCGTTTCAACCGTTCTTATTACTCTGTCCAGATTTCTGTACAAATGATCACACAGTTTGGTGTTATTTTCGGTTTACTGGTAGACAGCTGGGCTGGCTAAAGAATAACCAAAACCTACTTACTATAAAGCAGGCACTTCTGCAGCAATCTGGATAGAGTAATAAGAACAGTTCAAACTCCCGAATAAACACCTTGTTTTTTTCTTCGACTAATATTGCAGTGGTTCTGATCCTAAGTAATTACTTACTATTTAATCGTCTAACGTCATAACTGTATTCTGTAAAAGCTCTAATAATAATAACTGATACTGATGCAGAATATTAGAATAATATTTACCACCGATTTCAAAATATTATCTAATGTTTGGTGGGTGCGGAAAGCTTGATAAGAAGTATTTTTACTTATTTTTTACCTAGCTTCATTTCCTTTATCATTTGAAATCTAATTGGAAAACCTAATTTTGTGTAGCATCGAGAATTCAGTGATATTATCGCCACGCTTGGCAGGGGGGTTGGCGAGCGCAGTATGTTTCACCGCTCTAAAGGGACGCTGCTGCCCGTCCTCGGTGTTTTTTCGTCGCAATTTAGGGCCAATACTCGGGTCCTATTATTTTAGTATTACTTACTTATGTTTATAAATATAGGTACTTTTTTTAGTAGGTAGGTAAGTAGTATATTTCAATTCATAAATCTCAAAATTGTACAAGAAACTTCGTGCAATTTTAAATAATCTGAAGGCGTAAATAATGATTTGGGAGACTGAAATAGTTATTTGTTATACAAGATTTTGCTAAAAAACACAATTTTATTGTTTTCGTATATTTTATGCGAGCTCTTGTTATTTTAGGAATTCGGATAGCATATCAAGGTAAATAATAATTAATAACTTAACTATAAAAAGACAATATAGAGTTTCTTCGTAAGCAAATCCCGATGCATATACATATGTGTTCAAAAAATTGTGATAGTATTAGATACAGGTTTGATATAGTCTAACCAGAGAATTCTCACGTAAAGAATAGAAACAAACAATAATACCTACCACACTGTATATCATCCAAAAAATGAAATGAGTGTAGAATTTACTTATAGGTACTGCTGACAAACTTTCAAATTCTATTTAACCCTATTATGTCTATTGCTACGCCGTTCGACTGTCATCTATTTATAAGAGGGCTCTGTCTTAAAGGCCTATTGGATCCTGATAATAACAAAAAATATCCCAAGTTTACCTCATAGTAATAAAGAAACAGGAATCGTGTAAACGTACACTAAAACGTCACGTGATGGAACGGACATGTTTTTATTTGTAGAATAGTATGGACCCAGAAAAGTCTGAATCTGAAAGAAACAGGTTTTCGGGATTTATATTAATTTAGATTTTAGATCAGGTAGGTAACCTAGTGTCTATGGTTACCACTCAATAATAAATTGTAACAAATAAATACGTTTATTGAATATTCTGAATGCATCGAGATTAAGTCATACCGAAACCTGATACTCTCAATGAGGTTTTAATTTCGTAAGCTCGTGCATAGCCGATAGCGGAAACGAAGCTCGAGTGCTTTAACATAGAAAGGGATAAACATATGCAAACCTGCGCACTACTAAAAGAGAACGCTGCATTTCCTTTAAGTGGTGTTAATAATTCAAACTTATTTATGGGCGGGTCTTACAGAATTACCAAATTAAGATAAACAAATGAACTGCTAGCGGCATATTGAAAGGGATGTGATGACCACTTCGTTATGTCGGTCGATAAGAAGCATAACAACACAATCATTTCGCTTAATTTATTATCATGCGTGTACATAGAATTAACTCATAATCATGAATGACCTGCGTAATGATGTCACACTCTGATGATAGTTACTCGAGATACATGCTGTATTAACTAATGTATAATATTTGTCATTAAAAAATGGTTTTTCTTAAGACCTTTTTCATGTTAGTGATGTCCTTACAGAGGAAATTCTGACAGTTTACATATTTACACAACGATTTTGGTCATATGCTCGTTATGAGAGGGTCAAAAAGTCAATAACGAATGAAGAAACGTTACACTTTTATTTTTACTCATGATTTATTTACTTAATTTTTGACTTCCGGTTGTGCCTCTAAACGTCTTGAGAACATATTTATATTTTTTGTTCATTAACGTTGTTTAGTGTACCTATAATATTGATAGCTTATTATAATACTCATATTCAGAGATCTAACGTAGAATTATGCAGCTAATGAAGAATTGATTACAGACGCGTTTCACCGAGGCCGCCTCTCTCTGAGCCCTGAGTGTAAGTTTTTAACGAACTTTACGTCACGAATGCGTTTGCGTTTCCCATATAAATAATATTATCACTTACGCGTTCGTAAACGATTTTTTTTTACTGAGAGCTACTACCTACTTTCTACAATGCCTAGTACCGTACACTAGTAGATGCTCTAAGAGCAAACTTGTTATGTTGCTCGATTGATTTGCTACAATCACTTTGACTAGCGATTTCAGCACAATTGATAGAAGCCATGTTTTTTAACTATTTAATACCTATCATATATCAAATATTAATTAATCGTTTGCCATCATCGTTATCGTCACATTTCATAGACTACACATTGCATTTCAACATGGCATAACTATGCCATTCTATATACAGTACCTAACTAGGTACTGTGCTAGTGTGCCTACATTCTAAGTTGGGTGAATGGTATCAGGAGCGGAACGATTCCATAATTAGTCATAGCTGACAGATACGCAGCCCGGGGTCAGGCGGCTTCATGGAAACACGAACTTCTAATTGAATACCCATATTTCATATCTTTATCTCTTGCCTTATATGTACCTACATATAAGTACACATTACTTATTATCTGTCGGTAGCAAAGTACTTATTAATTAACTAGCATCTTAAGCGCTAACGCTTTGATGTGTGACTAAGTAAACCATGTTTTGGAAACAGAAACAGAAAACATGTGTCTTTCGTAAATGTTAATTAAAAAGTTCCGTGTGCTTGTCTCCGCGAATTATTGAAAACCCGTTGCGTTTCCTCTGTTACTTTTGGATTATTTCTACTCAAGGCCACGTAGCGTAGGGCTGGTAGCTTAGACGTAAAGCACGGGTTAGGGCTAAAAGACTTGATCTTATGACTTAAAGTATTAATCCACTCATCTGAAAGTCTGTCCGCTTATTTTTCTTTACATCGGTCATTTCTTTTCGCGTCCCGAATGGAGGGGAAACTCTCTGTGAGTTGTATCGAGGTCGAGAATTCTCGAACAAACATGGGTATGTATCCATTTAATAAGTCCTTTTATTTCGCCGCCATAAGAGTTTTGGGATATATTTTTATACTTAACTGTACATATCCCGGTAAGCGTGGCCCAGAAGCTATTGTAGTCTCTAGGGCAACTAATTTAATTTATGATTTTTTATGATTTAAGTGTAGGAACAATATTTTGTATTAAGTAGACGACCTCTATGCATCTACAAATACATTTCTGCATCTATAAGTATCATGGGCACAGTTGATAAGCTCAATAACGACTACTGATAAAAGCACAAAAAAGAGTCAAATAAAAGTGAATTCCTTGATAGCTTATCTCTTGCAAAGAATTTGCACAACATCATAATATTTAAGCAAACGTAGATACAAAAAAATCCCAATATTTTTCACAGTCAATAATTTGTACAATAAACTGCTGAATATAAAACTTTCTTCTCTAATGTGATAGCTGATGATCTGCAATATTTTTAATTAGATTTTTTGGACAGTCCACGCAAAAAGATAAGACTTAAGCTATGTTTTCACGATAAACTCCTACGTAATTTATACTTTTGTTCTAATTTTATTCATAGTACATACTCGTAGGCACTTGGAACTTATGTAGGATAGGGCGCGGCGTGTGACGATTTTTATCGTCTTCCTGCCTCCCCGATTTATTTCCGCATGTGATAGCGCTATGTAAACATTCCCATTGTGGGGTGCTTATCTGCCCCAGAGGCTCTGGACCCCTCATCACGAGCTGATTGAGTCTTACTTTGTCATGACGTTAGGAAAGGTGTACTTATCAAGACCGCAAATCTGATAGAAACTTATGTCAAGACCATAAGTAGCTGTCAGATATTTTTGCGGTCTTGATATCGACATATATTATTACCGGTGACTGTAAATAATAAATAATAAATAAATAAATATTTCGGACATTCGTCCCACGGTAAGCTCAATAAGGCTTGTGTTGCGGGTACTAGACGACGATATATATAATAAATAGATACATATAAATACTTAAATACATAGAAAACACCCATGACTCAGGAACAAATATCTGTGCTCATCACACAAATAAATGCCCTGACTGGGAATCGAACCCAGGACCTTCGGCTTCATAGGCAGGGTCACTATCCACTAGGCCAGACCGGTCGTCAAACTGACTGTATTGTATTGACATTGACGAATATCGCAGTATAATTGTCGCATTCGACACGATCAAACAACCTGTATACATAGAAAATACCGTTTTGGATCATATTAAGTTGGTACCTGTATGATATGTACGCTTTGTTGTAAAAACAAAATGCTTAGTAACAGTAAAACGGGACAAAACTGATATTCTAACCTCGATAATATTTTATTTTTCTATTTTATGCTAATTTCATTTCATTAACAAGTGTGCCAGTTGTTTGTATTTCAGTTTTTTTGACCGACTTCAAAATAGGAGTATAGGCTCCATGTTCGACTGTAGGTACCTGTGTATTTTTTATGTATGTTCACCGATTTCTGTCCCATTTTTGGACCAATTCTAGTATACCTACTCCTGAGGTGGTGGTGAAATAATAAATAAATAAATATTATAGGACATCTTTACACCAATTGACTGAGCCCGATGGCAAGCTTAAGAAGGCTTGTGTTGTGGGTACTCGGCCAACGATAAATATAATATACTCATCACACAAATACATGCCCTCACTGGCATCTCTCTAACTCCATAGGCAGGGTCACAGTCACTATTACCCATAAGGCCAGAGCTGTCGTCATTTCGGAATTCCAGGAAATCGAGGGCAATCCTCAAATATTATAGCTATATTATCAATATTAAAGCTATTGAGACATTTGTGTATGGTCATCATCATCATCTCATGACCCTGAGCTGATCAAGGAAGGTCCAACTCTATAATGGAGTTAGGTGATTACTTATACTACAATAATGTATACAGACTTGTCGATATAGATAGTAATTTTTTTCTGAAGAAATGATGAAATCTCTGATGAACTAGAAAATAAAAGTCATTTTAAGTTATTACTAGCAGTAATCTATGAACATCTCTTCCCTCGCAATCCGTACTCAACCCATTGTACGCTATTTAATAACTTTAGTATTTAACTATTGAAAATACTTATAAAATCACCCTCCTTCTGGCGCAGTCAGGTAAAAAGAACATTTACTTTTAAATTTACTTATTTACCGTAATATTAAAAATAATGTTAGCGCTAACGCTGTTTGGACCGCACGTATTTGGTTATATAGAAGTATGGCATAGATAATGAAAAGGTTATGTATGCAAAATTATATTTGTATTTCAATTAAATCTTTGTTCTTAGTATCTATAAATACCAAGCAAATAGCAAATGTCTCAATTAAACGAAGTAACAGGAGTGCCGGCAGCTAAATTAATTAACAAGTGGAAACATTCCTATCGATATTATGTTTTATGTTTGCTGCGCGATTAGCACCACCGTGCACCCGGGCTAGCGGCAACTCTTGAGGTGTTTTAACAATAAATGAACATAACTATTCAGATCCAATAAAGCCATGTATGAGGATTTCAAGACCACTAGTAAATAAATTCGTATCGATGTATTACACTACAAATCATCCTCAATTCAGAAACAAAGTTTTAAACACAAAACTATCTTAAGACTCAAATACGTTACGAGGCGAAACATCAACAGCAACGACATACAAGCAGTATGTTTGACTTAAAATGAATCAGGAACAAAATCATTGCAATTTATTTGAAGCGGAATTATCATGCATTGAAATTTATCTGGATCATCAAACTCAAACTCAAAACGTTTATTCAGTAAGTAAATAGGCCACAAGGGTACTTTTACACGTCGATTTGTATAGCCAACTATTTACCATTAGTAGGTAGGTACCTATATCTTATATACTTTTTAGCATAGATACCGATATTCTAGAAATTTACCTACGATCGAATTTACTTACCTACTTGATTATGAATTCTTATAGGTACGTCGTAAATCGTAAGTACATCACTAATGTTAGAAGTTTCTATCAAAAATAACATTTTGCTACAGTCAGCAGCGGAAGTTGCTAAGCGGGCGAAGTGTTCAGTATGATCTAGAAACGTTGACACTACATGCTGACTGTGCAGGCTTTTATTAAAAAAAAAAATTTTTGACAATTTATGTGGATTGTAACGGGCCTAATCAATACGGGTTTATCATGTGTATTTCGGGAGTTGATACCTTCTCGTTCCAGTATCAGGTCAGATCAGCGATACTATAAAGTTTCAATATCACCTCAATTTCAGCTCAATCGGTTATTCGGTTGAAGATATCTGCTTCAAAATGGAGTTACAAGATTTCATTCGAACACAATTACATAAGGTACCTGCGTTTACCTACTAAGGTAAGGTAAGGTACCTACATACAAAGCTTGCAAGTATAATAGGATATGAATGCAACCGAATGACCGCAGATGCTGCACGTAGTGATCGAAACAGGATGTAAGTAATTTCAATTAATTTTATTTTTTTAGTGGTTTTATTTCATAAATAATATATTACACTAGGCCAAGATAACCAAGGACAATAGTAGTTCTAATAGGTACTCCTTTTCTGTCAATCAAAACTGTAGGATTAATCTCCTACGCCGCGGTGTATTCTAGTGCGTTTGCGCACTGATTGTAGCCTCCCTTGTAAGTGGGGGCGCAAACACGGGCTCACAGGTGCCGCCCGGAAGCACCCTGTGTGCTCAGACCACTTCGCAACTGGCTTCATTACTGTACGAACGCCGGGATAGCGGTGAACTTGAGATTATCTCACTTTAACGGAAGAACTGTTACTTTGTCTGTGAATTTGTTTGTTACAGTGCAATATTTACAATTTTATATTTTATTTATTTATCAAAATATAGTACAAAAACTTAATCTAAAACTGGCCTGCAGGCAAGAGTCTCTACATACATTTATTAAATAATTATTAATCTTTTAATTGACTGTTGACAGTTACTTAATTTATACATGTTTAATAAAGTAAACATGTTTTAAGGGTTTAAAGCCGATCAAAATGTAGAACTGTGATCTGGTAACGATATTCGTAAAGGAAAAATTTTACTCGTCAAAAACTAGGGTGATGTATATTCGGGTCTGAGGCATTTCCTAATTCCGACGCATGTTTTTTTCTAGAACGCTAAATTAAATATTACTTTTCCAAAACTTTATGTTCTGCATTATTGATAGACTACGTAGTTATTTAGTTCTGAATAAAATTAGGAATGATAAGTTCATAAAATCTGAAATATGGACCTATATGCTATGGTATATTTTTACTGCTTGTGGTGGAACAGATAAGAATAGACCAATCGTATTTCACTTTATAATTTCGTAGCAATAAACATCTTCTACATACATAAATAAAAATAAATAAATATACAAGAAGGAGAATATTATAATAACTACTTACTACATTAAATCTAAAAAAGGTCCTTAAGGCATTGTGTACCAAGGATACTGGCGGCGTTTCCTCGTTGTATCTTAATGCTGACATGTTGTGCGAGGAAGCTGCCAACTTCACGCTGGGACCCCATGGACTTAGTATAATTTGTAGATTTAAAGTTTACACTGTAATCCACATGTCACAAAAACTACCTACATTATTTAGATAAGTAGGTAGGTATTTCTTTTATGTTATCTCCGATCTAATAGTGATCATTTACATCCATATATTTGTCTTGTCTCTTGAATGTGACCGAGAGAAAAGAGCTCTGCGCTGCGGTCATGTTAGCGAATCTACAATTGGATGTTCAAACGATGACTAAGATCAAGGAAGCGGTCGCTTAAAAGCTCTTTTCCGCGACTTTATATTTGCCCAGATTTTACCATTACGTAAGGCATTGTGTACAATTTGTAGGTGCGTGTGGGCACGGGCAAGGCCCAAATATTGACAAAGTGTAATCTGGGCGGAGCGGCGCGGTTAGCGGGCGCGCGGTAATGCGCACGGGCAACAGTTAACACCGGCCGAGGCTCTTCATTACCGGAGCCCTACTTATTTGACCGCTGCCCGCTAATCGATATTCGCGATGTGGCGATACTTCGTAGTTAAGTGAGTAGGATGTGTTGTCATGCTGGAAATTTTGTTTATTCGTTTTAATAGTGTTTTTGCAAAATATGAAAACAAAATATATCTTTAAAAACCCAGCCAAGAGCTTGTTCGGTCATGCTTAGTGTAGGGTTCCGTTAGTTTCGATCCATAACTCAAAACTGTTGTTAGTTGATCAAGTTAAAATATTTTTTCATATTTTCATATATTCAAAACTCGAAGGACACAGTTTTTTTTACTTCCAGAGCGATTATCTCCGAAAGTGTATAAGATTGAACCGAAAAACAAATTATCCCCCCACTTCCCAAGTACTTATATGTATAATGCTTTTCTCAAACAATTCAATGGAATTAACCCTTTTCCAGGCATAGTACGACTTATCGACCACATATGCATGTCAATTTAATTTCATCCTAAGACCTAAGCATCCGACTTTAAGGTTCGTATTAGTTCGGACTGTCCCAAAATTGACTCTATTTAAAATTTATATCTAAAAAGTTACTAGAAGGAATATGTTTGGGATTTCTGGGAAAACCATTTGGATTAGTGAGGCCTGATGGAAAAGTGGTTAATAATAAGAAAATATAGATTCCATGACTCTGAAGAAAATAATAATTTCACTAGTTAAAAATGCGAGAAATCATTTTAATACAGTCAAAGGCAATAATATCTTATGATGTCAAAGCTGCAAAAAATTGTAACAGCACCTTATAGCCTTGACATAAGATGCGGTCAGATATTTTTACGGTCTTGATATCGTAAGATACTATTGGCGGTAACTGTACGACAGTAAAAAGTAGAACCCACTCAAAAATATGAAATATATCTACTAATACTTAAATATCTCACTCATTGGAACTAAAAATGTCTAACATAATCTTTACAGTATCATGTACAGTCATAAAAGCGTGTCACACAGTTAAAAATCTTCTGTTCCCCCGGTTTCGATTTAAAAATTGATTGACGAATTAGTTTCAGTTCTATGTACAATATTGTATAAACAATTGTTAGGTTGAACGTACCAGAAGACTTTGCAATAACGTTGAATCGAAGTTTTTAAAATTCAATAGACTTGTCCCAACCCTTGTATATCCTCGTAAGGCCCATGGGCCTTACTGTAGTACTAATTACTTCAAAGAAATTTGAATTTTATAAAATTGGTATCTACAGTGTTGAATTTCATTTGTTTCTTTCGATTTGAACACAAAAGAAATTATATTTTATTTCCTACATTATAAACAACGAATTCGAGTAGCATTTTACTTGTATGGTGGGCCTTAGGAGGATATAGGTAATATATATTATCAGTAATAGGTTACAAGTTTACAAGGAATAGACAGTTTACCTACACAGCCCTCGAGGCCGAGTGGCCGTTATCAGCAGTGTGGACACAGATGCGTTCCCATGCGTCTTCACCCTCCACCACTAATTGAACGTCATATTATCACGCGACACTGCTCAAGAATAACTTATGTCTGCATTCGATCTGAACATGACAAATGGCACTTGAGATGATATTTATACATTCGTATATTTTGATAAATAACGAATCTTCCAGCTTCACCTTACTCGTGGAAACTTATAATAGTTATAATAAATAATTATTTCTCAAACATGCAATGAAATGTCTTCGTTACGTGCGTCCTTCGTTACGTTTAGGGCGGATCAACTCCAGAGAACAGGTAACGATTTTCATATAAAATTGAAAGCTTAGGCTGCGAAGTAATTTTTATTTTTATTTTTATGTATACCTGGCGTCTGTGTTCAAACAGCTGAATTATAATTTTTTATCATTTTTAGTGACTAAATGATTCGCGGGCTAAAAAATAATCTCGCTTATTTCAGACGAAATGGTATGAAGAGATTTATTTTATTTATCATGTAAATGAATATTCATATCATCAGGTTATTACATTATTATATTTATTATTCATGCTCTCAATTTTAAAATTGTATTAGCAACACCAAACACTACTCCACGCATGCGCGTTTTTGAACGCATTTTTGAGTCAACCAATCACAGGACACTTTTACTTGTTTTAATAATGGCGGAATGGAAAAGTTTCTCGGCGTGTAAAACTCTGTTTATGAAGACTAAATAGTGGTAAATGGTGTGATTCAATGCTTTTGTGACTTAGATATAGTGTTACGGGTGTATAAAAATTGAATAATCTAACCGGGCCCGGTTTTATTTATCTATATTTTGTTATTGTGTACCGCCAAAGGCAGATGCCGTAGCGCCATCATTTAAAAGGTAAGTGCATTCTTTTTTGGTGGTTTTTCTAAATGTTGTATATAGTAATTATAGCCAGACTATTTATGATAGTCATTAATTATTACATCGAAGGCAAAAATACTACAAAGCGGGATTGGAGGGAAAATTAAAAAACTTATGTCGTGAAGCTGTTTTGTTCAGTGGTATTTTTTTATTTATTTCATTGCATTATTTTGAGAAAAGCACTATACATGCCTAGCCGTGAAAGGGTCTTGAAGGCTTCGTATACTATCCGGCCTCCCTACGGTCGGCCGTATATACAACTCAGCCTTCAACCCCCTTTTTCCGGCGGCTGCAGTAATGTACTATTACAGGATATTCTTACATACATAGATTGACTGAGCCTCACCGGTAAGCTCAAGAAGACTTGTGATGTGAGTACTCAGCAGTGGCGGCGCCGGTTTGCCTAACTTTACTGCAGTTTTCCTTGGGTTCAAAGAAAAGGCTAAGACATATCGGCTCCGTCTTGCCTAAGAAAAAAATTGACGCGACGCCACTGGTACTCAGCCACCGATATACATAATATACAAATACTTAAATACATATATAAAACACCCATGACTCAGGAACAAATATCTGTGCTCATCAGACAAATAAATCGGCTCCATAGGCAGGGTCACTACCTACTAGGCCAAACCAGTCGTCTTAACTTAATCAATCATTATTTATTAATCAATAATAAAATAGTAGATACATTCAACTAAATCAACAATTTTGGTACTTGTACTCGTCGGCACTGGGTACTTAAGTCCACAGAACTAAGTTAAAACCGATTGTACCTAATCAATGAATAAATTAAATTAAATGTATACCTACTCACTATAATAAATTAGGCTAACGCCCTTAATTTTGGAAATAGTTATAGGTATACAGCGTGTAAATCTTATACAGGCGAATCTCTTAACGGAGGGTTGAATAGGACTTAAGAAATATATTTAGATATCTTTTGCTTAGAAGTACAATTAAAATTGTATCCATATAAAAAAAATCGGCCCACAATGTAATGCAACACACTCGAGTTAAACACTCGTTGACAGTTAGTTTCAAAAGCTCATATCGCGTAATATTCGCAGTACATTACTGCTCAGACATTTTACGAAAATTAATTACATATGTATAATATCTATAATTTAAGAAAAACCTTTTGGTTAATGATTAAACTGGTAAATCCTTTGTCTGGTTTAATTCTTCGCCCGTATTAGACTTACACACAGTATATCTTATAAAATTAAAACCATATCGTAATTGTGTTATAATAAATATATCGTAGGTGTATGTAATTAAACCGTTTGCCGAAGCTATACAGATATAGGTGGACATTTGCTCGTACCACATAGATACTTAATAGATTAAGCCAATTGCTTGAATTGCATCCGGTATGCATCCGCCAATCGTGTTACTCGCTCAGAAATTCATCTGGCTTATCAACCGGGTCGCTCCGAGGTTGACCAATGTCCGTGATGCTGGGCTTGGTCATTTATCTATTACTCGTTATATTACATAGGTACCTACTGATAAGTTAAACGCATAATTATACCTACCCATGCATTTGTTTTTGTTTTATTGCCAGTTGTTATTGTAAACACAACATATAATTATAGATATTATAATATGTCAATTTATATCAGACTTACAGTCAATAAAAATCTTACAACCGACGTAGCTTATCATAATAAAGTCGATAGCCTACCTATTATTTAAATGTAAATAAATACCTGTGAGAACCCTTTCGTTTTCACTGATAAGTGATAATATTCAAACGCATAACTTAACTATAAAGGTGTTTATTATCATTAAACGTTAAATTCTACAACATGATAGTTTGATAAGACTACAACCCCGTAGATTACAATTGTTCCCAGGGTTCTCGAGTCGAGACAAGTATTATCTAATCTGTTACCAGGTGCTGTAATTCTTTATAAGCTGGTAAGTTAGGTAATTACATCGTTCGGTGTTTTGATAAAGCATGTTCGAGTGCCAGAATAATGACACGAATGCGGCGGCTGCCGGGCGGTTTTACTGCGCTATTAATTGTTTAATGGTCGATGTTACATGGACTGTACAGATAACTGCCGTCGAGGGGGATGTTTAGAAGACTCCAGGACTTGATGATGGACGGGGCAAGAATATTTACTACTATCTGTTCTGGTTAACATTAAAAAAATGTATAATTTATGCCGTTTTTATACAAAATCAGATGGATAATTATAATTAACAAGGGCACAGAAGACCACATACGATGCAGAAAATTAATCGTCACCTCTTCTCCGAACGCTCATTGTCACCCGTAGCAGCTGAAAATATCGAATCATCCAAAGCGTTTAGTTTAAGTGTCGTTACTCGTAAGCTTGCGACATTAAAAGCAGCGTACCGCTTCTGAAACCGCCCGATGCAAATTTATGTAGCTGTAACGCTGTAAGATGGTAACCGCTGGCGCATCACTGAGGGCAGAAATAGCGTGGGCGGGCACGTCACAGATGACAGCTATCTACGTTACTCACGTTTATGACTTCCTCGGCCATTCAGTCAATAGCTCAAAGCGTAGCTAGTCACGTCAACTAACATAGATTCTAATAATAATAGCATGTACTTGACAAATAAACACTTAATTTTAATAAACATATAGGTACCTACTCGTATAGAGCTTTTAATGGAAGGCGCTATTCCACATGATATTGAAAAAATCATGTAGGTATTTCTAAAACTGTAAAAAAGTGTCCATTTCAGATTAGGTACCTACTTAACATATAGGTATTTTAGAACTGAGTATGGGTCCTGTAGTAGGTATATTTAATTATCTACAGACTTACTTATTTAAATAATACTATATTATATTTATTTAAATAAATTGCCTACCTTGTAAAATATTGAAAGTTTCTAGTAACAAAAGCTGAACTATTTATTAAGGCAATTAATCATTTTTAAATAGGTAGCTACGTGTCATAGGCAAGCTGAGGTTTTCAAAACAAAGCATCGAATTGTTCTAGCTAGAAGTGGCCTACCAAAACAACGTATTATATGTAACTTAACATAGGTAGGTAGTTACAGAAAAGGTAGCACGCGTCAAGTGTTGTATTTCTTATACGATTAATGTTTTGTAACATATCGCGTCTACGTTTCAGAAGATATTAGTACTTACATCAGTAAACTTAGAAGTCCAAAAAAACGGAAGCTTAGTGCTTTCGTTTTTTTTTTGTTTTGAAAAGTGAATCTTATTATTCGAGATTTTATGTACCAGCATTTTTTTAAGTTAATGTCACGTAAACAACTATCAAATTGAAAAACCTAAAATATATTATAGATTATATATTAAACATAGGAACAGATGAATGGTAGTAAATATCCTTGCCCTGTCCATCATCAAGTCCCGGAGTCTTCTAAACATCCCCTCGAAAGCAGTTATCTGTACAGTCCATGTAACATCGACCATTAAACAATTAATAGCGCTGTAAAACCGCCCGGCAGCCGCCGCATTCGTGATCATTATTCTGCCACTCGAACATGCCTTATCAAAACACTGAACGATGTAATTACCTAACTTACCAGCTTATAAAGAATTACAGCACCTGGTCACAGATTAGATAATAATTGTCTCAACTCGAAGAACTTACATGGAGCAGTTAAAAGAAAAGTTGAAGTTGTAACTTATAGAGAATTGAAGGAAAAGGCAGAGAATAGACCCGAATGGAAATTACTCCACCGACAAGAGCCAAGCTCTTAAATATATGATGATTAAACATACGGGTTAACTACTATTTTATCTCAGCAAATAAAGTCACTCTTGATAATCGTGACATAGAGGACAAAATTTCCTGAATTTTTTTTATCGTATTATTATGTATTATGCCTTTCTTCACTGCAGTCATGTATACTTCCATCTACATACAGGTATCGTATATCGGAAATCTCCAAATAAATAAATATTTCTCTGACGCAAGTGAAAAAGGATATAAGTGACGAACAACTAAGTATGAAACTTATAGTTTTTCACTAGAGCCACAGATTTATAAATTCCTGTATAAATAGTAATTACAGTACGAATATAAAGTCGTACTTAAATGGTGAGGTAAGTATCAGTATAATAAAAATATGCCAAATAGGTACCTACTTAGTAAAATACCGGAACTTTGTCAAACTACTTAACTATTGACCTTATTTTTTGCATAACACGTGTCCCTCCAGTGCTTAGTGCTCAAATCATAGCCAGCACATGTGAAGTTCATTTTTAATTAAAGCCCCATATAAAAACTAGTGTTCACATTAAAATATAACCCATTACCCAGCCACGTTACAGATGTATAGGCGAGACGACTGTGAAATATGGCTGTAAATCATTACGTTCCACTAATAAAACTTTTTGTCAGCCTGTCGTTCAATTATAATTTTAAGAGCTTTTGAAATAAGAGTATCATCAACTAAGGACTAAATAATACGATGATATAAAGGTTAAGATATATAATTTTGAAGAGTTTCTTTTAGATATCAAGGAAGTAAAGTTAATAAAATGCAACGCACTAACGCAGATGAAAATCGCGTCATAATAGTTCATATTACATGCATTATGGCAAGTAGCATATTGTATGCACTTAAGTGATTCGAGTAGATATCTGAGGTTGTCAGAGCCGGCGATGTTACTAACCAGATGGCGCACCGCGGTAGGTCCCAACTCTAACGTTTGTAAAAGCTCACACTGGTGTAGCTACATTCATACTTTATCATAATCAGTACCAGATTGAGCTCTGAAAATCTAAGACGCATAATCAAATTCCCCAAATGTTGCTGCGTTGCTTTACTGGAACCCGTTCCCACTAATAATCAAGGAAACCGCCGTAGTTCGCCGAAGCGGTAGGTAATTATTTCTACTCATATTGCTTCCCGAGTAATCCGTTAGAAATCGATCGACTTTTAGTGGCGTGTCAGTGTTTGAAAAAAGCATAATTTATTGTCAGCATTCAGATCGCAAGGAAACCCGAACGGCACTAGAAAATAAAAATGTAATAAAACGAGAGGGTTTATGAGCGTAAAATGACGGGAGGCGGCCGCGTGGTTTTAAACAAAATCAGTAAATGTTTATAAGTTACGTACTGTGGGCACTTAAACATTGATTTGTGCTTACTCGTAGTTTTCAATTTTTTAATTTCAACAGTTTAACCTTATTTGCGTTTCTTTTAAATACTTAAATAAATAAATAAATATTTCAGAACAATTTTACACAAATCGACCTAGTCCTACGGTTAGCTCAGTAAGGCTTGTGTTGTAGGTACTAGAGGACGATATATATAATAGGTAGAGACATATAAATACTTAAATACATAGAAAACACCCATGACTAAGGAACAAATATCTGTGTTCATCACACAAATAAATGCCCTGACTGGGATTTGAACCGAGGACCATCGGCTTCACTACCCACTAGGCCAGGCCGGTCGACAATACTAAATTATTAATTAATTAATTAATAATTGCATATTTTCATCATTGTTTCCTTCGTGTCAAAATTGAGCAACCCCATTACATTTTGTCTTTGTATAAACAATTTTAACATATCAACGATTTTTAACTACAAAATATGTATAAAGGTACCTACACTAGGTTCTAGGGTTAGTTTAGGTATATAAGTGGATTATTCGACGCTCATGCCATTATTGTTTCTTCCTCGTCGCGATTCTGCACAATATGGATTCCACACATTTGCTTTTGATCACATTCTTTATTCTTCTCAGTCATTAGTTTTATACAATCCGGTTTCTTCCTAGTCACGATTCTGCACAATATGGATTCCACACAGTTGCTTTTGATCACATTCCTTATTCTTCGCAGTCAGTAGTTTTATACAATCCGG